>OU696498.1:1412500-2698801 GCA_916048165.1 Spilarctia lutea | reverse complement strand
CTCTATCTCTCTCTCTCTATCTCTCTCTCTATCTCTCTCTCTCTCTATCTCTCTCTCTCTCTATCTCTCTCTCTCTATCTCTCTCTCTCTATCTCTCTCTCTCTATCTCTCTCTCTCTATCTCTCTCTCTCTATCTCTCTCTCTCTATCTCTCTCTCTCTATCTCTCCCTCTCTATCTCTCTCTCTCTATCTCTCTCTCTCTATCTCTCTATCTCTCTCAAGTGCAGTACAATGATTTGTGATTACATGGGTTTTATGTAAAGATAGTATCATCAACGACCGATGCTGTCCTACTGCTGAGCTCGGGTCTCCTCTCAGGAGAGGTTTAAGGGCATACGTCGTCAAAGATAGTATCTATAGATTAAATACAAACTTACCAAAGGCAAATATGTCCGCTTTAGTGAGGTGCGATAAGTCTTCCTGTAGGACCTCCTTGGGCAGGTACCGACAGTCGCCCTCCTCTACTGAAGGGGCGGATATACAGGTCACGTGGCCCAGGTCACCTGGAAACAGACCGCTTCTGTTAGTATACATTTAAATGATTGCACATTTCGCCTAGTGGTTTAAGCGGTCGCCACGCCGCTTTATACTGCGTCAAGTGTTGTGGGTTCAAATCCCATGTGGGACAACACTTTGTGTCATCCACAAATTGTTGTTCTGAGTCTGGGTGTTATTTGTGTCCAACAATGTATATTAAGTCCCTCGCGTCACAGAATGTATATTCCTAATGCGGGGGTTCCCACGTGGGACAACACTTTGTGTGATCCACAAGTTATTTTCCTGAGTCTGGTCTGGGTGTTATTTGCTAATCAAACAAAACATTTGGTTCGGACCTGTTAAAATCGAATGCGAGACCTCAAGTACAGAAGTCACATACACTACCACTGCACCACTGAAGTAGTTAATATGGAGGAAGAGAGAAAGTTAAAAAAAAGCAATAATTTAATAAATAAATAATTTTGGAATTTTAATTACTGGTTATAATTAATTACTCACCGATCTTATACTTATGATGATATTGAAATTCATCATCGTCATAACCATCATCAGAGTCGTGGAACGGCTCCCCTTCACCGCTGCAGATGAATATGTTACCGGGCTTCACATCCATGTGCACTAATTGGAGGGAGTGGATGTAGCTGTTGGCAGAAGAGCAGAAGATTCAGTTAGTAAGTATTAAACAAACTATAAAATCGAGAAGATTCTAAATTTTGTGTGTGTGTGTAAACAGGATTTTCGTAGTTCTTTTTTTATTTTTTTGTTTTTTTTTTTTATTGAATAGTGGGCAACCGAGCAGACGTATCACCTGATGGTAAGCGATTACCGCCGCCCATGGACATCCGCAACACAAAAGGCGTCACAAGTGCGTTGCCGACCTTTGTGGGATAGGAATGGGGATTTAAGGAGGGGTTGGGGTTATGGGCCTCCGGTATCCTCACTCACTCGGTGAAACAGCGCAAGCACTATTTCACACCGCTTTTCAGTGAGGCCGTGGTATTACTCGGGTCGAGCCGGCCCATTCATGCCGAAGCGTGGCTCTTCCACGAAAATAATTATGCCTATTATAAGTTTGAGAAAAAAAATTCGTAACAAAAGCTAAAGTACAATAACTATAGTCGTTCCAATCGTTTATTTAACTTTTGACAGATCACGCACATAAAGTTTTGTAATAATTTTTGATACAATGTACTACAGGGAATACTGTGCTTCTTGGACGGGCTCCGCCCACTTAGAGATGTGTCATTTGTAATTAATGACCACAGACTATAAAAACGGTTTTGAAATAAATCTATAATCGATTATATCGCAAGACAAACTCTCTTGTTTGTCCTTTGAGTACTTTATTTTTTGGCATTTTGACAATAACGAAGGGAGGAACGATACGCTCAACTCAACCAAACGTGAGAATTCACAAATAAGTCAATACGGAGGAATATAAATACTCAACTCGACATATGAAAATGTGGATTAACACTGACAACAAAATGTCGCGCGTCGGCTCCGTGTTCGGTGTTGCCGTTTAATAATCGATAAAAGTACGAAATTATCTATAAATAATGAGTGTGTTAAATCGATTAAAACTTCTTCATGCATAAAATCGATCGATAAAAGACATCGAATCGGTAACGGGTCAGGGTATCACTATTTGATTAAATATTAGAGCTGTCAAAAGTTAAATAAACGATTGGAACGACTATAATTACATTCAATACTCACGCTAGTCCATCAGCTATATGCGCCAACAGCAAGAGGATTTCACTCTCCGGAAGCGGTCCATCTTCCATCTTCTGCTGTAAAGAGCCGCCGTCACAGTATTCGTTTTGAATTATCATATGGTCATCTTCAGCCCACGCCGAGTAGTACCTGGAAAGAGTATTAGTGAGTTCAACTATTAGCTTGATGGTAAACGGGTACCATAATAAATAAAATATTCCGGACATCTAAACACACAACGTCATCTAGTCCCAAGCTAAGCAGAGCTTGTGTTATGGGTACTAGACAAGTGATATAAATACTTTTATACTTTTTTTTTGTAAATACATACAAATTATACATAGAAAACACCCAAACTCCGAAACAAATATTTGCAGATCATACAAACATTTGGTCCGACCCGGGAATCGAGAACCCGAGACCTCAAGCTTAGCAGTCGCATAATGTATGGTTGTTTGGAATAGTGGCTATATCAGTTATTGAGGAAAAAAGTATCCTATGTCCTTTCTCAAGAATAAGAGTATGTACAAGCCAAATGTCATTAAAATAGGTACAGCGGTTTAAATGTGAAAATATGGCAAGACACAGTTACTTTCAAATTTATATTATTAGTATGACGTGGATTAACTGCTGCCTGCCTGACTGATTCGTTGATTTGTACTGTTTGCAACTGCCAGTCAAGAAGTCTCGGGTTCGATTCCTCGATTCGGACTAAAGTGATGTATCGTGTTTTTCGTATATGAAATTCTTATTAACCGGACCGGAGTATGTAAAATTGCGGTATTACTCGCCCGTGGCTCGGAGAGCACGTTAAGTCGTCGGTCCTAGTTGCCAACGAACGAACATCTATGGTAATCGTTAATGAGAAGACAGTTGGGATATGGCTAGGAAGAAGTATGGAGCCGAATAAGAAGCTATTTGGCTCATCTCACCCTTATTTAGAGCTAACTTATGAAAGAAAACTACGCAGGACAACAGTATTGAAATAAGACTGCACCGCTTGCTACTGCGCCAAGTGCCGTAGGTTCAAATCCCACGTGGGACATCACTTTGTGTGATCCACAAAATGTTGTCCTGAGTCTGGGTGTTCTTTGTGTCCGTTACATGTATGTTTGTAAAGTGCCTTGCGACACTGAATGTATATTTTTGATGCGGGAGTTGTCTTTGAATAAAAAAAGGCTAACTTGACACAAACGCTCTTTGGACCGTCACTGCACCGAGGTTTTGGTTTTGTGTCGACATCTAACCGGCTAAAATCATATGGTGTGCTACTTTACACCTGAGATAGGAGGGTTTACGATATCTGGATGAACTTAACAAATTCAATATGAACGTATCTGGCAAGCGAAAACTTGTTTTTTCTATATATATATATATGGGCCTGTCAAAGTGACTCCACTCTGCTTGATAGAAACCTAGTGACCTAGTGACCTATACTATGGCGGCATAGCTGAATCAAATTAACATAAACTCAATATGAACCTGACTGAAAAGCGTGGCATAGTAAGCCAAACAATAACAAGACCGGAGACCCTATGATGCAGAAGCATCATTGGGTCTCCGGTCTCGAACTCACTTACACTTAAGGTTGGTCTTCTATCAGAGAACTACAGGTCGGCCCAACCATGCGCATCAGCGTGGCCATATTAGCATGAACCCTAC
Source organism: Spilarctia lutea (assembly GCA_916048165.1). NCBI lineage: Eukaryota > Metazoa > Arthropoda > Insecta > Lepidoptera > Erebidae > Spilarctia > Spilarctia lutea. The sequence continues at coordinate 2,694,925 of OU696498.1, read as the reverse complement.
CTTTCTAAGAGATCAATGTCTATCAGAGGTCGTCGACGCTGGAGATGCTGGAGGTGCTCACCTGACAACGTGCGGGTGTTTCCCCAAGGCGGCGTGCGCGTAGACCTCGGTGAGCGCGGCCCGCTCGGCGTAGGAGCCGGCCACGGGCCGCAGCGAGCGCTTGAGCGCGTACACGCAGCCGTCCAGCTTGTTGACGCACTTGGTCACGTGGCCGAACGAGCCGCAGCCCAGCTCGCCCAGCTCCACGAACTCCACGTTGTAACGGGATATGTTGGACTCCTGGACAAAACTCAACCAATTTATCCGATCGTCATTTCATCGTGGGAGAGCCACGCTTCGACATGTATGGGCCGGATCGACCGGAGTAATGCCACGGCCTCACAGAAAACCGGTGTAAAATAGCGCTTGCGCTGTTTTTCATCGAGTGAGTGAGGATATCGGAGACCCATACCCCAACTCCTTCCCATCCTCCAAAGGCCGGCAACGCACTTAAGACGCCTCTGGTGTAAAAAAATATTAAATGCGTACAAAAAATTGAGTTCCATGTCTGTCAATATAAAATTGAATTTATATTTTTTGCATAATTTTGATCACTTTGAGAGCACAAATCAATATAATACTGACTGTACATATATTCCCTAGTGTCGGTCCTAACACACCACTCTACCTAACCAACTTCACGGCTTGTATAATGGTTTAAGCGGTCACCACACCGTTTTCTATTGCGCGAGTGTTGTGAGTTCAAACCCCACTTCGGATAACACTTTGTGTAATCCATAAATTGTTATTTTAAATCTGTATTCCTTACAAGCGTTCCTTATATGTCTAGTACCTGAGACGGCGTGCGGTTATAGTCAATACGACATGCCACCAGGACGAAAGTGGTATCCAAGGGGATTACCGCACGAGCAAAAATAAAATAAAATGGGTAAATATGTGTGTATTGTAAGTAACTGCTGAATGGAGAAGAATATCAAGAATGAGATAGAGTTATAACACAATAAGAAGAGCTTACCCTCAAACGTTTGGCAGGCTGTTCTGGTGTAGGATCTCCCCAAGTGGGCGTCTTGGATAATGCTCGCTTCTTCTTGTTCAAAGCTTGGCCTACAAACAAAATATTAATATTAACATTTTTACATATGCACATACCGTGGGAGAGCGTGTAAAATGGCGCTTGCGCTGTGTTTCACCGAAAGAGTGAGGATACCGGAGGTCCATACTCCAACTCCTTCCCCTTCCTTATCCCCCAGAGGCCGGCAAAGCACTTGTAACGCCTCTGGTGTTGCATGGGCGGCGGTAATCACTTACCATCAGGTGATACATCTGCTCGTTTGCCCACATTTCCATATAGAAAAGAAACATATCTGGTTGTGTTTGGAACTTGCTATATATTTATTTTTTGGTACTCCTCAGCAATCAGTCTTAAAATATACTCGTAAGTAGATTTGTTTCTAGCCGTTGTGTCATGTATAGGCAGCTCCTCAGATAGAGATCCCTAATCCTTTACCAAGGTAGCTGATAATTGTCAACACGGTTCGCAGATCTCTTGGGTGATTATCAAACCACGCTTTATATATATTTCCCTTTAGTTTTGCCATTGTCAAGTAAAGAATAAAACTGCGCAGGACCCGCACTGAAAAGAATACGCACTTGAGATTCACGCCGCAGGTGTTCCGGTGTTGCAGGTGTCTATGGGCGGCGGTGATACGTCAGCTTGTTTGCCTCAAAATCACATAAAAAAAAAACGATATCATTCCCGCTGACCAGCATTTTCGTGGGAGAGCCACGCTTCGGCATGAATGGGCCGGTTCGACCGGAGTGATACCAGGTCCTCACAGAAAACCGTTGTGAAATAGCGCTTGCGCTATGTTTCACCGATTGACTGTGGATACCGGAGGCCCATACCCCAACCCCTCCCCCTTCCCATACCGCTAAGGCCGGCAACGCACTTATAACGCCGCTGGTGTTGCGGGTTTCCATGGGCGTTATACATCTGCTCGTTTGCCCACTATTCAATAAAAAAAAATGGAGGCCGAAACCTCCATGCTGGTCAGACGGGGACTAAGGAGAGTTGTCCAGTAGTGGACGTTTAAAGGCTGTTAATGTGTGTGTAAAAAAATAAACCCAATGCATGTTTACCATCAGGAGTGAAGGGATTGATATTGGCGACTGGTCTCTTGACGACCAGCCGCGATTCATCGAACTCGTCTGGTGGGAGGCTGCCGAGAGCGCTGTCGTCATCCCCGAATGGTGGATGAAGGTGGTGGCTGGAACCCGACGGCATGCCTGACGATGTTTTATTGTCCATTTTTTTTAAAGTGCAAATTATTACTATTTAGAGAGAATTTGAAACTCGCGTCTTTGTCACTGAACGCTTTCTATGAGCTATATATATATGGTTGTATACTGTGCATATATGTGTATTTTTTAGATGAATCACAAATTTTAACAAAAAACAACCGACTTCAAGAACTGGACCAAATAAAAATGGTACCACAAGGATAGCACACCAGCTTTCCAATAAAAAAAAGAATCATCAATCATCAAAGTCACACCCAGTAAATAACACTCGAATTGAGAACCTCCTTTTTTTAAGTCGGTTAAAAAGCGTGAAACCCGTGTCATAAGTCATCGCAAGCTAATAGCTCGGCGTTACAATTCACTACTTAATTTTCACTTACATCGGTAGTCCTTAACGTCTAACCCGCAATTTATTTGTTTTTGGAACGAAGTTCCATATCGCGCGTTGCGAAAGGGGGCTAGACGGAAAAAATTAAGACGAAAAGTTGTAACGACAGTTTTTGCTATAGTAAGCTAATGTAAGCCGTGCGCACGTTTGTCTGTCTGTCTCTCTCTCTCTCTCTCTTATAGAAAGCAAGCGAGATATATTCGTTTCGTCTTTCTATTTCGAACTTCGTTCCATCCGGGTGTCCCTTGACACCTCACTAGTTTTTTTTTATTTTATTTATTCACATTCACTGTGTGGCGACTCCCAAAAATACAGCTCAACAAAATCATACTACAGCGCCATCTAACAAAGACACACCGTACTACCTAGTAACTGTCTCGCGACTAAACTACTAATAATCCTGTATCGCGTTATAGAAATTCTCGCGCTGAGTAGTTTATATATAACGTTAAGCAACATTAAGCATCGGGCCGTTGCCCGTCAGGTATAAACACCTCGCCTAGTCGAAGGATCCTTCCTTCGTGTTGGACGGAAATGACAGCCGTTCCTCCACAACTGTATACCATTAGCTCACCTACCCTTAATTTTGAGGGTCGAAGATTACGCGCACGGTAACCACTTACCATCAGGTGGGCTGTCTGCTCGTTTGTCCCATGCACATAAAAATATATTATATAGTAAAACTTACCCGACTGCGCGTTAAATTTGGGTGGAAATAGTCTGGACCTCGCCGGATGGTGGGTGGGGGTCGAACATTTCTCTAACAGCGTTTTAGGGGTGTGTGGACTGTCGAAGAGTCTGTAAAGAATAAAAATATTGTCATTAAATAATGGTTTATACACCACACACTATATTTTTGGTTTATTTCATTGGCCACTATAACTTGAAGAATAAATAATCGCATGCAAGATTATTTATTGTATGTACACATGTGTTTGAGAAAATAAATGGATATTTTATCTTGTAGTTTGACCGTAGACGGGTAAAAACAATGTAGGCGAAATAACATCACACTATCACCATTGGGCGCCGAGCATTAATGAAAAATATCGCTAAAACTGGGAATAATGTACTGGTTAGCTAGTGCAGTACAACTTGTTTGATAAGTCAAATATCTACCCGCTACTACGATTTGGAATCGAACTCGCGACAAAACGTCCGGATGTAAAACACCACTTAATAATAATAAAATTACTATTCAAGTTTTGCACCTTCCCTTCGGTAACAAAAGGACCCTCAAAGATTTTAGACCCCTATGTTTTTTTCTCAAGAAACAACCCTCAGGTGTTCGATATTTCACAAGTGTGCGTAACAAGGAAACAAGTACTTTAGTTTGTTTGTGTCAATATTTTAATATTTGAGAGTCTTTATAATATTACGAACGACCCGGCCCGGCTTCGTACGGAAGTCTTTAGAATTCTCGGATTTTCTCTATCATAATATACATGTACTAGCTGACCCACGCAATCTCGTTTGCGTCTTATATTGCCCGTGGCGTGAAAATTTTCCCCCGTTTTTGAAACATTCTTCATTGGTGCTCCACTCCTATTAGTAGTAGCGTGATGATATATATATATATATAAGGCCTATAGCCTTCCTCGATAAATGGACCATCCAACACTGAAAGAATTTTTCAAATCGGACCAGCGGTTCCTGAGTTTAGCGCGTTCAAACAAACTCTTCAGCCTTATTATTAGTATAGATTACACATATAAACGTTTCTCTTGAATCACTCCATCTATTTTATACTATGTAAAATTAAAGTATCTGTATGACCACTTCCCTAGGTTTTTTTTTTTGTTTTATTCCGCTCCGTGGCAATCTGTTAAAATGTAACAATATGCCACTACTCCGAGACACTGTCCGATATGTTGCATCTGTTAGAGCATTTTTTTTTAATGAAGCTTGATTTATAAACTCCCTCTGCATACTAAATAACATGAAACTAGTTGAAGCCGTTTCCGAGATTTAGATTATATATTTACAACTAGATGACCGATGACAACCTCGTTTGTGTCTCCTAATGCTCGTAGCGTGATAATTTTCCCCCGTTTTTGTAACATTATTCATTGGTTCCCCGCTCCTATTGGTCTTTGCGTGATTATATATAACCTATAGCCTTACTCGATAAATGGGTTATGTAACACTGAAATATTTATTCAAGTAAACAAACACTCTTCAGCTTAATTTATTAGTAAAGATAAGGGCTTGTTTAAAGATAGATTAGATAAATAAATTAGAGACACACAACGCCATCTAGTCCCAAGCTAATCAGAACTTGTGTTATGGGTACTAGACAACTGATATAAGTACATACATACTTTTTTTGTAAATACATACATTTTAAACATAGAAAACACCCAAACTCCGAAACAAATATTTGTAGATCATACAAATATTTGGTCCGACCCGGGAATCGAACCCGAAACCTCAAGAACAGCAGTTGTAACGCTACCACTGCGCCACAGAGGCAGTCAAAGTTTGTTTCAAGATACGACACAAACCAATTTGATGCTGACGATACAAGCTTTGTCAATTATGAGATCAGACGGCCATGATTAAAAGTTGTAAGGGCAACTATTGAAAGAAAGAAGTAAAAAAAAATAAAAAGAAAATAAACGACTGTTTTCTCGTTTTTTTTCTTTTGCGTAATATCAACTGTTGACTTCGCCAATATACGACAACTTGAAAGCACGCAAATTTAACTCTTAACATGATCACAATAAAATCGAAAGTAACAAGCAAGTATTGTTGGTGAAACTATCAACATTAGATAAAGAACCTTAATGTTATTGCAATAAGGTGTATTTTAGATTATGTGGGTAGCGTAGGCGTTGTTTTTTTGCCAGGCAGATGTCAGCTGTTCGCGATCATATGTTTGTAGCAACTGTACTTTAACTGATTTTACAACCGAAATTCTTTACAATGACTAATAATGGGTATCTTTGGGATTTTTTTGTGAGTTTTTAATATTTTTTTAGGCTGTTGGGATGGATATTATTTGAAGGATGATGCATTAAACTTTAAGGTAGGGCTTACTTTTTCTAGTGTATGTATGCCCAAATAAATATACATTCATACACTATTTTTGTTTTTACACTATTTTATAGTATAGCTGAACCCCGCGGTTATTGTTGTACCGTGGGTAACGCCGCGGGGTGAAGTTAGACTAAAAAAGTAGCCTAACTTACTCAACAGACAGACAAAAATTGTAAAAATATTATATTTTCTTTTATACATACATATGCATTTAGTAAAAAGCGGTTATTTCAATATTAAAAACGGTCACTCCAATTTAATTTATTTGTTTGTGTGTATAGATTGTTATTGCGAAATGTAGAGGGTGCATTTGAAATCTACCCGGGAGAAACAGAGGCAGGTTTGCTAGTAATTTATATAGCTTATGTAACCCGGGTCATTATTATGAATCCATTAACATCTCATTCCTTAAAATCGATTCAGTAGTTAAGGAGCTAGCGTGGAACAAACGCACATAGACTTTTAGCTTCGCCGTAGTTTGTATGTCTCGGTGGCGCAGTGGTAACATGTGCGACTGCTGTGATTGAGGATTTGGGTTCGATTCTCAAGTCGAACCAAATATTTGTATGACCTACAAATATTTGTTACGTAGTTTCAGTGTTTTCTTTGTATAATATATATGTATTTACAAAAAATATGTGTATATGTGTTAATATCAGTTGTCTAGTATACATAGTACAAGCTTAGATTAGTTTGGACTAGATACCGTTGTGAATTAAATGTCCGAAAATATTTCATTTTTAAAAATCTACATTAATTAAGTTAACATTTTGACACAACTTATTGCGGTTCAAAGAACATTTATATCTACTATTCGCATCAAACTCGTTCTTTATTTCTCGTCAATACAACCACAATGTAACACAACGCAGAGTGGCAGGATGCAAAGTATCTAGTCATATATATATAAAAATAAATAGCATACTGTAGAACCGTATAATTTGGCAACCAGTCAGACCTGTTCTAACGAGGTCGGCCTACGACTTGTGTGGTGAATACGAAATATATTAACTGCTACAATATACATCAAGAATATAAGGTGAAATTAATGAAACAAGACAGCAGATAGCTTGCTATCTTTGTCTTTTAAAACCATAACTGAGTATAAGGCGATTCTAACTCTGTTTAATTCACTAATATTATGAAGGCGAAAGTTTGTATGGATTGTTTGAATGAAAAGCAAAAACGGTTGAATAGGCTGAACGAAATTTAGCACAGGGATATATCTTAAACTACAACCCCATCTTAAATAGGATATTATCCTATTGCTGGACTCGCGTCTCCTGTATGGAAAGGGTTAAGGCCGTACGTCCCCACGCTGGCCGAGTGCTGGTTGGGGACTGGCAAGACAACGTTGTAGCTATGTAATCTTGCCGTCGGATGTTTCCAAGCCGCCCAAGAGCTTACAACTAAGTTTTACGACTGCTATCCTATGATAACAACCGGGACCGACTGCTTAACGTGACCTCCGAATCACGGAGACGCTTATGATAACATACCCCTTCAGGTACTGACCACCACTAATCACTGACTGCAACTTGGCTATAAGCGTCTGTACCTGGTTTAAATATACCAGGGATAGATAATAGATTGGAATTGCACTTAAGTCGCTCTTTATTCCGAAAAAAGTAGTGGTACAAATCCTACTAATATTATAAGCGCGAAAGTGTGTGAGTATGTATGTTTATGTATTGTATGTTTGTTGCTCTTTCACGCAAAACCTGCTGTATGGATTTTGATGTTACTTCAATAATATATCTTATACATCAGAATAACACATAGACTACAATTTATAAATATACTAGCTTCGATTCGCGTTGCCCGCGGTTATTGTCGTACCGCCGGTAGTACTGTGTGGTTCAGCTAGTTTTATACAATATCAATTGGGGACAGGGAATTCAACGAGTTTCTTATATATTCATATATTTAAAACACGCTTCACTTTGAGTTTAATATTCTGTAGTATGTCAATAACTACTTTCTATGCAAAAAAAGGTTCAGGTTAATATATATACACACAAATAACTTGGCTTTCTATCCGTTCAATAGATCTAGGGATTACGTCCTACAACTACATAAACTTTATCTATACAAATAAATAAAATTGGAGTGTCTGTTTATAATATTAAAATAACCGCTTTCTACTAGATGCATATGAATGTATATGTATAGGGTACACATACCAAAATAAATATTTTAAATTTTTTGTCTGTCTGTCTGTTTGTTCCGGCTAATCTCAGGAACCACTGGTCCGATATGAAAAATTCTTTCGGTGTTGGATAGTCCATTTATCGAGGAAGGCTATAGGCTATATATCATCACGCTACTACTAATAGGAGCGGAGCACCAATGAAGAATGTTTCAAAAACGGGGGAAAATTTTCACGCCACGGGCAATATAAGACGCAAACGAGGTTGCGTTAGTCAGCTAGTCTCATATAAGATTGAATAAGACATTAACAATCCTTAATATATATATATATTGTAAACTAGCAACCTACCCAGGCATCGCACGGGCTCTTAACGGAAAATATAATTTAACCTGTTTTTTTTTTTTTTATTATATAGTGGCAAACGAGCAGACGTATCGCCTGATGGTAAGCGATTACCGCCGCCCATGGACACCCGCAACACCAGAGGCGTCACAAGTGCGTTGCCGGCCATTCAGGAAGGAGTACGCTCTTTTCTTGAAGGTTTGAAGATGAAAAAGATGTGTAGCTTAATCTTTTTCGACGTTTTCAACAAATTTCATTATATTTCAGCCAATATACTTAAATATTTAACAAATTGTACACGAAAATTTTTCTTATGAATCTCTCTACCTATTGGTAAAAACAACATCAAAATCTGTGCAGTAGTTTTTGAGTTTATCACAGACAAAGAGATGCAGCGGAGGACTTTGTTTTATAACATATAATATGAAAATACTTTAAAATATAAGTATATTTATATGAAATTTTTGATTAATATATCTTTCTATCTATCTGATAAAGCAAGGGAATAATTCATCATATGGATTCCAGTCCTGTTTAATACAGTCTGTTAAGCTTAGAACATGTCATGACTGGTTGTCAACATGTTTGAACAAGTTTAGTATTCAAATATCAATTTCATTGTTAAACGAAAAGAGGAGTCTTGGAGAGGGCAAACAAAGAAAACAAGTTAAATTGTAAACAAGTTCAATCTTAACATGTTTTGAAATGTCTGAATATTTATTTTTATGGTACATTAACTTGTTACAGTATCTTTTTTATTACTTGGAGTTGACAAATGTAATTCTTTATGTGATTTTTGTTACCTAAACAGGCAAGAACATTCCATTTGGTCATAGATTAAGAATTGGTGTATCACTGTGGACTAAGGGACAATTTTGGATGGCAACTGGAGACTAATGATAATAAATTTGTCTAATTGATTATGTGGTATCATTCAAGAAATCGTGAAACACTTCCAAACTTGAAATTTGACTGCCCAGACCCAATTGTTTTGTATGATCATATTTATTTTATTTTCTACTTCATATTTCGCTTTCTACATGCCAATTTGTTTAAAAAAAAGCAAAAAGAATTTGATCAAATGTTTGTATGAACTGCAAATATTTGTTTCAGAGTTTGGATGTTTTGATGTATAACTAGCTGTTCTCCGCGGCACCGCCCGCGTTTATGTCGGTTTTTTCGTGTTTTTCGCGGTCGCGGATATGTGACTGATGCAAAAAATAGATAAAAACAATCCTTGATGCGGATTATATATCATTCTAAAATTTCAGCTCAATCGGTGCAGAACTTTGAGTTTTTACACAAACCAACATAACATTTATATATACAGTTGACTCGCGTTAATTTGAAACTTGAGGGACTCTTAAAATATTACGAATTTTCGAGTGTTTGAAATATCAAATGGTTCGAAATTTGTGAGAGAAAATAAATAAAACTTCGAATTATTAAGTGTTGCTCAATTATTATTTTTTAACTGCTATTCTATAACAATGTTTTGACATTTATTTTTAGACATTGAGGTTTAGAGGTACATTCGTGTACATACGAGTATGTATTCATAATGTGATGTAATTAATATTTCGAAAGAACTCTGTTATAGTCAAACTAATCATAACAAAAACAAAGGCTTGTGTACGTTGATACAAGTTTGAACTTACAATCTTTCCGCCTCTTTCTCTCTGCAACTTTGAATTGTCGAGTGTTAGACGCCTATGAGTTCGAATTAACGCGTCGTTTTGTGATATAGCAATGATTTTTTCGTTCGAATTACCAAGTGTATAAAAATGTATTGATTTAGTTCGAAATATAAAGAGATTTTGTAGGGAACTCGTGATAACTTTGAATTATAGAGTGGTTCGAATTATCGCAGGTTTGAATTAACGAGAGTCGACTGTATATATATATATATAGATGTATTTTTTGTTTGTTGTCTAGTACCCATAGTACAAGCTCTGCTTAGCTTGGGACTAGATGGCGTTGTGTGTTAAATGTCTAAAATATTATTGTTATTATTTTTCATAAACAGTCATACATATATATTAGCTCAACAAACAATTACACAGTCCTTTGTCTTATATACAGAATATTAAATCATATGGTGGTAAAAACAGAGTTCTAGAGACTAGAATAATCTTAAATTTGGATGATACAGCATAGAAAATTAAATACTTTGCCATAGATTATTAAAATGGGGACCCTACAGACATTGTTAGCAGTTCACAATCTTTTTTGTCATTGCAAGTTCTTTGTATTCTATTTTATAAATATATGTTTTTCTGTCTCCAGTTCTTTGAATGAAATAAACATTGTAGAGTTGTTTAATTGTAATTGCTTCCACTCATAGCCATTTAAAATTAAAAGACACTTCATTTTTATTTTTTTAATAGATTGATTATTTATATGTTTTGAATCAAAGTGTTACAATAATTGCTGATGGCACCCAAACTAAGCTACGCTTGTTTCTTGTGCGCAACAAAAACCAAAAATATGGTACAGTGGAATTAGAATTAACATTTAAATTATATAAAATTAAATTAAAAAGACAAAGTAATATAAAAACAAAAGAAATTATAAAATTAAAGTAACGTCATATTAATATAACATTTATATCTATAGAAGCTCAGTAAAACTTATTTAATGCTTTTGCTTCAATTAAGGTATAATATAGTAAAATCTATGCAAACCTAACATTTTTCAATAACATTTTTGTTTGTAAGATAATATAATGTATGAATTAATAATGGAATTGATGGTTTTACGTTAAATCAACAACAGTTTATTACTGAACTGTGTATTTTTATATGTATGTGGATACTTATGCTGAGGATATTTTTATATACATACACATTAAACACACGCTTGTAATTTGTAAATCATAGAAAACGGTGTTCAAGGCATAACTTGAAGATCATTTCCAATTAACATTCAATTTTCAGTTAAATTTATTAACTAAAAATGTAATTTCATTGCTAAACATGATCGTATCGCTAACGTGGACGTTCGAACACCATGAAAAGTTGAGGCGTGGTACTTTCCCTTATAGAAATTGCATAGAAAACCTAGATACATACCTTAGGGCTCTAACCCGTTTGTATGGAGGGCTGAGTGAAACAGGAGGCTGTAAACCATCCTTAAGTTCCTCATCGTCATCCATATTAGTAAAATCCAACTTCCTAGGCATCATGGAAGGTGGAATTGGACTCAAATTGTCAGAAAACGCATTGAAGGAGTCTGACATTTCGCAAGATGTTTCGGCAGACAATTCTGAAGAATCATTCTTGCTATTGAAGCCCGTCTTCATTCTATACCACTCAGTCATCTTCGTTAACACATATATTACACTTATAAACAATAATATCACAAAAAACACTATTTTCATACAATATTTTACAAACTGTTAAAACTTTCACGTACTAACAACGATAACGCAGTACAGCGGATGACGCATAGCACCTGTTGAATCGATCCCCCAATCACAGTCGTTTATTTGACCGGTTATATGAATACTCAAATCCTATTGGCTCAGATTATTTTTTTTAAATAACGAAGACGCTTCTTCTCTTTTCATTGGATATTTTATGGATGCGTTCAAATTTAAGTAGAAATTCATGCGTTTTAAGTCCTATAAAATAATTAATAGCTGCAAACTGAAGATCTCCAGGACAACAAGTGCCGGCTTTGAAAGTCGTCAACGATCAGCACACGCATTTTCCTTCTACTATGATCCCGGGTCCTTTATAAGGGGCATAATAAGCATCTCACTTTGCCGCTATAGTGTGGGTCACCATATTGCATTGTGTGCATTCGCAAAGAGTATGGTGGCCCTGGCCCTGACTGCTTCATTTTATTCATACTTTCCACCATGCTGTGTAGAGTCATTTAGACTGGGTTTTAAATTAGAAAAAAAGATAATTTCATTTTAAACAAAGTAGGTTAACAGTCACACACACAATACATAGTAGGCAGTTACTATTGTCTGGCCGCTGAGAGATTGCGTTTCTGACTGATCGAATGGGCGATGTAACTTTGAACTGGCGTAAAATTTATGGCAAAATTTTAAATATCTTTTATTAACCTTAATAATGAGTAATAACATTAAATATTGAATAATCATGCCAACTTACAATACACGTTTTATTTTGGGCTAAAGTTATTAACAATTAATTAACTAACAAATTGAAAAACACTAATTTTTAAAAGTCTGACGACGTTTTCTTCTTCTTCTTAATAAATGGCAAACTGTGCCGATGTCGACAATTCTGCCAATGTCAAGTGGGAGGGAGATACGTGGGCTTTATGGAAATATTAAACTAAAAATAAATTTGAAACCATCCAAGTTTTCCGAAATTAGCAGTTAACTGAGTGTGGGGCTTTTTGGTGAGGTTAGTACACTACTCTGAAGTCTAACGACGTCAAACTACGTTGTTTCAAGGTTATGTCAACCGTTTGCTTTTGTAGTGATGGGACAAAATAACAAGGCAATTGTAACTGAATATTTTTGTAATCTTAATGTAATCTGTTGGTCGTTATATTGTTAAATAAAACGTTCGAATTATATAATATATATATTTTTTTTATTTATTTATCTTTATTATATACACAAAAAAAAACAGTATAACAAAATAAGTTACAAAGTATGTTAGGATGTATAACAATTGGCAGTCTTTTCTTTCCCTTCGTTTCATTCAGAAATTACGATTAAATTTAATTCATCCATCAACAATTTTGTTAACATTGTGTTTGAAATATAATAAAATATATATAAATTAAATAAGTATGCATAATTAACGCTATAAATAATGTTACCAAATATTAATAATGTTTATGGTACATCACTTCATTCGTTTCAACCATTTGCCGTCCACTGCTTTTTTTTTCCCGTGGGGAATGCCTCTGTTCTTTCTTTCTTCTCGTTGACCGTCATCACCTCGCTCTCGAAGCAAAACGAGGCGATGTCGGCCCAGCTACTTTCCCTTAGTCGCCTTTTACGACACCCACGGGAGGAGATGGGGTGGAGCTATTCTATGCCGGATCCACACGGCGGAGGGCATACTATGTATTTATATCAGTTGTTTAGTACCCATAATACAAGCTCTGCTTAGCTTCGGACTAGATGGCATTGTGTGTTAGATATTCAAAATATTTATTTATTTATTTTTAATAAAAAAATATATATAAAATCATTTTTTTGTTTCTCGTGTGAATTCCATATCACAAATCACTGACGCCCCCAATGCTGCAGTTAGTAACGCTATAATTCGGGCTCTACAACTTGTACAAGTGACTCGAAACTCCTTAAGAGTCTACTGCGTTAGGAGATCAAGACTTACATATAGAGAGGACTGGTTAAAGAAGTCCTTGTTTTTTTTTTAAAACGAAGTATTTGTGTAGGTGTGAATGGGCCGGCTATATCGGCTCGGTGTAAAACAACGCTTGCGCTGTGCTTCACCGAGTGAGTGACGATGTCGGAGGCCCATAAAACAACCCCTCCCCCATTCTTCTCCACATCCCTTAAAGGCCAGCAACACACTTGTGATGTACGCACATTTGGTGTGGCGAGTGTCCATTGGCGGCGGTAATTGTTTCCCTTCAGGGGATATGTCTGCTCGTTTGCCACCTATTACTTTAAAAAAAATGTTTTATTTGAATGAGGTTGTGTTGGTGTGTAAATCTCTATTGACGTTTTTGATTAGACTCGCTTTCATGTATGTAACTTGTGTGTAAGCTACCCTAGTTTAAAATTTTAAATAACGCTGATGTTCATGTTATGGTTGTCTGGAAGAGATTGCCGTGAGCGATAAGCCCGCCTATTGTTACATTTACATGTTTTGGAACTCGCCCCTTCTATTGTTTTGTGTTTATACTGGCTGACCCGGCAAACTCCGTATCCTCTTATTTTTCTATAATATCGAAAAACAATCTTTTAATAAGCCCGTGATAACTTCCCGCAGCGCTGCAGTGTATATAGAACTAAGCGGACTAAGAGAATATACCTAACACTTTTTCGGGACAGCTGAGAGGCTTGCTGACCCGTGGGTTGTGTACTGACCCGGCCCTACACTATGCCAGCTGGCTTGAATACAGCAGATACTGGGATAGGTACATTGGCCGGCCCAGCTGATTAGCCTTCGATCCGTAGCCTTAATACCAGGGAAAGGTGATGGTAACTATTCTAACCGGCCCAGCTCTCAAACTCAAACTCAAATCATTTATTTCCATAGGCCCCAAAAGGCACTTGAACACGTCAAAAATACAAACATAAAAACATAAAACAAAACTCCTAATACTAAATGCACTGAGATGATTTGAATTACCGGAGCTTAGATTGATTTCGATTCAACTCAAAGGTTTAAATTGAAATCAATCCAAGTACCAGCTCCGATGGGTATTGCATTCATGAGAAGAGCTGGTGAGAAACTCATGTGCACCATCTTTTCAGATAATTCATACAAAGCTTGTTTGTTTTTGACAACAGTATTTCTATGTGCAAGTTAAGGCAACCAAAACACAAAGGCTAGAAAGCGGTCTAATAAGATATTAAAGCTAGGAAAATAAATTTTTGTCTAATAAAATAATAAAAATTAGTCCATAGCATATAAGGTTGCAATCACTTACACATCAAGGAGTAAAAGCAATGTGTGCATACATACTGGTCCCAGAGAAAAAGAAAAAAAACGTTTAAAATGTAATAAAATAATAAATACAAATTATTTAAGCTCCAACAATGTAAACACAGATCGCCTCAACTTAACAAAGTTCAAATGTCAGGTTATAAATGCAGAATAAGATGTCAAGAATTAATAGCTGTTAGCCTTCGTACCGTAGTTAGAATAGTAGTGAAACAGTAGGAGGTTACGACTTATCTACTTTATTTACACAAATGCATTTCCTTATAATTAAATTTTGACAGACAATCCGTGGTAAGTTTAGAGAGCATACTAGACCGCACATTCGAGTCGAGAAAACCTCGACCAATAGGAACGAAGGAATCTTACGTAAATATGGGCGCGCGCTGAGAATCCGTTCATAATTTCATAGCTCTCGCGACGAGCGGTACGGCGCATGCTTTGTGACTGGTGGGGTGGCTGGCGCGACGTGACGGCGCGGGGGCGCTGTCGCCACAACTTCTTTATTTTCTTCTATACAAACCTTGTCCTGACATTAAGTAATACATAAAATAGAATTATGCAATTTGGTGCAGTTAAGGTCTTTGTGGCCGGTACAGAAGCCGACAGTAGACAGGTCACGCACACACTGGAATTTACCGGAATATTACCTTATGGGCATTTTAACTCAAAATGAATATAGTCCGGCCGCTCAGAGAATGCGTTTCTTCTTCAGAGAATATTTGGTAACATTATTCATAGCATTCATTATACATAATTATTCAATTTATATATATTTTATTATATTTCAAACACAATGTTAACAAAATTGTTGATGTATGAAATAAATTTAATCGTATTTTCTGAATATAACGAAGGGAAAGAAAAGACCGCCAATTGTTATACATCCTTACATACTTTGTAACTCATTTTCTTACACTGTTTTTTTTGTATATACAATAAAGGTAAATAAATAAAAAAATAAACATATATTTATATGTATTACAAAATTAGAACGTTTTATCTAACATACCGACCGACAGATTATATTAAGATTACAAAGATATTCAGTTACAATTGCCTCCTTATTTTGTCTCATCACTACAAAAGCAAACGGTTGACATAACCATGAACAGCGCAGTTTGACGTCGTTAGAATTATGAAAATTATTGTTTTAAATTTGTTGATTAATTAATTGTTAATTATTTTAGCCCAAAATAAAACGTGTATTGTAAGTTGGCATGATTATTCAATTTTTAATGTTATTACTCATTATTAAGGTACATAAAAGATAATTAAAATTTTGCCATAAATTGTACGCCAGATCAAAGTCACATCGCCCATTCGATCACGACATGTCAGGAACGCATTCTTTCAGCGGCCAGACAATAAGTGTGTTGCTATACTAAGAAGCCCATTATTTTACGCATATACCACAATTAATAATTCGTTCATAGTCGAATAGTTTACTGATGTATAGATTAGGTATGTACAAGTAATTGATAAAATATTCTCAAATTTATATCGAAAAGTACATCAGATTTTAATTGTAAATTTAAAAGGCTCTAGATAGAATTTATGAAATAATCGTATCGTATATGTCAATTTGACATAACTTTGTATGATCGATGCAGTGGTATACTTGTATTATCTGTGGTGTAGTGTACAATGTGTACCTACGTAACTTTCATATTTTCTAGGGTTTCATTTTGTGCATCTGTTTTAAATTTATTTTCACTGATAAATTAATAGTAATCGATCCTTTACTGTATAATAGTGCCTAAACTAATAAATTGATGTCGTTACAAATTAATAATGGCGGTAATATATTGGGCAGGACTTCTATTAATTGGATTGTTTCCTTATTTATGTGCACAACAGAATATACAACAAAACAAAGATCAAATAATATTTTACTACAATAATACGTAAGTAAATATTTATACACATATTATCTTAAGGCTAATGCCTGCAGATTGATACATAATTTGTCCAGTTTTACTTACGTAGTGGTTTATTTTATTAGATAGGACTTTTGATATCGATGCCTTTGTCATAATGACTATTAGATGGCTAATGGTGATAAAAAAAATTAGAATGCTAGACCAATTTTATGTGATAACAAATTAGCCTAATCAATTATTTCTTAAATATTTCGTATTTTTTCTAATGTATATTCTATAGTATAGCACTTTAATATATTTATTATTTATCAAGAACACAATTTTTTTTTATGGTACTCAATTATTACAAACATTGATTACCTAAATAAAATTATTAGTGTTTATAATTATATAGTATGTAATCTATGATACTGTTTATTGAAAATAAATATAGGCTTTTTATTTTCAGCAAACGGGTTATTTATTTATTTATACAGATTAAGGATCTCCAACAAAGGCTATACACAACTATAACTTAAAATTAAAATTTACATCAATATTTCGGTGTACTCACTCAATTTCAGGAGACCACAGCATGCAAACACTAGTAACAAGTCCTATCAAACAGTGAATTAAGAATTAAAATCACAAACATGGTTCAACACAATCATGGATAGCTAGTCAACCCATTGATAAACAGCATCATCCACACATCAGAAAGATACTCCTCAAAGAACACTTATACTTTAAAAGTGAAGCACTGAGGTCTAAGTTTTTATTTTTAGACAACATATTGTATTGCCTGCAGAGCCTAGGCACAGCGGCGTAATGACCTAGGTTTGATTTTGCTGAACGGTTATATTTTGGTTAAATGTTGAGAACCTTAAATAAGGTAGCTCTGGTCTTCTAAAGGGAGTGAGTCAACTGATCACCATAAAATATTAATTTTCAATTAGGCTTCATAGAATCACAACATCAATAGACCACTTCTTTAGATGTTCTGTAACATTTTTTTATTTATCTACTTGCTTTTATTTGTTTCTATGTTTGTTTTGCCGGGCTTTTCCACACTAAGCTTCTTGATTGGGCCAACTTACGTGGGTTTGTCATCTTATTCCAACCAGCTCAGCAGCCTTTTCAGGTCACATTATCTTTACAAGAGTAATGTAAACTTCTACATTCTGTGAGAACATGCGGGGTTTCTTCTGCCTCCATGAATCTCCTTCTAGGGAGATAGAGGGCTCCTTAGAGGGCTGTCTGTTGCCTGTAGTCGATAGGTGTTTGTTTAGGGAACAATGCCCAGTTAGGATACATATGACCTTCCTGAGATTGTACTTTTTCAGTCTAATCAGGTTGCAGGCTAGTCTTTTTGATGCCACCAGAACAACACTTTCTGTTTGCCTGCGTCCTTCGTACTTGCTTTTATAATTACGCATGTTACTTTGATTGAATGCCACATAATTTTTCATATTATATTGTACTCCTTCATGGATGGAATTACGAAAAAACACTTTCTTAGTGAGCTTTTACAATATAATACATATGAGTTACCAAAATGATAAGTTTTTGCTCCAGCACTACAGGCTCCGATTTTGATGAATCAGTCAGGCAGTGAATAGTCAATAAGTTATCAGTACTATGTACAGATTAGAGACTTACGTCGGGGTTCCAGGGATCTCCTTCCGAGGGTGCAGCTGGTTCCCCGACTTGTAATACCTGAGACAGTGTGCGGTTTTGGTTGGTTCGATTCCGACATAACCACCAGTTGGTGGTACCCGAGGGGATTTCGGCACAAAAAAAAAATAGGACCGTCAGCTTTATGAACTCTTCGAGGGTTCAGACCACAACACTTCTAAACTACGGGATTAGAACCCGAGACCTCTTGATAGGCAGTTGTATATGTCAACCGCTAGACCAACGAGGCAGTTAGATAATGATACTTACTATAGGTACTTTATTTCAAGTGAGAGATAAATTACATTCTATTAGGTATATTTATTTATTTATTCAATCTAATACCTTTAAACAAGCAATTCTTGTAAACGACTCCAACATCATCGTTATGCAGGGATTTCGAACTTAATAAATCAATCTATCTAGGATTCATTGTTAGTAAATTTACCAAAAAGATAATATTCAGCAAAGTTCTGTTATTCAGGTACTTATATTTTATTTTAAAGTTTACTGGTTGATAAATCTAAACTAATAATAAAGCTGAAGAGTTTGTTTCTTTGAACGCGCCACTAATCTCAGGAACTGCTGGTCCGATTTGAAAAATTCTTTCAGTGTTGGATAGCCCATTTATCGAGGAAGGCTATAGGCTATATATAATCGCGCTACTACTAATAGGAGCGGAGCACTAATGAAGTATGTTTTTATTTATCACACTACCATGTTATACACATTACCGTGGGAGAACCGGTTCGACCGGAGTGATACCACGGCCTCACAGAAAACAGGTGTGAAACAGCGCCTGTGCTGAGTTTTACCGAGTGAGTGAGGATACCGGAGGCCCATACCACCCCAACCGCTTCCCCCACCCCCCTCCCTCCTCCTCCTCCTTATCCTCCTCTACATCCCCCTAACCATCCCCATCCCCCTCCCCATGTTTGTTTCAAAAACAGGGGAAAATTTTCATGCTACTGGCAATATAAGATGCAAACGAAGTTGCGTGAGTCAGCTAGTAAACAATAAAAGTATATAAAATCACTTCTCAGTTCCTTGAAATGTTATCTGCAACAGTTGTCAATGTACTCTTTATAGATGGGTTGTGAACATTAAATATGTTGTATTAATAAATAAATTATATCTATGAATTATTCACTTACTTAGTCACCGCTGTAGAAAAATATTGACCTGACACAAATAGCAACTGTTTATCATTAAATTAACAATGTATGTGTTGAAACAACTTTTGTTGTTACAAATAACTAGCTGAACCCCGCGGTGTTACCCGCGGTCAGTGTTGGGCAAAGGGTTAAAATTTGCCCAACACTGCCCGCGGTTATTGTCGTATCGTGGGTAACGCCGCGGGGCGAAACTAGTCTAAAAAATGTAAGCCTAAGTTACTCCTTGTACCATCAGCTACCTACCAGTGAAAGTCCCGTCCAAATCGGTCCAGCCGTTCTAGAGATTAGCCGGAACAAACAGACAGACAGACAAAAATTTTAAAAATATATATTAGGTCTTTACCTATGAAATTGCCGTTTTGTATGCAATAAGTGAAAGTACTTATTTTTTCAAACTTTTTTATTTCTGTTACTCGAAGTAATCACCCATGCAATCGACGCATCTTTGCCAACGCATTGGCAGTTTATTGATGCCTTTCTTGTAAAAATCAGCTGGACGGGAGGCAACAAACTCTTCAAAGGCATTTTGTACTGCCTCTCGGGAATTGAGTTTTTTACCCACTAAAAAGTTGTCTAAATTTTGGAAAAAGTAATAGTCGGTAGGTGCAAGGTCTGGTGAGTATGGCGGATGAGGGAGAGCTTCCAACCCCAGCTCTTGCAGCTTGGAGACTGTCTGTTGCGCAGTATGGGGTCGCGCGTTGTCGTGAAGGAGCAGTGGGGACGACCGATTGACCAAAGCTGGTTGCAGATGTGCAAGCTTCTCCATCATTCTCTCCAGTTCTTCACAGTACACATCTGCATTAATGCTCATGCCGTTTTGTAAAAAGCTGTGGTGAATCACACCCGCACTAGACCACCAAACAGTGACCATCACCTTTTTAGGGGTCATTTTTGGTTTAGGGCATTGCTTTGGTGCTGAACCAGGGTCTAACCAACTTGCTGAGCGCTTTCGATTGTCGAACAGAATCCATTTTTCGTCGCACGTAACTATTCGTTTCAAAATTCCTTCATTTCTTTGCCTGTTGAGCAGCGAAAGGCAGGTCTCGACGCGTACGTTGCGCTGGCGATCGTTAAGGTCGTGGGGCACCCATCTATCAAGCTTTTTTACCTTGCCAATTTGTTGCAAATGGATCAATATTGTTTTGATGCTTACATTAAAAGCTGCTGCTAGCTCAGCTGTAGATTGAGTTTCGTCAGCTTCCAAAATCGCCTTTAATTCATTATTGTTAACCAAAGTCTCCGGACGACCACGAGCTTCATTTTTCAAGTCAAAATTTCCAGAACGGAACCGGGAAAACCAATAAAGGGTTGTGCGTTCGTTTGTACAGTCCTCTCCGTAAACGTTTTCGATGTTACGTGCCGTTTGTGTCGCGTTGGTGCCACGACGGAACTCATATTCCATAATTACACGAATTTTTAAAGTATCCATTATGACGAAAAATGTTCAAATGTAATGAAAATACAACGCTAATCAAAAAACAAAAGACTGAGTTTGTAAATAGAATGTCATGGTTTTAAAACAAAATTAATTTGAATTTAGAATACAGAGCCATTACAAACTTTTTTTTATTTGAAATGACCAGTACTGAAGAAACGCAATTTCATAGGTAAAGACCTATTATTTTGGTATGTGTATATACATTCATATGCATGTAGTAGAAAGCGGTTATTTTAATATTACAAACAGACACTCCAATTTTATTTATTTGTATAGATAAATAGTAAATAGTCCGCCACAGTGTGGGTTACCATGCTACGTTGTCCCTATGAGCATTGAGTATGGTGACCCACCACTCCTAGATTCTGCTCGTGCTTTACATCAGGCAGAGCAGAGTTATTTTGGCAAAAAAAACAAAAAAAATTTAAACTTACTTTTTTTTAACTTTTTTTTCAGGTACAAATACAATCAGTCTTATACGTTTTACGTTAATAAAAGCACGGAGTACATTCTCGAGTTTGCTGGGGTAAGTCTACAAGTAGTACTAAGTTAGCTCCGTATTTTAACTTCTGGAACTATCTCGGTCTAACGCAGCGTGGCAGCTCTTACCGTAACCTAAAAACTCGAGTAGATATTATTATTAAGCCTTTATTGCTGAAACTAAACATTATGTACACAATATTTAATCTAACTGTGGGGGACCGGATGTCAACGTCCCACCAACACAAAGAGAGGATCCTCCGACCAGGCGAGGTGATCATGCCTGCCTGTATATATGGTAATCGGCGCGAGAACTATTTATTGCGCGATTCAGGATTTGTAGTTATTCCGTGTAGTGCGTTACTTCGTAGTTCAGCGTATCTTTAGCAGATGGCGCTGTATGTGGAGGTCGCCATACTTACTTATAAACTAACACATCTGTTTCGCCGGTTTAGTGATCAGCGTGTCCTGTGACACATAGGCCTCTTCCAGCTGTTTCCAACTCTTTTCTGCCTCTAGTTTTTCTTGACCAGGTAGCGACTCCAACTTTCCTTATGTCATCAATCGATCTTTGTGTCATAATTGAATAGAAAAGTAAAGTTATAGTTTAGGTGTCAACCTGGCTATATTGGTATCCAAAACAGCTTTTCTGACGCGCATATGTTTAGCAGTGGGCTTGTAAATATGATGTTATTTTCAGGATGAAGAAGGCTATGATACTCCAGCAAGAGTTACGGTCGCAAGCGACTTTGCGAACAGAACATATCCATTGTTTATAACTGCGAGACAGCAGAAAGGTATGTGTGATTATTATCTACTAGCTGAACCCCGCGGTGCTACCCGCGGTACGACAATAACCGCGGGAAACGCCGCGAGGTGAAGCTAGTATCTTTATAAATTGTAGCCTATATGTTATTTTTTTTTATTGAATAGGGGTAAACGAGCAGACGTATCGTCTGATGGTAAGCGATTACCACCGCCCATAGACACCCGCAACACCAGAGGCGTCACAAGTGCGTTGCCGGCCTTTAGGGGAAGGGGAGGGGGATAAGTTAGGGGTTAGGGTGTGGGCCTCCGGTATCCTCACTCACTCGGTGAAACACAGCGCAAGCGCTATTTCACACCGGTTTGCTGATGTATAAGCTATATTATTGTAAAGTTTCATCAAAATCCATTCAGAAGTTTTTGCTTGAAAGAACAACAAACATACTCACTCACATACTCACAAACTTTCGCGTTTATAATATTAGTAGGAAAACGTGTTGGTTTAATACATTAATATAAAACCATTAAAAATATATAAAGTTTTTCGAAGTTGCCTCCATTGGCTGCAGTACAGTCCTTTAATCGTTGTGCCAGGTCAATAGCAACACGCAATATTTCCATGGGAAAATTCATCGCTGCTAAACGTATGGATTGTTTTAGGGACGCTTTTTTCGTACGAACGTGAACGGCCAGATCTTTTTCAGTCACAAACAGAGGAGGTTTCATTGTACCTATCAATAGCCCGGTACACAAACATTTGACTAGTACCAAGCGTATGGAGGATTTTTAAAATAGTATTTGGCTCCATACCTACTTTATGTAATGCAATCACAGTGATCCGGTCCTCTTTATATATTTTTTAAATATTGGCGCGAAAATAAGAAAACAATGAACAATCGTATAAAAACGACAGATTCCAAATTCAAAAGTAATATTTTGTTTATTTTTAATTGTAAAAGTATTTATGGCCAGACTAAGTATTTTACTCCAAGATTTTGTTTGATAACCTGTCAACCCTTGCAATTTTGAGCATTTATTCTTTAGGAACCTTAACGAAAGCAATGAAGATAAGATACTTAACAGCGGTCGAACACTGTTGTCGAGTCGGTCTATTGTGTTTTTGCGCTATACGACTGCTATAAGCTATCTGTTAAAAGTGTATTTGTTTCAGGTGTCTTTTCATGGCAGTTACCAATGCTGGTCCAAACTCCAGTCAGCCTGGAACAGTTCACCAACATATCAAGGACATTGTGTCCCCACAATAATCTATACTCCGAAGATGAAGATACGTGTGGTAAGAGACATTTTTTTTTGGTGTATGTCACGTGTTACTCGATGGTATTATTTGTTGTTCTGTTTTATCTGTGGTTCCGTAAATTACTCCGTATCGTATTTATATTTCTAAAGGACAAAAGTGAATTAAACACCCATATTTTTTAAAAACGCTGACAATAATTTAGTCCCATTACATATTAAGAGAAATTTTAATGCTTTCAAACAAAAATGGGGAAAATTGGGAATGTGTAGTCTGAAAAAATGTAAGGTACAAACGGAAAGGGCATTGCTTATATAGATGGATTAAGAAATGCTAACAACAGTCAATAGGCCTATGTCCAGCAGTGGCCAGCAAAGGCTGATGATGATGATAAACCATAGTTCTAGCAGGTAATGTTATAACTGCCTCGTTGGTCTTGCTGTTGACGAATGCGACTGCCATTCAAGAGGTCTCGGGTTCGAATTCCGGGTCGGGCGTAAAATGTTATTGAGTTTTTCTAATTATAGAAATACTTAATAACAGCTCGGAATTTGGCAAATGGGGTCTGAACCTCCGTGCCTCGGAGAGCACGTAAAGCTGTCGGTTCTGCGCCTGATCTCTCCGCGATCGTGTCGGTCAACCGTCCCATCGGATTATGAGAGAGAGGTAACAGAGAGGGTACCTGTGTAGTTGGCTGGTCTCTGTTGAGACTGGCCGCCGTGGCCGTCATCAGCTAGGAGGTCATTATTATTATTATTAGAATTAGCGGTTGACGGATAGTTTGAGCTTTAAGTTGAGAAGTAATATATTTGAAGGATGAACACTCAGGGAAAATACAATCTATACTAATCACTAGGAAGAGTTAGGTTGAACGCGCTAATCTCAGAAACTACCTGAATGAAATATATTGCAAAAACGGGAGAGATGTATTTCTATTGAAGGTAATAACAAAGTGTTAAAAACAATACATTTAATGCAGGTTTTTTTTAACGAATATCTCTAAATTTTGGTTAAACAAATAATTCCATCGAGTAATCACTATATTAAATTGGAGAATTTGTAGTTATTTAACTTCGCGAATAGATAACAAAAAGCGCCCAAGGTGAATACAAATTTATTATGACACTGCAAACGCGATTTTATTGAACTATCCTCTATTTTTATAATATTTTGTATTTAGACATTTAAATAAATCGTGTGTACGATCACAAGTAAGTCAAAATGAACTTTAAATGTATATGTATAAAATTGAAATTCAAATGCAAGGGTATTTCTCATACACCTTTTTTTAATTTGAATTTTCTTTCTGTTCACGCTCTCTAAGTCAGTGGGGAACGGATTAGAGTCTACTGTGGCCCACTCATACGTAAATATATAAATTATATATTAATTTAACATTATATATATCTGCTATTTTACAATTTGGTTTACACTTTGGATATTACACGTTTTAAGATTATAATTGGATGCTAGTGTCCAGCTTATATCCCAAAAGGGTATACCCTGTGTACAGGTATATTGTAAGCCCACATTTTGCTAATATAATTGTAATTATACGTACCTAATAAGTGGCACATATTTAACTCATCAACCGGACACTTTAGGAATTGGGAAAATTGGGTATTCAATTAGAAATGAAGAATTTAGTAAGATGGGAAAGAAATTGTAGGATTGGGAAATGGGTAATGATTTAGTCCTATGTGCACTTTTAGTTAGATATTAGCGTCTACTTTTTTCTTTTACTAATATAATGTTTTTCTATAAATAGCTAGGTTTTACAATCCTACTACTATTATAAAGGCGAAAGTTTGTAAGTATGGATGTATGTATGTATGGATGTTTGTTACTCTTTCACGTAAAAACTACTGAATGGATTTGAATGAAACTTTACCACAATATAGCTTATACATCAGAATAACACATAGGCTACTATTTATAAAGATATAGCTTCGCCTCGCGGCGTTGCCCGCAGTTATCATCGTACCGCGGGTAGCACCGCGGGGTTCAGCTAGTTTTATTATAATGCTGACTCTATATAATTATTATCAAACTTTATGCCATATTGAAAGTTTTTGAAGTGTCAAAACGTTAATTGCGGTTTTACTCTTGTTTCCCATCCCATCTTCTGGCATCCTTTATCCTAGTCTATATCTATAATATGTATGTATTTACAAAAAAAAGTATATAAGTATTCATATCAGTTGTCTAGTACCCATAACACAAGCTCTGCTTAGCTTGGGACTAGATGGCGTTGTGTGTTAGATGTCCGGAATATTTATTTATTTATCTTTCGCTTTTTCCTTCATTTGCCACCTAATTTTATTCCTGATATCCTGAAATAATTATATTCAGAAAGAAGAACCAGGATATCAAGATGACAACTCACCATAAAAGAAATCGGCAAAATCCTTTTAAGTTCTAATGAGTTTTAGGAACTTTCCGTCCTTTTGCCGTGGGTGAGTCACGCTTCAGCATGAATGGGTCGGCTCGACCGGAACAATACTGGCCGCACAGAAAACCGGTGTGAAATAGCGCATGCGCTGTGTTTTACTGAGTGAGTGAGGATACCGGAGGCATTTACCCAAACCCCTTCCCCAATCCCCCTTCCCATCCCCTAAAGGCCGGCAATGCACTTGTGACGCCTCTGGTGTTGCGGGTGTCCATGGGCAGCGGTAATCGCTTACCTCCTCTATTCTCTATCCTCATTCACTCGGTTTACTGAGTGAGTGAGGATAGAGGATACCGGAGGCCTATACGCCAACACCTCCCCCTCCCCCTCCCCATCCCCATCCCCCAAAGGCCGGCAACACACTTGTGACGCCTCTGGTCTGCTCGTTTGCCACCTAAAATACATAAAAAAAAACTTTCAGTAAGGCTTCTTATAGTCGTTCCAATACTTTATTTAACTTTTGACAGATCACGCACATAAAGTTTTGTAATAATTTTTGATACAATGTACTACAGATAATACTGTACTTTATGGGCGGGCTCCGCCTACTTAGGGATGTGTCATTCGTAATTAATGACCACAGACTATAAAAACGGTTTTGAAATAAATCGATTATATTAATAAAACATACAATAAAATTATTGTGATTATATTTTATATCAAATCACGTAAAAAGCTTTATTATTTTGCATTAAAATGCCCTAAATGTCTCTCTCATAAATAATTTGCGTAATGAAAACAGTTCCATCGTACTCGTACCTAGTAATGGGATCGAATGTATTCGCCGCAAATTAATGAATCTAAAATAATTGTTTAGACTTACTATAGTTGGTTCAAATAAAAACTACCTGCGGTACCTACTTGTAATGAACAGGTACAAAATGTTGAAATTCGTGGTAATTTACGGATTAAAAATAAAACAACCAAAAGAGGTACTGTAATACTAATTTTAATTATAAAGAATCGTCTTCTTCGTATGACCAGGAATCATCATCACTTGACAGTTGTTTGTCCTTTGAGTACTTTCTTTTTTGGCATTTTGACAGTAACGAAGGCAGGAACGATACGCTCAACTCAACCAAACGTGAGAATTCACAAATAAATCAATACGGAGGAATATAAATACTCAACTATATTGAAGGTTACTCATTGAAATACTGTAGATTATTTTAAAATAGACATAGAGAGATTTAATAAAGATCATCAATAGTTTAACAAATACAATATTAACCACTGAATTACAACACAATACAATAATACATTTTGAAAATTCAGTTCCTTTTATTATATATTTTTTCATGACATAGAACCGTCATATTTGAACAACATTCTTTTAATCCATTTCTTCTTTATTTTGACAAAGGAGGTCGCACATTGAAACACATAGAAATATGAAGTACGAAATTATCTATAAAATAATGAGTTTGTTAAATCGATTAAAACTTCTTAATGCATAAAATCGATCGATGAAAGAAATCGAATAGGTAACGGGTCAGGGTATCACTATTTGATTCAGTATTAGAGCTGTCAAAAGTTAAATAAACTATTGGAACGACTATAGTGTAGATAATCTCAATGTACAGGGAGATCTTCTTTTTCGATCAGAAACATCTCAAATTTGCCACACGTCCATTCCTTCCAGACGTATCAGCGCTCAACACACCCATCGTCCACCTAACGTCGTCTTCACCAGACTCCATCAAAGTCACAATAAAAGTTGAAACCGTCCAAGACTTCTTCATCAAGCTGAATCATACCACGAACCTGACCAGTTCTCCTAGTCAGCCGATGTATTATTTCTATCCGTTTGACCAGAGAAATAACTTAGACCTGTCTTACCAACATGCTAAAAGGAAGTATATGTGCAACTCCGAGCTGAACGAACAGGAGAAGAAGAAATTGGACCATTATTTCGTGCAGAGCAACTTGATGCAGCAGTACGGGTGGTTCTCGAGGCCGAAGAGTGTGATTGTGATGATAGAGTCTGACGATGATATTTGTGCTGTGGTCTCTATACAGAATTTTTCGGTAAGTTTGTGTAAGTCTTTTATTATATAGGCCTGTCAAAGTGAGTCTACTCTGCTTGATGGTAAGCATAATGGTAAGTAAGACCAAGAATTTCTTTCCGTGGGAGAGCCACGCTTGGGCATGAATGCCGGCCGGCTCGACCGGAGTGATACCACGGCCTCACAGAAAACCGGTGTGAAATAGCGCTGTGTTTTACCGAGTGAGTGAGGATACCGGAGGCCCATACCCCAACCCCTCCCTCATTCCCCCTCCCCATCCCCCAAAGGCCGGCAACGCTACTGGTGTAGCAGGTGTCTATGGGCGACGGTAATCGCTTACCATCAAGCGATATGCCTGCTCGTTTGCCACCTATTACATAAAAAAAATATGGGCCTGTCAAAGTGAGTCTACTCTGCTTGATGGTAAGCATGAGTAGAATCCAAGAATGGCGGTCACCATATTCATTGTGAATGAATTTATGGAATATAGGGGCAAACGAGTAGACGTATCGCCTGATGGTAAGCGATTACCGCCGCCCATAGACACCTGCTACACCAGTAGCGTTGCCGGCCTTTGGGGGATGAGGAGGGGGATGAAGTTTGGGGTATGGACCTCCGTTATTCTCACTCATTCGGTGACACACAGCGTAAGCGCTGTTTCACATTAGTTTTCTGTGAGGCCGTGGTATCACTCCAGTAGATCCGGCCCATTCATGCCGAAGCGTGGCTCTCCCACGAAATTTTGGGAGATAATTCCGAGCATCATAAAAGTTTTTTAAAATTAGTCATCGTGGCCAAGTAATAGGTTTATTAATAGTTAATTGTCTTATTTTCAGTGTCCAGTATTCGATAATGAGCGAGACATACTGTATGACGGATATTATTTGACTATGACGAGAAGAGGAGGCATTACGCTCACTGTAAGTATACAAATAAATAATAATAATAATAAATATTCCGGACATCTAACTCACAACGCCATCTAGTCCCAAGCTAAGCAGAGCTTGTGTTATGGGTACTAGACAACTGATATGAATACTTATATACTTGTTTTTTTGTAAATACATACATATTATACATAGAAAACACCCAAACTCCGAAACAAATATTTGTAGATCATACAAACATTTGGTCCGATCCGGGAATCGAACCCGAGTCCTCAAGCACAGTAGTCACATACGCTACGACTACGCCACCGAGGCAAATAAAATTGAAGTGTCTGTTTGTAATTCACTAAACGCATCTTCGTATGCTGTACTTACCTATATATTATTTTTTTTTTGTGAGTCTATTCTGGTTAATCTCTGAAACGCCTGCATCGATTTTACCGGGTCTGTCGCTGACAGACAGCTGATGTTATAAGAAGTAACTTCATCATCATCATCATCATCAGCCTATCGCAGTCCGCTGCTGGACATAGGCCTCTCCAATAGCACGCCACTTAGTTCGATCCTCGGCTTCTCGCAACTTAAGAAGTAACTTAGGTTTAGTCAAATAATTGGTGGTTACTATGACTCTCCCACGATCTCTATCTCCCTTCCAGCAAGATACCTTCCCCCACGGGTTCTACATAGTGTTCATAGTGAAGACTTCAGACGAGGATTGTACGGACAAGGTTAAGAATGCCACTCTTCCTAAAATGGCGCAGTACCTGGGCTGGGGAGAGCAGAAGATGGTTCAGCTTACTACTAACGATGGCAGAGTCAAGAAGTTCAGGTATGCTTATCTACTTTTAATTTCTTTTTCTTCTTTCTAAGTCAGGAGTTGACTTGCATTAGGTACAAACATAGTTCTAAACTCGGCACAACAATTTGTGGATCAGATTGTCCCATATGGGATTTGAACCCACAACACTTAGCGCAGTGGAAAGCGGTATGGCGACCACTTAAACCACTACGACAGAGTCTGTACTATGGCATCCAGTATCCAGACTACTGATAATGGTAGTACATTTATAAATACATTCATATTGTTATGAAGAAAGATTATTCCAGATCAATACCACACGCACACAACACACACACGCCTGAATCGGAAAGTTCTCGTTGTTTCTTGAGGCACACAATAATGAACCTTACATCAATATACATAGCGTCGAATATAGATTGATTGTGGCACTGTTGTTTCGAGTACGAGTCGAACCTTAGTAATATTACAATATTTCAGAGATAAATTACACGTAGCCACAGGTTTTTTCTTGTTTCTGGGTAGGAATCGAAACAACGACCTCTGCTGTACCAGTCAGGATAGCTAACCACTAGACCCACAGTATAAAATATTAAAAAAATGTTTTTTTTTCTTCAGTTTCAGGATAATCCAGACGATCTCTTATCAAGAGTATCTGATAGCAGCTGGAGTGGTTCTGGCGTTCTTCGGATCCTTCTATGTCGCGTTTGTGATAGCCGTGTTCTGCAGGAAGACACCTTCGGTGGAAGTTGATCAGGGTGAGTGACATATGGGCAAATTTAGCCATCAGCCAAAATAAATTTAGCCATTGGTCTTATTTAAGGATGCTGGTGTGTCCTTGTCAAATTCCATTACAATCGATTCAGCAGTGTAGCCATGACAGCGGAACAGACAGACAGATCAGTTCCAGCAACAGTAATATAATAATAATGTTACGAAGAAAGATTATTCGCGAACAACGACCGAGAAAGTTGATTTTTGAGGCACGGAATAACGAACCTTATATCGATAGACATAACGTCGAATATCGATTGGTTGTTGCGCTTATGTTTACAACAAGTTCACCGGCGGGCGTATACTTGGTACGGGGACGCCCTCGTATGTTCGAGACGTTTCTAGAACGCGCTAGTAAAATGAAATATATATGTAAACACGAATCCTCGCGGGCCGCAGTCAGTTCAGTTTGAGCTACAGTTCGATAAACATCGAAGTGATATTGTGATTGTAAGAGAGTTGTTAATAAAGTCTATTTTATACGTCAGAAGGTTTATTGCCCAAACCCAGCGAACCCTAACACGTATCAATAATAATAAATATTTAGATCATCTAACACACAACGCCATCTAGTCCCAAGTTAAGCAGAGCTTGTGTTATGGGTACTAGACAACTGATATAAATACTTATATACTTTTTTTGTGTACATTTATATTATACATAAAAATCATCCAAACTCTGAAACAAATACATGCAGATCATACAAACATTTGATTCGACCAGGGAATCGAACCCGAGATCTCAAGCACAGCAGTCGCATACGCCACCACTGCGCCACAGAGGCAGTCAAAGCTTGAAGCTATATTTTAAGAACTAGAAAGGATAATATTAAAACTGAAATATTTCTAGTTTTTTTATATTTTCAGAAAATCTAAGGTCCCCAATAATCCCACACGATGTTAGCACAGTCTCTGCCTACCCCATCATACGCGACGAGGTGAGAAGACGACAGCCTATGAACAGCAGTGGGGAACACTCATCACAACAGTGTCTTACTGGGGATGGTGATGTGAGCAATCAACGGGCAGGTTAGTATACCAATGATGATGAGGATCGAAGGTTTTTTTTACACTAGCTAACCCCCGCAACCTCGTTTGCGTCTTATATAGCCCGTAGCATGAAAATTTTCGGAAAATAAGTAACTTTTGTAGTTGATTTTTACACCTTGTGTCCGAAAAACCCAAATATCTTACGGAACCCTATTTTTTCCAAAATAAAATATAGCCTATGTTACTCGTGGATAATGTAGCTTTCGAATGGTGAAAGAATTTTTAAAATCGGTCCAGTAGTTTTTGAGTTTATTCGTTACATACAAAAATACAAATCTTTCCTCTTTATAATATTAGTGTAGATATATACCTCAGTGGCGTAGTGGTAGCGTATGCGACTGCTAAACTTGAGGTCATGGGGGGCAAACGAGCAGACGCATCACCTGATGGTAAGCGATTACCACCGCCCATGGACACCCGCAACACCAAAAGCGTCACAAGTGCGTTGCCGACCTTTGAGGGATGGGGAGAGGGGAGGGGTTGGGGTATAGGCCTCCGATATCCTCACTCACTCGGTGAAAACACAGCGCAAGCGCTATTTCTCACCGGTTTTCTGTGAGGCCGTGGTATCACTCCGGTTGAGCCGGCCCATTCATGCCGAAGCGTGGCTCTCCCACGGAAAATTGGTCACGGGTTTGATTCCCGGGTCGGGCCAAATGTTTGTATGATCTGCAAATATTTGTTTCGGAGTTTGGCTGTTTTCTATGTATAATATGTATGTATTTACAAAAAAAAAGTCTATATGTATTTATATCAGTTGTCTAGTGCCCATAACACAAGCTCTGCTTAGCTTGGGACTAGATGGCGTTGTGTGTTAGATGTCCGGAATATTTATTTATTGGCCTGCCAAAATGATTACTCTGCCTGATGGAAAGCATGAACAGGATCCAAGAGTAGTGGTCACCATACTCATTTCGAATGTAACAATACAACATGGTGACCCAAACCAAGACGGCCTAGTGAGTTGCTTCTGCATTATTGAGCCTCCGGTCTCGCACTCATCAACGAAACATGACAGTACTGTGGAGGAACTGGTATCATGTCCCTCCAACACAAAGGGAGGATCCTCCGACCAGGCGAGGTGATCATGCCTGGCGGGCCACTGCCCAACAGTTGATGTTGGGATGTTGTATATATGATAATCGGCGCGTGAACTATTTATTGCGCGATTCAGGATTTGTAGGTTACTCCGTAGTTCAGTGTAACTTCGGTAGATGGCGCTGTAGTATGTTATGTTGTATGTGGAGGTCGCAACAGTACGAATGCTGTCACTGTAGGTTTGGTCTTCTGTGAGAAGGACATTACATCTAGATGGTTGGTACTCCATAACTGTGCGCTTTTCCCGAAACTTATTTTTTTTTATTTATTACAGATGGCAGTTCATCATCAGATACGGAATCTGACTTCTCGACCTTAGACGATATCAACACAGATAAAGACTTGTACAGACTTGGAGGGAGGCTGTGTGTCGCTAACTTGGCGAGGTAAGATTGTTTATTATTCATGTTAATTTAAATTACTTTCTGGTGGTAGTGTGCGTGGAACTTCTGGCGGTGGTAACTGCTCTATGGGTTAATAATGGCGGGAATTCTGTTGATATAGTTGGTTCTGAACTTAATTTAGTGAAAGCTGAGTAAGACAGAATTAACTTGTAGGGGTTAGTCCACAACAAAGGGAGGATCCCCCGACCAAGCCAGTTGATCATGCCTGGCGGGCCACTGCCCAACAGTTGATGTTGGGATGTTCTATATATGATAATCGGCGCGAGAACTTCTATTGCGCGATTCAGGATTGACAGTTTCTTCGTATGGTACGTTACTACGTAGTTCAGTGGAATTTCGGTAGATGGCGCTGTAGTATATTATGTTGTATGTGGAGGTCGCCACAACTTTAACGGTTTTTTATAATTTAAATTAAATTCACAATTATCACAAAAGGATAGAAAGCACAAATACACAAGAGATACAGTTTAAGAAAGCGAAGGAACAATAAATAAAAAGTAATGATATATAAGAAAACCGATTTGAAAGCGCGAATTAAATAAATAACAAATACGACAAGCGAAAGTGAAAGCGTGCGAGCGAGCGAGCTAGCGCGTGAGTGCCTTGCGTAGCGACGAATAAAGGAGTGACGCGTGGCGCGTGGCGCGTGGTGACGGGCCGCGGTACAACCGAACGGTGCCCGCCCGCGCCGAAGATCACCGAAGAGGCACGAGCTCGATTTTATTTTTTATTGAATAGGAGGCAAACGAGCAGAGCCATTACCTGATGGTAAGCGATTACCGCCGCCCATGGACACCCGCAACATCACGTGGGAGAGCTATGCTTCGGCATGAATGGGTCGGCTCGACCGGAGTGATACCACGGCCTCCCCTTTTCCATCCCCCAAAGGTCGGCAACGCACTTGTGACGCCCTTTATGTTGCGGGTGTCTATGGGCGGCGGTAATCGCTTACCATCAGGTGATACGTCTGCTCGTTTGCCCACTATTCAATAAAAAAAAAAAAAATAAAAAAAAACAAAAGCGTTACAAGTGCGTTGCCGACCTTTGGGGGATGGGGAGAGGGAATGGGAGGGAGGGGTTGGGGTATGGGCGTCCGGTATCCTCACTCACTCGGTGAAACACAGCGCAAGCGCTATTTCACACCGGTTTTCTGTGAGGCCGTGGTATCACTCCGATGTCACTCGTGTGGCGGTGGCGCCGCCACGAACAAATACCAATTAGGTAACACGATGGCTGGGGCTCGTATGCTGTCTGTAATCAAAACTATGTTATTTTCTTCAAAGGCTGTTTTTTTTTTTCTTTTTTTTTTTTTTTTAAAAGACAACTCCCGCATTAGGAATATACATCCTGTGTCGCGGGGGACTTTACAAACATACATGTAACGGACACAAATAACACCCAGACTCAGGACAACACTTTGTGGATCACACAAAGTGATGTCCCACGTGGGATTTGAACCCCCGGCACTTGGCGCAGTAGTGAACGTTTTTTAAACCACCAGGCCAACCGTGCAGTGAAATCACACTTGACCATCCTTTTTAACCGACTTCTAAAAAAGAGAAGGTACTCATATACTTTTTTTTTTTTTAAATTTTGTTTTGTTGTTCGTAGATGCCGTCCTCGCGTCTTATCCGCCAGGTCCAAGATGTATCTGTGGAACGTTCTGACCGTCGCTGTGTTCTACACTCTGCCCGTTATACAGCTTGTTGTCACATACCAACGGGTTAGTATACAGGGGTTGTTTTTTTTAAAGTAATACTTCTTTACACACGCTTGCCTTGGGGAGTTAACTGGTATATGCGTGATGAGAGCGTTACGAAAAGTGTGATCGGGCGAGGCGAACGGACGTTGAGAGGCAGATATAAGTTAGAAAGAGAAATATAGAGTTACGTTTCGTATATTACTGTTAAAGCAAGAGAGAGAGAGGTGCAAGCACACATTTTATTTCTCTCTCTCTCTCTCTCTCTCTCATAGCCAGTAACGTAACGTGTATCTAAGACACGGACACTTATAGTACGACTGGTCCACAAGTTTAAAGTCTCTCAGTCAGTCTATAGAGAGGGCTATGCTTGGTGTTTCTCTAAGGGATCGTATCAGAAACTAGGTGATCTGGCAAAGAACCAGAGTAATGGACATAGCCTATTGGATTAGCAAGCTCAAGTGGCACCGGCATACCGGATGCACATACCCCAACCCCCTCCTCATCCCCCTCCCCCTCCTCACCCCCTCCCCTCCTCATCGCCCTCCCCCTCCTCACCCCTCCCCCACCTCACCCCTCCCCCTCCTCATCCCCCCTCCTCACCCCCTTCCCCTACTCACCCCCCCTCCTCACCCCCTTCCCCTACTCACCCCCCCTCCTCACCCCCTCCTGATCCCCCTCCCCCTCCCCATCCCTCTAAGGCCGGCAACGTACTTGTGACGCCTCTGGTGTTGCAGATGTCCATGGGCGGCGGTAATCGCTTATCTTCAGGCGAAACGTCTGCCCGCTTGCCGCCCTATTCCATAAAAAAAACTCTGCACTGAGCTATTTAAAACTTTTATTTTTTAATACGAACTGTATGTTTTTTTAAAATAAGCGCGTTCAACATATAATATGCATAATTATGAGCAATTGTTACAGCTTTTGAACCAATCTGGAAACCAAGACCTTTGTTACTTCAACTTCTTATGTGCTCATCCGTTGCTGGTGGTGTCGGACTTCAACCACGTGTATTCGAACCTGGGGTACGTTCTCCTCGGCTTGCTGTTCCTGGCGCAGGTCTGGCGCCGGCATAACAAACATCACGCCAAAACTTATACGCAGGTACGAAACTACTTTTTGATGGTGATGGTATACTGAGGATAACCGTTAGACCGTGGGAGAGCTATGCTTCAGCATGAATGGGCCGGCTCGACCGGAGTGATACCACGGCCTCACAGAAAACCGATGTGAAATAGCGTTTGCGCTGTGTTTCACCGAGTGAATGAGGATACCGGAGGCCCATACCCCAACCCCTCCCCCCATCCCCTTTCCCATCCCCCAAAGGTCGGCAACGCACTTGTAACGCCTTTGGTGTTGCGGGTGTCCATGGGCGGCGGTAATCGCTTACCATCAGGTGCTACGTCAGCTCGTTTGCCCACTATTCAATAAAAAAAATAAACCGACTTCAAAAAAGGAGGATTTCAATTCCACTGTATTTTCTGTTTTATGTTTGTCACCTCAGAACTTTCGACGGAATGAACCGATTTAGATGATTGTATATTTATTTGTAAGCTGGTGCTTCCTGTGTGGTCCTATTTCAATTTGATCCAGTTCTTATAGAAGTTTTTTTATATAAAATAAAAAAAAAAACTTGTTTATGCCTGTGTTATCTTAACAGTTGTTTCTGGGATACCGCTAGATGGCGACACTTTTGTATTTGAAATTTACGTAAAGACTTTTAACGACCTTTTTTTTTACTATTACGTTGCGTTATCCGCGGTACGACAATAATCGCAGGTAACGCCGCGAGGGGAAGCTAGTATCTTTATAAATTGTAGCCTATGTATTATTCTTATGTATAAGCTGTATTATTGTAAAGTTTCATCAAAATCCATTAACCAGTTTTTGCGTGCTATAAACATACTCACATACATTACAAACTTTCGCGTTAATAATAATAATAAACATTCCGGACATCTAACACACAACGCTATCTAGTCCCAAGCTAAGCAGAGCTTGTGTTATGGGTACTAGACGACTGATATAAATACTTATATACTTTTTTTTTGTAAATACATTTTACAATTTAATATTAGTAGGATAAATATTTCGGACTTAAAAAAAAACCCAAACAAATATTTGATCATACAAACATTTGGTCCGACCCGGGAATTCAACCCGAGACTTCAAGCACAGAAGTCTCGTACGCTACCACCGCACCAGTTACTAGTGTGATATTAACTATCCTTCATCCTATTTGTGTCGTAATAGCAGCTAAGAGCGAACTACGCAGGTACAACAGCACTGCAAAGAGAGGGAATCATAACTTTTTTTTTTTACTTTTGGAAGCCTCCATGGGCCTTCTCCCCTCCGGGGTTTGCGGCGGGGCAGTGTGTCGGAATCGAACCGAATAAAACCACACGGTGTGCCACTCTGCGCCTGAGAAGAGAGGGGTCCGGGAACTGCTGATATTAACACAACCGGACCCCAAGGAATCATACCCTATACGAACTCGTCTGGTCAGCGTGGTATGGCCTATGTCACGGAGTAGACTGTTAAAAGCTGTTGATATAACGTGACCTTGAAAGAAAGAATAAATTAGCAAATTATAACCTTATACCATTAGTATAAAGTTTATTTTCAGTTCTCCTAAGTTATTTACTTCTCCCACAGAAAGAGCTGGGCATCCCACAACACTTTGGTCTGCTCTACGCCATGGGTATAGCTCTTGTGAGCGAGGGACTCCTCTCTGCTGCCTACCATGTTTGTCCAAATAGCATGAACTTCCAGTTTGGTGAGTATAGTTTTAACGTAACCAGCAATTGCCGGTGGTATGAGTTTTTTTGGTGTGGTGGGCAAACGAGCAGACGTGTCGCCTGATGGTAAGCGATTACCGCCGTCCATATACTTGCGATACTGGTCTTTTAAAAAAGAGTGCGCTCTTTTCTTGAAGGTTTGAAGGTCGCATTGGTCCGGGAATACCGCAGGCGACAGTTTCTTTCACAGTTACACACAGCGCCTTATAAAGGAGAAGGCAGTGGGCCGGAGTGAAATACTTTCTCGATCTGTTGAGCACGCCAGGTACGAACCAGGTAAAAGAAACAACCGTTTAAAACCTGTCTAGTAGTATTTTTTCACAACAGATGGCAGCACATAAAACTATTTTACTTCTTTACGATATATGGCGCTACTAGTTACGGCACATCATTTATAGATGGCGTTGTAATAAACTTTAATGAATACTGTTTTTTGTCAGACACCTCTTTCATGTACGTCACATCCGTGCTATGTATGGTCAAGATATACCAGTCTCGTCATCCGGATATCAATGCGAGAGCACACGCGACTTTCGGAGTTCTAGCGCTTATTATATTTATAGGTAAGTGGGGATATCTAAAGAAATGAACTTAACTTATCGCATCATCATCTGTATAGTTTGTTTTGTGCGCGGGAAGTAGTCGGCGCTCTCGTCGTCTTCGAACGAAGGGTTTTGAGATTCTAGTTCTGTTGAAAATAATGTGACTAAATAAATAAATAAATATTCCTGACATCTAACACACAACGCCATCTAGTCCCAAGCTAAGCAGAGCTTGTGTTATGGGTACTAGACAACTGATATGAATACATTTATATACTTTTTTTGTAAAAACATACATATTATACATAGAAAACACCCAAACTCCGAAACAAATATTTGTAGATCACACAACATTTAGTCCGACCCAGGATTTGAACCCGAGACCTCAAGCACAGCAGTCGCATTCACTACCACTGCGCCACCGAGGCAGTGAAATGATATTACGATATGAATTGATATAATGTTATATATGACTTAACTTCTAGCTTTACATGTATGACCTGTATTACTGTAAAGTTTCATTTAATGCCCGGTTCCTATATTTAACGAATCGTCATCGTGTAAAAATTTTCTACAACCGACTACGAGTCGTAAATACCGTTCCTCAATTTATTTTTTATAGGAACGATTTTAGCTTACGTCCCGTATAATATACTACTATTCGTATCTAGAACGGTTCGTTTTTCAAGTAACTGGGCATAAATCAGTTCAGTAGTTTTGGCGTGAAAGACTAACAAGCATTCATACATCCTCACAAACGTTCGCATTTATATACGCATACTAGTAGGACAGCGGGAAGTAAGATAAAGTTACAAATTTTAACAAAGGTTCCCACCCGGGCCATGGTGTGTGTCTACCTAAAAATTGCATGACTATACATACTGAAATACCTATATATTAAAAATAAATTAAGAACCTACCTGAGTATACCTATCACTTTGTATGTAGTAGGTGGCAAACGAGTAGGCGTATCGCCTGATTGTAAGCGATTACCGCCGCCCATGGACTCCCGCAATACCAGAGGCGTCACAAGTGCGTTGCCGACCTTTGGGGGATGGGGAGGGGGGATGAGGGAGGGGGAATGAGGGAGGGGTTGGGGTATGGGCCTCCGGTATCCTCACTCACTCGGTGAAACACAGCGCAAGCGCTATTTCACACCGGTTTTCTGTGAGGCCGTGGTATCACTCCGGTCGAGCCGGCCCATTTATGCCGAAGCGTGGCTCTCCCGCGACTTGTGTAAATATATCTAAAAGATAAATATTGTTAGGGTTCCAATAATTAAAAAAATAAACATTATCAAGGGTAAAAGACACTTTATTATACAGTATACTACCCTCTTAATAGCCGAGGTTGTTGGATTAATCAATCACTTAAATGTGTATCGCGCAATAGCTCAAACTGATCTGAACTGCGTTCGACGAGGAACCTTTAATATTAGAATATTGTAAAATTAATCCATATTCGACCTTAAGTTTATTTCAGTAAGGTTCATTGTTCTGTGCTACATTACTTACTTTCGCTGCTGTTTCTTGAATATTGTTATTTATTTGTTTAACTGAAAAGTAAGGTTCTCGAGTTCTGGATGTCTATGGACGTTAGTTAGTGTGGCGCCTTCCACATACAGCTCAACACAAACATACTATAGTGTCATCTACCATAGATAGATGGCGCTGTAGAAATTACCTTTCCTGAATCGCGCAATACAAATTCTCGCGCTGATTATCGTAAATATATATAAGATCACCTGGCCTAGTTGGAGGATCCTCTCTTTGTGTTGGAGGGATTTACCACCCGTTCCCCCATAGTTAGTTCTAATGTTACGTTATATTCCAGGTCTGGTGGGTGTACTGAACGCGAACTTCTACTTCTGGATAGCCTTCACCGTTCTTCATTTAGTAACTTGCCTTATTATGACCTTCCAAATTTACTACTTGGGTAGATTCAAGTTGGGTAAGTATTTAAAACTTGTATTTTTGTTAAGGCTAGGATAAACTGTATAATATACAGGGTGTAAAAAGACTGATACCGAAAACTTGGGGGTTGTAATCAGACCATGATACTGAATAGGTTTAGCAAAAAAAAACGCAAAAAAATTTATAATTTATCCAAGTCCTTTTATGTTTTTTTCTGCTTACATACACATAGTAAAACATAATAGGACCCAAACTACCTAATTATCTCATTTAAAAAACCAATAAACAAATAAAATCAATAAAACAGCAATGTATTTTCACAAACAAAACAGCTGGTCGGGTGAGTGCAATGACCTTGGCCGGGCGCAGGTATTCAAGTAGCTACGCGGTGCACGCAATAATACATTACTGGCTTGTGAAATTATTAAAAATCTTGACACATTGTTTTTTCCGACTACAATTTTTTTTAAGTACAACTGTTTGTTTTTTTTTTATAAGTTTTGGTGTACTGGATCAGCCCCTTTCGTTTTCGGTAGTCGTCTTTTTACAACCTGTATATTTACTAGCTGACCCACGCAACCTCATTTACGTCTCCTATTGC
The DNA here is from genome assembly GCA_916048165.1 of Spilarctia lutea. Classification (NCBI taxonomy): domain Eukaryota; kingdom Metazoa; phylum Arthropoda; class Insecta; order Lepidoptera; family Erebidae; genus Spilarctia; species Spilarctia lutea. The sequence continues at coordinate 2,654,409 of OU696498.1, read as the reverse complement.
TCGTAGCGTCATAACTTTCCCCCGTTTTTGTAACATTCTTCACTAATGCTTCGCTCGAAAAATGTTTTTTTATATATTTATTCACCTTTTAAACCTTCTCTGGACTACGACAAATATTTTAAAACCTAAATCAGTCAAATCGGTCAAGCCGTTCTCGAGTTTCAGCGAGACTAACGGACAGCAATTCATTTTTATATATATAGACATGTATGAGCTATCCAATGCGAGTGGTGGATTTATACGATTTGTGATGTTTGATATAATAAATTATTGTGAAATAAAAAAAGTTTAGTTTTGTCTATGTTCTAAGGTGAGATATGTGAATTTTTTGTTTGTTTTATGATTGTTTGTAAACCCTTTTTTTTTAACGTGTGGAAACCCCCTCGGGCCGTCACCCCACCGGGGTTTGCGGCGGGGTGGTGTGTCGGAATCGAACCGACTAAAACCACACGGTGTGCCAACTCTGCGCCTGAGAAGGGTGGGGTCCGGGAACTGATTAACACGACCGGACCCCTCCCAGCGCCTGCCCGCACTGAAGCGGGCACCGACTGATGGTAAAAATCTCAAATTAGGCGACGCACGGCACACGCGTACGTCGCCCCTTCGCGGCTGGCCATTAGAGCGAATGGAGGGGAAAACTCGTCCTCACCATCCGCGGCCACACTCAGGGCGGCATGAGGCGCTGATAGGCGCGCCTCCGCCGCCCTGAGTGTGGCCGCCAAGGCCCGAGGAACGTCGTCCTCCCGGGCCTTCTCCGCCGCCTCATTCTGCGAAATTTCGTCTTCGCAGAAGGATGCGACCGCGGTAAAACTGCTGTCGCCACCGGCCATGGATCATATGATGGCCGATAGCGAGAGATCTCCTCCAATGACTGCAGTGAGGGCCCGGCGCTGCGCCGCCCAAGCGGGGCAGATCTCCAGCGTGTGCTGGGCCGAGTCCTCACTGCAGTCGCAGTGGTGGCAGGCGGGACTCAATTCCCTCCTAGCGACCGAGTGCAGGTACTTTCCGAAGCAACCATGCCCGGAAAGCACCTGCGTCAGCCGGAAGGAAAGGGTCCCGTGCTGCCACCCTGCCCACTCGAGGATGACCGGCTGGAGCGCCTCCACGGTGGCAAAGCCAGCGCGTGGAGCCTCCAGCCGGGACGACCAACGAGCCATCGTGGCTCGGCGAGCGGCTTCACGCCAATCGCGTACCTCCTCGGGCGGAGGACGATACCCGTTCTCCGCCCGATATTCAGCCGCTCGCCGATAAACTTCGGCGAGCACTTCCGCCTCCAAATCCCACGGGGGTGTTCCGGCCAAGGCGCACGCCGCCTCGGTGGACACCGTGCGGTATCCGCGTATGGCTCTGACCGCCAATACCCTCTGAGGGCGCCGTAGGCGCGCCTTATTCTGGGCGGTCAGAGCCGCCACCCACACCGGTGCCCCATACAGGGCCATAGACCGGACCACCCCCGTGTAGAGGTTCCTTGTAGCGATGCTGGCTCCACCCAGATTGGGCAAAAGACGCCCAAGGGCGGAGGCAGCGTCGACCAGCCTTGGGGCAAGCTGTCGGAAGTGCTCGTCGAAGAGCCACCTACCGTCGAGGATCAGGCCCAGATACCTTATCTGGGCCCGAACCGACGATTGTTTGTAAACCCTGGTACAAACAAAGTATTATCTATCATCACTTAGAAAATAATAATAATTAAAAACATTGTATATGCACGTATATGTGTGGCTGATGGTTCCGATGTGTCCAGACGGCGGGGTGATATGTCGCGCGGCCCGCTCGCTGCTGTCCCGGCCGCTGCTGGCCATCACGCCCACGCACTGCGGCCGCTGCGTGCTGCTCGTCATCGCCAACCTCGCCAACTGGGCCATCGCCGCCTACGGGTGAGTGCATCCTCCCCCCCCCACCTCACTCTTCCTCTTTCCCTCACCCCGCGGTATTACTTAACTCCACCTCCAGCCACTATTTAGATTAGCTGGAACAATCAATTTTACAAATTGTTTTTTTGATGAAACGCTTTCCCTTTCTCCCTCTTACCTGCCCTCTCTCTCCTTCTCTTTCTATATCTCTCTGTCCCTCTCTTACACTTTATATCTCTCTTTTCTTACCATTTGATTGTACTGTGGCAACTTCCACATATAACACAACAATAACCTACTACAGCGCCGTCTACCGAAGATACCCTGAACTACGAAGTGACGCACTACACGGAGTACCTACAAATCCTGAATCGCGCAATAAATAGTTCTCGCGCCGATTATCATATATACAACATCCCAACATCAACTGTAGGGCAGTGACCCGTGATCACCTCGCCTGGTCCGAGGATCCTCCCTTTGTGTTGGGTGAAACATGATACCCGTTCCCCCACAGTACTAAAATTTACCACTTTTACACGAATGAGAATATATAAATATAATTTGTGAAATGAAGCCGACCTACCTTTAGTAATGCGTGAATATTCTGTCTCCAGGGTAGCTCAACACAGTCGGGACTTCGCATCTCATCTCTTACTGGTGCTGATGTCCAATCTCTTCTTGTACACTCTCTTCTATATAGTCATGAAACTATTGCACAGAGAATCTATAAGATGGTATAGGTACGTATAAAATATATGTTAATTTTCAAAAACAACACCCGCATAGCAACATAATCTTTGTCGTGGGGTACTTTACAAATATACATGAAACAGACGCAAAGTTTTGTCTCATATTGGAATCGAACCCATCGAACACTCACTCACTACTTTCTTATAGATTTAAATACAATTAGGACGACGTTCGCGTAAATATGTATTTCCATCGTAACGACGTTACAAGCTGTCATTTAATTTACTTTTACATTTACTGCCTCGGTAGCGCGAGCGGTAGCGTAAGCGACTGCTGTGCTTTTGAGGTCTCGGGTTCGATTCCCGGGTCGGACCTAATCTTTGTATGATCTGCAAATATTTGTTTCGAAGTCTGGGTGTTTTCTATGTATAATATGTATGTATTTACAAAAAAAAGCATATATGTATTTATGTCAGTTGTCTAGTACCCATAACACAAGCTCTGCTTAGCTTGGGACTAGACGGCGTTGTAAAAAAAAATACACAGAGAATTATCTGTTGAAGTATCTAAAAATGCATTTTAAAGAGCATGGATTCAAAATATGATTATAAATGTTTTATCTGATATATTATTTACTGCAGTGATGACAAAAGTGAAAATTGCTAGCATTGACGTAGCTTGACGGTTTCAAACGATTTATCGACAAAGTGAGACTAAATTCGAGTTCGTAGATAGTACATGGAAATGTTATGTACAAATGCGAGTTTAACCCAGACATGACATGACAAACGACAGACATTAGCCATGGGAGGGCCGGGCTCACTTCAGCATGCATGGCAGGTTAAACCGAAGTGACACCACGATCTCACAGAAAACCGGTGTGAAGTAGCGCCTGCGCTGTGTGAGAGCGGATACCTTAGGCCTATAAGCAAACCCCTCCCCACATCCCTCTCCCCATCCCCCAAAGGCCGGTAACGCACTTATGACGCGGTTTATGGTTGCGGGTGGCCATGGGCGGTGGTAATCGCTTACCATCAGACGATACGTCTGCTCGTTTGCCCTATATTCCATAAAAAATAACATGAGATTTCTTCCAACAAAACCTAAGTTAAAAGAGGTTCTTAATTAATCAAAGAGTTCATTTAAAGATATTTGTTTCTTTTCAGCTGGGTCTTCATAGCGCTTACGTATGGAACTTGGTTTAGTTCAAGCTATTTTTACTTGGATCAGAGCACGAACTGGGCGGTAAGTTATTACTAAGTTCTTAAAATATACTTAAACGTTAGGGTCTTAATTAGTCCACTACTGTACACAGGCCTTACCTTAGAAAAATTTATTAACTTTGACTGCCTCGGTGCCGTAGTGATAGCGTATGCGACTGCTGTACTTCAGGTCTCGGGCTCGATTCTCGGGTCGGACCAAATGTTTGTATAATCTGCAAATATTTGTTTCGGAGTATTTACAAAAAAAACCATATCAATTGTCTAGTACCAATAGTCGAAGTTTTTAATTTCGTTACATAGAACTTCTTATTCTATTTAGTCCATCAAGCCCTTCGTGACAAAATTGGTAAACCGCCATTTTGTAGCGGCGGCCATCTTGATATTTTATTTTTTTTTCATAGTGAATTTTGTTTTTCTTGTCAAGCCTTTTCATTTGATACCCATATTGAGGTAGTAGTGACAAAATTGGTAAACCGTCATTTTATAGCGGCGGCCATTTTGAATTTTATTTTTTTTTCATAGTGAACTCTGTTCTACTAGTCAAGCCCTTTCATTTGATACCCATATTGAGGTAGTAGTGATAAAATTTTGTAAACCGCCATTTTGTAGCGGCGGCCATCTTGGATTTTCATTTATTTTCGTAGTGAACTCTTTCTACTAATCAAGCCCTTTCATTTGATACCGATATTGAGGTAGTCGTGACAAAATTGGTAAACCGCCATTTTGTAGCGGCGGCCATTTTGGATTTACAATTAAACAAAATTTATTAAATTGTATTGTCACTATAACTAAATGTGTGTACCAAATTTCAAATCAATCTGTCAATAGAAAGGGGGTTGTGGCGACTTCCACATATAACACAACAATAACCTACTACAGCGCCATCTACCGAAGATACACTGAACTACGAAGTAACGCACTACACGGCGTAACTACAAATCCTGAATCGCGCAATAAATAGTTCGCGCGATGATTATCATATATACAACATCCCAACATCAACTGTTGGGCAGTAGCCCGCGAGGCATGATCACCTCGCCTGGTCGGAGGATCCTTCCTTTGTGTTGAGGGCAAGCTAAATAAAACCGTTTAAATAAAAAAAAGGGAGGTCTTAGCCTGCTACACCACGCTGGGAATGGGACTTGTCAAATTTTCCTTCTCTTTGCAGTGCTCTTGTCCTGCGTAGTTAGCTACCTTATGCCCGGTTTCTATATTTAACGAATCGTCATCGTGTAAAAATTTTCTACAACCGACTACGAGTCGTAAATACCGTTCCTCAATTTATTTTTTATAGGAACGATTTTAGCTTACGCCCCGTATAATATACTACTATTCGTACCTAGAACGGATCGTTTTTCAAATATAGGAACTGGGCATTAGTCGACTAGACATCCAAAGATAGCTACTAATCCTCACTTTTGTCCACAGCTAACTCCAGCGCAGTCTCGCCAAAGCAACAGAGTATGTTCACTCCTGCAGTTATACGACTCCCATGACATCTGGCACTTCATGTCATCGACAGCCATGTTCTTTTCGTTCAACATGTACCTAACCATCGATGATAATCTCTCTAGGACACCAAGGAACAATATTATGGTGTTTTAAACTTTGGGGTACAAATGTACTCCAGGGTAAGACAATACCTTGAGGTATAAAATATACCCCGGGGTAAGACAATGCTTTGTGGTACATATGTATATACCCTAAGTATGAATAAGCTTTGGGGTACAAATATACCCCAAAGACCTGAGATCAAATTTTAGAATACTCGATTGCGGAGGTTAAAAGTTCCTCGTGATTAAAATTTTGTGAGAATATAAAACTATTGTGATTGTAGGTTAATTTCTTGAAATATTTATTGTAAGGTTATTTATTGTTATAACTAAAAACATTCTTAAATAAGGGAGTGATAAAATAAGCAATCCAACCCAGGTCAGTTTGTGGATGGGTGACCATCTTAGATACATTGAGACACTCACAGAAAAACGAATGAGTATAGGTACCGGAGGCCCACACCCTACCATTCCCCATCCCTCTTCCCATTCCCCCAAAGGCCGGCAACGCACTTGTGACGCTTTTGGTGTTGCGGGTGTCCATGGGCGGCGGTAATCGTTTACCATCAGGTGATACGTCTGCTCGTTTGCCCCCTATTGAATAATAAAAAAAAAATGTTTCTGCATCAATGGGGCTCTGGTTGACTGATGCGAGAAAGTAAGTAGAGAACTGACGTGTTATAGAAGAGAATGAAAGCAGAAAACTCGTTGCATCTACGTCAATAGCCTTCAATATTACTTATTTTATTATTTAGGGGGCAAACGAGCAGACATATCGCCTGATGGAAAGCGATTACCGCCGCCCATGGACACCCGCAACACCAGAGGCGTTACAAGTGCGTTGCCGGCCTTTTAGGAAGGAGTACGCTCTTTTCCTGAAGGTTTGAAGGTGTATTGTTCCGGGAACACCGCAGGCGACAGCTCATTCCACAGTTTTGCTGTGCGTGGCAGAAAGCTTCGGGAAAAGCGCCCAGTTGTGGACTGCCAACCATCTAGATGATGGGGATGAAATTTCTGTCGCGTAGGACGATGGCGTAGAAAAATTCAATAGTATACAGCTGGGTATAAGCCTCTTTGAAAAGGAGGTTCTGGTCTACTCTAGCACTCTGGCCAGATGGGTTGATAAAGGGTTTGTGTCAAGTTTTCCTTGAGTCTTGCCCAAAGAAATTTAAAATGAATGAAAGTATTAGTCAAATTACATAATTTGTTTTAGTAAATCATGGATTTATAAATCTATTGATTCAACATTGGCGTGGTCTCAATTTGGTCTCAAATAATAATTAAAACGAAATAATTAAGTATGCACTGCACTTGATATATAGATGGCACATTTATATTAAAATACGAGATGAGCCCGAGGGTAACGTCGCGGGGCGAAGTTAGTCTAAAAGTAGTCAAGTTACTCCTCATATCATTAGCTACTGCTAGTGAAAGTCCCGTCAAAAACGGTCCAGTCGTTCCAGACTTTACCCAGAACAAACAGACGGGCAAAGATTAAAAAAAAAAGCTGTTTTATATATTTATGCATTTAGTGAAAAGCTAATGTTTGTTTTATGCCCGGTTCCTATATTTAACGAATCGTCATAGTGTAAAAATATCTACAACCGACTACGAGTCGTAAATACCGTTCATCAATTTATTTTTTGTAGGAACGATTTTAGCTTACGCCCCGTACAATATACTACTATTCGTACCTAGAACGGATCGTTTTTCAAATATAGGAACTGGGCATTAGTAAATAAAACCAGAAGAGCAATTCTTATGATAAAAGTTCAGTCAAAATGCGGTTTTCGGTTATTGATATGAACTTCCCCCCACTAAATTACGGGAGTGGGGACTCCCGATTGTATAAGGACGGTAACGCTCTTGTATTTTTATGGTTGCAAATGTCTTTAAGTGGTAAGCACTAATAAATGTATTATCAGTTTGTTTGTTTGTCCCCTGCATTGTAAAAATATACAAATAATCGCTAAGTACTATTTCTTGTTCTTATTCTAATTTTAATGTTTCCCTTCCATGACGGTATTGCTCAAATCTGTTTTATTTTTAAACCGACTTCGAAAAAGAAGGATTTTTTAAATTCGATAGTATTATTTTTTAATACCGAAATTTTGGAAAATCATTTTTTTTATTTGGGACTCGGTAGAATGTATTTAAATGAAACTTAAGATTAATTTAGCTTATACATCAGAATAACACATAGGCTACAATTTACGAAGATATTACTTCGCTTCGCGGCGTTGCCCGCGGTTATTGTCGTACCGCGGGTAGCACCGCTGGGTTCAGCTAGTAAGAGTTTAATTCTCGTTTGGTCCCATTCATGTTTGTTAAAAAAAAAAACTCCATTTTTAATTAGTTTAATATCGATGCAGTAGTTGAAATCGGACGTAGTGTGGATTTTAAAATTCCTAAAATTCACTCGTAATTTATACTTTTAATGTAAGCACTTTTTTAATCTTTATTTAAGGAGCTTAGCCACATTTTTGACTATGTCGCTAAGCACTTTCAAATTTAACCAAAGCTTTTAATTAGGTAAAGATTTGTAAAAAAAAAATGGGTGCTATGAATTTGTAAATTGTAAATTAAGTACATTAGATGTAAAATTGGGATATATTCCGTATGTTTAAAAGGTCTCAAGTACCCTTAAAGGTACTATAGCCCTTAATGGGGAGGGTGATGAAAAAGAGGATAGGGGAGGAGGATGGGAAGGGGATAGGGAGAGGGGTTGTGGTATGCGCCTGCGGTATCCTAATTCACTCGGTGAAACACAGCGTAAGCGTTGTATCACAGTGTACGTGTGCGTACGTGTTTTCCTCCCACTATGAACCCGGGTCTTTTAAGCGGAGCGTGAAAAAGCATCTCACTAAACCGCCATGGTGCATTGTCCTTATTAGCATTGCGGATGGTGACCACCACTCCTGGATTCTGCTCGTGCTTTCCATCAGGCAGAGCAGTCATTTTGGCAGCTAAGACAAAAAAAAACATGGCCGGGTTACCATAGACTATAGAATTCAATCAAAAGTATTCACGTAGTCGAGTTATAGTTATTTTAAATTGTTTCTTGTTTTTTTTAAAACAAAGCTAGTTTATTTCAATCTGAACAGTAAACAAATCTCCAATAATTATTTAAAAATGTAGAACGCATAATAATAGTTTTAACCGCACCTATTCTGTCCTTCTCTTTCTATTGCACGCGTATGTATGAGAAAGGAGTTCTGTTATAGTGTGGTGGTATATTCATGTGTCGTTATCGAGATCACGTGACGTTAATGCTTGAAACAGCTGTGAATGTTTAAATACTAATTGGTGTATATAGAACAAGCTTTGCTTAATTTGTGACTAGATGGCGTTGTGTGTCAGATGCCTGAAATATTATTATGTTATGACTGTGGTGTATTAAAAATAATGTTGTTTATCGAACAAATATTGTGACGCAACGTCGTTGATAAAGTAGTGTAATGTAAATAAACACCTATTGCTTTTATTTGTCGTTGTTTTATTTACTTAATGATGTTCTACTAGCCGTAAGCCACGGCGACCAGTCTCAACAGATACCAGCCAACTACGCAGGTGATATTATAGTGCACAAGTGTGTGCGCAAACACAAATGCACTCTCTGTTCCCTCTCTCTCATAATTCAATGGGACGGTTAACCGACACGACCGGGGAGAGATCAGGCGTAGAACCGACAGCTTTACGTGCTCTCCGAGGCACGCGGATTCAGACCCCAACTTCCAAACTCCGAGCTGTTATTAAGTATTTTTATAATCAAAAAAAACTCTTTTTGGCCTGACCCAGGTTTCGAACCCGAGACCTCTTGATTTCCAGTCGCACACGTCAACCGCTAGGCCAATGAGATATACCGATACCAATGGGCACGACCCTATCAGAATACCAGCGCTGCAGTCCTCAGGCTGCAGCAATTTGCTGAAGAAATAACTATACACCCATACACTTTTCAGCTCCCAAACCAGCACACAATCCTTCTCATCAATAAGAACACATATACACCACACATACAGTTTGTAATTTAAGTTGGACGTTGGAGACACTGGTAAATCTATACTAATATTATAAAGAGGAAAGATTTGTACCTATTTTTGTATGTTTGTAATGAATAGGCTCAAAAACTACTGGACCGATTTTAAAAATTCTTTCACCATTCGAAAGCTACATTATCCACGAGTAACATAGGCTAAATTTTATTTTGGAAAAAAATAGGGTTCCGTAAGATATTTGGGTTTTTCGGACACAAGGTGTAAAAATCAACCAGAAAAGTTACTTATTTTGCGAAAATTTTCATGCTACGGGCTATATAAGACGCAAACGAGGTTGCGTGGGTCAGCTATGTTTTATATACAACGTGTATTTAGTATCAGCATTGCACCCGTGCGAAGCCGGGGCGGGTCGCTAGTCTTTCATATAGGTAGGTCTTTCTAGTACAGATACCAGTCTCTGGCACTTCTGTGCCAGTGTGTTACTTAATTAAACGTGTAATACCTAATTTAAGACGGAGAAATAGTAAATGATTTGGTGAGAGAAAAAAATGAAGATTAACTGGCGCCGGGACCGCGATAAAACCGAACGGTGCAAGGCCTCGACGATACGACGTCACTCGTGTGGTGGTGGCGCAGCTACAGTACCATGTGGGGTTTGAACCCACAACTCTCAGTGCAGTACAAAGCGGCGTGGCGACCGCTTAAACCACTAGGCCAACCGTGAGTTGCAAATTGTAAAGATGACACTTGTTCAAAGTTACTGTAACCATCTGTCAGAGATCAAGCTATGATTTAGGGACTGTTGACTGTTGACTGTTGGTTAGGGAACGGGCGAATTGTCCCTCCGACACAAAGGGGGATCCTCCGACCAGACTAGGTGATCATGCCTGGCGGGCTACTGCCCAACAGTTGATGTTGTGATGTTGTATATTTGATAATCGGCGCGAGAACTATTTATTGCGCGATTCAGGATTTGTAGTTACTCCGTATAGTGTGTCACTTCGTAGTTTAGTGTATCTTCGGTAGATGGCGCTGTAGTAGGTTACTGTTGTTTTAGATGTAGAAGTCGCTACAGTTGGTTTGAGGCATTCTGAAAATTTGTCCAGATACCTTTTCCATAGGTAGGTATTATAATACAGAAATGAAGACCTGGCTTGAGGTTAGCGGTTATTAACAACCCTTTATGTATTAAACTTTTTGTAAATAGATTGAGGCAGCTTGCAATTTTTTTTTAAATAAATTGATGTATTCAAAAGTAAAGAAAATAACCAAACCAGGCGATTTCCAAGGGATTTTAACACTTTAAGTTGCTCGCAAAACTATAACAAAAAAAAATGTTTGAGGTAAGCTGATAATGATGATTCTAAAAAAGTTCCGACCATTTTGGTGAGATATTCAGATGATTAAAAATGCGAGTTGTTAAACGACAGCCACTGTATTTCTGTACTATAGAAGAGATATTTGACTCGGAATCCCTAAAATACCTGTGGAGGAACTGGGTCATGTCCCTCCAACTCAAAGGAAGGATCCTCCGACCAGGTGAGGTTATCATGCCTGGTAGGCCACTGCCAAACGGTTGATGTTGGGATGTTGTATAAATGTCAGTCGGCGCGAGAATTTTAATAGCGCGATTCAGGATTGGTTGTTACTCCGTAGTTCGACGAATCTTTGGTAGATGGCGTTAGTATCTTTTCTTGTTGTGCTATATGTGGAAATCGCCACACACCTGTTCCAAAATGTATCTTCAAAGCTTCTCTACCAAGTAACAAATTATAAAACTGATTTTTTTACATACTAGTATGAGTTTCTTGCTTTGTTATTCTTTCAAGCTTTTAACTAGTGCCACTGATAATGACGTCATGGATTTTAATTTAGATGTCGCTAATTAGTCGAAGTTTGTCGTCAAATATATCTAATACTAGCTGACCGACGCAACCTCGTTTGCGTCTTTTATTGCCCGTAGCGAAAAAATTTCCCCCGTATAGTGTGTCGCGGACTTTTTTGGAACGAAGTTCCTTATGGCGCGTTGTGTAAGGGGGCTAGACGGAAAAATTGTCACGACACAATTTGTTGACACGACACAATTGGTTGTCACGACACAATTTGTTGTCACGACACGACGACGACACACACAGATATTTTTGTTTCGTCTTTCTATTTCGAACTTCGTTCCATCCGGGTGTCCCTTGACACCTCTCAAGTTTTTTGTAGATATTTATAAGGTCTACGATTAATTGTAACATTTTATAGTTTACGCAGCGTACGCAAAATAAGTAACTTTTCTAGTTGATTTTTTAAAACCCCAATATCTTACGGAACCCTATAATGTAGCCTTTGAATGGTGAAAGAATTTTTTAAAATCGGTCCAGTAGTTTTAGAGCCTATTCGTTACAAACAAACATACAAACAAAGTTTTCCTCTTTATAATATTAGTAAGTACTTATAGATATAAAATGCTCGTGTCACGGTGTGCGTAATTGAACTATGTACTTCGAAACGGCTCGACCGATTTTCGTTATTCTTAGCGTGCATATCGGCTAGGGTTGAGAATCGGACAACATATATTTTTTAACCTAAATGTTAAGGGTGACCCACCCTTAAATTTATTTTTTATTTTTCTGGCAAAACAACGTGTTTCGGGACAGTTAGTAACTAGGTACATATAAATAGCTGTATGTAAATAACATATGGCCTAGTGGTATAAGCGGTCGCCCCGCCCGCCGCTTCCTACTTCTCAAACTGTTGATGGTTCAAATCCCACATAGGACAACACTTTGTGTGATCTACAAATTGTTGTTCTGATTCTAGGTGTTCTTTTGTTCGTTTCATGTATGTTTGTAAAGTCCCCCGCGACACATAATATGTTCGTAGTGTGGAAGTTGTATAAAAAATAGAATTTAACGTGCACTGGTTTAAAAATTATGGGTGTATATAGGCCGCCGATCTGAGTTCCTATTCACCAAATCAGCTAAAACCGCTGGGGCCACAAATGCGACGCTTACAGGCGGATGGTTTAGTTGTTTGTGTAAAGGGCATCCATGCGAAAGGTCGCGAGTTCGATTACCATTTAAGTCAAACATTTGTGGACATGTACATTTAATGCTTGATTTGGTAATACTAAGTTTAAGATGTCTTCACATACTTTTTGAAATTTGAATCTACTTTTTATTTATCTTTGATGACATAAAAACTTCGTAAAAAATAATTTACTTACTTCGTACTTATTTCAATTTCACGTACAATATTATGTAGATGTTGTTGGACATTCTTATTTCACAGTTATCTAATTGATCACTAAATTCTCCACCATTAAAAACGCATTACAATACTTACATGCGTAAATGTTTCAAATAGTACCAAATTCATCCCTAATAATTATTGATCTAGTTAAATAATAATGGCTATAAATATAAATTTCATTAGACCGAATGCAACTGACAGAGATTATGGCGGGAAAGCGCACGTGGCGGCTATCTTTTGTTTAATTCGTCACATCTAATTAGACAGGGAGCATTTATTGTGATTGTCATTTTAGTTATTGCGTATTTATATTTAACACAATTTATATTTAATGGCGGATTTCATGCTTTGTTTTTTATATTGAATAATTTAAATGTTTCACGGTTATTAAGTTTAAAAAAACTGGTTCGGTTTAAAATATCTATGGGAAATGTAATAGATGACATCCCTTTATTTTTTGAAGTGAAAACTTCTTTAGCGGCGCTGTGTACTCTTTTGGAATGGGTAAAAATGTATAAACTCGCGTCAGGGCGTCAGGTCACGTGACCATAAACTCGCGTTAGGTCACGTGTCCTGATCGAAAAAATTCGTAAGACGGATGTTTATTGTTAACAGCGCCATCTACCGATATACTTTGGTAGCATTCGTTTTTCTAGATAGTGGTCCTTTCTCAATGTGATTTTATATACTTAAAGTTAATATTTCAGTATCTTAAAGTGATTTACAATAAATTAAAATAACGATTTTCTACTTACACAAAACCTTTTGTAAATCAAAAAGATTGTTTACAATTTTTTTGAAAACAGCAAACAGCGACATCTATTGGAGTATCAAAGCTTTACTTCCATTTAGTACTTACAATCATAATAATTTTTAGTTCTTTTTATTGCACACTATTAAAAAAAGCATAGGTGTTCATTTCAGGTAAGTTAAAAAAACCGTTTGTTTATAGTTATGAGTTTTCACTTCTGTCGGCAGTGCTTATGACTGCTTTGTGTTTTTTATTCTTTTTTTTTTATATTTGTGACAGGTCCAAGATTATTTGAGGTCCGCTGACCTCCGTAAACCTGAGGGCGAAGACTTCAGGTTTATGGAGGTTTACTTAGAAAGTTGAACTTGAAGGTGGAAAAAACCTATATTTTTTTTAGATAATTATGACTACTAGACTTAGAGAGAGAGAGATTATTATCTAGATATGAAAAGAATGAACATTATTTATTTCTTTATTGTTCTAGTGTTTATCAATGAAAAAGTAAACCTGAGAGGGATGTGGGTTTGATTTCCTCCCACGACAAACGAGCACGATCATTTAATTTTATTCTCTGTGTGTGTGTGTGTGTGTATGTGTGTGTGTGTGAAAGTGAAATGAATACAAAAGAATGTCTTAACACTGGATTTCTTTAAAGCATTGATTTTACTCTGGCCAAGCTCTTCCACATACGATTTTAGTTCTATTCTCTCGGAATAAGAACAAATCAATAATATTGCTTACCCCTTTTTATCTTAACTATGGATAACGAATCAACCCTAACTCGCTGTATTCAAATCAAAATATGTTGACGCAATTACTTAGATTCGTCACGGAAGGGTTATGTCAAAACATGGTAAAAGCAATATATTTTATGTTTAATAGTATTATTACAGCTGGGGGTTTGATGCCCGGGTAGTAGATTGAAAACGAAAAAAAAAGCATACTTTTTAGCGTTGTCTATGGAAGTCTGTATGATATTACCGTATGATAAGCTAAATATTTGTATGTTTGAATTTGTGTAAAAAAACCTTCGAGTGTTGTAAATTTATTAAATGTATCTGTCAAACAAATATCTAAATCCTTCTAATACTCGTACTATAAACGCGAAAGTTTGCGAGTATGTTTGTTGCTCTTTCACGCAAAAACTACCGAATGAATTTGATGAAACTTTACAGTAGTATAGCTGAGAAAGGGGATGGGGAGGGGGATGAGGGGAGAGGTTGGGGTATGTGCCTCCGGTATCCTGATACGGCGACCCATGTCGTGCGGCGTTCCACAGGGGTCTGTCCTCGGACCACTCCTGTCTTCCCCCCAGGCTGGGCGTAATTTGTTACGCCGATGACACTCTTGTCAAAGCCCGGGGGGCGAATTTCCAAGAGGCGGCGCGCCTGGCATCTAGCGGTGTCTCTCCGGTGATTAGGCGCATCGAGGCGCTGGGCTTACGGGTAGCCCTTGACAAGACGGAGGCCCTGCTATTCCATGGGCCCCGTCAGGGGGTGGGCCCCGGCGCCTCCATCGAAGTCAACTCGGTCCTTGTACCGGTTCGGGCCCAGATGAAGTATCTGGTCCTGATCCTCGACTGTAGGTGGCTGATAGCTCCTTGTGGCGATTTGTGACGTTGAGCAACGGCTATGAGACCTCCACAACACAAGTACTAGACCATATCGAAGTTCTGTAGATAGCCTTTAGATTTTTGAGGTTTTAGATCTCCAACTGCCTCGGTGGCGTAGTGGTAGCATATGCGACTGCTAAGCTTGAGGTCTCAAGTTCGATTCCCGGGTTGGACCAAATGTTTGTATGATCTGCAAATATTTGTTTCGAAGTTTGGGTGTTTTCTATGTATAATATGTATGTATTTACAAAAAAAAGTCTATAAGTATTTATATCAGTTGTCTAGTACCCATAACACAAGCTCTGCTTAGCTTGGGACTAGATGGCGTTGTGTAAACAAAAAAAAAAAAGAAAAAAGAAAAGAAAAAAACTACCCGTAACGATTGCCACAGATGTTCATATAGCAGCCGAGATCGACTGGCAAGGTTTCTCAATTTGTTAAGAATGGTCACCCATCCAAAAACAAACCTCGATAGGGTTGCTTAACTTTGATTGGTAACTTACTCGGTTACTACTCAAAGTTACACAGTAACCACAAGCCACTCAAGACAATTCATTAACTTTCAATATAAAATTGATATGAATTATAAGACATTTGCTAATACTTTTCTTACTCTCAAAGGTACGAAAGTATCTGAATTTGTTAAGAACGGTCACCTATCCAAAAACAAACCTCGATAGGGTTGCTTAACTATAATTGGTAACCTACTCGGTTACCACTTAACCACAAACCCCTCAAGACACTTTATTAACTTCTAATATAAAATTGATATGAATTATAAAACATTTGCAAATACTTTTCAGACGTCATACCAGAATACATCATTAATTCTAATATTTACCCTGAAGAAATAAAATTCATTCCTATCTTTTTACTTCGTCACAACTTTTTTAAAAACCGATTTTGGTACGTTACAATACAGTTGAAAATCAAATGGGCCAAGTTCGAAGGAATATAGACTCCCGAACAGCCAATAACAATGGTGGGCGGTGCTAATTTTGAAATTGGAACGACTTTTTTTTAAGATAACCGTTTTTCTTTTAAGCTCAGTCTGTGTTCAGACGTTGACGTGAATAGACGTACCTTCATGATTTATAGAAAGCTTTTCTATCTTATAGATTTAAAAATGTTAACTTTTCCTTATGTTGTAATATTCAGTTCAGAAGATCCATTGACCAGCTTCACGATGAATCTATTGAGAATAGATATGGATGTAATGAGATGTTATATTCTGAAAATTGCTTTAAAAATGTTTTTTTTATTGAATTGGGAGCAAACGAGCAGACGTATCGCCTGATGGTAAGCGATTACCGCCGCCCATGGACACTCGCTATGGTTAAAACAAGTTAATACTTATGTCTACTTTCAGTTCCTGACACTTGCTTGGTGCAAAGTATATTTGCAAAGATGAGGAAGACAAAATTTAATACTAGATGTATTCTATTTATTTATTATCAGTTATGCCCATTTTGAAATCACGATGTAATGAATAATAAAATCTTCGTTAAATGCATGATTGATCTGAGAATGTTGCATTTTTTTTCGAATTGGTTGCAATGGAGCAGACGTATCGCCTGATGGTAAGCGATTACCGCCACCCATGGACACCCGCGGGGAGGGGGATGAAGAGGGGGATGGGGGAGATGTTGGAGTATGGGCCACCGGTATCTTCACTCACTCGGTGAAACGGAGCGTAAGCGCAATTTCACACCGGTTTTCTGTGAGGCCGTGGTATCATTCCGGTCCATTCATGCCGAAGCGTGGCTCTCCCACGGTAAAATTTATAGCTATGCTGTGAGTGATAACTAGCCACCTGTTTATTTAATCGCGTTTAAAAAGGATATATACGGACAAAATTTAATTATGTATTCTTTTTTACAATTCAACCAATTCTGGTTTACAGATTCTTTTTTTAAAATCTATAGGTATCCAAACTAGATTTTTTAAATTGTAAGTACGTAAAAAGTTTTCTAATCATAGATTTTGAATCTAAGAGTAATGGCCACTATACTCATTGCAAATGCAGGCAATGCAAACATATAACGTTCAAAACAAAATTTATCTATTTGTCCTGACAGGGAATTAAACTAAAAACCTCTGGCTTACAAGTCAAGACAACTAACTACTTGTCGAATACACCAGTCTATAAACAAAAGCTTACAAGAACTTCCCTTGATTGAAAAGATCTTAGTACCTCTACCCCAAAATTGATTTTGAATAAACCATTTAACTATTGTGACAATTTAATACGATATCATTCTCTTGTTCTAACAATAAATGCGGGCGGAGTCGGGGGGGTAGAACTAACTCCATAAAAAAACAACTTTGTACCCTTTTAACTTATGAATAAACACACATACCCATTTTCTGCACAAACATATTTTTCGTAACACATTTTGACGTAAAACAATCGTATTTCATATGAAATAAGGTTTATACTTGTATAAATCTAAGTCTGTTTCTAAATTTGTAAGTAACCGACAAGTCCGATTTGTCAAGAGCCTTTGATTCGCCAAACAATACGTGTGAGCGCCCGTAAAATGCTCGTAAAGCGGAGGGAAGGGTAGGTCTTTGTACACCGGTCATACGTACAAAAGCGAGGGTGAAAAGTCACCCCAGTATACGCCCATTAATAAGATCCTCCCATTTAGTCAGTAGTTTCTTCACCGCCGTGGTGAACAGACGTTCCGAAAAACGCGCGTGAACCGAAAATTCGTACACTTTATTTACTCAAAGTGATGTCAAAGTTAGCTGTACAAAAAACATTTTTGTGTTCTGTGACTATAGTTATTTAATCAAAAGAATATATTATGTACCCAACCGACCTAAAAAATGGACAGTTAAAGTTGAATTTCGCTAAAAACTTAGACCATAACACGATGTTAAAAACAATACAAAACTTTTACAACAAAACAACAAGCGGACCCTTCAACATGACATCCCCTTTTCTAGTCGACAATATTCTGCATCATCAAAAAACTGAACTACACAACCAATACATTAACCAACAACTAGAGAATTACGTTCGTCAAAATTACGAAAGATCTAGAGACAATACACCTGAGATTGACGAAGTCAAAATGCCAGAAGTTGATGAGGAAAATCGTACAGACGATTTACCAGATGATACGAAACTTGAAGATGATGATTCCAAGTCTCGCGATGAAGAATACGCTGTCAAAAATGAAGTTTATTATAACAATGATTATTTCCAAAGAAACGAAGAGAGATCAGAGAAAGAGGTTCTAAACGTACCCAATTTGGTTAGACGATGCCAAACTTGCGGTTCGTTTGAATGTCCTCCATTTTCTTGTAAGAAATCTGGAATCAGACGTTTGGAAGAGCTGGAGAAACGGTTCAATCTTAATTATCAGGAGAATTCTGGAGATGAAGGTGATAAGCAGGAAGGGAAGGCGTTTACTGATGAATTGGTGAGAAGCTGTGAGGAATATAATGAGCCAAAAAAACCGATGTTGAAGTTTAGTGTCAGTGCTATACTCGGAGAAGACAATTGCATGAAAAACAACAGTATTGGGGGTAAGTTGAACGAAACATTAATGTTATTATCATCGTACTTGATTAAATCTATACAAATAAATAAAATTGGAGTGTCTATAAGTACTCGTATACACGGTACATATACCAATTTTTTTTGTCTGTTTGTTTCGGCTAATCTCTGGAACGACTGGACCGATTTTAACGGAACTTTAACTGGTAGGTAGCTGATGATACAAGGAGTAACTTAGGATACTTTTTTAGGACTAGCTTCGCCCCGCGACTTTACGCGCGGCACGACAATAACCGTGGGTCAGTGAGACCAGCCAGTCAATAACAGTAAGATCAGCCAACTACTCAGGAGATATTATATTGCATAAGTGTGTGCGCAAACATAGGTGCACTCTCTGTTCCCTCTCTGTCATAATCCGATGGCACGGTTTACGTACTCTCCGAGGCACGGGGTTCAGACCCCAACTTCCAAGCTCCGAGCTATTATTAAGTATTTTTATAATCAGAAAAACTCAATAACACTTTTGGCCCGTCCCGGGTTTCGAACCCGAGAACTCTTGATTGGCAGTCGCGTACGTCAACCAATGAGGTAATAAAAAATATTTAAATAGACGTGATGGGAATCAATGTTTTTGGTTTGTTAACACACAAAAAGTTCCGCTAGTTCGGAATTCGTTTTTATCTTTAAAAATATGAAGTATTCAATAAATCATAATGATTGCGTGTCTCATATTTCGTTAAGTAAAACACAATTCTGGACATGTTATTAATAATAAACATTTTTTTTATTAAACGAATCCGGGATGAACTGCGTTTATCTTTAAAACAATCTGTCAGATTTCTATAACTGCAGTTGAAAGCTCAATTCTTAAGCAGGTTTTATGCTATGAACATAGCGCTACGACGTAGGAGGAGGAGGAGGAGCGTAGCAGTGGACCATAATCGCGGGAACGGTCCCTGAAATTTATTATTATAAATAGCCGACCTACGCAACCTCGTTTGCGTCCTATATTGCCCGTAGCGTGATAATTTTCCCCCGTTTTTGAAACATTCTTTATCGGTGTTTCGCTCCTATTAGTCTTAGCCTATAGCCTTCCACTATAAATGGGCTACCTAACACTGAAATATATTATTTTTTCAAATCGGATCAGTAGGTCCTAAGTCAGTGCGTTCAAGCAAACAAACTCTTCAGCTTTATATAAGTATAGATAAATAAGAGTAGTTCACAATATCAGTATATTAATTGTGCTTGTGCTGTGCTTGAGGTCTCGGGTTCAAATCACGGGTTGGACCAAGTGTTTGTGTGATCTACAAATATTTGTTTCGGAGTTTGGGTGTTTTCTATGTATCATAATGTATGTATTTACAAAAAAAAGTATATAAGTATTCATATCAGTTGTATAGTACCTAAAACACAAGCTCTGCTTAGTTTAGGACTAGATGGCGTTGTGTGTGAGATGTCCAAAATATTTATTTATTATTATAATTATTTATTAATAGGCTTATTTAGAATCAGTAATGAGTATAGTTTGTGAATAGATATTATAATTGTACTAGAGTACAGCTTCAGTAGTCTTTCTATAACTATCCACTGTTGAACATAGGGATATTCTTAGAAATTAGATTTAAGCCTCTTTTTTGTGCGGAAGTCCTCTCGGATACCACCGATGGTGGCTATGTCGGACTACAACCGACTAAAAACTGCACACCGTCTCGGTTTTAACCCCCTAAATTCGAATACGAATAAATTTATTAGATTTACAAGAACCGACCAAATTCGTGCAAATGATATATCGCTATAATCAGTTTTTTTTTGTTTTGGCTAATGGCGCCGTGGTTTAAGCCAGATTACGTTTGGTATTAATAACAATAGGTTTATTTATACACTCTTTTATCAACATCGGCAGCCATAACAGTATAAAATCGTACTATATTTAAGGTAGTAGGGGTAGTCTACCTTAGCACAGAAGATCACTCTAAATGACAGTGTTCGTGCTGTCGTGTTTCGTTGGTGAGTGACCGGAGGCCTAATTATTCAGAAGCATCACTAAGCCGCCATAGTGTGGGTCACCATGCTGCATTGTTGCATTATCTGCATTCGCAGTGAGTATGGTGACCACCACTCTTGGATTCTGCTTATGCTTTCCATCAGGCAGAGCAGAATCATTTTGGCAGGGCCAGGCCATTGTCTTCCTCTTGGGGAACTCACAATTGGGTCTTCTTTACATTCTACATTTAACTATTTTGATCCCAGACCAGGAAAATGAACAGTCTCAACAATAGTTCTCCGACTGAGTTATTATATATTATATTATATTTATATGTGTATATACTTAATTATTGTGTAGGATATGTTGTATTTATATGTATCTATGTATAATACTCAATATTTATTTGTATATAGTAGTTTTATCCAATACCATCGTATCAAATGTATTGTGTATATTTTATTCTCATCATATTTTCACATCACCTTAACTGTTGACTGGCAGAGAATGCCCTATGGCATTAAGTCCGCCTTTGTGCAAAATGTGCATTAAGTTTAAATAAATATTTAAATCTCAAGGGGATACTATTTGGGATTCACAGGAAAAAAGGGATTGGAGTGAAATTAAATGGTAGTTTGCAGGAATAAGAGGCGTAAGTTATCGTTGCATACTTATAATTCCGGATTAAGGAGGAACTTACTTTAATTTGTGTATTTGTAAATCGTTTTGGGTTTTTGATTTCTGACATTTATGCATTTGTCTTACCAAAGGTGTAAAATGACTGCACGTATGATGTAATAGTATAAGCGGTACTGTGCAGAGTGGGGCAATACTTTGTGTGATCTATAAATTGTTGTTTCGCGTTTTGGTGTTTTGCCCACGATGATACAAGAAGATTACAACTGTGCGCTTTTCCCGAAACTTTCTTCCGCGCACAGCAAAACTGTGTAATGAGCTGTCGCCTGCGGTGTTCCCGGACCAATACGACCTTCAAACCTTCAAGAAAAGAGCGTACTCCTTCCTTAAAGGCCGGCCACGCACTTGTAACGCTTCTGGTGTTGCGGGTGTCCATGGGCGGCGGTAATCGCTTACCACTAGGCGATAGGTCTGCTCGTTTGCCCCCTATATAGGGATAGGATATTCGTGCAAACCAATGTTGCCATTTATCTCCAAAATTACAAGTTTTCATGTGGTTTTCACTGATGGGTTCGGATTTCAAGTGTGCATATTGTAAAATATATGTTATGGTGCCACTAGTCATGGGGTACTGAACTTTACCAGGGTCCTTGGGAAAGGATGGGGTTTCCTTTCGAGGGCGCACCTGGTTTCCCAGCTTCTAGTACCCGAGACGGCATGCGGTTTTATTTATTTATTTATTTAAGCTTCCTGCAATTACATTGCGTAAGGCGGACTTAATGCCATAGGCAATATCTTCCAGTCAACCTTTGGGTGGTGCAGAGCTGTGTATAGCAGGTTTAAGTCGGTTTGAGTCCGTCCGTAGGATCTGAGGGGATTTCCGCACAGGAAAAATGGGGGGTGCTGCATTTAGAATTTGTTTTGTGTCAAACCAAAACTACTAATCCGATTTTGATGTGGTTTTCAGTTATGATTTTATTGTCGATTAGTGAGTGTTGTTTTAAATAGCTGTCATGTAATTATATTATACTGGCGTGGGCGTTGCAGTAATATATTAGCTACTACATGTTAAAGTAACATTATATAAGTTGATAGAACCAAACGATATATAATACAACTAGCTGACCCACGCAACCTCGTTTACGTCTCTTATTGCCAGTAGTGTAATATTTTTCTCCAGTTTTTGTAACATTCTTCTTTGGTGCTCCGCTCCTATTAGTCTTATCGTGATGATAAATGGACTATCCAACATTGAAAGATTTTTAATTTTTTTTTCAAATCGGACCAGGTTAGCGCGTTCAAACTAACAAACAAACTCTTCAATTTTATAATTTTAGTATAGATTAGTTTTTGCCCGCGGCTTCACCCGTGTTTACCTCGGTTATCGTGGCAAAGAGTACCCGTTACCTTTCTCAAGAATCAAAGTCTGATCTCATAGTGATAGACGATGGTGACACCTGTATTCATTCTTCTTTTTTGATGAAATGGCAACCAGCCGGATCACTCGGATCAGCTATTTCTGGCAATGTCAAGTATTTATAGTCTTCAATTATCAAGTCTTCGAGTCTTCAAGTCGTCGTCGTGATGAAATTAATGATAAAATATATAAAATGTGGATGACATGAAATGGGGACTGTCTTTCGAAAAACCAAAAAGCCCACCTGTATTCCTATTGTCAAATTATAAAACAAATGTTGCTAGTTCCATAAACGATATTAAAGCTAGTTATTTCTTGTACAATTAGGCCTGTGTTGCCAGCATTAATGTCACAATCTGTGTTGCGGTTTCAGTGCGTGGAACAGACATATTATGTGAACGTTTAATAACACGTATTCCTGCGGATTACCTGAACATGAGTCCTGTATTTACGCAAATGGGTTAATTATAATGTTTTAGGTCGATTTATATAAATACATTTAAGTAAATAACACAGTAAATGAATTCTGCTTGAATATAAACGTTTGAATAGAATAGTGACGTATTTTTTTAAAATTGGAATCGAAATGATGTTATTGACATTGAACGAGTTTTATTCTGACAATACTTTTGTTTTTAAAACTTTGCACAGAATTTTCGGTGTTTAATTTTTTTATAAGAAACTAAAAAAAATTTGAAGGGAATAGTGACGTAGAATATTTTTTTAATTTGGAATCGATATGATACTATTTTTTTTTACGGGCGGATTTATTTCGACTATTATTTTTCTATTTGTAACATTGCACAAGATTTTGGCTGTTTTCTTTTTTTAAATGGAACGGTGAAATGGAAGAGTGACGTAGAATATATTTTTTAATTGCATCATTTTTGTATATTGTGTAGGGGCAAATGAAAAAACGTATCGCCTGATGGTAAGCGATTACCGCTCCCATGGACACCCGCAGCACCAGACGCGTTATAAGTGCGTTGCCGGCCTTTTAATACTCGTGTACCCTGCCTTTGAGTTAGGAAAATCAAATATACACCGGCCGACTCGACTGTAGGTACCACAGCCTCACAGAAATCTGTGCGATCGACGTCTTTTCCTACCCGACTATGGAGAAGCTGAAGAAGAGAAAGAAAGGGTGATGGGTTTGGCAGTATTTGCATGTGTGGAACATGCATTAACACCTAAATTACAGAAACGATTGTAATGAACTAGGTGACCCACGCAACTTCCTACTGATTTGTAATTGGCTGTCTGTTTTCTTGTTTGATTATATTTTGATTTAATAGCTGTAATTCCTCCATAATATGTAATTAAATAATATATTAGCATAGATGGGGCGTAAGTATATTCGTAGCAATAACATGGGCGAGGGGCGGCTGAATAAATATTACGAAAATATTTTTGGTAGTCGGGTTTTATTTTCTTTTATATAAATCAATGACATTTTAAAACAAAAGATATGTTACATACGTTATTAAATTAGCGCCGAAATCTGTGGCGCGCGGTCTAAAACTGCATGCATTGACAAACACTGCTGAATAGTACGAAAGATACGAAACAGCACGTAAGAGAAAAAGATAGCTATATTTAAATATCGCACTTCAAATTAACTGCGTTCGGTGTGGACTAATGAGGTATTACAATTAGAGTGCGTTCGAGTCTTCACGATTCGTGGGCTGATAATACATGTACTTCTTTTATATATAACTAGCTGAACCCCGCGGTGTTACCCGCGGTTATTGTCGTATCGTGGGTAACGCCGCGGGGCGAAGCTAGTCTAAAAATGTAAGCCTAAGTTACTCCTTGTACCATCAGCTACCTACCAGTGGAATTCCCGTCCAAATCGGTCCAGCCGTTCCAGAGATTAGCCGGAACAAAAAGACAGACAGACAAAAATTTAAAAAATATATATTTTGGTATGTGTACCGTATATACATTCATATGCATGTAGTAGAAAGCGGTTATTTTAATATTACAAACAGACACTCCAATTTTATTTATTTGTATAGATATCTTGCTTCGATTTTTTTCTGAGAGTTCCCTAGTTTCTTAACTCGGTGTGTTCGTGGGCCATTACTGTACTGTTGATTCTGGTGTGCAGGAGTCACAGTGGTGGATGTGAGAGAGAGATTGAGCTCGTAAAAAGTTCAATGTCTTTTTGTCACTTTTGAAATTAATTAAGGCGATCTGTGAAAATTAAGTAAACAATGTAATTTAGTTTTAGGCCTACAGGTGTTCCAATTTCATTAAACCTTCATCTAAAATTAAATATCGCTTTCATAATGACAGTTGAGCATATAACCATTCAGATTTTCATAAATCGAATGACGAATCAAATCAAAACCGTATCAGTGTTCGTTATTTGAATATATTCGCTAACCCACCTTAACCTCGGACCTCAATCGACAATTTCCGCGAAAAGCCGAACCAGTTAACGCTTCCCCATTGGCTCGTTTAAATTCAGAACGCGTTGCGGTCGCGGGTGGAGTGTTTCAAAATTGGAACGTGAACGCTTAACAGGTGCGGTACATTTAGTAAGTGCGTTAGCGGTTGTAGTTTTCGTGTTCAAACATTGTATGTGATAGTGGGAGGGAGTGGGAGAAACGTGTGTTTGAGGCATATGTTAAACACGCACTATTGAAATTAAATTATTCTTGTAGAAACGAAATACGTATGTAATGGTAATTAATCGTTTGAGGTTAGTTATATACGTGAAGCAAAAACTTTATACCACTTATTACGAAAATCATGAGAACGGAGCATGAAATTTGCCACAGATAAAGTTTGTATGGAGTTTGGTGATGGAGTTCAGAGAATTAATAAAAATTAAATGAATTATGGTCGAATTTCGAGCAATGGCCGACCACCAATAGAATACAAAATTATGGAAAATTACCGGGAAATTTGTCAAAGTAGCTAATATTTTACTCCAGTATCCGGATTACGTGTCAGTCTACTATCGTCCATTGCTTAACAAACCATCCCGGTCTTCTCATCAGCAAATTTCCTAAGTCGTCGGTCCAATGTGTGGCAGGGCGTCTATACAAAAAAAAATCCTACTAACATTATAAATTTGAAACTAACTATGTCTGTCTGTTACCGAAAACGATGAAAATTGTTATGGAGCTACTTTGATTCTTGAGAAAGGACATAGGCTATGCTTTACCCCGATAACTGATATACACGCAGGTGGAGTCGCGGGCAAAAACTAGTTACACAACACTTATTCAACGTACTCACAATAGAATTCGAAAAAAAAGATACAGCAGTTCTACAGAGATTCAAACCATTAATATGCGTAAAACAACTTCTAAATTTGAAATCATTCATAGCATTAACTTTTTCATTTGAACAAGCCAACAATCACGTAATGCCAACAAAATAATAATATAACCCACCTGCTTCCAAGGAAAACCATTCATCGCAATCATTCCAAATTCGAATCGAACTTACTAAATCGTTATCCAAGCCCAACTTTACGATGCCCATAAAAAATCCGTTTCAGAAAATCGACTAATATATACTTCGACAAATACACGTACATTTATGAAAAAGTCTTTTTTGGTAAAAGAATAAGGTTCCGTTTTCTATGTTTCAGTTGTTACAGTATATTGGTTGTGAAACGTAGTGAGTGAACGTTCGAAATTCGAATATGATCGCAATATGGCGCCCGAATGACATGTTAATATGCCTTGGGTTCGATATGCATAATTTTATAACTCGAGATTCCAATTTTTGCAATTCGATTCTTATTTCTTGTGTTATATTGTAGAGTAGGATATTCGATATGGTTGCAGTCATTGCGTATATTGGAAAATCGGAATATGGAATACGATTTGTAGCAGATAGAGGTGATCACCTCGCCGTGCGGATCTTCCATTTATGTTAGAGGGACATGAGACACGTTCCTCTACAAGATAGACAAACTCAGTAGAACTCTCACTGTTTCACCATCATCAGCACTCCTTTAATACTCCACTGCTAGAATTAGGCCTGTTCTTGGAAAGGAAGCTATGGTCTACTAGGTATACTACGCAAGCCAGATAGATTTGTATAGGGGTTTGTTTCAAGTTTTCCTTCTCCTTGCAGTGCTGGTGTCATTGTTTTTTGTATTGAATAGTAGGCAAACGAGCAGACGTATCACCTGATGGTAGCCGATTACCGCCGCCCATAGACACCCGCGACACCAGAGGCGTCACAAGTGCGTTGCCGACCTTTGAGGGATGGGAAGGGGGATGGAGGGAGGGAATGGGTTATGGGCCTCCGGTATCCTCACTCACTCGGTGAAACATAGCGCAAGCGCTATTTCACACCGGTTTTCTGTGAGGCCGTGGTATCACTCCGGTCGAGTCGGCCCATTCATGCCGAAGTGTGGCTCTCCCACAAAAACGTCAAATGTCATGCGTAGTTTGCCTTCTTGCCTTTCACTACACCTCCGGGATGATTATGGTCGGGGTACCCTGAGTTCTTAGTCCGTCACTACACGGAATCTGATTATTTACAAGAACAAGCTAAACTTGATAATGATAAATAGCATTAATACTTAATTAGTACTGTTTTCCATTATATGCCTTCAATATACAAAAGTCGATACTTTTTTATGGATTAGGGGGCAAACGAGCAGACGTTTCACTAACACCAGAGGCGTCACAAGTGCGTTACGGCCTTTGGGGGAAGGGGTTGGAATATGGGCCTCCGGTATGCACACTCACTCGGTGAAATACAGCGCAGGTGCTTTTTCACACCGGTTTTCTGCGAGGCCGTGGTATCACTCCGGTTCAGCAGGCCTATTCATGCCGAAGCGTGGCTCTCCCACTTTTTATACAGAAAACTAGTCATAATTGTCGAGTGACGTCTTAATTGACTAAATCGCGGCAGATGCCTCAAAGGCTATCAGCTCAGTTGTGACGTCTGAGCTGCAAGCGTTAATGGGTGGTTTCGTCATTTTCCATCAATGGTTACCTGGTATATTAACCTCCCCCCCCTCGAACCCATTCTTTTGAGAGGGCCATTTAACCCGTGCCCCCGTTCCTATATAAAGTGTAACGAAACATTGACTTAACGTTCGCATCTGTAGCCAAACGGCAACAAAAAATGATTTCCTAACATCAATACTGTTGAGAAAATTAATTAACTCCCAAGAAAAAACTATAAAAACGGAAGTAACGTGTTAATAACGGCTAAATAAGGCCTTATAGCAGCAACATCTTAATTCACTAACGGCAAACTCGCAATATGGCATGGTGGAGTTTTTCAATAAAATCCTGGCAACATCTGGTCAGACACTTAAGCGAAGGAGGAGAACAAAGACAGCTAGATATAAATCACCCCTCGTAAGAAAGAGACGAACACACATTGGGGGTTAGTAGCGAAATTAATATGTCCTTTTCTTAACATAGCGTTGAACGTAACTTGCTTTTTATATTATTTTATTATTGATGTCGTTTCGAGAAGTTCCTTGTGATATTAGATACTGAAGATATTACGTACAAATAAAGATAGTATCATATAAAAGAGATAGTTTTATGACCGTTTAGGACAGGACAACAAAGCCTGATAATTAAAAAAGTTATTTGACGTTTCATATTACATTGTATAGTGTTTAGACCCTTAAATATAGTTCCATATACATATATAGTAGATGGCCGTTATAAATATCATTTATATGTTTTCAATTAATTTGTTGCAACTGCATACATTTAACATTAGATACAAACTTGTTTTTTTTATTACCAGAACTGACAACTTGACTGCTTTCTCTTATAGCCGTCCCTCTACTTAGGCATATCTTCCCTGGAAATTTAATCGTTTTCAGATAGGAGAACAGAAGAACGTTGACTAGGGGAAACCAGGTTGGGCAGGGAACAAGAGCTAAGGCAGAATTTAAGTTTCACCTAGAAAACAAGACTCCGACTAGGATCTAGTACCGGAAAAGCGTGAAGTCGTGAGAGGAAAACTATGCGCTTACTCATTGCTCGGTAAGGCATAAAACCTGTGGGAGAGCCACGCTTCGGCATAAATGGGCCGGCTCGACCGGAGTGATACCACGGCCTCACAGAAAACCGGTGTGAAATAGCGCTTGCGCTGCGTTTCACCATCAAAACACAACACACCAACACCAAAAGCGTCACAACGCACTTGTGACGCTTTTGGTGTTGCGGCTGTCCATGGGCGGCGGTAATCGCTTACCATCAGGTGATGCGTCTGCTCGTTTGCCCCCTATTCATAAAAAAAAGACAATCTAAAATCTATTTTTTAAATAGTCAACACCAGTTATAGAAATATTCTTGTGCTGCAGGAGACTTTCCCGACATATAGCAAACGGACACACTTCTTATTAAACTTTACTAAACCTATCATTGTATAGATTTTATCACGATAAAATTCTTGCCTAAAAAACTTTTTTTTTTTTATTCTGTCTTGAAGTTTTACAGAACAATTTTTCATTAATTAATTTACAAACCAATAAAATTGATTAACCTTTAAAAATCAATCGTTTTAAGAAAAATACACTGGTGCTAGTATTTAAAAGTATAAATATCTTAATTAATTAATTTTAAATTTTATTATTCTATTAACATTTAATGTCGCCATAACAATATTTAATTATCTGTTGTACGTAAAACGATTGACTCGCCGAATAGCGGTTATTTGGCGCCAATTTTTCGGGGCAAAGTGTGAAAATAATTGATTCCAGGAGGGGACGCTTATTGGGCCCAGCGGGATTGTCGCTTTTAATTTCGTTGTAATTGTGTCCTTTGCTAGGTTTATTATTCGTTGATTGTGAAAAATACGGATCTTGCTTTTAATGAAGGCATCAAGTGTTTATTATTGTGAAATGTTTGTTAGGAATTCGGATAATAGGGAAAGGGAATTGGGCCGACGGAATTGACTATAAAAGAAAGTACCTATGTACTAACTTTTACGATAAGATGCTTGAATAACTAAGTTTTCTATATTATTAATAATGGTAGGTAAATAAATGATTATACAAGAAAAAGTTCAAAAACAATTACAATTACTTTTTCTTTTTCTTAATGTTTTGCGATACAAACGGCTATATCATTTGATTGCGTTGGCTTAGAAGGTTGGTTACCCAATTATGTAAAACTTTTATCTATACTAATATTATAAAGCTGAAGAGTTTGTTAGTTTGAACGCACTAATCTCAGGAAGTATATATCGATATATAATATAACCTTTCCTTTTGACTTCACTGTAGTCGGATAAAAAAAAAACCATAAAACTCTTTAAAGATGGCAATAATAGCATTTTCTATTACATTTCGTATCATCATATTTATTTTTTTATAATGTACCTACGCTTATTTTATTTCTTCGTTAAAATAGTTTCTAAAAATTGAACAACATGCAAATCTACCCGCGTATTGTCGCTTGATATAACTTTTATATTTGTCAACCGATTGAAATAAAACAAATATTAAATGTTAAGTGAATATTACCGTAATGTAAAAGAGAAAACTGAATCTAGATCTGTTAAGCAACTTCTGAGATATGCGCATACAAACACATACAGACATAAATTCTAAAAACTGTTGTTTTGAGTTATGTAACTTTAATAAGGAACCCTTGGCCTTGTTTTTCTTCAGTAACCTAAATGTGTCAAGTTCTTACAATTTTATTACATGTACAGATAATACATAATACCTAGGTACAGAAAAAAATATAGTACTCATCATAAATAGGTATTTGTCCTAAATGGAAATCGATCCCGTGACTTCCGTCTGAGCAGTCAGGGTCACTAACCACTAGACCAACAGACCTTTCAATTTGAGTAACAGATAAACGAATATTAGTATATTACAAATACCTGCTTACTAAAGATTGCAAAATTGCTTGTAAATTTAAAAAAAGAACAGCACAATGGCACATAACATCAAATTAAGAACCGCATAATTCTTAAAAAAAAAACTGCTCCAAAAAGCGCAGCTAGCAACACTTGAGAAAACAAAATATAAAACATCGACAATAGACCCAATAAAACCATAATGCAACGCAAACAGACTAAATCCTCAAACACAACAAAAGATAAATAAAAAGATAGTTTTGATCTGTACACAATGGCTATTATTATATCTTTAAGCTCGTTTGTATTGCGTTGAAATAACGATTGCTGTTAACTGCTTTTATTAGCTGTGCTATTTTTATGCGTGATTTAATTCGACTAATAATTTATTACGCCCTTTTATTACGCGATGATATTTCAGAAAAAGACCAATGAGGTTTTTATCATTGTTGGTTAATTTTAATAAAAAAAGAATATGCTGTTGCATCATAATTTTTTTAACTTTCGAGTTACATAACATTTTGTTTAATATTTCGGATAGCGAATCTAACACAAAACGTCATTAAGTTTCAAACTTAGCTGAGCTTGTACTATGAAAGTTAGATTGAATGAAATAATACTTTTATATATTTAAATAAACTTAACTTTACTAGAACGTAATGGACGGTTAATATTACTTACATTAACTGTATGACTCATATTAAATGCTTTTTTTAATAAAATTTATTGGTACAAAAACGAGTAGACCTTAGTGCTGAGCCGCAAAAAAAAAAAACAAAATTGTGTCTCAATTTGACAGTTGTCACTTTGACAGGTAAACAGATTTATGTTGGAATGTTATGAGTGAATTGGGAGATCGTTTTTTGTTTTTTCGAAAGACGGTCCCCATTTCATGTCATCCACATTTTATATATTTTTTATCATTAATTTCATCACGACGACGACTTGAAGGCTCGAAAATAATAATTGATAATTGAAGACTATAAATATTCGACATTAGCAGAAATAGCCGGTCCGAGTTATCCGGCTGTTTGCCATTTCATCAAAAGAAGAAGAGTGAACTGTCATTTAAGCATAAAAACCATTTTTATACATTTTTTCTTCCGTTGGAAAAAAAAAATGTTAATTAGTTTGTTTATTTCGATTATATTTACTTAGTCGATTGAGCCTTCTCAAAACGGTCGGCTTTAATACGGCTGAACTTGAATTTGTGAGGATGAGCGATTGCTATGAGACCTCCATAACACAAGTGTTAGCGGTAATCCTAATTATAAAATACAGTTGTGATTGTGTAATTGACTTCCGGAATATCTGTCAGTATTCAACTGACAGATATTCCTGTTTATTAGGTGCGAGAACAGAGCTGTAATAATTGTGCAGATAATTCCGAAAGTCAAAGATATAATTAATTAAATTATTAAAACATATTAAATGTCATCCTACTACTATTATAAAGGCGAAAGTTTGTAAGTATGGATGTATGTATGTATGGATGTTTGTTACTCTTTCACGTAAAAACTACTGAATGGATTTGAATGAAACTTTACCACAATATAGCTTATACATCAGAATAACACATAGGCTACTATTTATAAAGATATAGCTTCGCCTCGCGGCGTTGCCCGCAGTTATCATCGTACCGCGGGTAGCACCGCGGGGTTCAGCTAGTAATTAATAAATAAGAAATGTAAAAGACTGACTTGATGTCGGGCTGCCATTATGGAGGGGATATATTCACCTCATAATGGCTGCCAGCGAATCAAGTAGTCTTGGTCGAGGAGTGAATCAGTAAATAAGTGTTCTATATCAAGAATATGAATTGTTTCATTTTACTAAATCCCCAGAAGCTTTTACAAGCACTAGGTGATAACAGAGTTCTAAAGATAGACTGTTATCGCCGCTAATTCCCGTTACTAGTGTCACAGATTGTCATATGGCCACCGGGACCGACGGCATAACTTGCTAGCCGTTGCACGGGGTTTCAATATTATTAAGGACGATCACCCGTCCAAAGCCTGACCTAGATAAGGTTGCTTAACCTGCTGGGTTACCACTTAGCCTCGAGCACCTATTATCGAATAACCATAGGTACAAATATAATTTGTGTCTTATTCAAAATCTAATTAAAATTTGAAATATTAATATGGCGTTCAAATTTTCATATCGATACCCTTAAAGCTCTCAAGTTCAAAAACTCAAACGATTAAGGTGGAGAAAATTCACCCCTAGCAAGGGGGCGGAGGCGTTATAACGGAAAACTTTAGGAAAATCCAACCCCTGAACGCTTAGCGATTTTAAATACTGACTGTGTGATTTTAATTATTTTATTATAATAAGGGATGGTATTCGATAGGTTAATTTGAGTGTTCCGTAGGGGATGATGCCTTAAATCAGAGAATTATACCCTGTGTTTATTGTAGATAGTATTAATGTGTGATGAAAAGAGTGGAACAGTAGGACAAAAATTCCTTTCAAATCTGAGGCTTTGACCGTGGGAGAGCCAGCCAGCAGATACTACGGCCTCCCAGAAAACCGGTGTGAAATAGCGCTTGCGCTGTTTTTCACCGAGTGAGTGAGGATACCGGCCCATACTCCATGTGATGATGATGATGATATCCTCCCAGACGTATCCGTCAACAGCGACACCCCGACGGTCTTGAATTTTCAACAGGCATTCCTGCGCTCATGTGCCCGCACGTGGCTCGCAAAACCAAATTTGGTTTTAAATATGCGGTCACAGGAGGCACAGTGAAGGTCACCCTGCCCAATGTAAGTGGGGCTTGGGGCGTGTTTTTCTAAGTGGGCCTTTAGCTTCAAGACTTTTAAGACGGCTCTGTTTATAATCTTTAATGTCCTGATTGACAGTCTTCCGCCATTCCGTCCTGTATTACATTGTATTGTTTGTGTAATACATACTCCATGTATTACACATACAAACCATCCTCTTCTATCTACAGCTGAATCTCCATTGAAATCTGTTAAGTAGTTTACAAGATCTAAGCTAACATACAGCGGAATCGACTTCATTTTATACTACGTGTAGATACGTACCCAAACCGGGGTTTTTGCTGACTAAATAACGGCAAAAAAAGAATATATTTTTTCTCACTGACTTTTTTTAAATATCATTATTTAACAAAATTAAACATAATTTTAATTATAAGAAACTGCTAACGACTTACTCAAACATTTATTTGATAGATACTATCATTTGTTATCAAAACTTTGTAGAAGCAAGAAATAAAAGTCTTGTTTAATTATTAAAATAACGTATGTATTTAGAAATATATAAGTGTGGTCTGTCATGTCCCACCAACACAAAGGAAGGATCCTCTGACCAGGCGAGATCAAAGAATCCTGCCTAACGGTTGATGTTGGGATGTTGTATATATGGTAACCGGCGCGAGAACTTCTATTGCGCGATTCAGGATTGGTAGTTTCTTCGTATAGTACGTTACTCCGTAGTTCAGTGTAATTTCGGTAGATGGCGCTGTATTATGTTATGTGCAACAACAGTTGCGCTATATGTGGAGACTGCAGTCTGGTTATTGTAGTACAGACTCTGTCTTGGGGGTGACCGCCAGGGGGAGTTAGCACTCGTAAAAAAATAAAGTACAGACTCTGTCTAGTTTGGAATTAGACAGTCGTGTGTGAGATGTGTCAAGTTATTAATACTAGTGGTCGTCCAGTGGTCCAAATTTGACCATATTTTATTTAATTGCTTTCAGCGCTCCCCCTTCATATACACTTTACTTTACAATTACTCCGCCATTCGCATAGTTTTAATAAATAAAATAAATAAATAAATATTCCGGACTGTGCTGTCTCGGGTACCTACCAGTAACCGCGGGAATTACGGGTAACCTAGAAAGGAAATCCCTGAAACCCTGACGTCACATCGGTCTATTCCATGAAGGGTTAGTTCTAAGAGTGTTGCTGAACATATCGGTACTCTTGTGGTGTGTACCAAAGTGCTCATCGCCACTAGTTTCTTATTAGGTTGCGACAAGATTTATACAACGATCCTGATTCTTTACTAGCGCGATTCAGTAAACCGCACAACGCCATCTATTGGATCCAAACAAAATTTGCACATAGGACTGTCAAAGGAATAGTTCACAGCTGGACAGAGGCTTAAACGTACAAAGGAGGCTTAGACTAAGCGCATAAAGTCGACCCTGTTAGTAAAATAAATATTCCGGACATCTAACATACAACGCCATCCAGTCCCAAGCTAAGCAGAGCTTGTGTTATGGGTACTAGACAAGTGATATAATTACTTATATACTTATTTTTTTGTGAATACATACATATTATACATAGAAAATACCCAAACTACGAAATAAATATTTGCAGATCATACAAACATTTGGTCCAACCCGGGAATCGAACCCGAGACCTCAAGCTTAATATACGCTACCACTACGCCACCGAGGCAGAAAAAAAGGGGAAAGGGGTACAAAGATTTTGCTTCCAGTATTAATATATAGTTCTTTTTTATGGAGTAGGGGGCAAACGAGCAGACGTATCACCTAATAATAAGCGAATACCGCCGCCCATAGACACCCGCAAAACCAGAGACGTCACAAGTGCGTTACCGGCTTTTCGGGGGTGGGAAAATGGGTTGGAGAAGGGGTCCCTCCGGTATACATACACAGCGCAGGAGCTGTTTCACACCGGTTTTCTGTGAGCCCGTGGTATCAGTACGGTCGCGTTGCCCATTCATGCCGAAGCGTGGCTCGCCCACGGTAGATATATAATTACAATCATATATGAATATATTAATCAATAGCAGTTTAATATTATATAATCAAACTTACACTAATAGGATAACGATGCGATTACAATGTAATTCAGATCCAAAACGCCTTAAGATATGAGCAGATAGCGGAGATAGATAAGTGTATAAATATAATATTTTTGTATATTTCAATCTGTATACCTATGTATATATTTATGTGGGGGAATATGTACTGCCTCGGTGGCGCAGTGGTAGTGAATGCGACTGCTGTGTTTGAGGTCTCGGGTTCAAATCCTGGGTCGGACCAAGTGTTTGTGTAATTTACAAATATTTGTTTCGGAGTTTGGGTGTTTTCTATGTATAATATGTATGTATTTACAAAAAAAAAGTATATATGTATTCATATCAGTTGTCTAGTACCCATAACACAAGCTCTGCTTAGCTTGGGACTAGATGCCGTTGTGTGTTAGATGTCCGAAATATTTATTTATTTATTATTATTATTATGTATAATAGTATTAATATGTTGTGAATTATGTACATTTTAACTGACTTCATAAATATGTAACCTCTGTGCACCTTTTTTTTTATTTTATTTTTTTATTGAATAGTGGGCAAACGAGGAGACGTATCACCTGATGGTAAGCGATTACCGCCGCCCATGGACACCCGCAACACCAAAGGCGGCACAAGTGCGTTGCCGACCTTTGGGGGAGGGGCTGGGGTATGGGCCTCCGGTATCCTCACACACTCGGTGAAACACAGCGCAAACACTATTTCACACCGGTTTTCTGTGAGGTCGTGGTATCACTCCGGTCGAGCCGACCCATTCATGCAAAAGCATAGCTCTCCCACGGTAATACGCTACCACTGTGCCACCATATTTGCATAATGTGCAAATATTTGTTTTGGAGTTTGGGTGTTTTCTATGTATAATACTCGTATGTATGTATTTACAAAAAAAAAACGTAATAAAGTATTGTTTCAGTCAATCTAGCTTTCATAGTACAAGCTTTGATTAATTGGAGGCTAAATGGTGTATGTAGTGTGTCAAGTGTCAAAAATATTATTATCACTAGCTGAACCCCGCGGTGCTACCCGCGGTACAACAATAACCGCGGACAGCACCACGAGGCGAAGCTAATATCTTTATAAATTAAACCTATGTGTTATTCTGATGTATAAGCTATATTATTGTAATGTTTCATCCACCCATCCGTCCATCCTTACTTGCAAACTTTCGCGTTTATAATATTAGTAGAATTAATATAAATATATGTGAACAAATATAAATAAATAATGCTAGTGTTAAGAATCACTTTGCTCAAATCGTGAGTCCTCATGATGAAGAACGAAGTATTAAATCACACGCCCGCTGCATCTCACCCATTGCACTGCTTCCCACCCTCAATTTTCTTACCCCTCGCGTCAAAGACATCCGCACCCTTAATATATCGCGTGCCTTTGTATAATCATTAATCAACCGAGTTTCTGATTTAAACTAAGTGAAAATCATATTAACTTACACACCATAGAAGCTAAGATATTTATATTTACATGTCGATGGTACAAATATGTTACATGCTGTGTATATCCACACTAATATTATAAAGAGGAAAACTTTGTTTGTATGTTTGTTTGTACGGAATAGGCTCAAAAACTACTGGACCGATTTTAAAAATTCTTTCACCATTCGAAAGCTACATTATCCACGAGTAACATGAGCTATATTTTATTTTGGAAAAAAATAGTGTTCCGTAAGATATTTGGGTTTTTCGGACACAAGGTGTAAAAATCAACCAGAAAAGTTACTTATTTTGCGAAAATTTTCATGCTACGGGCTATATAAGACGCAAACGAGGTTGCGTGGGTCAGCTAGTATGTATTTATAGATATACGCACACACACATACAGCTGCTCTAGGCGTTGTAATCTGTTGTCAAATGTATATTGCATTTTATAGTAGGTATTATCTACCACTTGAGTTTGTGTTTCTCTGTAATTTTTTTTTTTGCTTGTTCCTTTATGTTATTTTTTTTTATGACAATGACATATTTATTTTATATTTAAATACATTTCAATACACTTTAATACCAAACACAAAAATAAAAGAATTAACTTTAACAATACATAATTAAAGGGAAAAGACAGCACATTTATGCAATGACATCAAGGCCACCACATTTAAATTAATAAATATAGGTTGTTAACTCTTAATTAGCATGTTGTGTTTACCTATAAGTGTTTGTTACACATTATTGAGATCGTTGTGAATGTAATTTATATTAGTTTTTGTGTAAATAAATGTTGGTGAACCTAAATAAATAAAATAAATGGTAGTATATTGGCCCTAATCCGGTCTATTTGCGCACACACTTGTGCACTAAAATGTCTCTTTATAGTCCGGCCACTCAGAGAATGCGTTTCTGACATTTGTAAATTCGTCATGAGTAGTGATGTACCATGAATATCATTAATAATATTTGGTAACAGTATTTATAGCATTCATTATGCATAATTATTCAATTTAGATATATTTTATATTTCAAACACAATATTAACAAAATTGTTGATGGATGAATTAAATTTAATCGTAATTTCTGAATGAAACCAAGGGAAAGAAAATAAAAATATGTACTGTATTTATTGAAAAATATATATTATGAAATACATAGTTTTAAGATTTCGATAATATCAAATCAAAATTTAATCCGACTCCGATTCGCTTGAGGACACGCTGTCATCTTCACCAACATGTATTATCATGTTATTATCAATCATAGTGTCTATACGAATATCGCGGTCAAAGTCATCAAATATCATTTTTTTAGTTTTTTCAACCACCTTCATCCAGTCATCTCTTGTGACTTTTTCGCATGCTTCTTTTAAAAGCGTCTGCATTTTTTTTATACCATATGGTGGAGAAGTATTATGGCGGGCATTTCGGCACATTTCCCTGAAATGGTGATAACATTCGACTGTAAGACATCCTTACATACTGTTTTTTTGTGTATTCAATAAAGATAAATAAATAAAATTATATATTATAAAATTAGAACGTTTTATTTAACAATATATCGACCGACAGAATATATTACGATTCCAAAAATACTCAGTTTCAATTTAGTATTATTTTGCCTCATCACTACGAAAACAAACTATTGACATAACCTTGAAACAGCGCAGTTTGACGTCGTGAGACTTTTAAAAATTATTGTTCTTAAATTAATTAATTGATTAATTGTTAAGAACTTTACCCCAAAATAAAAAGTTTATGCCAATGTATGGCATGATTATTAAATTTTTAATGTTATTACTCATTATTAAGGTTAATAAAAGATATTTAAAATTTTGCCATAAATTGTACGCCAGTTCAAAGTTACATCGCCCATTGGATCACGACCTGTCAGTAACGCATTCTCTCAGTGGCCAGACTATAGTAGTTGGCTGGTCTACGTTGAGACTGGCCGCCGTAGCCGAAATCAGTTAGAAGAACGTCATTGGCTCAAATGTAAAACTATCTAAAAAAAAGAGTGGAATAGTTGATCCGGCTTGTCTATGATAAACAGTTTAGGTATTTATATTTAATTTTTGACTTTTGACTGCACGTTAGGCCTAGTGGTTAAGCAGTCGCCACACCGTTCCCTACTTCGCCAAGTGTTGTGGGGTCAAATCTCACATGGAATAACACGTTGTCATCCACAAATTGTTATTCTAAGTCTGGGTGTCCTTTGTGTCCGTTTCATGTATGTTTGTAAAGTACCCGCTACACAGGAATTATTCCTAGTGCGGGAGTAGTCTTTTTAATAAAAAGAAAAATCTCCGCCTGCGTTTATTTCGGTTTTTTCGTGTTTTTGACTGATGCAAAATTAGATAAAAACAATCCTTGATGCGGATTATATATCATTCTAAAATTTCAGCTCGATCGGTGCAGAACTTTTTGAGTTTTTGAAGCGTACACAAACCAACATAACATTTTTATATACAGGGTCTGTCGTAAATAATGGATAAGTCGTAAACTGGAGTTGGTCCGGCTATGAGACTATTAGAAAATCGTATCTTTTTGCCAGGGTTTCTAACCGTATGGAAATGGCGTAGACTTTTATGTTTTTTTATAAATTTCGCTACTCTTTGCATTCATTCAGTTGCCATTTCGTTAAATTTAGGTATTTCTGTGTCATTTTTTTTGTATTATAGTCTTGAAGATGTGTATTATTTAGTTTTAGTACTGTTTTAGGCGTTTTTAACGTTGGTCATTTTCAAAATTGTCATTTTAAGATTTTTTATGTTTTTGTTTTACTTAGGGTCAACTTTTGATCATTTACTGTGTAAAAAAAAAGTACGGCGCTATAGCTGCCCATGATCTTAATAAATTATCTAGTATGTGTAGATTCTAAAAAGGTATAACAATGCATACTTCACAAGTAATATTAAGCTACATGAGCGAGATCAATATCAAGGTGAGAAAATATTTTTTTCATGTAATGTTGTAAATGGTTATAAAACTTCGTCAGAATGATTTATTTCTGCCAAGATTCTTTACACAAACACTATGGGGCCACTATTAAGGATATTCAAAGAAAACTAGGTAGTTTTTTGTCAAAAAAATTTTATGCCTCCTCATTTCATAAAGGTGTTTAATTTTAAAATTGATGTGCTCTAATAGTTACATGCGACAAACATGTTACAAGTTTATTCGTAAAAAGGATCATCAGGTAAAAAAATGAACAAAGACAGCAATACAAAGGGTCTCCCCGCGTGAAAAGGACATTGTTACTAGGCACACTGCATGATGCACCGTCCCTTTCACGACGACGACACACAACGCCACAGTGCAGCCGAAGTACTGGAAATAGTTGCAGAAGACCCTGGTACGTCCATAAGTGTAATTTCAAGGCGCACCGGTATACCTCAAAAATCTGTACACAGGATTTTAAAAAGGCATGAATTATATCCCTATCATTATCAAAGGGTCCAAACATTAATGCCAAGGGACGCTGCTGCGAGAATAACATTTTGTCGCATAATGCTGCGAAAGATGAGGGAAGACCAAAGTTTTTTTAATAAAATTTTATGGAGTGACGAGTCAACGTGTCGAAAAGATGGTTTTTTGAATCTTCACAACATACACAGCTGGCAACTCGAAAACCCAAGACTTATCCGAGAAGACCGATCGCAATAGCAATTTAAAATTAATTTATGGACTGGCATTATTAATGGCAAAATCATTGGTCCATTCGAATTGCCGGCAATATTAAATGCGGATATGTATTTGAATTTTTTAGCAAATACTTTACCTAGTTTACTGCAAGACGTCCCACAAGAGATAAGAAATGAGATGTGGCTACAAAATGATGGGTGTCCAGCACATTACGCTGTTCGTGTCAGGGAACATTTAAATAATACTTATCCAGATAGATGGATAGGGCGATTGGGGCCAATTTTATGGCCTCCACGTTCGCCAGACCTGAACCCCTTGGACTTCTTTTACTGGGGCTGTATAAAAGAAAAAGTATACAGTGAAACAATAAGTTCTGTAGAAGAGTTGCGTGCGCGCATTCAAGTAGCAGCGAGAAAAATTGAAGAAGCCGGTTATGTGCGCCGGATTAAGCGATCGTTTATTAGGCGATGTAGAGCGTGCATAGCTGCCGGCGGAGGACACTTCGAACATTTAGTTTAAGTTGTTGAATAAATATTTTTACGTACTAAAACAACCTAGTTTTCTTTTGAATATCCTTAATAGTGACCCCATAGTGTTTGTGTAAAGAATCTTGGCAGAAATAAATCATTATGACGAAGTTTTATAACCATTTACAACATTACATGAAAAAAATATTTTCTCACCTTGATATTGATCTCGCTCATGTAGCTTAATATTACTTGTGAAGTATGCATTGTTATACCTTTTTAGAATCTACACATACTAGATAATTTATTAAGATCATGGGCAGCTATAGCGCCGTACTTTTTTTTACACAGTAAATGATCAAAAGTTGACCCTAAGTAAAACAAAAACATAAAAAATCTTAAAATGACAATTTTGAAAATGACCAACGTTAAAAACGCCTAAAACAGTACTAAAACTAAATAATACACATCTTCAAGACTATAATACAAAAAAAATGACACAGAAATACCTAAATTTAACGAAATGGCAACGGAATGAATGCAAAGAGTAGCGAAATTTATAAAAAAACATAAAAGTCTACGCCATTTCCATACGGTTAGAAACCCTGGCAAAAAGATACGATTTTCTAATAGTCTCATAGCCGGACCAACTCCAGTTTACGACTTATCCATTATTTACGACAGACCCTGTATATAGATTACCGCTATAATCAACATAACTGGAACTTGTGGAGCATGGTAGAACTGCTCGTAAAAGCTTGTAAACCTATATAAACTCAAAAAACAAATCTCTCCTTCAAGAAGATAAAATATAACAGTGCAGTCAGTCAAACTGCTTTATTGGTTTATTTGACTGCACGGTTGGCCTAGTGGTTAAGCGGTCACTACGCCGCTTGCTATGTGCCAAGTGCCGTGGGTTCAAATCCCACGTGGGACATCACTTTGTGTGATCCACAAAATGTTGTCCTGAGTCTGGGTGTTCTTCGTGTCCGTTACATGTATGTTTGTAAAGTCCCCCGCGACACAGGATGTATATTCCTAATACGGGTGTTGTCCTAAAAAAAAAAAAATGGTTTACGACTGACGATCAAGAGGTCTCGAGTTTGATTCCCGGGTTTTTTTTTTGATATAGGGGCAAACGAACAGGCCCGTCCTGGACACCCGCAACACCAGAGGCGTCACAGGTGCGTTGCTGCCCTTTGGGAGATGAGGCACCGGTTTTCTGTGAGGCCGTGGTATCACTACGGTCGAGCTGTTGGGTTTTTCTTACAAGAAATTCTTAATTGCAGCCCGGAGTATGAAAGATGGCGTTGTTTTACGCCGGTATCTCGGAGAGCACGTTAAGCCGTCGGTCCCGGTTGTCATGAACATCTATGACAATCGTTATTGGGAAGTCAGTGCCCTCAAATATGCTGACAACTAGTTCAACCTTCGAATTCAGTTCGCCCTCAGGGTCTGCTCACTCACTCAGTATAAAGCATTTTGTGTGAAATAGCGTTTGCGCTGTGTTTCACCGAGTGAGTAAGGATACCGGAGGCCCATACCCCAACCCTTCCCCCTTCCCCTTTCCCATCCCCCAAAGGTCGGCAACGCACTTGTGACGCCTTTGGTGTTGCGGGTGTCCATGGGCGGCGGTAATCGCTTACCATCAGGTGATACGTCTGCTCGTTTGCCCACTATTCAATAAAAAAAAAGGTATTATTTCTAATTGTTCCCTATGATCGACAGTCGCATACGATACCCGCTTGACCGACGAGGAGAGCTGTATTAATTATTAAAACTAATATCAAATATTGAAATCACTTAACTTTACTTCTTCTTTACAGAATACCGTCAGCCAATGATGGGTAACCCATGGCCCATCGCCAAGCCAATTGCCAGCAGACCTATACCAGTACAGCATCAGCACCTCCAGCATCTTTTAGCTCATTGTCACCATCCATATTTAGCTGGTGAGTTCTAGTTACTTTTTAAGAAGAAAGTAAAGTTTTAACTGCCTCAGTGGCGCAGTGGTAGTGAATGCGACTGCTGTGCTTGAGGTCTCGGGTTCAAATCCTAGGTCAGACCAAGTGTTTGTGTGATCAACAAGTATTTGTTTCGGAGTTTGCGAGTTTTCTATGTAAAATATGTATGCATTTACAAAAACAAGGTACGAGTATATATGTATTCATATCAATTGTCTAGTATCCATAACACAAGCTCTGCTTAAATTGGGACTAGATGGCGTTGTGTGTTAAATGTCTTAAATATTTTTTATTATTATTATTAAAAAAAGATAGCAGTCCCGCTTTGTAATGCGCGGTGCTATGGGTTTGAGTTATACATGGGACGAAAACACTTTCTGTGATCCACAAATTTGTAGTTTTTGAGATTAGCGCATTCAACCAAACACACAAACTTTTTTGCTTTATAATATTAGAATACATACCGGTATACATGTGTGTATGTATGAGTGTTTGTATATTTATCACTCAGTGTATTTGTTTTATGTCATTTGAAAGTCAAAATAGTTAGGATTTAATAAAATATCTATACTTGATTACCGGACTGCGAAAGAAAGAGGGTTATGTTTTTCGAGTGTATGTATTTATGTATATTTCTTGGGCATGTCCTACAGCCTAACCGGCTTGTCGTATTTTTATGTGAGTGGTATCAATAGATTCATCTTAGTCGTGAGAGTGACACAGGGTACATCAAAATTTAAAAAAAACTTTTTTTTTTTTTTTTAAATCTACCTTTTCAGTTCTTTAATGAATATAATAAAGAATGCGAATATTGACGCAGTTGTTTTTTTTAATAATTCGTTAGTTCTCTTCCTGTCTCATTTTTCCTCTGCACTTGAATTAGTTTTTTGTAGAATCCAAATTATGTCTTAACAGTGTTACTTGTTAGCACCAAATCGATAAAACAAGAAGACAAACTTATATTTTACATAAACACTAACTATAAAATATAAAAAAACTTGAGAGGTGTCAAGGGACACCCGGATGGAACGAAGTTCGAAA
Source organism: Spilarctia lutea (assembly GCA_916048165.1). Classification (NCBI taxonomy): domain Eukaryota; kingdom Metazoa; phylum Arthropoda; class Insecta; order Lepidoptera; family Erebidae; genus Spilarctia; species Spilarctia lutea. The sequence goes on along the minus strand of OU696498.1, from coordinate 2,610,755 downwards.
TAGAAAGACGAAACCAAAATATCTGGCTTGCTTTCTATAAGAGAGAGAGAGAGAGACAGACAGAGAAACATGCGCACGCCGTACGGCTTACAATAGCTTACTATAACAAAAAGTGTCGTTACAACTTTTCATCTTACTTAATTTTTTCCGTCTAGTCCCCATTCGCAACGCGCGATAAGGAACTTCGTTCAAAAATAAACAATCATAAATGAGAATCTTATTTTTTTCAAACCACAGACAATTTAACTTACTCTTAATCCCGGGATCGAGTTTATTTTTTTTAACAATAAAACTTTTTTATTGGACCTCCGATGTCGAAAGCCATTGTGTATAGTTGTTGCAACAAAATGTCGGATAACCCTGACACGCCCAATTTAACTGACAAATGCAACAACAAATCCATTGTTACTTTAATCTGTTAGATCAACAGCATCTTTTATAGGGTGGTAATGTTTAAAAAATGAATATAGCATTGTTGATTTTATTCAGTATTAGCTAAAGACTATAAAGTGTAGGGCAGACTGCGTTCTGTTGACAATATCAAAATATATTTTAACTAGCTGACCCACGCAACCTCGTTTGCGTCTTCTATTGTATTATAAGTTATACTTTTTTTAAAGGTTTTCTTGTCAAATGATATTTTTTTCATAGTCGTTTCATAGACTAGACTTTCATAGTCCCAAGCTAAGCTGAACTTGTGTTATGGGTACTAGACAACTGATATAATTACATATACACTTTTTTTTTGTAAATACATACATATTATACATAGAAAACACCCAAACTCCGAACCAAATATTTGTAGGCCATACAAATATTTTGTCAGACCGGGAATCGAACCCGAAACCTCAAGAACAGCAGTCGCATGCACTACCACTGCTCCACTGAGGCAGTCATAATATAATATATATATATGATGATAGAATGTTTATTTTCTATTTTACATGACATTGTAGTTTTTTAAAAATTAATAACACAGGTATTGTTGCAGTGAGGCCTGCTCAGGCGCATACACAAGTGTTCCCATTACCCGGCGGCTTCCCCTGGGCACATAGTTCGAGAGGTTTGTTTTTTTTAATTAACTTTAGGCAAAGAAAACTCGAGTCTTTCCATTGCACTTTGACATTGACATTAACTGCACGGTTGGCCTAGTGGTTTAAGCGGTCACTACGCCGCTTGCTACTGCGCCAAGTGCCGTGGGTTCAAATTCTACGTGGGACATCACTTTGTGTGATCCACAAAATGTTGTCCTGAGTCTGGGTGTTCTTTGTGTCCGTTGTATATATAAATGTATGTTTGTAAAGTCCCTCACGACACAGGATGTATATTCCTAATGCGGGAGTTGTTTTTAAAAAAAATCCTCTTTCACAAACCTTATTCATCCCGTGGCCGTCGTAAGAGCCGACTAAGGGAGCAAAGTACGCAGGACGACAGCACTGTTAAGAGATGGTAAACTTTGAACAAACCCTTTACCAACACGTCTTTGTAGCGTCATAGGTCCAAACCCTCTTTCAAAGGAAAGGCCTTTTTTATATAGGGGGCAAACGAGCTGATGTATCGCCTGATGGTAAGCGATTACCGCCGCCCATGGACACCCGCAACACACGCGTCACAAGTGCGTTGCCGGCCTTTTAGGAAGGAGTACACTCTTTTCTTGAAGGTTTGAAGGTCGTATTGGTCCAGGAACACAGCAGGCGACAGTTCATTCCACAGTTTTGCTGTGCGCGGCAGAAAATTTCGGGCAATCCCACAGTTGTGGACTGCCAACCATCTAGATGATGGGGATGAAATTTCTGTCGCGAAGGATGATAAGCCTATGTCCTGTGTCATCATGTTATGATATCTCTTCCTTTAAACATTTAAACCATCACACATTTTATTATCACCAACCCATAACGTCCCACTGCTGGGCTCGGGTCTCAGGAGAGGGTTAAGGCCATACGTCCCCACGCTGGCCGAGTGCGGATTGGGAACTAGCAAAACAACGTTGTGGCTACGTAATCTTGCCGTTGTTTATTCTACGATAACAACCGGGACCGACTGCTTAACGTGACCTCCGAATCACGGAGACGCCTATGGTTATATGCCACCAGCGGTCACCCATCCAGGTACTGACCGCGCTGTCGTTGCTTACCTTCTGCAACTGCAACGTAGCGCCTACTTTTATTATGTTAATTAAACATTCATCATAATGTTATTTACTTATAAATTTGATACCCAACAGGTAAACCGCGTCGTGGGATGATGCGACGCGCTGTCTTCTCAGATCTTCAACGGAAGGGGTTAGAAAAGAGGTTTCAAGTCCAGAAGTATATCAGCAAGCCGGACCGAAAGAAGCTTGCGGAGAAACTTGGACTTAAAGACAGTCAGGTGAGTGAATATATTTGAATAGCAATTTTTCACAGAACAGATAATTTTATAGAAACAGCGGGACAGCCGAATATACATATGAGCGAACGCTCGTAAGTTGTTAAAAACAGTTATACTCGCGAATTACCGAGAGTGTGATTGGCAGGTTGGGCAAAACAAATTACAAATGTTCTCTTCTTCTATGCACATATATATTCCACTGCCTGGGTACGTTAGGTCTAAATATATTATGTGTATTACATATGGTATTTAATCTGTTTATTTTAATACAATTATTAATCAAAAAGCACCTACTTTCCGTTTTCTCTGCATCGCCCAATGGTTAACTGGTAGGGAATGCCTTATGCCTGGTTCCTATATTTAACGAATCGTCATTGTGTAAAAATTTTCTACAACCGACTACGAGTCGTAAATACCGTTCCTCAATTTATTTTTTATAGGAACGATTTTAGCTTACGTCCCGTATAATATACTACTATTCGTGCCTAGAACGGATCGTATTTCAAATATAGGAACTGGGCATTAGGCATTAAGTCCGCCAATGCACCACAAGTGCGTAATGTATTAAATAAATATATGTATTACTTAGCGTAGTACAATCATAAATGTATATATATAAGACAATTAGTCGGGATTATTAGAAATCGGCAAAATAAAACTTATTGTGTTGCTCTGAAAATACAAAGTTTTTTAATTAAGCATATATTTAGGACATCGTTTTACGACAAACAGATCTTAACAAACATATTAGGTATGTTACCTGAAAATACAAAGAAACGACATTTAAAGTTTCTTAACAGATTTGTCGATTCCTTTTCACAAATCAAATTATAAAATAATTCTTTGCCTAACCTCACACTTCTCTTTTTATCATCAAACCATGACAGCCATTTGTCAAACTACGCCATCTAGCTGTAAATGAAGGTATTAAGCTAGTGTTCTATCGACAGGGCGCGCTTTATATGAAAGAAATAAATTTTATTTCTTTACATATATATATTAAAAGACTCTGGGGATTTAGTAAAATGAAACAATTCATATTCTTGATATAGAACACTTATTTACTGATTCACTCCTCGACCAAGACTACTTGATTCGCTGGCAGCCATTATGAGGTGAATATATCCCCTCCATAATGGCAGCCCGACATCAAGTCAGTCTTTTACATTTCTTATTTATTAATTATGACATTTAATATGTTTTAATAATTTAATTAATTATATCTTTGACTTTCGGAATTATCTGCATTATTATTACAGCTATTTAGTCGCACCTAATATTCAATTCATATATATTCCGGAAGTCAATTACACAATCACAACTGTATTTTATAATTAGGATTACCGCTAACAATATGAACAATTTAAACACATAGGTACATAAGTAGTCAATTTATTTACTACTAGATATCTGTCTTTCCTTACAATAATTATTCATTACAATTACAATAATTATTCCATACAATAATTTTATAAGCATTTCAATAATTGAACTTGTGATCTTTAGCTCAGCAACCAGAATTACCAATAAGGATGTGAATTTTTAGTAAAATACCGAGATACACCTGAAAAACAAACTATAAATGTCATTCTCAAAACACACTTAGTCAAAATAATAATCTTGTACTATAGTACTTTTGTTTATACGAAATAGCAAGCAACACGATAAATATATCGTAAAAGGCATCACAATCAACCCGTCAAGGAGTCGTAAGTATACAATTCTCCCACCAACGACCCCCAAGGGGAGTTAACACAGGGTGTTACAAAAAATAGCTACCCCTGAGGGCTCAGGGGGCTGTCATACGCAGCCGTTGGGCCGCCCCGCCCCTAGGAAACGTTTAAAACAATTACCGAACGATATTTGAATTTTAGCATTGAGACTTTTTGGTTGGCTGTATGGGTGCGCGTCGTTGCCTTTTCACTGTTTGACGAATGATTTTATAATCTAAAAATTTAGTTTATGAAAGTTATAATTTGATGTTGATTTTAATGTTTGTGTTTATATAATTACGTAAATAACGTTGTATTGAAGTTAAATAAGATAAATAGGGGTTTTACGTACAGTTTTATTTCACAGAAAAGGAATTCTGGCTAAATCGATTTGTCGCTCATAGATACTAACATGAATATAATTGCAGCGGTTTCTGACATTTAGATTATATATACAAGAAATGCTCGTTTAAAGATATTAGATTTGAAATGAAATGTTTAAGCGAAAGTAAAAGGTTGTTATTTTGTACATCACAAGTTTTTTCCGTAGAATAAAATAGTTTTATAATTGCAAAAAGAAATATTGAATATGAAACTGATTCCTAGACGAAAGCTATGTAAAAATTCTGAATGGTAGGTAAAAAACTATGAAATACGAAATCACTTTAACATAATAATTATTTCTGGTTGGGATAAAATGGTTATTGAATATTTTATAAATTATAACTATTTTTACTCAATAACTATTTTTTTAAATGAGTCTAAGCTTTTAATATGTTAATTTTTTACCGATCTAAAGTACAAACATTAAAAGTCGAAATGTTCTTCGTCTCACGCATTAGACCACATAAAAAAAAACAACTTAATTTTTTTTGTGTTTATACTATTTTTAATCTTTAATAAATTTCAAATAGATCATATTTTTTTAAATGAATAAATATATTACACTTCTACAATTGTCTAATGTCCATAGATAACTGTAGAAGATGCATAAAATCAATTTACAGAATAGGATTAAATCGCCGACCATAAACAAAATTATCAAATTCTTTTCTACTTTTATGAACTACACATTTTATAAATACATATAAAACCTATAAAATACAAGAACATAAAATAATACAACAATCACGGACAATGAAAACATTTTTATAGAGTTTCCGGGCTTCCAACAAACCGATACTTACCGGGAAATTGCGGAGGTAATCGGTTTTCCCCCTCGCGTTGTAGACGGTTTTTTTTTTCGATTCGATAACGAACGGGAAACGTTTGGATTGCGACTTATTATAATAAATTAATAACTCTGATTTCAAAAATAGAATGGTTTTGAATTCGGTTGATCTTTTTATGTGATTTTGTGTCAGAACTCGGTCAATCTAAAATCGACTTGGAAAAATAGTATTTGGTATTGACGTGTAATTTCGTTTGGATCTAGTACAATATAAAATTTTAACAAAATAAAAACAACTTCAAGACTTGTACCAAATTGAAATGGGCGAACACGGAAAGCACTAAATTTCAAATAAAAAATCATCAAAATCGGTTCACCTAGTTCTGAGATAACAAACATAAAAAAAACATTCGAATTGAGAACCTCCTCCTTTTCTGAAGTCGGTTAAAATAGCTTAGCTGTATGTTGATCGACCAGTCAGTGAAACAGCTGACCCACATTTTTTTTTGAGTTTCTTTTCAATCACGCTCGGCTCATATTGGTCTAAGCGTGATGTTAACTACCCTATCTTAGGTTAGATACGCCACATTTAAATCTGTAAGATAATTTTAAAGTTTATCGTGTACTAGCTGACCCACGCAACCTCGTTTGCGTCTTCTATTGCCCGTAGTGTGAATTTTTTCCCTGTTTTTGAAATATTCTTCATTGGTGCTGCGCTCCTATTAGTATTAGCGTAATTATATATAGCCTATAGCCTTCTTCGATAAATGGACTATCCAACACTGAAAGAATTTTTCAAATCGGACCAGCGGTTCCTGAGATTAGCGCGTTCAAACAAACAAACTCTTCATCTTTATAATTCGTTCGTATCAAATCGTTCGTACTGAAGTTGCACGTTTGAACTAGTTTATGATAAATACCTACTGTCCCACACAGATCAACTATCCACGAATGAGATCGTTTGTCTTAACACCTCAATACCACCCCTAATACCCTCTCAACAAGGTACCCCATCCCCTAATTCGATAAACGCTACCGATTATCTACCCCCTTGTATTAATTTAAATGGCGTGGAGGGTGCGGTTGAGTCGACTTCGTCTAAATATTGTTTTATTTTTCAAATAGGGGTTGGTTTTGATTTTGTTTATGGTATTTAGTGGTTGATATTTTTGAGATTATTTGACTGCCTCGGTTGTATAGCAGTAGCGTATGGGACGTCTGTGTTTGAGGCTTCGGGTTCGATTCCCGGGTCGGACCTAATGTTTGTGTCATCTGCAAATATTTGTTTAAGAGTTTGGGTGTTTTCTGTGTGTAATATGTATGTATGTCTAGTACCCATAGTAGAAATTCTGCCTAAACAAAGGAAAAAAATATTTTTCGCACGTCTAACACACAGTGCTATCTAGTGGGACTAGATATCGCTTGAAGGCGGTGGGCCGGAATGAAATACTGCCTCGATCTGTTGAGCACACCAAGCTTCTTCGAGGCTAATTTGGCCTTACCCTCCAAATGGCCACGAAACTGGACTTCACTCGATACGTCGAGACCAAGTATTCAAATATTGGCTGAGGCAGATAGGGGAGTGTCTTCAAAACGAGGACATACGACTCACGACAGTTTTTTAGCGGTGAACGCGCAAATTTGTGTCTTTGTGGGGTTGAATCGGACTAAATTGAGTCTACCCCAATCTGAGACCTTTTACAAAGAGGTCTCAACTGCAGACACAAGCTTGTTTCGACTCTCAATGACGTTTTCTCGAGAAAGATTGGAGCGGCCGGTGTAGGAAGCATCGCCCATGGTGTCATTCGCATAACAATGAATGCCGCTAATTGGCAGCATGTCATTGCCTTGCCTAGCCTTCCGGCACACCAGCAATTACAGATATGGAGTCAGAGCATTCACCGTCGACTACGACCTTTATGCTTCTATTTGCTAGTGACTCAATAGCATAATTTCTCGACAAACCCATAGGAAGGTTGCTTCGAAAGAAGCGCTTTGTGGCAGACCCGATCGAAGGCCCTTGCAATGTCCTAACTAACTGCCAAGGCACCCCATCACCTGTGCCCAGCTATGTGTCAGGTATACTAGAAGATCACCAGCTGATCGACCTTTACGAAAAAAGAAAAGATAAAACTTAGTCATAAAATTTTAAGGCTTCCCTCGATTCAATTAAGATCCCATTATCAGATCTTCATATAGTGCCAATAAGATCACCTTGGGAGCATACCCTTCCCAATACAAAAATAATTTTCAGAATCGATCCACAAATGACGGTGTAATTACTGAACACGTATTAAAAAAACACATACAGTGGAACCGCCTCCTTTCGAAGTCAATAAACAATCGTTTTTGTGTTGTAAAATGACAGTTCAATTAATTCGTCAAGACACACGTTTGTTGTGTCATTTTATTTGACCTGTAAGTTAAAAATAAGGTTTTAGTAATATTTACGTAACATGCCGTGGTTCTTCATTTTTCACTCATTCATCATCCAGTATCCTCACTCACTCGGTGAAACACAGCGCAAGCGCTATTTCACACTGGTTTTCTGTGAGGCCGTGGTATCACTGCGGTCGAGCCGGCCCATTCATTTTTCCGCCTCTGTCATAAACATAAACTGAATCCAATATTATCAAATTCTTTTCTATATTTATGAACTGTACATTTTATAAATACTTACACTTTGAATAAGCTTTATATAGTACTAGCGGTCGCCCGCGGCTCCGCCCGCGTGGATGTCGGTTACCGCTGCAAAAAGCCTACCCATTAGAGCATTTTATGGTTCTATCTTTTACAGTTTAGGCAGCGTACGCAAAATAAGTAACTTTTCTGGTTGATTTTTTACACCTTGTGTCACCTTGTGTCGAAAAACGCAAATATCTTACGGAACCCTATTTTTTTCCAAAATAAAATGTAGCCTATGTTACTCGTGGATAATGTAGCTTTCGAATGGTGAAAGAATTTTTAAAATCGGTCCAGTACTTTTTGAGTTTATTCGTTACATACAAAAATACAAATCTTTCCTCTTTATAATATTAGTGTAGATATAGTGTAGATTAAAGGTTTAATATTAATGTATTAAACAAACACTATTATAGTAATAAATGTTACATAAAATAAGAAAATGTTGTTTTTCTTTGTAACAATATTTATGGCAAGACTAAGTATAGTTAATTTAATTTTGTTTTTCATAAATATTCCGGACATCTAACACACAACGCCATCTAGTCCCAAGCTAAGCAGAGCTTGTGGTATGGGTACTAGACAACTGATATAAATACTTATTTACTTTTTTTTTGTAAATACATACATATTATACATAGAAAACACCCAAACACCGAAACAAATATTTGCAGATCATACAAACATTTGGTCCGACCCGGGAATCGAACCCGAGACCTCAAGCTTAGCAGTCGCATACGCTACCACTGCGCCACAGAGGCAGTACTTCTAAAGTTAAGATACGCGCACATGATATTTAAAAATTTATCCTCCAACTCCTTGCCGGTAAGGCTTTGAATCTTCCACGATCAGCTCATCATCATGAAATTATTACCATCAGACAAAAATACTAGAATGACTATTAAAAATCTATACAAATAAATAAAATTGGAATGTCTGTTTGTCATATTAAAATAAGCGCTTTTTACTAAATGCATATGTTTTTTTTACAATTTTATCTGTCTGTCTCTCTGTTTGTCCCGGCTGATCTTTGAAACGGCTGTATCCATTTTGACGGGACTTTAATTGATAGGTAGGTTTTTTAGACTAGTTTCGCCCAGCGGCGTTACGTATATAGTATATATATAAAAAGTACATAATAAAGATAAAACATAGTCATAAAATTTTAAGGCTTCTCTTGAATCAGTTGAGATCCCATCATCAGATCTTCACATAGTGCCAATAAGACAACCTCGGGAGCATACCCTTCCCAATACATAAATATTTTTTTAGAATCCTTATACCCTCAATTTTTTTTTTTTAACAAATCCCTCACTGGGAATAATTCCTGTGTCGCGGGGACTTTACAAACGTACACGAAACGGACACAAAGAACATCCAGACTTAGAACAACAATTTGTGGATCACACAAAGTGTGGTTCCATGTGGGATTTGAACGGGTACAACACTTGCGAAGTAGGGAACGGCGTGGCGACCACTTAACCACTAGGCCAAACGTGCAGTCAATTGTTCGACCACAACTGATAATCGAAAGTAAAATTTAATGTAAACAGTAGCGGAGGGGATCCTGGTGTCCTGAAATACAGGCTGTGAGCCTATAGGCCGATCGTTTATCTGAGTCCTCGCCTGCGCGGTAACAGGGGCGCGGGGGTACGACGACAAAGGGGACTGAGACAGGTGCGGGCGGCGGGGGCGCGTGTGAGATACACACGAGGTCCTCCTTTCCATCCTTTCCTTAAGAATCGGTCCACAAATGACGTCATAATTACTGAACACATTTTTTTTTATTTTTTTTTATTTAATCTGCAATCATTGCATTCACTTTTAGCAGATGCTTTTCTCTTTTAGAGTGTGTCCTCCAGCGAGAACATCTACTCATAATTAACTCCTCTCACTATAGGATATGTCTTCTTTTAAGCCGCTTAACATAGCGGGATATAACACATATTAAAAAAAATACATACAGTGCAACCTCCTTCTTTCGAAGTCAGTAAAAAATTACAGTTCAATTAAAATGTACTTACAGGTCAAATGACGTGGCAGGACACACATTTGTCGTGCGATTTCATTTGACCTGTAAATTTCAAATAAGTTTTTAGTAATATTTACATAACACGCCGTGGTAGGTACTTCGATAGCGCGATTCAATAAATCGTACAACGCCATCTATCGAGTCTAAACAAAATAAATATTTTTTTTTTTTATTGAATAGTGGGCAAACAAGCAGACGTATCACCTGATGCTAAGCGATTATCGCCGCATAGATGGATAACGGGTCTGTTCACCAACGTAGATTCAATCGTATCAAACGTGGGAGAGCTATGCTTTGGCATGAATGGGTCGGCTCGACCGAAATGATACTGTTACGAGCTGGGTATTTAATAAATTGAAGTAGTCGATTGATTACCAAAAATAACACAATATTTATTAATAACGCTTTTTACAATAAGAAATCACTAAATCACTTGTTAGTCGCACTAGGAGATCTCTTCGATGTTTATTTGCTGTATCTTGAAACAATACTGCCCCTACGGCCAACACGTTCCGCTTTTATATGGCCGTGGAAATAACGAAAATATTCGATCGATGTTTCTAGGCTAAATAGATTACTCTAGAGCTACTTGTAGCGCCATCTAGTCGCGCGCGGAGTAATCGTCATAATGCCCACAGTTGCGCGCTTTCCGACTCTAGATGGCGTTGTCCTCAATAGTTCTCGATTGTTCTCGTACAAATGAGATCCATCTGGTTATGGCGCAACATTACCATGGCCTCACAGAAAACCGGTGTGAAATAGCGCTTGCGCTGTGTTTCGTCGAGTGAGTGAGGATACCGGAGGCCCATACCCCAACCCCTCCCTCCATCCCACTCCCCATTTCCTAAAGGCCGGCAAGCACTTGTGACGCCTCTGGTGTTGCGGATGTCCATGGGCGGCGGTAATCGCTTACCATCAGGCGATACGTCTGCTCGTTTGCCCGCTATTTCATATAAAAAAAAAAAAAAAACCATAATATGTCAAAATCTAAGCTTCTATCATGTTACGTTGCAGAGAAGTTATTTTCAGTGTAGTTCCGGTGCATAATATTGTTGGGCTTGAACTCGCTAGATGGCGTTGTACTACTAATTGAATCGCGCTATCGAAAAACCACGAAATATTGTGTAAATTTCGTCTAACTTAAACAAAAGTTATAAGATAAATGAAATGAGACGACACACTTGTGTCGCCTCGTTCCATTTATAATATCACTTTTACAATTTAAATACGATTTTTACTAACTTCGAAAAGAGGAGGTTCTGTGTTCGACTGTGTGTGTTATCTACACTAATATTATAAAGAGGAAAACTTTGTTTGCATGTTTGTTTGTAATGAATAGGCTCAAAAACTGCTGGACCGATTTTAAAAATTCTTTCACCATTCGAAAGCTACATTATCCACGAGTAACATAGGCTATAATTTATTTTGTAAAAAAATAGGGTTCCGTAAGATATTTGGGTTTTTCGGACACAAGGTGTAGAAATCAACCAGAAAAGTTAGTTATTTTGCGAAAATTTTCATGCTACGGGCTATATAAGACGCAAACGAGGTTGCGTGGGTCAGCTAGTTTTATATACGTTCACCGATTACTCCGTGTATTGTGACCGATTTTGAAAACTCTTTTGGAATTGAAAAGGTTATGCTTCCGAGGTGATCCTATTACTATCATATTAGGATTTGATTATGAGATCCCAATTTTCCCGAAACTTTCTGCCGCGCACAGCAAAACTGTGCAGCAGAAATGAGCTGTTGCCTCCGGTGTTCCCGGACCAATACGACCTTCAAACCTTCAAGAAAAGAAAAGGAGTACGCTCCTTCCTAAAAGGCAGGCAACGCACTTGTAACGCCTCCGGTGTTGCGGGTGTCCATGGGCGGCGGTAATCGCTTACCACCAGGCGATACGTCTGCTCGTTTGCCCACTAAATAATAATAATAAAAAATAGTCAAGGGAAGCCTGTCATTATTATTATCTGTAATTATATTGTATATATACTTGTGTAGATATACGCCTATAACGTAACAATTTTTTTCTGAATCTATACTAATATATTGAAGCCGAAGAGTTTGTTTCTTGTTTGATCGCTCTAATCTCAGAAACCGCTGGTTTGATTTGAAAAAATATTTCAGTGTTGGATAGTCCATTCATAGAGGAAGGCTATAGGTAATATATCATCACGACAAGACCAAAAGGAGCGGAGCCTCAATGAAGAAAGTAGGAACGCCATTTTTTTATTGATATTGTGTGATGGAAGTCCTGGAGCACTCAGTTAGAGTATCAAGGAATTCAACTGGATATTTGGTAGCGTCATCTTGCTCCATTTATAAGTTGATAAAAGTAAACTCAAGCATGTCCAAGTTGATTCTTGCGTCTTGGTCATATCGCAGAGTCAAAATTGCTCTTTCATAAAGCCACGAGTTCTTACGGTTTGTTATTTGTCTTTTGTCACTATAAATAAACAAAAAAATATTTCGGACATCTAACACACAACGCCATAGTCCCAAGCTAAGCAGAGCTTGGGTTGTGGGTACTAGACAACTGATATAAATACTTATATACTCTTTTTTTTGTAGATACATACATATTATACTTGGAAAACACCCAAATGGAAGCAATAAGTTATTTAACTGTATTACTGAACTGTGTGGCAGAGATTATTGGACAAAACGATTTACACTGCTCCTTACAGATATCTTCGCCAATTTTTAGTTATAAATAAGAATATTCTTATGCATTTGTGTTGCCACCTGTTCGTCTGACGTCATATCGGTCTATTCCATGAAGGTTTAGTTCTGAGAGTGTGAATGAGCATTCAGTACACTTGTGGTGTGTACGAAAGTGCTCATCAACACTAGTTTTTTATTAGGTTGTGACAAGATTTATACAACGATCCTGATTCTTTACTAGCGCGATTCAGTAAACCGCACAACGCCATCTATTGGATCATCTAGTGGTGACTTTCATCCATAAATTGTAGCTGTACTGAGCTAACGATGGCTTATGTCATGTTCTTCCGTTTCAGTATATCAGTATTTAGACCGTAGTATCTATCTAGTGCATATATATTATATTGTGTAGGTTCCTAATTGAAACTTCGGCTTTGCTTGTCTTTTCTTTTCTACCTAATATCTTGAAGGAATACAAATAAGGCCATATTCGTGCATATGAAATTTAAAACTTGTCTTCTAACTCCTAACCGTTTTACCTTCCATCATCAGCTCAAGTAAATAACTAAGAGTATACAAACTAAGGTATATACATACGTATGATTAGATCTATTCATAGAAACGAAAACCCTGGATCCTTTTCCGATTCCCGCTCAATTATCTTTAGACAATATTATACTTAAAAGCGCAAGCAAAAATATCATATTTGGCTTTGTAGGTGAGCAGTGACCATCCAAGGTGATGAACCCATTTTTAACGGACTTCAAGAAAGAAGGAGTTTCTCAATTCGCTCATATTTTTGTATTTTTTTTTTCTACTACGTACTAGACAACTGATATAAATATTTACATACTTTTTTTTTTGTAAAAAAATAATATATGCCGGACATCTAACACACAACTATAGATGGGATTTGTGGGTAAAGAATTTATTTTCTCAAAAAGAAATTTACATTTCACTTACTTGAGAATGTTTTGATTTCTACATACTATTCACTACAGCACTCAACAACAAACAATTCAACAGGCCAAAAACTCGCATTCCCAAAATAAAACTGTCTAACATTAACATTTTGATACGAATACAATAACATCATTTTATGTGGGTACTCAACTTATTTAAAAGTGAAGACGAGGATACGGATATACCCTCGCATATTTTCTAAGAATGCGGACTCGTGGTCACAATATAGGTAATAAAACAGTAGTACTATTTTATTTCGCAACATCGTATAACTTGATATTATATTATATTTAGATGACTGAGATATTTTCGGAGACATGTTTTTTGAGTTTACTTTTAAATTACCAATGTTAATCAATTTGTCAAAAATCGATTTTAATAAAAATAATTAATCGATTATTTCTCAGAAATCGATTAATTATTTTCATTTCAACACTCATGAATCTCAAACAACTACACACATTTTGTAGTTGTATACTTATACAAAAAATACTTACCAAAACAATACATTCGCAGTTATCTTTTACAAAGATAAATGAAGTGAGTAACAGGAGCAGTCGTAGAAAGGACCACATTTTAGTACCTCATGTACGTACTTCTCTAGGCCAGAAAACATTGTTGTACGAGGGAGTCCAACACTTTAATAAATTACCCATGGACATTAGGAATGCGAACTCGTTAAGTCTTTTTAAAAGTAAACTCAAAAAACATGTCTACGAAAATATCTCAGTCATCTAAATATAATATAATATCAAGTTATACGATGTTGGGAAATAAAATAGTACTACTGTTTTATTACCTATATTGTGACCACGAGTCCGCATTCTTAGAAAATATGCGAGGGTATATCCGTATCCTCGTCTTCACTTTTAAATAAGTTGAGTACCCACATAAAATGATGTTATTGTATTAGTATCAAAATGTTAATGTTAGACAGTTTTATTTTGGGAATGCGAGTTTTTGGCCTGTTGAATTGTTTGTTGTTGAGTGCTGTAGTGTATAGTATGTAGAAATCAAAACATTCTCAAGTAAGTGAAATGTAGATTTCTTTTTGAGAAAATAAATTCTTTACCCACAAATCCCATCTATAGTTGTGTGTTAGATGTCCGGCATATATTATTTTTTTACAAAAAAAAAAAGTATGTATATATATATATAAGTTGTCTAGTACGTAGTAGAAAAAAAAAATACAAAAATATGATCGAATTGAGAAACTCCTTCTTTCTTGAAGTCCGTTAAAAATGGTTTCATCACCTTGGATGGTCACTGTTCACCTACAAAGCCAAATATGATATTTTTGCTTGCGCTTTTAAGTATAATATTGTCTAAAGATAATTGAGCGGGAATCGGAAAAGGAACCAGGGTTTTCGTTTCTATGAATAGACCTAATCATACGTATCTATATGCCTTAGTTTGTATACTCTTAGTTATTTACATGAGCTGATGATGGAAGGTAAAACGGTTAATAGTTAGAAGAGAAGTTTAAAATATCATATGCACGAATATGGCCTTATTTGTATTCCTTCAAGATATTAAGTAGAAAAGAAAAGACAAGCAAAGCCGAAGTTTCAATTAGGAACCTACACAATATAATATACACTAGATAGATACTACGGTCTAAATACTTATAAACTGAAACGGAAGAACATGACATAAGCCATCGTTAGCTCAGTAGAGCTACAATTTATGGATGAAAGTCACCACTAGATGATCCAATAGATGGCGTTGTGCGGTTTACTGAATCGCGCTAGTAAAGAATCAGGATCGTTGTATAAATCTTGTCACAACCTAATAAAAAACTAGTGTTGATGAGCACTTTCGTACACACCACAAGTGTACTGAATGCTCATTCACACTCTCAGAACTAAACCTTCATGGAATAGACCGATATGACGTCAGACGAACAGGTGGCAACACAAATGCATAAGAATATTCTTATTTATTACTAAAAATTGGCGAAGATATCTGGAAGGAGAAGTGTAAATCGTGTTGTCCAATAATCTCTGCCACACAGTTCAGTAATACAGTTAAATAACTTATTGCTTCCATTTGGGTGTTTTCCAAGTATAATATGTATGTATTTACAAAAAAAAAGAGTATATATGTATTTATATCAGTTGTCTAGTACCCACAACCCAAGCTCTGCTTAGCTTGGGACTATGGCGTTGTGTGTTAGATGTCCGAAATATTTTTTTGTTTATTTATAGTGACAAAAGACAAATAACAAACCGTAAGAACTCGTGGCTTTATGAAAGAGCAATTTTGACTCTGCGATATGACCAAGACGCAAGAATCAACTTGGACATGCTTGAGTTTACTTTTGTCAACTTATAAATGGAGCAAGATGACGCTACCAAATATCCAGTTGAATTCCTTGATACTCTAACTGAGTGCTCCAGGACTTCCATCACACAATATCAATAAAAAAATGGCGTTCCTACTTTCTTCATTGAGGCTCCGCTCCTTTTGGTCTTGTCGTGATGATATATTACCTATAGCCTTCCTCTATGAATGGACTATCCAACACTGAAATATTTTTTCAAATCAAACCAGCGGTTTCTGAAATTAGAGCGATCAAACAAGAAACAAACTCTTCGGCTTCAATATATTAGTATAGATTCAGAAAAAAATTGTTACGTTATAGGCGTATATCTACACAAGTATATATACAATATAATTACAGATAATAATAATGACAGGCTTCCCTCGACTATTTTTTTTTATTATTATTTAGTGGGCAAATGAGCAGACGTATCGCCTGGTGGTAAGCGATTACCGCCGCCCATGGACACCCGCAACACCGGAGGCGTTACAAGTGCGTTGCCTGCCTTTTAGGAAGGAGCGTACTCCTTTTCTTTTCTTGAAGGTTTGAAGGTCGTATTGGTCCGGGAACACCGGAGGCAACAGCTCATTTTTGCTGCACAGTTTTGCTGTGCGCGGCAGAAAGTTTCGGGAAAATTGGGATCTCATAATCAAATCCTAATATGATAGTAATAGGATCACCTCGGAAGCATAACCTTTTCAATTCCAAAAGAGTTTTCAAAATCGGTCACAATACACGGAGTAATCGGTGAACGTATATAAAACTAGCTGACCCACGCAACCTCGTTTGCGTCTTATATAGCCCGTAGCATGAAAATTTTCGCAAAATAACTAACTTTTCTGGTTGATTTCTACACCTTGTGTCCGAAAAACCCAAATATCTTACGGAACCCTATTTTTTTACAAAATAAATTATAGCCTATGTTACTCGTGGATAATGTAGCTTTCGAATGGTGAAAGAATTTTTAAAATCGGTCCAGCAGTTTTTGAGCCTATTCATTACAAACAAACATGCAAACAAAGTTTTCCTCTTTATAATATTAGTGTAGATAATATTAGTGTAGATAACACACACAGTCGAACACAGAACCTCCTCTTTTCGAAGTTGGTAAAAATCGTATTTAAATTGTAAAGTGATATTATAAATGGAACGAGGCGACACAAGTGTGTCGTCTCATTTCATTTATCTTATAACTTTTGTTTAAGTTAGACGATATTTACACAATATTTCGTGGTTCTTCGATAGCGCGATTCAATTAGTAGTACAACGCCATCTAGCGAGTTCAAGCCCAACAATATTATGCACCGGAACTACACTGATAATAACTTCTCTGCAACGTAACATAATAGAAGCTTAGATTTTGACATATTATGGTCTTTTATTTTTTTTTTTTTTTTTTTATATGAAATAGCGGGCAAACGAGCAGACGTATCGCCTGATGGTAAGCGATTACCGCCGCCCATGGACACCCGCAACACCAAAGGCGTCACAAGTGCGTTGCCGACCTTTGGGGGATGGGAGAGGGGATGGAGGGAGGGATTGGGGTATGGGCCTCCGGTATCCTCACTCACTCGACGAAACACAGCGCAAGCGCTATTTCACACCGGTTTTCTGTGAGGCCATGGTAATGTTGCGCCATAACCAGATGGATCTCATTTGTACGAGAACAATCGAGAACTATTGAGGACAACGCCATCTAGAGTCGGAAAGCGCGCAACTGTGGGCATTATGACGATTACTCGACGCTAGATGGCGCTACAAGTAGCTCTAGAGTAATCTATTTAGCCTAGAAACATCGATCGAATATTTTCGTACATTCGAGTTATTTCCACGGCCATATAAAAGCGGAACGTGTTGGCCGTAGGGGCAGTATTGTTTCAAGATACAGCAAATAAACATCGAAGAGATCTTCTAGTGCGACTAACAAGTAATTTAGTGATTTCTTATTGTAAAAAGTGTTATTAATAAATATTGTGTTATTTTTGGTAATCAATCGACTACTTTAATTTATTAAATACCCAGCTCGTAACAGTATCATTCCGGTCGAGCCGACCCATTCATGCCAAAGCATAGCTCTCCCACGTTTGATACGATTGAATCTACGTTGGTGAACAGACCCGTTATCCATCTATGCGGCGATAATCGCTTAGCATCAGGTGATACGTCTGCTTGTTTGCCCACTATTCAATAAAAAAAAAAAAGATTTATTTTGTTTAGACTCGATAGATGGCGTTGTACGATTTATTGAATCGCGCTATCGAAGTACCACGGCGTGTTATGTAAATATTACTAAAAACTTATTTGAAATTTACAGGTCAAATGAAATCGCACGACAAATGTGTGTCCTGCCACGTCATTTGACCTGTAAGTACATTTTAATTGAACTGTAATTTTTTACTGACTTCGAAAGAAGGAGGTTGCACTGTATGTATTTTTTTTAATATGTGTTATATCCCGCTATGTTAAGCGGCTTAAAAGAAGACATATCCTATAGTGAGAGGAGTTAATTATGAGTAGATGTTCTCGCTGGAGGACACACTCTAAAAGAGAAAAGCATCTGCTAAAAGTGAATGCAATGATTGCAGATTAAATAAAAAAAAAAAAAAAAAATGTGTTCAGTAATTATGACGTCATTTGTGGACCGATTCTTAAGGAAAGGATGGAAAGGAGGACCTCGTGTGTATCTCACACGCGCCCCCGCCGCCCGCACCTGTCTCAGTCCCCTTTGTCGTCGTACCCCCGCGCCCCTGTTACCGCGCAGGCGAGGACTCAGATAAACGATCGGCCTATAGGCTCACAGCCTGTATTTCAGGACACCAGGATCCCCTCCGCTACTGTTTACATTAAATTTTACTTTCGATTATCAGTTGTGGTCGAACAATTGACTGCACGTTTGGCCTAGTGGTTAAGTGGTCGCCACGCCGTTCCCTACTTCGCAAGTGTTGTACCCGTTCAAATCCCACATGGAACCACACTTTGTGTGATCCACAAATTGTTGTTCTAAGTCTGGATGTTCTTTGTGTCCGTTTCGTGTACGTTTGTAAAGTCCCCGCGACACAGGAATTATATCATATGTAACATCTAGGTAATATGTAGATACATGTATAAATCAAATAGTACGTACTATTTAAGTACTATTACTACTAGTTAGAGCTAATCTAACTTTGTTTATTGTCATAATTCAATAAATACTATTATATACTCCATAGGGATGTGAGATTTATGGAAAAGAATCGAATAAATAAAAATCGATTTTTATTTTACCAATGTTAATCAATTTGTCAAAAATCGATTTTAATAAAAATAATTAATCGATTTCTGAGAAATAATCGTTTTTTTCTAATATTTAAAAATCACAATAATAATAGAGTTATTACACGACGTGAGCCAATCGCTCAATATTGACGTTGGTTTTGATTTAGCTAATTATAGGGCTAAACATGGTTTATGGAGCAGACCATTTATATGGAAGCATGTCACCGAAATGGCTGAGTAGAGTTGCAGTACGTATCCTAACTGCTCCCTGTACTTCAGCAGCTACTGAACGATCTTTTAGCACGCACACGCATATACATAGTCAAAAAAGAAAGAGATTGACCACAGACAGGGCAGCAAAAATACAGTATAACCCGTTTAATACGATCACGCTTAATACGATTCCCCGCATAATACGCCACTTTACGCTAGTCCCTGCAACTTGAGACATATTTTCATACATTTTTTAACGCTTTATACGATTCGTCATCCCGTTTAATACGTCCGCTCGCACTCGACACCTCTACACGCGAAAATTATTTTTCAAGAAAGCAGGTTTCAGAAATAAGGTGGTTGACGTCGAGTTGGAAGAAGAAGAACCCGAGATACTGCAGGGTTTTCCTGGATATTCTTCCATTGATGACAATGTAGCACCGTACAAAATTCAATCAATTGAAAATCTTATTGAGAATGTACAAAACGAGGCCCATATAAGTGATAATGACGAAGATGAGTCAACTCCGGTTTTGTCAAACGCCCAAGCATTATGGCCAGGCAGCTGTTAATGGTTTAAGACGCGATGTAGCTTCTTTGGATCAAAGTGAAGACGCACTGCAAAAGTTGAATTATGTTGAAAATCTTTTAATTGCTAATGCATCAAAATCTTTCTCTCAAACTAAAATAAGTGATTATTTTAAATAATGTATTGAATGTACATAATTTAAAATAAAAAATAACAAAATACATAATAATACATATGTACATAGTACGTTATATTTTCCATATCCCGCATAATACGCTTTCTCGCTTAAGACGCGTTTTTGGTGGGTCCCTGAGAAATCGTCTTAAGCGGGTTATACTGTAGCTTTTATATCGTATAATTGGAACCTGTTACACAAACATAAAGATGATGACAATGACGATGATGACGAGACGTTATCCACACCCAGGCAATTGTCAAGTCCATTGAGTAGCCCAATTAATGAAGAACGACCATCAACATCTCGTGGAAATACACAAGAAATAGAATTTCACAATATTAATAATATATTTATTGATCATGACAGTAGCGACAGTGACTAAAAATTTACAAATGTAAAAAATCACTTTTGTAACTTTTGTAAACTATAATACGAGTATATAATTGTTAGCAAGTTCGTATCGTTGTTTTTTAATTTTTTTGGTCAAAGATTCTAAAAATTTTCAATAGACGTTCTGCAATTAGGTAACATTCCATCACAATGCGCAGAAAAATCTTATAATAAAACAAGAAGACATCTTTTTGTTGTTATAATAAACTGCTGGTTTTATTTTAGTTCCTGAATCCTGCTACACATTTTAAAGTTTCAAACAACAGGCAATAGCTAGTGCCCTATACACGCTGGCGCAAAATATGTGCGCATCGCAAAGTACTTACTTTTCGTTGCATTTGTTTTAAAATTTAAAAAAAGTGTTAATTTTTTTAAAGATTGTGATAATTACGTTAAATAATGAAAATACCCGTCTATTGAGTTTTTTCCCACATAAATAACCGGTTTTTTCCCACTGCCCATCTCTACACACAACGCCATCTAGACCCAAGCTAAGCAGAGCTTGTGTTATGACTAGACAACTGATATAAATACTTATATACTTTTTTTTTGTAAATACATACATATTATAGGTACATAGAAAACACCCAAATGGAAGCAATAAGTTATTTAACTGTATTACTGAACTGTGTGCCAGAGATTATTAGACAAAACGATTTACACTTCTCCTTACAGATATCTTCGCCAATTTTTAGTAATAAATAAGAATATTCTTATGCATTTGTGTTGCCACCTGTTCGCGCTCTCATGTACTCTGCTAGGAAAAAGGAAGGAAGGAAATCCTGACGTCACATCGGTCTATTCCATGAAGGTTTAGTTCTAAGAGTGTGAATGAGCATTCAGTACACTTGTGGTGTGTACGAAAGTGCTCATCAACACTAGTTTTTTATTAGGTTGTGACAAGATTTATACAACGATCCTGATTCTTTACTAGCGCGATTCAGTAAACCGCACAACGCCATCTATTGGATCATCTAGTGGTGACTTTGATCCATAAATTGTAGCTGTACTGAGCTAACGATGGCTTATGTCATGTTCTTCCGTTTCAGTTTATCAGTATTTAGACCGTAGTATCTATCTAGTGTATATTATATTGTGTAGGTTCCTAATTGAAACTTCGGCTTTGCTTGTCTTTTCTTTTCTACCTAATATCTTGAAGGAATACAAATAAGGCCATATTCGTGCATATGATATTTTAAACTTGTCTTCTAACTCCTAACCGTTTTACCTTCCATCATCAGCTCAAGTAAATAACTAAGAGTATACAAACTAAGGTATATACATACGTATGATTAGATCTATTCATAGAAACGAAAACCCTGGATCCTTTTCCGATTCCCGCTCAATTATCTTTAGACAATATTATAAAAGCGCAAGCAAAAATATCATATTTGGCTTTGTAGGTGAGCAGTGACCATCCAAGGTGATGAACCCATTTTTAACGGACTTCAAGAAAGAAGGAGTTTCTCAATTCGATCATATTTTTGTATTTTTTTTTTCTACTACGTACTAGACAACTGATATAAATATTTACATACTTTTTTTTTTTGTATAAAAATAATATATGCCGGACATCTAACACACAACTATAGATGGGATTTGTGGGTAAATAATTTATTTTCTCAAAAAGAAATTTACATTTCACTTACTTGAGAATGTTTTGATTTCTACATACTATACACTACAGCACTCAACAACAAACAATTCAACAGGCCAAAAACTCGCATTCCCAAAATAAAACTGTCTAACATTAACATTTTGATACTAATACAATAACATCATTTTATGTGGGTACTCAACTTATTTAAAAGTGAAGACGAGGATACGGATATACCCTCGCATATTTTCTAAGAGTAAAATAGTAAGAGTAAAATAATGTATTGAATGTACATAATTTAAAATAAAAAATAACAAAATACATAATAATACATATGTACATAGTACGTTATATTTTCCATATCCCGCATAATACGCTTTCTCGCTTAAGACGCGTTTTTGGTGGGTCCCTGAGAAATCGTCTTAAGCGGGTTATACTGTAGCTTTTATATCGTATAATTGGAACCTGTTACACAAACATAAAGATGATGACAATGACGATGATGACGAGACGTTATCCACACCCAGGCAATTGTCAAGTCCATTGAGTAGCCCAATTAATGAAGAACGACCATCAACATCTCGTGGAAATACACAAGAAATAGAATTTCACAATATTAATAATATATTTATTGATCATGACAGTAAGTAGCGACAGTGACTAAAAATTTACAAATGTAAAAAATCACTTTTGTAACTTTTGTAAACTAAAATACGAGTATATAATTGTTAGCAAGTTCGTATCGTTGTTTTAATTTTTTTTTTCAAAGATTCTAAAAAGTTTCAATAGACGTTCTGCAATTAGGTAACATTCCATCACAATGCACAGAAAAATCTTATAATAAAACAAGAAGGCGTCTTTTTGTTGTTATAATAAACTGCTGGTTTTATTTTAGTTCCTGAATCCTGCTACACATTTTAAAGTTTCGAACAACAGGCAATAGCTAGTGCCCTATATACGCTGGCGCAAAATATGTGCGCATCGCAAAGTACTTACTTTTCGCTGGATTTGTTCTAAAATTTAAAAAAAGTGTTAATTTTTTTAAAGATTGTGATAATTACGTTAAATAATGAAAATACCCGTCTATCGGGTTTTTTTCCACATAAATACCCGGTTTTTTCCCAGCTAGTGCCCTATATACGCTGGCGCAAAATATGTCCGCATCGCAAAGTACTTACTTTTCGCTGCATTTGTTCTAAAATTTAAAAAAAGTGTTAATTTTTTTAAAGATTGTGATAATTACGTTAAATAATGAAAATACTCGTCTATCGGGTTTTTTTCCACATAAATAACCGGTTTTTTCCCACTGCCCATCTCTACACACAACGCCATCTAGACCCAAGCTAAGCAGAGCTTGTGTTATGACTAGACAACTGATATAAATACTTATATACTTTTTTTTTGTAAATACATACATATTATAGGTACATAGAAAACACCCCTTCATATACACTTTACTTTACAATTACTCCGCCATTCGCATAGTTTTAATAAATAAAATAAATAAATAAATATTCCGGACTGTGCTGTCTCGGGTACCTACCAGTAACCGCGGGAATTACGGGTAACCTAGAAAGGAAATCCCTGAAACCCTGACGTCATATCGGTCTATTCCATGAAGGTTTAGTTCTGAGAGTGTGAATGAGCATTCAGTACACTTGTGGTGTGTACGAAAGTGCTCATCAACACTAGTTTTTTATTAGGTTGTGACAAGATTTATTCAACGATCCTGATTCTTTACTAGCGCGATTCAGTAAACCGCACAACGCCATCTATTGGATCTTAACAAAATTTGCACATAGGTCTGTCAAAGGAATAGTTCACAGCTGGACAGAGGATTCTACCTACAAAGGAGGCTTAGACTAAGCGCATAAAGTCGACCCTGTTAGTAAATAAATATTTCGGACATCTAACACACAGCGCCATCTGGCACACAGGCAACTGATATTAATACATATTTACTTTTTGTTTTGTAAATACATTCATAGTATACATAGAAAACACCCAAACTCTGAAACAAATATTTGTAGATCGTTCAAACATTTTGTACGACCCGATAATCTTACCCGAGACCTCAAGCACAGCAGTCGCACACGCTGTTACTGCGCCACCGAGGCAGTCCACAATCGACAGTACAATATCAAAGTTAATGGTGACTATCGTCTATGTGGTAGCATTCGGCAACGCACGACGCTCTCCGAACCATGCGCCAGGTTCATGACTCCATCTAATTTCTTCTCATAAAAGCTCGGTCTAAATTAATTTAAATCTACCCTCGATCTCACAAATATCACCAAAGGTATTCCCGTAGTTCCAATGCCATCTAGACTCAACCTAAGTAGAAATTTTCGTATAAATGGTAGATTGATGATAAAGTCACCACGTGGTACCACGGCAACGACCGAATCAAGAAATTCCGTAACAAAAATAAAACCTAACACTCCATGTACCATGTAGCTCAGCCGAGCGCACGACTGTACGAAGCTCGCACGGATCGAGACGAGCTGCTCCGAAATCGGAGGAATACGTAAGCAGATGTTTGTAAAAAAATATATAGGTGTATAGGTATCTATCATACCTTTATAATGCCACACTCACCGCATGTGCACCCCATAATTAAACATGTAGGTATATATTTATAGAAATTGAGGTTTATAGAGAAGATCGAATAGGTGAAAATATTATGGATTTTATTGTTGATGTTGTAAGATAATAAAAATAAAAATATTTAAAACGATATTAACTTCTCATATGTTCAATAAAATAAAATTGCATAAGTTGATAAAAAAATGCTATGTAATAGCTTTACCGTGGTAGTCCCCGAGTGCCACACGTTTTTATTTAATTAAGATTGTATTTATAAAAGGGACCATGAATCTTTCATAGCGCGATTCTGTAAACAACACAACGCCATCTATCGGATCTAGACAAAATTTGTACATAGTGCACATTATTCATCATCAGCAAAGGACTGGAACTGTCAAAGTATTAATAACCTTTAATAGTGTGAGTAATATTACAAAAATCAAATAGTAAGTACATTGGACAAGCGCGAAAACTGTAGCGCGCACACACAGTCGACACGCTGGCGAACAGCGCTTGTGTTCCGTGTGTACACTATTTACAAAATATTATTCATTTTTTTATTTTTGTCCGATACACGTCATTAATGCCACGTCATTTGACATTAACAAATGTTACAAGCCTCAAAAATGTTAGTTTCTTCTGTAATGTGTTAGAAAAATGCACATTAGCTTGTGTGCTGTGTTTTATTAAATAAATGAGGTGCAATTAGTTATAAAAGTAGTTGATAGCGAGGTTATACACTTATTTTGTATATAAAATAGCTATCAGCCACTAATTGCTATTAAGTTTAGACGATAGTTATTAAGCGCTCTGTGATCCTTTGATAGCGCGATTCAGTAAACCTTACAACGCTCTCTATCGGATCGAATAAAAAGTTTATACGTAACTAAACATTAGTCATCCTACTACTATTATAAAGGCGAAAGTTTGTAAGTATGGATGTATGTATGTATGGATGTTTGTTACTCTTTCACGTAAAAACTACTGAATGGATTTGAATGAAACTTTACCACAATATAGCTTATACATCAGAATAACACATAGGCTACTATTTATAAAGATATAGCTTCGCCTCGCGGCGTTGCCCGCAGTTATCATCGTACCGCGGGTAGCACCGCGGGGTTCAGCTAGTACATAATAATATTTGGAATCAGTTATAAATAGTTGATGTTTTTTTAGTTATAATTAGACGTGCAACGAATATTCGGTAACTATTCGGCCTATTCGGCTGCTTTTATTATATTCGGCGGAATACCGAATATCTACATATTATTCGGCCGAATACCGAATACTTAAATAACATATTTTGTCATAGAGAAATAATTGGTAAAATGAAAAATTAAAATCGATTGATTATGTATATATTCATATTTTTATTTCTGTTATTATCATTTAACATAATCATCTTCTGAATTGGAAAAATGGAGGATTCTATGTATTTGAATTATTGTGGTAATCAAAATGTAGAAGGGTAAGGTTCTAATTTCTTTTATAATCATTTATTAAGTAGTCATTGGTACATAAAACAGGTACATAATTTAATCACGTCTGTACAAGTTCTTGGCGCTAAAATCCAGCCGAATACTTTTGCCTAATATTCGGCTATTCGGTCAGGGGCCTCGCCGAATATTCGGTATTCGGTATACTGCCGAATATACTATTTGTTGCAAGTCTAGTTATAATTAATAAAATTTAAACAAACTAGTTTTTCTAAATATAAGGCGTATTGATATAATTATATTTAAATTTATTTATTCTGCTTTCAACTTTTTTTAAAAACAACACCCGCATATCCTCTTCTGATGAAACGGACACACAAAACACCCAAACTCAGAACAACAGTTTATGGAGTGTTTGTGGTTCCAAATTAACAAAAGATGTTATCACCGCGTTCACCGAGGCAGTGAATTTTGATATCTGATTGTTATTGAATGTTGCAAAAAGTGCTTAGCGGTGTTCTACTAGTCTTTATAAGTGACTAGCTGAATCTCGTGGTGTCTTGCAATTATTAGTTTACATTTTGGACGGACTGCACGGTTGGCCGAGTGGTGTCAGCGGTCGCCATGCCGCCTGCTACCGCGCCAAGTGTCGTGGGTTCAAATCCCACGCGGTACCTACAACACTTTGTGTGATCCACGAATTGTTGTCCCGAGTCTGGATGTTCTTTGTGTCTGTTTCATGTATGTTTGTAAAGTCCCCCACGACACAGGATGTTTATTCCTAATGTGGGAGTTGTCTTTAAAAAAAAAAAAAAAAGTTGTTTTTTTATTTTCTTACAATTAAAATAGCCTATATTAATCAGTGATAATGTAGCATTCAAATGGTGAAAGAATTTTTAAAATCCGTCCAGTACTTTTTGAGCCAATTCGTTACAAACATACTTACATACAAACCTTTCCTCTTTATAATATTAGTATAGATAATAATAAATATTCCGGACATCTAAACACACAACGCCATCTATTCCCAAGCTAAGCAGAGCTTGTGTTATGGGTACTAGACAACTGATACTAATACATATAAACTTTTTTTTTGTAAATACATACATATTATACATAGAAAACACCCAAACTCCGAAACAAATATTTGTAGATCACACAAACATTTGGTCCGACCCAGGATTTGAACCCGAGACCTCAACAACAGCAGTCGCATACGCTACCACTGCGCCACAGAGGCAGTTAGATATTTTAATAGTTCCTAATATGACTGAACTGTTTTATTGATTTTGCGGTTTTGGACCTTAATTTATAAAAAGAGTCTTCATCATCACCACCAAAGGCTTTTATTCATCCTCTGAGGGTCCTAGACCTCTTCTCAGAAAGACAATTTTGGTCTACGATACAATCCAGGCTAGCATAAAGTTCGTTTTCAGTTTTCCTTCTTTTCTATTTTTTTTTTTTTTTTTTATTGAATATTTGGCAAACGAGCAGACGTATCACCTGATGGTAAGCAATTACCGCCGCCCATGGACACTCACAACATCAAAGGCGTCACAAGTGCGTTGCCGACCTTTGGAGGATGGGAAAGGGGATGGGGGGAGGGGTTGGGGTATGGGCCTCCGGTATCCTCACTCACTCGGTGAAACACAGCGCAAACGCTATTTCACACCGGTTTTCTGTGAGGCCGTGGTATCACTCCGGTCGATCTGACCCATTCATGCCGAAGCATAGCTCTCCCACTTCTCCTTGCAGTGATGGTGTCCGACGTGGTTTACTCCCACAGTCAGCTCTTACGACACCCACGGGATCAATAGAGGTGGTGACACTCCGTATTCTTAATCTGTCACCTGTCGTTTCTTAACTGTGGAATGAGCTGTCGCCTGCGGTGTTCCCGGACCAATACGACCTTTAAACCTTCAAGAAAAGAACTGTGGGGGAACGGGTATCATGTTCCACCCAACACAAAGAGAGGATCCTCCGACCAGGCGAGGTGATCATGCCTGGCGGGCTACTGCCCAACAGTTGATGTTGGGATGTTGTATATATGCTAATCGGCGCGAGAACTATTTATTTCGCGATTCAGGATCTGTAGTTACTCCGTGTAGTGCGTTATTTCGTAGTTCAGTGTATTTTCGGTAGATGGCGCTGTTGTATGTTATGTGGAAGTCGCCACAGAACGTACTCCTTCCTAAAAGGCCGGCAACGCACTTGTGACGCCTCTGGTGTTGCGTGTGTCCATGGGCGGTGGTAATCGCTTACCAGCAGGTGATACGTCTGGTCGTTTGCCCACTATTCAATAAAAAAAAAAAATACCTTATTGGGTTTGTAATGGCGATTGTTTATTCCATGAAGGGTTAGTTCTATGAGTGTCTATGAGTACCATAGTACTCGTGTTGTGTGTACGGAATTGCTCATAGCCACTAGATTATTATTAGGTAATGACAAGATTTATACAACGATCCTGATTCCATACTAACGCGATTCAGTAAACCGCACAGCGCCATCTATCGGAACCTACCAAATTTAATTATTAACGACTTTCTATTTAACATGTTAAGGCGTCTTGAATTTACCTGACTGCGATAGAAGGAGAGTTATGTTTTTCTAGTATATGTATGTATGTACCTAAGTATATTTCTTTGGCACGCCCTGGAGCCTAAACGGCTTGTCGTATTTTTATGTGAGTGGTATCAATAGATTCGTCTTAACCGTGGGAGTGACACTGGGTACATCAAAATAAAAATAAACAAAATATATATGATAATTATTTTTTATTTGAAAATGGTGCTTCCTTCAATTTAGTTACTTTCTAAAGTACTTCTTTTTCAAATTTGATATATCGACAGGTAGTCGTTTCGCGTCAGCACAATGTTCAAATTAACGATTTTTTATTTTGTTCCGATACGCTCACTAATCCGATTCACCTCGGTCTACCAATTTTTTTTCTTAGTTGTAAGAGTGTTGCTGAACATTCGGTGATGGCGATGAGCACTTTCGTATACACTTGTGGTGTCAAAGTCAAAGTCAAAGTCAAAGTACAACGATCCTGATTCCCTACTAACGCGATTCAGTAAACCGCACAACGCCATCTATTGGATCTTAACAAAATTTGCACATACTAAGCGCGGAAAGTCGAAACTGTTAGATAAATAAATATTTTAGACATCTAACACACAACGCCAAATATTCTCAAGCTAAGAAGAGCTGATATTATGGGTACTAGACAACTGATATAAATACATATTATATATACCTTTTTTGTAAATAGAAAACACCCATACTTTTGATACCACGGCCTCAAAGAAAACCGGTGTGAAATAGCGTTTGCGCTGTGTTTCACCGAGTGAGTGAGGATATCGGAGGCCAGTACCCCAACCCCTCCCCCCATTCCCTTTCCCATCCCCCAAAGGTCGGCAACGCACTTGTTACGCTTTTGGTGTTGCGGGTGTCCATGGGCGGCGGTAATCGCTTACCATCAGGTGATACGTCTGATCGTTTGCCCACTATTCAATAAAAAAATAAATAAAAGAAACTCAGAAACAAATGAAGATCAGGCAATAATTTGATCCGACCCGAAATCGAACCCGAGACCTCAAGCACAGCAGCCGCACAATCTACCACTGCGCCACAGAGGTAGTTCAGAATCAGCTGTACAACATAAATGGAGAATATTGTCTACGTGAAGTAGACATGTGGTGCGCTCCAAACCGTCCAAACTCCAAAGGATTTGAACCGCGTATTACCGCACCTGATTAGTCTTTTCCCTGGCGATTTACTAGATTATTCCTTTCGCTTGATACTACTATTGGCTGAGGGCGAACTGAATACGAAGGTTGAACTGGTTGTCAGTATATAGTAGTGCCCTCAAGGCACTGACTTCCTAATAATGAGTGGAGGAGAAAATGCTAAATTACATTATGTGTGCTGTTTTATTAAATAAACTAACTGACCCACGCAACCAAGTTTGCGTCTTATATTGCCCGTAGCGTGAAAATTTTCCCCCGTTTTTGAAACATTCTTCATTGGTGCTCCGCTCCTATTAGTATTAGTGTGATGATATAGCCTATTGCTTTCCTCGATAAATGGACTATCCAACACTGAAATAATTTTTCAAATCGGACCAGCAGTTCTGAGATTAGCGCGTTTAAACAAACAAACAAACTCTTTAGCTTTATAATATTAGTATACCTACTCGTAGATGAAACGCAACCGACCGAGTGATGAGTTCAACTCTCGAATTCAGTTCACCAGTCCAATATCAGTCGCACCGTGGAAAAACTGATATTGAGGTAAAACTGTTTGAAATAGTGGCCGACCCCAATTAATCTTGATGAGAAAAAAGGTTAGGAAGAAGAAAAGTTATAGATTTTTAGTACAATCGCTGTTGGTAGGTACAAACTGTTGGCAAAATCTAATGTCATCCTTATACCAATATAGACCAATAGTCTAGTACCTGTGTTTCAATGCAAATGGTCTATGAAAGCATATTGTAGGCGTCGTTAGGACGTATAACAACTTATAATATTTGTAATGCCGTAAACATAAAAATGTTTAAGATCAAAGCTTGGCTTTATAATTAAATGTTTCATTTTTCGTTTAAAATACTTCTAAAGGATTTTTTTATCTTGTTTACTAATAAAAAGGATTGAAAATATTAAAATACATAGCCTTAAGCCATTTTCACATTCCCGCCGTCTTAAGACAAAACATCCGTAATAGCGAGATAGAAATATAGAAAATCTAAAAGTGGAAAAGAGATAGCGATACCAACGAACGACGTCTTAAACTCCGTTTCTATTGGCCGATTTGTATCGAATAAAAGTGTGAAACGGAACGCTATTGGGCGGGAATATTTTTTTTACTTGTGTTCGTTGGAATATACGTAGTGGTGCCTTTTTTACGATATTCTGAATTTTATTGCGTACTTATGAACAGATATTGTGGTGTGTTTCCGAAAGGTTTTCTTCGAATCTGTATTTCGGAGTATGTTTATAATAAAAATATATTTATGGGCTGTAGAATACGGTTTTTTCTGTATGGTTTAATTTTGTTTTTGAGTGTTAATGTTTTGTTATATAAACTACATGCTTTGAGAAATAAAATTATGGAAAAGTATAGACACTTATTGAAGGGTTCTTTTTGGCCAGTCTACAAAGCCATAGGTTATGGATTAAATTTACACCCAAGACAATTAATTATGAGATAAACCCAGGCTGAGCCTATAACCCTCACGCATTGTAGAATGAAAATACCTATCCGTGATACAGCGTTATAAACACTTAATAGTTTAGTCCTAGTTTAAAAAAATATATAACTCAGCTTATCTAACCATAGACAACCTCGATTTTTCTAAAATGGCTACAATGCTATTAAACAATTATTTAACATGTAGATATAACGTAACCAGCATAATACCTTAATTAAATACCCGTTTTTAACACAAACTCGCTCGCTTAATATAATTGCGAACGATAAGGAACATCAAAAGCGATAGTCTATTGTTGAAATAGACAATTAATTAATTTTCACAATGGCGGCAAAGCGACTAGAGATGGGACGAGATTCGCGAAGTCGATTTTGTATTAGTCGAGTTAATAGGATGTGTTCAAGTGTTGTTTAATGATTTATGTTTAAATGTCATGATAATATGAGCTTATGATGTGTGGTTATTTACTTTACAGGGGCTCATGGCTCAGTGGTAACTGGTTAACACATTGTAAAGTTAAGCAATCGTTGCTAGGTTAGAATTTGGATCAGTGACCACTTCTGACATATTGAGACCCTTTCGTACTTCGGAGAGTCCTGGTTTTCACACAAATCAAAGTTTAACCGATTCATAGTAGACTTAAAGTGGACCATAACGTAATTTGGGAAAAAGCTCGAAGGACCAAGAAACGAAGGACTCAGTTTAGGAGAAGTTTCGAAGAAAGATTAAGAAGTGAGTGAATGAGACTTCATTTTGTGTGTTGTGTTGAAAATAATGTCTGTGCAACATTAAAAAAATACCACTACAGTGAGAGAAGAAGAACTTGATACCAACCTATCTGATCAGCGTGGTATCGTAGACCAAAACCTCCTTCCTGAGGACATTCTAATATCCAGTAAAAGACTAGTAAAGGTTGTAACCGACTTCAAAAAAGGAGGAGGTTGTCAATTCGACTGTATTCTTTTTTTATCTTTGTTACCTCATAACTTTCGACTGGGTGAACCGATTTTGATAATTCTTTTGTTTTTTTTTTTAATGACAACTCCCGCATTAGGAATATACATCCTGTGTCGCGGGGGACTTTACAACCATACATGTAACGGACACAAAGAACACCCAGACTCAGGACAACATTTTGTGGATCACACAAAGTGATGTCCCACGTGGGATTTGAACCCACGGCACTTGGCGCAGTAGTAAGCGGCGTACCAACCGCCAACCGTGCAGTCAGGTCAATTTGAAAGCTGGTGCTTTCCGTGTGGTCCCGTTTCAATTTGGTCCAGTTCTTGAAATCGTTTTTTTTTGTTTATTGATGCTCTAAATATGATGAGTAAAGTTTTTATTTAATTAATCTGACACATCAGATAGTGTCTTCCAAAAATACTTGCACTATGGTAACCAGACCGCTGATAAACATTTTTATTAAAAAAAAATACATACCTACATAATTAATAATAAATAAGACCTAGACATAAAACAAATGTTTATACTCATTATACAAAAAATTACCCTAGGCTGGAATCAAACCCGAGACTTCTAGTTAACAGTCAGGACCGCTAACCACTAGACCGCCATAAGTATATGTATCTAAAGGTACTTGTTCACTAAACCACGATGTACCTATATCTACGATAGAAGTAAAGGCACTCGCTCACTAGAGCGCCGTATTCGCGGTATCCGCAATCTTGCCGCTTGGTTCTGACGTTAAATAATTGTTGGGTGCCGGTATGTGCACATGAAACATCTAGACTTGGCATTTATTATTTTTGACTTTAGCTAGTAATGTTAATGTTTGTTCTGTAGAAATTTTACCAGGAGTATAATTAGTTAAACGGTTTTATTACTAGATAAAGAATGACAAAATTGTGTGTCAAAAAATGATTCCACACTTAAATTCACCGTGGGAGAGCTATGCTTCGGCATGAATGGGTCGGCTCGACCGGAGTGATACCACGGCCTCACAGAAAACCGGTGTGAAATAGCGTTTGCGCTGTGTTTCACCGAGTGAATGAGGATACCGGAGGCCCATACCCCAACCCCTCCCTCCATCCCCTCTCCCATCCCCCAAAGGTCGGCAACGCACTTGTGACGCCTTTGGTGTTGCGGGTGTCCATGGGCGGCGGTAATCGCTTACCATCAGGTGATACGTCTGATCGTTTGCCCACTATTCAATAAAAAAAAAAATAAAAAAATTTAGAAAGATGGCAATGCCAGACATGCGAACTATTCAGGATGCGTTCGGGAGCTGTTGAAATTATGTTTATGATATTCGTTGGAATAGAACATGTTGATGTGCTTTAGTCCATAGTAAAATTGTATAAACCATACTTTTTTTAGAAGTTTTTGTGATTTCATAGCTTACACATACAAGTACAACATTTTTTATATGTTTAGACAGTAGTTTTTATAACCTGGTTAGCTATTCTACCTATAGAAGCCAACCAGATGGAAAAACGACTTGAGGAAGTTCGATGGAATTATCCATAAACGACTTTCATTTTGTGCTCTTGCCAGATCTATTATTTTATAGAACTGTGGCGAAGGGGAAGGCTGAGTTGAAATTTATTTAATGACAACCAACAGCGGGTTTTTGTGCAGACATGAAGACATTTGGCGGGAATATACCTCGTACCATAGATTAAAAACTGAATGTAGATATAACCGTGGGAGAGCTATGCTTCGGCATGAATGGGCCGGCTCGACCGGAGTGATACCACGGCCTCACAGAAAACCGGTGTGAAATAGCGTTTGCGCTGTGTTTCACCGAATGAGTGAGGATACCGGAGGCCCATACCTCACCCAAACCCCTCCCCTCATCCCCTTTCCCATCCCCCAAAGGTCGGCAACGCACTTGTGACGCCTTTGGTGTTGCGGGTGTCCATGGGCGGTGGTAATCGCTTACCATCAGGTGATGCGTCTGGTCGTTTGCCCACAATTCAATAAAAAAGAAAAAAAAAACCTTATTGGGTTTGTAATGATGATCGTCTGTTTTCAAATGGATTTTAAATAGCTATTAAAACAATATACTAGTTATCAGTGTACAGAGTACAATTGGAGAAACCTATGTCCAGCAGTGGACCACGATAAGCTGATGATGATAAACAAGAGGTTTCAAAAGGAACGACTGCTTCGTTGGTGCAAATGGTAGCGTAAGCGAATGCTGTACTTGAGGTCTCGGATTCAATTCCCGGGTCGGACCAAATGTTTGTATGATCTGCAAATATTTGTTTCGAAGTTTGGGTGTTTTCTATGTATAATATGTATGTATGTATTTACAGTAAAAAAGGATATATGTATTTATATCAGTTGTCTAGTACCCATAACACAAGCTCTGCTTAGCTAGACGGCGTCGTGTGTTAAATTGCCCCGAAATAATTATTTATTATTTACTTATAATGAAAATTTTATTATAAAGAAGAAGAAAGGTCCAGAAAATTATAACCTATAGCATTTTAGTATATAATGTTAGAATCGTAAAGATTCTCAAGCTCAACGTCTTAGAATGATAGCTCATCAAAATGGTGCTACATGAGTATGCGACCGAACAGACAGACCAGGATTTAGCTCTCTCTGTCTTAGCTTGAACCAGGTAGACCTTTGTATCTGGGAGGGGTCCGGTCGTGTTAATAACAGCAGTTCCCGGACCCCTCCCTTCTCAGGCGCAGAGTGGCACACACAGAGTTCGATTCCGACACACTGCCCCGTCGCAAACTACGGCGGGCTGACGGCACGAGGGGTATCCACACGTTAAAAAAAAGAAAAGGTAGACCTTTGTGTAGAAAGGAGGTTTAGGCGTACAGAATGGTAAATACATAGTTTGTATTTAGTCTTCCTCCCTTTTCTAGTACTCTTATCCTTCGTGGTTTATTCCCTCAGTCACCAATTACGACATCTACGTGATGAATAGGCATGGTGACACCCTGTATTCATAGTCCGTCACCACGAATATAATTGTCAGTAACATCTCAGTTCCATTTCTCGAGGAATTACGAAATTAGAAGACCCGGTCTTTCTGTTTGATCGCATACTCATGTATGTGCTGTCAATATTATAAATATGGCCGATTGCGTAAAAATTCATCGATATCGAATAAAGTCCAGCTAGACAATAAATTGTAAATGATCTAGCCTTCATCAAAGCCTATAATGGCTATATACCCAATGAATCTGATTTCCGTCCGTGGACCGCACCGAATATTTGAAATATTCATATTTCGAATGAATATTCAAACGCGCTGTGTTTACATTCACGGCGTTCCAATTTCAAATATTTGCATTTATTTATTTATGGATACGGGACCTTTTTGTTCGGACTTTTGGCTTGAGTTTAAAAAAGAATATTCTGACGGTGTTATGCCATCCCTTTTACACTAAGCGGTTTTGTTTTTCATCTCTTTCTTGCTATTGGAATATTGCGTTTGAATTTTAATTGTTATTTAGCATAGTGATAGTGCTATTCTTTTCGCACTTATAGAAAGGGGTGGTATCTATTTCATGTTTGCGCGGGATTTTTTTTTACTTTTTGATTGACGTGTGTCAAGTTGGTTTTATATTGACTATTTAAATTGAACAATTTAAATATTGTAATATTTTGCTTACTCTTTTCAGTCATTTGTAGAAATGGTATTGTATTTTAACCAAATATTTGAACAGTGTATTAATAATGTCTCTTTGGAAATCAAAAATATCTACTCGCACAACAGGTTTTTTAGTCTTATTGTAAAAATCTGAGAACTATTCAACAAGCACTCTGCCTATTTGACGTAAGAAATTATACTTACATAATAACATTTATTTCAATTTTGTTCGGCTCTATTTTAAAACGGTCTAAATTAAAATAAGACATCACAAAATCTCATTAAAAAAATAATCATTGTCTTCTCTTCCCATACCTAAATATATTCTGCATTACGGACATATCCTGTGTCGTGGATCATTTCACAAACATACATGTGTTTCATACACACAAAGAACGCCCAGACTCAGAACAACAATTTGTGGATCACACAAAGTGTTTTCCAGTACACAGTACAGTGACTGTAAGTTAACGATATACCTGATGGTAAGTGATTACCGTTGTGTTAAGAGGCTTCAGAATTAGACACCTTCAGGTTCGATTCTGTTTATTCAGTTCACACAGTATAATCACTTCGCAGTCTGGAATCAATATATTTGACATTCAGAGGAAGTGCTTTCATAACACACTCTAGTGACGTTCAATTCTACATACTAATTACGATTCATGTAGAGGTGCGACTTCAATCATAAGTAACCCTTTGACTGCCTCTCATCCAAACACAAATAATGTAAATTATTTTAACCGTGGGAGAGCTATGCTTCGGCATGAATGGGTCGGCTCGACCGGAGTGATACCATGGCCTTACAGAAAACCGGTGTGAAATAGCGTTTGCGCTGTGTTTCACCGAGTGAGTGAGGATACCGGAGGCCCATACCCCCTCCCCCCATCCCCTTTCCCATCCCCCAAACGTCGGCAACGCACTTGTGACGCCTTGGGTGTCCATGGGCGGCGGTAATCGCTTACCATCAGGTGATACGTCTGCTCGTTTGCCCACTATTCAATAAAAATAAAAAAATCTACCGCAGACACACTGTACTACGCAGCAACGTAAATACGAATAAACTACCAATCCTGAATCGCGCAGTAGAAGTTCTCGTGCCGATTATCATATACACAACATCCCAACATCGACTGTTGGGCAGTGGCCC
The DNA here is from genome assembly GCA_916048165.1 of Spilarctia lutea. Lineage (NCBI taxonomy): Eukaryota > Metazoa > Arthropoda > Insecta > Lepidoptera > Erebidae > Spilarctia > Spilarctia lutea. Next base: position 2,573,716 of record OU696498.1, on the reverse strand, counting down.
ACCAGGCATGATCACCTCACCTGGTCGGAGGATCCTCCCTTTGTGTTTTAGGGACATGACACCCGTTCCTCTACAAAGTTGATCTCCGATAACATCACTCACTCAACAAAAGCATCGAAAATTATTATACCTATTGGTATGAAAAAACCACTTTCTATCGTTAATAAGTATATATTTTATTACATGAAGTCATAGCCAGCCCAAATCCCACTCCCCCACATCGCTCATACCATCACTAATGAAGTAAAATGTCCGCTTTATGTCACAATCACGCGGTACGACTTTATTTCGTATAAATTGTAATAAAAGTGAATATGTCAAAATGTAATTAATACTTAGCCGGCGAACCCCTGTCTCTTGCGAGTGATGTGAATTGTGTCGATAAATTATGTGTAACGATATCGATAGTCCAAATTAAATGGTAAAGTGTCGATTATCTACACAAATAAGTATATAGGTCTCCTAGCCGATTGCGGCCACGGTGACCAGTCTCAACGGAGACCAGCCAACCACGCAGGAGATATTATAAAACACAAGTGTATGCGCAAACACAGGTGCACTCTCTGTTCCCTCTCTCTCATAATTCGATGGGACGGTTAACCCGACCGGGGAGAGATCTGGCGCAGGACCGACAGCTTTACGTGCTCTCCGAGGCACGGGGGTTCAGACCCCAACACTTCCAAACTCCGAGCTGTTATTAAGTATTTCTATAATCAGAAAAACTCATTAACACTTTTGGCCCGACCTGGGGTTCGAACCCGAGACGAAAGATTGGCAGTCGCATACGTCAACCGCTAGACCAATGAGGCAGTATAATATGAACGATGTAAACAGATGTAAACAAATGTTACGTAGATTAGATATATCGGTCATCCCACAAGTTACTCCAACAGTGTGACTATACCTCTGGGTGGAGTGGTGAAGAACCTGATTACATATCGACTAGACCTTTGATTGGACTACATAAGTTACACACAGCCAGAAAGTAACAACATGTGCTAAAACTACGCTTATGCAGTCCTCAATTGTCCCCTTAATCGACTATGGTGAGGTTTGTTATTTCGACTTCAATGCAGACTTTCTCAATAAACTAGACCGACTTCTTAAAAATGCATTCGATTCGCTTTTACGTTCCCAATTGCAATGGTTCCCAATTCACCAACGCCGCAATTTGCGAGCATTGACTTCTCTTTTTCTTCCTCAACTCTCCATCGTTACCTGAATACCTAGGTACCTAAATACCACCTTACATTCGCTTCTTATGCTCCAACTACAACCTAATTCTTCGTTCCACAAACAATATGCTTCTTCAATGCCCCTCCCACACCTCTGATTTTATTAATTCTTCCTTCTACGTGCACTCTGTTATTCTCTGGATTGCGCTCCCCACCTAATAATAATCCTGATTAATCTATAGTATACTTAAACCAAAAAAAGAAACAACCCGAAAACCGGGAATCGAAACCAAGACGCCAGTGATACTTACTGCGCCACCGAAGCAGTCGAAATCAAAAATATAACACACATCGTCAAAATTAATATCTTAATCTTCGTATAAAAGAAACATCGACTAATCTTAATATCCCCCATCCCTATTAGAAAAGGGCCGGCGTCATCTGGCGTCGGCATATTGTCGCCACCCTTCACGCCGAGGGTACCAAGCCGCTCTGGGGTAGGCAGGGATACTCCTAAGTGGGGGACGGTCAGTAGATTACAAATCTTTCGGTCCTCATCTTCACGGGGCACTGGTTTTGTTGATTTGAATTTATATATCGTTTTAGTAGATGTCGTCTACAGATTTATACAAATAAATAAAATTTAACGTCTTTTTAATATATTATTATCTATATTTTTATCTGTCTGTTTCTTCCGGCTGATCTCTGGAACGACTGAGCCGATTTCGAGGGGATTTCCACTTGCATATAACTGATGATATAAATAATAAATAAATAAATATTCCGGACATCTAACACGCAACGCCATCTAGTCCCAAGCTAAGCAGAGCTTGTGTTATGGGTACTAGACAACCGATATGAATACATAAATACTTTTTTTTTGTAAATGCATACATATTATACATAGAAAACACCCAAACTCCGAAACAAATATTTCTAGATCACACAAACATTTGGTCCGACCCAGGATTTGAACCCGTGACCTCAAGCACAGCAGTCGCATTCACTACCACTACACACTAACACAAACTCAGCTAACAGCCCAACGTCATCTGCGTGTCTCATAAGATATTATCATTTAACTGCCTCGGTGGCGTAGTGGTAGCGTATGCGACTGCTAAGCTTGAGGTCTCGGGTTCGATTCCCGGGTCGGACCATATGTTTGTATGATCTGCAAATATTTGTTTCGGAGTTTGGGTGTTTTCTATGTATAATATGTATGTATTTACAAAAAAAGTATATAAGTATTTATATCAAATGTCTAGTACCCATAACACAAGCTCTGCTTCGCTTGGGACTAGACGGCGTTGTATGTTAGATGTCGGGAATATTTATTTATTTCCTATTTTTGTAAAAGTTTTTATTTAACAACAAATAATATTTTTCAATTCAAACCAGTGGTTGCTCAGATGAAAGCATTTGTTTTATTTAGTTAAATCCAAGATGGCGCCATTGAGTTAAGCTAGTAATAGATCAATATTGGATCATTTTAACGGTTAACGGCTCGACCGGAGTGATACCACGGCCTCACAGAAAACCGGTGTGAAATAGCACTTGCGCTGTGTTTCACCGAGTGATAGAGGATACCGGAGGCCAGTACCCCAATCCTTCCCTCCATCGTACTCCCTATCCCCCAAAGGTCGGCAAAGCACTTGTGACGCTTCCAGTGTTGCTGTTGTTGGGTGTCCATGGTCGGCGGTAATCGCTTACCATCAGGTGATACGTCTGCTCGTTTGCCCACTATTCAATAAAAACAAAATAAACACATTTTCTACTATAATTTTATATTTAAAATAATATTTTCAATATTAACGTTGTATTTGTAGTCATTTTGTTCAGATCCGATAGATGGCGTGTTATGATTTACTGAATCGCGTTATCAGAGAATCGTTGGTCGTTGTATATAGATATCATATGACTTCATAAAATATGTAGTTAACGAAATCAGCTAGATACTCGTACCTAGAGCATCTGGACGATCTCGGTAGTTACATATTATAACTCATATGCTATTTTCGGAGATTACGGCAAGAATACGTGGTGAAAACGATCTTTGAAGACTTTAAAGTAACTACTTTGAATAATAATAATAAATTTCTTTATTGTACACCAGTAGTAGTATGATTACATGGTAAACTTAAAACTAAGTATTACGAAGTATGTACAAGTGGCGGCCTTATCACTCCGTGGCAATATCTTACAGGAATAACTGTGTAACACAACACAAACCCAAGAGGTTTATTGTGTTATGGCTTATTTTATATCTTGTGTTATTGTTTAAAGTGATAAAATGTATGGATATATTTTTTTGGATCCGACAGATGGCGTTGTATGATTTACTAAATCGCGTTATCAGAGAATCGTTGGTCGTTGTATATAGATAATAATAATAATAATATCAATTTATTTGCATAAATGTGGTACAAAAGATGGTAAAAAAAATAAAAATAGGCACGATACACAATTCGTCAGTTATAGGCATACAAATATAGTGTTGCAGTCTTTCGTACAATAGTTAATTAATTGCATAATTACCATTAACTATTACTAAAACAATTTAAAAAAGTTACGTGTTACGTTTTGAAATTATTTACAAAAACTACTTAACAAATTCAATACACACCTACAATGCATTTCTAAAATGATAAGACGGACACGCATTTTTTTGTAGGAATTCCCTGACAGAATAATAACTGTTTTCTACCAACCATTTTCTAAGCACAACATAAAACTTCTTGAGTGGTAGGTCAGTTATACACTTGGGTATTGTGTTATAAATAAGTGGAGCCATATACACGCAATTTCGTCTAAATATTTCGATTCTGGGTATTGGCATATTTAATGGTAGTTGTGTTGCTTCACGTTTGCTAAAATTAACTTTAGATTCAAAAAGCGAACGGTTATTTTTAACAAATTTTGCAATTTCATATATGTAAATACAAGGATAGATATCATATGACTTCATGAAATTTGTAATTAACGAAATCTACTAGATACCAAAGAGCATCGATTAGATCTCATCTCGGCAGTTACATCTTATAACTCATGTGCTATTTTCGGAGATTACGGTAAGAATACGTGGTGAAAACAGTGGACATGGTTTACCTATTATTCAATCAAAAAAATAATATGAAAGCACTTGGTTAATTTGTCTCGGAGAGTATACTTCTCGTTAGATCTCATTCAAATGTCACCCTAAAGGGCAGAAAAGAAGGTATGAATTACAATGATAAGGTACGCAGTTGATGATCTTTTTATAAGATAATCATGTTGCATTCATTACTTGTGACACGTATTACCTACGTTGTAATAATAGGTATTTATCAATAAAACACCATGAAAATTGATAATCATTACGTACCATCTGCTATACAGATAAATTCAATAAAAAAACGTCAAGATTGTTAACGATTCAATTCTGACAATAACATTAGCGCGCGAAAAAAAATCGGCCATATTTAAAAGTTTGACAAATGATTCGAATTTTGAATCGAGCGCGAACATCGATCAATTTGATTGGATACGGTCAATCAACGGTGCCAATTTGTCATCGATGAAGATATTTGTTTTTTGAAAATTTATGGTACGACTTTTTTTTTCACTAAGCGTCAGACCGTTTATTTTTACGGTGAATTTGTATGAGAAGGATTATTCATTGTGCAATAGAAATTACAAAATCTATGTGTGAGAAAAATGGAAGGGAACTACTTAAGATTAATGCTTACTCTTGGTATTTCCGTAATGATAAGTCAAAAGAACATTTGAATAGGCTGACGTATATAATCTTATGATTTCTTAATTGGTCTCACTTGGTTTATCAGTTTTTGAAAACTCTTTATTTACCTAAAACTCAATTTTAAAAAGTTAATATATGCTTCCTGCCGCCATTGTTAGAACACCTATGAAATTTCAATACCAAAAAAGTTAAATGGGCGTAAAAATTGTTTTCAAAATTTTGAATTTGACAAGAGAGAAATTTATTTATTTACAAAGTGTTGTGTGTCTTCCCGTCTACCTTATTGGACAAGAGAAATATCAGAAGCTAAGTCAAGGAATAAGACAATTCTCCTACGTACCTCAACTTAACGTAACTTGACTGGACGTTTGGCTTAGCGGTTAAGTTCAAATCCCACATAAATTACACTTTGTGTGATCCACAAATGGTTGTACTGAGTCTAGGTGTTCTTTGTATCCGTTTCATGTATGTTTGTAAAATTCCTCGCGACACAGGAATTATTCCTAGTGCGGGAGTTGCCATTTAAAAAAAAAGATCAACCCAAAAATAAAATATTTGATCTGAGTTACGTAAATATATATATAGATTTATTATTCATTAAATTTTTAGAAATAACTGTGATATAGAATATTATTAGCTTACAAATTTGAAAATCGAAGCACTATATTCATTGGAAAAGGAAAACAAAATACAAAGGACATGAAACCTCATTTTTGAGGCCGATAAATAGGTTTTACACATCCTGACGTCACATTATAATTATTATTCCCGCTCTTTTTGTATTTATTTTTCATTTAGCCATTCAATGCGTATAACAATAAAATTGACACAATCATATTGGACAATAAGCAATAAGGTGATTGATCAACGCGTGTGTGGGCGTCAATTCCGGTTGAACTATTGAACCAAACTGTCAATTCAATAATGATATTTCATACCCTGATTACATTACATTCTAGAGTAGCCATTGGGAGATCGTTTTTTGTTTTTTCGAAAGACGGTCCTCATTTCATGTCATCCACATTTTATATATTTTTATCATTAATTTCATCACGACGACGACTTGAAGACTCGAAGACTTATAATTGAAGACTATAAATACTTGACATTGGCAGAAATAGCTGATCCGAATGATCCGGTTGGTTGCCATTTCATCAAAAGAAGAGTAGCCATTGTTTTTCAATCGCGATTGTTGTTCCACTGCCTCGATTCGTAACGTGATTTTAAACTGGACTGTTTTAAGTAAAATTCTCTCTAGTTCATGAAGTTTTCTAAAGTTTAGTTTAAAAAAGAAATAATTGATGTAAGTATTTCTGTTTGTTATGCTTTCTGGGTTAAACCACTGCACCGATTTTAATGATATTAGGCATTGAGATACTTTGATTCTTTAGATAGAACGGCTAAAGGCTACTGTTTACCGCAAAAACCGATATATACGCGGACGCCATCGCCTGCAATAGCTATATAAAAACAAAAGCTTAAATGTAGTTAGTCAAAAAAGGCTGTACTTGGCAATTCGGATAATGGATGTCCTGTTTTAACGACATTCCTGAATGGACTTATTAGTGTTTTTTTATGCATTAAAATCATTCATTACTGATTTATATATTTCTCATGTCACGATGAACTCCGAAACTATCTCAGACGATTTTAACATGACGCTTAGACCAATACGAGCAGAGTATGAATAATAAATAAATATTTCGAACATCATCATGGACAACGCCATCTAGTCCCAAGTTAAGCAGAGCTTGTGTTATGGGTACTAGACAACTGATATAAATACTTACATAGGTACTTTTTTTGTAAATACATACATATTATACGTAGAAAACACCCAAACTCCAAAACAAATATTTGTAGATCATACATTTGATTCGAGGTAGCGTAGACATGATTGAAAGGAGACTATTAACTTTAAATGTATTCTACCTCTGAGATGACCAGTTAGTACTTCAACATTTTTTAAAAGTTAATTTTAATTTTGTGTTCACAACTGACACTATTTTTTTAGTTAAGTAATAATGAATCCCCTTGTTTGGACACATAAATAAAATGAACATAACTGCAGAACTGTCAAAAATTATAAAAAAGTACAATAAAAAAATAAAACCGCGCGCGCGGCCAGACGTCATTCTTTTTTTTTTTCTAAACAGCGAGCGCAGGCAAAGGAATACACCCGCGTACAGCCACGCCTCCAACCATCAATAACTTGCCATGTCAAACACAATGCACCGTTACTCGCTATTTATTCCGTAAAACTGTTAGAATTTTACCGAAAATAATAAAACGATTCTTACCGAACGATTTTTTGACGATAAATGAGAAATCGATTTGCGGAAAAAACTGTTAATGGTTCGCGCCCTTTTTGTGAATTATAATTTTGACGATTATTGCAAGTTTTTTTGAAAGCATTGTGCAATTGTGATATTGTGTGAATGAATGAATGATTGTTTATGATTTTGGAACCATTTTAAATCCTTTTTTCCAATTTTGGTAATACGCACTTTAAATTATTTACTGTAGATACAAAGCCATATATGGGCTACAAATACACACTACACACTTCATTACTGAAAAAATATAGTACTTAAACACATGCCTATATATCTACATATTAAGAATAAATTTAGATTTATTTAGAAGATTTATTCCTAGTGCTAAAAAAATCTTTTCTGTCAAATACAAACCCATAAACAATAGTTTTTTTTTAACAGGTGAAGATATGGTTCCAAAATCGTCGAATGAAATGGCGGAATTCGAAGGAAAGGGAACTGCTAGCTTCTGGTGGTTCCCGGGAGCAGACCCTACCCAATAAGAACAATCCGCATCCCGATCTATCAGATGCCGAGGCTGACAAACCCAAGATGTCGCCACTGTCCCCAATGAATGAAGACCAACATGAGGATATGAAGAAGGCGTATGCCACTACTTCAAATGAATTTAGAGGTAATTTATTTAGAATAATAATAAATCTTTATTCAAATGGTTTACAGGACTCTGTACAGCCCTGACTCCCAAAGTAGCGCTAGCTGTGTGTTGGGAGTATCATGTAACCCATTTGATCTGTGCAAGCATTTTTAGAACTGTTAAGTGGTTTAAGCTTGAAATTGTACAAAGAAATTCACATTCCCGTTTAAAAAATATTTTAAAAAGTAAAGGTTGTGTTATTTTTAAATTTTAAATGACAAACATTGTTTTTAGGTTATGAAGAAAAAATGGCGGGTGGCGGGTTTTCCCGCGAAATGCCGTTCAACAATATGGAGGACGACGACTACGAAAGCGACGCCAGTGCTAGCGATGAAGAAATTCATGTAACATGACGTGTTTTTGTGAAATCTAGTCGGATTTGTATTATATAATTTGTATATTTTATTACAATTACGTGATTTAGGCTAAGGTTGTTGTAGTTTGAACCCAATCGCCTAGAACTCAGCCTAAAACACACCAAAGTAATTCAAAATTAGGGCTAAGGCTGGATATTGAAGCGAAGCAGCTAAAATTTAGGCCGAAACACTATAAAATACTGTATTCTGGGGCTCAAAAATCTTAATAAAAAAAAACTGTATACACTCAATTCATTTCTCCAAATCCAGCTCAAAGGACCATGTGTTATTAAATGGAAAATTAAATCTTTATTTGAGTATGTGCTTCATTCTCAAGTAATCATTAGTCGATTAAAACACACTAGATATTAATTCCTACGTGTACATTTTTTTATAACATTTAAAATATTAAGTTACCATTTCGAAATCGATTACTTAAATTAGTTATGTCTGTAGGTATTTTATCTAAGATTCAGTTTTTAAAGTTTTAAGTAGCTTAGTAGGTTTGTTGTAGCATTGTGTGTAAAAAATAAAAAATCCTGTTGTCCTATAAACTGGATTCACCAATCATACTCAGTCCATGCCTTGCAATTTAAATGTATAAACTAATTTGTACTTAACTATTGTTACTAAATAATAAATAGTAAGACTAAATAAATGTAAGAAAAATATAGAAATCATAAACTTACCTGTTATTTCGCTGTTCCTCGCTGCACACACAGGAATGAAATAAAAAAAACATTTGTGTTTTTGCTTATTTTAAATGTTTATTTGATAGACAACATCAACTAACTTTAATTACTAAAGATAAATTGTCATTCGTAATAAGTAATTATGACCATTACTGTTGGATTCTGCTCATATATCAGAGAGTATAAATTTTATGTTTTATGACGATGAATTTCTATAAAACTTATAAAGTCCTCTGCTATAGATTTTTTGGTTATGGTAATCTCTCCAGTAGAACCTTTTGTAATTGTCAGGATTTTGACATGTGTAAATATTATATAAATAAATTTTAATCGTATTGGTAAATTTGTAAATGTGTCTCGTTTAAAATTATAGAATATTTGGTGCAAAAATAATACCTACAATTTCTTTCAAAATCCGTCCTAATTCAAAATATGATTATCCAACTACTTTTATGGTACAAATCTAAGTTGCGTCTATTATTCCTTTTAAAAAAAAATCGTTGACATCTGTTTTTACCGCCATCTTTTTTAAATACACTTTAAACAAATACATATTCATTCTATTTTCGACTCAATTTATCTAGAAATTGTAAACGTTAAGTTTATTTGACTACAACCATGAATAGCAAATGCTATCAACCGATGACAGAACTATTGATCTGTCATTTGGTACCTATATAAAAAAGCGGGAAAAGAATTCAGATGTTTTTATCTTCGTATAACAAATATTGTAAAAAGCTGCATAAATTCTTTGTAGCCTGTTATCTAATAAACATTTTAGTAATACTAAAATTTTATGTAGCCTCAATACTTTATTTTTGGAAATCGGCAATACATCGAGAGAATAAGCCGTTTTTGCAAATAATGGCGTGATTGATGAGAGATTATGAGCAATGCAAAAATCTTAAGATTTTAAACTAAAGGTAGGTAACATTATTTATTAAATTTGAAGACATAATAATATGACGACAAATACCCAAAAATCTGAACAGTTAAAATTTAAATTGTAATGAAAATGAATGCCTCGGTTTTATATAAGAACCAGATAATTAAATAAAATAACATATTTATACTCGTACCTTCAAAGAATTAAAACTGTACTTCGAAACGCCATCTTTGTTTTCTAATCAGTACTCACCTACATTTTAACCAATTTTATTATTACATTTTTTTTCCTTGGTTTGTTACCAGTGTACTTACCTATTGTAATTTATAATTTGCACCAAAATGTAAATATATACTCGTATAATGTACTTATTAATAAGCGATCTCATATAGTTTAAGTACTATCAGCAAATAATTCAATATTGTCATGGGAACTTTATGTGTATTAAAAATATGGAAATTAATTCAAGATTTTTAATTTACGTCAAAATACCTTTGTGTCGATTAGAGAAGAAGAGACAGTTTTATTATGTGGCAACATTATATTTATAATTATCATCAAATCAAAACCTCACACACAGTTTACTGTTGGAAATTCAATAGGATGGATGTTTTGATCTACAATACCATCTTTATTTTTTATGGAATAGGCGGCAAACGAACAGACCTGTCACCTGATGGTAAGCGTTTACCGCCGCCCATCAGAGGTGTCACAAGTGTTTTGTCGGCCCTTGGAGGATGGGTGGGAAGTAGGGACGGTGGGAGGGGTTGAGGTATATCACAGCATCAGTTTTCTGTGAGGCCGTGGTATCACTCCGGTCGAACAGGCCCATTCATGCCGAAGCGTGGCTCTCCCACGGGCAGGGTATAGCGTTCGTTTCCATCGAATTTCAATAGTAATAAAAATAAGTGAACAAAATGTACTAATCTGTAGAATTTGTATTTGCATATGCGACTGCATGTAACTATTTACAAGAATCTAGCTGCGTTAAGACAAGCTCTGCTTAGTTTTAACGCAACATTTAACAGTTTCGTTAAACCTCATATCATGAAAATTGTACCACATTGTCGTATTTAAAAAAAAAACTGTTATTCGAATTTACGTCGTATCCCGCCATTTTTGTTCGATATTAGTATTTAAAAATTTTTTTTTTTAAAAGGTTTCAAGGCTTGGGTTTCGATAAAGTGCATAAAGTCTTGTATGCACATAATTAGGTACTAAAATACTATTAGATACTATTATATATCACACTCGGCACATTTGTGTTTTAATTATTATTAATAATAATAATAATAAATAATAAATATTTCGGACATCCAACACACAACGCCATCTAGTCCCAAGCTAAGCAGAGCTTGTGTTATGGGTACTAGACAACTGATATGAATATATATATACTTTTTTTTTGTAAATACATACATATTATACATAGAAAACACCCAAACTCCGTAACAAATATTTGTAGATTACACAAACATTTGGTCCGACCCAGGATTTGAACCCGAGACCTCAAGCACAGCAGTCGCATTCACTACCACTGCGCCACTGAGGCAGTCAATACAACAGTTGTATAAATAACTATTAATACTATCCACCCGGGCCATTACTACGAATAATCTGTTGATACTTCATTCATTTCAATCGGTCCCGTAATTTAGACGCTAAGGTGGGACAAACAAACGTGCGTAGATAAACCCACATTTGTGTTTTAATACCTCTTGTAACATAACAGTTGCATCAATAACTAGTAATTAACGGCAGGTCATAACAATTAATGAAAGTAACACGGAATATATAAAGTGTATTCGTAGTAATGGCCGGCCTCGTTCAATTAAATCGGTCCCGTAGTTTAGACGCTAAGGTGGGACAAACAAACGTACGTAGACTGATAAGACTACAACCCTTACTTTTGGCTTTGCTGTAGTCCAGTAAAAAGTAATTTTATTTTTATTAATTAGCTTATTCCCGCGACTCCGCCCGCGTAGCCTATGTTTTTCTTCAAGAGTCAAAGTATCTCCAGTGCAATTTTCATTGAAATCCATGCGGCGGTCTAGCTATGAAAGCGTAACAGACAGACAGACAGAGTCATCCTTCGAATGGAATGGATTCATAGCTGGCCAACGCCAACGCTATTTTTACAAAACCAAATACCAAGTTCATTAAATTTCCGTAAAAATAGAACAAAATAAAACTGTCCAACTTATTCACAACAAAATAAAGCGAAACAAACAATCAATAGAGGTGTCCCTTGTCCCCACGGGGCGTGAAGTAGAGGTGCGAAAATATAAATAACGTTTCGTAACTGCACGTGACACGAGCTCGCACCTTCATATTTATAATCTGTGCCGCCTACTGCGCTGGCCTGCGTCCGAGTGTGATTGTTTTTTTTTTAAATGCTGTTTTTTTTTATTTAGTTTAAGCAATGAATGCATATTAGTTTTTTTAGTTAAGTATTGTTTCAAATTAGATGTCCTCTTTTATGATTGGCCTCAATAATATTCCAAAGGTTTATAAATAAATAAATAAATATTCCGGACATCTAACACACAATGCCATCTAGTCCCAAGCTAAGCAGAGCTTGTGTTATGGGTACTAGACAACTGATATTAATACATAAATATTCATTTTTTTTGTAAATACGTACATATTATATATAGAAAACACTCAAACTCCGAAACAAATATTTGTAGATCACACAAACATTTGGTCCGACCCAGGATTTGAACCCGAGACCTCAAGAACAGCAGTCGCAGAACAACAGTTTAGAACAACTTCTGTGGAATTGTGTGAAAAACCTGTAGGTATATTATGTGATGTAACTAAAAATCTACGCTTTTCGCAATTTTTGCTTTATCTGTGCTCTAAGACGTTGCTTCGTACCAAATTTCAAGATTCTGAGTTCACGGGCGCCCCTGTTCACGAGTACCCTGTGGGTTTTGATTCCCTTGCGAGTGACGAAAATTTACAATATAAAAGACTGTATCTTTTGATATTACTAGCTAAGAAGTGGTTTTTTTTCACAGCTCCAAGGGACAGTAGACCTAAGTATCTGATATGAATTTCAGCTTGATATCTCCACGTGTTTCTGAGAAAAAAGGGTCTTTTGAGACAGACGAACAAAAATATGATCCTTTAAGAGTTCCGTTTTTTTCCTTTTGAGGTATGGAACCCTAAAAATCTTTACTTTTAATAATTTAAAAAAAGTATATTATCACATACAAAATTGAATAATTTAAGTGTACTACTACTTAATATAAACGTCATAACGACATTTGTCTAAATCAAATTCAAACAGTCTAAAACTTGATGTTTTGATAAATAAACTTTAAACACAGTCATTAATCGCAATAAAACGCAATTCTCCAGATCGATGACTTGCAGGCGCCACGTGCACGGCGCGCGCCGAGACTTATGTCAAAACCATATGCCGCCATTTTGTAGAGACGCCATTACAAGCTATCTGTGACTAATTTGGAAATTGATTTGAATAAATAATCTTGATTTTTCGCCGAGAAATAGGGGAAAAGCTTTTATAATTTGAAAATGAGTGGTTTTATTAAGATAGGAGTTAATTCATTCATTGGGATATGGGCCTCCAGTATCCTCACTCCCTCGGTGAAACACAGCGCAAACGCTATTTCATACCGGTTTTCTGTGAGGTGGTATCACTCCGGTCGAGCCTGCCCCTTCATGCCGAAGCGTGGCTCTGCCACTTACAATTGTGCCTTGGGTCAGAGCTCCCTCAGTCAAGATGCAAATAGTCCGTGCCCCTTCTTTTTTACTCTATTCTTACACCTCTAGTGTTGTCCTATTCTTAACCTTTATAATTTCTAATATTATTTGAGGTAGCCTCAACAGTATATACCAGAATTTTAACTTCTTCTTCTTATTCTCGGGGCCACAGGGGTATGTGGTATTTCCACTAAAAAAACACCAGACGACCCGCCTCTGGCGCGACTTTCGGAAGTCCCGGACCATGTTATTTTTAAGATCCTCCCCCTGTCTCGGGTGAACCTACACAACCCTAGTAGACAGTATGTTTTTTGGCACTGACTTCCCACCAACGATTGTCATAGACGTTCATGACGACCTTCAAAACTTCAAGAAAAGAGCGTACTCCTTCCTAAAAGGCCGGCAACGCACTTGTAACGCCTCTGGTGTTGCGGGAGTCCATGGGTGGCGGTAATCGCTTACTATCAGGCGATACGTCGGCTCGTTTGCCCCCTAAATATATATATATATATTTATATAATAATAATTAAAAAAAAAAGCGGGACCGACGGCTTGACGTACTCTCCGAGGCTGTTGTTAAGAATTTCTTGTAAGAAAACCCAACAACACTTTTGGCCCGAACCGGGTATCAAACCCAAGACCTCTTGGCATACTCCAACCGCACGAGACAGTGACTTCATTTTATACTATGTAAATTATTTAACTTTTAGTTTGTTTGACCACAAATCTCTGCAAACCATCGATTTAAAAACCAAACCATTACATATACAAACACTTTGTTAGTTCAACCCCATATGTCCGTCCCTCTCGCACACCATATGACGTCACACGTGTCAGTCACGTGGCACCATCAAGATTATCAACGCATTCGTGCCTCGGGGACAGAAATTATAGTTTATTTATCAAAAATGGATTAATTTTATAGTTTGTGTACAAGCTGTTGGCAATTAAATGGTCAGCAGGGTGGAAAGGCAGATTATATACGGTAGAAACTTGTCTATGATAAATATCATAGATTTGAGAAGTTTGACGTTTTATTATTTATATATTTATTGTATATATACAAAATTACAAAACAAAACAGGATGAGTTACAAAATATGCAAAATATGTAATAATGTAACTGATTTTCGTTATCCAAAAATTTTGGGTAGCTTACATAAAAGTGTGGCGACTTCCACATATAACACAACAATAACCTACTACAGCGCCATCTACCGAAGATACACTGAACTACGAAGTAACGCACTACACGGAGTAACTACAGATCCTGAATCGCGAAATAAATAGTTCTCGCGCCGATTATCATATATACAACATCCCAACATCAACTGTTGGGCAGTAGCCCGCCAGGCATGATCACCTCGCCTGGTCGGAGGATCCTCCCTTTGTGTTGGGTGGAACATGATACCCGTTCCTCCACAAAAGTAACACACGCACATACATATACATACCAATATACCTACACTTATATATATACAATATACATGTATTTATATACAATACATACACAGACTAAATATAATATGCTAAAGAGAGTTAAAAAGAAAAAGAAATCATAATGACAAATAATGGTCCTTCACCAGCTTTTTAAAAGTAGACAAATTTTTGGCTTGTCGAATTATCTCAGACTAGCTGACCCCCGCAACCTCGTTTGCGTCTTCTATTGCCCGTAGCGTAAAAAAATTCCCCCGTTTTTGTAACATTCTTCATTGGTGCTCCGCTCCTATTATATAAACGAAAAACGCAAATATCTTACGGAACCCTATTTTTTTTCAAAATAAAATATAGCCTATGTTACTCGTGGATAATGTAAGCTTTCGAATGGTGAAAGAATTTTTAAAATCGGTCCAGTACTTTTTGAGTTTATTCGTTACATACAAAAATACAAATCTTTCCTCTTTATAATATTAGTGTAGACAAGTTGTTCCATAATCTTACAGCTAGCACAGTGAAAGACTTGTCCGCAAACTGAGTGGAATGTTTAAAAAAAAACAAGCAAACACATGTAGACTGCCAAAATATTAATTTCTTTTTCCTTTAAGTCAGGCTAAAATAGATATAAACAACATTGATACTCATACGGTCCAGAACTTTATGAGTTTTTGAAGCGTAGACAAATCGATACTTACTATTTTTGCTACAGGCTTTGTTGCTTTTGAAACGGATATTATTCATTATTTCATTGGTATTTTTTTTAATTAACTATCCTAAATACTACTTATAACATTAGCTATCTGCCTGTGAAAGTCCAGACTAAATCGGTCAAGCCGACAGACAGTCTTTAACACGAAAAATTTGAACAAAAAATCCGACTTGAAGAACGACCAAAATTGAAATAGGACCACAAATAAAGCACCAATTTCTAAATAATAATAAATGCACTAGTCGCCCCTACGAATTTCGAAGGTTCCCCTCGATTTCTCTTGGATGCCATCATCATATCCTAGTGTCATTATCATGGTACCACCGTTGGGATATCTCCTTTCCATTAAAAAAAGAATCACCATAAAATCGTTAACATAGAAATATATATCCATAGGTCGCTGGTTCAGATCCGGCTCGAAGGACCATATGTGTACGGGTCTCGTACACAGCTTGTTGAATGTTATTTATTGTTGCACACAAATGAGTTATGAACTAATGATATAGTGAGTACACCCTGTAACTTTTGTAAGTGCACTGATTTATAATGTGTTTTAAATCGATGTTGAGGACGTAAAATGCTGACCACGCCAAATGTACGGTCATTGGCCCGTACAGCCCTATATATTGTACTTTTTTTTTTTTTTTTTTTAAAAGACAACTCCCACACCACTGGCCAACCGTGCCGGCCAACCAACAAAAAAGGTTCACCCAGTCGAAAGTTATGAGGTAAAAAACTTAAAAAAAAACAGACGAATTGCGAACCTCCTCCTTTTTTGAAGTCGGTTAAAAATTGGTTCCTAAATGACAAAGTTCCGCAAACACACATTACGGTCATATACATTGAATGAAAAGCTGTTCTTAAATCACAAACAGACAATTAAATTTTATTCAGATATGTTCTTAATACATAAACAACTATATATTCGCTCCAAACAGTCGCAGTCAACAAACGAAAGTATTAGGTACTAGCTGACCCACGCAACCTCGTTTGCGTCTTATATTGCCCGTGGCGTGAAAATTTTCCCCCGTTTTTGAAACATTCTTTATTGGTGCTGCGCTCCTATTAGTAGTAGCGTGATGATGCATAGCCTATAGCCTTCCTCGATAAATGGATATCCAACACCGAAAGAATTTTTCAAATCGAACCAGTGGTTCCTGAGATTAGCCGGAACAAACAGACAGACAGACAGACAAAAAATTTAAAAAATATATTTTGGTATGTGTACTATATATACATTCGTACGCATGTAGTAGAAAGCGGTTTTATTTATTTGTATAGATGTTCTTAATGCAATAACAACAATATTATTCGCTTCAAACAGTCGAAGTCAACAAACGAAAGTATTTGGTATTATAAAGGGGTAGTTTTAGCATTATTAGTATGTGTCAAACGCAGTGGATGCGCCCCGTCTCCTTGCTTTGATGTACTGTAAGTGAGGGTAGTTTTAACTTTAAGGGTATGCCAATACGGATATAGAAAAATGGGGAACCGCTTTGAAAATTTGTTTACAAAACAGAATGAAAGAATGCGCTTGTACAAAACAATGTTTAAAAGCTGCTCAAGAAATGTTATTGTTGCTTTGTTTTTGTATAAAATACTAGCTGTTGCCCGCGGCTCCGTCCGCGTTTATGTCGGTTTTTTCGTGTTTTTACGCGGTCACGGATATGTGACTGATGCAAAAATTAGATAAAAACAATCCTTGATGCGGTTTAAATATCATTCGAAAATTTCAGCGCGATCGGTGCAGAACTGACTGCCTCGGTGGCGTAGTGGTATCTTATGCGACTGCTAAGCTTGAGGTCTCTGGTTCGATTCCCGGGTCGGACCGAATGTTTGTATGATCTGCAAATATTTGTTTCGGACTTTGGGTGTTTTCTATGTATAATATGTATGTATTTACAAAAAAAAAGTATATAAGTAATTATTTCAGTTGTCTAGTAATCATAACACAAGCTCTACTTATCTTGGGACTAGATGGCGTTGTGTGTTAGATGTCCGGAATATATTTCTACTAGCTGACCCACGCAACCTAGTTTGCGTCATATTGCCCGTCGCGTGAAAATTTTCCCCGTTTTTGAAACATTCTTCATTGTTGCTCCGCTCCTATTAGTAGTAGCGTGATGATATATACCCTATAGCCTTCTTCGTTAAATGGACTATCCAATACCGAAATATTTTTTCAAATCGGACCAGCGGTTCCTGAGATTAGCGCGTTAAAAAAACAAACACTTCATCTTCTAATATTAGTTTGGATTATAAATTAGAAAGTAACTCAGTCTGTCTTACCGTGGGAGAGCCACGATCGGTTTCTGTGAGGTTTCTGTGAGGCCGTGGTGTCACAACGAGTGACACCACGGCCTCACAGAAAACCGGTGTGAAGTAGCGCTTACGCTGTGTTTCACCGAGTACTTCTTACGTCTTTTATTAAGTTTGATGACATCTAAATACAATACCCAACGGTTCTCTGTTAACGCGATTCAGTAAATCATACAACGCCATCTATCAGATCTGAACGAACAACATACGTACAGATCGTTATTTATACAATAAAATGAAATTGAAGTGACTGTTTGTAATATGCAATTATTATTTTTAACTATATGCATATGTACGGTATGGAACCGTAGCATACAAGTATACGGTACTTAGATAACAAAAAAAATATTTTGTAAATATTTATCTGTCTGTATCTTTCGGCTGATCTCTGGAACGGCTAGACCTCGCTTGTTGTTGTATCTTGATAACTACAACCACGAATAACGCCGCGCGGCAAAATTAGTTTAAAAAAAACCGGCTAAGTGCGAGTCGGAGTCGCACATCAAGGGTACCGTTCAAACCTATAGGTATATTATATGATGTAACTACAAATTTATGCTATTTGCAATTTTTCCTTTACCTGTGCTGTAGACGTTGCTTCGTACCAAATTTCAAGATTCATAATTCACGGGAAGTGCCCTGTAGGTTTGTATAATTGTTTTAAGTGATAAATAAAAGAAATAAACTAGAACTGATAAAGATAACGATGTATGGGTATAATTGTTTTTTAATCCGACAGATGGCGTTGTATGATTTACTGAATCGCGTTACCAGAGAATCGTTGGCCGTTGTATATAGATGTCATATGACTTCATGAAATTTGTAGTTAACGATATCAGCTAGATACCAAAGAGTATCTAGTAGATCTCGGTAGCTACATCTTATAACTCATTTGATATTTTCGGGGATTACGGTAAGAATACGTGGAGAAAACGATTAATGAACACTGAACCAGAAGACAAAGACTTGAAGTAGGTTCGCTATGATACAGTTACCAGTTAATGAGGATTTCCATATTTACCGCCTGTATCATGGGTTGGAGGGGGGGGGGGAGTATGGGCCTCCGGTATCCTCAATAACTCAGTGAAACATAGCACAAGCGCCATTTCACACAGGTTTTCTGTTGAACCGTGTTATCACTCCGGTCGAGCCGGCCCATTCATGCCGAAGCGTGGCTCTCCCACGTCTAAATGATGTGACGTGTAATGTGTCTTCAAATTTATGTCGCACGTCAGGATCCGCACGCTGAAGTGGAAGTGGGCCGGTCATGTCTCCAGGCCAGGGCAGGAGGTAAAAACAATCTTTGAAGACTGAACTAGAAGACAAAAAGACTCTAAAGAGGTTCGTTATGATATGGTTACCTTTCTCGGCTCTTTATCAACTGTCTTCAGTAGTCTACTCAGAGGCGGATTTATATATTTACCGCCAGAATCACAAGTTATCACTACGTATGTTTACAGTGATCTACGAAAATTGAATTTAAGTGAAAAATGTAACTATGGAGGCTCGAAGATACACTTTTGTATCGACTGACTTCCAAAGCTACGTCTTTTATTGATTTTAATGACATCTATATACAATACCTAACGGTTCTCTGTTAACGCGATTCAGGAAATCATACAACGCCATCTATCAGATCTGAACGAACAACATACGTACAGATCGTTATTTATACAATAAAATGAAATTGAAGTGACTGTTTGTCAAATGCAATTTTGTTTTCGCTTTACGCATATGAACGGTATGGAACGGTAGTTTACGAGTATACGGTACTTAGATAACAAAAAACTATTTTTAAAATATTTTTCTGTCTGTATCTTTCGGTTAATCTCTGGAACGGCTGGACCACGCTTGTTGTTTTATTTTTAAAACTACAACCACGAGTAACGCCGCAAGGCGAAGTTAGCCTAAGAAAACCGGCTAAGTGCAAGTCGGACTCGCGCACCGAGGGTACCGTTCAAACCTATAGGTTGTACCAAATGTATGCTTTTCGCAATTTTTCCTTTACCTGTGCTGTAGACGTTGATTCGTACCAAATTTCAAGATGCTAATTTCACGGGAAGTGCCCTGTAGGTTTGAATCCCTTACGAGTATCGGAAATCTGCGTCATAAGCGGCTGTATCTTTTGATTGCGTTAGCTTAGACGTTTAATTTTTTCATAGCTCCAAGGGACAGTACAATTTGATCGGAATTACCTACAGCGAGAACACTTAATATGCCATGATACGTATGGACATAGTAGAGAATATTTACGTTGCGTTTATAGTTATTTCTTTCAGATCCTTCAGATGGCGTTATATGATTTACTGAATTGCGTTATCAGAGAATCGTTGGCCGTTGTATAGATAACAAATTACTTCATAAAATATGTAGTTAACGAAATAAGCTATATACCAAAGAGCATCTGGACGATCTCGGTAGGTACATCTTATAACTCATGCGCTATTTTCAGAGAATCTCTTGTTAGTGCAATACACATACCTTTTGGGTACGTGTTTTGCTTCTATCAACAGATTAACCTAAGTTAATCTAGACGATATTCATACAATGATTCGTTGTTCTGTGCTAGTGCGGTTTAGTAAATCATACGCCGCCATCTATTGTATCGAAACAAGTAAGTATAAATTATTTGTAATGAACCGCAGGTAGCTTCTATCATATATGCACATATATATGTGCGTTCGGCTAACTCTTAGCTAACATTATTATCCTTAAAAACAGAATTCCATTTAAAATCCAAATAATGTTGCATCATTCATCAGCAGAATCTTATACCCAGTACGTTCTTAGTAGCTATGGTCGAACATATAATAGTTTTATTAAAACAATCTACCATTTACAATAGAACCAGTTACAGACAGACGTGTCGCCTGATGGTACGCGATTGCCGCCGTTTTATATTTTGTGTTCTTTTTGTGTTCGACCTTGATCTATCTTCTCCTGTAGTTAATACCTGCTATTCTTTTTATATCATCTTCCTACCAAGAACGTTGCCTGTCTTTCGTTCTATTGCATTATCTTGGACATCACTCACTTACAGTTTTAGTCCATTTGTCCTTCTTATTTATTTATTCATGGAAAACTTACAGCTATATATGTTAGTTAAATAAAGCAGATTAATCCTCAAAGAGCCAATTCCAAGTGATCACTTCCAGTTTCACTCAAATTTAAATTGTTAAAAAAACTTTATATTAGTCTAAAATTATATCTCATCATGTGACCTGTCCAACTTCGCTTGAGTTACAGCTGCAGTATATTACATCCTTATAAGAGCAGTTTATATTACCGTAACCAATTTGTGTAAAAACTAAAATTCTAAAATTTAACGACGTTTTTTTAGTGACGTTGAGTTAAACTGAATAAGCCGGTTTGTGTAACCGGATAGTTTCTTTGACAGATTAAATGTATGTGCAAAGTGGTACATACATATAGAAACTGACTGACTTCATTATGCGGTTGCCAAACTCCACAGCAATACTCCAAAACAGACCTAACAAGACTTTCGTATAATCTTAAAACAGGAGAATCAGCGAGAACACTTAATATGCCAAGATACGTATGGACATAGTCGACAATATTAACGTTGCGTTTGTAGTTATTTTGTTCAGATCCCATCACAAACCCTAGAGGTATATCGTGTTGTGGCTTATTTTTAAATTTTGTATTATTGTTTTAACTGATAAATAAAAGAAATAAACTAGAACTGATAAAGACAACGATGTATGGGTATTTTTTTAATCCGACAGATGGCATTGTATGATTTACTGAATCGCGTTATCAGAGAATCGTTGGCCGTTGTATATAGATATCGTATGACTTCATATAATTTGTAATTAACGATATCAGCTAGATACCAAAGAGCATCTAGTAGATCTCGGTAGTTACATCTTATAACTCATGTGCTATTTTCGGAGATTACGGTAAGAATACGTGGTGAAAACGATCTTTGAAGACCGAACTAGAAGACAAAGATTATAAATAGGTCTGCCATAATATAGTTGCCTATCGGCTCATCATCAACATTCTTTGATAGTCCACTTAAGGGCGAATATAGATAGTTTCCTCTGGCAGGCTATTTATTTTTTTCCACCCCTATCTGTCAATTTAATACCCTTTTTTCAATACCCAAGGCCACTCTGACTGCCTCGGTGGCGTAGTGGTAGCGTATACGACTGCTAAGCTTGAGGTCTCGGGTTCGATTCCCGGGTCGGACCAAATGTTTGTATGATGATGAATTATTATTCGTGATGACAAATTAGTCACAGCCAAAAGGTCCATCCCGCAATCTCTGAAAGCCAAGGCTAATGACCAGTGCGTCCTGCATGTAACGACGTATGGAGCCGAGACGTGGACTCACACCGTTGGACTGGTCCATAAATTCAAGGTCGCGATGCTGGGTGTTTCTCTACTGGATAAGATACTTAACGAGACAACCCGTAAGAGACTTGGGGTAACCGATGTCGCACGCAGGATCAGCACGCTGAAGTGGAAGTGGGGCGGTCATGTCTCCAGGACAGGGCAGGAGGTATAAACAATCTTCGAAGACTGAGCTAGAAGACAAAAAGACTCTGAAGGGGTTCGTTATGATATACTTACTTATCTGGGCTCTTCATCAACAGTCTTCAGTAGTCTACTCAGAGGCGCATTTACATATTTACCGCCAGAATCGCAAGTTATCACTACGTATGTTTACTGTGATCTACGAAAATTTAATTTAAGTGAAAAATGTAGGATGGACACTCAGAGATGCACTTTTGTATCTCACTGACTTCCAAACCTACGTCTTTTATTGAGTTTGATGACATCTAAATACAATACCAAACGGTTCTCTGTTAACGCGATTCGGAAAATCATACAACGCCATCTATCAGATCTGAACGAACAATATACGTAGAGAACGTTATTTATACAATAAAATGGAATTGAAGTGACTGTTTGTAATATATAATTATTTTTTTTAACTATATGCATATGAACGGTATGGAACGGTAGTATACGAGTATACGGTACTTAGATAACAAAAAACTATTTTTTAAATATTTGTCTGTTTGTATCTTCCGGTTAATCTCTGGAAAGGCTGGACCTCGCTTGTTGTTTTATTTTGATAACTACAACCACAAGTAACGCCGCAGGGCGAAGTTAGTTTAAAAAAAACCGGCTAAGTGCGAGTTGGACTCGCGCATCAAGGGTACCGTACATACCTGTAGGTATATTAGATAATGTAACTAAAAATTTATGCTCTTGCAATTTTTCCTTTACCTGTGCTGTGGACGTTGCTTTGTTCCAAATTTCTAGATTTTAATTTCACAGGAAGTACCCTGTAGGTTTGAATCCCTTGCGATTGTCGAAATCTGAGTCATAAGCGGCTGTATCTTTTGATTGCTTAGAAGTTGACTGCTGCATTGTCCCTATTAGCATTGAGGGTGGGGTCCACCACTCCTGGATTCTGTTCGTGCTTTCCATCAAACAGAGCAGAGTCATTTTGGCAGCTAAGACATAAAAAAAAGTTTAATTATTTCACAGCTCCAAAGGACAGTAGAATTTGATCTGCATTACCTCCACGCGTTCCTAAGAAGTTCCAAAGTGAACCTATAAGAATTCGCTTTTTCCTTTTTTAGGTACGGAACCCACGGTAAACAGTGCGGGACGAAACTAGTCCTAAAAAAAAGAAGCCTGAGTCACTTCTCATATCATCAGCTATCTCGCAGTGAAAGTCGGGACTTTGATTTGACGGGTCAAATCGTTCTGGCCATTCCGGAGATTAGCCTTAACAAACACATAACAGTAATATACAACCATATAATTTCCTATATAAAAATTCTTTCAATGTTAACGTTGTGTTTGTAGTTATTTTGTTCAGATCCGACAGATGGCGTTGTATGATTTACTGAATCGCGATGTCACAGAATCGTTGGCCGTTGTATATAGATATCATACGACTTGAAAAATATGTAGCTAACGAAATCAGCCAGATACCAAAGAGCATTTTATCGATTTCGCTAGCTACATCTTATAACTCTTGTACTATTTTCAGAGATTACGGTAACAACACGTGGTGAAAACTGAACCAGAAGACAAAGATTTTAAAGAGGTTCACTATAATACAGTTACCAGGTAGTAAGTATTTACATATTTAACGCCAGTATAACAAGTTGGGGATGGGGGAGGGTTCTATGGGCCTCCGCTATCCTCACTCACTCGGTGAAACATAGCGCATATTTTCACACCGGTTTTCTGTAATGCCGAGGGTGGTATCACTCGGTAGAGGATTAGTCATCAGAGAGCCAATTACAAGATTTCACTTCTTGTTTTAAAGCAATATAAAATATTGAGTAAATTTTATATTAGTCTAAAATTATATCTCATCAGGTGACCTGTCCAACTCCACTTGAGTTCCTGCTGCAGTATGTTACATCCTTAATTATTTTTTGTTTCCAAATTATTTCGAGGTGAGTATGTTATGTTATTAACTATAAGAAGTCCTTATTTAATGTAATAAAACGGTAGATACCTTTAATACTTTTTATATTCGGCGTTACTATCATTATATGTTTACTTTTTTCGCTACTATAGATGGCGGTGTATAATTTACTGAACCGCGTAAGCAAAGAATAACGAACCGTTGTATAAATATCGTCTAGGTTAACCAAAAACCTGTTGATGGCAGCCGAACACGTACGCAAGTGTGTGCGTAGCCGGCCGCCATTTACCTTTTAAAATATAATAAAGTACCGTTAAAAGTGGTCCAGCCGTTCCAGACAATAGTTGGATTAATAATAATAATTGTTTATTGATAATCTATCTTTGATAAAATTAGAAAATATGTTAATGGCTGCAATAGTTAAAACTGTGACGCAGCCATTAGCGCTCACATCCGTGGTTATAGTTAAGAGAAAATCAAAGAACGTAACTCAAAAAAATCGTAAAACAATAAAAAATGGAAACAAGGTATGCATTGATTACAGAGTCAAATAGTAAGCGCACGTATGTGTATGCGTTTATGTTTAAGAGAGTGAGTAAGTGTAAGTTGGAATAAGTGTATGTGTGCGTGTGTGTGTGTGTGTGTGTGTGTGTGTGTGTGTGTGTGTGTGTGTGTGTGTGTGTGTGTGTGTGTGTGTGTGTGTGGTCATTATTGTGCTAGTACACAACATAGTGTGCAGTAATAATAATAATTGATATATATTCAAATAAAAAGTCTCACCAAACATGTGAGAACCAAATGTATAGAACATTGAGTGTAGGACGTGTGTTTGAATATACATATGTTGTATGTAATATAAGTACCTACATAGATGATAGGACTATCTCACCATAAGTTCTTCAGTTTGAGTATAGGATAGGGAGTGAAGCCAGTCTGTCACTTTAACTTTGCAATTACGCAATGTCATGGAATATATATCAAGCTCTTTATTTATTACGTTATACAACTTCGGACCTGAGAAATAGTACTGGTGGCTGGCTACAGTCGTATTGTGTTTGAAAATGTTACAGACTCTGTCCGACTTGCGTGTGTTGAGTACAAAATTAGTGTCATATGGAGTTGCCGTAAGTTTACGGTGCATTACATGAAGTATGTACACCTGTTATTAAACAGGCAGTTTTTTATGTAGGTACCGTACAAACTATAACATGTATTTAGTGAAAAGCTGTTAATTGGTAATTATGAACAGACTCTTTAATTTCATTCGTTAGATTGAGTGGCGTATTGGTAGCGCATGTGACTCATGAACTTTAGGTCGCTGGTTCGATTCCCGGGTCGGACGAAGCGTAGTAGTAGTAGCTTGCCACCAGACTGGGTGTTTCTCTACTAGATAAGATACGTAACAAGACAACCCGAAAGAGACTTGGGGTAACCGATATCGCACGCAGGATCAGCACGCTGAAGTGGAAGTGGGGCGGTCATGTCTCCAGGCCAGGGCAGGAGGTATAAACAATCTTTGAAGACTGAACTAGAAGACAAAAAGACTCTGAAGGGGTTCGTTATGATATACTTACATATCTGGGCTCTTCATCAACAGTCTTCAGTAGTCTACTCAGAGGTAGATTTACATATTTACCGCCAGAATCACAAGTTATCACTACGTATGTTTACTGTGATCTACGAAAATTTAATTTAAGTGAAAAATGTAACTTTGGCGAGAGAAAGATGCACTTTTGTATCTGACTGACTTCCAAAGCTACGTCTTTTATTGAGTTTGATGACATCTAAATACAATACCCAACGGTTCTCTGTTAACGCGATTCAGTAAATCATACAACGCCATCTATCAGATCTGAACGAACAGTATACGTACAGATCGTTATTTATAATGAAATTGAAGTGACTCTTTGTAATATTCAATTATTATTTTTTTCTCTATATGCATATGAATAGTATGGAATAGTAGTATACGGTACTAAGATAACAAAAAACTATTTTTTAAATATTTGTCTGTCTGTATCTTTCGGTTAATCTCTAGAACGGCTTATTTTGATAATTACAACCACAAGTAACGCCGCAGGGCGAAGTTAGTTTGAAAAAACCCGGTTAAGTGCGAGTCGGACTCGCGCACCGAGGGTACCGTTCAAACCTATAGGTTGTACCAAATGTATGCTTTTCGTAATTTTGCTTTACCTGTGCTGTAGGCGTTGCTTCGTATCCAATTTCAAGATTCTAATTTCACGGGAAGTGCCCTGTAGGTTTGAATCCCTTACGAGTGTCGGAAATCTGCGTCATAAGCGGCTGTATCTTTTTTTTGCTTTAGCTTAGAAGTTTCATTATTTCACAGCTCTAAGGGACAGTAGAATTTGATATGAATTTAAACTTGTTACCTCCACGCATTTCTAAGAACGTAAAGTTAAATGAATAAGTCGGTTTGTGTAACCGGATGGTTTCTTTGACAGATTAAATTTATGTGCCAAGTGGTACATAAATCTTTTTGAACGCGTTGAATTCTCTTGGAATGGACTTCATAATGCGGATGCCAAACTACACAGCAATAATCCAAAACTGACCTAACAAGATTTTTGTATAATCTTGAAATGGGTGAGTCCGCGAGAACACTCAATATGCCATGATACGTATGGACATAGTAGAGAATATTTACGTTGCGTTTATAGTTATTTTGTTCAGATCCTTCAGATGGCGTTATATGATTTACTAAATCGCGTTATCAGAATTTGACTGATGTGATCTCCATTCAACTGAGACAAGCTCAATCTAGTCTCAAGTGGTAATTTCTAATATCTTGTAAGGGAAATTAACTTATTTTATGATGATTATTCTAAATAACAACGAAATATGCGTGTTTTAATATTCAATTATGTATATACTACTCATTTAGAAAATATTATGATTACTATGACACAGTATGTTTGAAAACCGGTGTGAAATAGCGCTTGCGCTGTGTTTCACCGAGTGAGTGAGGATACCGGAGGCCCATACCCCAACCCCTCCCCTCATCCCCTTTCCCATCCTCCAAAGGTCGGCAACGCACTTGTGACGCCTTTGGTGTTTCGGGTGTCCATGGGCGGCGGTAATCGCTTACCATCAGGTGATACGTCTGCTCGTTTGCCCATTATTCAATAAAAAAAAAAAAATTTAGGCAATAAGCTAGCTGTTTCAAAAGCTTTTATAGAGGACTTATAGCATGGGTGTAGATAATCATAGCTTGTGTTTACGCCTTGTTTAGATACAATAGATGGCGGTGTACGATTTACTAAACCGCGCTAGCAAAGAATAAATAATAAATAAATAAATAATAAATAAATATTTCGGACAATTTATTAACACACAACGCCGTCTAGTCCCAAGCTAAGCAGAGCTTGTGTTATGGGTACTAAACGACTGATAGAAATACTTATATACTTTTTTTTTGTAAATACATACATATTATACATAGAAAACACCCAAACTTCGAAACAAATATTTGCAGATCATACAAACATTTGGTCCGACCCGGGAATCGAACCCGAGACCTCAAGCACAGCAGTCGCTTACGCTACCACTCGCGCCACCGAGGCAGTCATATATAACGAACCGTTGTATAAATATCGTCTAGGTTAACCAAAAACCTGTTGATGGAAGCCAAACACATACTCAAGAGGGTGCGACTGGCCTCCATTTACCTTTTAAAATATAATAAAGTAACGTTAAAAGTGGTCCAGCCATTCCAGACACTAGTTGGATCAAACAGACAGTTTTGTATGTAGGTACCACACAAACTATAATATGCATTTAGTGGAAAGCTGTTAATTTAAAATTACAAACAGTCTCTTTAATTTTATTCGTTTAGATTGTAACTGCCTCGGTGGCGCAGTGGTAGCGTAAGCGACTGCTGAGCTTGAGGTCGCAGGTTCGATTCTCGGGTCGGACCAAGCGTAGTAGTAGCAGCTCGCCACGCAGACATGTTGTGTGTGGTAAAAAGCAAAACCGCATTAATGCATAAAACTTAGTTTGCATTGCTTCACATGTTCACAACAGGTTAGCGAATTGTATAAAAAGGCTGTCATCATTTTCAAGAATCGTCTTCAAAAACTGCTCATTGCTAAGTGCTATTAACCTCTTCGAGAATATTTGGATGACGATGGCATATGTAACTGGCGCTAGGATTTAAGAGAAAAAAGAGACGTAATGTAATTTCTCTAAAGTTTATTTGTTACTTTAAAGTTACTTGTGTATTTTTACACATGTTTTATGAATTTTTAAACATCAAATTTTCTGACATTTATTCATTATATATTCTGACATTTTAAGTACCATATGTTCTAACAATTTTTTTCTTTTAATAATAATGCTTAATATTACTTAACTTAAGTAAAATTTAAAAAAAAATAAACTGTACACAAATTATTCTAACAATTATTAAATTCTTTGTGTACCTTCATTTATGCAAATAAATGAATGAATGATTATTTGTAATCTACCAACATGTATGCTTAGTATGTAAGTTTTCCAAAAAAAGTAGATATGAATTTATATCAGTTGTCTTGTATAGTTTGCTCTTTTAGTCAACTCAGGGATAAAAACTTTAATTAATATATTTATTTATGTAAACTTTATGCACAGATGTTGCATTTTCTGCCAGTCAACCTTAGGGCGATGCAGAGCTAGATAAGGTAGATGCACGGAAATAGAGGTAGTGTAACCCCATATTTTTCATTCGTCACCGGATTGGTTTTTCATAACTTTCATAAAATACATTTTGTTATCAACAAACCTATATTTCAAGAGGCGGTTATAGTCAGCTTAATGAAAATAAGGGATGCGAAACACACCCAAGAGTTTGTGTGTTTCGCATCCCTCAACAGGTTTTCGGGTAACCTAGACGATATTTATACAACGTTCTTTGCTAGCGCGGTTCAGTTGTAGTTACTTTGTTCAAATCAGACAGATGGCGTTGTATGATTTACTGAATCGCGTTATCAGAGAATCGTTGGCCGTTGTATATAGATATCATATGACTTCATAAAATTTGTAATTAACGAAATCAGCTAGATACCAAAGAGTATCTAGTAGATCTCGGTAGTTACACCTTATAACTCATGTGCTATTTTCGGAGATTACGGTAAGAATACGTCGTGAAAACGATCTTTGAAGACCGAACTAGAAGACAAAGATTCTAAATAGGTTCGCTATCATCAACATTCTTTAAAAGTCCACTTACAGGCGAATATAGATAGTTACCGCTGGTAGGCTATTTTTTTTTCCGCCCCTCTTTGTCAATTTAATACCCTTTTTTCCATACTCAAGGCCATTCGTGATGACAAATTAGTCACAGCCAAAAGGTCCATCCTTCAATCTCTGAAAGCCAAGGCTTATGACCAGTGCGTCCTACATATTTTTTTTTTTATTGAATAGTGGGCAAACGAGCAGACGTATCACCTGATGGTAAGCGATTACCGCCGCCCATGGACACTCGCGACACCAAAGGCGTCACAAGTGCGTTGCTGACCTTTGGGGGATTGGAAAGGGGATGGGGGGAGGGGTTGGGGTATGGGCCTCCGGTATCCTCATTCACTCGGTGAAACACAGCGCAAACGCTATTTCACACCGGTTTTTTGTGAGGCCGTGATATCACTCCGGTCGAGCCGACCCATTCATGCCGAAGCATAGCTCTCCCACGCTTAAGTCCCACACATGAAACGACGTATGGAGCCGAGACGTGTACTCACACCGTTGGACTGGTCCATATATTCAAGGTCGCGATGCTGGTTGTTTCTCTACTAGATAAGATACGTAACGAGACAATCCGAAAGAGACTTGGGGTAACCGATGTTGCACACAGGATCAGCACGCTGAAGTGGAAGTGGGGCGGTCATGTCTCCAGGCCAGGGCAGGAGGTAAAAACAATCTTCGAAGACTGAGCTAGAAGACAAAAAAACTCTGAAGGGGTTCGTTATGATATACTTACCTATCTGGGCTCTTCATCAACAGTCTTCAGTAGTCTACTCAGAGGCGGATTTACATATTTACCGCCAGAATCACAAGTTATCACTACGTATGTTTACTGTGATCTACGAAAATTTAATTTAAGTGAAAAATGTAGGATGGACACTCAGAGATGCACTTTTGTATCTCACTGACTTCCAAACCTACGTCTTTTATTGAGTTTGATGACATCTAAATACAATACCAAACGGTTCTCTGTTAACGCGATTCAGTAAATCATACAACGCCATCTATCAGATCTGAACGAACAATATACGTACAGATCGTTATTTATAGAATAAAATGGAATTAATGTGACTGTTTGTAATATACAATTTTTTTTTTAACTATATGCATATGAACGATATGGAACGGTAGTAAACGAGTATACGGTACTTAGATATCAAAAAATAAAATAAAATATTTGTCTGTCTGTATCTTTCGGCTAATCTCAGGAACGGATGGACCTCGCTTGTTGTTGTATCTTGATAACTACGACCGCAAGTAACGCCGCAAGGCGAAGTTAGTCTAAAAAACCGGCTAAGTGCGATTCGGACTCGCGTATCAAGGGTATCGTATATACCTGTAGGTCAGTGTAGGTATATCACATGATGTAACTAAAAATGTATGCTCTTCGCAATTTTTCCTTTACCTATGCTGTAGACATTGCTTCGTTCTTCCGGGACAGGTCCTGATAAGGCACCTCGTCAATTCGGGGAGGACCTGAAATAATATGTTCCGGGTCGTACCACAGTAGGGCGCAAGAGGCCGGTCGTCGGGGTGTTTTTTAGTGAGAACACCTATGGGAGTATGCACTCCTGGCTCCTGTGTCCCCGAGGAGCTGGAGATCCGAAGGTATTTTCCAGGATTGAATGCCTTTCGAGAGTCGAAAGTCTGCATCATAATCGGTTGTATCTTTTGATTGCTTTAGCTTAGAAGTTTCATTATTTCACAGCTCCAAGGGACAGTATAATTTGATCTGAATTACCTCCACGCGTTCTTAAGATTCTATAAGGATTCGCTTTTTTCCTTTTTAGGTACGGAACCCAAAAAAAACCACGGTAAATAGTGCGGGGCGAAGCTAGTCCTAAAAAAAGTAGCCTAAGTCACTTCTCATATCATCAGCTATCTCTCAGTGAAAGTCCCGTCAAATCGTTCTGGCCATTCCGGAGATTAGCCGTAACAAACTGTCAAACAAATTTTTATTTTATTTGGACAACCGAACTGAACATACACCTTAAGAGCTAAAAGAGACATAACAATAATATACAATTAATTATTGTTGCTGCCTCAATTACAGGTTGCCACGAAATGTAAAAATATATAAATGTAAGCAGATAGTTGGGAACATAAGGCATCCCTTAACTTAAAAAAATTAAAAGTACCAAATAAAACACGAGAATAACAAGTAAATTCAATCCCGAAATTCCAAGAAGACTACAAGACTGCACGGTTGGCCGAGTGGTTTCAGCGGTCGCCATGCCGCTTGCTACTGCGCCAAGTATCTTGGGTTCAAATCCCACGCGGTACAACACTTTGTGTGATCCACGAATTGTTGTCCCGAGTCTGAATGTTCTTTGTGTCCGTTTCATGTATGTTTGTAAAGTCCCCCACGACAAAGGATGTTTATTCTTAATGTGAGAGTTGTATTTAAAAAAAAAATACACAATCAAATACATAACTAACATACTTAATAAATAAGGTAATCTAAATTTGTTTGTCCTAGCTTAGTGACGACATTTTTTTTGTAATAAGTCAGTAATGACATTTAAAGCAACATAAAATATTGAGTAAATTTTATATTATAGTCCGGCCACTCAGAGAATGCGTTTCTGACACTTGTAAATTCGTCATGAGTAGTGATGTACCATGAATATCATTAGTAATATTTGGTAACAGTATTTATAGTATTCATTATGCATAATTATTCAATTTAGATATATTTTATATTTCAAACACAATATTAACAAAATTGTTGATGGATGAATTAAATTTAATCGTAATTTCTGAATGAAACCAAGGGAAAGAAAATAAAAATACTGTATTTATTGAAAAATATATATTATGAAATATATCGTTTTAAGATTTCAATAATATCAAATCAAAATTTAATCCGACTCCGATTCGCTTGAGGACTCGCTGTCATCTTCACCAACATGTATTATCATGTTATTATCAATCATAGTGTCTATACGAATATCGCGGTCAAAGTCATCAAATATCATTTTTTTAGTTTTTTCAACCACCTTCATCCAGTCATCTCTTGTGACTTTTTCGCATGCTTCTTTTAAAAGCGTCTTCATCTTTTTTATGCCATATGGTGGAGAAGTATTATGGCGGGCTGCATAACCTTTAATTTGAGCCCAGATTAGCTCTGAGACGACTGTTTGTGTATGTTACAAAATGGCGGTCCTCACAACGCTGTTTTGGGTTGCCATTTTTTACCAGAAATATAAAGGGATAAAAATAGTTTTTCATTTATTTTTTATTCAGCTGACTGATGTCGCGACAATTATTTTCATAAGTTGGTTTGGTCGTACCTATATCGTATTATAAACTATATTAAATATGTATTAAGTACATTATACACACTCTGGAATAATTTCTCCGATGTCCCCAGGAACTTTAATGTGTTCGTATAACTGCCCAAAACATTTCGGCACATTTCCCTGAAATGGTGACAACATTCGACTGTACGACATCCTTACATACTTTGTAACTCATCTTGTTCTACTGTTTTTTTGTATATTCAATAAAGATAAATAAATAAAATTATATATAATAAAATTAGAACGTTTTATTTAACAATATATCGACCGATATCGATTTTTGGAATCGAATATATTACGATTCCAAAAATACTCAGTTACAATTCAGTATTTTTTTGCCTCATCACTACGAAAACAAACTATTGACATAACCTTGAAACAGCGCAGTTTGACGTCCTGAGACTTTTAAAAATTATTGTTCTTAAATTAATTAATTGTTTAATTGTTAATAACTTTAGCCCAAAATAAAACGTTTATTGTACATTGGCATGATTATTACATTTTTAATGTTATTACTCATTATTAAGGTTAATAAAAGATATTTAAAATTTTGCCATAAATTGTACGCCAGTTCAAAGTTACATCGCCCATTGGATCACGACCTGTCAGGAACGCATTCTCTCAGTGGCCAGACTATAGTCTAAAATTATACCTCATCAGGTGACCTGTCCAACTCCACTTGCGTTTCTGCTGCAGTATGTTACATCCTTAATTATTGTTTGTTTCCAAATAGTTTCGAGGCGAGTATGTTATGATATTAACTATAAGAAGTCTTTATTTAATGTAATAAAACGGTAGATAGGTACCTTTTATACTTTTTGATTCGATGTTACTATCATTAAATGTTATGAAATACCTGCGGTTCATTACACATAATTTATGTTTACTTGTTTCGCTACTATAGATGGCGGTGTATAATTTACTGAATCGTGTAAGCAAAGAATAACGAACCGTTGTATACATATCGTCTAGGTTAACCAAAAACCTGTTGATGGCAGCCATACACATACCCAAGAGTGTGCGTATGTCCACCATTTACCTTTTAAAATATAATAAAGTCCCGTTTAAAGTAGTCCAGCTGTTTCAGACACTAGTTGTATCAAACAGGCAGTTTTTAATATAGGTACCATACAAACTATAACATGCATTTAGGGAAAAGCTGTTAATTGGTAATTATAAACAGACTCTTTAATTTCATTCGTTTAGATTGTAACTGCCTTGGTGGCGCAGTGGTAGTGTAGCGTATGTGACTACTGAGCTTGAATTCGCTGGTTCGATTCCCGGGCGATTTCCCAAGCGTAGTAGTAGCAGCTCGCCACGCATACATGTTCTGTGTGGTAAAAAGCAAAACCGCATTAAAACATAAAAGCTTTTTTGCATTGCTCCACATGTTTACTGTTGTAAACATTGTTACCGAATTGTATAAAAAGGCTGACAATACAATCATTTTCAAAAACTGCTCATTGCTAAGTGCTATTACACTCTTTGAGATTATTTGGATGACGATAGCATATGTAACTGGCGCTAGGATTTAAGGAAAAGAGACTTAATGTAATTACTCTAAAGTTTATCTGTTACTTTAAAGTTGCTGGTATTTTTTTACACGTTGTTTTACGAATTTTTAAACAGCAAATTTTATCACATTTTAATTGTTACATTTTCTGACATTTTAAGCAAAATATTCTCTGACAGAATTATTTTTTTTCTTTTACATATTTATGTTTCTGAATGTTTTTAAATAATAATGCTTAGTATTACTTAATTTAATTTAATTTACTTATTAAAAAGAATATTGTACACTGTTTTATAATGATAGAATGTAAACGTGTCGCATATTACTCGTATTATAACAATTATTAAGAACTTTCTCTTCATTTTTATAACTCATGTGCTATTTTCGGAGATTACGGTAATAATACGTGGTGAAAACGATCTTTGAAGACCGAACCAGAAGACAAAGACTCTAAATAGGTTCGCTATGATACAGTTACCAGTTAGTTAGGATTTACATGTTTACCGCTAGTATCACAAGTTGCGCCGAGGCCTCGTTGGACCATTCTACCACCCACGGCCTCACAGAAAACCGGTGTGAAGTAGCGCTTGCGCTGTGTTTAACCGAGTAGATGAGGATACCCCACCCCTCCCCCCATCCCCTTACCTTATGTATTAGGTATGTTAGTTATGTATTTAATTGTGTTCTTCTTAAAATTTCTGAATTGAATTTACTTGTTATTCTCTTGTTTTATTTTGTACTTTTTTTTTTAAGTTAAATGCCCCAACGGCTGGCACTGTGACACCTATGGTGTTGTTGTCCATGGTCTGCGGTAATCGCTTACAATCACCGTACCTTAAAAAAATATGTTTTTACAGCTAAACCACTTCATTGATTCCTATGAAATTTGTAATGGAGATACTTTGATTCTTGAGGAAGAACATACTCATTACCGTGATAGCCCACAGACGCGGGTGGATCCGCAGGCAAAAGCTAATAAACGAATCATTTAAACAGTTGAAATAGGAACCAAACCTAATAAAATATAAAAAAAAGAAACTGACTTTAAGAACTGAATCAAATTAAAATGGGACCAAGCACCAGCTATCAAATAAACAAATTATAATCGTCAAAATCGGTCCACCCAGTTCTGAGGTAAAAAACATAAAACCGTGGCCGAGCATGCATACCGAAGCGTGGCTCACGATTCGGTATGCATGGGCCGGCTCGAACGGAGTGATACCACGACCTCACAGAAAACCGGTGTGAAACAGCGCCTGCGCTGTGTTTCACCGAGTGAGTGAGAATACCGGAGGCCCATACCAGAACCCCTCCCCATCCCCCAAAGGCCAGGAACGCACTTGTGACGCCTCTGGTGTTGCGGGTGTCCATGGGCGGCGGTAATCGCTTTTCATCAGGCGATACGTCTGCTCGGTTACCGCCTATTCGATAAAAAGAAACAAAAAATATACCTCCTCCTTTTTGAAGTCGGTTAAAAAGGTTTAGTTGTAACAAATACCTAAGCATCCCTTAACCATCAAATGATACTGCAACAAAATATTTGTGAAATCAGATCCTCTCTGCAAAGTGCTCTCTAAACATTACGACGTATGGACAGGGGGTCAGCAGACATGTTTGTTTGTATAATGGTATTGTTAATGGATATTTAGCGTAGGAAATGTTGCGTTGCTACTTATATTTGCAACATCTATATTTATAAGTACAAATAAATAAAATGGATTTGTAATATCAAATTAATGGATTTGCACTAAATGCATTAGAGTTAAATACGGTACTCACATAAAAAAATGATAAAAAAAAATTGTTTGCTTTTTTTTTTTAAAAAAGACAACTCCCACATTAGGAATAAACATCCTGTGTCGTGGGGGACTTTACAAACATACATGAAACGGACACAAAGAACATCCAGACTCGGGGCAACAATTCGTGGATCACACAAAGTGTTGTACCGCGTGGGATTTGAACCCAAGGCACTTGGCGCAGTAGCAAGCGGCATGGCGACCGCTGAAACCATTCGGTCAACCGTGCAGTCAGATTGTCTGTTTGTTGCGGGTAATCTCCGGAATGGCCAGACAGATTTGACGGGACTTTCGCTGTGAGATAGCTGATGATATGAGAAGTGACTTAGGCTACTTTTTTAGGATTAGCTTCGCCCCGCACTAAATCCACCTCTGAGTAGACTACGAAAGAAAGAAAAAGAAAGAAAGAAAGAAAGAAAAAAAAGAAAAGACTGAAAGAAAGAACTGAAAGACTGCTGCTGAAGAGCCGAGATAGGTAACTGTATCATAACGAACCTCTTCAGATTCTCTCTTTGTTTTCTGGTTCTGTCTTCAAAGATCGTTTTCACCACGTATTCTTACCGTAATAGTACATTAGTTATAAGATGTAACTACCGAGATCTACTAGATGATCTTTGGTATCCAGCTGATTTTGTTAACTACATATTTTATGAAGTCATATACAACGGCCAACGATTCTCTGATAACGCGATTCAGTAACTCATATAACGCCATCTATCGGATCTGACTAAAAGAACTATAAACACAACGTTAATATTGTCTACTATGTGTGTTAAAAAACTGTTTTGTGTAATTCAAAAACGGGCAATTCGTGCGATTTACAAACTTAAAGTTCGAGATTCTCTGAAAGAACGATTTAAGGAAATAGGTATTTTAACAGTAGCATCTCAATATATATTTGCTAATATTATGTTTGTACGAAAAAACATAGATAAATATAGTAGCAAAAGTGATCATCATTCACTAAACACAAGGAATAAGCACAAATTAGTAGGCCAATATTATCGCCTTAACAAAGTCCATTTGAAGGACTTGGTGTGCGTTTTTATAACAAAATTCCTGTCGAAATCTTGAACTTACCCCTACAAAAGTTCAAGAGTACCGTTAAGAATCGTCTTATGGAAAGGGGCTATTATACGATAAACGATTTCTTAACTGATACAGTGCCTTGGATGTGAGTGAGAGTCTGGCATTGGCTTTTGTACTAATTGAAATAATTTATTTTTATACGCAATGTACTTATTTATTTACAATCCTTAATATAATTTATATGATTGTAATTAATTCTTGACATCTTATTCTGCATTTATTACCTGACATTTGAACTTTGTTAAGTTAAGGCGATCTGTGTTTACATTGTTGGAGCGTAAGTAATTTGTATTTATTATTTTATTACATTTTGAACGTTTTTTTCTTTTTCTCTGGGACCAGTATGTATACACACATTGCTTTTACTCCTTGATGTGTAAGTGATTGCAACCTTATATGCTATGGACTAATTTTTATTATTTTATTAGACAAAAAATTAATTTTCCTAGCTTTAATATCTTATTAGACCGCTTTCTAGCCTTTGTGTTTTGGTTGCCTTAACTTGCACATAGAAATACTGTTGTCAAAAACAAACAAGCTTTGTATGAATTATTTGAAAAGATGGTGCACATGAGTTTCTCACCAGCTCTTCTCATGAATGCAATACCCATCGGAGCTGGTACTTGGATTGATTTCAATTTAAACCTTTGAGTTGAATCGAAATCAATCTAAGCTCCGGTAATTCAAATCATCTCAGTGCATTTAGTATTAGGAGTTTCGTTTTATATTTTTATGTTTGTATTTTTGACGTGTTCAAGTGCCTTTTGGGGCCTATGGAAATAAATGATTTGAGTTTGAGTTTATGTCCATACGTATCATGGCATATTAACTGTTCTCGCGGACTCTCCCGTTTCAAGATTATACAAAAGTCTTGTTAGGTCAGTTTTAGATTATAGCTGTGAAGTTTGGCATCCGCATTATGAAGACCATTCTAAGAGAATTCAACGCGTTAAAAATATTTATGTACCACTTGGCACATAAATTTTATCTGTGAAAGAAACCATCCGGTTACACAAACCGACTTATTCATGTTAACTCAAAGCCAAAAAAAAACGGCGTTAAATTTTTGATTTTTAATTTCTACATAAATTAAATAGACTCCAAGCAGAGTATAATTCTGTCTGCAAAAACAAGGACATAGATATATTTTATTTAAGTTTACCATATTTTAAGAGAAAATTGTCATTACTAAGCTAGGACAAACGAATTTAGATTACCTTATGTATTAGGTATGTTAGTTACGTATTTGATTGTGTTTTCCTTGAAATTTCTGAATTGAATTTACTTGTTATTCTCGTGTTTTATTTGGTACTTTTCTTTTTTTTAAGTTAAGGGATGCCTTATGTTCCCAACTATCTGTTTACAGTTACATATTTTTGCTTTTCGGGGCAACCTGTAATTGAGGCAGTAACAATGATTGTAGATTACTGTTATGTACCTCTTGGCTTTTAAGGTGTACCTATATTCAGTTCGGATGTCAAAATAAAATGAATAAATAAAAATAAATGTTTGTCTGTTTTTTACTGCTAATCTCCGAAATGGCCAAACAGGTTTGACGGGACCTTCACTGAGAGATAGCTGATGACATGAGAAGTGACCTAGGCTACTTTTTTTAGGGCTAGCTTCGCCCCGCGCTATTAGCTGTGGTTATTTTTAGGGTTCTGTACCTAAAATCGATTCGTTATAGGATCACTTTGGAACTTCTTAGGAATGCGTGGAGGTAACAAGGTTAAGGCCCGTATTATAGAAGGCGTCTCAAGTATCGTTTGATCTTCGATCAGCTGAATCGAGTTTCAAGTTATGATCGAATCTCAAGCGTCGCTCTTATTATAGAAGGCGTTTTGAGTTCTACTCAGTTGAAAGTAGTTTCAATATCTAATCTCAACTCACAAGTCTGTTCTCAGTTACGTTTCTGCATTGTCGAAATTATTGTTCTGTGTTACGCAGTTAACTATATTAAACACATCATATCTAACAAGTATAATTTATATATTATTGGTTATTAGTTAATATATAATACACTATTGGCTAGTGTATCAATTTAAATATAATAATAAGAAGCAGTTCGTCCTAAATTAAATACTTTAAATATTAAAATAAAACTGACTAGATACTACCTATAACGGAACGTTCAAATTGTTTTCAATACTCGTCAATGTCGAATTATCAAACTATTTTTGTTTTTATTTTAAAATTATTGTAATATTTTTGTCCGAAACCAAAAGGTTATTACTATTACTTGAAGGTTATTACTTAAAATAAATAGTTGAATGTGTATTTTAAGTGAATTGAATATCAATTAGTGTTAATTAAAGTGTATTGAAATGTGTATAATAAGCAATTGTTTCGTAAATAAAGTATGGTAAAATAAATATTTTGTTATTATTCAGAAAAATCATTAGAAACTACCACTTGAGACTAGATTGAGCTTCTCTCAGTTGAACAGAGATCACATCTGTCAAAATTTGTTCTTGAGAGACGATTTGGACATAAGCGTCATTCTAAAATAAGCTAAGCATTGATCTTTACTCACTTGATCAACGATCAGTGTATCTTGTCTCAAGAGACGTTCTATAATACAATCTCTTCTTAAAACTAGTTTTAAAACTCGATTCACGACTGAGACGCCTTCTATAATACGGGCCTAAATTCATATCAAATTCTACTGTTCCTTGGAGCTATGAAAAAATTAAACGTCTAAACTAACGCAATCAATAGATACAGCCGTTTATGACGCAGATTTCGACACTCGAAAGGGATTCAAACCTACAGGGCACTGCCCGTGAAATTAGAATCTTGAAATTTGGTACAAAGCAACGTTTACAGCACAGTTAAAGGAAAAATTGCGAAAAGCT
This sequence comes from Spilarctia lutea, assembly GCA_916048165.1. Lineage (NCBI taxonomy): Eukaryota > Metazoa > Arthropoda > Insecta > Lepidoptera > Erebidae > Spilarctia > Spilarctia lutea. Next base: position 2,533,491 of record OU696498.1, on the reverse strand, counting down.
TTAATTTTTAGTTACATAATATAATATACCCACAAGTATGTACGGAACCCTCGGTGCGCGAGTCAGACTCGCACTTAGCCGGTTTTCTTAGGCTCACTTCGCCCTGCGGCGTTACTCGTGGTAGTAGTTATCAAAATAAAACCACAAGCGAGGTCCAGCCGTTCCAGAGATTAGCCGAAAGATACAGACAGACAAATATTTAAAATATAGTGCTTTGTTATCTTAGTACCGTATACTACTACTCCATACCATTCATATGCATATAGAGAAAAAATAATAATTGAATATTACAAAGAGTCATTTCAATTTCATTATAAATAACGATCTGTACGTATATTGTTCGTTCAGATCTGATAGATGGTGTTGTATGATTTACTGAATCGCGTTAACAGAGAACCGTTGGGTATTGTATTTAGATGTCATCAAACTCTATAAAAGACGTAGCTTTGGAAGTCAGTCAGATACAAAAGTGCATCTTTCTCTCGCCAAAGTTACATTTTTCACTTAAATTAAATTTTCGTAGATCACAGTAAACATACGTAGTGATAACTTGAGATTCTGGCGGTAAATATGTAAATCCGCCTCTGAGTAGACTACTGAAGACTGTTGATGAAGAGCCCAGATAGGTAAGTATATCATAACGAACCTCTTTAGAGTCTTTCTGTCTTCTAGTTCAGTCTTCAAAGATTGGTTTTACCTCCTGCCCTGGCCTGGAGACATGACCGCCCCACTTCCACTTCAGCGTGCTGATCCTGCGTGCGACATCGGTTACCCCAAGTCTCTTTCGGGTTGTCTTGTTACGTATCTTATCTAGTAGAGAAACACCCAGTCTGGTGGCAAGCTACTACTACTACGCTTGGTCCGACCCGGGAATCGAACCAGCGACCTAAAGTTCATGAGTCACATGCGCTACCAATACGCCACTCAATCTAACGAATGAAATTAAAGAGTCTGTTTATAATTAGCAATTAACAGCTTTTCACTAAATACATTTTATAGTTTGTACGGTACCTACATAAAAAAACTCCATGTGACACTAATTTTGTACTCAACACACGCAGGTCGGACAGAGTCTGTAACATTTTCAAACACAATACGACTGTAGCCAGCCACCAGTACTATTTCTCAGGTCCGAAGTTGTATATCTTAATAAATAAAGAGCTTGATATATATTCCATGACATTGCGTTATTGCAAAGTTAAAGTGACAGACTGGCTTCACTCCCTATCCTATACTCAAACTGAAGAACTTGTGGTGAGATAGTCCTATCATCTATGTAGGTACTTATATTACATACAACATATGTATATTCAAACACACGTCCTACACTCAATGTTCTATACATTTGGTTCTCACATGTTTGGTGAGACTTCTTATTTGAATATATATCAATTATTATTATTACTGCACACTATGTTGTGTACTAGCACAATAATGACCACACACACACACACACACACACTCACACACACACACACACACACACACACACACACACACACACACTAACATACACTTATTCCAACTTACACTTACTCACTCTCTTAAACACAAACGCATACACATACGTGCGCTTACTATTTGACTCTGTAATTAATGCATGCCTTGTTTCCATTTTTTATTGTTTTACGATTTTTTAGAGTTACGTTCCTTGATTTTCTCTTAACTATAACCACGGAGGTGAGCGCTAATGGCTGCGTCACAGTTTTAACTATTGCAGCCATTAACATATTTTCTAATTTTATCAAAGATCAAAGATAGAACAATTATTATTATTAATCCAACTATTGTCTGGAACGGCTGGACCACTTTTAACGGTACTTTATTATATTTTAAAAGGTAAATGGCGGCCGGCTACGCACACACTTGGGTACGTGTTCGGCTGCCATCAACAGGTTTTGGTTAACCTAGACGATATTTATACAACGGTTCGTTATTCTTTGCTTACGCGGTTCAGTAAATTATACACCGCCATCTATAGTAGCGAAACAAGTAAACATAAATTATGTGTAACGAACCGCAGGTATTTCATAACAACTAATGATAGTAACACCGAATAAAAAGTATTAAAGGTATCTACCGTTTTATTACATTAAATAAGGACTTCTTATAGTTAATAACATAACATACTCACCTCGAAATAATTTGGAAACAAAAAATAATTAAGGATGTAACATACTGCAGCAGGAACTCAAGTGGAGTTGGACAGGTCACCTGATGAGATATAATTTTAGACTAATATAAAATTTACTCAATATTTTATATAGCTTTAAAACAAGAAGTGAAATCTTGTAATTGGCTCTCTGATGACTAATCCTCTACCGAGTGATACCACCCTCGGCATTACAGAAAACCGGTGTGGAAATACGCCTGCTCTATGTTTCACCGAGTGAGTGAGGATAGCGGAGGCCCATAAAACCCTCCCCTATCCCAACTTGTTATACTGGCGTTAAATATGTAAATACTTACTACCTGGTAACTGTATTACAGTGAACCTCTTTAAAGTCTTTGTCTTCTGGTTCAGTTTTCACCAAGTATTGTTACCGTAATCTCTGAAAATAGTACAAGAGTTATAAGATGTAGCTAGCGAAATCGATAAAATGCTCTTTGGTATCTGGCTGATTTCGTTAGCTACATATTTTTCAAGTCGTATGATATCTATATACAACGGCCAACGATTCTGTGACATCGCGATTCAGTAAATCATACAACGCCATCTGTCGGATCTGAACAAAATAACTACAAACACAACGTTAACATTGAAAGAATTTTTATATAGGAAATTATATGGTTGTATATTACTGTTATGTGTTTGTTAAGGCTAATCTCCGGAATGGCCAGAACGATTTGACCCGTCAAATCAAAGTCCCGACTTTCACTGCGAGATAGCTGATGATATGAGAAGTGACTCAGGCTTCTTTTTTTTAGGACTATTTTCGTCCCGCACTGTTTAACCGTGGGTTCCGTACCTAAAAAAGGAAAAAGCGAATTCTTATAGGATCACTTTGGAACTTCTTAGGAACGCGTGGAGGTAATCCAGATCAAATTATACTGTCCCTTGAAGCTGTGAAATAATGAAACTTCTAAGCTATAGCAATCAAAAGATACAACCGTTTATGATGCAGATTTTCGACTCTCGAAAGGGATTCAATCCTGGAAAATACCTTCGGATCTCCAGCTCCTCGGGGACACAGAAGCCAGGAGTATGTGGTGTTCCCACTAAAAAACACCGCGACGACCGGCCTCTTGCGCCCTACTGTGGTACGACCCGGAACATATTATTTCAGGTCCTCCCCGAATTGACGCGGTGCCTTATGGGACCTGTCCCGAAAGAACGAAGCAATGTCTACAGTACAGGTACAGGAAAAATTGCGAAGAGCATACATTTTTAGTTACATCATATGATATACCTACAGGTATATACATATACGACACCCTTGATACGCGAGTCCGAATCGCACTTAGCCGGTTTTTTAGACTAACTTCGCCCTGCGGCGTTACTTGCGGTCGTAGTTATCAAGATACAACAACAAGCGAGGTCCATCTGTTCCTGAGATTAGCCTAAAGATACAGACAGACAAATATTTTAAATTTTTTTTTGTTATCTAAGTACCGTATACTCGTATACTACCGTTCCGTACCGTTCCTATGCATATATTGAAAAAAAAATTGTATATTACAAACAGTCACTTCAATTTCATTTTATTCTATAAATAACGATATGTACATATGTTGTTCGTTCAGATCTGATAGATGGCGTTGTATGATTTCCTGGATCGCGTTAACAGAGAACCGTTGGGTATTGTATATAGATGTCATCAAACTCAATAAAAGACGTAGCTTTGGAAGTCAGTCAGATACAAAAGTGCATCTCCTAATATCCAAGGCTACATTTTTCACTTAAAATTAAATTTTCGTAGATCACAGTAAACATACGTAGTGATAACTTGAGATTCTGGCGGTCAATATGTAAATCTACCTCTGAGTAGACTACTGAAGACTGTTGATGAAGAGCCCAGATAGGTAAGTATATCATAACGAACCTCTTTAGAGTCTTTCTGTCTTCTAATTCAGTCTTCAAAGATTGTTTATACCTCCTGCCCTGGCCTGGAGACATGACCGCCCCACTTCCACTTCAGCGTGCTGATCCTGCGTGCGACATCGGTTACCAAGTCTCTTTCGGGTTGTCTTGTTACGTATCTTATCTAGTAGCAAAACACCCAGCATCGCGACCTCGCATTTATGGACCAGTCCAACGGTGTGAGTCCACGTCTCGGCTCCATACGTCGTTACATGCAGGACGGACTGGTCATAAGCCTTGGCTTTCAGTGATTGCGCGATGGACCTTTTGGCTGTGACTAATTTGTCATCACGAATAATAATAATAATAAATATTCCGGACATCTAACTTGTGTGTTATCTAGTCCCAAGCTAAGCAGTGCTTGTGTTATGGGTACTAGACAACTGATATGAATACTTATATACTTTTTTATTGTAAATACATACATATTATACATAGAAAACACCCAAACTCCGAAACAAATATTTGCAGATCATACAAACATTTGGTCCGACCCGAGAATCGAACCCGAGACCTCAAGCTTAGCAGTCGCATACATTACCACTACGCCACCGAGGCAGTCAGAATGGCCTTGGGTATGAAAAAAAGGGTATTAAATTGACAGATAGGGGCGGAAAAAAATAAATAGCCCACCAGCGGTAACTATCTATATTCGCCCTTAAGTGGACTATTAAAGAATGTTGATGATGAGCCGATAGGCAACTATATTATGGCAGACCTATTTAGAATCTTTGTCTTCTAGTTCGGTCATCAAAGATCATTTTCACCACGTATTCTTACCGTAGTCTCCGAAAATATCAAATGAGTTATAAGATGTAACTACCGAGATCTACTAGATGCTCTTTGGTATCTAGCTGATTTCGTTAATTACAAATTTTATGAAGTCATATGATATCTATATACAACGGCCAACGATTCTCTGATAACGCGATTCAGTAAATCATACAACGCCATCTATCGGATTAAAAAAAAATAGCTATACATCGGTATCTTTATTAGTTCTAGTTTATTTCTTTTATTTATCACTTAAAACAGTAATACAAAATTTAAAAATCAGCCATAACACGATATACCTCTAGGGTTTGTGATGGGATCGGAACAAAATAACTACAAACGCAACGTTAATATTGTCTTCTATGTTTTTCGGACACAAGGTGTAAAAAATTTACCAAAAAAGTTACTTATTTTGCGTACGCTGCCTATACTATAAAAGATAGAACCATAAACTGTTCTTATCAATCGTAGATCTTATAAATATCTACAAAAAAGTCCGCGATACACTATACGGGGGAAATTTTTTTGGCTACGGGCAATAAAAGACGCAAACGAGGTTGCGTCGGTCAGCTAGTATTTTATAAAGTCATATGATCTATACACAACGGCCAACGATTCTTTGATAACGCGATTCAGGAAATCAGACAACGCCATCTAAATCATCTGAACAAAATAACTATTACATTAAATAAGGACTTCTTATAGTTAATAACATAACATACTCGCCTCGAAACAATTTGGAAAAAAACAATAATTAAGGATGTAACATACTGCAGCAGAAACGCAAGTGGAGTTGCACAGGTCACCTGATGAGATATAATTTTAGACTAATACAAAGTTAACTCAATATTTTGTATTGCTTTTAAACTAGAAGTGAAATCTTGTAATTAGCTCTCTGATGACTAATCCTCTACCGAGTGATACCACCCATGGGCTTACAGAAAACCGGTGTGAAACAACGCCTGCGCTGTGTTTCACTGAGTGAGTGAGGATACCGGAGGCCCATTCCCCCTCCCCCCAACTTGTGATACTGGTAGTAAACATGTAAATCCTAACTAACTGGTAACTGTATCATACCGAACCCACTTAGAGTCTTTGTCTTCTGATTCAGTCTTCAAAGATTGTTTTTACCACATATTCTTACCGTAATCTCCGAAAATAGCACTTGAGTTATAAGATGTAGCTACCGAGATCTACTAGATGCTCTTTGGTATCTAGATGATTTCGTTAACTACAAATTTTATGAAGTCATATGATATCAATATACAATGGCCAACGATTCTCTAATAACGCGATTCAGTAAATCATACAACGCCATCTGTCGGAACTGAACAAAATAACTACAACTGAACCGCGCTAGCAAAGAACAACGAACCGTTGTATAAATATCGTCTAGATTACCCGAAAACCTGTTGAGGGATGCGAAACACACACTCAAGAGTATTAAGCTGACTATAACCGCCTCTTGAAATAAAGGTTTGTTGATAATAAAATGTTTTTATGAAAGTTATGAAAAACCAATCCGTATGGTGACGAATGAAAAATATGGGATTACACCACCTCTATTTATCCATGAGTTGACTAAAAGAGCATACTATATTAGACAACTGATATCTACTTTTTTTGTAAAACTTACATACTAAGCATACATGTTGGTAGATTACAAATATTCATTCATTTAATTATTTGCAGAAATGAAGGTATACAAAGATCTTAATAATTATAATAATAATAAACTAGCATAATATCTTAATAATTATAAACTAGCAACACTTAAAGCCGTCAGAATTTATCAAACAAATTTCTTTAAAATAAATTATATTTACTGTTTAGAATGGCACAAAATAACAAACAACAATAATTTTCAAGCAGATTAAACATTCCATTGTTATAAAATAAATACAACGAAGAAATAAAATGCATAAATCAAAAATGAAACATAGAAATATCTACTCAACAAGACATGACGTTTAAACGTAAACGTCATGTCAAAACAATACTTGATAAATTTTAATAACGACGATGCTAACAAGAGCTAGACGGAGAGCACAGCTATCACCCCCGGACTCGTCGCTCCGCTCCGCCTTGCCATCTCCGGAAGAAGCAATAGAAGTTCCGGCTGGTGCAGAGGCGTCGAGCTCTTCTTCAAGCGACGAGTTTTTCTCTCCGCCGACGTCGCCAATACCTGTACGTCGGCAGGGGAGAGGCCGGCCACCGACCAGCTTGGGATCCCGAGGACCATTGACCTCGAACAGGGCCCCCGCTGCCGGTGGTGATGTGCGCCGCATGAAGTGGACACATTCTATAAATGAGAATGTCATGCGGGCATATTTTCGGGCTACAGAGTTGGGAACGAACCTTACTGCGTACCGTGTTCGACTAGTCTCTCTGTTTCAGGAGCTTGAGCCAGCTGTCAACGTTTCGGCACAACGATTGTCGGATCAAGTGCGAGCTATACAGCGATGTCACCTGCTGGATGATGCCGCACTTGAAAGGATACGCTCTGACATACGGAATAGCTTGACTGTCCCTTCTTCGTCACATGTTCTGAATGTGGTAACAAACAGCACACCACAGGTACCACAAAATGATGATATTAGTGAATTAGTGGACAGTGAAATTATATCCGTAAGTACCCAATATAATGATAGGATAAGGAGCACTTTGGAGGATGCGATTCGGGAATACCGATATGTAAATTTGAATAACAGACCCCGGTTGTCCCGTTTGCCCATACATAAACGAAATTTAGCGCTGGTGAGTGCCTTGGATTCGTTATTACCGAAATATTTCAGTAATAGCGAAGATCTCAGTGATACACACTCAATTCTATACTGTGCGGCTATTGCAGTTTGTCGAGTAGCTGGTGTGAAATTTACAGAATATACAACCACTACTCGACAAGAAAATACTTTGCCAGCTTGGCAGTATAGAATTGAACGTCGTATTGCTGAGGCCAGGACACTCATTGGTAAGCTAATGAGTTTTCGATCGGGAAACACACGACCGAGAGTGATGCGCTTTGTGAAACGGGCATTCTTGGGGACTACTATTAGTCCTCAAGAGTACATGTCATGTGTCACGGAGCGCATAGACTTTCTGAAGCAAAAAGTTTATGCATGGGCAAATAGAATAAGGCGGTATAGAAAACGAGTAGATCGGTATAATCAGAATCGCATGTTCCAAAGAAATGAGAGGTGGGTGTACCGGAAATGGGAGAACCTGAGTCCGTGTGTGAGTGATGGGCAAGTTCCAGATGAAAATGCCACAAATTCGTTTTGGCGCAATATGTGGTCTGTGCCTGTCACTCATACAGAAGGTGATTGGTATCGGGATGTTGAGCGCTCATGTGAGTCTTTGTTACCTATGGAACCTATTAGCATCGATGAAGAGGATGTAAGTTGTGCGGTCCGTTCATTACCGAATTGGAAAGCACCAGGTCCTGACGGACTGCACAACTTTTGGCTTAAGTGGTTCCGAAGCTCACATGCGTGCTTAGCATCTCAATTCCAAACAGCATTGGATTCGGGTTCATTACCACAATTTTTGACCACTGGCATAACCCACTTACTCTACAAATCTGGTGATGCCATGGATCCCAAAAATTTTAGACCAATAACATGTTTACCAACTTTGTACAAACTTCTGACATCTATTCTGAGACTCAAAATTACAACACATATTAATCACAATTCGATACTTTCTATTTCTCAGAATGGATGTAGAAGTGGGACCCGTGGCACTAAAGAGCTCCTTATCATAGACATGACCATTAGCCAGCAGGTGCGTCGTAATCGTAAGAGCCTGGCGACATGCTGGATAGATTACAAGAAGGCTTTTGACTCCGTTCCTCATACATGGCTTTTGAGGGTGCTTGAGTTGTATAAAATTGATACAACTCTGTGCACTTTCTTGAGTGTGTATGGGGCAATGGAGAACAGCACTTCGCTATCCTGGGTGTCGGCAGTCTGCGATGAACGACGTACTTATAAAGATCGAGCGAGGCATCTTTCAAGGTGACAGTCTGAGCCCCTTGTGGTTTTGTCTAGCTTTGAACCCTCTGAGCACTCTATTAGAGGGTTCAGGGTTAGGCTACAGGTTGCAGAAAGATGATCGAGTTATATCTCACCTCTTTTACATGGATGATTTGAAACTACTTGCCCCCACTAAATTACAATTGACAGCATTACTAAAGGTTACGGAAAACTTTAGTAATTCTATCAAAATGGAATTTGGTGTAGACAAGTGTGCAGTTATGTATGTAAAAAAAGGTGAGATTGTGGAATCTGAAGGTATAGAGCTTTCAGATTCCACAAAACTCAGATCTCTGTCTGCAACCGAAACTTACAAATATCTAGGTTTTTCACAGTCCTTAGGAATGCCAGAATCTGACATGAAACAAACGTTGCGGGAACGCTTCTTTAGCCGCCTGAAAAAAGTACTTAAAAGTCTTTTGTCGGGCGGTAACAAGGTACGAGCCTGCAATGGTTGGGTTATGCCGGTTCTGATGTATTCCTTTGGTGTACTTAGATGGACTCAGACTGAATTAGATGCCATTGATAGGAGAGTCCGTACATTGTTGACTGCATTCCGAATGCACCACCCACGTTCATCGGTTATGAGATTGTATATCCCGCGAAGGTTAGGGGGTCGTGGATTACTAAATATCAAGACCCTGCACAATCGCGAGGTATACAATCTTAGAGAATATTTTCTACAAACTGATGTGGTAGTGCATCGTAGTGTAGTCACAGTGGATACCGGACTCACTCCGCTCGCTCTGGCTAAAGAGAATTGGCGCAAGCCTGTAGTACTTAGTACTAATGATCGCAGGGAAGTATGGAAGGGCAAAGTACTCCATGGTCGATTCTATCGGGCCTTAAATGGGCCTGATATAGATTTCAAAGCATCTACGTCCTGGCTACGGTATAGTGATCTCTTCGGAGAAACCGAAGGTTTTGTCTGTGCGATTATGGACGAAGTTATCATGACGAATAACTATCGGAAATATATCCTGAAGGATGGTACGGTCGACATTTGTCGGGCATGTCACCGTCCTGGAGAATCTATCAGGCATATTATTTCTGGTTGTTCTCGTCTTGCTAACGGCGAGTATTTGCACAGGCACAACCAAGTAGCCAGGATCGTACATCAGCAACTTGCCCTTAAATACAATCTTGTGATTTCAGAGGTACCATACTACAGGTATGTGCCCGATCCAGTTCTCGAGAATGGTCGTGCTACGTTATATTGGGATCGATCTATTATTACAGACAGGACTATTGTAGCCAATAAGCCTGATATTGTGGTGATAGATCGATTGGAGCGCCGCGCAATGATTGTCGATATCGCCGTTCCTCATGACGAGAATCTCGTGAAAGTCGAAAAAGAAAAACAAATAAAATATTTGGATTTATCTCACGAGATTGTCGATATGTGGAATGTGGATTCGGTGATCATTGTTCCGATAGTCGTATCAGCTCACGGATTGATAGCCAAGAGCCTCGACCAACACCTTAAGAGGCTCACGTTAGGGGGCTGGATCAGGGGTCTGATACAGAAGGCAGTCCTTCTTGACACGGCACGTATAGTGAGGAGGTTCCTGTCTTTGGAGCCCTAACCACCGGTTTCTTGGTCCCTGTACCCGAAGTCGGTGGTCTACTATTTTTTATATTTTTAAATGTATTTGTTTTATATGTATATTTAAAAATGTAATTTATATGTATATACAAATGGAATAAAGAGAATAATAATAATAATAATAAACTAGCAACACCACAAACAGTCAGATTTTCTTATACATTTTTTCTTAAAATAAAAATAATTTTAATATATTTGACCCAATAAAAATCAGTTACAGTTACTAATAAAGACACAAAATGGGTCAATATTTGAATAATAAGATAATAACACGCCTAAAATGAAAATATTAAAAAGGAATACCTACCATAAGACATGACGTTAAACGTCATGTCATCACAATGTACAAATAAGAGAATTTCTGACTAAATGATAACAAGAGCTAGATCCAGAGCACTTTTACCACCTTCGGACTCGTCGCGAAGCTCCGCCTTGCCGTCCTCGGAAGCAAGAACAGAAGCCCCAACTGTTGCAGAGGCGTCGAGCTCTTCATCAAGCGACGAGTTTTTCTCGCCGCCGACGTCGCCAACACCTGTGCGTCGGCAGGGGAGATGCCGGCCACCAGATAGCCTGGGACCCCGAGGACCACTGACCTCGAATAGGGCCCCCGCTACCGGTGGTAATGTGCACCGCATGAAGTGGACACATTCAATCAATGAGAATGTCATGCGGGCATATTTTCGGGCTACAGAGTTGGGGACGAACCTTACTGCGTACCGTGTTCGACTAGTCTCTCTGTTTCAGGAGCTTGAGCCAGCTGTCAACGTTTCGGCACAACGATTGTCGGATCAAGTGCGAGCTATACAGCGATGTCACCTGCTGGATGATGCCGCACTTGAAAGGATACGCTCTGACATACGGAATAGCTTGACTGTCCCTTCTTCGTCACATGTTGTGGATGTGGTAACAAACACCACACCACAGGTACCACAAAATGAAGATGTTAGTGAATTAGTGGACAGTGAAATTATGTCCGTAAGTAACCAATATAATGATAGGATAAGGAGCACTTTGGAAGATGCGATTCGGGAATACCGATATGTAAATTTTAATAACAGACCCCGTTTGTCCCGTTTGCCCATCCATAAACGAAATTTAGCGCTGGTGAGTGCCTTGGATTCGCTATTACCGGATTATTTCAGTAATAGCGAAGATCTCAGTGATGCACACTCAATTCTATACTGTGCGGCTATTGCAGTTTGTCGAGTAGCTGGTGTCAAATTTGCAGAAAATACAACCACTACTCGACAAGAAAATACTGTACCAGCTTGGCAGTGTAGAATTGAGCGTCGTATTGCTGAGGCCAGGACGCTCATTGGTAAGCTAATCAGTTTTCGATCGGGAAACATGCGACCGAGAGTGATGCGCTTTGTGAAACGGGCATTCTTGGGGACTACTATTAGTCCTCAAGAGTACATGTCATGTGTCACGGAGCGCATAGACTTTCTGAAGCAAAAAGTTTATGCATGGGCAAATAGAATAAGGCGGTATAGAAAGCGCGTTGATCGGTATAATCAGAATCGCATGTTCCAAAGAAATGAGAAGTGGGTGTACCGGAAATGGGAGAACCTGCGTCCGTGTTTGAGTGATGGGCAGGTTCCAGATGAAAATGCCACAAATTCGTTTTGGCATAGTATCTGGTCTGTGCCTGTCACTCATACAGAAGGTGATTGGTATCGGGATGTTGAGCGCTCATGTGAGTCTTTGTTACCTATGGAACCTATTAGCATCAATGAAGAAGATGTAAGTTGTGCGGTCCGTTCATTACCGAATTGGAAAGCACCAGGTCCTGACGGACTGCACAACTTTTGGCTTAAGTGGTTCCGAAGCTCACATGCGTGCTTAGCATCTCAATTCCAAACAGCATTGGATTCGGGTTCATTACCACAATTTTTGACCACTGGCATAACCCACTTACTCTACAAATCTGGTGATGCCATGGATCCCAAAAATTTTAGACCAATAACATGTTTACCAACTTTGTACAAACTTCTGACATCTATTCTGAGACTCAAAATTACAACACACATTAATCACAATTCGATACTTTCTATTTCTCAGAATGGATGTAGAAGTGGGACCCGTGGCACTAAAGAGCTCCTTATCATAGACATGACCATTAGCCAGCAGGTACGTCGTAATCGTAAGAGCCTGGCGACATGCTGGATAGATTACAAGAAGGCTTTTGACTCCGTTCCTCATACATGGCTTTTGAGGGTGCTTGAGTTGTATAAAATTGATACAACTCTGTGCACTTTCTTGAAGTTGTGTATGGGGCAATGGAGAACAGCACTTCGCTATCCTGAATGTCGGCAGTCTGCGATGAACGACGTACTTATAAAGATCGAGCGAGGCATCTTTCAAGGTGACAGTCTGAGCCCCTTGTGGTTTTGTCTAGCTTTGAACCCTCTGAGCACTCTATTAGAGGGTTCAGGGTTAGGCTACAGGTTTCAGAAAGATGATCGAGGTATATCTCACCTCCTTTACATGGATGATTTGAAACTACTTGCCCCCACTAAATTACAATTGACAGGATTACTAAAGGTTACGGAAAACTTTAGTAATTCTATCAAAATGGAATTTGGTGTAGACAAGTGTGCAGTTATGTATGTAAAAAAAGGTGAGATTGTGGAATCTGAAGGTATAGAGCTTTCAGATGCCACAAAACTCAGATCTCTGTCTGTAACAGAGACCTACAAATATCTAGGTTTTTCACAGTCCTTAGGAATACCAGAACCTGACATGAAGCAAACGTTGCGGGAACGCTTCTTTAGCCGCCTGAAAAAAGTACTTAAAAGTCTTTTATCAGGCGGTAACAAGGTGCGAGCTTGCAATGGTTGGGTTATGCCGGTTCTGATGTATTCCTTTGGTGTACTTAGATGGACTCAGACTGAATTAGATGCCATTGATAGGAGAGTCCGTACATTGTTGACTGCATTCCGAATGCACCACCCACGTTCATCGGTTATGAGATTGTATATCCCGCGAAAGTTAGGGGGTCGTGGATTACTAAATATCAAGACCCTACACAATCGCGAGGTATACAATCTTAGAGAATATTTTCTACAAACTGATGTGGGAGTGCATCGTAGTGTAGTTACAGTGGATACCGGGCTCACTCCGCTCGCTCTGGCTAAAGAGAATTGGCGCAAACCTGTAGTACTTAGTACTAATGATCGCAGAGAAGTATGGAAGGGCAAAGTACTCCATGGTCGATTTTATCGGGCCCTAAATGGGCCTGATATAGATTTCAAAGCATCTACGTCCTGGCTACGGTATGGTGATCTCTTCGGAGAAACCGAAGGTTTTGTCTGTGCGATTATGGACGAAGTTATCATGACGAGTAACTACCGGAAATATATCCTGAAGGATGGTACGGTCGACATTTGTCGGGCATGTCACCGTCCTGGAGAATCTATCAGGCATATTGTTTCTGGTTGTTCTCGTCTTGCTAACGGCGAGTATTTGCACAGGCACAACCAAGTAGCCAGGATCGTACATCAGCAACTTGCCCTTAAATACAATCTTGTGAGTTCAGAGGTACCATACTACAGGTATGTGCCCGATCCAGTTCTCGAGAATGGTCGTGCTACGTTATATTGGGATCGATCTATTATTACAGACAGGACTATTGTAGCCAATAAGCCTGATATTGTGGTGATGGATCGATTAGAGCGCCGCGCAATGATTGTCGATATCGCCGTTCCTCATGACGAGAATCTCGTGAAAGTTGAAAAAGAAAAACAAATAAAATATTTGGATTTATCTCACGAGATTGTCGATATGTGGAATGTGGATTCGGCGATCATTGTTCCGATAGTCGTATCTGCTCACGGATTGATAGCCAAGAGCCTCGACCAACATCTTAAGAGGCTCACGTTAGGGGGCTGGATCAAGGGTCTGATACAGAAGGCAGTCCTCCTTGACACGGCACGTATAGTGAGGAGGTTCCTGTCTTTGGAGCCCTAACCACCGGTTTCTTGGTCCCTGTACCCGAAGTCGGTGGTCTACTATTTTTTATATTTTTAAATGTATTTGTTTTATATGTATATTTAAAAATGTAATTGATATGTATATACAAATGGAATAAAGAGAATAATAATAATAATAATATATTTATTCGTACTTAAGTTTTACAATTTCTCTTATTCACAGACATTTTTTTTTTTTTTATTCTATTTTCTATACAATTGATAAATGATAAATATATCAGGAATAAGAGTTTGTCGTTGACTGCTATACTAGTATTAACTGTGTTACAGCAGCCAGCGTCTTCCACCCTGAATGACACTCATTACATCCTTTAAGTGGCGATACCGATAAACAAATTTTAAACAAAAAGTATAAAATATAAAAAATAAGAAAAATAAAAGGTAATTGATTGTGTGTATCTGTAGAGTGCAGTGAATGTGTAATTGGTGTAGAGGAGAGTGTGTATTTATTTTATTTATGTGTGTGTGTGTGTGTTTGTGTGTGTGTGTGTGTATGTGTGTATGTGATTGAGAGAGTGTGTATACGCGCGCATGTGGTGTTTTCTGCATTGAATTATTATAATAATATGTGAACTGTTTACATTCTACCATTATGTAACAGTGTACTTTTTATTTTTACGTAGGTTAAGTAATAATAAGCATTATTATTTAAAAACAGTCAGAAACATAAATACTTAAAAGAAAAAAAAATACAGAAAATATGTTACTTAAAATGTCAGAAAATGTAATAATTAAAATGTCAGAAATTTTTTTTTTTAAAAATTCATAAAAGAACGTGTAACAAAATACCAGCGACTTTAAAGTAACAGATAAACTTCAGAGCAATTACATTACGTCTCTTTTTTCTTTTAAATCCTAGCGCCAGTTACATATGCCATCGTCATCCAAATATTCTCGAAGAGATTAATAGCACTTAGCAATGAGCAATGTTTGAAGACGATTCTTGAAAATGATTGTATTGTCAGCCTTTTCATACAATTCGCTAACCTGTTGTGAACATGTGGAGCATTGCAAACTAAGTTTTATGCATTAATGCGGTTTTGCTGTTAGCTCACATAACATGACTGCGTGGCGAGCTGCCACTACTGCGCTTGGTCCGACCCGAGAATCGAACCTGCGACCTCAAGCTCAGCAGTCGCACACGCTACCACTGCGCCACCGAGGCATACATATAAAACTGCCTATTTGATCCAACTAGTGTCTGGAACGGCTGGACCACTTATAACGGTACATTATTATATTTTAAAAGGTGGATGGAAGCTAGGGGCATACTCTTGGGTATGTGTTTGGCTTCCATCAACAGGTTTTTGGTTAACCTAGACGATATTCATACAACGGTTAGTTATTCTTTGCTAACGCAGTTCAGTAAATTATACACCGCCATCTATAGTAGCGAAAAAAGTAAACATAAATTATCTGTAATAAACCGCAGGTATTTCATAACAATTAATGATAGTAACACCGAATAAAAAGTAAAAACGGTATCTACTGTATTATTACATTGAATAAGGACTTCTTATAGTTAATAACATAACATAGTAATAATAATAATAAATAGTTATTTTCTCCCCATAACCATATAAAAGTGCATTTGTACAATTTTATCTTACAGTAACACAGAATCTTATTATGGTGGGCTGATACCTGAACTAGGTAAAACCTGTATCTCAAGTTATTAACCCTCCACCTTAAGTTTTAAATTACAAATTACATGCATTACAATAAATTTTCCATAATGTGGGTATCTAGAAAACTATTCTTTAAAATAATACAGTTAACTTATATCTAATAGCGCGGTGAGTAGTCTCGCTTGTGTAGTATTAGTGTGTGTATATGTGTGTGTGTGTGTGTGTGTGTGTGTGTGTGTGTGTGTGTGTGTGTGTGTGTGTGTGTGTGTGTGTGTGTGTGTGTGTAATGCTTATATTAATTAGCCATGTGTTAATTAAAAAAAAAGAAAAAGAAGTTTAGTGGTGTTGAGACTTAGAGTGCACATAGTGTTTACCATGCACGGAAAATATGTGAGAATGCACAAGCATGTGGACAGTACTTATATATCAACAATGCAACCGCGAACCTGGGTGTTGGTCCAAGTAATAAGAGATTAGGAGATGAGTAATATAGGATAGAATAATGACTTTAGATGTGATGAAGATGCCTCTTGTGTACATATCATTTGTTTTATTAGTAACTTATTTTTTGTATTTGTTTACTTAGGATTTTCAGAAGGAATCAGGAATAACATACTCGCCTCTAAACAATTTGGAAACAAACAATAAATAAGGATGTAACGTACTGCAGCAGAAACTCAAGCGAAGTTGGATAGGTTACATGATGAGGTATAATTTTAGACTAATATAAAATTGTCTCAACATATTATATTTGAGTAAAAGTAGAAGTGAAATCTTGTAATTAGCTCTCTGATGACTAATCCTCTACCAAGTGATACCACCTATGGGCTTACAGAAAACCGGTGTGAAACAACGCCTGCGCTGTGTTTCACTGAGTGAGTGAGGATACCGGAGGCCCATTCCCCCTCCCCCCAACTTGTGATACTGGTAGTAAAAATGTAAATCCTAACTAACTGGTAACTGTATCATACCGAACCCACTTAGAGTCTTTGTCTTCTGATTCAGTCTTCAAAGATTGTTTTTACCACATATTCTTACCGTAATCTCCGAAAATAGCACTTGAGTTATAAGACGTAGCTACCGAGATCTACTAGATGCTCTTTGGTATCTAGATGATTTCGTTAACTACAAATTTTATGAAGTCATATGATATCAATATACAATGGCCAACGATTCTCTGATAACGCGTTTCAGTAAATCATACAACGCCATCTGTCGGAACTGAACACAATAACTACAACTGAACCGCGCTAGCAAAGAACAACGAACCGTTGTATAAATATCGTCTAGATTACCCGAAAACCTGTTGGGAGATGCGAAACACACACTCAAGAGTATTAAGCTGACTATAACCGCCTCTTGAAATAAAGGTTTGTTGATAATAAAATGTTTTTTATGAAAGTTATGAAAAACCAATCCGTATGGTGACGAATGAAAAATATGGGGTTACACCACCTCTATTTATCCATGAGTTGACTAAAAGAGCATACAATATTAGACAACTGATATAAATTCATATCTACTTTTTTTGTAAAACTTACATACTAAGCATACATGTTGGTAGATTACGAATATTCATTCATTCATTTATTTGCAGAAATGAAGGTATACAAAGATCTTAATAATTATTATAATAATATGTGAACTGTTTACATTCTACCATTATGTAACAGTGTACTTTTTATTTTTACGTAGGTTAAGTAATAATAAGCATTATTATTTAAAAACAGTCAGAAACATAAATACTTAAAAGAAAAAAAATTACAGAAAATATGTTACTTAAAATGTCAGAAGTTTAAAAGTTTTTTAAAAATTCATAAAACAACGTGTAACAAAATACCAGCGACTTTAAAGTAACAGATAAACTTCAGAGCAATTACATTACTTCTCTTTTTTTCTTTTAAATCCTAGCGCCAGTTACATATGCCATCGTCATCCAAATATTCTCGAAGAGATTAATAGCACTTAGCAATGAGCAGTTTTTGAAGACGATTCTTGAAAATGATTGTATTGTCAGCCTTTTCATACAATTCGCTAACCTGTTGTGAACATGTGAAGCATTGCAAACTAAGTTTTATGCATTAATGCGGTTTTGCTGTTAGCTCACATAACATGACTGCGTGGCGAGCTGCCACTACTGCGCTTGGTCCGACCCGAGAATCGAACCTGCGACCTCAAGCTCAGCAGTCGCACACGCTACCACTGCGCCACCGAGGCATACATATAAAACTGCCTATTTGATCCAACTAGTGTCTGGAACGGCTGGACCACTTATAACGGTACATTATTATATTTTAAAAGGTGGATGGAAGCTAGGGGCATACTCTTGGGTATGTGTTTGGTTTCCATCAACAGGTTTTTGGTTAACCTAGACGATATTCATACAACGGTTAGTTATTCTTTGCTAACGCAGTTCAGTAAATTATACACCGCCATCTATAGTAGCGAAAAAAGTAAACATAAATTATCTGTAATAAACCGCAGGTATTTCATAACAATTAATGATAGTAACACCGAATAAAAAGTAAAAAAGGTATCTACTGTTTTATTGCATTGAATAAGGACTTCTTATAGTTAATAACATAACTTGTTATGAATTATCTGAAAAGATGGTGCACATGAGTTTCTCACCAGCTCTTCTCATTAATGCAATACCCATCGGAGCTGGTACTTGGATTGATTTCAATTTAAACCTTTGAGTTGAATTGAAATCAATCTAAGCTCCGGTAATTCAAATCATCTCAGTGCATTTAGAATTAGGAGTTTTGTTTTATATTTTTATGTTTGTATTTTTGACGTGTTCAAGTGCCTTTTGAGGCCAATGGAAATAAATGATTTGAGTTTGAGTTTGAGTTTAACATAGTAATAATAATAATAAATAGTTATTTTCTCCCCATAACCATATAAAAGTGCATTTGTACAATTTTATCTTACAGTAACACAGAATCTTATTATGGTGGGCTGATACCTGAACTAAGTAAAACCTGTATCTCAAGTTATTAACCCTCCACCTTAAGTTTTAAATTACAAATTACATGCATTACAATAAATTTTCCATAATGTGGGTATCTAGAAAACTATTCTTTAAAATAATACAGTTAACTTATATCTAATAGCGCGGTGAGTAGTCTTGCTTGTGTAGTATTAGTGTGTGTATATGTGTGTGTGTGTGTGTGTAATGCTTATATTAATTAGCCATGTGTTAATTAAAAAAAAAGAAAAAGAAGTTAAGTGGTGTTGAGACTTAGAGTGCACATAGTGTTTACCATGCACGGAAAACATGTGAGAATGCACAAGCATGTGGACAGTACTCATATATCAACAATGCAACCGCGAACCTGGGTGTTGGTCCAAGTAATAAGAGATTAGGAGATGAGTAATATAGGATAGAATAATGACTTTAGATGTGATGAAGATGCCTCTTGTGTACATATCATTTGTTTTATTAGTAACTTATTTTTTGTATTTGTTTACTTAGGATTTTCAGAAGGAATCAGGAATAACATACTCGCCTCTAAACAATTTGGAAACAAACAATAAATAAGGATGTAACGTACTGCAGCAGAAACTCAAGCGAAGTTGGATAGGTTACATGATGAGGTATAATTTTAGACTAATATAAAATTGTCTCAACATATTATATTTGAGTAAAAGTAGAAGTGAAATCTTGTAATTAGCTCTCTGATGACTAATCCTCTACCAAGTGATACCACCCATGGGCTTACAGAAAACCGGTGTGAAACAACGCCTGCGCTGTGTTTCACTGAGTGAGTGAGGATACCGGAGGCCCATTCCCCCTCCCCCCAACTTGTGATACTGGTAGTAAAAATGTAAATCCTAACTAACTGGTAACTGTATCATACCGAACCCACTTAGAGTCTTTGTCTTCTGATTCAGTCTTCAAAGATTGTTTTTACCACATATTCTTACCGTAATCTCCGAAAATAGCACTTGAGTTATAAGACGTAGCTACCGAGATCTACTAGATGCTCTTTGGTATCTAGATGATTTCGTTAACTACAAATTTTATGAAGTCATATGATATCAATATACAATGGCCAACGATTCTCTGATAACGCGTTTCAGTAAATCATACAACGCCATCTGTCGGAACTGAACACAATAACTACAACTGAACCGCGCTAGCAAAGAACAACGAACAGTTGTATAAATATCGTCTAGATTACCCGAAAACCTGTTGGGGGATGCGAAACACACACTCAAGAGTATTAAGCTGACTATAACCGCCTCTTGAAATAAAGGTTTGTTGATAATAAAATGTTTTTTATGAAAGTTATGAAAAACCAATCCGTATGGTGACGAATGAAAAATATGGGGTTACACCACCTCTATTTATCCATGAGTTGACTAAAAGAGCATACAATATTAGACAACTGATATAAATTCATATCTACTTTTTTTGTAAAACTTACATACTAAGCATACATGTTGGTAGATTACGAATATTCATTCATTCATTTATTTGCAGAAATGAAGGTATACAAAGATCTTAATAATTATTATAATAATATGTGAACTGTTTACATTCTACCATTATGTAACAGTGTACTTTTTATTTTTACGTAGGTTAAGTAATAATAAGCATTATTATTTAAAAACAGTCAGAAACATAAATACTTAAAAGAAAAAAAATTACAGAAAATATGTTACTTAAAATGTCAGAAGTTTAAAAGTTTTTTAAAAATTCATAAAACAACGTGTATCAAAATACCAGCGACTTTAAAGTAACAGATAAACTTCAGAGCAATTACATTACTTCTCTTTTTTTCTTTTAAATCCTAGCGCCAGTTACATATGCCATCGTCATCTAAATATTCTCGAAGAGATTAATAGCACTTAGCAATGAGCAGTTTTTGAAGACGATTCTTGAAAATGATTGTATTGTCAGCCTTTTCATACAATTCGCTAACCTGTTGTGAACATGTGAAGCATTGCAAACTAAGTTTTATGCATTAATGCGGTTTTGCTGTTAGCTCACATAACATGACTGCGTGGCGAGCTGCCACTACTGCGCTTGGTCCGACCCGAGAATCGAACCTGCGACCTCAAGCTCAGCAGTCGCACACGCTACCACTGCGCCACCGAGGCATACATATAAAACTGCCTATTTGATCCAACTAGTGTCTGGAACGGCTGGACCACTTATAACGGTACATTATTATATTTTAAAAGGTGGATGGAAGCTAGGGGCATACTCTTGGGTATGTGTTTGGTTTCCATCAACAGGTTTTTGGTTAACCTAGACGATATTCATACAACGGTTAGTTATTCTTTGCTAACGCAGTTCAGTAAATTATACACCGCCATCTATAGTAGCGAAAAAAGTAAACATAAATTATCTGTAATAAACCGCAGGTATTTCATAACAATTAATGATAGTAACACCGAATAAAAAGTAAAAACGGTATCTACTGTATTATTACATTGAATAAGGACTTCTTATAGTTAATAACATAATATAGTAATAATAAATAGTTATTTTCTCCCCATAACCATATAAAAGTGCATTTGTACAATTTTATCTTACAGTAACACAGAATCTTATTATGGTGGGCTGATACCTGAACTAAGTAAAACCTGTATCTCAAGTTATTAACCCTCCACCTTAAGTTTTAAATTACAAATTACATGCATTACAATAAATTTTCCATAATGTGGGTATCTAGAAAACTATTCTTTAAAATAATACAGTTAACTTATATCTAATAGCGCGGTGAGTAGTCTCGCTTGTGTAGTATTAGTGTGTGTATATGTGTGTGTGTGTGTGTGTGTGTGTGTGTAATGCTTATATTAATTAGCCATGTGTTAATTAAAAAAAAAAGAAAAAGAAGTTTAGTGGTGTTGAGACTTAGAGTGCACATAGTGTTTACCATGCACGGAAAACATGTGAGAATGCACAAGCGTGTGGACAGTACTTATATATCAATAATGCAACCGCGAACCTGGGTGTTGGTCCAAGTAATAAGAGATTAGGAGATGAGTAATATAGGATAGAATAATGACTTTAGATGTGATGAAGATGCCTCTTGTGTACATATCATATGTTTTATTAGTAACTTATTTTTTGTATTTGTTTACTTGGGATTTTCAGAAGGAATCAGGAATAACATACTCGCCTCTAAACAATTTGGAAACAAACAATAAATAAGAATGTAACGTACTGCAGCAGAAACTCAAGCGAAGTTGGATAGGTTACATGATGAGGTATAATTTTAGACTAATATAAAATTGTCTCAACATATTATATTTGAGTAAAAGTAGAAGTGAAATCTTGTAATTAGCTCTCTGATGACTAATCCTCTACCAAGTGATACCACCCATGGGCTTACAGAAAACCGGTGTGAAACAACGCCTGCGCTGTGTTTCACTGAGTGAGTGAGGATACCGGAGGCCCATTCCCCCTCCCCCCAACTTGTGATACTGGTAGTAAAAATGTAAATCCTAACTAACTGGTAACTGTATCATACCGAACCCACTTAGAGTCTTTGTCTTCTGATTCAGTCTTCAAAGATTGTTTTTACCACATATTCTTACCGTAATCTCCGAAAATAGCACTTGAGTTATAAGACGTAGCTACCGAGATCTACTAGATGCTCTTTGGTATCTAGATGATTTCGTTAACTACAAATTTTATGAAGTCATATGATATCAATATACAATGGCCAACGATTCTCTGATAACGCGTTTCAGTAAATCATACAACGCCATCTGTCGGAACTGAACACAATAACTGCAACTGAACCGCGCTAGCAAAGAACAACGAACCGTTGTATAAATATCGTCTAGATTACCCGAAAACCTGTTGGGGGATGCGAAACACACACTCAAGAGTATTAAGCTGACTATAACCGCCTCTTGAAATAAAGGTTTGTTGATAATAAAATGTTTTTTATGAAAGTTATGAAAAACCAATCCGTATGGTGACGAATGAAAAATATGGGGTTACACCACCTCTATTTATCCATGAGTTGACTAAAAGAGCATACAATATTAGACAACTGATATAAATTCATATCTACTTTTTTTGTAAAACTTACATACTAAGCATACATGTTGGTAGATTACGAATATTCATTCATTCATTTATTTGCAGAAATGAAGGTATACAAAGATCTTAATAATTATTATAATAATATGTGAACTGTTTACATTCTACCATTATGTAACAGTGTACTTTTTATTTTTACGTAGGTTAAGTAATAATAAGCATTATTATTTAAAAACAGTCAGAAACATAAATACTTAAAAGAAAAAAAATTACAGAAAATATGTTACTTAAAATGTCAGAAGTTTAAAAGTTTTTTAAAAATACATAAAACAACGTGTAACAAAATACCAGCGACTTTAAAGTAACAGATAAACTTCAGAGCAATTACATTACTTCTCTTTTTTTCTTTTAAATCCTAGCGCCAGTTACATATGCCATCGTCATCCAAATATTCTCGAAGAGATTAATAGCACTTAGCAATGAGCAGTTTTTGAAGACGATTCTTGAAAATGATTGTATTGTCAGCCTTTTCATACAATTCGCTAACCTGTTGTGAACATGTGAAGCATTGCAAACTAAGTTTTATGCATTAATGCGGTTTTGCTGTTAGCTCACATAACATGACTGCGTGGCGAGCTGCCACTACTGCGCTTGGTCCGACCCGAGAATCGAACCTGCGACCTCAAGCTCAGCAGTCGCACACGCTACCACTGCGCCACCGAGGCATACATATAAAACTGCCTATTTGATCCAACTAGTGTCTGGAACGGCTGGACCACTTATAACGGTACATTATTATATTTTAAAAGGTGGATGGAAGCTAGGGGCATACTCTTGGGTATGTGTTTGGTTTCCATCAACAGGTTTTTGGTTAACCTAGACGATATTCATACAACGGTTAGTTATTCTTTGCTAACGCAGTTCAGTAAATTATACACCGCCATCTATAGTAGCGAAAAAAGTAAACATAAATTATCTGTAATAAACCGCAGGTATTTCATAACAATTAATGATAGTAACACCGAATAAAAAGTAAAAAAGGTATCTACTGTTTTATTACATTGAATAAGGACTTCTTATAGTTAATAACAGAATATAGTAATAATAAATAGTTATTTTCTCCCCATAACCATATAAAAGTGCATTTGTACAATTTTATCTTACAGTAACACAGAATCTTATTATGGTGGGCTGATACCTGAACTAAGTAAAACCTGTATCTCAAGTTATTAACCCTCCACCTTAAGTTTTAAATTACAAATTACATGCATTACAATAAATTTTCCATAATGTGGGTATCTAGAAAACTATTCTTTAAAATAATACAGTTAACTTATATCTAATAGCGCGGTGAGTAGTCTCGCTTGTGTAGTATTAGTGTGTGTATATGTGTGTGTGTGTGTGTGTGTGTGTGTGTGTGTGTGTGTGTGTAATGCTTATATTAATTAGCCATGTGTTAATTAAAAAAAAAAGAAAAAGAAGTTTAGTGGTGTTGAGACTTAGAGTGCACATAGTGTTTACCATGCACGGAAAACATGTGAGAATGCACAAGCGTGTGGACAGTACTTATATATCAATAATGCAACCGCGAACCTGGGTGTTGGTCCAAGTAATAAGAGATTAGGAGATGAGTAATATAGGATAGAATAATGACTTTAGATGTGATGAAGATGCCTCTTGTGTACATATCATATGTTTTATTAGTAACTTATTTTTTGTATTTGTTTACTTGGGATTTTCAGAAGGAATCAGGAATAACATACTCGCCTCTAAACAATTTGGAAACAAACAATAAATAAGGATGTAACGTACTGCAGCAGAAACTCAAGCGAAGTTGGATAGGTTACATGATGAGGTATAATTTTAGACTAATATAAAATTGTCTCAACATATTATATTTGAGTAAAAGTAGAAGTGAAATCTTGTAATTAGCTCTCTGATGACTAATCCTCTACCAAGTGATACCACCCATGGGCTTACAGAAAACCGGTGTGAAACAACGCCTGCGCTGTGTTTCACTGAGTGAGTGAGGATACCGGAGGCCCATTCCCCCTCCCCCCAACTTGTGATACTGGTAGTAAAAATGTAAATCCTAACTAACTGGTAACTGTATCATACCGAACCCACTTAGAGTCTTTGTCTTCTGATTCAGTCTTCAAAGATTGTTTTTACCACATATTCTTACCGTAATCTCCGAAAATAGCACTTGAGTTATAAGACGTAGCTACCGAGATCTACTAGATGCTCTTTGGTATCTAGATGATTTCGTTAACTACAAATTTTATGAAGTCATATGATATCAATATACAATGGCCAACGATTCTCTAATAACGCGATTCAGTAAATCATACAACGCCATCTATAGTAGCGAAACAAGTAAACATAAATTATGTGTAATGAACCGCAGGTATTTCATAACAATTAATGATAGTAACACCGAATAAAAAGTAAAAACGGTATCTACCGTTTTATTGCATTGAATAAGGACTTCTTATAGTTAATAACATAACATAGTAATAATAATAATAAATAGTTATTTTCTCCCCATAACCATATAAAAGTGCATTTGTACAATTTTATCTTACAGTAACACAGAATCTTATTATGGTGGGCTGATACCTGAACTAGGTAAAACCTGTATCTCAAGTTATTAACCCTCCACCTTAAGTTTTAAATTACAAATTACATGCATTACAATAAATTTTCCATAATGTGGGTATCTAGAAAACTATTCTTTAAAATAATACAGTTAACTTATATCTAATAGCGCGGTGAGTAGTCTCGCTTGTGTAGTATTAGTGTGTGTATATGTGTGTGTGTGTGTGTGTGTGTGTGTGTGTGTGTGTGTTTTTTTTTTTTTTTTTTTTTTTTTTTTTTTTTTTTTTTTTTTTTTTTTTTTTTTTTCTTCCCAGAGGTTTGGACAAAAATACTCTTACGTATTATCAGGGTCTAACCTGGGTATGTCGGACTCGGATGTTAGATTACCCCCATACCGACTAAAAAAAACCACCTCCTCTGGCGTCAACCTCCTCTTCCCCCACGGAACTGCCGCTAGGCATTACTTCGTGGAGGGAGGCTCTAGCTACTGCTCTTCCGTCGTGCTAATGTCACGGGTTTTTCTTTTCCGATCGCTTTCTTTCCAATCGACGGAGTTCCTGCAGAACTTCCGTCGCAAAAGCGCTTGTCGCCTGCCATGCTGTCTCGGATGAAAGCATAGCTTCTATCAAAGACTCTGGCTGAATTTTCTTTGTAAGGGCCTCTGTCCAGGTACTGCGTAACAAGTCGAAACGAGGACACGCAAAGAACACGTGCTCTGCATCTTCACTAACTCCTGGGCAGGACGGGCACGTCGGAGATACCTCGTGCTTATATTTATAGAGGTATGCACGATAGCACCCATGTCCTGAGATCATTTGTGTTAGATAGTAGTTGACCTCACCATGATTTCGTTTCAACCAGTCATCAACTTGTGGAATAAGACGGTAGGTCCATCTGCCTTTTGTACTGTTATCCCACTTCGATTGCCATCGTCGTATGCTATTTAGCCGTTCCTCCGTGCCAAGTTCTCCAGGGCTCAATGTCGTCGTTACTTTACGGAGGTAAAGGGCTTTCCGTTCTTCGGCTAGTAATTCAATAGGCAGCATCCCGGCAATAACGTTCACAGCGTCGTCAGACACTGTGCGGAAAGCACTGGCAATTCTTAAAGCACTCAGCCGATATACTGGTGCAATTTTCCTTCGTGCTTCCTGTATTTTAACCGCATCGGCCCAGATGGGGATTCCGTAGGTGAGTACGGATGTTACCACAGACGTCAGTAACGCCCTCCTTCTCTGCTTCGGGCCTCCTATGTTGGGCATCAGCCTTGATAAAGTCGCTCTGATCACTGAAGCTTTGGCACCCACGTGCTGTGCCTGCAGTTTGAAGTTGAGTCGGGCATCAATTATAACACCCAAATACCGAAGGGACGGCTGGGATGTGATCTCATGTGCTCCAACTTGCAGTGTGATGGTTTCTAATCGTTTCCTGCCAGTAATGAGCACTGCCTCAGTCTTGTGCTCGGCCAACCGCAGTCCAACTGTGTTCATCCAGTGGCTTATCTTTTCGATGGTAGCGTCAAAGGCGAAGGTAATTTCTTCGAGATGCTTTGCAACGACCACTACGGCAACATCATCTGCATATGCCACGAGTTTGACTTCTTTTGGAAGTTCTAATTTTAATAGTCCGTCATACATGATATTCCACAAAAGTGGGCCTAGAACTGAGCCCTGGGGTACTCCTCCAGTGACTTTGTATGTTTTCGGACCAGCTTTTGTGTCATATTTTAGGAACCTGTCAGTAAAGTAGCTTACAACCATTCTTTGTAAGTATCCTGGTACCTTCATTTCGTGAAGAGCTTTCATAATGCAGTCCCATTTGGCGGAATTGAAGGCATTTTTGATATCCAACGTTGCTACCAGGCAGTATTTCTTCGTACCTCCCTTCCATCTAGTTCCGGCGATTGCGTCCTTAGCTGTATTTACGACAACGCTAATTGCATCCAAGGTAGAGCGTCCCCTCCGAAAGCCGTATTGGTTGCTGGCAAGAAGCGGTTCGACTGTTGCTTCGATCCTCCTGTGTATTATGCGTTCGAGTATTTTGCCAGCTGTATCCAACATGCAGAGTGGACGATAGGATGTTGGTTCTTCTGGGGGTCTCTTTCCTTTGGGGAGGAGGACTAGTCTCTGCTGTTTCCACATCGATGGAAAGGTACCTTCTGTGAGGCAATTGTTATAGACATCAAGGAATATTGCAGGCGCTGCTTTAATGGCAGCTTTTAGCGCAATATTCGGAATTCCATCTGGTCCCGGAGCTTTCATATTCCCTACTCTAGAACATGCTTCGAACAGCTGATCTTCTGTAATGGGTGGAATTTCTTCTCTTTCATATTGCTCTATCTGATGGTGTAGTTGCATTTGGTGAGGGAACAGCGTGGCAACGATCTTATCTAAGAGTTTGGGACAGGTGGGCGATGGCATTGGTTGGCTTTTCAGATGAGTCATTACCACCTTATACGGTCTACCCCATGGGTCGTCATCTACCTCAAGAATCAGCTCATTCCAACATCGTCTTTTGCTGTCTTTGATCGCTTTGTTTAGTCTTTGGTGAGCCTTTTTATATACTGCTACCAGTTCCTCATAGTTTGATCTTTTCCTACGGCGTTGTGCTGCTCTTCTTGCCTTAAGGCACTTTTTACGGAGGTTACTGATATCTTCGTTCCACCAATGCATCGAAGAAAGCCGGATCATAGCGCGTTTCCTAGGCATGGTGGTGTCGCAGGCTTCTGTTATTCTCTTCATCAGATATTTTGCCATATTTTCAGCATTTGCACCACTGATTGGTTCGTTATTAAGAGCCACAATGAAAACTTCAAGGTCAAAGGCGCTTACCTTCCATCCAATTGTCTTAGTTTTCCTGTGCGCTCTTCCAATCCTTTGTTCGAAGGATACTTCCCATAATAGTGCACAGTGATCACTAGCTGTGTAGGTGTCCATCACATCCCAAGAGCAGTTTCCCTTAACTAGACTGCTGGAGACAAAGGTTAGGTCAACGATGGAATTCGCTTCTCCTCGGACAAAAGTAGGTTTATCTCCACTATTTAGCAACACTACATCCAGGCTGGACATTGCCTCTAGTAGCACCTTTCCTCGTGCGTTTGTCTCCTTACTACCCCAATCGACTGCCCAGGAGTTAAAGTCCCCTGCGATTGCAATCGGGGAATATTGGTTCGCATCTTCGGTCAGTCGATCTACAAGGTTCTTGAACTCTTCGAGTGAAAGGCTGGGTGGGGCATAGCAGCTGTAGAAGTAAATTCCCTCAAGTTTTGCCACGACAAAACCGGCTTCACCATTATTAGCAGAACTCTGAAAGGTACATCCGCCGCAGGCCCAAATCACAGCTTTAGTGGTACTATCCGTTTCCCATGATTGAGTTGTGAGGTGTCTATATGGCTCCGAAATCAGAACAAGGTCTGGATTCAGTTCTCGTACGGTCTGCATGAGCAAATCGTGTGCAGCCTCACAATGATTAAGGTTTAGTTGCAGTATCTTCATGATTGTTTTTTTTTTCTCACCTTCTGGAGTGCCTCTTTAAAAACTGGGCATCTGCTGCTACCAGCAATGTGGGCACAATTTCTCGCGTTGCCTTTTTCGAGACATAAGGTACATCGAGCATCTTTTTTACAGGTGGCAGCTTTGTGTCCCTGTTCTCCGCAGTTGGTGCAGAGATTGGACCGGTCCACGTTGCTCTTACACTTAGCGGCAAGGTGTCCATAGTGCCAACACCTAAAACACTTGGTTGGTCTCTCCACGATTCTTATTCGGCAGTTGACCCAGCCAATTCTGATTTTGCCGTGCTCCCCCAGGACCTTCTTCGCTATTGACGCTGCAAGTGTCACTGATGCAGTCTGTGTACCGCCATACGCCTTGCGCAGTGATTTGATGACATCCAGAGTCAGTTCACAGTCTTCTTCAGCTGCTTTCTGTAGAGCTTCGAGAACATCTTCTTTAGTCGTCGTGTCATCCAGGTCTCGTATTTCGATTTCTTCTTGTGGTCCCTTGCTTATAACTTCAGCTTCATTCCCAAGGAGCTTAGCTATGGTTTTTTGGAGCCCGAGACCTTTGTCTGTGTTCTCTTTGGTAAGTATGATTAACAAATCACCAGTCGCTGTCCTGCGGATTTTATCTACTGTTGAGCGGACTTGCTCATCAGGAACATCCTTCTTGACCCGACTGAGTATATCCGCATACTTTTCTTTTTGTTTAGGCCGAACAATCAATGCATTGGGCCTCTCCACTGATTGTCTTGGTTTCTTCTTCCAAGACTGCTTTTTCTCCTTTTTGGATTTAACTGTCCGCCACTCTAATATGTTCTTGTCAGGTGTTTGTGTTGTATTTTCAGCGAGTAGGGTGGGTCCTGATCCCTTTATTTTCTTCGCGTTCTTGCTCACCGATTCTGGTGGTGTCCGCTCTTTTCGTTTAGCCTTGCGAATATTACGTTTTTCTCCAGTGACGGACTCAACATCAGTTTCGAGTTCACTGTCTATCGTCGTAGTCGTCTCAGTAAGGCTCCGTACACGAGGTGTTGGTGGTGTACATGAGACTATTGGCATCAATTTGGTTTGAGACTGGTCTGTGAGTCGGGCATCTTCTAACGTTTTAAGTCTCTTGAAGGCACTGCCGATACTGGCCACTTTGGTTTTTATCTCCTTATGGACGTTTATTTTAGGTTGGACAAACTCTCTGAGCTCGCTGATTAACTTTTCAAGATGGTCCCACGCTTGCATCCTCTTCATGTCCGCACTTACGTTTACAGTTGGTTGCTGGGCCTCCTGGCCACTGTTACTTCTTGATTCATTTTGGTTTTTATTAATATTAAAACTTATCATTTTG
Source organism: Spilarctia lutea (assembly GCA_916048165.1). Taxonomy (NCBI): domain Eukaryota; kingdom Metazoa; phylum Arthropoda; class Insecta; order Lepidoptera; family Erebidae; genus Spilarctia; species Spilarctia lutea. The sequence continues at coordinate 2,502,940 of OU696498.1, read as the reverse complement.
TTCCCACGAGTACCTAGGGAAATTTCCGTCCACTCCAGCAGAGCCCCGGTTGCTAGAGTAAGGCCACTAAATACGCCTGGGGTTGGACCCGGTGCCCAGGGGAACCGTTTGCGACGCCACTTCCCTGGCGCCATGCAGTCCTCGACACGGTATCTTAACGTCTTAACTTGGAGTGTTTTGTCCGCGGGAGCTATTTTATTTCACTCCTACCCTCCTCTCTTGCGAGCGGCGAGCATTCTCCTATCCGCTGGTGGAGACGCGCCCGGTAGCAGTGTGTGTGTGTGTGTGTGTGTGTGTGTGTGTGTGTGTGTGTGTGTGTGTAATGCTTATATTAATTAGCCATGTGTTAATTAAAAAAAAAGAAAAAGAAGTTTAGTGGTGTTGAGACTTAGAGTGCACATAGTGTTTACCATGCACGGAAAACATGTGAGAATGCACAAGCATGTGGACAGTACTTATATATCAACAATGCAACCGCGAACCTGGGTGTTGGTCCAAGTAATAAGAGATTAGGAGATGAGTAATATAGGATAGAATAATGACTTTAGATGTGATGAAGATGCCTCTTGTGTACATATCATTTGTTTTATTAGTAACTTATTTTTTGTATTTGTTTACTTAGGATTTTCAGAAGGAATCAGGAATAACATACTCGCCTCTAAACAATTTGGAAACAAACAATAAATAAGGATGTAACGTACTGCAGCAGAAACTCAAGCGAAGTTGGATAGGTTACATGATGAGGTATAATTTTAGACTAATATAAAATTGTCTCAACATATTATATTTGAGTAAAAGTAGAAGTGAAATCTTGTAATTAGCTCTCTGATGACTAATCCTCTACCAAGTGATACCACCCATGGGCTTACAGAAAACCGGTGTGAAACAACGCCTGCGCTGTGTTTCACTGAGTGAGTGAGGATACCGGAGGCCCATTCCCCCTCCCCCCAACTTGTGATACTGGTAGTAAAAATGTAAATCCTAACTAACTGGTAACTGTATCATACCGAACCCACTTAGAGTCTTTGTCTTCTGATTCAGTCTTCAAAGATTGTTTTTACCACATATTCTTACCGTAATCTCCGAAAATAGCACTTGAGTTATAAGACGTAGCTACCGAGATCTACTAGATGCTCTTTGGTATCTAGATGATTTCGTTAACTACAAATTTTATGAAGTCATATGATATCAATATACAATGGCCAACGATTCTCTGATAACGCGTTTCAGTAAATCGTACAACGCCATCTGTCGGAACTGAACACAATAACTACAACTGAACCGCGCTAGCAAAGAACAACGAACCGTTGTATAAATATCGTCTAGATTACCCGAAAACCTGTTGGGGGATGCGAAACACACACTCAAGAGTATTAAGCTGACTATAACCGCCTCTTGAAATACAGGTTTGTTGATAATAAAATGTTTTTTATGAAAGTAATGAAAAACCAATCCGTATGGTGACGAATGAAAAATATGGGGTTACACCACCTCTATTTATCCATGAGTTGACTAAAAGAGCATACAATATTAGACAACTGATATAAATTCATATCTACTTTTTTTGTAAAACTTACATACTAAGCATACATGTTGGTAGATTACGAATATTCATTCATTCATTTATTTGCAGAAATGAAGGTATACAAAGATCTTAATAATTATTATAATAATATGTGAACTGTTTACATTCTACCATTATGTAACAGTGTACTTTTTATTTTTACGTAGGTTAAGTAATAATAAGCATTATTATTTAAAAACAGTCAGAAACATAAATACTTAAAAGAAAAAAAATTACAGAAAATATGTTACTTAAAATGTCAGAAGTTTAAAAGTTTTTTAAAAATTCATAAAACAACGTGTAACAAAATACCAGCGACTTTAAAGTAACAGATAAACTTCAGAACAATTACATTACTTCTCTTTTTTTCTTTTAAATCCTAGCGCCAGTTACATATGCCATCGTCATCCAAATATTCTCGAAGAGATTAATAGCACTTAGCAATGAGCAGTTTTTGAAGACGATTCTTGAAAATGATTGTATTGTCAGCCTTTTCATACAATTCGCTAACCTGTTGTGAACATGTGAAGCATTGCAAACTAAGTTTTATGCATTAATGCGGTTTTGCTGTTAGCTCACATAACATGACTGCGTGGCGAGCTGCCACTACTGCGCTTGGTCCGACCCGAGAATCGAACCTGCGACCTCAAGCTCAGCAGTCGCACACGCTACCACTGCGCCACCGAAGCATACATATAAAACTGCCTATTTGATCCAACTAGTGTCTGGAACGGCTGGACCACTTATAACGGTACATTATTATATTTTAAAAGGTGGATGGAAGCTAGGGGCATACTCTTGGGTATGTGTTTGGCTTCCATCAACAGGTTTTTGGTTAACCTAGACGATATTCATACAACGGTTAGTTATTCTTTGCTAACGCAGTTCAGTAAATTATACACCGCCATCTATAGTAGCGAAAAAAGTAAACATAAATTATCTGTAATAAACCGCAGGTATTTCATAACAATTAATGATAGTAACACCGAATAAAAAGTAAAAACGGTATCTACTGTATTATTACAATAATAAAAACTTTCTATAGTTAATAACATAACATAACATAATAATAATAATAAGCTTTTGAGGGTGCTTGAGTTGTATAAAATTGATACGATATAAAGAAGTTTTCACTTCAAAAATAATCCATAACACGATAAACCTCTAGGGTTTGTGTTGTGTTACACAGTTATTCGGTATCGCATATTTACAGTGTTTATACACTATCTGTTAGCGTGTGTTGATAATACACGAGAGCTAGATACATGCCTCCCAAATAAGACCAATTCAATATCTAAAAAAGATTCGATCCTTCGTCCAAGAAAAATGCCTTTAATTTAGTTCGAATATTACTCTGTGTAATTTTATTAATTAAATCCGGCGGTAGCTTGTTTATAAGGCGAGGTATTATATAGTTAGAAGTTCTTTCGCCGTACGTGTTGTTCGCGCGCACTGTACGCAACCGGTTTTGAGCCGCCGCTGTAGTATACACAGCATGTTAAGTGTCACTTTTTAATTTGCTATTAAAAAAGTTTTCCTTTAAAATGATAAATTTAAACTAACTTTGGACTGGTAATAAGTTACAATGTTTAAGCAGGCCAATTTCGAAGTTATAAAATAATAATTCAATCTTTGGGGATACAATTGTCTTTAGTATTGCTGTACTGCACGGTTGGCCGAGTGGTGTCAGCGGTCGCCATGCCGCTTGCTACTGCGCCAAGTGTCGTGGGTTCAAATCCCACGCGGTACCTACAACACTTTGTGTGATCCACGAATTGTTGTCCCGAGTCTGGATGTTCTTTGTGTCCGTTTCATGTATGTTTGTAAAGTCCCCCACGACACAGGATGTTTATTCCTAATGTGGGAGTTGTCTTTTATAAATAAAAAAAAAAAAAAAAAAAAAAAAAAAAGTATTTTCAATTGTAAATGGTAGATTTTTCCAATAAAACTATTAAGTATATGTTCGAGCATAGCTACTAAGACCGTACTGGATATAAGATTGTGCTAATGAATGATACAACATTATTTGGATTTTAAATGGAATTCTGTTTTTAAGGATAATAATGTTAGCTAAGAATTAGCCGAACGCACATATATATGTGCATATATGATTGAAGCTACTTGCGGTTCATTACAAATAATTTATATTTACTTGTTTCGATACAATAGATGGCGGTGTATGAAATACTAAACCGCACTAGCACAGAACAACGAACCGTTGTATGAATATCGTCTAGATTAACCTAAAACCTGTTGATACAAGCAAAACGCATACTCAAGAGATATGCGGTTTTGTTGCATCAAAAGATTCAACGCCGATTCAAATCATACAACGCCATCTAAAGGATCTGAACAAAATACCTATTACATTAAATAAGGACTTCTTATAGTTAATAACATAACATATTCATCTCGAAACAATTTGGAAACAAACAACAATTAAGGATGTAACATACTGCAGCAGAAACTCAAGTGGAGTTGGACAGGTCACCTGATGAGATATAATTTTAAACTAAATAAAAATAACTCAATATTTTACGTTGCTTTTAAACTAGAAGTGAAATCTTGTAATTAGCTCTCTGATGACTAATCCTCTACCAAGTGATACCACCCATGGGCTTACAGAAAACCGGTGTGAAACAACGCCTGCGCTGTGTTTCACTGAGTGAGTGAGGATACCGGAGGCCCATTCCCCCTCCCCCCAACTTGTGATACTGGTAGTAAAAATGTAAATCCTAACTAACTGGTAACTGTATCATACCGAACCCACTTAGAGTCTTTGTCTTCTGATTCAGTCTTCAAAGATTGTTTTTACCACATATTCTTACCGTAATCTCCGAAAATAGCACTTGAGTTATAAGACGTAGCTACCGAGATCTACTAGATGCTCTTTGGTATCTAGATGATTTCGTTAACTACAAATTTTATGAAGTCATATGATATCAATATACAATGGCCAACGATTCTCTGATAACGCGTTTCAGTAAATCATACAACGCCATCTGTCGGAACTGAACACAATAACTACAACTGAACCGCGCTAGCAAAGAACAACGAACCGTTGTATAAATATCGTCTAGATTACCCGAAAACCTGTTGGGGGATGCGAAACACACACTCAAGAGTATTAAGCTGACTATAACCGCCTCTTGAAATAAAGGTTTGTTGATAATAAAATGTTTTTTATGAAAGTTATGAAAAACCAATCCGTATGGTGACGAATGAAAAATATGGGGTTACACCACCTCTATTTATCCATGAGTTGACTAAAAGAGCATACAATATTAGACAACTGATATAAATTCATATCTACTTTTTTTGTAAAACTTACATACTAAGCATACATGTTGGTAGATTACGAATATTCATTCATTCATTTATTTGCAGAAATGAAGGTATACAAAGATCTTAATAATTATTATAATAATATGTGAACTGTTTACATTCTACCATTATGTAACAGTGTACTTTTTATTTTTACGTAGGTTAAGTAATAATAAGCATTATTATTTAAAAACAGTCAGAAACATAAATACTTAAAAGAAAAAAAATTACAGAAAATATGTTACTTAAAATGTCAGAAGTTTAAAAGTTTTTTAAAAATACATAAAACAACGTGTAACAAAATACCAGCGACTTTAAAGTAACAGATAAACTTCAGAGCAATTACATTACTTCTCTTTTTTTCTTTTAAATCCTAGCGCCAGTTACATATGCCATCGTCATCCAAATATTCTCGAAGAGATTAATAGCACTTAGCAATGAGCAGTTTTTGAAGACGATTCTTGAAAATGATTGTATTGTCAGCCTTTTCATACAATTCGCTAACCTGTTGTGAACATGTGAAGCATTGCAAACTAAGTTTTATGCATTAATGCGGTTTTGCTGTTAGCTCACATAACATGACTGCGTGGCGAGCTGCCACTACTGCGCTTGGTCCGACCCGAGAATCGAACCTGCGACCTCAAGCTCAGCAGTCGCACACGCTACCACTGCGCCACCGAGGCATACATATAAAACTGCCTATTTGATCCAACTAGTGTCTGGAACGGCTGGACCACTTATAACGGTACATTATTATATTTTAAAAGGTGGATGGAAGCTAGGGGCATACTCTTGGGTATGTTTTTGGTTTCCATCAACAGGTTTTTGGTTAACCTAGACGATATTCATACAACGGTTAGTTATTCTTTGCTAACGCAGTTCAGTAAATTATACACCGCCATCTATAGTAGCGAAAAAAGTAAACATAAATTATCTGTAATAAACCGCAGGTATTTCATAACAATTAATGATAGTAACACCGAATAAAAAGTAAAAACGGTATCTACCGTTTTATTGCATTGAATAAGGACTTCTTATAGTTAATAACATAACTTGTTATGAATTATCTGAAAAGATGGTGCACATGAGTTTCTCACCAGCTCTTCTCATTAATGCAATACCCATCGGAGCTGGTACTTGGATTGATTTCAATTTAAACCTTTGAGTTAAATTGAAATCAATCTAAGCTCCGGTAATTCAAATCATCTCAGTGCATTTAGTATTAGGAGTTTTGTTTTATATTTTTATGTTTGTATTTTTGACGTGTTCAAGTGCCTTTTGGGGCCAATGGAAATTAATGATTTGAGTTTGAGTTTGAGTTTAACATAGTAATAATAATAATAAATAGTTATTTTCTCCCCATAACCATATAAAAGTGCATTTGTACAATTTTATCTTACAGTAACACAGAATCTTATTATGGTGGGCTGATACCTGAACTAAGTAAAACCTGTATCTCAAGTTATTAACCCTCCACCTTAAGTTTTAAATTACAAATTACATGCATTACAATAAATTTTCCATAATGTGGGTATCTAGAAAACTATTCTTTAAAATAATACAGTTAACTTATATCTAATAGCGCGGTGAGTAGTCTCGCTTGTGTAGTATTAGTGTGTGTATATGTGTGTGTGTGTGTGTGTGTGTGTGTGTGTGTGTGTGTGTGTGTGTAATGCTTATATTAATTAGCCATGTGTTAATTAAAAAAAAAGAAAAAGAAGTTTAGTGGTGTTGAGACTTAGAGTGCACATAGTGTTTACCATGCACGGAAAACATGTGAGAATGCACAAGCGTGTGGACAGTACTTATATATCAACAATGCAACCGCGAACCTGGGTGTTGGTCCAAGTAATAAGAGATTAGGAGATGAGTAATATAGGATAGAATAATGACTTTAGATGTGATGAAGATGCCTCTTGTGTACATATCATATGTTTTATTAGTAACTTATTTTTTGTATTTGTTTACTTGGGATTTTCAGAAGGAATCAGGAATAACATACTCGCCTCTAAACAATTTGGAAACAAACAATAAATAAGGATGTAACGTACTGCAGCAGAAACTCAAGCGAAGTTGGATAGGTTACATGATGAGGTATAATTTTAGACTACAGTTGCGCGCGAGATGCGGTAGCAGACGCATGCGCTATTGGCAAAGTCTGCGGTCGTACGTAACTTTTACAACTACCCGCATTTAATTTTATTATATATTGTCAAGTGGTGTTGGAGTAAATATGGATTCTAGTGAGTCCATCGGGAGCGACGTGATGGATGAGGAAAATATTGTGAGCGAGCGACAAGTTAGTGTAGAAATACACAAAGAAGGTGAGAGATGTACAAATATTATTCAAAGAAATGTTGAAAAACGAGTTCGAGAAGATAGTGAAGAGATAATAGAGGAAGATGAGGGCTTCACTACAGTCAGAAAAGGTAAAAGAAGGTTGTCAAATAATTTTAGGAAGGTATCGGACAATACGAGCCAAAGGAAATCAGAACAAGATGTTTTTATGGTTATGATAACGTCGAAAGAGATTTTACCAAAACAATTTGCTATGGCTAAGATTCTTAAAACCGAAAACATACAGAATATCTCAAAAATTCAATATAAGGGTCTGTATAAAGTACTTATACACTTTGACGACAAAGAAAGTGCAAGAAAACTAATTTGTTGTGAAAAAATGGATTCTTTGGGGTACAGATGCCAAATGACTGATGAAATAAATTTATCCTATGGAGTTCTGCGAGATACAGACTTGGATATTGAAGATCAAGAAATTAGCGATATTTTACAATGTGAGTATAAAATTGTATCGATGAAAAGGTTAAAGCGCTTAAATGAAATGAGTCAATGGGTAGACAGTGGTACCATACGTCTTTGTTTTAAGAGCTCCACTTTACCCCCATACGTATATGCGTATGGGTGTAGATTTAAAGTGGAATCATATACCTTTCCCGTTTCACAATGCTCTGGGTGTTGGAGATATGGCCACCTTATCAGATTTTGTCCCAACAAGAAGAAGATATGCCCAAAATGTAGTGGCTCTCACGAAAATTGTGATGTTACGAACTACACATGTACAAACTGTATAGGATCTCATATGGCTCTAGACAAGTCTTGTCCTTTATTTATCAAAGAAAAAGATATAAGAAAAATAATGTCTAGCAAGAACTGTACTTATCGAAAAGCCCTAATGCAATGGTTAGATAACAGAAAATCAATGACAAACAACAGCCAAAATATAAAGAACAACATGGACTCTGTTTCAATTATCATCGGGAATAAGAACGACCGATCGACATCTTATAGGGATGTAGTTGCAAACAATTCATTTGGGACATTATACTCAGATAAGGAAGAGCAGGACATTGAATCTTCTGACGATGACAAAAACCAAAATGATCGCTCCCAATCCAATGAAAAGAAACAGAAGGGAAAGAAGAAAAAAAACAGCAGGAAGAGACACTTTATGAAAAGGAAAACTGGTATAATATGGAACCTAATATTGAAAGGAATACTGACAATCAGAGACAACAGGATAATTTTGGTTTCAAGTTATTCATCAGTAAAATAAAAGACATCTGTGTAGAAACTAAGGGTTTTATAGATAAAATGAAATTATTATTTAGTTACATAGTAAAAAAGTGTGTAAAGTTTGCCATAGATTTGTTAAAAAAACAAGATTTATTTACAAAATTGATAACATTATTTACAAATGGCTAATTTACAAAAGAATTTTATGTTGAATATAATGCAGTGGAACGCGCAGAGCTTGAGACCTAAAATAACTGATATAAAACAATTCCTATCAAATAATAAAATTCACATAGCCCTCATATGCGAGACATGGTTAGAACCTGAGTCTGATTTACATGTAAGTAGTTACCAGTTATATCGTAAAGACCGAGATGATGGATACGGAGGAGTGGCGATTATGGTTCACAACTCTATTAAAGTCGAACAATGTAGCTTTAACCTAATCAATCGTGGAATAGAAGTGGTCGCCATCAATCTATTTAACTGCGACCAACTTAGACATTTAGTTCTGGTTTATTGTCCGCCATCTATTTATACCGTCCAATCAGATTGGGACAATCTTTTTTCAAAATTTTCTCGCAATTGCGTAATAGCCGGAGATTTTAATGCGCACCCCACAAATTGGTCGAGTAAAAATGACTCAAGGGGAGGTCAAGTATATGATGCAACTTTAGAACATTTTATCTCATTGAACGGGAGTCACTCAACTAGAATTAAAATAGTTAATAATGTTTTACATAAAACATCTCCAGATATAACTTTCATCTCTAGTGACTTAGCCATGTGTTTCGATTGGCAAGTTACGAATGATAATCTTGGTAGTGATCACTTGGTAATTAAAATAAAATTCAATTTTAGAGAAACTATAAAGGTAAATAAAAAACGCAAATTTAGTCTAGCTGATTGGGAGAAATATACAAAACATTTAGAAAACTATTACTCTATTACTAATTTCAAGCAAAGTAGTATTCAATTGGAATATAATAATTTTATTAGCCAATTAAATGACGCAGCAGACTTATATATTCCAGTAAGTAAAGAATTCAATAACCCTAGTAGTAACTTTCGACCTCAGCCTTATTGGAATCCATCCCTTTCTAAATTAATTGCCAAACGTCGCTTAGCTTTGAGTCAGTTCAGGAAAAATCCAACCCCAACGAATCTCAGCATCCTGAGTAAAATTAGTTCTGAAACTAAAACTGCCATTCATCTAGCTAGGAGACAAAAGTGGCAGAAGTATTGTAACGATATTGATGAGAAAACCCAATTAACGGAAATGTGGAAACAGCTAGGATGGTTAAAAGGACGAAGGCCACCTAAAGCGTATACTAGTAATGAAAAAAAGCTAGAACTTTTATGTAGTTTAGCTCCCGATTATGTGAATTCGAATGAACCGACCATCCAATCTACTAACGATCTTCTAGAAAGCGATTTCACTCTTCAAGAATTCCAAAATTGTTTAAAAAAAAAGGATACAGCTCCAGGTGATGATGAGATATCATACTCAATGCTCTATTGTTTACCCACATGTGCCAAGCTTCATTTACTAAAAATATATAATCTTATTTTCACAACAGGAGAAATACCCGTTCAATTGCGTGAAATTCGCATTGTGCCAATACCTAAAAGAGAAACTTATCTGAATAATAATAATCTAAAGTTACGTCCAATTTCTCTAATGTCATGTGTATGCAAAATTTTACATGCGATGATAACGAAACGTCTGGAATGGTACACGGAACATTATCAATTACTATCCCCTTATACGACGGGTTTTAGGAAGAGTCAATCATGTTACGAAAACTTGGTTCGTCTAGTTACTCATGTACAAATAGGATTTTCAAGTAATATACCAACACTTACATGTTTCTTAGACATTGAGAACGCTTACAATAATATCTTAATTGATGAATTAGTGAGCATTCTTGATGAAACTGGGGTGGGTAAAAGGCTATGTATATATAAATGGAATTTCTTGTCAGAAAGACATTTACAAATGAAGGATGATTTAGACAAGAATAACACTATTATGCGATATACATGTATAGGCCTAGCGCAAGGTGATCCCATGTCTCCTTTACTTTTTAACATAGCCACCAGGCAAATATGTCGAGATATACAGAACGTGTTTATAGGTCAGTATGCTGACGATTTTGTAATTTATAGCAGTGAGAATAACTTGATGAAAAGTGTTAATAATATACAAAATGCATTGAACGCTATAGTTGTTATATTAAGCAAATTAGGATTAATTTTGTCACAAAGTAAAACTAAATTATGTTTATTTAGCAGGGGTCGAAGAAAACAGCAGTTACAGATAAAAGTTAATAACAGTATTTTAGAATTAGTAGAAGAATATAAATATTTGGGAATCCGGCTCGACCATTCTCTTAGATGGGGAAAGCAGATCACTGAATGTTATCAAAAAACGCAGAGACACCTTAATCTTCTAAAAGCTCTGGCGGGATCAACATGGGGGGTTCATCCAAAACATTTACGTAAGATCTACTTATTTTTAATTAGGAGTAGGATTGATTATTGTTCTTTTTTATACGATAATAGTGCCGAAATTCATACGAGTAAATTAGATAGGGTCCAAAACCAGGCATTACGGATTATAGGTGGCTTTATAAGAAGCACACCTATACATGTAATGGAGTCAGAGCTCTGCGTCCCTCCACTGCATTTTCGTAGAAAATATTTGGCTTGTAAATTTTATTTGAAAGTTTTGTCGCAAGCAAATAATGTAATAGTTACCCTACTTATAGATCTTAGCACACTTTGTAACCATTCATATTGGCAAAGGAAGAAAACACCATTGCTTGTTCATACTTATAATACTATGAAAAACGAAATTATATCGTCATCAGCACCATTAAACATGTTTCGGCTTAAAATTTGGGTTACAAACGTAGATATAAATAATGTAATAGAATTGCACTTAGATAGTTTAAAGTTCCCTAAAAAGACGTAGGATATATGATAAAAATATTTTAAAGTATAATGTTATTTCAGAACTAAATTCAAAATATAATGGTTGTTATGCCATATTCACCGATGGTTCTAAAAGCTCTAGTGGTCGCGGTGCTGCCTTTTATGACCCCAATATTGTAACAGACAATTCTGTTATTAACCGATTTAAAAGCACATATGATCTTTCAATAATGTCGATGGAACTCATTGCAATTTTGGAAGCCCTTACGTATACCCGATCCATTAATTGCAGTTCAATTCTTATCTGTACGGATAGCAAAAGCGCTTTACATCATATAGCTCGATGCGCCTCTGGTGGTAGAGGTGTACCGATAGCCTATGATATCCTTTCAGAAATACATTACATGAATAAAAAAGGCATTGAACTGAAATTGCAATGGGTTCCATCACATATAGGCCTAAAAGGTAATGAAGAGGCTGACAAACTCGCGTGCCAAGCAGCTTTAGATGGAAAGGTGGTAGAAGTTTTACCATACTATACGGACTTATTGCCGAAGTACAAAAATTATATCTTTCAAGAATGGAAGGAATATTTTGATAAGAGATCCGTAGAGAAGGGTATTTGGTACAAGACCATACAGAGTGAGCCTCTTCGTACTCCTTGGCTTTTAGATGGGGGGTTGAATAGGAAATTAATTGTTGTTGCACATCGTTTGAGATCAGGACACATCCCATTAAACAAGTTTTTGTTTTTGATGCGTGCGTCAGATTCTCCAAACTTTACAGTATGTGGAAAAGTAGATGATGTACACCACTTGTTAATGGAATGTGTTCGATTTCAAGCGGCAAGGGAAACCTTAATGAGGACTCTAAATCTGCACAGCATAAGCATGGGTATGTTTCATGAACTGCTTTCTACACCTCTGTCAGAAACGTCAAGTCAAATGTTTAGGGCCTTCAGTTCTCATTAATAGGTTGCTATGTTGTAAGTCTTGTAAGTGAGTAATGTTAAGTTGATAAGTGTATATATATATATATTGTATTATAGATTAGTAAGTTACGATGGAATTGGCATGTACACCATGTACAAAAATTCCTTAAAAATAAAGAGAAAAAAAAAAAAAAAAAAAATTTTAGACTACTATAAAATTGTCTCAACATATTATATTTGAGTAAAAGTAGAAGTGAAATCTTGTAATTAGCTCTCTGATGACTAATCCTCTACCAAGTGATACCACCCATGGGCTTACAGAAAACCGGTTTGAAACAACGCCTGCGCTGTGTTTCACTGAGTGAGTGAGGATACCGGAGGCCCATTCCCCCTCCCCCCAACTTGTGATACTGGTAGTAAAAATGTAAATCCTAACTAACTGGTAACTGTATCATACCGAACCCACTTAGAGTCTTTGTCTTCTGATTCAGTCTTCAAAGATTGTTTTTACCACATATTCTTACCGTAATCTCCGAAAATAGCACTTGAGTTATAAGACGTAGCTACCGAGATCTACTAGATGCTCTTTGGTATCTAGATGATTTCGTTAACTACAAATTTTATGAAGTCATATGATATCAATATACAATGGCCAACGATTCTCTGATAACGCGTTTCAGTAAATCATACAACGCCATCTGTCGGAACTGAACACAATAACTACAACTGAACCGCGCTAGCAAAGAACAACGAACCGTTGTATAAATATCGTCTAGATTACCCGAAAACCTGTTGGGGGATGCGAAACACACACTCAAGAGTATTAAGCTGACTATAACCGCCTCTTGAAATAAAGGTTTGTTGATTATAAAATGTTTTTTATGAAAGTTATGAAAAACCAATCCGTATGGTGACGAATGAAAAATATGGGGTTACACCACCTCTATTTATCCATGAGTTGACTAAAAGAGCATACAATATTAGACAACTGATATAAATTCATATCTACTTTTTTTGTAAAACTTACATACTAAGCATACATGTTGGTAGATTACGAATATTCATTCATTCATTTATTTGCAGAAATGAAGGTATACAAAGATCTTAATAATTATTATAATAATATGTGAACTGTTTACATTCTACCATTATGTAACAGTGTACTTTTTATTTTTACGTAGGTTAAGTAATAATAAGCATTATTATTTAAAAACAGTCAGAAACATAAATACTTAAAAGAAAAAAAATTACAGAAAATATGTTACTTAAAATGTCAGAAGCTTAAAAGTTTTTTAAAAATACATAAAACAACGTGTTACAAAATACCAGCGACTTTAAAGTAACAGATAAACTTCAGAGCAATTACATTACTTCTCTTTTTTTCTTTTAAATCCTAGCGCCAGTTACATATGCCATCGTCATCCAAATATTCTCGAAGAGATTAATAGCACTTAGCAATGAGCAGTTTTTGAAGACGATTCTTGAAAATGATTGTATTGTCAGCCTTTTCATACAATTCGCTAACCTGTTGTGAACATGTGTAGCATTGCAAACTAAGTTTTATGCATTAATGCGGTTTTGCTGTTAGCTCACATAACATGACTGCGTGGCGAGCTGCCACTACTGCGCTTGGTCCGACCCGAGAATCGAACCTGCGACCTCAAGCTCAGCAGTCGCACACGCTACCACTGCGCCACCGAGGCATACATATAAAACTGCCTATTTGATCCAACTAGTGTCTGGAACGGCTGGACCACTTATAACGGTACATTATTATATTTTAAAAGGTGGATGGAAGCTAGGGGCATACTTGGGTATGTGTTTGGCTTCCATCAACAGGTTTTTGGTTAACCTAGACGATATTCATACAACGGTTAGTTATTCTTTGCTAACGCAGTTCAGTAAATTATACACCGCCATCTATAGTAGCGAAACAAGTAAACATAAATTATGTGTAATAATCCGCAGGTATTTCATAACAATTAATGATAGTAACACCGAATAAAAAAGTATAAAAAGTATCTACCGTTTTATTACAATAATAAAAACTTCCTATAGTTAATAACATAACATAACATAATAATAATAATAAGCTTTTGAGGGTGCTTGAGTTGTATAAAATTGATACGATATAAAGAAGTTTTCACTTCAAAAATAATCCATAACACGATAAACCTCTAGGGTTTGTGTTGTGTTACACAGTTATTCGGTATCGCATATTTACAGTGTTTATACACTATCTGTAAGCGTGTGTTGATAATACACGAGAGCTAGATACATGCCTCCCAAATAAGACCAATTCAATATCTAAAAAAGATTCGATCCTTCGTCCAAGAAAAATGCCTTTAATTTAGTTCGAATATTACTCTGTGTAATTTTATTAATTAAATCCGGCGGTAGCTTGTTTATAAGGCGAGGTATTATATATGTAGTTAGAAGTTCTTTCGCCGTACGTGTTGTTCGCGCGCACTATACGCAACCGGTTTTGAGCCGCCGCTGTAGTATACACAGCATGTTAAGTGTCACTTTTTAATTTGCTATTAAAAAAGTTTTCCTTTAAAATGGTAAATTTAAACTAACTTTGGACTGGTAATAAGTTACAATGTTTAAGCAGGCCAATTTCGTAGTTATAAAATAATAATTTAATCTTTGGGGATACAATTGTCTTTAGTATTTTCAATTGTAAATGGTAGATTTTTTCAATAAAACTATTATATGTTCGAGCATAGCTACTAAGACCGTACTGGATATAAGATTGTGCTAATGAATGATACAACATTATTTGGATTTTAAATGGAATTCTGTTTTTAAGGATAATAATGTTTGCTAAGAGTTAGCCGAACGCACATATATATGTGCATATATGATTTAAGCTACTTGCGGTTCATTACAAATAATTTATATTTACTTGTTTCGATACAATAGATGGCGGTGTATGAAATACTAAACCGCACTAGCACAGAACAACGAACCGTTGTATGAATATCGTCTAGATTAACCTAAAACCTGTTGATACAAGCAAAACGCATACTCAAGAGATATGCGGTTTTGTTGCATCAAAAGATTCAACGCCGATTCAAATCATACAACGCCATCTAAAGGATCTGAACAAAATACCTATTACATTAAATAAGGACTTCTTATAGTTAATAACATAACATATTCGTCTCGAAACAATTTGGAAACAAACAACAATTAAGGATGTAACATACTGCAGCAGAAACTCAAGTGGAGTTGGACAGGTCACCTGATGAGATATAATTTTAAACTAAATAAAAATAACTCAATATTTTACGTTGCTTTTAAACTAGACGTGAAATCTTGTAATTGGCTCTCTGATGACTAATCCTCTACCGAGTGATAACACTCACGGCCTTACAGGAAACCGGTGTGAAACAACGCCTGTGCTGTGTTTCACTGAGTGAGTGAGGATACCGGAGGCCCATTCCCCCTCCCCCCAACTTGTGATACTGGTAGTAAAAATGTAAATCCTAACTAACTGGTAACTGTATCATACCGAACCCACTTAGAGTCTTTGTCTTCTGATTCAGTCTTCAAAGATTGTTTTTACCACATATTCTTACCGTAATCTCCGAAAATAGCACTTGAGTTATAAGATGTAGCTACCGAGATCTACTAGATGCTCTTTGGTATCTAGATGATTTCGTTAACTACAAATTTTATGAAGTCATATGATATCAATATACAATGGCCAACGATTCTCTAATACCGCGATTCAGTAAATCATACAACGCCATCTGTCGGAACTGAATACAATAACTACAACTGAACCGCGCTAGCAAAGAACAACGAACCGTTATATAAATATCGTCTAGATTACCCGAAAACCTGTTGGGGGATGCGAAACACACACTCAAGAGTATTAAGCTGACTATAACCGCCTCTTGAAATACAGGTTTGTTGATAATAAAATGTTTTTTATGAAAGTAATGAAAAACCAATACGTATGGTGACGAATGAAAAATATGGGGTTACACCACCTCTATTTATCCATGAGTTGACTAAAAGAGCATACAATATTAGACAACTGATATAAATTCATATCTACTTTTTTTGTAAAACTTACATACTAAGCATACATGTTGGTAGATTACGAATATTCATTCAAATGAAGGTATACAAAGATCTTAATAATTATTATAATAATAGGTGAACTGTTTACATTCTACCATTATGTAACAGTGTACTTTTTATTTTTACGTAGGTTAAGTAATAATAAGCATTATTATTTAAAAACAGTCAGAAACATAAATTCTTAAAAGAAAAAAAATTACAGAAAATATGTTACTTAAAATGTCAGAAGTTTAAAAGTTTTTTAAAAATTCATAAAACAACGTGTAAGAAAATACCAGCGACTTTAAAGTAACAGATAAACTTCAGAACAATTACATTACTTCTCTTTTTTTCTTTTAAATCCTAGCGCCAGTTACATATGCCATCGTCATCCAAATATTCTCGAAGAGATTAATAGCACTTAGCAATGAGCAATGTTTGAAGACAATTCTTGAAAATGATTGTATTGTCAGCCTTTTCATACAATTCGCTAACCTGTTGTGAACATGTGAAGCATTGCAAACTAAATTTTATGCATTAATGCGGTTTTGCTGTTAGCTCACATAACATGACTGCGTGGCGAGCTGCCACTACTGCGCTTGGTCCGACCCGAGAATCGAACCTGCGACCTCAAGCTCAGCAGTCGCACACGCTACCACTGCGCCACCGAAGCATACATATAAAACTGCCTATTTGATCCAACTAGTGTCTGGAACGGCTGGACCACTTATAACGGTACATTATTATATTTTAAAAGGTGGATGGAAGCTAGGGGCATACTCTTGGGTATGTGTTTGGCTTCCATCAACAGGTTTTTGGTTAACCTAGACGATATTCATACAACGGTTAGTTATTCTTTGCTAACGCAGTTCAGTAAATTATACACCGCCATCTATAGTAGCGAAACAAGTAAACATAAATTATCTGTAATAAACCGCAGGTATTTCATAACAATTAATGATAGTAACACCGAATAAAAAGTAAAAACGGTATCTACTGTTTTATTACATTGAATAAGGACTTCTTATAGTTAATAACATAACATAGTAATAATAATAATAAATAGTTATTTTCTCCCCATAACCATATAAAAGTGCATTTGTACAATTTTATCTTACAGTAACACAGAATCTTATTATGGTGGGCTGATACCTGAACTAGGTAAAACCTGTATCTCAAGTTATTAACCCTCCACCTTAAGTTTTAAATTACAAATTACATGCATTACAATAAATTTTCCATAATGTGGGTATCTAGAAAACTATTCTTTAAAATAATACAGTTAACTTATATCTAATAGCGCGGTGAGTAGTCTCGCTTGTGTAGTATTAGTGTGTGTATATGTGTGTGTGTGTGTGTGTGTAATGCTTATATTAATTAGCCATGTGTTAATTAAAAAAAAAAAAAAGAAGTTAAGTGGTGTTGAGACTTAGAGTGCACATAGTGTTTACCATGCACGAAAAACATGTGAGAATGCACAAGCATGTGGACAGTACTTATATATCAACAATGCAACCGCGAACCTGGGTGTTGGTCCAAGTAATAAGAGATTAGGAGATGAGTAATATAGGATAGAATAATGACTTTAGATGTGATGAAGATGCCTCTTGTGTACATATCATTTGTTTTATTAGTAACTTATTTTTTGTATTTGTTTACTTAGGATTTTCAGAAGGAGTCAGGAATAACATACTCGCCTCTAAACAATTTGGAAACAAACAATAAATAAGGATGTAACGTACTGCAGCAGAAACTCAAGCGAAGTTGGATAGGTTACATGATGAGGTATAATTTTAGACTAATATAAAATTGTCTCAACATATTATATTTGAGTAAAAGTAGAAATGAAATCTTGTAATTAGCTCTCTGATGACTAATCCTCTACCAAGTGATACCACCCATGGGCTTACAGAAAACCGGTGTGAAACAACGCCTGCGCTGTGTTTCACTGAGTGAGTGAGGATACCGGAGGCCCATTCCCCCTCCCCCCAACTTGTGATACTGGTAGTAAAAATGTAAATCCTAACTAACTGGTAACTGTATCATACCGAACCCACTTAGAGTCTTTGTCTTCTGATTCAGTCTTCAAAGATTGTTTTTACCACATATTCTTACCGTAATCTCCGAAAATAGCACTTGAGTTATAAGACGTAGCTACCGAGATCTACTAGATGCTCTTTGGTATCTAGATGATTTCGTTAACTACAAATTTTATGAAGTCATATGATATCAATATACAATGGCCAACGATTCTCTGATAACGCGTTTCAGTAAATCATACAACGCCATCTGTCGGAACTGAACACAATAACTACAACTGAACCGCGCTAGCAAAGAACAACGAACCGTTGTATAAATATCGTCTAGATTACCCGAAAACCTGTTGGGGGATGCGAAACACACACTCAAGAGTATTAAGCTGACTATAACCGCCTCTTGAAATAAAGGTTTGTAGATAATAAAATGTTTTTTATGAAAGTTATGAAAAACCAATCCGTATGGTGACGAATGAAAAATATGGGGTTACACCACCTCTATTTATCCATGAGTTGACTAAAAGAGCATACAATATTAGACAACTGATATAAATTCATATCTACTTTTTTTTGTAAAACTTACATACTAAGCATACATGTTGGTAGATTACGAATATTCATTCATTCATTTATTTGCAGAAATGAAGGTATACAAAGATCTTAATAATTATTATAATAATATGTGAACTGTTTACATTCTACCATTATGTAACAGTGTACTTTTTATTTTTACGTAGGTTAAGTAATAATAAGCATTATTATTTAAAAACAGTCAGAAACATAAATACTTAAAAGAAAAAAAATTACAGAAAATATGTTACTTAAAATGTCAGAAGTTTAAAAGTTTTTTAAAAATACATAAAACAACGTGTTACAAAATACCAGCGACTTTAAAGTAACAGATAAACTTCAGAGCAATTACATTACTTCTCTTTTTTTCTTTTAAATCCTAGCGCCAGTTACATATGCCATCGTCATCCAAATATTCTCGAAGAGATTAATAGCACTTAGCAATGAGCAGTTTTTGAAGACGATTCTTAAAAATGGTTGTATTGTCAGCCTTTTCATACAATTCGCTAACCTGTTGTGAACATGTGAAGCATTGCAAACTAAGTTTTATGCATTAATGCGGTTTTGCTGTTAGCTCACATAACATGACTGCGTGGCGAGCTGCCACTACTGCGCTTGGTCCGACCCGAGAATCGAACCTGCGACCTCAAGCTCAGCAGTCGCACACGCTACCACTGCGCCACCGAGGCATACATATAAAACTGCCTATTTGATCCAACTAGTGTCTGGAACGGCTGGACCACTTATAACGGTACATAATTATATTTTAAAAGATGGATGGAAGCTAGGGGCATACTCTTGGGTATGTGTTTGGTTTCCATCAACAGGTTTTTGGTTAACCTAGACGATATTCATACAACGGTTAGTTATTCTTTGCTAACGCAGTTCAGTAAATTATACACCGCCATCTATAGTAGCGAAACAAGTAAACATAAATTATCTGTAATAAACCGCAGGTATTTCATAACAATTAATGATAGTAACACCGAATAAAAAAGTATAAAAAGTATCTACCGTTTTATTACAATAATAAAAACTTTCTATAGTTAATAACATAACATAATAATAATAAGCTTTTGAGGGTGCTTGAGTTGTATAAAATTGATACGATATAAAGAAGTTTTCACTTCAAAAATAATCCATAACACGATAAACCTCTAGGGTTTGTGTTGTGTTACACAGTTATTCGGTATCGCATATTTACAATGTTTATACACTATCTGTAAGCGTGTGTTGATAATACACGAGAGCTAGAGATACATGCCTCCCAAATAAGACCAATTCAATATCTAAAAAAGATTCGATCCTTCGTCCAAGAAAAATGCCTTTAATTTAGTTCGAATATTACTCTGTGTAATTTTATTAATTAAATCCGGCGGTAGCTTGTTTATAAGGCGAGGTATTATATAGTTAGAAGTTCTTTCGCCGTACGTGTTGTTCGCGCGCACTGTACGCAACCGGTTTTGAGCCGCCGCTGTAGTATACACAGCATGTTAAGTGTCACTTTTTAATTTGCTATTAAAAAAGTTTTCCTTTAAAATGGTAAATTTAAACTAACTTTGGACTGGTAATAAGTTACAATTTTTAAGCAGGCCAATTTCGAAGTTATAAAATAATAATTCAATCTTTGGGGATACAATTGTCTTTAGTATTTTCAATTGTAAATGGTAGATTTTTCCAATAAAACTATTAAGTATATGTTCGAGCATAGCTACTAAGACCGTACTGGATATAAGATTGTGCTAATGAATGATACAACATTCTTTGGATTTTAAATGGAATTCTGTTTTTAAGGATAATAATGTTAGCTAAGAATTAGCCGAACGCACATATATATGTGCATATATGATTGAAGCTACTTGCGGTTCATTACAAATAATTTATATTTACTTGTTTCGATACAATAGAAGGCGGTGTATGAAATACTAAACCGCACTAGCACAGAACAACGAACCGTTGTATGAATATCGTCTAGATTAACCTAAAACCTGTTGATACAAGCAAAACGCATACTCAAGAGATATGCGGTTTTGTTGCATCAAAAGATTCAACGCCGATTCAAATCATACAACGCCATCTAAAGGATCTGAACAAAATACCTATTACATTAAATAAGGACTTCTTATAGTTAATAACATAACATATTCGTCTCGAAACAATTTGGAAACAAACAACAATTAAGGATGTAACATACTGCAGCAGAAACTCAAGTGGAGTTGGACAGGTCACCTGATGAGATATAATTTTAAACTAAATATAAATAACTCAATATTTTACGTTGCTTTTAAACTAGAAGTGAAATCTTGTAATTAGCTCTCTGATGACTAATCCTCTACCAAGTGATACCACCCATGGGCTTACAGAAAACCGGTGTGAAACAACGCCTGCGCTGTGTTTCACTGAGTGAGTGAGGATACCGGAGGCCCATTCCCCCTCCCCCCAACTTGTGATACTGGTAGTAAAAATGTAAATCCTAACTAACTGGTAACTGTATCATACCGAACCCACTTAGAGTCTTTGTCTTCTGATTCAGTCTTCAAAGATTGTTTTTACCACAAATTCTTACCGTAATCTCCGAAAATAGCACTTGAGTTATAAGACGTAGCTACCGAGATCTACTAGATGCTCTTTGGTATCTAGATGATTTCGTTAACTACAAATTTTATGAAGTCATATGATATCAATATACAATGGCCAACGATTCTCTGATAACGCGTTTCAGTAAATCATACAACGCCATCTGTCGGAACTGAACACAATAACTACAACTGAACCGCGCTAGCAAAGAACAACGAACCGTTGTATAAATATCGTCTAGATTACCCGAAAACCTGTTGGGGGATGCGAAACACACACTCAAGAGTATTAAGCTGACTATAACCGCCTCTTGAAATAAAGGTTTGTTGATAATAAAATGTTTTTTATGAAAGTTATGAAAAACCAATCCGTATGGTGACGAATGAAAAATATGGGGTTACACCACCTCTATTTATCCATGAGTTGACTAAAAGAGCATACAATATTAGACAACTGATATAAATTCATATCTACTTTTTTTGTAAAACTTACATACTAAGCATACATGTTGGTAGATTACGAATATTCATTCATTCATTTATTTGCAGAAATGAAGGTATACAAAGATCTTAATAATTATTATAATAATATGTGAACTGTTTACATTCTACCATTATGTAACAGTGTACTTTTTATTTTTACGTAGGTTAAGTAATAATAAGCATTATTATTTAAAAAACAGTCAGAAACATAAATACTTAAAAGAAAAAAAATTACAGAAAATATGTTACTTAAAATGTCAGAAGTTTAAAAGTTTTTTAAAAATACATAAAACAACGTGTAACAAAATACCAGCGACTTTAAAGTAACAGATAAACTTCAGAGCAATTACATTACTTCTCTTTTTTTCTTTTAAATCCTAGCGCCAGTTACATATGCCATCGTCATCCAAATATTCTCGAAGAGATTAATAGCACTTAGCAATGAGCAGTTTTTGAAGACGATTCTTGAAAATGATTGTATTGTCAGCCTTTTCATACAATTCGCTAACCTGTTGTGAACATGTGAAGCATTGCAAACTAAGTTTTATGCATTAATGCGGTTTTGCTGTTAGCTCACATAACATGACTGCTTGGCGAGCTGCCACTACTGCGCTTGGTCCGACCCGAGAATCGAACCTGCGACCTCAAGCTCAGCAGTCGCACACGCTACCACTGCGCCACCGAGGCATACATATAAAACTGCCTATTTGATCCAACTAGTGTCTGGAACGGCTGGACCACTTATAACGGTACATTATTATATTTTAAAAGGTGGATGGAAGCTAGGGGCATACTCTTGGGTATGTGTTTGGTTTCCATCAACAGGTTTTTGGTTAACCTAGACGATATTCATACAACGGTTAGTTATTCTTTCCTAACGCAGTTCAGTAAATTATACACCGCCATCTATAGTAGCGGAAAAAGTAAACATAAATTATCTGTAATAAACCGCAGGTATTTCATAACAATTAATGATAGTAACACCGAGTAAAAAGTAAAAAAGGTATCTACTGTTTTATTGCATTGAATAAGGACTTCTTATAGTTAATAACATAACTTGTTATGAATTATCTAAAAAGATGGTGCACATGAGTTTCTCACCAGCTCTTCTCATTAATGCAATACCCATCGGAGCTGGTACTTGGATTGATTTCAATTTAAACCTTTGAGTTAAATTGAAATCAATCTAAGCTCCGGTAATTCAAATCATCTCAGTGCATTTAGTATTAGGAGTTTTGTTTTATATTTTTATGTTTGTATTTTTGACGTGTTCAAGTGCCTTTTGGGGCCAATGGAAATTAATGATTTGAGTTTGAGTTTGAGTTTAACATAGTAATAATAATAATAAATAGTTATTTTCTCCCCATAACCATATAAAAGTGCATTTGTACAATTTTATCTTACAGTAACACAGAATCTTATTATGGTGGGCTGATACCTGAACTAAGTAAAACCTGTATCTCAAGTTATTAACCCTCCACCTTAAGTTTTAAATTACAAATTACATGCATTACAATAAATTTTCCATAATGTGGGTATCTAGAAAACTATTCTTTAAAATAATACAGTTAACTTATATCTAATAGCGCGGTGAGTAGTCTCGCTTGTGTAGTATTAGTGTGTGTATATGTGTGTGTGTGTGTGTGTGTGTGTGTGTGTGTAATGCTTATATTAATTAGCCATGTGTTAATTAAAAAAAAATGAAAAAGAAGTTTAGTGGTGTTGAGACTTAGAGTGCACATAGTGTTTACCATGCATGGAAAACATGTGAGAATGCACAAGCGTGTGGACAGTACTTATATATCAACAATGCAACCGCGAACCTGGGTGTTGGTCCAAGTAATAAGAGATTAGGATATGAGTAATATAGGATAGAATAATGACTTTAGATGTGATAAAGATGCCTCTTGTGTACATATCATATGTTTTATTAGTAACTTATTTTTTGTATTTGTTTACTTGGGATTTTCAGAAGGAATCAGGAATAACATACTCGCCTCTAAACAATTTGGAAACAAACAATAAATAAGGATGTAACGTACTGCAGCAGAAACTCAAGCGAAGTTGGATAGGTTACATGATGAGGTATAATTTTAGACTAATATAAAATTGTCTCAACATATTATATTTGAGTAAAAGTAGAAGTGAAATCTTGTAATTAGCTCTCTGATGACTAATCCTCTACCAAGTGATACCACCCATGGGCTTACAGAAAACCGGTTTGAAACAACGCCTGCGCTGTGTTTCACTGAGTGAGTGAGGATACCGGAGGCCCATTCCCCCTCCCCCCAACTTGTGATACTGGTAGTAAAAATGTAAATCCTAACTAACTGGTAACTGTATCATACCGAACCCACTTAGAGTCTTTGTCTTCTGATTCAGTCTTCAAAGATTGTTTTTACCACATATTCTTACCGTAATCTCCGAAAATAGCACTTGAGTTATAAGACGTAGCTACCGAGATCTACTAGATGCTCTTTGGTATCTAGATGATTTCGTTAACTACAAATTTTATGAAGTCATATGATATCAATATACAATGGCCAACGATTCTCTGATAACGCGTTTCAGTAATTCATACAACGCCATCTGTCGGAACTGAACACAATAACTACAACTGAACCGCGCTAGCAAAGAACAACGAACCGTTGTATAAATATCGTCTAGATTACCCGAAAACCTGTTGGGGGATGCGAAACACACACTCAAGAGTATTAAGCTGACTATAACCGCCTCTTGAAATAAAGGTTTGTTGATAATAAAATGTTTTTTATGAAAGTTATGAAAAACCAATCCGTATGGTGACGAATGAAAAATATGGGGTTACACCACCTCTATTTATCCATGAGTTGACTAAAAGAGCATACAATATTAGACAACTGATATAAATTCATATCTACTTTTTTTGTAAAACTTACATACTAAGCATACATGTTGGTAGATTACGAATATTCATTCATTCATTTATTTGCAGAAATGAAGGTATACAAAGATCTTAATAATTATTATAATAATATGTGAACTGTTTACATTCTACCATTATGTAACAGTGTACTTTTTGTTTTTACGTAGGTTAAGTAATAATAAGCATTATTATTTAAAAACAGTCAGAAACATAAATACTTAAAAGAAAAAAATTACAGAAAATATGTTACTTAAAATGTCAGAAGTTTAAAAGTTTTTTAAAAATACATAAAACAACGTGTTACAAAATACCAGCGACTTTAAAGTAACAGATAAACTTCAGAGCCAGTTACATATGCCATCGTCATCCAAATATTCTCGAAGAGATTAATAGCACTTAGCAATGAGCAGTTTTTGAAGACGATTCTTGAAAATGATTGTATTGTCAGCCTTTTCATACAATTCGCTAACCTGTTGTGAACATGTGAAGCATTGCAAACTAAGTTTTATGCATTAATGCGGTTTTGCTGTTAGCTCACATAACATGACTGCGTGGCGAGCTGCCACTACTGCGCTTGGTCCGACCCGAGAATCGAACCTGCGACCTCAAGCTCAGCAGTCGCACACGCTACCACTGCGCCACCGAGGCATACATATAAAACTGCCTATTTGATCCAACTAGTGTCTGGAACGGCTGGACCACTTATAACGGTACATTATTATATTTTAAAAGGTGGATGGAAGCTAGGGGCATACTTGGGTATGTGTTTGGCTTCCATCAACAGGTTTTTGGTTAACCTAGACGATATTCATACAACGGTTAGTTATTCTTTGCTAACGCAGTTCAGTAAATTATACACCGCCATCTATAGTAGCGAAACAAGTAAACATAAATTATGTGTAATAATCCGCAGGTATTTCATAACAATTAATGATAGTAACACCGAATAAAAAAGTATAAAAAGTATCTACCGTTTTATTACAATAATAAAAACTTCCTATAGTTAATAACATAACATAACATAATAATAATAATAAGCTTTTGAGGGTGCTTGAGTTGTATAAAATTGATACGATATAAAGAAGTTTTCACTTCAAAAATAATCCATAACACGATAAACCTCTAGGGTTTGTGTTGTCTTACACAGTTATTCGGTATCGCATATTTACAGTGTTTATACACTATCTGTAAGCGTGTGTTGATAATACACAAGAGCTAGATACATGCCTCCCAAATAAGACCAATTCAATATCTAAAAAAGATTCGATCCTTCGTCCAAGAAAAATGCCTTTAATTTAGTTCGAATATTACTCTGTGTAATTTTATTAATTAAATCCGGCGGTAGCTTGTTTATAAGGCGAGGTATTATATAGTTAGAAGTTCTTTCGCCGTACGTGTTGTTCGCGCGCACTATACGCAACCGGTTTTGAGCCGCCGCTGTAGTATACACAGCATGTTAAGTGTCACTTTTTAATTTGCTATTAAAAAAGTTTTCCTTTAAAATGGTAAATTTAAACTAACTTTGGACTGGTAATAAGTTACAATGTTTAAGCAGGCCAATTTCGTAGTTATAAAATAATAATTTAATCTTTGGGGATACAATTGTCTTTAGTATTTTCAATTGTAAATGGTAGATTTTTTCAATAAAACTATTATATGTTCGAGCATAGCTACTAAGACCGTACTGGATATAAGATTGTGCTAATGAATGATACAACATTATTTGGATTTTAAATGGAATTCTGTTTTTAAGGATAATAATGTTTGCTAAGAGTTAGCCGAACGCACATATATATGTGCATATATGATTGAAGCTACTTGCGGTTCATTACAAATAATTTATATTTACTTGTTTCGATACAATAGATGGCAGTGTATGATTTACTAAACCGCACTAGCATAGAACAACGAACCGTTGTATGAATATCGTCTAGATTAACCTAAAACCTGTTGCTACAAGCAAAACGCATACTCAAGAGGTATGTTAATTGCTTGCATTAACAGATTCTCTGAAAATAGCAAATGAGTTATAAGATGTGACTACCGAGATCGTCCAGATGCTCCTTGGTATCTAGCTGATTTCATTAACTTTATATTTTATAAAGTCATATGATCTGTACACAACGGCCAACGATTCTTTGATAACGCGATTCAGGAAATCATACAACGCCATCTAAAGGATCTGAACAAAATAACTATTACATTAAATAAGGATTTCTTATAGTTAATAACATAACATACTCGCCTCGAAACAATTTGGAAACAAACAACAATTAAGGATGTAAGATACTGCAGCAGAAACGCAAGTGGAGTTGGACAGGTCACCTGATGAGATATAATTTTAGACTATTACAAAGTTAACTCAATATTTTATATTGATTTTAAACTAGAAGTGAAATCTTGTAATTAGCTCTGTGATGACTTATCCTCTACCGAGTGATACCACCCACGGCCTTACAAAAAACCGATGTAAAGCAACGTCTGCGCTGTGTTTCACTGAGTGAGTGAGGATACCGGAGGCCCATTCCCCCTCCCCCCAACTTGTGATACTGGTAGTAAACATGTATATCCTAACTAACTGGTAACTGTATCATAGCGAACCTATTTAGAGTCTTTGTCTTCTGGTTCGGTCTTCAAAGATCGTTTTCACCACGTATTCTTACCGTAATCTCCGAAAATAGCATACGAGTTATAATATGTAACTACCGAGATCTACTAGATGCTCTTTGGAATCTAGCTGATTTCGTTAATTACAAATTTTATGAAGTCATATGATATCAATATACAACGGCCAACGATTCTCTAATAACGCGATTCAGTAAATCATACAACGCCATCTGTCGGAACTGAACAAAATAACTACAACTGAACCGCGCTAGCAAAGAACAGCGAACCGTTATATAAATATCGTCTAGATTACCCGAAAACCTGTTGAGGGAAGCAAGACACACGCTATCACGCTATAAGCTGACTTTAACCGCCTCTTGAAATATAGGTTTGTTGATAATAAAATGTTTTTTATTAAAGTTATGAAAAACCAATCCGTATGGTGACGAATGAAAAATACGGCGTTACACCACCTCTATTTATCCATGAGCTGACTAAAAGAGCATACTATACCAGACAACTGATATAAATTCATATCTACTTTTTTTGTAAAACTTACATACTAAGTATACATGTTGGTAGATTACAAATATTCATTCATTTATTTGCAGAAATGAAGATATACAAAGATCTTAATAATTGTTATAACAATATGTGAACCGTTCACATTCTACCATTATATAACAGTGTACTTTTTATTTTTATTTTATGTAAGTTAAGTAACCATTATTATTTGAAAACAGTCAAAAACATAAATATTTAAAAGAAAAAAAAATTTCAGAAAATATGTTACTTTAAATGTCAGAAAATGTAATAATTAAAATGTCAGAAAATTTGATGTTTGAAAAGTCTCTTTTGCTTAAATCCTAGCGCCAGGTATATATGCCATCGTTATCCAAATATTCTCGAAGAGTATTACTCTCTTCGAGAATATTAGCACTTATAGTCTGGCCTCTGAGAGAATGCGTTCCTGACAGGTCGTGATTCAATGTGCGATGTAACTTTGAACTGGCGTACAATTTATGGCAAAATTTTAAATATCTTTTATTAACCTTAATAATGAGTAATAACATTAAAAATTGAATAATCATGCCAATGTACAATAAACGTTTTATTTTGGGCTAAAGTTATTAACAATTAATCAATTAATTAATTTAAGAACAATAATTTTTAAAAGTCTAACGACGTCAAACTGCGCTGTTTCAAGGTTATGTCAATAGTTTGTTTTTGTAGTGATGAGACAAATTAATACTGAATTGTAACTGAGTATTTTTGGAATCGTAATATATTCTGTCGGTCGATATATTGTTAAATAAAACGTTCTAATTTTATAATATATAATTTTATTTATTTATCTTTATTGAATATACAAAAAAACAGTAGAACAAGATGAGTTACAAAGTATGTAAGGATGTCGTACAGTCGAATGTTGTCACCATTTCAGGGAAATGTGCCGAAATGCTTTGGGCATTTATACGAACGACATTAAAGTTCCTGGGGACATCGGAGAAATTATTCGAGAGTGTGTATAATGTACTTAATACATATTTAATATAGTTTATAATACGATATAGGTACGACCAAACTAAACTTCTGAAAATAATTGTCGTGATATCAGTCAGCTGAATTAAAAATAAATTAAAAACTATTTTTATCCCTTTATATTTCTGATAAAAAGAATTACTTTTCTAAGAGAAGCAAAAAAAAATGATAATTGGGACAATGTCGTTTTCATTGACGAGACATGGCTGAACACCAATCACGAGCTTTCTCGTTCTTGGACAGATGACACTCAAGCGTCGACGTCGAAAGTGCCAATCGGTAAAGGAGCACGTCTCATAATATGCCACGCTGGTTGTGCGAAGTATGGTTTTGTGGAAAATGGTTTATTAGCATTTGAGTCAAAAACTACTACTCACTACCACGAAGAAATGAATGCGGCTGTATTCAAGGAGTGGCTCCAGGATGTGTTGCTACCTGGCCTTCCAGAGCCTTCAATTATAATAATGGATAACGCCCCTTATCATTCGGTGCAAATAAATAAAGCACCTACTCAAGCTAATAGAAAAGAGGAATTGGTGGCTTGGCTGCAAAGAAGTGGCATTGACGCAAATATGTCAATGCTAAAAGCTGAGCTGATGAAATTAGTCAACGACCATAAGCTAACAAATATTCGATACGAAATAGATGAGCTGGCTCTGGAGTACGGTCATCGCGTTCTCCGAATTCCTCCATATCACTGCCAGCACAATGCCATAGAGCTAATCTGGGCTCAAATTAAAGGTTATGCAGCCCGCCATAATACTTCTCCACCATATGGCATAAAAAAGATGAAGACGCTTTTAAAAGAAGCATGCGAAAAAGTCACAAGAGATGACTGGATGAAGGTGGTTGAAAAAACAAAAAATTATATTTGATGACTTTGACCGCGATATTCGTATAGACACTATGATTGATAATAACATGATAATACATGTTGGTGAAGATGACAGCGAGTCCTCAAGCGAATCGGAGTCGGATTAAATTTTGATTTGACATTATTGAAATCTTAAAACTATGTATTTCATAATATATATTTTTCAATAAATACAGTATTTTTATTTTCTTTCCCTTGGTTTCATTCAGAAATTACGATTAAATTTAATTCATTCATCAACAATTTTGTTAATATTGTGTTTGAAATATAAAATATATCTAAATTGAATAATTATGAGTGAAGGCTCCAACGCCACTAAAAAACGGAATAGACGTCCGCGCCCGGAACCGACTCAGTCACCTGGACATTCTGATGAACTAAAGCAAGAAATTATGGGACTGTTGCACAGCTGGAAATCGGAACTTGATACAAAACTAAATGATATTAATAACCAACAGAATTCCTTAATAAAGAAACTGTCCACCGATATCTGTGATTTAAAAACACAGGTTGTTAAAATTCAATCCTCGAATGATGAAATTGCTCAATCAATGGCTTTTATTAATAACCAGTACGAGGGCATTAGAGCTGGTCTAGATAGTCTCCAGAAGGAGCGGCTGGAACAGCGCTTATGTATTGAAAGTCTGGAAAGAAAAGTGCAAGATTTGCAATTGAAATCAAGATCCTCCAGCATTGAGATAAGAAACATTCCTCCCAGCGTGAAGGAGACTAATACGGACCTGGTTAATGCGCTTTGCGGGATCGGGGAAGTAGTTGGGGCGCAAATTTCCCCTACAGACCTTCGAGACATTTATCGCATTCCCGGCAAACCTGGGCTGACTCGTCCGATAGTTGCTGAATTCCTTACAGTGCAAATGAAACAGAGAGCTGTCTCCGCCGTTCGAGATTATAATAGGAACAAACCAGCTGCTAATAAGCTAAATACGGATCATCTAAAAATAGCGGGTAAGCGCCAGGCAATCTATGTAGCTGATCACCTCCCAGCAAGTACCAAAAAGTTATTTTTCCAGTCCCGGGAGTTCTCTAAAAGCTACGGTTACCAATATTGCTGGACAACAAATGGTAATGTTTTTATACGTAAGGTGGATGGAGATAAGCCTATACTCGTGTCTTCGGAGCGGATTTTGTTGGACCTTAAGCCTCCTAAGTGACTCTCTCTGGGCTTGATGTTTCTTCTTTGTAGCTTTTGCATGCTTTTATTTTTACATTTATTCTGTATTTTACACTATAACACAAAAGTACAATACTACTTACAGACCTTACACACATATAACTCAGCACAAAGATATACGCTTTGCCAAATATTGATTACAAACATTCTATACCTAGCCTCATACAAATATAACTCATACATATTACAAACATACATCCATTACCATACAATTAAATACGACGATCTCTTCAATAGGGTCCTTTCCTTCATGTTACTACATACTAGAACGTACCTTACATTAAGATCCACGTACTTTTTTAAATTACATTTCATAAATGAATGATATAATAAAAATTAATAACATTCTAGATTCAACTGAGGTGGGTAGGGCTTATACTTGTTTGCCCGGGGAATGCCAAAGATTTATAAAAGTTGGTAAACCTATTACATTAATACACATGAATATAAGAAGTTTGAATAAAAATTTCGATCAATTTCATATGTTATTAGCTACGACAAAAATTTTTTTTGACGTCATAATATTGACGGAATGTTGGCTTTTAAAAACTGACAACTTACCAATCCTAGACGGTTATACAGCACATTACACTAAAATTAATTTTAACCAAAACGATGGCATAGTTATTTATACCCGTTCACAGTTAACATGCAAAATACACGAACCATTGTTCAAAGGCGGAAATGGTCTCGTTTGCGAAGTAGACAATTGCCTAAGTATTATTGCAGTATATCGTTCGCCGTCATTATCATCCAGAGATCAATTTGATAACTTTTTAACCAGCTTAAATGATGCTTTCAACAACCTGAAAAACCAAAACAAGGTTCTTGTAGGAGACATTAACATAGATATAGGCCCAACCAGTTCAGATCCACTATGTGATGAATATCTAACATTCAATGCTTCCCATGGCTTCTACCCGTCCCATTACTACCCTACAAGGAACATATCTTGTCTAGACCATTTCATTATTAAAACTAAATTAGACTCAACTACCTTAGTACTGGAAACTTACATAACTGATCATATGCCTATTGTCCTCATTTTAGAAAAAGAAGTCACCACTGCACGTAATGATAAAAATAATAATATTTCAGACTATACCCAAATAAAAACAGATTTGGAACAAACAAATTTCAGTGAGATTTTGGCAGAAACTGACGTAAATGTAGCAACAAATAGGTTTGTATCCCTGATCTCTAGTGTTATACATAAACATACTCGGGTTATTAAAGTTGCCGGACGTAAAAGAATGTTGAAACCGTGGATGACACCAGGTTTGTTAAAATGTATTAGGAACCGTGATAGACTCCATTGCAAGTCTAAGAAAAACCCAGACAATATGACGGCTAAATTAATTTATATTCGATATCGGAACTTCTGTAACAGTCTATTGCGTAGGCTGAAAGTTGAATATTTTAAGTGTCAAATTGATAAAGCTGGTAATAATCCCAAATCTCTATGGAAAACTATTAAAGACATTTCAGGTATCCGTAAAATAAGAGCCATTCCTAAAGAACTTTTGAATATCTGCAATGACCCGAAATTCTCGATAAATCACGTTTGTAATTTCTTCAAAGACATAGGCAGAAACTTGGCTGACCAGATTCACCAATCCATGGTCTCTTATGAGTCTGAATCCCATCATACAGTCTCTACACCCTGTGTCCTAAATAGCCCAACTAATTCCCTGGTACTTCTGGAAGTAACCTGTTCCGACATTCAATCGATCGTCTTGCAGTTGCGAAAGGAATGTGCTTCAGGATGGGATAACATCCCATCTAGGGTATTACAACAATGTCACCATGTGCTCGTACCATCCATAACCCACATTTGCAATCTTGCTCTAAGCTCTGGTGTATTTCCTGCGGCATTTAAAAAATCAATTATCCACCCAGTATATAAGAGCGGGGACAGAGACTGTGTCAATAATTACAGACCTATTTCTGTACTGCCTGCCCTTTCTAAAATATTGGAAAAGGTATTAAATAGGTCAATCAAATCATTTTTAGAGAAATTTCAGATATTAGCTCCAAATCAGTATGGATTTCGTCAGGAAATGTCAGCTGAGGATGCAATATTAGATTTAACTAACTTAATTGTAAAACATCTAGACAACAAAAATAAATGCCTATGCATATTTCTTGATCTCTCGAAAGCTTTTGACACGGTCTCTGTTCCCATTCTACAGGAGAAGCTCTCGAAGATGGGTGTACGAGGAATTCCCTACAAAATTTTTAAAGACTACATTGTAGATAGAAAAATTTGTGTACAAGTGGGCGACCACACTAGTGATGAGGGTACTATACGTTATGGCGTCCCGCAGGGTAGCGTACTGGGCCCTACTCTGTTCCAGATTTATGTGAACGACCTATGTACTCTGCAACTACCCAACACCACTATCTTTACTTATGCAGATGATACTGCTCTTCTTGTCTGGGGAGCAAACTGGGAAATCGTTAAAGCAAAAGCAGAGCAGTCACTTTCCAAAGTTAAAAAATGGTTAACAGAAAACCTACTAACATTAAATTTAAATAAAACTCACTTTTTAACCTTTGCCATTAATGAAAGTAATCAAGCGCCAGATGCCTTTTCTATAAGATCACATGACTGCTCTAACCGAGACGAGTGCTCATGTCGGGAACTTGCGCGAGTGAAACATATTAAATACTTAGGGGTATGTATGGATGGTGGATTAAATTGGAACAAGCAGATTGACTTGGTGACAACTAGACTGAGACGGCTAATCTGTGTTTTTAAACCATTAAGAAGCGTGCTCCCATTCGAAACAATTAGAATGGTCTACCTAGCACTGTGTCAGTCTGTCATACAATTCTCCATCACGGTTTGGGGGGGCGCCGCAAAAACCCATCTTATTCGTCTAGAGAGAGCACAAAGAGCAGTTCTTAAAGTAATGATAAAAGAACCCTTCAGATACCCAACAACGCTCCTTTACTCCAAATGTAAGGTCCTGACAGTGCGCCAGTTGTACGTGCTCCGATCGATGCTGAAAAAGCATCAAGATGTACCTCTTCCAAGGGCAAAAAGGCGCAGTACGTCGTCTGTATATCCCAGAGTCAAATGTAGAACTTCTTTCGCGAGAAGACAACCTATTAGTCTAAGTACTAAAGTCTATAATGACATAAATAAAAAATTAAATATTGTGAGTCTTAACAAACATGAGATTAAAAATAAAGTTGAAAATTGGCTTCACCAACTAGATTATGAGGGGACTGAGGACCTTGTCAAATTTATTTCATAACACACACACGCATACACACACACACACACACACACACACACACACACACACACACACACATACACACATACACACATACACATGCACACGCACACGCGTACATTGTGAGCAGCGTCACCTTCAACTTCACTGAATTCTGACTCCCGAAATACAGGCTATGCCTAGTTTGGGAACCAGTACCTGTACCTATGTATGCTGATACACAATCAAACTGTAAAGTGTTTTTTATTGTATTGTAAGATTTCAAATGTTGAGACTTTGGTGTAAAATAAACATATTATTATTATTATTATTATTATAATGAATGCTATAAATACTGTTACCAAATATTATTAATGATATTCATGGTACATCACTACTCATGACGAATTTACAAGTGTCAGAAACGCATTCTCTGAGTGGCCGGACTATAGCAATGAGCAATTTTTTATACAATTCGCTAACCTGTTGTAAACATGTGAAGCAAGCAATAAATAAATATTTCGGACGTCTAACACACAACGCCATCTAGTCCCAAGCTAAGCAGAGCTTGTGTTATGGGTACTAGACAACTGATATGAATAGTTATTTATTTATTTTTTGTAAATACGTACATATTATACATAGAAAACCCCCAAACCCCGAAACAAATATTTGCAGATTACACAAACATTTGGTCCGACCCAGGATTTGAACCGGGGACCTCAAGCACAGCAGTCGCATTCACTGCCACTGCGCCACCGAGGCAGTCAATTTAGTTATATCTCCAACAAGTGTCTGGAACGCCTGGACCACTTTTGATCGGACTTTCACTGGCAGATGGTTTACTACTAACTACTAATTTCGACTACTATTTTTACTAGCTCCGCTCAGCGGTGTTTCCCGCAAATGTTTTTGTCAAGGTACAACAACAACCGCGGATAACGCCGCGGGACGCAGCTAGTGTATATATAATACTGTATATACATATATTTCAACCCTTACTAAGTACCACATTTGTCGATTTATAAAGCCTGTGTGGGGTTGTATTTACAAATTGCTAACGTAACATAATACAATGCGAATTTAAGTGGTGAGCAGGGAGGGACTGAATAATAAGAAATAAATAAAAATCTATTTATGATCTTGTTTTACCTGTGGTAACCCCCACGGGCCGTCACTAAACTTTAATTTTTTTTTTGTTATTGAATAGTGGGCAAACGAGCAGACGTATCACCTGATGGTAAGCGATTACCGCCGCCCGTGGACACCCGCAACACCAAAGGCGTCACAAGTGCGTTGCCGACCTTTGGGGGATGGAAAAGGGAATGAGGGGAGGGGTTGGGGTATGGGCCTCCGGTATTCTCACTCACTCGGTGAAACACAGCGCAAACGCTATTTCACACCGGTTTTCTGTGAGGACGTGGTATCACTCCGGTCGAGCCGACCCATTCATGCCGAAGCATAGCTCTCCCACGGTTTATGATAAGTTTATATATGAGTAGTTAAAATAATTTAGAAGTAACTTCAGCCAAAATGCACATACAATACAACCTATTATCTCTGTCAATAAATTTATTTATATTGTTAATACTAGGAAGGCAACCCACCGGGGTTTGTGGTGTGATAATGTGTCGGAGTCGGACCGGCTAAAAACAACGGTGTGCCACTCTGCTCCTAAGAAGGGAGGGCTCCGGCAACTGCTGTTATTAACAAATGTTGTCTGGAAGATCGCTGTGAGCGATAAGACCGCCTGTTATGATACCTGATGCTGATGTTCTTATATGTATCTCTGTACAAATGTTTACTGTAGTGGTGTGCAATGAAGTTTATAAATAAATAAATAACACATTCAGAACCCTCCCATCGCTTGCCCGCACTGAAGCGGACACCGTCAGCTGGTAGATACTCAATTTAGATGACGTACGGCACACGCGTACGTCGCCTCCTCGCGAGAATGATCTACGACCAGACCCAAGCAACTTTATATGCTTTTCTTTTTGCATCGTAGCGTGATGCTTTAACAGCGGTAACAAATTTGTTTACAATAAAAATATTTACAATAAGGCAACCTTAAAAGATAGACTAGATATATGCTATCGCAGACTTTAATACAACCCCTGCATTAGAAATATACATCTTGGGTCGCGGGGAACTTTACAAACTGGACAACTTTTTGTGGATCACACAAAGTGATGTCCCACGTGGGATCTGAACACTTGGCGTAGTAGAAAGTGGTGTAGTGACCGCTTAAACTAGGCCTACCGTGCAGTTTGAGTTTTTCATTAATCAATTGACGTTACATCAAAGTCAATCCATGATGGATGGACAGTGGTACTATTAAATCACTATCAAGTACAGAGTGCGCCCCTGCGCTCGTCACTGGCGTGTTAACATGATCACTACATGCAGTAATGCGTGTGTGTTGTTCATTGAAGATGCTAGAATTTATAGATGCGGTATTTTAACTGTTGTTATACTAACTACTGCTAACTAACCTGACCATGTGTCCCGTTTTAAACGCGATTATCCCTTTTTTCAGTCACCTGTCCCGTTGTCCCTAAACAAAGTTCCGGGACCCGTGTCGTAATAAAGCTATTGAAACCAATTGTATTAAGTTACTTTTAAAATCTAAATAAAGATAATTTAAAAATTTGTTTTATACATTCATTTAATTATTTATTTTATTTTAAGGAACATCAACAATATACATATACAAGAACGGTCAACATTAGGAGGTTGGAACAATAACTAAAATGTATATCTATTATAGATGTACTTTGTTAAGCTACTATCGGTGGATTAAACATTATGTTCCGTTCTGTGTTAAAAATAAATAAACTGTTTATTTTTCGTCTCCCTACGTCTTTATTTCTCTCAAGATTATTTGAGGTCGGCTACTAGTAAAACCAGTTTCACCTGAATATCAGTTTTTCCACGGAGCGACTAGCATTTGACCTCCGCAACCCTGAGAGCGAACTCAATTCAGAGGTGGAATTAGTTGTAAGTATATTTGAAGGCACTGACTTCCCAATAAGGGGCCATCCATAAAGTACGTCACACGTAAAGGGGGGGGGGGTCGACAAAGTGTGACATGGTGTGACAAGGGGTGGGGGGGTCCTAAGTTTCGTGACATCACATTTCAAAATCTAATATATCTAGAGGTACTAATCGCGTAATTTGAAATATTAATTTAACTAAGAAATATTTCCAACTCTATCTTTAGGAGAATACGGCTTAAATTGTTTTGTTGATAATCAGTATTTAATCTTTTTCATACAAGGTCTGATGTAGTTCTGATTTGTTGCGTATTCAGTATTCGATCCGAATTTATAAGTGTTGATTTCATAAAAAAAGTACTTAATTTAAATGGAAATAAAACTAATTTCGGAACTGCTGTTTTAATTTAATAATTTTTCGATGTGAAATTGCAAAACATGTGACGTCACACTAGGGGTCTCAGAAATGTGACCACCTGTGACAAGGACGGGGGGGGGGGCTCAAAAATCATGAAATTCGTGTGACGTACTTTATGGATGGCCCCTAAGGATTGCCATAGATGTTCATGACTTGGAAATCGAAGTCAAGATCTCTTGATCCGTAGTCACACAATAGCTAGACCAATGAGGCGCGTTATTTCGGACGATAAACCGGATTACCAGATACGTTAATCGTTATTGCTGTATCTGTTTTTACTGTTTTTTGACTGCCTCATTGGTCTAGCGTTTCAAGTATGCGACTGCCAGTCACGAGGTCTCGGGTTGGAATCCTGGGTCGGAGAGCACGTAAAGCTGTTGGTCCTACGCCTGATCTCTCCCCGGTCTTGTCGGTTAACCGTCCCATCGGATTGTGAGAGAGAGGGAACAGAGAGTGAGCCTGTGTTTGCGCACACACTATTGCACTATAATATCTCTTGCGTATTTGGCTGGTCTCCGTTGAGATTGGCCGCCGTGGCCGGCTTGGAGAACATCATCTGTTTTTGTTACATTATGTTACTATGTTAAATATGTAATCTCGGAAACAGCTCTAACTATTATAACTATATAAATCAATTTAGCAATGATTCATTTTTAAAACTAAAACGTATCGTTAAACAAGGAGGCATTACAAGAATGCTTTTATTTAAAATTATTTCGACGAATTTATGGTGTCATAAAGGGTTATAACATACGCGACTTACCTTAAATTGCACGTATCTATAAAAAAAACTAAAATTCTCACGATGATCTTAACTTGCAAAAACTTACAACAAAATACCTTACACATTCTCCAACAGATCAAACAAAAAACTACATTTAATTCTAAACCGGCCACACGCACGCAATCTAAAAAAAGGTAAACAATATGGCATTTAAAAAAAAGCATTCCCCTTTTTAAAAAAGTAAAGTGCACGCGTGAACGAATCCAAAGAGAACAATGACATTTTGACGTTATAGTAAAATGGCCGACCTAATTTGACATTGAAAGAGGCGCGAATTCAATTGTCACATAATGATGTTTGTAGTGAAGTTATTTGAAATTAATTGATGTTTTAGAGATCATAACGGATTTTTGTAACCCACATGCATTAAAATATTTTTTTATGGTAACAGCAACTTCTTGCTAAGTATCTACTAAAATGTTTTGGAAATAAAATACAAAATAGCTTACATTTTATTTATTTAAGTTTCATACCAGCTGTAATTATAACAAACTAGCTGAACCCTGCGGTGTTAACGACGCTGGGCGAAGCTTTCAATTTGTTTTCTGAACGACTGGGAACACATCAAAAGAAAATAATATTTTTAAATTCCGAGATTAAAAAACCAAAATCAGCCAAATCGGTCCGACCGTTCTCGGGTTTTAGCGAGACTAACGAACAATTCATTTTTATAAATAGCCTATGTCCTTCCTCAAGAATCAAAACATCTCGATGACAAATTTCATTGAAATCAGTGAAGCGGTTTAGCCGTGAAAGCGTAACAGACAGACAGTTATTTAAAATTTATAACATAGGTATGGATAAAAAAAAATGGACAGTTATTTAAAAAAGGTATGGACATATATGTAAAAGTAATAAGTTAAACGTACGACTAAAATAATAGAAAGCTAAATGTGTACTTTTTGATTGATAAATACATAACATAAAACATATTACTATTTTCTTTATACATATATAATAATATAAATAAATAAATATTTTGAACATGCGAATGTCATCTAGTCCCAAGCTAAGCTGAGCTTGTGTTATGGGTACTAGACAACTGATATTAATACTTATATACTTTTATTTTGTAAATACATACATATTATACATAGAAAATACCCAAACTCCGAAACAAATATTTGTAGATCATACAAACATTTAGTCCAACCCGGGATCGAACCCGAGATCTCAAGCACAGCAGTCGCATACGCTACCAGTTCTCCACCGAGGCAGTTTGATTGAACTCGTTGTCAGTATATTTAACGGCACTGACATTACACCGCCATCTTCCATACTTCGGGTTGCTATATCGCCTATATCATACAAACATTATCATAAAAATATTTATCATAGGCGGGTATCGAACCCACGCCATCATATAACTGTGCCACCGAGGCAAAAAGAAATGACAAGCTTTTGCCTGCTAGCTCCACCCGCGGCCAAAAGTAGCTCATCTCTTTCTTTAAAGACCACTCTATTTATATTTTTTTTTCCAAACCGGTTCTGCAGTT
This sequence comes from Spilarctia lutea, assembly GCA_916048165.1. Taxonomy (NCBI): domain Eukaryota; kingdom Metazoa; phylum Arthropoda; class Insecta; order Lepidoptera; family Erebidae; genus Spilarctia; species Spilarctia lutea. Next base: position 2,462,876 of record OU696498.1, on the reverse strand, counting down.
TAGTCGTAAAAACTTAACAGACAGGCAGACAGAGTTACTTCGGTATTTATAATATTAGTATTGATAAACAATGCCCACAACGAATTTAAAACAAACTAAAATAATTTCCTAACTTTAACATGCGGAACTCGTATACACAACTTAAATTCACACTCATACATTTATTTATAAAAAAAATTATTCATATTAGCGACCATAAATAACACGAATACGTCCATTTCACGGTACACTGGACTTTTTATACTAATACTCGCAAGTGATTGTATGAAAACCGGTATGATGTCTTAATTACACATTATAACGCTACATAAAATTTTAAAGATGGATAAATGGGCTATGGATTCAAAGTTTAGACTTGTTTACGTTTCATTGTAAGCAATGCATTATAAAAAACAACTTTATCTATGGTTGGCACATTAGAAATGTCAAGTAAAAAAAAGAATTTTTCAAATGTTTGTTTAAATAAAGAATACCCTGGCTTGTCAATATAAAAACGCAAATAAAAATTTATTTGTTTTGAAAATGTTGTTTTAATTTATGTTGGAATATTTCTTATGAATGAATTCCTTATTAACCTTGTCCAAGAAAGAACAAAGCCTCTCTTTTTAAATTACGAAGAAACGCAGTTAATATTATATTTTAACAGTTAAACAAAGATACTCTCTGGCCACGTATTTCTAAATTCATTCCTAATATTCGTTCCTATACTTACACAAGCAGGTTTGGGCAAAATAATAATATTTTGTATTAATTCACAACTCATTTTAGTATGTAATTTGGTTGTGGTGGTACTAATTAGAAGATCTTTCTCCGATTCTTTATGCGTATGTCCCCGTAAGTCGGATACCACTTGTGGTTATGTCGGACTCGAACCGACTAAAAACCGAACACCATCTGGGGTACTAGCCGGGGAACCAGGTGCACCCTCGGAAGGAAATCCCTGGAACCCCGACGTGCGATCATTTCCCCTAAACTAGTTGTGTGTTGGCTTTAAATCAATTACAATACGGTAGAATTTAGACTTGTGACTTGGAGCGACTTTCGTCAGACCTCCACAACACAAGCACTAAGAGATAACGAAGTTCTGTAGACAGACAGTTATCGGAGGATTTAGAGCTCCAACTATACACAACGATTGTCACAGATGTTAAGTATGGCAAAAGGGACCGACAGAAAGAAAGAAAGTAAGAAAAAGTATTTATTTTAACGACATTGCAACACAACAGAATATTAAATGAAATGGTACATAATACAGTATTGAAACATTATCTTAATGCATAGTTAAGAATTTAACATAACTAATCAATGTTATAACAATTTATATATATCTTTACACATATACTGATGCAAAGTTGCGTCGCAGTGCACATTAAAAACAGATGCTGCTCAGCCTAATGCTGCATCATTAAAAATACAGCGCTGATTTTCAGCAACACCTTGATGATGATTCGTGTGTCCAGAACAGTAGAACTAAAATGAAGATTGGTGTTTAGAAACAAATTTAGTATAGTGTACGAATGTTCCAAATAATTGCCACGGGACAGGGCTCTTAAACGTGGCACTGAGCTGTCGCCTGCGGTGTTCCCGGACCAATACGACCTTCAAACCTTCAAGAAAAGAGCGTACTCCTTCCTAAAAGGCCGGCACCGCACTTGTGACGCCTCTGGTGTTGCGGGTGTCCATGGGCGGCGGTAATCGCTTACCATCAGGCGATACGTCTACTCGTCGTTCGTTTGCTCACTAATCCATAAAAAAAAAGTAAGGCATTTTTTATTCTTATTTTTGTAACATTTTCATTGATACTCGACTCTCATTTCCCTTCTCCGCCAAATGGGGTATACAACACTAAAATAATTGTTCAACCCAACCAAACAAACCCTTCACCTTTACAGCAAGTATAGTTAAAAGTTGTTTAGAATTTAATAAATAATAAGTCAAATAATTATCCCTAATAATAACATAAATCCCTTTTCAATAAATCAAAAAATCAATGTCTCGTAAAATACATTCAATACATTATTTAACGATCGTCTGTCGCCATTTTATTTTTCAAGTTAGTTACGACCCCACAGGTTATAATATTAATTTATCGTAAAGTATCAATTTGAAAAGACCATGTGATCATATAAATAGTTTTTGAAGTAATAAATATTGTTATTGACATAATGAAAAACAGCAAGAAGAGGGAGCTACTACGCAGGACAACAGCACTGCAAAGATAAGGAGAACTGAGAATACTGAGAATGAGAGAGCTATGCTTCGGCATGAATGGGTCGGCTCGACCGGAGTGATACCACGGCCTCACAGAAAACCAGTGTGAAATAGCGTTTGCGCTGTGTTTCACCGAGTGAGTGAGGATACCGGAGGCCCATACCCCAACCTCTCCCCCATCCCCTTTCCCATCCCCCAAACATCGGCAACGCACTTGTGACGCCTTTGGTGTTGCGGGTGTCCATGGGCGGCGGTAATCGCTTACCATTAGGTGATACGTCTGCTCGTTTGCCTATTATTCAATAAAAAAAAAACTTGACACAAGTCTTATACCAACCCCAATCATGTCATGATATCTTTTCTAATAAATATTTTTAAAAGCAAGAAATATTAGATAATGACTTTATACTGGTTTAATAGCTATGATATTACACCCAGTTACAGAACAAATGATCGTACTACACTCAATAATTTACTCTGCATGGGAATCAAACCTACGGTCACCAGCCATGCATGCAAGGTGCAACCACTAGACCAATGGGCGTCGTTTGAATTAACGTAATTAAATGCAGCCAAACCTACCTACCTAAGTTCTGAACTTTAAAAAGATTATAACAAAGTAAAATATTTTCGTCTCTGTCTTGCACCCTAGTTTTAAGAGTCGATGTATAGGCTTGACTGCTGACCATCCGTCAACAATGTCAGTACAATGTTTCAGATATGCCCCCGAGCGCTGTCAATCCGACTAGGAACGCAATTAGCCGAACTCTGGAACACGCCTGCATGTTCCAATTTTAAATTAAACTGGCATTGTTTTTGACAGGTAGCCGTTAAAGTTTTGTACATTCGGAACGTACCTACGGCAAAAATATGTACGAATGTTAATATTTTTTTAAATTATTTTACAAAACAATTCATATTTGGATTTTAATTCGTTGCTGTTTATTTAGGTTTAGTTTACATGTATATTTACAATTAAATTTAAGTGTAAATGAAATTCGTCCATATCGATTCAGCGGTGAAATGTAATGAAATAATTTATTCTGCGATGTACATTTTTGCAAGTCAAACTTTTTTTGACAAATGAGTTCAGCTTTTTTGTAACTATACTAGTCCTAAGAAGAAAGGACGAAAGGAACTTAGGTATTCATAGTCTCTTTTATTTAAACAGACAGGGTTACTTATGAATTTACAATATTGGTATAGATTAGTATATTGGCTGGCTCTGTGGCGCAGTGGTAGCGTATGCAACTGCTGTTCTTGAAGTCCCGGGTCGGACCAAATGTTTGTATGATCTACAAATATTTGTTTCGGAGTTTGGGTGTTTTCTATGTAAAATATGTATGTATTTACATAAAAAAGTACATAAGTATTTATATCGGTTGTCCAGTACCCATAACACAAGCTCTGCTTAGCTTGTGGCTAGATGGGGTGGTGTGTAAAATGTCCGAAATATTTATTTATTTAAATTCCTTACCAAAATAATTGCATCTCATCATCTTCCTAGCCTTTATTATTCTCAAGATTATTTGAGGTCGGCTACTAGTTCAACCGGCTTTACCTGAATATCAGTTTTCCCACGGAGCGAATGACATCGAACCTCCGCTCCTATTATTAGTAGTATTACTAGGTACTATTAGCGTGATGATATAGCCTATAGCCTTCCAACACTTTCCAACACTGAAATAATTTTTCAAATCGGACCAGCGATTCCTTAGATTAGCGCGTAAACAAACAAACTCTTCAGCTTTATAATATTAGTTTAGATATTAACTTTTGTACGTGACTTCATTCGTATAGAAATTGAATTTATTACAAACTTTTATTTAGTTTCACCTGTCCCATGCAATCTCAAATTGAGAAATAAACTAACCTATCCCTTAAGTAGGAACAAAGCACACATTTTGAAAAAAAAAGTTTATACTAATAAATTGTAGCTTATTAGTATGGAGGGTAGAGATAAGGAGTATCATCTGTGTACATGAAAAGTGTCCGTTGAAATGCATTAAATTAGGGTGGCGCCACATTAGCATCAGAGTAAACTTCTTAAAATCAATACACACACTTTTCAAACACACAAATCAATAAACGTACTATTCACAGTTCAGAAAATAAAATATATTTACTACATTATTTTGTAATACGCAAGTAGTGACAATAATGTTAAATTTTTTACCTCGGCGTACTTCAATTCGTTCACAATTGCTACATTCATACCAACTTGTGTCTACACCAGCGCCATTCTGGAAGGTTTTTGAACTGTTATTTACAGCTTATGCTGGACACTTTTTTCAATTTTCTTCCATATAAGATAACACTCCTTGTCTCTACCCTCCATACTTATTAGTTAAGTGTTAAGACTTTTCACATAGCGCCATCTATTGGATAAGTAACGAACAAGTACTCAATCCAGTCAATTGACTACCTTGTACCGCCATCTGTTAGATTCTTATCGAACGATGTCTGTTTGTCGGATAAAAAAACAATTAATTCGCATTAAATAAAATTGCAATCTCAAATTGAGAAATAAAATATCATATCTCTTAAGTTGGCAGAAAGCACACATTTTGAAAAAAAAAGTTAAAATCGGTTCAGTATTTTCGGAGTTCATCCCGGACAAACATCGTGACACTGGAATTATATATAATAGATATATATATACCCTATATATAATCTAATTTTTGTGACGAGTGGAGTTCTTTCGACCTCCTTGAATAAGGAATCAAATTGTAAAGCCTACATTATAGCAGTTTGAGATATTTGACAGGCACGTTGATCTGATAGTCTGCAATACCTAGGTTTTATTCTTACTTGAGATAAATAATTGGGATGGGAATGAACATGATAATTCATTGCGTTTGCCTAATCGTGGTCTAGGGCACCCAGCGGTACGATGGACCGACGACTTGAAGAAAATGGCTGGCGACGGATGGATGCGGACTGCTTAGGACCGGGATGGTTGGCGCTCTTTGGGGGAGGCCTTCGTTCAGCAGTGGACTGCAATAGGCTGAGAGATGATAATTCATTCTGTCTGGTGTAATTTATCTATGTCTACCTAATACCTTTTAACTAGTAAAAAAAAATCTTTAACCGACTTTTTTTCCTATTTAATAAGGGCTTAGTCTAAAACAGGCTATTCTTGTAAACAAACAATTCTTGACAACTTTATGATTATTATATTAAAAAATTAAGATGAAAAGTTGTAACGACACTTTTCGCTATAGTAAGCTATTGTAAGCCGTGCGGCGTGCGCATGTTGCTCTGTCTGTCTCTCTCTCTCTTATAGTATAATCCGACTCTTGGAGACGGCTCCAACGATTTTCATGAAAATTTTATGAAAATCGTTGGAGTTGGAGTAACCCCTTGCATGGGTTTTGGTGGCGATAAATTGATATATCTAGGTTCGTTATTAGAAAATTTAACAATAAAATACTTTAAAGTTACTTTAGAAATGGAGATGAAATTGCTGTCGCGTATGAACTTTAGAAATATATGTATAAGCATTGTGGGGGAACGGGAGTCATGTCCTACCCAACACAAAGGGAGGATCCTCCGACCAGGCGAGGTGATCATGCCTGGCGGGCTACTGCCCAACAGTTGATGTTGGGATGTTGTATATATGATAATCGGCGCGAGAACTTCTATTGCGCGATTCAGGATTGTTAGTTACTCCGTATTGTACGTTGCTCCGTAGTTCAGTGTAACTTCGGTAGATGGCGCTGCAGTATGTTATGTTTTGTTGTATGTGGAGGCCGCCACAAGCATGTTTATTAGCAATCTGGTTACCTTATACAGGCTTTGCCTAGATCAGCAGTAACTGCGTAGTTGTAGCGTAGTCTTCCTAAAGTATATTATGCAATTACATTAAAATGAAACGACTATAACACTTTGGTAAGCGGCATTTATTAAAAAAATAACATACAAAAAACTATTAACGCAAAATACTTAATACAGACACATGACAACAACAAATCAACCGCCAACAACTGCTAACAACAGTACACACTACTATTTTTTTGCGACAGTACGAGACCGACAATTGATTAAAACCTGAAAATTTGCCGAAGTTAGTCAGAAATACACAGGTCATTTAACAGCTTTTCTACGTATTTGAAGTTGTGTGTCTATATTAGTTATTATAAAATTTATACAAATAAAAATATACAAAATAGTGATGTACATTATGAATGTTTTCATTATATTCACTGGGGAAAACCTTTTTTTTGGACATCTTTTAGATAAATTTCGAAGATGCATGCAGAAAAACCAAAGGTTCTTCTGGTACCCAACCCATAACGTCCCACTACTGCGCTCGGGTTTCCTCTCAGAAGAGGGTTAAGGCCATACGTTCCCATGCTGGAACGAGTGCGGGTTGGGGACTGATAAGACAACGTTGTGGTTACGTAATCTTGCCGTTGGATCTTTTTAAGCCGCTCAAAGGCCTCCAACTAAGCTTTATGAAAAAAAGGTTTTTTATCAAGGTCAATTCAGCCAGAGGTGATTTGTAATATGTGTAATAATAGTAACAGCTCTCATGTAAAAGAAACATTCAAATCGAAGTACCTACTTGAGAATCTTCACTGTAATATTAATATGTCCTGACTGATGAGAAGCGTCTTGTGTATATTGAAATTTACTAATTCAAAGGGAAGAATTTTATAGGAATTACACAAAATTCATGTTAATTTAATGAGGAGCTACGGCTGGCAACACCAACTGTTCTGCAGTTCGGCAGAAGTTAAAAAGTATGTGAAATGATTGTTAACAGGGAACAAATATTTTTTCTTTCTTCTTTCAGATTGGAGTGCAGTGAGAAAGGCAAAGACCAGCAGTGGAGTGCAATGGTTAAGGGCAAGTCCAGTGTACTGCAATAGTCTGATGAACATACGACCGTGCTTGCGTTATTCCCATAACAATATCTTTATACATCCATAGTTTTTCCTACATGCAATCAAAATATTGGCAGTACCTCTCACATACCAGAAACTAATTCCTTATACATTTAATCTATATCCCATACTAATTAGATTTAGAAAATTTACAAAATAATAATGTTAAACTCATCACAGCCGTTGCGTAACTAAAGTCGATTTCGCACATTATGATTATTTTACAAATTAATCATGTTTTTTTTTTAATGTTTTTGAGGATGCGTATTTTAAACTAAAATTAATTAATCAATTGGTTTATCAATATTTCCATGCACTGTGTAACAGTTAAAAGACATTTTGCGTATGAAGCGGCATTGTGTTACAAATAGTTTAGATATGCAGAAAGTGCAATATAACAAACAATTATTGAATGCTTAGCAACACAGTAGGGTAGTCACACGCAAGCGTTCCCTCTGTCAAATTATAGGCCCAAATGGGCCTACGCGTTATAATGTTAGGACATATTGTAATTATGTGTGTGTAAAATTGTAAATATTTTAATTGTTGTGTTAGTTCGTAGTGACAGTATATTGTTCTTATATGAGCGTCTAAAAGTATTTTTTTTTATTGAATAGGGGGCAAACGAGTAGGCGCATCACCTGATGGTAAGCGATTACCGCCGCCCATAGACACCCGCAAAACCAAAAGCGTCACAAGTGCGTTGCCGACCTTTGGGGGATGGGGAGGTGGAATCATCAAACTCACTCGGTAAAATACAGCGCAAGCGCTATTTCACACCGGTTTTATGTGAGGCCGTGGCCGTACCGTTTTATAAAATGTGTATGTATTAAGATTTCTCACTGCAAAAATGACTGGCTGTATTGTATCGGGCAAAAACGATATGACTATTCTCGTACTGTGTTGCTCTATGACGCTTATGCCAAGTTATTGCAAAAACAGATTTATTAAATAAAGTAGCTTTTATTAAGTATTATGAAATTGCTATATTTATCACGTAATGCACCTCCATTTAGCAAAAATCTTTTATCAATATAAAAATAACAACTACAGCACTTATAATGTATCTTGTATCGCGGGGGCCTTTATAAACATGTATGAAACGGACACGAAGAGCACACAAACTTAGAACAACGACTTGTGGATCACACAAAGTGTTGTGCCAAGTTAGGTTCGGCGACTTACAACCAAATTTTTTAAAAATTAAAAATATTTAATCAATTTTCTTACGAAATTTTTTCTTTGAAGAATTTGACGCCTACTAACGATTGAATAGGTCTTTACTCAATAGTAAGAACCCCATTAGAGTCCAAAATAAATAAAGCATCCCCGTAATACACGAACAACATTCTAAAACCTGAAGCAAGACAATTTAATTACTTACAGTACTTTTTTTTTTTTTAATTTTTGCTCATGCCACACAACGGAACCTTTAGAGTTTATATTAAATTCATTTCGTACAGTTTCACGTACAGAACTATCAATAAAATCGCATCCATTACTAATTTCTAGCTGTAAGGTCCAGTTTCACCAGTCACAGATAGTTAACGCCCGCATTAGGGATATATAACATACACGAAACGGACATAAGGAACATTCAGACTTGGAACAAAATTTGTAGATCACACAGTATTGTTCAGTATGGGGTTTGAACGAATACGCCATTCGTGAAGTCAGGTTGTTGATATTTGCATGTTTATAAGACACTAGCTGACCAACGCAACCTCGTTTGCGTCTTATATAGCCCGTAGCATGAAAATTTTCGCAAAATAAGTAACTTTTCTGGTTGATTTTTACACCTTGTGTCCGAAAAACCCAAATATCTTACGGAACCCTATTTTTTTCCAAAATAAAATATAGCCTATGTTACTCGTGGATAATGTAGCCTTCGAATGGTGAAAGAATTTTTAAAATCGATCCAGTAGTTTTTGAGCCTATTCATTACAAACAAACATACAAACAAAGTTTTCCTCTTTATAATATTAGTATAGATATGTCCCTATCTGCAAGTGATGAAAAGGACCTTTAGAAGCACCCGCTCCACATATCTGTTCCTATTTAACTTAAACTAATAGAATATAACAATCATCTCACTCGTATTCCGTCAATTTATAGACTATGTGTGTTGCAACCTCGAAAAACTGACACAATGTTGCCAATCTAAAGAAAAAGTAGAGTACATCATGAGAATATGTTTGCAACCGTGTTTACAGAAACCGAGGGTAGACTTAAATATTCCATTCGTAAAAATCAATTTTAAAAACTACATACAGTGCGACTTATAACCTTTTGAAATTTTTTAAAAGACTTAGTCGAAACAGACATTATTTCGCAAAAAATTAAGATACTAAATTCAGAAGATTAACTTATACATTCATCTATACCTCCCTCAGTTTCTATTTAATAAAACTATTCAATAAATTGACGTTAACTCTTAAAATTAATTAAAAAATTAATGTTACCATAATTATAATTATCAATATAACACATGACTTGCCATATCTAAAAAAAACATTGTCCACTATTATTTACACACAGGAACACATATTTTATGAGAGAGCTAACAAACCTTATTTTAAAAATAAGCTATATCACAAAACTTAGAAGGCATGCCAAGATTGCGACATTGTTGAACCACTAGATATGAAAACAATTACCTGATTAACCTGAAACATTTTACAGAGAAATATCTAGACTTAAACTACGTATAACTTTTATTATAGTCAGTAGAACAGGGATACTCTGGGATACTTGGGATGGGTATCCGTTGGAATGAATTTTTATTTATTAAAAAAAAACTAGGTAAGTTTAAAGCGCCGACTAATATAAACTATTTACCACCCTTAGAGGTGCTATTATTTTATAAAATTTCAATAGTCAAAACGGGGAGTCAAAAAAAATATCTAAATCATCTCGTAAATATCGGAATAGCGGAATTGCAATTTTATTTTATATAACTCGTAAGTAGATGTTTTTTCCAGAAGAGTCTTCTGAGAGTCACATGTAGGTATAATAATGACGGGTTTCCTTAGAATTGATTTTGAAGGCCAAAGTCAAATACAAATTTAAGGCACATGTTTATGCTAAATTTATTTCAATTACAAATATCAACAAACTGAAATCGTTAAGACACAACTATCAGTCAACAATCAAGCGACTATCCCGACACAAATAAGTAACTATCGTACAACAAATGAACAACTATCGGGCAATAATCCAGCAATGTTACAACCTTTTAACATACCTTATTTACATGACATCCTTATAAAAATATAACTAACTATTCCGTTTCAATTTTTGACTTGCATACCAGTAAGCATATTAAACGCTACTTTTGGTGACTTATAATTAAAAGTTTGGCTTTACAAATTTCTATAAAGTAAATAACTACATAGAGGGGTAAGTTCATCCGTGTCGGTTTAAAAATCCTGTGGGTATCATAAGAGTCAACTAAGCTGACAAACTTCGAAATTAACAGACTCTAAACAAAAGTCACACTTCAAACAATGCTATAGGTTATAGTAACACTGTCCAGGGTATAGTAGACCACAACCTCCTTTCTAAAGAAAGGTGTATGTCCAACAGAGAGCTGTTAGAGTCTGTTGATGAGTAATGTATAGATCTAGGTAGACAAATTGGTTATATCGGAACACAAATATCAAATTACAAGTATTATATATTTCTAGGGTCATATACACAGACCCTGACAATACTTAAGAGCTAAGTATTTTAATGAAAAATTTATAGATAAAATTATGAAGAGAATATTAAGGATTACGATGCAACGTCCAGAGGTGTAGGATTAACCATATTTTGGGGGAAAGAATGATCTGTTACTTGAAATCAGCAGCTACTGAGAATATAGTTTCTCGTCGTTAGTTTAGTCAAGAAGTATGACTAAGATATTCAGTCACAGGTTTAGCTGTTCTGCCTTCGATTGCAATTGCTATCTTAAAGGCTTCCATATTTATTTTCAGATTTTTTCGTTCAATCTAAATGTCTTCAACTTTGTAATATTATTAAATATTCCTATTCAATCACTACTTACATACTCCACATAATTATTTACGTTTAGAAATTGGTATAGCCGGCATTATAATTTCACTAACTAGTAAATATATACATAACTAAACATCTAAAAGTAATTACCTAAGAAAATTAATTGAATGCGAAAGGCGAGTAGGGATAGTTGACAACAACAGCTAAAGCCAACCTTATTTATATGAAAATAAGGATAGATTTGAATTTTTGAATTGTAATGAAATGCACTCTTTATCCCTTAATTTGAAAATTTATTTATTTATTTACACATACTCGACAGTGTCATACAATTGGAATGGAGAGTAAAATTTTTAGATAAAACAATTTTATAAACTTGTAAGATAATAAAAAGAGATTGAGAAAAATATATATGTACATAGTTATTATAAAGCGGAGTGTAGACCTTCGTTGCAAACAGGCAACTGAGGACATTGTTTTTAATGAATCCCTTTCTATGATTATGATAAAGTTAGATAGTTATACAACTGAACTGCCGATCATGATGTTCCTTATATAGAGCAACACGGAATGGAGCCACACTCAGGAGTTCCCCTCTATCAAAGTATAAGCCCAAATGTGCCTACTCATTACACTGTTATGACACAGAATGTATTCATGTGTGTGTGAATTTTTTAAGGGTGAGTTCTTACTGACAGGCGATTGTTTTTGTATGACAGTCTAAAATGTGAGTGTATGAAGATTTCCTCCGCCAAAAATGACAGTTTTATGGCCCCTCCTGTACTGTGTTGCACTATGAGTTCCCCACAATCCTCCCAACATCAGAACAAACGCTTCATATATCTTAAAAGCTACGACTCACCAACATTACTTTCTAAACTATCTTTCACTTCACTTACAACATCCTTTTTAACACACAAATTGATCGATTCCACAAAATCTTCCTTCATGACTCCTTGATCTTCGTCAAACACTTCGGTATACTCCTGACCATGTTTGAATTGCATATGTTTCTCCATGCTAGATTTCTGAACACATCTATACGTACAGAGAGCACACTTAACAGACTTCTGTCGAGGCCTGTACGGCTTTAATTGATTTTTAACTTCCATTTTATCACCTTCTTTCTCATTCAAATGCCTTAATTTATGTTTTGTCAAATTTGTTTTCTGAACACACCTATAACTGCACATATCGCAACTAAACGGTTTCTGATCGGTATGTAAATACATGTGTTTTACTAAATTTGGTTTTTGGACAGTTCTGTAGTCACAAAACGGACAAGCAAAGGGCTTGTATCCAGTATGTGTTCTTTCGTGGACGACTAAATTATTTTTTTGAGCGCATTTATAGTCGCAATATTGGCATCTAAATGGTTTTTCTTTCATATGTACAAGTATGTGTTTCGCTACGTTATTTTTTTGACCAGATTTGTAATCGCAAAATGTGCACGAGAAAGGCTTTTCGCCTGAATGAGTGCGTTCGTGTATTTTTAAAATGGCGGGCGATTGACATCTATAGGCGCATTGGGTGCAACTAAATTTACCAATCTTTTCTACTAGTGGTTCGTTTTCTGAACAGCTTTTTGAATGGTGTTTCAAACCTCTTTTGGATGGGAACACTTCATTACACTTATAACAGACATATTGTCCTTTAATATTTAAAGAGATATCTTCAGAAATTTTATTATGTACGCCAGGGTCGCTTTCACCTTTCCCTTCTGAATAACTAGGATTGTACTCAGCATAGTAAATTTTATTCTGATCTGTTGGTTTCAAATTTTCTTTTGGTTGTTCAACTTTTTCTTTCGCGCCATTTTGGTGTCCGCCATTGTGGCCGTCGCCATCTTGGCGTAACTTTTTAAAATCATCTTGGTACGGACTATTGTTGTCAAACTGTCTGTGTACTACTAAGTTTTGTGGGTTTTCTCGGATATTTGTGTAATTTTGTGCGTAGTTTTGGGATCTTGAGTAAAGGTCTATAGAGTTGAGAGCTGGAAGATTGACGTGAACATTGTAGGGATACATTTGATTGTCTGCATGTACTGAAGAAGGCTGTGGATGCGGGTGCTCTGGAGGTAATCCTGAAACGATAAATATGTTTATTAGATATGTATTCTACCTGCGGTTCCGCCCGCGTGTATATCGGTTATCGTTGTAGAGAGTAACCTATGTTCTACCTAAGCAATTCAAGTAACTCCAAGACAAATCTTATTGAAATCGGTGCAGCTGTTTAGGCGCAAAAGTGTTTTAGACAGTTACTTTCGAACAGGTATATTCCGATTAGGGTTAATCTAACCGAAATAACCTGTTATTAACCCTTTTGGAAATGGGTTAACTTACATTTCGGATAAATAGATGCTATCTACTGAATTAAAAGTGATAACATAGTTTAATACAGGATAATTACTGTTAACCTTACTTGCTAACCTTGGGACTAGATGGCGTTGACACAACGCCATCTAGTCCCAAGCTAAGCAGAGCTTGTGTTATGGGTACTAGATAACTGATATCAATACATATATACTTTTTTATTATAAATACATACATATTATACATAGAAAACACCCAAACTCCGAAACAAATATTTGTAGATTACACAAACATTTAATCCGATCCAGAATTTGAACACGAGACCTCAAATATAGCAGTCGCATTCACTACCACTGCGCCACCGAGGCAGGCATTCAGTTTTATATTTTATTGTTAAAATTTTTAATCAAATTCTTACATTCATAAATCAATTGTAAAATCTTACAATTTTTAAATATTTAAATTGCAAGGTGAAACTAGCGTTGAATGCATCCAAAATGATTCAGCCGTTTAGTAGTTTTGTATACACAGACATGACCCTCCCATTTTAGTTGTACCTTGATCTTTAACATGTGCAGCGACGGAAGAATATTTACCGCATGCAAATAATTTATTAATTTGTTATTTTATAACATACTAGCCAATAGCTACAACTTCCGTCTGAGTAAAAAACAAATCGAAATTTTAAAAGATATCTATACTAATATTATAAAGAAGTAAAGTTTGTGTGTTTGTTAAATTGTAGGGGGTAATCTCGGGATCTACTAAACCGATTTTAAAAATTCTTTCACCCATAGAAAGGCACATTATTGCTGAGTGTCATAGGCTAAAAAATATATATATAAAAAAAATAAGGTTCCGTAAGATATTTGGGTTTTTCGGACACAAGGTGTAAAAATCAACCAGAAAAGTTACTTCTTTTGCGAAAATTTTCATGCTACGGGCTATATAATAATTTATAAAGATACTAGCTTCGCCTCGCGACGTTGCCTGTGATTATTGTCGTACCGCGGGTAGCACCGCGGGGTTCAGCTAGTAACTTATAAAGTGATTGGATTCTTATTGTATACTTTACTAGCTTTTGCACGCGACTTTGCCTGCGTGCAAAGAAAGACCAAGAAGGAAACACCTGAACTCCGAAACAAATATTTGCAGATCATACAAATATTCAGTACAACCCGGGAATCGAACCCGAGACCTCAAGCAATCGCGTGCACTATCACTGCACCACCGAGGCAGTCTCGGAGTACAATGTTGTTGATTAATGCATTTCCAAGGTCATTTTTAAATATAATATCAATAAATTGTCTTCATAAATAATTCAATGATCATTAGAAGCAAATGTATAGATTAAAAAAATGCATAGGTTGTGCGTTTTTTTACGGATGAATTCGATTTTATTCGTTTTTTGAGACGTAATATACCTATGTACGTAATATATATTACGTCGTAATATAATATAACAGAGGTGTAATCTATACTAATATAATAAAGCTGAAGAGTTTGTTTGTTTGATTGTTTGTTTGAACACGCTAATCTCAGTACCGGTGGTCCGATTTAAAAAATTCTTTCAGTGTTGGATAGTCCATTTATCGAGGAAGGCTATAGGCTATATATCATCACGCTACTACTAATAGGAGCGGAGCAGCAATGAAGAATGTTTTAAAAACGGGGGAAAATTTGCACGCTACGGGCAATGTAAGACGCAAACGAGGTTGCGTGGGTTACAGCTAGTTTGTAATATTTTGTAGGTGAAAATGTAAACCAATTGTTGGTGGACCCTAATAAATAAACAAACCATTTGGGAAACGGAAATATGGTCGGGAAGTTAGGCACAGCATTTATTAATACAAAAAAGTATAAAAAATGGTATTACAAACACTAGAAGAAACCATAGGTTAGGAAAAAAAGGCCAACATTTTTTTACTAAAAGACATACGTATTAATTAGCATTTGATATTAGTATTAGAATAAATAATTCAAAAGTTAAACAAGGTTTGTCAAAGAGCTCAATTCGACCGAACCTTCTTTTTTTTTGACGAGGTGGAAAATTCCTTCGGATCTCCGGCTCCTCGGGGACTGAGGACTGGCTCCTCCCTGGTATGTGGTGAGTTCACTAAAAACCACCCCGGCAGGCGGTCTCAGGCGCCCTGCTCTGGGGAGGACCCAGACCAAGTTATTTTAGGTCCCCGCCCCCAGGAACGACACGCGTCTATAAACTTATCTTGGTGGAAGCCTGGGCTTCCCCTTGCCTGTTAACCCAACTGTTATATGTTGCGATCTGACCGCATTTCGCAATTCGATCGATCCTACACCTCTTCCACCCCCAGCCCCTCTGGTGTTGCAGGTGTACATGGCCAGCGGTAATCAGTTACCATCAGGTAGTACCTCTGCTCGTTTGCTCCCTATTTCTATAAAATAGTAAGCCTTTTAAGATTCCAAAATGGTCCATAGTAACGGTGGCAGGCAGTCTGATATCATTTTTAGATAAGATTTGACATTCAACCTCGACTTATTTAAGGATAAGCTAAAGGTCATGTACGACAGGTTTTAATATCACTTGATTTCTAGCTTTCGTGGGCTTTTAAAGCCTTGATTTTTAATGTTTAGATGTTCAAAACATCGCAGGTTTAGACATCGAGTAAATATTATAAAATATGCGTGGGTAGTTTGAAATTTTTACGTCTTAAAGATGATATAAGAATTTTTTTTCTTATTTTTATGAAGTGAATTCTTATTTCCATGAGCTATATGTATACTAAGTATGTATGTGTACTTTTTGGGTGAACATAAAGCGTGAAATTCGCCTCATCGTCTCTGCACGCTTCCCATGAACTTATGTATAATAAAATTGTAACTGGACGATGTCTGTACATAGAAAATATATTTTAAAAAATAGTATAGAAAGCTTTATGAACGCAATAATAAATATTCCAAACATCTAGTCCCAAGCTAAGCAGAGCTTGTGTTATGGGTACTAGACAACTGATATAAATACTTATATCCTTTTTTTTTGTAAATACATACATATTATACACCCAAACTCCGAAACAAAATTTGCATCATACAAACATTTGGTCCGACCCGGGAATCGAACCCGAGACCTCAAGCTTAGCAGTCGCATACGCCACCACTACGCCACCGAGGCAGATTGATTCTCGACGACTTTAAAGCGCCTATTTTGCGTGTCAGACCACTGATACTCCGTCATATTCTTACTTCAAGTTTATTTGGGGGTTATGTTTTCAGGGTTCCGTACCCAAAGGGTAAAACTGGTCCCTATTACTAAGATTTCGCTATCCGTCTGTCAGTCTGTCCGTCCGTCTGTCACCAGGCTGTATCTCATGAACCGTAATAGTTACCTGATGATGTCTTCCTGTTGCTGCTATAACAATGAATACTAAAAACAGAATAAAATAGATACTTATTGTGGAAACCCCCATGGCCCGTCACTGAACCGGGGTTTTTGGCGGAGTGGTGTGTTGGAATCGGACCGGAGATGGGAATATGAATTAAACCCCATACCAACCCATAAGGGGGCTCCCATACAACAAACGTATTATTTTTTTGCACGTTGTTGCTCGATATTGATAACGGCAACAGGTGGACGTTTAAAATTTTCACAGAATAATTTTAGATATACTAAATATAGTTCATAAATAAATAATTAAATCAAAATAAAACAAATATTTAAGGAGGCTGCCAAACAAGAAACGTGATTTTGTTGCTCGTTTTTGTTACTTAGTTCGATTTTTTATTTATTTATTTATTTAATTGCTTGTACAAAGTGTTACAATACGACCTTCAAACCTTCAAGAAAAGAGCGTACTCCTTCCTTAAAGGCAGGCAACGCACTTGTAACGCCTCCGGTGTTGCGGGTGTCCATGGGCGGCGGTAATCGCTTACCACCAGGTGACACGTCTGCTCGTTTGCCCCTAACAAAAAAAAAATTGCAGTCGGCACCCAAACTAAGCTACGCTTGTATCCTGGGCTGCCACAAAAAACAAAAATATGCTACAGTGGAATTAGACGCGTACAAGACACAATTTTTACAAATTATAATACTTAAATAAAATTTAATTAAAAGACAAAGTAAAATAAAAACTAAAGAAATTATATATAAATAAATAATGGTACGGAATCCTACGTGCGCGAGTCCGACTTGCACTTGAACGGTTTTTTTATGGTACTAGCTATTGGCTGCAGTTTCACTCGCGTAATTATTAAAAATAATCAACTAGCGTGATTCTAAATTAACAAGTCGATTTGACCTCTTCTGATATAAATTAGGTTTGTAGGTCGTCGCTAAGTCTGCTATTAAAACCGCGTTCGCGATAATAATTATCAACTGTCTAAATTATTAAATACTAGCTTTTGCGCGAGGCTCCGCCTGCGTGTTTGTCGCTTACCACAGTAAAACATAGCCTATATCCTTCCTCAAGAATCTTTTTTTTTTTTAAAAAAGACAACTCCCGCATTAGGAATATACATCCCGTGTCGCGGGGGACTTTACAAACATACATGTAACCGACACAAAGAACACCCAGACTCAGGACAACGTTTTGTGGATCTCACAAAGTGATGTCCCACGTGGGATTTGAACCCACGGCACTTGGCGCAGTAGCAAGCGGCGTAGTGACCGCTTAAACCACTAGGCCAACCGTGCAGTCATCTGTCAAAGTATCTCCATGCCAAATTTCATCAAAATATGTACAGCGGTTTGGCCGTAAAAGCAGGACAGACAGACATACTTTCGCATTTATAAGTATGGATTGACTGCCTCGGTGGCGCAGTGATAGCGTATGCGACTGCTGTGCTTGAGATCTCGGATTCGATTCCCGGGTCGTATCAAGTGTTACAAACACTGCAAATATATTGGGCCTCCGGTCTCGCACTCACCACCAACGAAATACAGCACGACAGCACGAACGCTGTCATTTTACGTTGATGTTCTGTGCGAGGGTAGTACTGTCCTGGACGAGCCGGCCCGTTTGTGCGGAAATCAGCGTGACTCTACCTTGACTTCTCTAGCTCTCTAGTTAAAACCAAAGATTGGACTTTGAAAACGGCCGTAAACTACGATGAACATTGGCGCTGCAAATAATCCTTTTTCATATCATATTCATACAAATAATCAAAACTGCACGGTTGGCCGAGTGGTGTCAGCGGTCGCCATGCCGCTTGCTACTGCGCCAAGTGTCGTGGGTTCAAATCCCACGCGGTACCTACAACACTATTGTTGTCCCGAGTCTGGATGTTCTTTGTGTCCGTTTCATGTATGTTTGTAAAGTCCCCCACGACACAGGATGTTATTCCTAATGTGGGAGTTGTCTTTTTAAACAAAAAAAAAAAAAAAATGTCTCAAAACTCGATAGTACGCAACAGAAGCTATAGTAATGTAGTCTGGATGACCGAAATATGCTGGGTTTTTTTAAAAAACAAGAATCCAATTAGATCAATATACCGTCCTTAAAACCCCTGCATACTAAAAATTTCATTCAAAACGTTAGAGCCGTTTCCGAGATTCACGTTATCAATACATTTGTTTGCTTGAACGCGCTAATCTCAGGATCTACCAACTGGTGCAATTTAAAAAAATATTTTATTGCTAGATGACCAATTTATCGAGGAAGGCTATAGGCTATATATCATCACGATAAGACCAATAGGAGTGGAGCACCAAATAAGAATGTTTTAAAGTCGGGGTTTTTTCTACGCCGACGTGCGGTTGCGTAGGTCTGCTAGTATAACTATACAAATAAATAAAATTGGATTGTCTGTTTGTAATGTTAAAATAACCGCTTTCTACAACATGCATATGAATGTATATACGGTACACATACCAAAATATATATTTTTAAATTTTTTGTCTGTCTGTTTGTTCCGGCTAATCTCTGGAACGGCTGGACCGATTTGGACGGGACTTTCACTGGTAGGTAGCTGATGGTACAAGGAGTAACTTAGGCTTACATTTTTTAGACTAGCTTCGCCCCGCGGCGTTACCCACGATACGACAATAACCGCGGGTAACACCGCGGGGTTCAGCTAGTATATATATAAATATGTTTGAAGGTATTAGATAGGTTCAGAACTATTTCAATAACCTATTTTTAGTTATAACTGATAAGTTTTCGAAAACGGCCTGGCACTGCAAATAACCCTTCCACTATTTTTCTATCAATTCTAACCTCGAAAAAACAAAAATACACAATCGCAGTCATAGTAAAACATAATAGGTTTTATTACTCACCATTTAAATTTGCAACATCATTAATCCTTTGATTGATATTCTCATAAAAATACCCGTCGTCTTCTTGTTCCGACTTTATATGAAACGGCATTGGCAATATATGTTCCTGTTGCTCCAACCTCTCGGTTGGCAAATTAGTATTCACCATACGTTGGGCCAAACTTTGTTCCAACATATGAGGGTCACACTGCATTGGTGTTCTCCTAGCTTCGTCCTGGTTCAAAATGTGTGGTTCTCTATTCAAGTGATGTGACAAATCCATCTCATGGCTCAAATCATGAGGAATTTCAGCTCTCAAATCGTTAATACGATTCAGCTCAGCACTTAAATTTTCATTTAAATTCAGAGCGAGCTGGTTCAAATTATTCTGTAGCTCTATGTCATTGCCCAGACTTCTCACTAACGATAAATCAAAATTTCTGCTTAAATTCTGACTGAGTATGTCATCATGCCGGCCCGGGGGCATTTCTGAAGCTAAATTATGCACCAAATCCAACTCGGATGCTAAATTTCTAGGTAAGTGTGCCGGTATGTCGTTGAAGTTTAAATTTCTGGGCAAATGGTTTGTTTTGAGCATGAGAGAAGACATTTGCCTCGGTGATAGAGGTAGTTGAAAGTTGTGTACGATGGAGTTGGCGACCGTGGATTGCATAGCTTGGTGAAGCTGTTCCATAGAAATGGCAGGATGCTGGTAGTCTGCTGTATCGAGCTGGTGTGTCTTCTGCAGCTGTGGAGAAAAGAATTATCATCTTTAAAAATCAGTGAAAAAGTCACTACAGGAATTGGAAAATATTTGGTAAATCTCGACATCTTTTTTTTATTATTATATAGGGGGCAAACGAGCAGACGTATCGCCTGGTGGTAAGCGATTACCGCCGCCCACGGACACCCGCAACATAAGAGGTGTTACAGCGCCTTAGCCTTTTAGGAAGGAGTACGCTCTTTTCTTGAAGGTTTGAAGGTCGTATTGGTCCGGGAACACCGCAGGCGACAGCTCATTTCACAGCTGTGGTTTGTGCGGGATTAAAATTTTTAATCTGCTGTCAACCATGTTCCTCAAGTCGTCGGTCCATCATGCCGCAGGGCGCCCTGCACTACGATTGCCTAATCGCAGTCCCTACTCTAACGTGAGCGGCCCACTTCCACTTCAGCGTACTGATTCTCCATGCGATATCAACAATAGATATCTTTTGAGCAGATGAATGCGGGCCACCCAAGACCGGGATGCTTGGCTTTCTTTGTTGAACCTTTGTTTACCAGTGAAGTAGATATGATAGTATTTCAGACATCTAACACACAACGCCATCTAGTCCCATACTAAGCAAAGCTTGTACTAGACAACTGATATAAATAAATATACACTTTTTTATAAATACATACATAGAAAACACCCAAACTCCGAAACAGATATTAACAAATCATACAAACATTTGGTACAACCCGGGAATCAAACCCGAGACTTCAAGCGCAACTGCCGCATACGCTACCACTGCGCCGCCAAGGTAATCAGTATCCTAATAATTTTAAATGTGAATGGAAGTTTGTTTGTTACGCTTTCACGCGAAAACTACTTAACATCATGAAACTTTGTATCATATATAGATTTTATTCTTGGAGGTATTAGAAGTAACATTAGGCTACTTTTATTGAATGCGAGCGAAGTCGCGTTGCCGCATTATATTATAAACTAGCTGAACCACGCAACCTAGTTAGCGTCTTAAATTGCCCCCCGTTTTTGAAACATTCTTCATTGGTGCTCCGCTCCTATTAGTATTAGCGTGATGATATATAGCCTATAGCCTTCCTCGATAAATAGACTATCCAACACTGAAAGAATTTTTCAAATGGGACCAGCGGTTCCTGAGATTAGCGAGTTCAAACAAACAAACAAACTCTTCAACTTTATAATATTAGTATAGATAGCCAGGATGACGACACACTACATTGACTGACCAGTCTAAATAAAATTATACACAATAACAGATCTCATTAATACTTCGACATATGTTTATATGTCAAAGTTTTTAATTATTCATTCAAATTGATAAGGAATGCAAGTTCAACTGGTATTGTGTGCATGTTTTACTAGAATTTCTATTTTATAATGTGAGAATCATCTCCGTCACAAGACTCGTTCATAAATGGCAAATCTGCATCTAATTAGCAAACTCGACTTCATTTGTTTCCTGCAAAGCAATTAGTACTTTAGGAGAAACTTTTGAAATGAAATTTTCAGACGTTTAATGCTCAATATTTTACCATAGTATAACAAGTGATTAACTTAAAAGTTTTTTTTTAAAACAAGCGTTTAATAAACTACAATAAAACAAAAAAATCTTTAAGCCCTTTCATTTGATATCTAAATTGGGTGGGTTGTTCAGAAATATGTACGCCGCCATTTTGTTACAGCGGCCATTTTGGATTAATATTAATACCGATTACATATTGTATTTGCATTGTCATTAAAACTTAAGGTATACATATTTAAAATTTCAACTAAATTGAAAATTGGGAAGTGGATCAAATTTAACTTGCAATATTACATTACGGGCAAACATCGGGACAGGTGAAACAAAATAAATGCATTTTATTTTGTTAATGCAGTTTGTTCAGTTTACAGTAATAGACAAAGTAATCCGGAGCAAGGTTTTAGTAAGGGGCCGTCCTGCACCTTGGTGATACGTGGTGAGGTTTAAGATTAACCCCCCCCCCCGAGCCCACCCCTAAAATCACGTGTATTTTTAGCAAATTTTTAGAATATTATTATCTTATTCTTTACAGTTAAGTATAAAGTATATTCTTTGTGTTTTCCGGTTCCGGTGGCTAAAGTGTCAACACGTACGTTATAGACCTCCGCGTGAAATAATTCATAAACAGTGTAAAATAGTGAAAACAACATTATTCAAGTGACATTCTAGTGAAAAAAGAACTATAAAATAGTTGAAAGCAGTAATTATAGTGTAGGCGTTAATATTTTCACGAAAAACAATTCCCCCAACGATCATTTTAACATAAAAGACCGTTAACAAATAGAGATTTGACAGTGACGTTAGTCAACATCAACATCGGGGTTGCCAGTAAATGATTTAAAAATCCCCCATTAAAAAAGTGATACCACAACAAACAAGAAATTTGCCAGATAAATAAATGACTATGGAGAAAATGATGGAACTACTTCTACAAAAACTGGATGATAAATTGGATAAACAAGCTGACCATATAACACATGCGGTAACCAAGAACGTCACAGAAGTAATAGACGAGAAAATGAAGGCAATAATTGAAGAAAACAAAGTCCTAAAAAACAAAGTATCAGAACTGGAGCTGAAAATTAAATCCTTAGAAAAAGAGAAACGAAAAAATAACCTCGTCTTCTTCGGATTAGTTGAAATCGGCAAGTCTGAGCGGGAATTGGTTGATTATATAAAAGATACCATAGAAGAGATAGGAGTACAAATGAATAGTCAAGAGATTAGTAACGTATATAGAATTGGAAAAAAGACGGAATACAAAAACCGACCAGTCGTAGTTTCTTTTACAACCCAATGGAAGAAACACCTTGTACTCAAGAACAAGTCAAACCTCCCATCAAATATATACGTGAAAGAGGATTACTCCAAGGAAACTCTGGAACTGCGTAAACAACTTCAATCACAAGTGGAAAAAGAAAAAAAGAATGGAAACATTGCTTATCTAAAGCATGACAAACTAATAGTGATAAAACCGGAGGACAATAGTAGAGAAAAAAGGAGGAGAGAACCCTCAAACTCGCCTAACCATGCAACACAGAAAAAAGCTACTATAAGCAATTTAAATGAAAATACAACCCAATCTTGTATAAAAGTACAGAAAAATGTTATTAGACCAAATATACTTAATTATGTAGAAAAAACAAGATCCGATCCTAACTTGAATTCCTCAAAAAACTAAATAGAGCCCTAGAAAACCGGAAACAAACAGAAACACCTACAATTAATAGATTTAAGCAAAAACAAGAAATCTGTCTCCCACTACGGCTGGTCTCCGCGGGAGTACTAGACCAAAACCCTCCAGCAAAAAGAAATGAAACATTTAACATTGCAACACTCAACACTAGAACTCTGCGAACGGAAGAAAGCTTGCTCGAATTGGACAAGGCGATACAAAGTATAAAATATGATATTCTGGGAATATGTGAAATGCGAAGGCAAGGAGAAAAAATAACGGAAAGAAACGACTATATATTGTATCAGAAAGGCGAAACAGCAGGTCAGAGAGGAGTGGGTTTTTTAATTAAAAAAACATTAAAAAACTGTATACAAGAATTGATAGGCATTTCTGACAGAATAGCAATACTCAACATTAACTTGCCAAGATACAAAAAACCGTGGACAATTATACAAACATACGCACCCACAGAATTAGCACTAGAAAGTGAAAGTGAAGGCTTCTACTGTACTCTGTCTGATGTAATAAAAAAATACCATAACAACTTCCTCATAGTCATGGGGGACTTTAATGCACAGGTTGGCTGTAGAGAACCTGGCGAAGAACTGATAATGGGCAAACATGGATATGGAAAGAGGAGTGCAAACGGGCATCGACTAATTGAATTTCTATTACAAAATAACTTAACACTACTAAATTCAGTCTTCAAAAAAAACCCAAAAACCAAGTGGACCTGGCTGTCACCTGATGGCAAATATAAAAACGAAATTGATTTCGTAATAACTAATAGACCAGTGTTTTTTCAAGATACAAAAGTTATTCAAAATTTAAACTTTAATACTAACCACCGCATGGTATGCTGCCGTTTAAAAAAGTACCCAACAAAAAAAGCTAGAAACAAAATTATAAATAAATTTACATTAGAACAACACGAAAAAAAAATAGATTCTTCGTTTATCAACACACTGAAAGAAATAGTAAGCTCGGACAGAAGTGTCACAGAAAAATACGACATAATGGACAGACAACTATCAAAATTGCGAAAAGAAAATGTAACTAAAGATGTAAAGTTTGGTGAGAAGACAATAAAGCTTCTAGAAGAAAGAAAGGTACTAATGGCAGATAAGTCAAAAACTAAAGAAAACCGTAACATAATATCAAATCTAAGCAAACTGATTAGAGAAAATATAAGAAAAGATAGGAAATTCAGAAGAATGAAAAAACTAGAAAATGAAATTCAAAGAACAGGGGGGCTGAGAAAAGCTTTAAAGGAATTAAGGGAATATGGAATGGAATGGATACCAAAACTAAAAAACAACAGATCCAAACAAGTAACAAATCGCAGAAGAATCCAGAGTCTTGCCACAGATTACTATCGAACTCTTTACGCAAACAATGGCACTGATCGAGAAAAAAAAGCCAGTAACAAGTGCAATACGAGCTATAAAAAAGTCCCATCAATACTCTTGCAGGAAGTGCAGAAAGCCATCATGTCACAGAAGTTACAAAAAGCTCCAGGACCCGATCATATAACTAATGAGTTAATTAAAGGCACCGAAGAAGAAATAAGCCCAATTCTAACTAAATTATTCAATGATATTATAACAACAGGCATCATCCCAAAACAATGGAATGAATCACATATTATTCTCCTCCATAAAAAAGGAGACAAAGATGACATCGGCAACTATAGACCAATTAGCCTAATATCAAATGTGTACAAAGTTTTCGCAAAAATAATTTTAGAAAGAATAACAAGGGTTTTGGACGAAAACCAACCGATTGAGCAAGCGGGATTTAGAAAGAACTACAGTACTATAGACCACATCCACACAATCAAACAAGTCTGGGAAAAATATAATGAATACAAGAAGACACTGTATATATGCTTTATAGACTACTCCAAAGCATTTGACAGTCTAAAACACAAATATATCTGGCTGAGTCTTAGAGAACAAGGGGTGGATGATGTCTATATAGAACTGATCAAGTCCATCTACAAAAACAGTAAAAGTAGTATTAAATTAGAGTCAAAAGGAGACCCTTTTCCAATAAATAAAGGCGTGAGACAAGGAGACCCACTGTCTCCTAAGCTATTTAATGCCGTTCTGGAACACACATTTAGAGGATTGGACTGGGATAGTTACGGTATTACGATCAACGGAAGGCGTCTGAATCATTTGAGATTTGCAGATGATGTTGTCCTGCTAGAAGAAGATCCTAAGAAACTAGAACACATGATGAAAGATATAGTAGAGAAAAGCAGAGAGGCAGGTTTGGAAATTAACGCTAATAAAACGAAACTGATGACCAACTCGACAGAAAGCAACATAGAGGTCTGTGGAACCATTTTCGAATATGTACAAGAATATGTTTACTTAGGACAGATTATATCTCCTGAAGACAGCATGTCCAAGGAAATAAACAAAAGAATAGCCTGCGGTTGGAAAAAGTATTGGTCGTTGAAAGAAATAATGAAAAACAAAGATATAGCTATACATACCAAGCGAAGGATTTTCAACACCAGCATTCTCCCCTGCATGACATATGGCTGCGAGACTTGGACATTGACAGATAAACATAGGGAAAAACTGGCTAAAGCGGAAAGGGCGATGGAGAGAAGCATGTTGGGAATCAGGCTAAGTGACAGAATCCGAAACTCTGAAATAAGAAGGAAAACTAAAGTAACGGATATAACGGCTCATATAGACCATTTAAAGTGGAGTTGGACGGGACATATGCTACGTTGCAAAATGGACAAATGGAGCAAGCAAGTAACCTTGTGGTATCCAAGAGGGGACAATAGAGGACGGGGGCGTCCGAAAACAAGATGGACTGATGAAATTTGCCGTACCCTGGGACCACACTGGACCAGAGTTGCTGAGGATCGAGTACAGTGGAGAGAGCTGGAGGAGGCCTATGCCATGAGGCACACCGAACTACGAGACCTATTGTAGGGATTGGGATTCATGACAGAAGTTTTATATTGCATGTAACAAGTTCGGAATAAAAGGGCTTTATTATTATTATTATTATTATTATAAAGTATATTCTAATTTTTTTTTTAAACTAGCTGACCCACGCAACCTCGTTTGCGTCTTCTATTGCCCGTAGCTTGAAAATTTTCCCCCGTTTTTCAAACATTCTTCATTGGTGCTCCGCTCCTATTAGTATTAGCGTGATGATATATAGCCTATAGCCTTCCTCGATAAATGGTCTATCCAACACTGAAAGAATTTTTCAAATCGGACCAGCGGTTCCTGAGATTAGCGCGTTCAAACAAACAAACAAACTCTTCAGCTTTATAATATTAGTATCGATAAATATTTAGTGATTTTTACCAAACCCACTCCCCCCAATTTTTCAAGCCTCACGTAAGTAATAAACGGTCCCTAATAGATATACAGGCATATTATTTGGCTTGTGTATGTTTCAACATATCAAAAGTTACCACACTGAATGTTTTTTTTCTAATTCATAAACATAATTCAACTTTAAACAATAGTTCTGTATTATATTTTCAACTTTAAACTTGATGCCTTAAAGTTGAAAATAACATAGACCCATTATCCTTAAAGTTTAGTCAAGTTATCAAGTTTAGGAATTAATTATCTTCATAACATGGATGCAGGAAAAACTAATTTATAGGTAGGTACAAATAAATAAAATTGGAGTGTCTGTTTGTAATATTACTGCACGGTTGGCCGAGTGGTGTCAGCGGTCGCCATGCCGCTTGCTACTGCTCCAAGTGTCGTGGGTTCAAATCCCACGCGGTACCTACAACACTTTGTGTGATCCACGAATTGTTGTCCCGAGTCTGGATGTTCTTTGTGTCCGTTTCATGTATGTTTGTAAAGTCCCCCACGACACAGGATGTTTATTCCTAATGTGGGAGTTGTCTTTAAAAAAAAGAAAAAAGAATATGAAAATAACTCGTTTTTACCTTATGCATATGTATGTATATACGATACATATACCAAAATAACAATTTTTTATAATGTTTGTCTGTCTGTTGGTTCCGGCTAATCTCTGGAACGATTTTGATAGGCCTCTCACTTATAGGTGATAGCTGACGATATAAGAAGTAACTTAGGCTACTATTTTGTAGACTAACTTTGCCCCGTGGCATTTGTTGTACTGTGGGGCTCAGGTAATCACTAATAAATAATATTCCAGACATCTAACACACAACGCCATCTAGTCTCAAACTAAGCAGAGCTTGTGTTATGGGTACTACTGATATGAATACATATATACTTTTTTTTTTGTAAATACATGCAGCATATTATACATAGAAAACACCCATACTCCGAAACAAATATTTGTAAATTACGCAAACATTTGGTCCGACCCAGGATTTGAACCCGATCAAGCACAGCAGTCGCATTCACTACCACTGCGCCACTGAGGCAGTCATCAGCTCTTTCATCGCATCAGTAAACTGAAATATTTGTTATATTGTGTTCGATTATCTTTTTTAACTGAATTCCAAATTGCTATTTTTGTATTTATATTTTTTTTTTTCTACGTCCTGTGACTCGTGTAAGTGTCACACATTGTTTATTACACGGTTATATCTATATTTATATTTATTTGTTCATTAGTCAACCTTGAAGAGGTCCTAGTTCATCTAATCATCGATCTAATTAGGAGCAGCCTGTTAGAATATATGATTCTAACAGGCTACTCCTGAACATTTTGATCCAGCGTGTTACTTATTGCTCATCAAGCTTTATTTATATTTATATATTCAGTTAGTGTATATATAGTATGACAAATGTAATTTCACTAATTTCAGCCAATCTTTGACATTTAGAACATCGTGTGAGAGGAAAAAACAAATTTTTAGTGGATTTTTTGTTCGACAACTGCATGTTTGGCCCAGTGGTTTTTTTGGTATTTAGTCACCAAGCGCTTGTCAATGCGCCAAGCATTGTTCAAATTCCACAAGGGACAACACTGTGTGATTCACAAATTGTTGTTCTGAGTCTGGGTGTTCTCTCTCTCTCTCTGATCTCGTGACACTGGATATATATTCGTAAACCGGGAGTTGTCTCTTATTAAAAAATTAAATAGGCATTTTCAGTGACTTTGAATACAGTAGTGATATTCTGAAAAAGGGCTGTGCTGTGATTGATGAGTAAAGGCCAAGCATAAGAGTCACTATCATAGAATGTGGAGATCAGTTGTCTCTGCTTAACACAAAATTTTAATACAAAAATACAATAAAACCAAACCCAGAGCGGGTATGGATTTATTGTAAAATTTTCTAACGACATCATTAGCACCACAATCAGATTATCACATTGTCACAAAAGTGGACATGCTATACTTATGCTGGCCTTCAAGTACAAAGTAGAGATGCCACATGTGTCCAACGTATGACAATAACCCGTGAACAACACTGCCAGCAATTCCGCAAGACAAAGCTAGTATCTTTATTATTTGTAGCCTATATGTTATTCTGATGTATAAGCTATATTATTGTAAAGTTTAATCTAAATCCATTCCGTAGTTTTTGTATGAAGAGCAATAAACATACTCACTTACATACTCACCAACTTCCGCGTTTATAATATTAGTATGATAATAAAGCACATTTTTATTTTCTCAGAACATCCACATTGTCTCAAGTGAGATTCCAACCCACAGCACTCGGCGGACTGACCACTTAGAATGTGTAAATTTTATCTTAAATGTTGGTTTAACCAATAAACAACATGGTATGACTGAGGGTCAGGGACAGGAACAATCTCCATAAAGAAAGTTTCACAGAAACATGTAACTATTATTAGAATAAATGTACAAATATTTTTATTTAATTTTAAGTATTGTGGTATGAAGACACTAGTTTATTTTATAAGTGGTTTTTTTTCTACTGTAACATGAAAATAAATGAAGGTAAATATTTCACTAACCTAATGTTATCACATCTTACACCACTTAAAGATCCTAAAGTCCATTAAGGAAACAAGACTGCTGATAAACATGTTTAAATATTACAGTCCACTGCTGAACATAGCCATCTCCTACACTTAAACATAATAATGCTTATTCTAAAATACTCCAGCGAGACCTGGAACCCGGATCTAACTATAGATAACAAACCATATTTCTAATAAAAAAAATACGTTTAAAATTTGAATTATATGAAACAAAAATAAATACTCACACTTTCGACGTAAAACTTGTAATCTTCGTCGATAACATTCTGATCTTCTCTTTTAACAAAGTCCATGATAAAATGTAGGTATTTTGTAAATAAATGTTTCAATTCTATGTTAACTTTTCATTGCCAATACTTAACCTATCATAATATGTTCATTAATGTTACTTAAATTATACATTAAAATTTAATATATAAGTGTGAATTACACTGGTAACCTACAATCACATTTTTGTATTAATAATGCACATGGAAAAATCATAAATATTTGATTTATATGAATTTTGTATTCCTTTCTAGATTGTCCGAATGAAAGAAAGGAAGCTTCATAGACAAGTAGAATTACCGTTGAGATAAGTCAAGCAAAAGTCAACGAACATCTGTCGGGGATACAGCATCAGTATTTTATTTACCCATAAACAAAAGAAATCTTTAATAAATAAGTCTTAAAAGGTGAAATTAATTACTAGATATCAGTTACTCTTTCATCAAAAATAGTGCAAAATAAAGCACATAAGCTACTTTACTGTAAGTACTACTATCGTATATCAGACCTTAGTTAGTCGAATATATGGATTAGATACTTACCTTTTTTGATTTTTTTTATTTCGTGGACGGGGCGGAAAATTTCTTTGGATATCTGGCTTCTCTGAGAAGCCAGTTTTGTGTAGTGTTTACACTAAAAACCACTGCCAGTCTATGATCAGTCTCAGACATCCTGCTCTGAGGAGGACCCGGATCATGTTATTTCTGGTACCAGGTAACCAGGGTGAATGCCACATCTAGCCAGGCTATATACAGAGGCTTCCAACTTTCATTCATGATCACATTTTTGCAAGCAGGCGGTAAGTTTTCACCCATCGAGCATTAGAACTTCACAGAAAGCGACCGCTGTAGCAGAGACATGTCTCGTCTGGTTTGTTTGACAACGACTTCGTGTTTAGATGCCCGCGTGGGAGCAGCGGAGTATAGGTCCAGTCGGTTGTATAGTGATGGCTAATTCATTTACTCACTGATTAACCATGCTTAGCGAGTATCTGCATTTGTCACTAGGTGACGCGCCTCCCTATATGCTTCTATATTAAGCAGAACAACACCAACAGGTACTGCCATTGGCACAGTGGCACATGACAATGATATTAAAAAGCTGGAAACGCACAAGGGCTGTCGCCACTTTAAATGAAGTGATATGGTATCCTTTTACGGAAAACTCAATTGGATCATTATAATATTTTATTTCTCAGTTAATTGAGTTGAAAAAGTATTAAATCATAAATATGACGATTTACTTTAATTATATCGACATGTACCAATTTAATTTCATAAAAAATGTTAGTATAAAAGTAATCCTTTCAAAAGTTACCATATTTATTTTCGTTAATTGTCATACTCCTAAATATCATCCATTGATTTGCTTAAATTATTGTAACTATCGAAAGTTTTGAATTAAATTTTAAACATGACTTGATTATTCCCTAATTTTGAGGGAAACTTTAAGTAGTGAGCACTCAGATGGCTAAGTTAATAAACAAGGTAAACCTTCCCATTTATTCGTTCAAAAACCTGATAAAAAAAGGAATTTAAAAAAATATTAACTATTTTCATTTTAAAACTAAATCCTTTAAGATATTTTGTAAGGCTATACTTTTTTTATTGTCATAAATTTGCTAAGACAAGCTCATTTAAAAAGTAATAATTAAAAGAGTTGAGAAGTCCCTTTATAAAGTGAGAGTAATTAGTGCAGTGGGTAAAAAACAGCACAGATTCTACTGACAAAAATGTAATAGAAATTAAGAGACACCTCCAAATGATCAGTTATCTTCAAACTTAAAATGGACACTTGTATTTTGAATTACATATTTTTTTTCATTTTAAGCTTGTGTGTAAAATGAATCAATATATGAACTATAACTACGTAGAATTTGCCAGAGCCTCCCCAGCAGATCGATGGAATTTCTTCTCGCGCATGTTATAGTTTTTTAGCATTTTTCTAGCAACACAAATCCACAAACCGAAAATACAAAAACATTTTAAACTTACCATAGATAACACAGACATATAGTTTGCCAGTTACCGGTTTATTTTTGTACTATTCATTCTGTTATATTTTGACGTTTTGACAACTTTGACAAGCCTATTTGTTATTCAGTCAACTATTTCGACCTTCAGGAGAACTGCCGGTATTATTTCATGATTCTTGTTGGGAGAATCGTTAAAACTGTCTTGTCATCAAAAAGTAACCTTCACAATAATACAAAGTTTATACATAATCCGTAAGTTGCATTATTCAAATTTTATAGATTACCTAATCGTAACAAAATTGTCATATAGTGTCTGGCCACATTGCCATAGATTATTATTTATTAAGCTGTAAACAACGCTCAGAATAAGTGCGTCATGTAATAAAAAAATGTAATACGAAAAGTTACTATCCGTCGGAAATATCTGCGCACCCGCCTGTAATGCGCTTTACCTCGCATCGTTCCGCCTTCGCCTATATAATTTAGTACCGTTGCCAACGCAAGCGCCGACGCACGTGTATTGTTCTTGCTTTCGTATTCGCATTCTTGTTTATTATTCAGTAAGATGGGTAGGACTACATAGTGCAGAGCGGAATTGCTCAAAGCAATCCAATTCTTTAAAAATGAAGAAAAAAATCACGGCTCTTTCATTATGCCGGTTGAACAAGCAACGAAAAGGGCGTGTGTAGCAACTGGTTTATCTAAAATGACGATAATTAAAGAAGCGTAGTGAAACGAAAACATTACAAACTTTGTCAGAAACAGCGAGAGAGGCAAATGTTTAGGAAGATACATTCTTCGAAGAAGATCCACCACCTAGTACTGTAGCTTCAGTTGCCACGTACACTATCAAGCTTGCTTGTCAAGCAAGCGTAAAAGATATAGCATATTTATGCACGATACAGTTTTTGGTTGAAAGTTTTTATACCACAAGAAAAGAAATACCTACTTTAAAAAAGATTTTGAGAATTACTAAACAGGAACTTAACTTTCCCGGCACAAAAGACGCCCAAAGAAACATACTAATAAACTCTTAGGGTACAGGTTTAAAAAATATAAACGAAAACACGATATTTGGTGCAAGGAACTGAAATAGTCTTGAATAGAACAGTTTCGGCACTTTTTAACTGCCTCGGTGGCGCAGTGGTAGTGAATGCGACTGCTGTGCTTGAGGTCTCGGGTTCAAATCCTGGGTCGGACCAAGTGTTTGTGTGATCTACAAATATTTGTTTCGCAGTTTGGGTGTTTTCTATGTATCATATGTATGTATTTACAAAAAAAAGTATATATGTATTCATATCAGTTGTCTAGTACCCATAACACAAGCTCTGCTTAGCTTGGGACTAGATGGCGTTGTTGTTGTGTTAGATTTCCAAAAATATTTATTATTTATTTATTTACTTTGTACCGCTGCTTACTTTTTCTGTGTATTGATTGTTTCTTTTTTACTCTATAAAGTATATATTGATATAATAGTTGTGGAAAAGTGTAAAAAAATGGATGCACAAATAAAATATTTTTTGATTTTACTTCTCGATTTCATTTGCTATCTCTCTCTAGTTTGCATGACGTCCTTAAGCCAGGTTCGCAGATATTCTGGGAGGGGTCCGGTCGTGTTAATAACAGCAGTTCCCGGAACCCTCCCTTCTCAGGCGCAGAGTGGCACACCGTGTGGTTTTAGTCGGTTCGATTCCGCCAACACGACCCGAGGGGGATTCCACACGTATATTAAAAAAAAGTTTCGCAGATATTTCCGACGGGTTGTACATGAATTTCTTTTAGATGTCGTTAGTTATGTACAAATGTAACAACTATTATTTATTGATGATATACTTTCATCCCTGTTATTTATGTACATATTTAATAAAATTTAAAAACATTTTTGAAATGAGTAATTTAAATGATATATTCTAAAATTGTTTATTTTACTATTTATAATAATACTAACTATTGTAAACCTTTACGAATGGTTTAACAGTATACATTTTAAACTCAACATTTAAAAAAGAAGACAGAAATTTCATCTAGATGGTTGGCAGTCCGCAACTGTGCGATTTTCCTGAAACTTTTTGCCTCGCACAACAAAACTGTGGAACGACCTGTCGCCTGCGGAGTTCCCGGACCAATACGACCTTCAAATCTTCAAGAAAAGAGCGTACTCCTTCCTAAAAAGCCGGCAACGCACTTGTAACACCTCTGATATTGCGGGTGTCCAAGGGCGGCGGTAATATCATACCATCAGGCGATATGTCTGCTCGTTTGCCCCCTATATAATAAAAAAATGTTAGTACATACCTAAACCTCCAATCATCTATACTATATGATGTAGGTACTAAAGGCAGTTTTGTTTCTCAATATAATCTCTCAAACCGCGATGTAACACACGTACACCCTAGTAAACCCCATCCCCATCGCTAAATTCATATTTCCGAGTTCGCCCCACTATTATTTTATCGTCATGACCCGCCTGTCGCAGTTCAATGCTAGATAAAGGCTTCTTTAATTGTACCCCACTTGGTTCGATTCTCGACTACCCGCCTTCGCAATCTATACTAATCTATGCTTCTATACTAATATTATAAAGCTAAAGAGTTTCGTTTGTTTAAACGCGCTAATCTCAAGAACCGCTGGTTCGATTTAAAAAATTCTTTCAGTCTTTGATAGTAAATTTATCGAGGAAGGCTAAATATCATCACGCTAATACTAATAGGAGCGGAGAATAAATAAAATAAAATAAATATGCGGACATCTAACACACAACGCCATCTAGTCCCAAGCTAAGCAGAGCTTGTGTTATGGGTACTAGACAACTGATATAAATACTTATATACTTCTTTTTTTGTAAATACATACATATTATACATAGAATAATAAAGAATTTTTAATAAACGGGGGAAAATTTTCACGCTACGGGCAATAGAAGATACGAGGTGGCGTGGGTCAGCTAGTGGAAAAATAATTCCATTCTGTTTCACATCACAGAATCTAGGACGGGACAGGTACTTTTCTAAAGCAACTACACCGTTCCTTTAAGGAAACTTGTCTCATTTTTCCTCCACATTCCATTTCTGAGTAATAGTATCACAGGAATACTTCAAGTTTCCTGTTTTTCTATTTGTTATGAATTCAAGACTATATAAGCGACCGTAAAACACATTTGCACTAAGACTTTAAAAACAGTTTGACGAGTGCAGTCTTCTCATGTCTGTATTTATTTCCAGCTGTAAAGTAAATAAAGGATCTTGTTCACCAATGTCTAAGTCAGCTTTACTGATTCTCGCCCGAGGGGCTGAGGAGATGGAGGCTATCATTACGGTTGATATGCTCCGGAGAGCAGGTGTAAGTAGATTTCCTTTTTCATTCTCTAGTCTCCTAGCCGATTATGGCCACGGCGGCCAGTCTCAACGGAGACCAGCAAAATACGCAGGAGATATTATAGTGCACAATTGGGAGAGCCACGCTTCGGCATGAATAGGCCGTCTCGACCGGAGTGATACCACGGCCTCACAAAAAACCGGTGCGAAATAGTGCTTGCTCTGTTTAACCTAGTGAGTGAGGATACCGGAGGCCCGTACCCCAACCCCTCCCCCCATTCCCCAAAGATCAGCAACGCACTTGTGACGCTTTTAGTGTTGCGGGTGTCCATGGGCGGCGGTAATCACTTACTATCAGGTGATGCGTCTGCTCGTTTGCCCCCAATTCAGTAAAAAAAAAATAAACAAGTGTGTGCTCAAACACAGGTGCACTCTCCGTTCCCCTCTCTCATAATGTAATGCGACGGTTAATCGACACAACCGGGAAGAGATCAGGCGCAGGACCGACAGCTTTACGTGCTCTCCGAGGCACGAGGGTTCAAACCCCAACTTCCAAACTCCGAGCTGTTATTAAGTATATTTATAATCAGAAAAACTCAATAACACTTTTGGCCCGACCCGGGATTCGAACCCGAAACCTCTTGATTGGCAGTCGCATTCGTCAACCGCTAGCCCAATGAGGCAGGCTAAAGCAGGTGCTTTAGCCTGCCTCATTGGTTGTGTGTTATTCGAGATTCATACCCTGTGTTGTTATTCGAGATCCCAGTTTACCATTTTCCTGTCCCCTTTGAAGACGCAATTCCCAGTCAGGCTGGCGTAAATCTCGTGCAAAATTAGAAATACGGCAGAATGACGATGATCTCTATGACATATAGTGTTTGAACTTGAACTTGAAACTCGCGGGCTGGGTTTCCGCAACTCGACGACTTCAGTGTGCCTATTTTGCGTGGTGGGATGGCATTATTCGTGCCAACCCAGTTCCTCCAAGAAGCCTAGCAGGCCCCTCATGTTGTGGCTGAGGTTAGTTGTCAGCTACAGGGTAAGGACATCTGAGCTGATGATTCATGATTCCTGTCCAGCACAGTACACACGACCATATTGAAATGGAGCGAGCGAAGAGTTTTTCACTTGATCTATCCGTTTTACTTTATAATGTCTAATTAATCGGAGATTGAATGGATAGCGTAGTTGTTTAAGCGGTCACTACGCCATTATCTACTGTGCCGAGTGTTATGGGTTCAAACCCCACATGGGACAACACTGTGTGATCCACCGTTTGTTATCTGAGTGTCTGTTTCATGTATGTTTGTAAACTTTTCTCTTCTGGAGCACACTGATTAATATAAAATAGTAGTTTTTAAGTAAGACAATGTTTATTCCAGGTCTCCGTAACTTTAGCTGGGTTAGATGGTGCAGACCCTGTGCTATGCTCGAGGCAAGTGACCGTCGTCCCTGATAAAGCGCTGTCTGTAGCTCTGCAAGACCAGCCACAATATGATGCGGTAAGAAATTGATATTTTTTATATCCGTGTGAAGTCAGGTTAAGAATACGGAGTGTCACCATTTCTATTTAGTCTGTGGGTGTCGTAAGAGCCGACTAAGGGAGCAAACTACACAGGATACGGGCAATTGTAGACATAAACGAGGTCGCGAGGGTCAGCTAGTGTACCTATACATACAAATAAATAAAATTGGAGTGTCTGTTTGTAATATTAAAATAACCGCTTTCTACTACATGCTTATGAATGTATGTACGGTACACATAACAAAATATATATTTTTGTCTGTCTGTTTGTTTGTTCCGGCTAATCTCAGGAACCACTGGTCCGATTTGAAAAATTCTTTCGGTGTTGGATGTTGGATAGTCCATTTATCGAGGAAGGCTATATATCATCACGCTACTACTAATAGGAGCGGAGCACCAATGAAGAATGTTTTAAAAACGGGGGAAAATTTTCACGCCACGGGCAATATAAGGCAAAATAAGTAACTTTTCTGGTTGATTTTTACACCTTGTGTCCGAAAAACCCAAATATCTTACGGAACCCTATTTTTTTCCAAAATAAAATATAGCCTATGTTACTCGTGGATAATGTAGCTTTCGAATGGTGAAAGAATTTTTAAAATCGGTCCAGTAGTTTTTGAGCCTATTCATTACAAACATACAAACATACAAAAATAGGTACAAATCTTTCCTCTTTATAATATTAGTATAGATATGTATGTTATGTTAATCAGTAGTCTTATTTATCAGTTAGTTTGGGTTCAGATGGCCGCGATTAGATGTCTGAATGATAAATTGTAATTATTATTATCACAACAGTTCGAAAGTGTTAGAAAAGAGTAATATTTCTTGCAGATTATCT
Organism: Spilarctia lutea; assembly: GCA_916048165.1. NCBI lineage: Eukaryota > Metazoa > Arthropoda > Insecta > Lepidoptera > Erebidae > Spilarctia > Spilarctia lutea. Next base: position 2,425,421 of record OU696498.1, on the reverse strand, counting down.
TGCCTGGTGGTTTGGAAGGTTCTGACCGCCTGAGCAAGTCTGAAGTGGTTGGCAAACTGCTGAAAGACCATGAGAAGTCTGGCAAGATTGTTGCTGCTATCTGTGCTGGTATGCATTGAATTTAATTACTAACCCTTAATATTTGCAAAGTTAAGCAATTTCTTGGATGGGTGACCATTTTTAACACATTGATAGTAAACTTTATGTAACAAATCAAAATTAAACCATTTCATAGTAGACTTTAAGCAAGCTTAACCTACTTTAGAAAATGGAAGGTAGGTAGCAAAGTACACTGCCTCGGTGGCGTAGCGGTAGCATATGCGACTGCTAAGCTTGAGGTATCGGGTTCGATTCCCGGGTCGGAACAAATGTTTGTATAATTAGCAAATATTTAATTCGAAGTTTGGGTGTTTTCTATGTATAATATGTATGTATTTACAAAAAAAAGTATGTAAGTAATTATATCAGTTGTCTAGTACCCATAACACAAGCTTTGCTTAGCTTGGGACTAAATGGCGTTGTGTTATATGTCAATCAAAAAAAAAAGTATAGTTAAAAAAATTAAAAACAATTTCTGAGGCAAATCAAAGTTTAACATTTTTGTTTTTTGTATTTCAGCCCCAACAGCCTTCGTAGCCCACGGTATCGGTCTGAATAAACGTGTGACGTCATATCCGACAACCAAAGACAAGATCCCCGCGGATAAATACACTTATGTTGAGGGCGAACGAGTTGTTGTAGATGGGAATGTTGTTACAAGCAGGGTAAGTTAAAATATTTAATTCTCGACTGCAGTATTCCCGAACCAATACGACCTTCAAACCTTTAAGAAAAGAAGTCTGCAACTCACTTGTGACGTCTCTGGTGTTGCCAGTGTCTATGGGCGGCGGTAATCGCTTACCATCAGACTATAAGACTGCTAGTTTGCCCCTAAAACTACGGAAAGAAACAGAAACAAATACATATTTGCAGATCACACAAAAATTTAATCCGACCCGGGAATCGAACCCGAGACCTCAAGCACAGCAGTCGCATATGCCACCACTGCGCCACCGAGGCAGTTAAAATATAATAATGTCATTTATTCTATTTTCAGGGTCCAGGTACAGCATACTGGTTTGGTTTGAAGCTCATCGAGCTACTGGCTGGGAAACCCAAGGCTGATGAAGTGGAGAAAGGAATGATCATATCTTCTTACTAAAATGGGCAGAGGAAATGTAGTTTTTGCCTCTAGCAACATATTATTGTTGTATATAAATTGGTGTTAGATTTTATCTATACTTATTTGAATTTGTCGTAAGGGAGCGTTCAAGTATTACGTAACGCAACTTTTGAAGATTTTTGAACAACCCCCTTCCCCCCCTTTAACGCATCGTAACGTTTTACGAGACCCCCCCTCCCCCCAAATTGCGTTACGTAATACTTGAACGCTCCCTAAGAGGATATAGTTTTGTACAATCGAGGGATTCCCCGTAAAACGTAAACGAAAAGGGTTGCCAATTTGGGAGTTTTAATTCCCTAATTTTTTATTTAAAAAAAGAAACAGTGTTACGTAACGTGTGATAAGAAAGACCCCCTCCCGCCCCTGTAACGCATCGTAACGTTTTACGAGACCCCCCCTCCTCCACAAATGGCGTTACGTAATACTTGAACGCTCCCTAAGAGGATATAGTTTTGTAAAAAGAATCTGCAGACAATTGGTTGTCATGAGAATGGTAAGAGGCCATCTTCACGAGCGAGAGAATCGCGGCGATATTATCGTCGTATATATATTTTTATACACTCAGCGATTCCGTAACGAGTCGCGTCGATACGCCCAAGGTATAATTTCATTCAAGAAAACAGCGTACTCTTTTTTAAAAGGCCGGCAACGCACTTGTAACGCCTCTGGTGTTGCGGGTGTCCATGGGAGTCAGTAATCGCTTACCATCAGGCGATACGTCTGCTCGTTTGCCCCCTATACAATAAAAAAAGCACTCGTTCTTGGAGATTACTCGACGATAGAAACGCGGATTCGTGCGATTCCATCGTTCGAGACGGCCCCTTAAGATATTTGGGGGTGTATCTCGTCTATAATTTGTTTTGTCTTTAAAATTCCGATAACAGTCTACAGAACTTCGATATGGAAACGAATCGAAGTTGGACATAAAAGTCGGTTCCATCCTAGTTTAAGAAAAGGCTTGGTTACAATTTTTTTTTAAATAAGTAATATTGTTATAATTATGCTTGAATGTTAATAAATAAATACTTTTTTCGAGATCATTATTATTATTTTTACCTTATTTGTACGTTAATTCATGTTTACCAAGCACCCATGGTAACCACTTTTAAATATATTTTTTTTATAAAGTTATAAACTATACTTTATTCTTTTCTTGTAAGAAAAACCCAACAGCAGTCCGACCCGGGCATCAAACCCGAGACCTCTTGATCGGCAGTCGCATACGCTAATCACTAAACAAATGAAGCAGTTGACTCATCAATTCAAACCTTCAAGAAAAGAGCGTACTCCTTCCTAAAAGGCCGGCAAAGCACTTGTGACACCTCTGCGGGTGTCCATGGGCGGCGGTAATCGCTTACCATCAGGCGATACGTCTGCTAGTTTGCCCCTATATATTAAAAAAAAACAGAATAACAAGAAAAATAAATAAAACAAATTGGTATTAAACATGTTTATATATTTGGATACACACGACAAGCATTATTACACAAATTTATTTATATTTTATTGAAAGTCGAGAGAACTTTGTTTAATCGATAACAGTATGAACAAAATAACCTCGAAAAAAATGTATGAGCGAGATAGCACATACTTTTTTTTTCATCGTATCGTTTAACAGTTTCTCGATGACGTATTTACATTTTGGTTATGTGGTAAGCTTTTAATTAAAATAAGAGTATTCGTTGATGACTGTACTAGTGTAAATTGTGCTACTCGCCAGCGCCCTCTTACCTTACATCTATGGAGGGTAGAGATAAGGAGTGTTATCTCATATGGTAGAAAATTGAAAAAAGTGTCCAGCATAAGCTGTAAATAACAGTTCAAAAACCTTCCAGAATGGCGCTGGTGTAGACACAGGGTATGGTATGAATGTAGCAATTGTGAACGAATTGAAGTACGCCGAGTTAAAAAAAATAACATTATTGTCACTACTTGCGTATTACAAAATAATGTAGTAAATATATTTTATTTTCTGAACTGTGAATAGTACGTTTATTGATTTTTTATGATTAATTTTATGAAAAAGTGTGTATATTGATTTTAAGAAGTTTACTCTGATGCTAGTGTGGCGCCACCCTAATTTAATGCATTTAAACGGACACTTTTCATGTGCACAGATGATACTCCTTACCTCTACCCTCCATACTTACATCCAGGAAATTGACACAAGAATTATGAACACCTGAGAACAATTCGTCTTGACCACGCTAATACACTTAAAATTTAATAATTGTGGTCATCAACAAACTACGTAACCTGAAAATGGGTTGTTGGCAGTATAGGTTCCAATTTACAATACATAAATATTTGGTCAAACCAAATTCTAAAGTATTGTTGCGCCATAACCAGACGGATCTCGTTTATACGAGAATAATCTATATTGTGTCGACTAGCGCGCAACTGTGGGCATTATAACGATTTCTCGACGCTAGATGGCGCTATAAGTAGCTCTAGAATAATCTATTAAGTCGAGAACAATCGATCGAATATTATCGAACATTCTAGTTATCTCGACAGCCATATAAAACCGGAACGTGTTAGCCGTACGGGCAGTAATGTTTCAATAAACATCGAAGAGATCTTCTAGTGCGACTAACGAGTGATTTAGTGATTTGTTATTGTAAAAAGTGTTGTTAATAAATATTGTGTTATATTTTTGGTAATCAATCGACTACTTTAATTTATTTAATACCCAGCTCGTAACAGTATATTAGACTATTGTCTGTAAAATATAGGTTGATCTCCGTGACAGTCATCACTCTAGCGACATTTTCAATTTTATAATTTATTGCACTTTATTTGTTTTTTTTTTATGTTTGGCCCGGCCAAAATGACTACTCTGCCTGATGGAAAGCATAAGCAGAATCCAAGAGTGGTGGTCACCATACTCACTGCGAATGCAGCATGGTGGCTTACACTATGGCGGGCTAGTGATGCTTCTGCATCATCATAAATTGTGAATAAATAAATAAAATAAATAAATATTCCGGTCATCTAAACACACAACGCCATCTAGTCCCAAGCTAAGCAGAGCTTGTGTTATGGGCACTAGACAACTGATATAAATACATATACTGTTTTTTTTTTGTAAATACATACATATTATACATAGAAAACATCAAAACTCCGTAACAAATATTTGTAGATCACACAAATACTTAGTCCGACCCAGGATTTGAACCCAAGACCTCAAGCACAACAGTCGCATTCACTACCACTGGGCCACCGAGGCAGTCATACTTCAAAAATATTCAAAAAGATCATTTGATTCTTGAGGAAGGACATAGGCTACTGTTTACAGCTATAACCGACATATACGCGGGCGGAGCCGCAGGCAAAAGCTAGTAGGTATGCAATAAAAAAATAGGTTGCTTATGGTTATATAATAAATTATTTAATGTTTATTACATTAATTATAAAAAAAGATTATTGACTAAACACAGTCAAAATTACAAATTCAAATAAGATACCCATTTAAATCTGTAATATTATTACTTTAAATTAAATAATTATTCAGTCGCGATTAAAAATAAGCTAAAATCAGTAAATAATAAATGGTTTTTACATTATGTATACTTTATTGCGTAGCATTAGAGTTGATATTTGAGTGTTTTATTTGAATTTAACGGTTACATAGTACGTTTTCTAATTCATGAAATAATTTCATACTATTTTCGTTCAGTTGCTAGTGTTGAGTAGGAGCTCTGCAATCGTATCCGAACATTTCGGATATTCGAAAAAATATTCGGAGCTTACTATATATTTCAAAATATTTTCGTTCAGTTCCTATTGTTGAGTAGAAGCTCCGCAATCATATCCGAATATTTTGGATATCCGAAAAATATGCGAAATTCACTAGGTTTCGGATAAAGTTCGAGTCTAAATTAGATTATGTTCTTGTTATTTCTATATGGTTCGTTCGTTAGGTATGACTTAAAACGATATAAAATCATTTTATTACTTATTTACGTGTTACTGTAATGATAATATAGAAATAAAAGCAAATCATTCGAGATCTATTTTCCACCAAAATACCTTAAAAATGCGGTAACCATAACTTTCGGATTATCCGATGATAATCCGAAATAATCTCATATCCGCAAAGATATCCGAAACAGATTTTCATCGTTTATTCCTTCGGTATATCCTTATAGATTACTTAATGTACACAAAAATAAAACTAACAGACATACTTGATAGGGTCATCAAAAATTCCTTTAAAACACAAAAAAATCTTAAAACACTCATACATGACTCTGGATAAAAATATTTGATTATACTAATACATAATTATTGAGATTCGACCTTAAGTCTTCTGAAATAAGACACATAATCAAATGTGTTGAATATTTTTTAGTACTTACGACTTCGAAAACCGTACATATTTATATAAGCAATTTCTACTTAGTATAAAAAGGTCTTAACGACCACAAAGTTCACGAGACTTCGAAATTACCAGTTATCTAAGAAATCATATCCAGTCTTTGGCACACCAGGGTCGGTAAGGGTTTCGGTGGAGTGGAAGTCAGTACCTGATGATGCTTGGCTCGACGAGAGAAGACCACGGTTCTCTTCAGAGAGATCTGGAAACAAGATATGAGAAATATATTAGTTTAATGTGTAACATATCATATATATAAAATTCTCGTGTCACAATGGTAGTTACCATACACCTCCAAGACGGTTGGACCGATTATCATGAAATTTTGTGAGCATTTTAGGAAGGTCTGAGAATCGGCCAACGTCTATTTTTCATCCCCCTAAATGTTAAGGGTAGACTACCCCTAAATTTATTTTTGAAATTTTTATGCAAATAAAAATTAATGAATTTTTTTATGATATAGCATTAGAAAATACATAAAACCCTGAATTTTCATCCCTCTACGATAACCCACCCCTATTTTTCCATCGTGATTTTTATTTTTAATAATTTCCTTCAATTATGATTTTTTTCTCAAAGGTCTTTACTGATAAGGGTGACCCACCCCTAAAATATATATTCCTTTTTATGGCAAAGCATCGTTTGTTGGGTCGGCTAGTTTTTATATATATTTGAGTCTACCATAGTGACCACGCTGCTTTATAGAAAGATTGAGAACCCAAGAGTAGTGATCACCATATTTGACTGCCTCGTTAGCGCAGTGGTAGCGTATATGACTGCTGTACTTAAGGTGTTGGACGCGATTCCCGGGTCGGACCAAATCTTTGTATGACCTGCAATTATTTGTTTCGGAGTTTGGATGTTTCCTATGTATTGTATTTTTTTTTTTTTTTTATGATCGATGATCGCGATTACCGCCGCCCATGGACACCCGCTTTGGAGGGTGGGGTGGGGTTGAGATATGAGCCTCCGGTATCCTCACTCACTCAGTGAAACACAGCGCTATTTCACACCGGTTTTCTGTGAGGCCGTGGTATCACTCCGGCCCATGCATGCCGAAGCGTGGCTCTCCCACAAGTCTTGTCGTGCTTGCTTGTCTAGTACCCATAACACAAGCACTGCTTGGCTTAGGACTAGATGGCGTTGTGTGTTAGATGTTCGAAATATTTATTTATATATTATTATACTCATTGCAAATGCAGACAATGCAACATAGCGGCCTATTGAGATGCTTCTGCATCATCATTGGGCCTCCGGTCTCGCCCTCACCAACGAAACACGACACCACGAATGCTGTAATCTTTGGTTGGTCTTCTGTGCGAGAGTAGTACCGCCCCGATCGAGCCGTGCTGAAATCAGCGTGTCTCTAATACCTTTTTCATACACAGCCGTCTGATCCACGATAACCAGAAAGTTGACTGTAGAGGCCACATTTCGTCGCATATGGGCTGTGGAGGAACAGGTGTCATGTCCCTCCAACACAAAGGGAGGATCCTCCGACCAGTCGAGGTGATCATGCCTGGCGGGCCACTGTCCAACAGTTGATGTTGGGATGTTGTATATATGATAATCGGCGCGAGAACTTCTATTGCGTGATTTAGGATTGGTAGTTTCTTAGTGTAGTACGTTACTCCGTAGCTCATTGTGTCTGCGGTAGATGGCGCTGTAGTATATTGTGTTGTAGTTTCGCTGTATGTGGAGGTCGTCACAGCGCCTTCTCGGCTTTCGTTTACAAACTGAGGTAAACCACCCCCTGTAAAATAAAACCGAGGGCAACAACACAGGCCATCTAGACCTGCAGAAGTGCGATAGAGTACTTTTCATTCATGGCCGTGGTTATAGGTAAGCTTTTTCAATAAATTTTCTAAACAAAATACATCGATACATTCATTGTATTCAACATTTGCAACGCATATTGTAATATTAGACACTGTCATTGTCAAAGAATGTAGGTCGGAAGTGCTCGCCTTAAAACAATATAATCTTTACTTAAACAATAGCTCATGAACAAGATTGGTCATGTTTACAAACAGCTGACTATGCACTCGATAACGCTATTACCTACTAATGAAATTCAAATAGTTTAATAATAATAATAATATATCACTTTATTGTACACCAGATGCATTACAACAGTCTAACGTGATATCTATAATATAAAAATGTTATGTTGGTTTGTGTACGCTTCAAAAACTCAAAAGTTCTGCACCGATCGAGCTGAAATTTTAGAATGATATATAATCCGCATCAAGGATTGTTTTTATCTAATTTTTACATCAGTCACATATCCGCGACCGCGAAAAAACACGAAAAAACCGACATAAACGCGGGCGGAGCCGCGGGCAACAGCTAGTAATCTATACTAATATTATAAAGCTGAAAAGTTTGTTTGTTTGTTTCAACGCGCTAATCTCAGGAACCGCTGGTCCGATTTGAAAAATTCTTATAGTGTTGGATAATCCATTTAGCGAGGAAGGCTATAAGCTATATCTCATCACACTAATACTAACAGGAGCGGAACACCAATGAAGAATGTTACAAAAACGGGTCAAAATTATTACGCTACATGCAAAAGCGGATGTAAACGAGGTTGCGTGAGTCAGCTAGTATAACATATAGGAACAATTTGAAACATGCCCTATGCATCATGCGTCATGCGTGGTAAGACACCATAGCAGGCTAAAACCTTCATAACGAGAGTCCCATGTCTAGATGTGAACCGTTAATGATGATAATACTTATTATTTTAGTCTACGCAATTTTTTAAGTGAAACTTCCATAGAATCGTGATTTCAAACCGGATGCAACGGAAAAAACGACAGGTAAGGGACACAAATACAAAAAGTCGCCTGTAATTCGTGAGCCAGAGCAAAAGAACAAATGTCGGTCTCATTCTTTTGTCGATTTACTGAAATGTCACTTCTATCGTGTGTGAATCGCACACACACCTTTTTTTTATACACGTTATTCCTACAAAATTATTATCAATGTTTAACATATGCCAAACGAATTAATGTATTATTTTATGGAATAAGTGGACAAACAGTTCACCTGATTGCATGTAACTACCACCGCTTTTGGGAACCTGCAAATCAAGACACAAGTACGTCGTTATCCTTTAGGAGTATTAAGCCTCCAGTATATATCAGAAGCAGTTCCACTGTGGCGACCATACAGCGCCATCTACCAAAGATACACTGAACTCCAAAGTAACTACACAGAGTGACTACCAATCCTGAATCGCGCAATAGAAGTTCTCGCGCCGATTATCATATATACAACATCACAACATCAACCGTTGGGCAGTGGCTCGCCAGGCTTGATCACCTCGCCTGGTCGGAGGATCCTCCCTTTGTGTTGGAGGGACATGACACCTGTTCCTCCACACCACCACTAAAACGGACAATAAGCATACAAAAAAATAAACTCACCACTGCTAGATTTGACCACACTGCTTCTATACTCCTTCTCATATTTATTCTCCGCCGGTGGACTCTTGAAGTTTGTCCTGAAGAAATTCTCCGAAGAAGCCACTATCTGGGTTTGTGGTACAACTGACACCAGGCATTCTCTTTCTTCGTCTTTGTTTTTAAAGTTTCCTATGAATTTGCTTATGAATCCTGGAGATGTAACCTGGATAGAAAAGTATTAATTCTTAATGGATAATTTTTTAAGTATATCAGGAAAAAAAACAAATACAAATCATCTGTTTTTTAAAGTCGGTTAAACAAGTGCTTACTTCTCTATCATGAGACTCTTTATAAGTACTCCGCAGAACATCATGGGACTTCAAAGCATTCTTCAATTCGGAGACCACTTTGGAGTGCGAGAGAGCCAACTCGGACATAATGGGGGGTGGAGACGTTGGTTTCTCTTCTTTCGGAGCTCTGCACTCACTCAGAATACATAGATTCAGCTGACTCTTCGTTTGGTAGAGAAACGGAGCACTATGCTCATCCCTATAAGTTGTATGTTCGTCTTGTATCAATCTCTGACCATGATCACGTCCAAAGAAAGACATCAGGTCATCTTTTCTCACCGGTGGATCATTCAGGTCAAAGTCTAAGGTGTCCAGGAGAGCATACTTTAATGAGATATCAGGTTTGATTAGAGATTCGTTGATTATTTCAGTCTGTAACAAAATATTTGTTTTAAACATAAAAGTTGGTGTTGCTGTCAACTCTCCAGGGTCAAAGGCAATCCTAACTAACTCTAAATAACTTGAGGGTAAAGGCCTCTGTTCCAGGGTTTTCCTTACCAAGGTGCACCTGCTTCCCCGGCTCCTAGAATTTGCGAAGGCGTGCAGTTTTAGTCGGTTCGGGTCCGACAAGAGCTGGTATACGAAGGGATTTCAGCACGAAAAAAAAGGGTAAAGGCCTCTAATCCTGGACAGATTTCAGACTACAGCTATAAGATCTATGTTCAACATTCCAAAATGCATAAATAATAAATATGTTTTGCACGATCTGAAGCTCAATACTATGAAACAAGAATTCGCTGCCTGAAGCCTTAACTACAAATAAAAATTAACTAAACATGTTAATGCCCTGGCTGCTAAACTGACGGGTACTGGAAATAAGTTACTCAAGACTAAGAAGGAACAGCGTTCCAAATCTTGTAGAACGATTCTCCAAGGAATTGTGAGAGTGGACAATGGACGACTCCTCTTGCTAGGAAAAATAATTAAATGAATAATCAGACGTAGTTCAACCAACGAAACAGATTAATGTCTGTGATGACAGATTGCCGTGCTAGGAGGGATAATAAACAAAAAAATTAACGTAGGTTAAAAAAATTACCGTTGGAGAGCTACGCTTCGGCATGCATGGGCCGGCTCGACCGGAGTGATACCACGGCCTCACAGAAAACCGGTTTGAAATAGCGATTGCGCTGTGTTTCACCGAGGAAGTGAGGATACCTACCCCAACTCCTTCCCCCATCCCCTTCCTCATCCCCCAAAGGCCGGCAACGCACTTGTGTTGCGGGTGTCCACGCATGTTACGCACTCATGAAGGTCAGAAATCATTGCACTAATTAATTCCTAGTAAATCTTCTGTAGAAACAAGAGGTATGGATCTCTTATGTTTCCTGTAACACGCAGCACACATGGACGTGGTTTTTGTATCCACGAATTGCATGTCGCCAGGGTTTGAAGTAAATAAATAAATATTCTGGACATCTAACTCACAACACCATCTAGTCCCAAGCTAAGCAGAGCTTGTGTTATGGGTACTAAACAACTGATATAAATACTTATATACTTTTTTTTTGTAAATACATACATATTATACATAGAAAACACCCAAACATCGAAACAAATATTTGCGAATTATACAAACATTTGGTCCGACCCGTGAATCGAACCCGAGACCTCAAGCTTAGCAGCCGCATATGCTACCACTACGCCACCGAGGCAGTCAAAAAAAACAACGAAGTAGCACTGAAATAATAGCACACACTGGATGAGCCTCTTCAGCCAATGCTCCATTACACAGAAACTATCTACCGGCACTCACCAGGTTAAACAAAAGTACTGTACACGAAGCAGTATTCAGGTATTGTCTAATTGGAAGCCTCTATTACAAAATATACAAATGGGTTAAAAGAAAACAGAAGCTGATATTAACAATTGAATCTAGATGTATATCATAATACCTCTACGAATATACTACTGTATTTAACTAAGAAAGTATTGTATTATGTGCTTAGGTCTCTATTGCATTGTGACAAGAACAAAACAATCAAATTGTTATGGGTTTGTATATTGTCAATATTATATGTTTCGTTGTTTGTTATTGTTAATTTTGTTTTTGTGCACATATGGATTTTTCTAAGGATTTAATGTAAAAATTATATTCATCACTAGCTGACAAACTTTTCCCTGTTTATTAAACTTTCTTCATTCGTGCTCCGCTTCTATTACTAGTAGCGTGATGATATAAAGCCTATAGCCTTCCTCGATACGAGTTCCAAACAAACTCTTCAGCTTTATTATTAGTATAGAGTATACATACACACAGGTCTGTCTCGTTAGTCTAGTTAGCAGTTAGTGTATGCGACTGCCGATAAAGAGTTCTCGGGTTCAATTCCCAGGTCGCAACAAAAAGTGTTATTGGGTTTTTCTTACAAGAAATTCCTAACTACAGCACAGAGTAAAGAAGTTGGTGGAGTTTCACAGTTGTGGCTCAAAGAATATGCTTAACAGTCAGTCCTAGTTGTAATGAACATGGCAATCTTTGTTAGGAAATCAATGCCATTAGATATGTGCCAGGTAGTTTAACCTTCTAATTTAGTTCACCCTCAAGATTGTGGAGGTCCAATGCTAGTTGGCCCATGGAAAAACTGATCTTCAAAGTTTTATTTGAAGATCAGTTTTTCCATGGGCCAAGGCGAAGGTTGTAAGAATAGCCAAACCTCGACTGACTGGACTGCCTCGGTGGCGCAGTGGTAGCGTATGCGACTGCTAAGCTTGAGATCTCGGGTTCGATTCCCGGGTCGGACCAAATGTTTGTATGATCTGCAAATATTTGTTTCGGAGTTTGGGTGTTTTCTATGTATAATAAGTATGTATTTACAAAAAAAATATATATATATAAGTATTTATATCAGTTGTCTAGTATCCATAAAACAAGCTCTGCTTAGCTTGGGACTAGATGGCGTTGTGTGTTAGATGTCCAAAATATTTATTTATTTATATTATTTAAAGAATAGCCAACCCCAAATAATCTTGGGAATAGCAAAGGCTAGGAAAATGAACACATTTACAGTAACATTTCTGCTATAAGGGGTAATCCTATTGTCATCAGGCAGACCAGACATAAACAGACTCTAGCCTGTGAAGTGCCCGTGTACAATCATTATCCTAGCACCCTTAATTAAGCATTGTGCCCTTCAGTAAGTGCATAGATTCATTAAAAGTGCTGCGTCTGGGCGACCCTAACAGTGCGTGTGCACCGCACTCCCTGTACTAAAGGTAAAGACTCCACTGCACATATTATCATATTTGGATAACTGGGGTGGCACGTATGAAGCCATCCCATCACGCAAAATAGGCGCAATGAAGTCGTCGAGTTGCGGAGACCCAGCCCGCGAGTTTCAAGATTCAAGATTCAAGATCATATTTGGATAAACATACCTACATACTTCTAAATAAATAAATTTGTTTTTTTTGCATCGAGTATTAATTTGTATTTGTATGACTAGAGCCCCCCATGAGGAACTGTTTTATTCAGTTAATGAGTAGTCTTGATAGCAAAAACTATCAAAAAGAGGTTCTTTAGCCAATGGGTGAGTCATACAAGTCCTGGTAAATGTAGCATTTAATAGATTTACAGATAAATAAATTTATAAATGTGAAAGTTTGTGAGTATGTAAGTGAGTATGTTTGTTACTCTTCCATGCAAAACTACTGAATGGATTTTGATGAAACTTTACAATAATATAGCTTATACATCAGAATAACACACAGGCTACAAATAATAAAGATACTAGCTTCGCCTTGCAGCGTTCCCCGCGGTTATTGTCGTACAGTGAGTAGCACCGCAGGGTTCTCCTAGTAATTTACTATTTGTTAAGTCTTATTGAGACCAAAAAAACTTAACTAAATATTAAAAAGAAACTAACAACCACTTGACTTTCATCATCAGCCTATTCTATTATCATCATCATCTCAGAAAAAAGATGTATACAAGTTACTGAACATAGGCTCGTAAGATTCACCAAGACAGTCAGTCCTGTGTCGGTGCTATCTTCACCAGGTCAGCAGATCACTTTGAGAAGCACCTGCGGTGTTCCCGGACCAATACGACCTTCAAACCTTCAAGAAAAGAGCGTACTCCTTCCTAAAAGGCCGGCAACGCACTTGTGACGCCTCTGGTGTTGCGGGTGTCTATGGGCGGCGGTAATCGCTTACCATCAGGTGATACGTCTGCTCGTTTGCCCCCTCTACAATAAAAAAAAAAAAAAAAAAAAAAAATCAGCGCTATTTTTCCGGTACGCAAAAATTAACTAATTTATTTTTTAACAATGCGAGTGATTATCTCTATGTAACATAGATAAAAGGTTTTAAGGTATGACCTAGGAAGTGATTACGAAATAACACAACAAGCATTATTTACTATTGCGTGCAAGATATAATAAACCTCATTAGAAAATTCCATTTAGAATCTATGAATCACTAATGTCATTGATTCCACACTACAATTACCCATAAATTATTTCTCAATTACATTTAACAAAGTATTAATTAACTTGTTAATTATGTGATAAGGAAGTTCTAGTTAGATACCTTTTCTTTTTCCGTTAGCGTTTCCCAGATGTTTTCGTAGGAACTCTTAGCATCTTCTATGTCCTCGTAGATTTTCGATGCCAGTGGATTCATTGTGCGAAAATATTCCTCTGCAATAGCTCCCAGCGCCATTGTATATAATGTTAAAAATATTCACTAGTATTAAATAAATACACGATTTCTAACTTAAATTCGAATTTACCATTTTCATTGAACGTCCGAAAATAAATAACATACGCCTCCGTACATAAATGTATAGGTATACCAAACACTGTGTGTATGGTATGTATCACAAATGACAGTCACTTAACTAGGTGTTACCACTCTGCACCTTTTTTTATAATTGTCTTTGAATACAAACCAAAATTTATGATGAAATTCTTTACGGTTAATTAAATGGCATTAAATTTTTCAACAAATTATTTTATAATTTTAAAACTTGAGAAAGAAACGTAGAAAAATTTTCTGTGTTGATGTCGATTTCTCGAGAGTTCTTCTTACTGCACAAATTAATAATATAAAAATAAAACTTTTGCAAAATAGTAAAAAACCTATTATATAATTACAAATAATATCACTATTTTTTCTGAAAATTCAGTTATATTATAAAACATGTTAAAATCATCACTTTCACATCACATTTTTATTCTGCCTGTGGTGTTTTCAATAACGTAGAATACAATACAGTTAGTGTTTATGGATGGGTGGACAACTTAATGTCAAAAAATCAAAATGGCTTACATTAGCTTTATTTGTTTTGTGTTTTCTACATTAAAATGTAGCGGTAATACGTGATTTTTTAGAAAAAGTGTGTTCTACTATAACCATGTTGCATAACACGGGCCAATATGAGCCTAGCGAGACCCCTGTAAACATGGCAGCACCAGTGAATATGACCCCTGGGGCCAATATGAATATGGTAAGCAATATCAATCATTTGGCCAAACTAGGCCACGGAAGTACTTCAGCGCCTAGCGTACCCTATGGCCTAGGAGATTTCGCTGTTTATCATCAGCAACAATTTAATATGCCGACTCAGACAGCTCAGTTCCCAAACCATCAATATCAACATTTGGGTTTCCCACACAATTATACTAATCATAATCCTAACTCAGACGAAGGGGGCTTCCAGAACGGTATGCTGCCTATGAATTTGAACATACACAATGAACTTAATGCCAATGTGTTTTCTTACGAGAAAAAGTCGACTGAGGCTGCCAGACCTAATGCAATAAGAGATGACAATATGAAGAAGGTATCATTAAATATACCTCAAATACCGAATAAGGTGTTGCCCAAACCGACTTTATTCGAAAACGATTATCTTCATAATGATTCATTCCACAATCCAAATCACAATTTAGATTTAAGTATGAAACCGAACACGGAGAGAATAGAATTAAGTAGTTCTAGAAGAAAAAAGATTGAAAATACAGTGAAACTTATTGAGAATATTTTGATTAATTCTTCCAATACTAAACCTAAAACACTTGTACAAGAATCCATTAACGAAATACCTATTGAAATAGATTATAGTGAGAAACCGTCAATGAATGTTGTAAGAATAGAGTCTGATGAAGCTAAGAATGATGCATTACCTTTAACATTAACTGTTCCAAAACATGATGTAACCCAAGAAAGAGAAACCATAATTAAAACTCCAACAGTAAACAATGATGATGTTGGGAAACCAGAGGCAGATGAACTATCAGATATAGAAGATGTCAAACCGCTAAATATAACGATGGAAATAGTTCCACAAAACAATTCAGAGACATCTGAGAAATGTGTTGAAATTAAAATTGAGAATGCGAGTTGGACCGATACAGATTACGTACAACCGTTTTTTAGAGATTCTAATTCCTTCCCAAGAGAACATGCAATGGATTTTAGCATTGTTGATGGTGATTCCAGTGTTGCTGAAGCGCTCGTTGCTATTCAAAATTCAGGTAAATTATTCTCTGTAGTAAAACTTTAAGAATGCTGCTTTGCATACACACACGTCACGGTTAGCGTAGTGGTTTAAGCAGCCGCCTTGCCGCTTTCTACTACACCAAGTGTTATGGGTTCAAATCCCAAATGGGACAACACTTTGTGCAATCTACAAATTGCTGTTCTGAGTCTGGGTGTTCTTTGCGTCCTAATTCACGAATGTATGTAAAGTGCCCCTCGACTCAGGATGTTGAAGAATCAATAAAATTGAAGTGTCTGTTTGCAATTTCAAATGAAAAGCTTTTCACTGAATGCCGCTTCCCTACCACTGTGGTTTTCAGGAGCGAATCAACTACCCACTTCTAATTATAACATTATTTTTATCACTTGTCTAGTACCGGCAGATGTGCTAAATATTATTATTATTTCAGAGGTAAAATCAGAAGCTTGCTACGAATGCCCACATTGCTGTATACTCTTCAAAGATCCAAAAAGATTCCTCATTCACACTAAATGGCATACCTTCGGTCTTACAAACGAGAAGAGGATAGAGTTAATGAAGGAAAGAGAGGAACAAAGAAATCAACGGAAAGAAGCGAAGATCATTGAACGAATGAATGCGAAAGAGATAACAGATACGAAGAAAGTTGAAGGGAAGACTTGGCCGTGTAAAGATTGTGATAAAATATTCAGTGCTAAGGGTAGTTTGAAGAATCATCGACAGAGGTGAGATATATTTTGTTGAACCTGTATTTGTATGGTTAAAGGTATATTAGCGTATACCTGATAGGTTTCCTTGTACAGTTGGACTATACAGGTAAACCGGAGTGTGTATGTTGCATGACTGTGCAGGTATGTCCTCTGAGAACACACAGCACAGCTGAGTGTGAGTGTAACTACAGATAACCGAATGCACGGTTGACTTTGTGGTTTAAACGGTCGCCACGCCGCTTTCTACTTCGCGAAGTGTTGTGGATTCAAATCACAAGACAACACATTGAGTGATCCACAAATTGTTATTCTGTGTCTTGGTGTTCGTTTTGTCCTCTAATTTTATCACTAAGTTGCACTACTTTGTTATTATTGGTTATGTTAGGTACTGTCCGTCTTTGAAATATTTTTTAACGGTGGACATTGGTGATCATAACACAAGTTAATTCTTACCATGAGTGTCTACAAACTAATTGATTTATTGCGCCTGCTTTAATTCACTGCCTCGTTTGTCTTGTGTTTAACGTATGCGACTGCCAATCAAAAAGGTTTTAGGCATAGAGTGTTATTGAGTTTTTCTGATTATAGAAATACGTAATAACAGCTCCTAGTTTGTAAGTTGTGATCTGAACCCCCGTTACTCAGAGAGCACGTAAATCGTCGGTCCTGCGTCTGATCTCTCCCCAATCGTGTCGGTTAACCATCCTATTGGATTATGAGAGAGAGGGAACAGATAGTGCATCTGTGTTTGCGCTCACACTTGTGCACTACAATATCTCCTGCGTAGTTGGCTGGTCTCTGCTGAGACTGGCAGCCGTGGCCGTGATCGACTAGGAGAACATTAATTTATTGCGCAACGATTGTCGACGTGTGATATTTAGTGTACAGTATACCCACTTTTAATGGAAATAAATGTATTATTTATTGAAGTGAAACTTCTTTATCGGGGTTGTCAAAAAATGTAGTGTAACATTTTTTCGTTACGCGTAACATTTATCCGTTACGTTACGCGTCACATTTATCCGTTACGCTATCTTTTTCTTATCACAGGGATTGGTAAATGTCTCCAATGTATTTTGCGGCCCGTTTAGAGTAGTTACGTTTGAGTTTTTTTCCTGTTATTTTTAAACTGAAACAATTGTTCATTTATAGTCTCTACTTTATTCAGAGACAATCGTTTAAATTCTGCTTGTAAATCGATGGTGGACGTTGACGTTTTTCGGCCATGATAAAATGTTTTATCATTATTGAGAGTAGTTATATACAATCCTTCAAAAAAAATTTATAAAATAAAACAAAAAACATTTTCAAACACAAACAGGACCAAATTAATACTACAATGAAATATCACATTACAAACAATATTATTTTATTTAGTCCACAATGTAAATAACTACACACATCACATTCCACAAACTTACTTCATTCACACCACAGATCGCGAAATATTTACTCAGGTCTCGCTCCTTAACTTTTATTGCACTTGAAATAAGAATTGTCACGAATATTGCTGGTTTATAAGTCTTTTGTCGTTATACCTTACGTCGACATATGATATTTATTTTTTGAAAAATAACGTCATAAAGAAGTTTCACTTCTTACGAGTGTACGCTAGTACACGCAACTTTTTTTTTATTATGTACGTTTGTAAAATGTGTCGCGGGGACAAAGGATGTACATTCCTAACGCGGAAGTTGTCTTTTAAAATGAAAAAAAAACACCCGGCCATATGTGGCTAACTTTAGCGATGTGTAATATATGTGTCTACATATCTCCAGCTATCCTATCAATAGTGCTTGCGCTGTGTTTCACCTAGTAAGTGAGGATACCGAAGACCCATACCTCAACCCCTTTCTCTTTACCCCTTCCCATCCCCCAAAGGCCGGCAATGCACTTGTGATGCCTCTGGTGTTGAAGGTGTCCATGGGCGGTGGTAATCGCTTACCATCAGGCGATACGTCTGTTCGTTTGCCTGCCTATTCCATAAAAAAAAGAATATTCCTGTGTCATGGGGGACTGCCCCTTATAAACACTTAAAATAATAATTAGTGGATCATAGAAAGTGAAGTTAGAACTCACAATACTCAAAGCAGTAGAAAGTGGCGAATATTTATTTTTGATATATTAACTTATTTTATATTGCAGATCTCATCCAACACGAGTTCGGGAGTGTAGAATTTGTCACAAATCCCTGGTCGGTTGGCTGTCTCTTCGGAACCACATGGCTACACATACCGGCGAGGCAGGTGTTGGCTTTCAGTGCAGCGAGTGTCCGAAACGATTTAAATATGCGCATTCTCTGGCAAAGCATTCAGATACACATTTGGTGAGTTTCATTATAAATCTCCACAACTTAACATCTAGTTAAAAATCCTTTGCCTAAACTAAACTATATTAAAAAAAACTTTGTTTCTTGTTGAACCAACTATGATGTAATTTTGAAAGTAACTGTCTGTCTGTTACGCTTTCACGTCTAAACCTCTGTACAGAAATGTATAATGGAGATCCTTTAATTCTTGAGGAAGGACATAGACAGAGATAGACAGGAAGACTACTATTTACTGCGATAGCCGACATACACGTAGGCGGAGCCGCTGGTAAAAGCTTGTGGGGGAACGGGTATCATGTTTCACCAACACAAAGGGAGGATCCTCCGACCAGGCGAGGAGATCATGGCTGGCGGACTACTGCAAAACGGTTGATGTTGGGATGTTGTACATATGATAATCGGCGCGAAAACTTCTATTGCGCGATTCATGATTGGTATTTACTCCGTGTAGTGCGTTACTTCGTAGTTCAGTGTATCTTTGGTAGATGGCGCTGCAGTAGGTTACTGTTGTGTTGTATGTGAAAGTCGCCAAACGCTAATTGTTAGACGTCTGCGGGTTCTATTCACGATTAGTGCAAATATTGGTATACATGAGTATATCTGGCGTGTGTCTGTGTATACATACATATACGAGTACGTTACCTCCTTTTCTTAATAACTGAATCGATGAAAGCAGAGATTCATCATCATCATCATCAGCCCGTTACAGTCCACTACTGGACATAAGCCTCTCCCAAGGAACACCACAGAGCCCAGTCTGTTGCTTTTTGCATCCAGTCGCTGCCAGCCCTCCTATGCAAGTAGTCCCGCCATCTGGCCAGAGGGCGTCCCACACTACGTTTGCCAAGACGCGGTCTTAATTCCAAGACACGCAGCTTCTAAGCAGAGATTATTTAACAGTAATTATGGTTTTTATAGGAAAAAGTTCATGGTTGTGCGGACTGTCCCAAAAAGTTTGGTTCTCAAGCACTACTGAAGATGCACATGAAAACCCATGAACGGCACTCGAGAGGTGCAACCTTCAGATGTACATATTGTGCTAAAGGATTCTTTGAATCGTACAGCCTCCAAGTAAGTTCATGTATTTATTAATAGTATACCTATTACCGTTAAACCACTGACCCGATTTTAGTGAAATTTATTGTTTAAATACTTTAATTTTAAGAAAGAACATAGCTCAGTACATAACCTGTTATCATAGTGGACTGGAAACTGCCTCGGTGGCGTAGTGGTACGCGTATGCGACTGCTAAGCTTGAGGTCTCGGGTTCAAATCCTGGGTCGGACCAAATGTTTGTGGAATCTACAAATATTTGTTTCGGAGTTTGGGTGTTTTCTATGTATAGTATGTATGTATTTACAAAAAAAAAAGTATATATAAGTATTTATATCAGTTGTCTAGTACCCATAACACAAGCTCTGCTTAGCTTGGGACTAGATGGCGTTGTGTGTTAAATAGATGTCCGAAATATTTATTTATTTATTTATTATTATTATTATTATAGTTAGCTTTGGGGGAGGGAGGGAGTTCAGCAGTCTCTGAGATGATGATGAGCTGCTTATTACAGTGATAACCAATATACACGCAGGTAAAGTCACGACCAAAAGCTAATTATAAGATACATATATTCAGGACATACATAGCAAGAATAGGTATATTACCTCTTTTGTTACAGGTTCGTGAAATCAGTATTTAATATTTAATCATATTTACAGGTACATGAAAGGACACACAGAAACGAGAGACCATATCTTTGCGAGATATGTAACACTAGTTTCGGCACTAATTCCAGTCTCAAAAGACATTTGAAAGTTGTAAGTATTTGAATTTATCATTCTAAGTATTTGTGAAATGGCCCTTCGAGTCGGTTCGAAGGACCATATATGCATTTTTTTAAATTTATTGTAATGTTAGGTAGATTTAGTTATGCTTCACAAATTCAAAAATAATTTCATAGACCTATAGTAGTTTGAGCCCACTCAAATTTCGACATAGACAAATTTCTTTCTTCTTTCTTTAAATTATACCAAAATGAGCCACAGTGAAACGTGGCAGGGTAAAACTACGTAGTAAAATATAATAATGTTTATGGGAATATATATAAATATACAAAAATGACAAAAGAAATGTCGACTACGCTATTATCACTCGGGTGTCGACACCCTTGCGTTTTATAAATTACAAGTGTCTGTAGATGCTTACCATCAGGTATCCTTTATTCGCTTTTGCCTCCTATACCACAGAAATAGGATTTTGAAAACCCTATCAAAGTCGGTCAAGCCGTTTTCCAGCTATCGCCTTGTTGAATATCAACTAATCGCCGTCCACTGCTATCCTATGCGATAGCGGGCAAATGAGCAGACGTATCACCTGATGGTAAGCTATTACCGCCGCCCATGGACACCCGCAACACCAGAGGCGTCACAATTGCGTCGCCGGTCTTTTAAGAAGGGGTACTATCCCGGTCTTAGCAGTCTACATCCATCCATCCATTACCTAGCTATGAAACTTAAAAATCTAATTTATCGTTTTCAGTCTCACAGCACTTCAAAACCCTTTGAGTGTTCTATTTGTCATCGTTCGTTCTCTACGGAGCCGATCAGGGATCGTCATGAACAGAGGGTCCACAGCAAACCTGAGGATTTCAAATTCCCCTGTAAGCAGTGTGATTGCAAGTAAGTACAATGTACACACCTTGTGGTGACGAATTAGGAATACAAAGTGTCGCCATCTATATTCATAAATATTTGCATAACATACAAACATTCGTCATCTTCCTAGCCTTTTTTATCCCAAAACTAGCTGACCCACGCAACCTCGTTTGCGTCTTCTATTGCCCGTAGCGTGAAAATTTTCCCCCGTTTTTTAAACATTCTTCATTGGTGCTCCGCTCCTATTAGTATTAGCGAGATGATATATATCCTTAGCCTTCCTTGATAAATGGACTATCCAACACTGAAAGAATTTTTCAAATCGGACCAGTGGTTCCTGAGATTAGCGCGTTCAAACAAACAAACAAACTCTTCAGTTTAATAATATTAGTATAGATTATTTGAGGCCAGCTAATAGTTCAACCGGTTTTATCTGAATATCAGATTTTCCACGGAGCGACTGGCATGGGACAAGGCTGAGGGTGAACTGAATTTCAAGATTGAACTAGTTGTCAGTATATTTGAGGGCACTGACTTCCCAATAACGATTGTCATAGGCGTTCATGACAACGGACGGCTTAACGTGCTCTTCAAGGCACGACCGGGCAATACCGCAATCTTCCATACTCCGGGTTGCTATATCTATACTAATATTATAAAGAGGAAAACTTTGTTTGTATGTTTGTTTGTTTGTTTGTTTGTAATGAATAGGCTCAAAAAGTACTGGACCGATTTTAAAAATTCTTTCACCATTCGAAAGCTACATTATCCACGAGTAACATAGGCTATATTTTATTATGGAAAAGAATAGGGTTCCGTAAGATTTTGGGGTTTTTCGGACACAAGGTGTAAAAAATGAACCCTGTACGGGGGCAAATTTTTCCCTACGGGCAATAAAAGACACAAACGAGGTTGCGTCGGTCAGCTAGTCATAAAAATATTTATCATAGGCGGTATCGAACCCACATTTAACCACAGGCTTTGATTTTCTGTTTTATTTTTTAGGTATTTAAAACTAAAGGACTTACAGAAACATGTTTACAAAGCTCACCCCAAAAACAAGAGGAGGAAACGTGCAAAAAGCGAGACAGAACCCGAAGAAGACTCAGAATAGACCTTCGTGTCTGTTGTATAAGGTACAAAATTGTATGTTTCGGCACAAAATAAGATATCTATAATAAATTTTATCTCTCGAATAGAATGCTAACTTTGCACTGATTGTATTTAATATTAATCATTAGATTGTTTATATGTCTAAATAGAGTATCGGTGAGAAAAAAAATTAATGGCCAGCTAATTTTTTTTACACTTTCCCGGTCTTTCTAGACATGTCAATGACCTAAGGGGCCATCCATAAAGTACGTCACACGTAAAGGGGTTGGGGAGGGGGTCGACAAAGTGTGTCATGGTGTGACAAGGGGTGGGAGGGGTCCTAAGTTTCGTGACATCACATTTCAAAATCTAATATACTCGTATCTAGAGGTACTAATTGCGTAATTTGAAATATTAATTTAACTAAAAAATATTTCCAACTCTATCTTTAGGACAATACGGTTTCAATGGTTTTGTTGATAATCAGTATTTAATCTTTTTCATACAAGGTCTGATGTAGTTCTGATTTGTTGCGTATTCAGTATTCGATCCGAATTTATAAGTGTTGATTTCATAAAAAAGTACTTAATTTAAATGGAAATAAAACTAATTTCGGAACTGCTGTTTTAATTTGATAATTTTTCGATGTGAAATCCCAAACATGTGACGTCACACTAGGGAGGGGGGGTCTCAGAAATGTGACCACCTGTGACAAGGACGGGGGTGGGCTCAAAAAAATCATGAAATTCGTGTGACTTACTTTATGGATGGCCCCTAACCTTTAGTTATTAACATTTTTGTAATTAAGGTTTAAAGTTTTATAGAAAACTATATGTCTGCGTTTAATAGAAAATGCCCTAGATAACTGTTATCGTTATTGATATTTATTTATAAAGACATAGAACTGTAACTCCGGTATCGGTAGAATGTATCTGAGTGGATATGGCTTAATACCGATATAAACTGTAATTCCACATAGTTTTAATGTCTCAAAAAACTATGAAAATTAAAGGTATTTTATAAAATTGTTTTTGGTAGCCATGGTGACCTTGACCTTGACATAATCTCAGCTATAATCCATTTGCTTTAAGAAATTAAGTGACCACTATTGCCATGGTGACCTTGAGCTTAACATAATTGTGTCTGAATAACATCATTGTTTGATAATCGGCTATAATCAATTTGCTTTAAGAAATTAAGTGACCACTACTGCCATGGTGACCTTGACCTAATCGTGTCTAAATAACATCATTAATTGATAATCGGCTATAATCCATTTGCTTTAAGAAATTAAGTGACCACTACTGCCATGGTGACCTTGACCTAATCGTGTCTAAATAACATCATTAATTGATAATCGGCTATAATCCATTTGCTTTAAGAAATTAAGTGACCACTACTGCCATGGTGACCTTGACCTAATCGTGTCTAAATAACATCATTAATTGATAATCGGCTATAATCCATTTGCTTTAAGAAATTAAGTGACCACTACTGCCATGGTGACCTTGACCTAATCGTGTCTAAATAACATCATTAATTGATAATCGGCTATAATCCATTTGCTTTAAGAAATTAAGTGACCACTACTCTTGGATTCCGCTCATGCTTTCCATCAGGGAGAGTAGTCACATCAGCAGCCCAAACAAATTTATAAGGCTGTCTGTCACTATTGTCTTAACGCGAATGAATTGTTGTGACGCCTCTGGTGTTGCGGGTGTCCATGGGCGGTGGTGATCGCTTACCATCAGGCGATACGTCTACTCGTTACATCGATACACACTTTTAAGATACTAAGGTCATATTTCTCTACTTACAGATAAGTTCCGGATAGTTTATCTGAGAGATGGTTTGACACAATTTATATTGAAGATATGTCAAATTATCTGTCAGGTAATAAGCAATCTGAAACTTATATGTAACTAGTAAAACAGCGCTTAAAGGCTAGAAAAAAATTACGTTTTAAGTTATGTCCCTACAGAACTTTTTTTTATATAAAAAAGTTAAAAATTAATTGAAAACAATAATCGGTGTAGTAATTTTGAAACTTTCGCCTTCTATCCATATCAATACTTTATATTATAAATTCGAAAGTAACTTTTTGTCCTTCTGTACTATTTCTTTGATTCTTGAAGACAAACGCTATACATTATCGCGATAACCCCAATATACGCAGGTGGACCAAAACCACAGTTTTTACTATCGAACAGGCCAGGAGCCGGGTATTGGGCCTCCTGGCCTGTTTGATAGCCTGGCCTGCATCGTTATGCATAAGCATTACTAGGCCGCCATGGTGTGGGTCACCACGCTGCACTACTTGTTGTATTGACTGCATTCGCACTGAGTATGGTGACCACCGCTTTGGGTTTTGCTTATGCTTTCCATCAGGCAGAGTAGTCACTTCGTCAGGCCCATACATAAAAAATAAATTAAAAAAAGAACAAGAAATAACGTGTTTTTCAATTGGAGAGGGTCATACGAGTAAATATAATGACCCATGAATTTACTTCCCATCAAAACCTCCCTATAGAAGTTTTCTTAGACAATAGCGAAGTGTGACGTCACACCTCAGTATTACATACAAAACCGCGACTATCATTTTGACGTTTGTTAAAAAGATACCGATTTGACTTGTCAAAAGTCAAATCAGTATCTATAACAAATCCACTAATATAGAGCAACCCAAGTCGGCGGAGTAGGCATTGAGTCTTTTTCCGACACAAAACAGTCTGTTATTTTTTGGGTGGGGAAATCTTCTCACCTATTTTAAGACTCACAAAACAATCGCCTGTCATTACGAACTTACACATAACAATTAAAACATTCACACACACATAAATACATTCTTTGTCAGACAGTGTCATGCGTAGGCCCATTTGGGCTTACACCTTGACAGAAGGGGGACGTACATGGCTACTCTCTACCGAGTTGCTCACCCAATTTAAAGTTTGCTTCTTTTTTTTTATTTAAAAAGGTTAATAAAGTAATGTGTAGTTAAAATAGTGTTTTTTGATAGTTATTGTAAATATATAAGTATAGTATTGTTTATATTTGTAAGTTTCAAAGGATATTTGTAATATAGTATATATAAAATAAGCGATAGTTCATTTAAGAAGAATTATAATAGTAAATTTCTTTATTAATATAATAAAACTAAATAATTTGTGTTTTTCTTTTGATAACCTTCCTTTTCTAGTATTTTTTTATTTATTGTATAGTGGGCAAACGAGCAGACGTATCACCTGATGGTAAGCGATTACCACCGCCCATAGACACCCGCAACACCAGAGGCGTCACAAGTGCGTTGCCGACCTTTGGGGCATGGGGGAGGGGTTGGGGTATGGGCCTCCGGTATCCTCACTCACTCGGTGAAACACAGTGCAAGCATTATTTCACACCAGTTTTCTGTGAGGCCGTGGTATCACTCCGGTCGAGCCGGCCCATTCATGCTGAAGCGTGGCTCTCCCAAATATGACTCACAGAAGATCAATCTAAAATGACAGTATTCGTGCTGTCGTGTTTCGATGGTGAGTGCGAGACCCGAGGCCCAATGATGCAGAAGAAACACAATAGGCCAACATAGTGTTTCACCATGCTGTATTATTGGATTGTCTGCATTCACAATGCTTACCTATGGTGACTCTTGGATTCTGTTCATGCTTTCAATCAGGTATCGTTTTTTTTTTTATGGAATAGGTGGCAAACGAGCAGACGTATCGCCTGATGGTAAGCGATTACCGCCGCCAATGGACACCCGCTACACCAGAGGCGTCACAAGTGCGTTGCCGGCCTTTGGGGGAAGGGGTTGGGGTAGGGTCTCCGGTTTCGCATCAGGGAAGCACTCCAGTTTCATGGGGTGCCAGAGTACCTGAGGCGGCTAGTGGCAGACTATTTGGAGGAGCGTACCGTCGTGTACGAGGATCGAGATGGCGTCCTTAGACGGCGACCCATGTCGTGCGGCGTTCCACAGGGGTCTGTCCTCGGACCACTCCTGTGGAACGTGGGGTACGACTGGGTCCTGCGGAGTCGTCTGCCTCCCGGGCTGGGCGTAATTTGTTACGCCGATGACACGCTTGTCACAGCCCGGGGGGCCAATTTCCAAGAGGCGGCGCGCCTGGCCACCAGGGGTGTATCTCTGGTGGTTGGGCGCATAGAGGCGCTGGGCTTACGGGTGGCCCTTGACAAGACGGAGGCCCTGCTTTTCCATGGGCCCCGTCGTGGTCCACCCCCTGGCGCCTCAATCGAAGTCAACTCGGTCCTCGTACCGGTTCGGGCCCAGATGAGGTATCTGGGCCTGATCCTCGACGGTAGGTGGCTCTTCGACGAGCACTTCCGACAGCTTGGCCCCAAGCTGGTCGACGCTGCCTCCGCCCTTGGGCGTCTTTTGCCCAACTTGGGTGGAGCCAGCGTCGAAACAAGACACCTCTACACGGGGGTGGTCCGGTCGATGGCCCTTTACGGGTCACCGGTGTGGGTCCCGGCTCTGACCGCCCAGAATAAGGCCCGCCTGTGGCGGCCTCAGAGGGTATTGGCGGTCAGAGCCATACGCGGATACCGCACCGTGTCGACGGAGGCGGCATGCGCCTTGGCCGGAACACCCCCGTGGGATTTGGAGGCGGAAGTGCTCGCCGAAGTTTATCGGCGAGCGGCTGAATATCGGGCGGAGTACGGGTATCGTGCTCCGCCCGAAGAGGTACGCGAATGGCGTGAAGCCGCTCGCCGAGCCACGATGGCTCGTTGGTCGTCCCGGCTGGAGGCTCCACGCGCTGGCTTTGCCACCGTGGAGGCGCTCCAGCCGGTCATCCTCGAGTGGGCAGGGCGGCAGCACGGGACTCTTTCCTTCCGGCTGACGCAGGTGCTTTCCGGGCACGGTTGCTTCGGGAAGTACCTGCACTCGGTCGCTAGGAGGGAACTGAGTCCCGCCTGCCACCACTGCGACTGCAGTGAGGACTCGGCCCAGCATACGCTGGAGTTCTGCCCCGCTTGGGCGGAGCAGCGCCGGGCCCTCACTGCAGTCATCGGAGGAGATCTGTCGCTACCGGCCGTCATACGCTCCATGGCCGGTGGCGACAGCAGTTTTACCGCGGTCGCATCCTTCTGCGAAGACGTAATTTCGCAGAAGGAGGCGGCGGAGAAGGCCCGGGAGGATGATCTCCACTCGGACCCGATCCGCCGCCGGCGAACCGGGCGGCGGAGGCGCGCCCATCTGCGCCTCATGCCGCCCTGAGTGTGGCCGCGGATGGTGGGGACGGGTTTTCCCCTCCATCCGCTTTAATGGCCAGCCGCGAAGGGGCGACGTACGCGTGTGCCGTGCGTCGCCTAATTTGAGAGTTTTAAACTGAAGAGGGTGCCCGCTTCTGTGCGGGCAGGCGCTGGGAGGGGTCCGGTTTGCGTTAATAACAGCGATCCCGGACCCCTCCCTTCTCAGGCGCAGAGTTGGCACACCGTGTGGTTTTAGTCGGTTTGATTCCGACACACCGCCCCGCCGCAAACCCCGGCGGGGTGACGGCCCGAGGGGGTTTCCACACGTAAAAAAAAAAAAAAAAAAAAAGGGTCTCCGGTTTCCTCCCCCCAATGTATCCCTACGTTGTCGTCGTGGAGGGGCTTGCGTG
The DNA here is from genome assembly GCA_916048165.1 of Spilarctia lutea. Classification (NCBI taxonomy): domain Eukaryota; kingdom Metazoa; phylum Arthropoda; class Insecta; order Lepidoptera; family Erebidae; genus Spilarctia; species Spilarctia lutea. The sequence continues at coordinate 2,397,204 of OU696498.1, read as the reverse complement.
GGTCAATGATCTCTGGGGCTGTGCCGGGTAGAGCTACTCATGCCGGATTGGCCCAGGGTGAGACTCCAGACCAAATGGGATACCAGACGGAGCAACAGCTGGCTGCAGACTGCCGCGAAGGGCGTGACGCTCAGTCGTCGCGCTGCACTCCAAACGTCCCTCTGCTTTAGCAGAAGGCGTGTTGGAGTGCGAGTAGATCAGAGGGGCTGGCACTTGAGTGTTAGTCCCGTCTGTGAGAGAGGGCTAGCCACCCTCTCGCATTCCGTAACCATTAGGGGCTCAACAACGACCTGACTGGTGGCTCCAAGAGGGTACGCTGAGAACCTGATGGCCGGAGGGCTTGCCTTGATTGGCCGGCCCATGACAAGGATAGTCTATAACACCCGACAGCTAAGTCGTAAAAAACCTGTGGATACCAGCCGACCTCCACAGTACATAGGCTTACCCGGGTATTGGGGATCTCTGCCCGGGTGGACTTTTAGTTCTCCCCATTTCGTGGGACTATTATGAGTACTGTTACAAATTTAAAAAGCAAAACGATCGATAACACAACAACGAACACTGGCAAGCCTAAAGGAACTGAAACGGAGAGGAAAAGGAGGGAGAGACGGAATGCCAAGGGGCAATTCCGAAGGGCGGACGATCAATCGTCTACCGAGGAGGAGGTAGCATCCGGAACACCTATACCGGCGGGGCTCCCAGAAGTCAGATTGACTTCTGGGAGCCGAAGAACATCGGAGCGTACGCGCTCCAAGTCCGCGACTTCTGATGCGAGTGGTAGCTCCAGTGCGATTGTGGACGCGCTGGAGCCGATGGAAACGGAGTCCATGGACACCCGCAAACGCGGGTTATCCGGGGACGTTGATGGCGGGAGCGACACCTCGCTAGAGATGCTGCCGCCCAAAATTGGCAGCAGTCAGAGGGGAAGGTCCCGCGCCCCAGGCTCGGCCCCGTCGGGTTCCGCCTTTAGCAAGGCGGAATCCTACAAGAGGGCCAGAGCTGATGGGGAGCTGCAGGCAGAGGAGGAGATGTCTGGTCTCCTGCATATCATCAGGGGGCCGGCGGATGGGGTTTTAGAGCCCCAATCACCGGCCTCTCTGCAGGAGAGGGCACAGGCGGCGGTGGCCATCATCCACAAGGTGGCCACAAAATCCGTGAACCTGAAGGGCTCCTTCGTGAGAGCCCTGAAGGACTCCTCCTCTGCCATTGCGGGGGTCGTGGAGACCCTAGCCGGGGACGTGGCCCGCCTCCAGACGGCCAACGACCATTTGACGGGGCAGGTGGCCGAGCTCAGTGCTCAATTCGCCCAATTTCGGGCGGAGCGAGAGGGCTCGGCCCCGTCTACATCCAAGCGGGCCCCGTCTGTGTCGCAGCCGTCCCCTGCCGGCACCGGGATAACTGACGCCCAGCTGTCGGTTATCCTGGACGCATGCTGGCGTATGATAGAGGGTCGTACGGCCGGCCTGGAGGCGAGGCTGCCTGCGGCCCCTATCATGCGGCCGCCGCTTGCGGCGCCAAAGCGGAGGGCCACGTCGTCGGCGACGACCCCTCTTCCTGTGGTGGGGGGTCGCGTAACCTACGCCTCGGCGACGGCAGCGGCGCCGGCTCCTGCGGCCGCCCGAGGGCCGGCGGCCAGGGCTCCGGCTCCGGCCAAGACGCCTGCGCCAAGGCCGGGGCCGAGGGCGGCAGCAAAAGCAGCCACGCCTCTGCCCCCCACTCCAACACCTCTGCCTGGCCCCTCTACATCTGCCCCCTTCAATGAGGGTTGGCAGATAGTCGGGGGGTCGAAGAAGGCCCGAAAGCGGGCCAGAAAGGCTGCCCGCAAGGCGGCCTCTGTCCCGCAGTCGCCATCGGTGGCAGGTCACACCAAGAAAAAGCCGCGGAAACTGCAGCCGCCTAAGACCGCGGCTGTTGTGGTGACCTTGTCACCGGAGGCGGCTGCCGGCGGGCTGTCCTACGCGGCCTTCTTTAAAAAGGCCCGGGACAGCCTCGCCGGTGATGTTGGGATGGCAGGGGCAAGACTGCGCCTCGCCCAGACGGGAGCTCGGGTGTTGGAGTTCCCTGGGGCAGAAGGGGCGAAGACGGCGGACTCGTTCGCTGAGAAGTTGCGGGGAATTTTTGACGCCACGGATGGTGTAAAGATCGCCAGGCCTACCAAGTGCGCAGAACTGCGCATCTCGGGCCTGGACGACTCGATTACGACCGAAGACATCCGCGCTGCGGTCTGTGAGAAGGCCAGTTGCAGCGCGGAAAACGTCAGAGTCGGCACCATCCGCCCCGGTCCAGGAGGGCTTGGCGCCGTGTGGGTGAGCTGTCCCGTAGCGTCGGCCAAAATTTTGGCTGATGCCGGCAGGCTCCTCGTCGGCTTCGTGAGTGCCAGGATCACAGTCCTGGCCCCGAGGCCGATGAGGTGCTACAAGTGCCTTGCCGCGGGACACACTCGCTCGAAGTGCGCCAGCTGCTTCGACTGCAGCGGACTTTGTTTCCGCTGCGGTCGACCGGGGCACAAGGCGGCAGAGTGGTCTGCGGCCCCTCACTGCCCCGTGTGTGCGGCGGGCAAGAAGCCCGCCAATCACCAGATGGGGCAGGGGGGCTGCAAGCCTCCCCGTGCTTCTCAGCAAGCGTCGGAGACTAGCCAGACGACCCTGGCTGCCTCCGACGTGGATCGTGCGACAACGTCGTCGCCCATGGAGGGGGTTGGAGAATTGATCCAGTAATGGATCAAGTCTCCAACCTCCTGGTCCAGACGAACCTGAACCACTGCGCCGCGGCGCAGGATCTCTTCCTGCAAACCATGGCGCAGTGGTCGATAGGTGTTGCCGTAGTCGCGGAGCCCTACTACGTCCCTCCCCGTCCAAACTGGATGGGTGACCGGGACGGCTCCGTGGCAGTCGTCGGCTCCTCGGCGGCTCGTTCCCCGCCCTTGTCGTTAAGAGACAAGGGCTCTGGATATGTGGCCGCCGAGTGGGGGGGAATCACCGTTTACGGTGTGTACTTCTCCCCCAACCGGAGTTTGAGCGACTTCGAGGTCTTCCTTAACAACTTGGAGACCTCGATGCGGCGACTAGCGTCTGGGCACGTCCTCGTGCTGGGGGACTTCAACGCAAAATCCATTGCGTGGGGTTCCCCAGCGACGGACGCCAGGGGCGATGCCGTTGTGGAGTGGGCAGCTTCGGTGGGCCTCTGTTTACTGAACAGAGGCGCCACCAACACGTGCGTGCGACAGCAGGGGGGGTCGATAGTGGACCTTTCGTTCGCTACCCCTGCTGTTGCCGCACGAGTAAGGAACTGGTGTGTCCTGGATGAGGTTGAGACGCTCTCGGACCATTTATATATCCGATTTGAGCTCTCCCGGTCCCAGGACCCCAGTAGGGGTCACGTGGCGCGGCATACCTCCCGCTTTCCGCGGTGGGCTGTTGCCAAGCTCAATAGGGACCTGCTAGAGGAGGCGGCCATCGTTCAGTCATGGCTGTCTCCGCGGGCCCCGGCCGAGGAGGTCGACATGGGGGCTGGCCGCTTTCGCACTGCGATTTCGCAGATCTGCGATGCGGCCATGCCCCGCGTTCGGGGTTGTCGGCCTTCACGGAACGGGGTCTACTGGTGGTCCCAGGAGTTGGCGGACCTCCGTGCGGCTTGTACTCGTGCCCGGAGGTCCTACACCCGATGCCGGCGGCGACGCCACCGCGTAGACGGGGAGGAGGGCCAGCTTCATGAGGAGTACCGCGAAGCGCGGAAAACTCTGAAGCTGGCCATTTGCCGCGCCAAAGAGGCAAAGAGAAAGGAGATGCTGGAGAGTCTCGATCGTGACCCCTGGGGTCGCCCATATCGTGCGGTGCGACAAAAGCTCCGCACGGCGGCCCCCCCCCTTACCGAGACTCTCCAGCCCAGCTTCCTGCAGCAGGTGGTCGAGGGCCTTTTCCCGCAGCGGGCGGAGCACACGCCCCCGTCGATGGCCTATTCAGTGGCCAGAGACGACGGGGGCAGAGAGGATGATATTCCGCCCGTTAGGGAATCGGAGGTAGGGGCGGCTGTTCTAAGGATTAAGTCCAAGAACACCGCCCCTGGGCCGGACGGGGTACCCCCCCGAGTGATGGCCCGAGCCCTCGACCATATGTCGGACCGCCTCAGGGAGGTTTTGGACGCCAGCCTGGCGTCCGGACGCTTCCCTGAGTGCTGGAAATGTGGGAAGCTGGTCCTGTTGCCGAAGCCGGGACGGCCAGCCGATTCGGTCACGGCCTATAGGCCCATCGTGTTGCTGGACGAGGCGGGCAAATTGTTCGAGAGGATTCTCTCTGGCAGTGGCAGACTATTTGGAGGAGCGTACCGTCGTGTACGAGGATCGAGATGGCGTCTTGAGACGGCGACCCATGTCGTGCGGCGTTCCACAGGGGTCTGTCCTCGGACCACTCCTGTGGAACGTGGGGTACGACTGGGTCCTTCGAAGTCGTCTGCCTCCCGGGCTGGGCGTAATTTGTTACGCCGATGACACTCTTGTCACAGCCCGGGGGGCGAATTTCCAAGAGGCGGCGCGCCTGGCCACCAGAGGTGTCTCTCTGGTGGTTGGGCGCATCGAGGCGCTGGGCTTGCGGGTGGCCCTTGACAAGACGGAGGCCCTGTTATTTCATGGGCCCCGTCGTGGTCCACCCCCCGGCGCCTCCATCGAAGTCAACTCGGTCCTCGTACCGGTTCGGGCCCAGATGAGGTATCTGGGCCTGATCCTCGACGGTAGGTGGCTCTTCGACGAGCACTTCCGACAGCTTGCCCCAAAGCTGGTCGACGCTGCCTCCGCCCTTGGGCGACTCTTGCCCAATCTGGGTGGAGCCAGCGTCGAAACAAGACACCTCTACACGGGGGTGGTCCGGTCGATGGCCCTGTACGGGTCACCGGTGTGGGTCCCGGCTCTGACCGCCCAGAATAAGGCTCGCCTCTGGCGGCCTCAGAGGGTATTGGCGGTCAGAGCCATACGCGGATACCGCACCGTGTCGACGGAGGCGGCGTGCGCCTTGGCCGGAACACCCCCGTGGGATTTGGAGGCGGAAGTGCTCGCCGAAGTTTATCGGCGAGCGGCTGACTATCGGGCGGAGAACGGGTATCGTCCTCCGCCCGAAGAGGTACGCGATTGGCGTGAAGCCGCTCGCCGAGCCACGATGGCTCGTTGGTCTTCCCGGCTGGAGGCTCCACGCGCTGGCTTTGCCACCGTGGAGGCGCTCCAGCCGGTCATCCTCGAGTGGGCAGGGCGGCAGCACGGGACTCTTTCCTTCCGGCTGACGCAGGTGCTTTCCGGGCACGGTTGCTTCGGGAAGTACCTGCACTCGGTCGCTAGGAGGGAACTGAGTCCCGCCTGCCACCACTGCGACTGCAGTGAGGACTCGGCCCAGCATACGCTGGAGTTCTGCCCCGCTTGGGCGGAGCAGCGCCGGGCCCTCACTGCAGTCATCGGAGGAGATCTGTCGCTACCGGCCGTCATACGCTCCATGGCCGGTGGCGACAGCAGTTTTACCGCGGTCGCATCCTTCTGCGAAGACGTAATTTCGCAGAAGGAGGCGGCGGAGAAGGCCCGGGAGGATGATCTCCACTCGGACCCGATCCGCCGCCGGCGAACCGGGCGGCGGAGGCGCGCCCATCTGCGCCTCATGCCGCCCTGAGTGTGGCCGCGGATGGACGGGATGGGTTTTCCCGTCCATCCGCTTTAGTGGCCAGCCGCGAAGGGGCGACGTACGCGTGTGCCGTGCGTCGCCTAATTTGAGAATTTAACAGCAGACGGTGCCCGCTTCAGTGCGGGCAGGCGCTGGGAGGGGTCCGGTTTGCGTTAGTAACAGTGATCCCGGACCCCTCCCTTCTCAGGCGCAGAGTTGGCACACCGTGTGGTTTTAGTCGGTTCGATTCCGACACACCGCCCCGCCGCAAACCCCGGCGGGGTGACGGCCCGAGGGGGTTTCCACACGTAAAAAAAAAAAAAAAAAAAGGGTCTCCGGTTTCCTCACTCACTCGGTGAAACACAGCACAGGCGCTGTTTCACACCGGTTTTCTGTGAGGCCGTGGTATCACTCCGGTCGAGCCGGCCCATTCATGCCGAAGCATAGCTCTCCCACGTCCACAGGCAAATACATAAAAAATAAAAAACGTGTGGCACTCGGGGACTGCCGCGGTAAAGCTATTGCATAGCATTTTTTATCAACTTATGCAATTATTTATTTATTTATGAACTTTATTGCACACCACTACAGTAAACATTTGAACAGAGATACATACATATACGAACATCGACATCAGGTATCAAAATAGGCGGTCTTATCGCTCACGGCGATCTCTTCCAGACAACCTCTAAAATCCTCTCAACCTCAAAAATTATATTTTTTATTTAATGCAGTTTTTTTTTATATTAATACAAGTTTTTTCTTTGATATTCATTCAAGTTACACTTTTTGAGCGTGGTGACCGATAAGAAAATATATTTTCTTTTCTTTTATTGAATATGTAATAACAACATATTATACAGGGATAACACCGACACAAATATTTGCAGATCATATAAACATTTGTTCCCACACGGGAATGGCAACCGAGACCTGAAGCACAGCAGTCGCATACAACAAAAAACAATAATGGGATAAAAAATACTCTATGCGTGGATTGAAACGCACTTCGCCCGCCTGATTTTTAAAAGGTTTTTCTTGTATGAAATGGGTTATGGTATTAAAAAATAAGAAATTATTACGAAATACTTTAATCTTATAAGGTACTTACATAGGATCTTAGAATTAAGTGAAAAATAATTAAGAAATAAAATCCGAGTTGTCTTGCTCAATTTTACATTTAACCAAAAACAATTCAATGTAGTGTTTTTATTCTATAGTAACACTAATAGAAAATACAATAAACAACACAATTACTTGTGATTCAGCGGGAAAACTTTTACAAATGGTTTGTATTCATATTAAACTCTACTCCGGCATTCAAGAATACATACATGAGTATTACCGCCAATTTTATTAATTTAACAGAAATTAGTTATAACTTTTATTCAAGTAATAATTGAGAGCATTTTGAATTAGTAGCAACTAAAACATTTGAGAATAGTTTCATATATAATATTGTTTAGTATTTCTTAGTAATAGTCCTCAAATTGCGAAACAAGGGGTAGTTAGACTGGGCTACTATTTTAACGTTATTTGATTTACTAAACGCGATGAGTAATTTCAGATGAATAGGGTTATCTGTCAGAAGGATATGGTTGTATGTCAGAAGGATAGAGTTGTCTGTCAGAAGGATGGGGTTGTCTGTCAGAAGAATAGGGGTTATCTGTCAGTTGGATAGGGTTATCTGCTAGATGTATAGGATTACGAGCCAGATAGATAGGTTTACCAGTTGACAAATAGGCAAACCAGCCCGGTTTTAGTTGCAACACCATATTTTATATACTTACTTGTTTTATACATTTTGAAAATTAAATAATGTTTTTACGAGTTCTAATATAATTTTCTGGATTCGTGAATTTCAAACTTACTAAGAATAAAAATGTCAAAATGACCGGGTATTTTTATAATATTTTTATTAGCATTTTTTTTACAAAATTCTAAAGAGAAAACCTTATTACGCTATGAGAACGCCTTATCAAGTCTTATTGCTTGTGAACCTCGCGTTATTAAAGACATTATACACATATAGTTAAAGCACTACTCTGTTTATTCATTGAAAAAAGTGCTGCCTAAGTCAATTTAGATACAATTTTAGAAAAAAATTTGCACAACCCATTACAATAATATACAACCAGTGCTGTGGCGAAATAACCTGCATTTTTAGAGATGCCGAACAATTCCGGACTTTGTAAGACTGGTACTATTTTGTCTATGCCCGTTTCTAAAAAGACTAGCTTAATTTTTTTTATTGTAGAAACTGGATCTAATGTGTCATAAAACTCTTTTCATACCCATAAGAGTGCTTATGGTGAAATAATAGTCTTATAGGTGTTAGGTTCTAAAACCTATGGCCCATTTGCGTTAAGAAAATAGTGACGTAACAATCAAGCCCCGTCCTCTGACCAATAAGTTTCCAAGAAATTGGTATTATTTCTGTTGTTATAAAAATTTCTAAACCAATCGAAATATTATATATTTATTATTAATTGGTGAATTTCTTGTTGAGAAGTCGGCATTAATTTTTAGTTTGTGCATCTACCTAGTTTGGCTCTGAATCGCCCTAAGGTCGACTGGTAGAAAATGTACGGCATTAAGTTCACCTTTGTCACTGATAATGTGCATAAAGTATAAATAAAAAAATCTCAAAAAAAATGTTTTGTCCTAGCAAATGACGTTAGCAAAATAGCAGTTGTATAGCAAATATTGAGTAAAATTTAGGATGTCTAAATATATACATAGAAAAATAGTACATATTGTGGAAACCAGTTCACTAAAGAGAATAAAAGATAATTTTAGACAATTAGCAGCATTGTTGTTTCGTCTGAAAGCTTGGAACCTGGTCAGGTTACGAAACTGGATCGATGCGTCAGTATTTTCTAAACGCGAACAATGCAATATAACAACAAAATAAAGTATCCCTGGAACATTGTAATTAATTAAATTAGTTTATGTAATTAATTTTTAAGTAGTTTTCACACAGTTTTATTTGCTAAGAGCTTGGTTCATACGATATACATATATGTATTATGCTTACATTATGAAAAGCAATAAAATTTACTGCTTTTGTACAAGTAACGAAAAGGAACAGAAACACATTGATTTATAAGTATAAAACAAATGTATGGTCCAAATGATGGTACCCGACTATTTTATTAGAGGCTTTCAAATTGACTTTTAAAACATTAATCTTTAGTATAAATTATCTTGGTTGTGAATAATAGATTACAGACGTAATGCATTATAATATTTTACAATAGCATATAATGAAATTGTATGTAAGTCAACGTTAAGGCCATCGGTAAGGCTAAATTATACTTTGTTTAGTTCAACTACTAACTATCCATATTGCTTATATTGAACATTTGACTTATACCAGATGGTAATGCAAATATACTTAAAAACAATTATTAATCATCTGTCCAGGACAAAAATACCTGCTCTCTCTGATGAAATACTTCATGTTCGTATCAACCAAGGTCGTGTTTTGAAAGACGTTTCTCCCATATTTGAAAGACGTACTTTGAATGTGTCAAAAATTTTGTACTAGGGGGTGAAAATCAATGTTGCTTCAAATCACAACATGTGTTAGGGTTGCCATGAAAATCAATTAAATATAGTATGTTAAATGATAATCTACACTAATCACTCTGGCCAGCGGCTTGACGTAATAAAACGTAGATCTTTTCCTTTATCCAATCCTTGTTGTATGGTGCGTACGTGTTTGTTGATTTTTGGTATACTAGACAACTTAAATCTGCAAGCTGAAACAAATAGTGATGTCATAATATTTACAATAAAGATTAAACATTTTCTTTCAATGTTTTTAAAAAAGATAACTTCCGCACTTGGAATATGTTCTGTACTACAGGGAACTTTATGACATGAAACGGACACAAAGAACACCCAGATTAAGAATAATGATTTGTAACACAGAACGCTTTGGGACGGCTCAGCCTGGGGTCACAGCTTCATAAAAAAAATTGGTATGAAACAAAACCTGCGATTTGTGTGAGTGAGGTTACCGGAGGCCCATATCCCAACCCCCAAAGGCCGGCAATGCACTTGTGCGGCGGTAATAGCTTACTATCAGGCAATATGACTGCTCATTTGCCCCTAGTACATAAAAAACTATGGGATTTGAATCTTCAACACCGTAGTGCATAAGAAAACTGGCATTTGCTCAAATCACTATGTCTATTATGGTATGATGTACCATTTTTATACAATTAACTAGCGACCCGCCCCGGCTTCGCACGGGTGCAATGCTGATACTAAATTAAATACACTACAGAAAAACTATGAACGTTGTATATAAAAACATAGCGGCCCGCTCCGACTTTGCACGGGCATAAAATAGAAACCTCTAAAATTAGCAATGTTGCCTTAGTATATGATGCATGTATTATACATATAAACCTTCCTCTTGAATCACTCTATCTATTGGAAAAAACCGCATCAAAATCCGTTGCGTAGTTTTAAAGATTTAAGCACACATAGGGATATAGGGACAGAAAAGGCGACTTTGTTTTATACTATGTAGTGATTACATTGCTAAACTATTGTTAGTTACTTACAAGTTATTTATTTATATATTTATTATTAAATATCAATGAAAGTTATCATTAGTTGTCTCGGTGTAGTTCTTCTTAAAAAATTAATATTTAAAGTAATCACTAGCAAGAGTATAAAGCTTCTGCTACCTTCATTTTAATCACAACATCTGATATCCTCTTCCTTCATAAATGTAAAAGCAACTATTATTTATTACAAGCTGACCCCCACAACCTCGTTTACGTCTCTTTTAGACCCTAGTGTAATAATTTTCCCCAGTTTTTGTAACATTCTTCATTAGTGCTCCGCTCCTATAGGTCTTAGCGTAATATATAGTCTATAGCCTTCCTCGATAAATGGATTATCAAACATTGAAAGACTTTTTCAAATCGGACCAGCGGTTCCTGAGATTAGCATGTTCAAACAAACAAACAAACTCCTCAGCTTTATAATAATAGAATAGATTTTATTTTTATAATATACAGACGACTTCTAAGTTTTTTTTAAGTTAAGTTTACATTATGGAGATTTTTTTTCTAATGTCTACTCTATTCTTAGGTTAAATATCCTTGCCTAATATTAATGGACAGAAGCTACTAATATTGGCAACACATCAACAAGTTTGTTTCACTACTTTTATCTATTAAAAGCAATCTAGAACCTAATGTTATAGACTAAAATTAGTATTAGCAGCGTTTAAAAACAAATAATGACACAAAAAGCTCACCTGATCGATGAAATCGAATAGCTGTGATATATCATAAGTTATTGTCGGTGTATTAGGATTCCGCCTCTTCAAATGTTCTTCGTATATCTTACACACGCCCTCCATACAGTCGTTGACACTCTCATAGTCCGAATACGTCCTCGTTTCGGGCCTCGGACCAGGTTGCACCAACAAAATTGTGTGGGACTACAAAATAACCTAGTTTTTACCGCCATTTTTTTCAGCAATTTATGTAAAAGCAGAAGTATACTCACCATTTTTTAACGAGTTTTTCACGTTTTATTCAATATTAAGTTTAAATTTCAATACCTTTCCTTGGAAAGTATGAAAAATGATCTTTCCTTGAAATATAAAACGCCGATACAGTATCAAGTCAAACAGTCGAACCACAGAATCACACACTTGTACTCAGGCACAGAATACATATATTCCTTTCCTAGCAGAGAGTCGAACTTCTATAATATATACATAGTAGTCTGTGGTCAAACTGATTCGAAGTAGTGTTGTTGTTAGGCTGCGAATGCTGCGATACTTGCGATATCGATAGGTTATTATATATTGGTTTGTGTAGTATAACTCTCTATCTCTGGTTATTAAAAACTATCAAATAACTTAGGTGAGGACTTTAACTTCTAGTGTTCTAAAGTCCAATCGAAATTATCATCTAATTTATCTCATAGTGTTATTCGAAAAAAATATGAAATAATATACTACCGCTAGGGATTTAAATTTATTTTAGATAAACTAAACATTAGTTAGACGTTAAGTTTATCTAAAATAAATATAAAATTACTATTTAAACTCCAAATACATGCTACAATTTTAAATACAAATAATATTTTATGAGACAAAATAATTTATTAAAAACCACTATTGGTTTACCCTACTGCCCTAAAAATATATAAAATGCTATGTACACCGTAATTGTCATATATATCAGATACAATCCCACATAACATATATTCCTTTCCTAGCAGAGAGTCGAACTTCTATAATATATACATAGTAGTCTGTGGTCAAACTGATTCGAAGTAGTGTTGTTGTTAGGCTGCGAATGCCGCGATACTTGCGATATCGATAGGTTATTATATATTGGTTTGTGTAGTATAACTCTCTATCTCTGGTTATTAAAAACTATCAAATAACTTAGGTGAGGACTTTAACTTCTAGTATTCTAAAGTCCAATCGAAATTATCATCTAATTTATCTCATAGTGTTATTCGAAAAAAATATGAATTAATATACTACCGCTAGGGATTTAAATTTATTTTAGATAAACTAAACATTAGTTAGACGTTAAGTTTATCTAAAATAAATATAAAATTACTATTTAAACTCCAAATACATGCTACATTTTTAAATACAAATAATATTTTATGAGACAAAATAATTTATTAAAAACCACTATTGGTTTACCCTACTGCCCTAAAAATATATAAAATGCTATGTACACCGTAATTGTCATATATATCAGATACAATCCCACATATTATCATAATTAGTTATAAGTTTAATATGTATGATGTGGTAGTACTTTATATACATAAATAAATAAAAGTGTGAACCTTTTAGTAATTATTTATTCGTTTGTGGCAATAAAATACATTAATGTCACAGTGTTTGAGTATTTGACATGTCTGTCAATGTTTGACAGTATTTTCGCGCTTTGTTTTAAGCGAATTTGTTGTTTTGAATTGTTAATTTTAATTTTCATGTAAAATAGTTGAGTAAATTTTTTATAAGTTTAAGTTTAATACACAATAATGAGTGACCCTGTTCAAAGTTTCGAGTTTATCTTGAATAAACAGTGTAAAAAGAAGTCCCCATCTCTTTACAGTGAAACTGTGAAACAAAATCAACCTTATAAGCCAAAAGATGTGATATCAAGTGTTTTCCATCAGCTTAAAGCTATACAAAACGCTGATTCATCGAAAAGTAATAAAAGAACTACAAAACATTTACAAAAGTACAAAAGTTCGACGTTTACGAGTGTTAACAATTTATCAGTAGTAGATGCCGAGGTAAATGTTGTTTACATTATTAATTTAAACTTACTTACTCAAGTAAGAACAGTACAGTACAAGAACAGACTGCACGGTTGGCCGAGTGGTTTCAGCAGTCGCCATGCCGCTTGCTACTGCGCCAAGTGTCGTGGGTTCAAATCCCACGCGGTACAACACTTTGTGTGATCCACGAATTGTTGTCCCGAGTCTGGATGTTCTTTGTGTCCGTTTCATGTATGTTTGTAAAAGTCCCCCACGACACAGGATGTTTATTCCTAATGTGGGAGTTGTCTTTTTTTAAAAAAAGAAAAAAAAAGTATTTAAATTTATAAGGATTTTATTTTTTTTAAGGAACTGCATTTACCCTTTGGCAAACACCTTCAAGTTTCAACAACCTTTGACAGTGTGGTTTGGCAAGAAATACTTCTAATGAAATATTTATTATGTACTATTACTTAGCTGACAAATTTTATTAAGCTGAAAATTAGTCTACATATTATGTATTTATGTAATTAAATTAATTGGTCAAGTATTCTAATAATCTGGTGATTAGAAATTTAACTATTAGTCTATATTTATCATTAAAAGAATGTAATATGAAGCTTAAATAAACTAACAAACATTCTTAGATAATTATGTATGTGACATGTATGATAAATCTATAAAGTTTTAAATATAAATATGAATATTCAACATACACAAAATCAGACCTATTCCACAGAGGGGTAGGCAGAGACAATTGATCTCCATTTACTATGGTCCTCCACGCAAAATAGGCGCACTGAAGTTGTTGAGTTGCGGAGACCTAGCCTGCGAGTTTCAAGTTCAAGTACTATCACCCCTGTCACCCCTCTTTTGCCTCGTTCACTTTCCACTTGTCAGTTTCTATTACTATTTGCACAGCCCTGTACCACAACATCATTAATTCGACTGCCTCCGTGGCGTAGTGGTAGCATATGCGACTGCTAAGCTTGAGGCCTCGGGTTTGATTCCCGGGTCGGACCAAATGTTTGTATGATCTGCAAATATTTGTTTCAGAGTTTGGTCGTTTTCTATGTATAATATTTATGTATTTACAATAAAGTATATAAGTATTTATATCAGTTGTCTAGTACCCATAACACAAGCTCTGCTAGCTTGGGACTAGATGGCGTTGTGTGTTAGAAGTCTGGAATATTTATTTATTTATAATTTGGTCAGTAAACCTGGTGAAGGATTATCAGTCACTATGAAAACACTTAGTTTCATTATACATTCTATAAATTTGTGACTGTATGTATTAGGGATGTTGCGGATGCCGAATTTTTCACATCCGCGGATGCGGATGCAGATGCGGATTTTTAAAGGCTCACATCCGCGGATGCAGATGCGGATGTGGATGTTGAAAATCCTATAAATACAGTTTATGAATATCGATTTAAACAATTATTAAAAAATAATATTAACTACTAGCTGACCGACGCAACCTCGTTTGCGTCTCTTATTGCCCGTAGCGAAAAATTTTCCCCCGTATAGTGTGTCGCGGACTTTTTTGTAGATATTTATAAGATCTACGATTGATTAGAACATTTTATGGTTCTATCTTTTATAGTATAGGCAGCGTACGCAAAATAAGTAACTTTTCTGGTTGATTTTTTACACCTTTTGTCCGAAAAACCCAAATATCTTACGGAACCCTATTTTTTTCAAAATAAAATATAGCCTATGTTACTCGTGGATAATGTAGCTATTGAATGGTGAAAGAATTTTTAAAATCGGTCCAGTACTTTTTGAGTTTATTCGTTACATACAAAAATACAAATCTTTCCTCTTTATAATATTGGTGTAGATTAGTGTAGATAATACTCTTATTTTTATAATTATGTAACAAATGTTCGTATTAGTAAATGAAGTTAAAAATAAGAGCATTATACTTAATAAAAAGTAATATTGCCGCCTTTTCTGATTCAAGGCGGTTACGGAGAGGAACATCAATTAAGCCCACGCTACTAAACAGTTGTTGAATCAGTATTTTTTATTCTTTTAGACCCTTTGGCATTGGCATTAGGAGAACTAAAAAAATATTGTCAGTATTTATTATACTCAAAATGTTTGGTATTTAATTGGTCATTAACACGTGCGAACGGCACGCGCCATTCGCTGGCCCCGCCCAATTTCTTTCTTGTCGCAACTTGTATTACATTCGCATCCGCATGAAAATCCGCATTGATTATTGCTGATGCAAATGGCCAAATTCATGCGGAAGCTCCGCATTTGCGGATGCGGATGCGAATATTCGCAACATCCCTAGTACTAGGTGTACACTGTACAAGGTGTCTGTTACAAACAAACAAACAGTTGAAGTTAATAAAAGTATGTTAAAAATGCTTGCTTTTTCCAGCCACCAAAACAAACAACTAAATTTGACACACAATGCATCTCAGATACCCAACTTATGAATGTGATAGAAGATGCAGAAATATTAGAAGCTCATCAGGGTATGACTCAAGAGTTTGAAACCACTTTCCTTCACACTAACACAGAACACCAAAGTGATAATATTGTAGAAAGAAATGGTAAAGAAACCCATGTAGCTAGTGCTGGTGGCAAGAACAGGGATAATATTGAAGATATTTATGATACCAGAGAACAATTGATAGTTGAAACCCACAATAATAGTACACAGAACAAAATATTACAATTTACTTCCAAAGTAGATGATGATACAAAATCACCTGAGTTAAATGAAACTAAACTTAATGTTCTAAAAAATAAAGCTCAAAATACAGAAACCAATCTTAGTAATGATACAGAAAGCCATAAAACTGGAGGAGAGCTACTAAGTCAAGTATTAGTCACGAAAACAACTAATTTCAAAAGAAATAAAAATGAAACTCCAACCTTTAGTAACAAAACTAATAGTAAAGATGAAAATAATTCAGAAGCTGAAAGTCATATTGAACAGAATTTAGAAGTAAACAATGTAGATAGACCACATAGTCCTGTATTTAGTACAAAAAATGTTAGGTTAAAATCAAAATCACCATCTCCTTTGGTTTTTAACCTAGATCAGTTTGAACAGTTTGAGACCATTGCCCTGTCACTGCTAGAATCGGAAGACTGTAATATGAGGAAACATGTAGTAAACTCTCAGATATTACATAAAGAATTGTGTTTTAATATGAATAAAGAAATTAAATCAGCAGATTCAAATATAGGAGATCCCAAAATTCGTGAGGAACTTGGTGTTGATGTGAATAAAGAAATTATTGCAATAGATAATGAGAATTCTGAAAAGATAGATCATCAGGTATCACGGCAAAACATTCAAGATGATAAAAATAAAATTGATAGAATCAATGAGATTTTAAAGGATGAAATCCTTTTCAGTAGTGATGAAGAAGAAGATTTAGTACACAAAGGGAATCAGGATCTTCCATTTACCTGTGCCTTAGAAACCTCCTTTTATAACCAGTCTGATGTTTTGGATAAGACCATGTATGTTGGATTTCAAACTGCTAGTAATAGGTCTATACAGATTTGTGCAGATTCTTTTGCTAGAGCTAAAAACATTCTTGATGATGTGATAAGTGATGAGATTACAATAACTGAATTGGTGAATAATTGTAATAGTTCTATTAAAGAAAAAGAGGAAATTGACATGGAGAAAGAATGTGCTTCAATTTTAGATCAGAATAGTGAACTATCAAAAAACAGTGACCTGAAATTACCTTCTACCAACCTAGTTGGCTTTACGACAGCTAGTAATAAAAAGATCGAATTCTCTAAAGAGGCTTTGACCAGATGTAAAAAAGTATTTCAAGATATTGATTTGGATGAAAAATTCGCTTCTAATGACGGAGAAGAAGGCAAAAGCTATAATTGTGATACTGAAAAAGCCTTCACTGAATATTGTAAGAATCCTGTTGATAATGTTGTAGGTTTTGATGAAGAAATAGTACAAGAGTTTGAAAATATTGAAATGTCATTGGATGACTTAAAAATTGAAAAGGCAGTTACAGTCCCAACAAACACTTTAAAATTTAACACTGTGATGCCATCTGAAGTTACTTGTGATAATACAAAAGAAATATCAGAAGACGTGAAATTCCATGAAAGTATAAATGAAATTTTTTCTAAAGAAAATAATATTAATGATAACATAGTGTCGCAAATTCTTGGTAATCCTAAAGCAAAAACACATAAAAGTAAAACGATTTTAGATACTAAAATCAACAATAACAACCAAATGGCTATTTCCGAGGAGTCTAGATTAAACACAAATAAAAATGTGACCAATCTTGTTAAGAAAATTAACAACGATATGTATAATGATACAGAAAACGAGCTTGAAAGAAGTGATACAAGAGACATACATTTTAAAACTGTGTCTGAAAATGTTGGACTTGCCCAAAACGCTATGGTTGGAATTAACAATAAATTTAAAGATTATTTTGAGAAAATACCTAAAGTTGTGTCAAGCCAAGAAAAATATCCAAATTGTGTAGAAATAAATATTAATCAGCCCTCAACCAGTACAGGTTTTGTTGGCTTTAAGACTGCAAATAACAAGAATATCAAAATATCTAAAAATGCTTGGAGTAAAAGCAAAGACGTCTTTAACAACATCGATTCTATGGAACTTCCTAAAAAAGAAAATAAAGATTATTCAAACTTTTTGAAAACAAGTAAAAACCCAAACCACGAAACCCAATTTGGAGGATTGAAAATAACAAGCAATAAAAATATAGAGATATCTAATGAAAGTATTGCTTATTCTAAAAATATATTTAATTATATTAATATAAATAATTTACTATCTGAGGAACAAGACGTAATTGATATTGAACCTGAAAGGGAATTAAGCGAAGTGAAACCAAAACAGGCTTTTGGGTTTGTGGGTTTTAAATCGGCTAGCAATAAAATAATAAAGGTATCCGAAAAGGCTATAGCTCAATCAAAAAACATTTTCAAAGATATTGACGAAGAATTTTCTAAACCACCTTTAAAAGAAAATCTTGAAGACCAAGGAGAAATAAAAACTCATTCTTATAAATTTAAAGGTATTTCGGAGATATCTACAGAACATAAGTTTGTGGGCTTCAAAACTGCTAACAATAAAAATATACTAATTTCTCGAAATGCTTTAGCTAAATCAAGAAATATTTTTAAAGATGTAGATGCAGAGTTTTCGGAAGCACATTTAAAAGAGAATCAGGAAGACCAAGGAGAAAAGCAACCACATTCTACTGTACCTAAATTTGTTGGTTTTAAAACTGCAAATAATAAAAATATAGAGATTTCTCGGAATGCTTTGGCTAAAACTCGAGATGTTTTTAAAGACATTGACTCAAAAGACTTTAAGATACCTAATATAAGTAGTAAGGATTATCCTGGCTTTGAAGAACATCATGTAAATAAAGAACATAATGAAAATGAAAGTAAAAATACCTACAAAAGTGATAAAGAAATTACAAACTTCGGAACAAAGAGTACTAAAGATAAGCAATTGATGACTAATGATAATCCAGAGCTAGAAAAGTTATTAGAAGACTGTTCAAATATGAGTCATGTAGATTGCAGACCTACGAGCCCAGTTTTCAATGAAACTTCAGGTTTTAAAAGACCAGCATGTGCAAAAAGCCCAGGAAAACGTAAAGCAATGGTTGATGATGAAAATAATAAAAAAGCAGGTAATAATTCTATTAATATTGGATTTGTGGGGTTTCATACAGCTAGTAACAAGCAAGTTTTAATATCCGAAAAAGCATTGACCAAAAGTAAAAAGTTGTTCCAAGATCTAGACAGTCGTAATGATTTTGATGTGCAGAATACAATTACTAAAACCAAAACCTTATACCCACAAGAGATTTTTCAAGAAATTGAAGGAAGTATTCAAGAAAATGACGTCTTATCTATTACTAAAAATAAATTTTCAGTGACATCTTTTAAAGGTTTTCAAACTGCTAGTGAAAAGCCTGTCGTAATATCAGAGTCAGCGTTAGAAAAAAGTAAAAAGTTGTTCAGAAACATAGACGAAGCAAGTCTCAAACCAATTAATAGTTGTGGATTAGAAAACAATAAAACAACGGATTCCAAAACTGTGACCACGGCTAAAGGACTCGCTTTTAAAGGTTTTCAAACAGCTAGTCATCAAAAAGTTAATGTATCTAAGGAATCTTTAGCTAAAGCTAAACAATTGCTTAGTGATATTGAAATTCAAAATAGTGAAGAAAAAGAAACAGTTCATCCTTCACATTTAACTGTATGCTTTCAAACTGGCAACAATAAAACTATCGCTGTGTCCGAAGAAGCTTTAGCGAAATCTAAAAGATTATTTTCCGAATTAGATGAGGAATGTGTCGTAAATGTAGAAAGAAAAAAAGAGAAAAAAATGCATAAGCCTGACGACATTGATGCCATGTTAGACACTCAATTTCTTCATCATTTTGAAGAAACTTTATATACAGAAGATTTCGCTGCATCTCCTAAGAATACTAAAAGATCTGGTAGCCCAATACTCTCTTGTCCTAGGGCCAAAAAAACAAAGAAATTTGAAGTGCCTTATAATTTGAAACAAATTTCAAAACCTACATCAAAACCAATTGCGAAATCTACTGCTGAAAATAACAAAGTTACTTACAGAGGCGACTATAAAAAGAAAACTACCTACACGCTTAAGGATTTATACGATATGACAAAAGATATTAGTAAACCCATCGATCCATATTTATATAATTTTAAATACGACAATTTACTGCAATTTGAATTTAATCATGATAGAAATGATCTGTCGAGTGAAAATATGACTATGGAATTACTGAAAAAAAAATTTTTAAATTCTATTAACGCGAAATTAATACCGGATGGATGGGTAGATAACCATCTTAGATTTATATTGTGGAAATTGATTTCATATGAGGTTATGTTCAAATCTGTGTTAGTGTGTTCGGCCAAAAATGTGATGGAACAGTTAAAGTTCAGATATGATAAGGAGTTATATAATGCTCAAAGACCCGCTCTGAGGAAGATCTATGAAAAAGACGATTTGCCATCTAAGACTTTAGTACTTTGTGTGGTTGGAATATACGTGGATGATGTATTAGTATCCAGGTAAGTTTGAGCTGAACAAAAACCAATTTAATTTTTTTATATATCTGGTAAAAAAACTTGTATAAGCCATATTGCTCTTCTTATTATTAAAAAGGAAGTGACATTAACGTAAGCAGGCTCCAATCAAAGTACTTTTTTATATGTATGTGAGCTTGTCGAAGCGACTGCTCTGTCTCATGGAAAGCTTGAGCAATATCTAATAGTAGAGATCACCATGCTTATTGCACATGCAGATAATGCAGCATGGTGACCTCACTATGGCCCCCTATTGAGATGCTTCTGCATCATTAGGCCTTTAGTCACGCACTCATCAGAGAAACACGACAGAATGAATGCTGTCACTTTAGGTTGATCTTCTGTGATAGAGTATTAACGCCCTGGTCGAACCGTGCTTAAAATCTTATCTAATCTGAACTAAATCACTGAACCTTGTCAAAAACTTAGAAGTGAAAGTCTATTATTTGTGGAAGTAATTAGAACAGGCCTACCTTCAGTAGTTGAGATTCCAAGACTAATGTGATGATGGTGATGGGGAGTTTTATTAATAATTATTAAAACTAGTAGTAGTAATCTCTAAACGTATGGAATAGCTGTCATTTTCAGGCGATTTTATAAAACCAATTTGATACTATGCACAGGTGTTATAAATATTATTTTCCTGCTCTAGATTCACCTCTTTACACCACATAATTTTAATTTTTATATCAGTTTTATTCATTTTTGTGCAGACTTTTTTAGAAAAATTGGCTTATAGTTATCTTCGTCAACATCGCTTTAGTAAAATATATAAGTTTTATTTCTTTATCTTTTCCAGTGTGTCCAATACAACTTCGAACATAGATTTATTATTGACAGACGGATGGTACAGCATTCGTTGTAAAATAGACAAAATGTTGACTCAGATAGTGTGCAGTGGTAAGCTATGTGCTGGCAGCAAGATCGCGACCAGCGGAGCTGAGTTGATTGGGTGTGAGCAGGGCGTTTCTCCTTGGGAGGTAAATATGTATATGTTGCTTTTCTATATACAGCAAAACATGCTACAGCACCTTGTTGGGAGGAGGTAAATGAGACGAGTATAATGCATATAAACATAATAATATAGTACTAGTATAATACATATAGTACATATAAACGATCGAACTATACAAGTTCATAAAACCTTTCGCATGCCTAATGAATGGTCACTGTAGTCTCCTCCAATCCGCGAAATGCATTCGCGGGGTTAATTCTACTAATGCTGTATCACGCAATGAAAGATTTTATGCAGTCCCATTTCAAACAACAACTATCCACAGTAATCCAGAGATAATAGGCATGATGACTAATTTTGTAAAACTGTTTTAGATGTTCCGAAGTATCTTCCAGTGTCAAAAACAATCATATTTCTACAAAAAACAGTTTTAGTAAGAAAAATAAAGTGATTTAAATTTCAAGTTTAAAATTCACCTCTCTTGCTTGCTTGCGACGTCACCATTTGTCAACCAGTGTCGATTATAGCTCTTATAAATAGTAAAGTATTTGTCGATTAAATCCAAACAAAATGACGTTTACACAAACGTGACGTAACTCGCTCTGATTGGTGTTCAACTTAACATGGCGGATTGCTATATTTAGTAATTTTATTTTTGTTAATTAACTATTAATCTCGCTCTAAAGATGAAAATAAATACGATTTTTATACTCTATAAACTATATTTCATCAGATAAATACATACTCGTAATTTTAGTGGTTCTTGGTTACTGTCATCATACCTATTACCTGCTCTAGTTGGAAGGTGCTCTCTTTATCTCGGCGGTATAAATTATCGAAAATTTTTTCTACATTCCGAATAAGATTTTTTTTTCTGTGAAATCGTCAGCAGCTTATTGTAGTCCATAGTGCTTGTCATATGTATGAAAATTCATAAACCGTACAGTGCTAGACCGACCGTACGCATGCGTATTTTGCTACGCACTGCGTACGAGGACCGTCGGTCGAGCGCGTGCGCATGCGTACCGTCGGTCGACTGACGCGCTATGTAAACCAATGAACGCGTTCAGTGCTGTACCGACCGGTGCACCGACCGTACGCATGCGTGTATTATTGTTGTCAAAACTGTGTGTGTGTGCAATCGTAAAAACAAATATGAACGTTGATACTGAACGCTTGATCACCGAAGTTCGTCTTCGTGAACCACTCTGGGATTTAGACAACAAATTATATAAAGACCGCGATGCCAGGCTAAAGGCTTGGAAGGAAATATGTGAAGTATTATGTCCGAATTTCAACGAAATGTCTCCGACTGAGCAAAAAAATGTTGGTGAGTAAATAACAAAATACCTTTACATTCATGTTTATTTATTTATTTTGATACGAGTACAAACAATTATGAGTTCAATATATACAATTATTTTGCCAAGGCACAGCACCTTCTGGAGATGTAAAGTAATTAGCAAACTTTTCTCTCAACATGTCTCCTGATCTAATATTATGATTGTGACTGTCGTTGTTGTGGGTTATTGGTTCGAATCCTGAAATTGTTAATGTATCCTCTATTTTGTAACCATCTCGTTCTCTTATGTAATTGTGTAAGACACAACAAGCTTTGATGATAGTAATTGTGTATGAAAAAAGTATGAGTCTTTACAGAAACAGAGGCCAACGCAAAAGGGTTTTGCGCGCTGATCACTCTCTCTACTTTTTTCATACTCTAATTACTGTGTTAGCTTGGTATAAAAAAAACAACAACAATCATGATAATTATTTATTGTATTACATTTGTCAGTTACGTTTATATAAAAGGAGGTCAGAAAAATCAGTTGCTTGATCTGATTGCTCTACGTTGGAATGCAGGGGCATATCAACGTAATAATTTGAGAGCAGCTGTTCCGAATCTTGTGTTGCATGTTGTGAATAAGATTCTGGCGATGTTACTATTAATGTGGTACTGGAAGACTGGGGACGACTAAAGGTTGTGATGTCATTATGGATCATATTAGCTATTTTTAGAACTTCTGAACGAAAAGCCAATTTTTGAGAGATTGTAAATGTTTTTTGTAATTGGTAAAAGGGAAGTGAAGAATACCATATCGTCATTTTGAAGGATTTTACTATTGTCTTGAAACATTTTCAGCATCTGCTTGTCGAAATCAGAATCATCTTTGTTTATAGTCCTTTTAGATCTTATTTTTCTTTTAATATTGTTTAGACTTGGCTGGGATGCAGAAGCATTTTCTTAGCTAGTTGACGGCTGGGATGCAGGAATGTTTTCCTGGCTGGTTGACAGCTGGGAGGCAGGAGTGTATTCTTGGCTAGTTGAAGGCTGTGGCTCGCAATCAGGCACCGAAATCGTTGCCTGGGGGTCATTTGCAGTAAGAGAGTCCTCAACTCCGACGGGGTGTTTCTTGTCGAGGAATCGCATGTGATCGTAGTAGATAATATTATCGTAAGTTCGTCGTCGTCGTCGTAAGTAGATCGTATTAATAATTGCAGATTTCGATCTTGTGTACCCATCCCGAGCGGTTCTCCATCTCTGAAGTACATTTTTTTCTGTAACCAAAAATAATCAGAATTACTTCTTCCTTTCAGGTACTTAGCAACAGGTCATACGTTCATCGACTTGCATTACAGTTATCGTCTTGGGGTATCAACAATCAGTTCTATTGTTAAGGAGGTGTGCAAAACAATTTGGGTAATTCTACAAGAAGAATGCCTGTCATTGCCAACATCGCCAGAGGGATGGCTTCATATCATAAATGAGTTTAACGAAAAAGCCAACTTTCCAAACTGTGTTGGATGTATAGATGGTAAACATGTGAGGATAATCAACCCAGAACATAGTGGAAGTATTTATTGCAATTACAAAAAATTCTTTTCTGTTGTTTTACTTGCTGTATGTGATTGTGACTATCGTTTTACATACATTAACGTCGGCTCATGTGGAACAGACTCCGATTCTTCAATATTCAAACACAGCAACTTGTTTTTAAAATTACAAAACGAAGAGATATGTTTTCCTCTCCCTAAACCATTGCCTAATACGACCGAACCACTTCCATACGTTATTGTTGGTGATGCGGCATTCGGTATTTCAAAACAAGTATTACGACCTTATGCACGTAGTAACATGACTTACAAAAAGAAAATATTAAACTGTAGACTAAGTCGTGCAAGGAGATATATCGAGTCTACATTCGGTATATTGAGTAACAAATTCAGAATATTTCATAGACCAATGAATACTTCCTTAGCAAACACAATTACTATCATTAAAGCTTGTTGTGTCTTACACAATTACATAAGAGAACGAGATGGTTACAAAATAGAGGATACATTAACAATTTCAGGATTCGAACCAATAACCCACAACAACGACAGTCACAATCATAATATTAGATCAGGAGACATGTTGAGAGAAAAGTTTGCTAATTACTTTACATCTCCAGAAGGTGCTGTGCCTTGGCAAAATAATTGTATATATTGAACTCATAATTGTTTGTACTCGTATCAAAATAAATAAATAAACATGAATGTAAAGGTATTTTGTTATTTACTCACCAACATTTTTTTGCTCAGTCGGAGACATTTCGTTGAAATTCGGACATAATACTTCACATATTTCCTTCCAAGCCTTTAGCCTGGCATCGCGGTCTTTATATAATTTGTGGCCTAAATCCCAGAGTGGTTCACGAAGACGAACTTCGGTGATCAAGCGTTCAGTATCAACGTTCATATTTGTTTTTACGATGTCACACACACACAGTTTTGACAACAATAATACAACATGCGTACGGTCGGTGCACCGGTCGGTACAGCACTGAACGCGTTCATTGGTTTACATAGCGCGTCAGTCGACCGACGGTACGCATGCGCACGCGCTCGACCGACGGTCCTCGTACGCAGTGCGTAGCAAAATACGCATGCGTACGGTCGGTCTAGCACTGTACGGTTTATGAATTTTCATACATATGACAAGCGCGACTGACGTACGCACTGACGGTCGGTCGAGCACTGTAACCGGCGTAATATTTTTTGGGGTTCTCGCATCTAGCTCCTGGCAGCCATCTTGCGCAAATAGTCACACCACCTGTGGGTGTACTATACTACGTAAAATACGAGAACTTGCGACTAAACGCAATTTAATGTAATATTGCAGGATACGTCAGGTGTTCGTCTCAAGATTTCCGGGAACTCAACCCGTCGAGCCCGATGGGACGCCAAATTGGGATACCACCCTGGAACTGTATCATCCCAACTACCGTCTATCCAAGTTATTGGTGGAAAAGTTTCGAAGCTTAGGGTTATGGTCACCAGGGTTTATCCAGCGTTGTATATTGAAAAATTTGAAGATGGCAGCACTGGTGAGTGTTTTGAGTTTTTATCCCCTGATGCAAGATTAATAAGTATAAGTTTTTTATGCAATTGGGAGCAAACGAGCAAACGTACCGTCTGATGGTAAGTAATTACCGCCGCTCATGGACACCCGTAACACCAGGTGTCACCAGTGCGTTGCCGGCCTTTGGGGCATGGAGGGAGCGGTTGCGTTATGGGTCTCCGGTATCCTCACTCGGTGAAACACAGCGCAGGCGCTGTTTCACACCGGTTTTTTCAATCTCAACCGAGAGGATTTTTTGTAAGTAGTAGCGACTTCCACATACAGCGTAACAGGTGTTGATACTACAGCGCCATCTATCGAAGATACACTGAACTACGAAGTAACGCAGTACACGGAGTAACTATCAATCCTGAATCGCGCAATGGAAGTTCTCGATTATCATACGAGTATATACAACATCCCAACATCAACTATTGGGCAGTGGCCCACCAGGCATGATCACCTCGTCTAGTTGGAGGATCCTCCCTTTGTGTTGGAGGGACTCGTTACTCGTTCCTCCACAAGGTCTTTTATTGTTGGGGTCGTCCTTTATATAAAAGACAACTCCCGCATTAAGAATTTACATTCTGCGTCGCAGGGGATTTTACAAATACTCGTATACATGAAACGGTCACTAAGAACAACAATTCGTGATTCACATAAAGTGTTTGCCTTATGTAGGGTTTGAACACACGACACTCAGCGCAGTAAATCTGCTTTTGTGTCTGCTAGTTGTTTCCATCAGGTATTGTTTCATCCCCATCACTTGAATGGTTGGCAGTCCACATCTGTGCGTTTTTCGCAAAACTTTCTGCCTCGCACAACAAAACTGTGAAATGAACTGTCACCTTCAAACGTTCAAGAAAAGTACTCCTTAAAAGATCGGCAACGCACTTGTGACGCCTCTGGGTGTCCATGGGCGGCGGTGATCGCTTACCATCAGGCAAAACTTGTACATTTAGTATTAGATAACTGATATAAAAAGATGGATACTATTGGATTGCTGTCTACTAGCTATGATCACCTAACCTGGGGATATTCCCTTTGTATCGTAAGGTTATAAAGCACTACCTGAATTTGGTTTTTTCATTCAAATTCGCCAGTTACCAGATCAGAACGTCTGGAGAATATTCATCAGATGAAGACAGAAGCAGAGAGACAGGTGTTTATGGAGAAAATATACGAAGAAGTTGAGAAAGAGTTTGCTGATCAGGTAATTATCTTTTTGCAGTTTGTATCTCAATACGATTTTTTTAATAGGCACATAGAGTCACGCCTATTTCCCAGGGGGTAGGCAGAGACAATTGATTTCCACTTACTGCGGTCCTGACACACTTTTTTGCTTAGTCGACATTCATCAATCGCTGAATGCATGCTTTCACCTTACCCTTTAAATACAAAAAAATAATCATTATAAAAATATTGAATCAAAAATACTCAACCGAGTGATTATGTTTCGCGGCTTTGAGGCGTTTACAATAACCAGGCATTCGACAAACTAGGCGTCGTCTGTATAAGCGACTGGCTATCGTTGGATAGATACACTGCTCGCCGACCTTCGGACAAAACCCTCCTCCCAGTTTTGGAGGCAGTACTCAAAGCCCGGAACGATCTGGTGACTCCTAATATCCAAATATCAAAGAATGATTTACGTAAGATATAGATCCCCTTAAAAACATCTTGCAATGGAGGCAAACGTATCGACTGATGGTAAGCGATTACCGCCGCCCATAGACACCCGCAACACCAAAGGTCACAAGTGCGTTACCGTCCTTTGGGGGGAATAGACAGGGGATAGGGGGAGGGAATGGGGTATGGGCCTACGGTATTTTACGGGCTGTTTCACACCGGTTATCTGTAAGGCAGTGGCGTATCACTTCGGTCGAGCCGGCCCATGCATGCCGAAGCGTGGCTCTCCCACCTATAATCTAATCTTACAAGTTAACCTCATGATATTTTATTTTTTCTAGGCGTCACAGGATTCTGAAAGTTTCTCGGAAAGTTACAAAAGAACATGTACGGACAGTGGCTCTCAGATTGCTAAGATGATGAAGCAGAGCAAGGATCCTACTGAATTTAGAGTAAGTAAAACTTTTTAAACTATTCCGAGGGTGTAGAGTGAGTTTTTATACTTTTTTTTTTATAGAAAAGAGGGCAAACGAGCAGGCGTATCACCTGATGGTAAGCGATTACCGTCGCCTATGGACGCCCCTCCTCTCATCCCCATAAGGCCGATAACGCACTTGTTACGCCTCTGTTGTTGTGGGTGTCCATGGGCGTCTGTAATACTTTACCATCAGGCGATACGTCTGCTCGTTTGCTTGCCCCCTATTCATAAAAATACATGGTTGACCGGAACGATATAGACGATCGCCGATGAAGTGAGGTCGGGAGTGAGGCCTAGAATTGGATCAACACGGACAAATAAATAAATATTCCGGACATCTAACACAACGCCATCTACTCCCAAGCTAAGCAGAGCTTGTGTTACTAGACAACTGATATAAATACTTATATACTTTATTTTTGTAAATACATACATATTATACATAGAAAACACACAAACTCCGAAACAAATATTTTTAGATCACACAAACATTTGGTCCGTCCCAGGATTTGAACCCGAGACCTCAAGAACAGCAGTCGCAAACGCTACCACTGAGCCACAGAGGCAGAAAATGTATCTGTTCTATACAAATCGAAGATGTCCGAGCACTCGATCTCTTCAGTTATTGCAATTATATCAGTTTTGTTTGGTTTTTCTACAGGCACAATTAACTGATTCCCAACTTCGCTTGCTAGAAGCTCATACATCTAAAAACCGTGACCGTCTACTTCAAGATATACAAGCAAGAGTAAGAGATAGAATAGAGAAAGCTGGAGTTCGTGTGAACAGAAATGTTGTTAGCTTGTTGAAAATAAGAGTGGCTGGAGTGACAGAGAAAGGAGATACTGTGGAAGTGAGCAAAGGTATGTATAAATATTGAAATGAGTATTGCTAAACCATTGGTATTTTTATCCGTGGGAGAGCTATGCTTCGGCATGAATGGGTCGGCTCGACCGGAGTGATACCACGGCCTCACAGATAACCGGTGTGAAATAGCGTTTGCGCTGTGTTTCACCGAGTGAGTGAGGATACCGGAGGCCCATACCCCAACCCCTCCCCCCATCCCCTTTCCCATCCCCCAAAGGTCGGCAACGCACTTGTGACGCCTTTGGTGTTGCGGGTGTCCATGGGCGGCGGTAATTGCGTCTGCTCGTTTGCCAATTATTCAATAAAAAAAATAAAAAAATAAAAATAAAATAGGTTCTAATATTATAAATTCGAAAGAAACTTTGTCTGTTTGTTATTTTTTTACGGCTAAACCCCTGAACCGATTTATATGAATTCCGGTTCAGATATAGGTTGTACCTTACCTGTAGGAGAAAGACATATTCTATTTTTTGACATACTAACTGACATAGACATATATTGAATAGGGGGCAAACGAGCAGGCGTATCGCCTGATGGTAAGCGATTACCGCCGCCCATAGACACCCGCAACACCAGAGGCGTTACAAGTGCGTTGCCGGCCTTTAGGGGAAAGGTAGGGGGATAAGGTAGGGGTTAGGGTGTGGGCCTCCGGTATCCTCACTCACTCGGAGAAACACAGCGCAAGCGCTATTTCACACCGGTTTTCTGTGATTTATGTTTCTTACCTCAAAACTTTTGACTGGATCAATCGATTTTGATGGACCCTTATTTGTTTAAAAGCTGAAGGTTCCTGTGTGGTCCCATTTCAATTAGGTCAAGTTCTTGAAATCGGTTTTTTTGTAACTTTTTTTTTCATAATAACAGTACCCACTGCAAAAAAAAGGTGTGTGTGCGATTCACACACGATAGAAGTGAAACTTCAGTAAATCGACAAAAGAATGAGACCGACATTTGCTCTCTCGCTAAGGCTCACTAATTATAGACAACTTTTTGTATTTGTGTCTCTTACCTGTCGTTTTTTCCGTTGCATCCTGTTTGAAATCACGATTCTTTTTTTTTTTGTTTTTTTTATTGAATATTGGGCAAACGAGCAGACGCATCACCTGATGGTAAGCGATTACCGCCGCCCATGGACACCCGCAACACCAAAGGCGTCACAAGTGCGTTGCCGACCTTTGGGGGATGGGAAAGGGGATGGGGGGAGGGGTTGGGGTATGGGCCTCCGGTATCCTCACTCACTCGGTGAAACACAGCGCAAACGCTATTTCACACCGGTTTTCTGTGAGGCCGTGGTATCACTCCGGTCGAGCCGACCCATTCATGCCGAAGCATAGTTCTCCCACGGTAAAAAGAAAGATTCTAAAGAAGTTTCACTTCAAAATATACAGATTACTGCGCAAACATGGTGCAGATACAGAAAACCGGTGTGAAATAGCGCTTGCGCTGCGTTTCACCGAGTGAGTGAGGATACCGGAAGCCCATACCCCAACCCCTCCCTCATTCCCCCTCCCCATCCCCCAAAGGTCGGCAACGCACTTGTGACGCCTCTGGTGTTGCGGGTGTCCATGGGCGGCGGTAATCGCTTACCATCAGGCGGTACGCCTGCTCGTTTGCCACCTATTAAATAAAAAAAAAAAAATAAGATATCAATATTACGCCTCCAGTCCTGACTTATTTGATTTCTCCTTAATATCTGGTTTTAGGTATGATGTCAATATGGAAACCCAATGATGCTATACAGGAAGTGATCAAAGAGGGCGTTTGGATCGATGTTCTGAATGTCATCCCTACTGCGGTCAGGTAAAATAGCTCTATATTGTTATGTAGAATAAAGTCGAAATTATAAAAGCACCGAGTAACCATTTGTACAATGTTTTTTCTGTATTTGCTCGACTGCGTCAGATGAAGGATTATGTTTTTCGAGTTTATAATGTCCTCTGATTTTATAGTGCACAAATGTGCGCGCAAACACAGGTGCATTCTCTGTTCTCTCTCTCTCTCTCTCTCTCTCTCTCTCTCTCTCTCTCTCTCTCTCTCTCTCTCTCTCTCTCTCTCTCTCTCTCTCTCATAATCCGATGGGGCGGTTAACCAATACGATCGGGGAGAGATCAGGCGCAGGACCACAGCTTTACGTTTGTGGAGGAACGGGTGTCATGTCCCTCCAACACAAAGGGAGGATCCTCCGACCAGGCGAGGTGATCATGTCTGGCGGGCTACGGCCCAACGATTGATATGTTAATCGGCACGAGAACTTTAATTGTGCGATTCAGGATTGGTAGTATCTTCGTTTCCTTCGTTACTCCGTAGTTCGACGTATCTTCGGTAGACGGCGTTGTAGTATGTTATGTTGTTTTTTTATGGAATAGGGGACAAACGAGCATACATATTGCCTGATGGTAAGCGATTACCGCAGCCCAAGGACACCTGCAACACTATAGCGTGACAAGAAAGCTCTTGTCGCGCTATATGTCGAAGTCGCCAAAAATGATAAACAGGGCAACCTGTAATGATAGTGAAGATGATGTTGTGGAGAAACGGGTATCATGTCCATCCAACACAAAGGCAGGATCTTCCGACCAGGCGAGGTGATCATGCCTGGCGGGCCACTGCCCAACAGTTGATGTTGGGATATTGTATAATATGCTAATCGGCGCTATTTATTGCGCGATTAAGGATTTGTAGTTACTCCGTGTAGTACGTTACTTCGTAGTTTAGTGTATCTTCGGTAGATGGCGCTGTAGTAGGTTATTGTTGTGTTATATGTGGAAGTCGCCACAATGTTATAGTTCATAATAAATAAATAAAGGTTCGAAGACATTTTATAAAAAGCTATTAACTCAGTCTTTTTTTTCAGGTATTCGGAAATTCAAATCTCAGCGAGCAGGCAATCGGTGTTCAGTACCTCAAAATACAAAGAACCTGACAAATTTAAACCCTACACGAAGCTACTCCAGCGCCAATGGTATACCATAAAAGATTTAGCACAAAACCCATCCATGACTACCGATTACAATGAAGTCGATACCGTCGGTCTAATATTCTTAATCGACCCTCCGATCAAAGCATTCGATTCGACTAAACAATCATTTCAAAATGTCTACCTAGCAGACGCTGATAAAAAAATTATCTGCGCAAATTTTTGGGGTGGCTTACAAAAGTTCGGCTTTCAAAATGTGTTAGACACAGGACAGGTATTGGCGTGTGTGAATTTACAAAAGAGAGCTGGCAACACTAGAAAAAGTATTCCCCAATTTCGGGTAACGGAGTTCACGTATTTTACCCAAACCCCTAAAAATATTGCTGCAAAAAAATTGATAGAGGAATTTAATAAGAAATTAAACGGATTGGATAGAAGAAAATTCTGTCAAGATTGTGTGATAGTTAAAAATTGTTTCTCATACACTAAAAATAATGAAAATATATCACCATACAGATGTATGAATACTGATATAAATACGTCTAAGAATAAAGTGTTTATTGATTCTCCATTAGTAAGACCAAACAAACTCGACGATAATTTCAACCTTACCGGCTTAGATTTTGAGTCCACTTTCAAACAAGACAGTCAGTTGTCAGAAGAAATGTTGCAAAGGAAGAAAAAGGTTAACGAAAAGATTGCCAGATTAAAAATGTACGGTGAACCACCTCCTTTATCACCCATACATATAATAAATAGGAATAAACAAGCTTCTAGTTCTTATAAAAGTCCCTTAATTTCCAATGATAATAGTTCTAATATTATTCACAACAATACAAAAATTGTAAACGAAAATTGTAACCTAAAAACTGTAGGTAATTTACGCAATAAATCTGACAGTTCCATTAATGTTGCTAGCGTAGAAATTACTCCTCAAAAGTGTGGAGTTCGCAATGAAGCTAGCACCAGTCCTGTACTTTTAAATAGAACTTATGTGAAGAGTGTTAATCCTGTGAAAATCAATTTTGATGTACAAGAAAATAATGATAGTGTTGTTGATCATTTTGCTGAGGAATTCGAGGGTAGTCCACCATTAAGTCTAGATTGAAGAGTTTGTAATTAAAACAGTGTAATGCAAAGATGACGTAGTACAATGTCAGATATATAACATATTAATATAAAGGGCGGCTAGCTCTTTGTGTTAATATATGAGGTTCAATATTTGCTTTAATTCAACCTCAAATCTCACGAATATAATATAAGAGATATTTTAGCAAAAATTAGTATATAATATACTTTTTTGATTTGATTTGAGGTTGAATTAAAGCTGGATTTTCACCGAATTTCTATTGCCCGAGAATAGAGTAGTTGACACCTTAATTAAATCAGTTAGTTTTTATCATCTGTCAAAATGATAACTTTGTATGAAAACATTACTAAAAACCACGTCGTGACGTCACTGTTTTAGACTATCCAATTGACCAACGTATTCCAATGTTTATTTGATTTAAATTTGTAATAGAAATGAAAAGCTGTAAATATATTATTTGTCGAGATGTTTTGTAATATTCGATTTTATGAATGAAATATCGATATTTATTTACGATACAGTCTACTACCTTATTGGCTTTCAGTTTGAAGAACCCAGCTTTAGACCGCATACAACCTCGTTTTAGCTTTTGGATTTATTTATAAGGAAGTGTTTTAATCTTATTTCAATATGTTAGACTTTTCTAAAGACACATCACATGTACAGGAAGAGGAGAATGGGGAGCGGAAGTGTGACGTCATGTGACAAGGAGTGTGATCTAAGTTTTGTAATATCGAGTTTCATAGCCTCATTTAACTAAGTACTTAGACATATGAGGCTATGAAACACTGATTAATATTTCCTGGGACTTCCTGAGTGCCATAACTTGGTGTGTTCGTGGGTCACTGCTGTTGATCTTGGTGTACAGGAGTTACAGTGGTGGGCGTGTGGGCGGAATTAGTCCCTTTTTTTTTTTTTTTTAAAAAGACAACTCCCACATTAGGAATAAACATCCTGTGTCGTGGGGGACTTTACAAACATACATGAAACGGACACAAAGAACATCCAGACTCGGGACAACAATTCGTGGATCACACAAAGTGTTGTAGGTACCGCGTGGGATTTGAACCCACGACACTTGGCGCAGTAGCAAGCGGCATGGCGACCGCTGACACCACTCGGCCAACCGTGCAACCATTAAAATATCCGAGTACTTGAATGCGGATCCGCCTAATTTTATATTGTATACTATGTGTTATTCTGATTGTAAAAGCAATATTAATGTTAAGATTCAAAGTTCAATCAGTAGTTTTATTTTGTAATTTTTTCAACTGCAGATTTTATTTAATAATTTCTAGATGTAAAATTGCGAATAGAGTGATGATGTGTTTGTATAAAAAAGATTTGGTCATAACAGGGATGTGGGTAGGAGCAAAAAATATGAAATTCGTGTGACCTAATTTGTGGATGTTCTCTAAGACCCAACTCGAGAACAGATGAACATATTAGAATGAGATTTAGACGAAACACCGAATTTAGACTCATAAGTGTTAAGTTTTCAAGTATCTATTCTCAGTGTTACAAGTGTAAAATATAGTTAAGCGTTTGTTTTTGGGTCATTGCCACCAACAAAAACATAATTCTAGTTATTAAGTTAATAAAGAATTATATTCATACAATGGATGATGAGTATTTCTCGTTATTTATCTCCTTACTTTAAATAAATTCATATTTACATGCGATACGATACTGACGACTGGGTCCCAAAGGTCGGCCATGCTGAGTCCTACGCGACAGAAATTTAATCCTCATCATTTAGATTTGAACTGTGAACTTTTCCCGAAACTTCTGCCTCGCACAACAAAACTGTGGAATGAGCTGTCGTCTATGGTGTTCCCGGGCCAATACGACCTTCAAACCTTCAATAAAAACTCCTTAAAATCGCCTCTGGTGTTGCGATTACCATCAAACATGGACACCCGTCCATGGGCGACTGAAATCGCTTACCATCAGGTGATACGCCTGCTCATTTGGCGACTATACAGGGTGTAAAAAGACGACTACCGAAAACGAAAGGGGCTGATTCAGCACCCCAAAACTTATAAAAAAACCAAACAGTTGTCCTTAAAAAAAATTGTAGCCGTAAAAAACAATGTGTCAATATTTTTAATAATTCCACAAGCCAGTAATGTATTATTGCGTGCACCGCGTAGCTACTTGAATACCTATGCGCCTGGCCAAGGTCATTGCACTCACCCGACCAGCTGTTTTATTTATCAAAATACATCGCTGTTTTATTGATTTTATTTGTTTTTTGGTTTTCTAAATGAGATAATTAGGTAGTTTGGGTCCTATTATGTTGTACTATGTGTATGTAAGCAGATAAAAACATAAAAGGACTTAGATAAATTATAATTTTTTTTGCGTTTTTTTTTTGCTAAACCTATTCAGTATCATGGTCTGATTGCAACCCCCAAGTTTTCGGTAGTAGTCTTTTTACACCCTGTATATTAAAAAAATAAAAAAATGTTGAATGAGTGGATGACTGGAGTTGCAAGTTGCCTGCAAGTGATATATTTTATTGATTGTCTAACACGGAAAATAGCTAACAGTGATGGTCCAAAGACTTCCTCTAGAAGGTACTAGGTAAGTATCCACAGATCCAGCTTACCTAACTCTAAACTATCATAAATAATTTTGGGTAACCCCTAGACCAAATCTAAGTATGGTAAATTTCCCAAATGTAGAATGCCAGAATATAGCAGGTATGTATTATCAGTATATGTTATTTAACCCTTTCATACCTGACATACACAAATGATGACACAATAAATAATTAAAAAGAATAATAAATATCATAAATTTGTAATTTAAAACAGTTGAACTCAATTGTCTATATAATATAGAACATATTATGTATTTTTTGTAAAACTTGCTCTATTCTAACCGAAATATTTTGGCTCCCTTTTTACAAGAAAAAAAAGCAGGTCTGAAACGGCTAAGAGGGACAGTAGTTAGTAGAGTTGTCAAAACCATAAAGAAGTGTGGGGTTTTGGAGTCAGGAGATATCGTATTCAAACCACGACAACTGTTGACACAACATCGCAAATCCCGCATACATGACCTGCATAACCAGCTCAGCAAGTATCTTGTTTGTCATCATTACATCAAATTACACTATTATAATCATACTTACTCATACATACGTAAGGTCTATTGTTAGCAAATTATGAAAAGATTACTAGTGAAATTTTTTTCATGGATTTTATTTCGATTATGCGTAATGGAATGTTTTTTTGTTCTGGTAATTACATCCTTGTTACCTAGGGTATGGCCCACCTTCCATCTGTCACCCTAGCAGAAGCAGGCCCAGGTGACGGCGCGGACGCTGCGGATCGTGCGCGCCCTAGGGGACAGTAAAGAGAACATCGGGGTTCCCACACAGTCGGGGGCCACCTGCAAACTGGTAGGTGGGCCGAGATACGTCGGGGTTCCAGGGTTTTCCTTACTAGGGTGTACCTGGTTCCCCGGCTCCTAGTACCCAAGACGGCGTGCGGTTTTAGTCGGTTCGAGTCCGACATGCCACCAGTAAGTGGTATCCGAGGGTATTTCCGCACGGAGAAAAAAAAAGAAGGATTTGGCCCACCCTATAATATAGTGGCTACACCTCAATGTATGCCAAACATTTACGGGTGTAAAATAAGTGATGATTGTTCGTCTTTTCAAAGTTATAAGACGAAATAAGAATGAACGAAGACGCGGGCAATAGTAATGAGGTAATTTCTTCAAAGTGACTAGCCACAGAGAAATGAAGAGTACTTATCTAATCTATCTTAACTGAAGTCGAAAAGGCCTATGAATGAAAAAGCTATTTTTAATTCGCACTGATACAAGACTTGTCATAATTTCTGAGTTTCCAACCACCCGACACACGATATAATAGCTTGTTTTTTGATAATACCAGTTTAAGAGAAATTAATGCATTCAAAAACATGTTTCAAGTAATGAACGAAATATTTGATAACTTGTTATCAGCAAATATTTGGTGAACGGTTAATCTGACAACACCACCTGTCAGCTCAAGGTGACCTTCAAAAGTCGTGCGTTTGACGTTTTGTAACCTACAAAAACTATTTTAATTTATATTCTCTACCCGCGTAGACATGTATTATGGGGACATACTGTCGTAAATAAATTCGCCGAACAGAAAACTGTGCACGATATTTAATTAACACAAGTTTTCAGTGCAATTTTAAGTGATAAAAGTGTTTATTTTCGTGTTCGCCGTACCGCTGTAACTTTTTTGAACAGTATGTATTTTATTTCTGTTTATTTTATTAGACACGTTTCCGTGGTTAAAAATAGAATGACGTTGTTACTCTTTTTTGTCATAAACATGTAGTATTTAAAAATTAAAAAAAAAACCCATTTGTCATTTTTTAAAATTATAATGTTTCCTTACATTTTTTTAAAGTAGGCTATTACACCTTTTTTTGTGCGTAGTTGATTTTAAAAAATTCAAAGACCGGTTTATTACATTTTGCTGTTGTATATAAAAAAATAAACAAGGAATTTTAATTTCAATAATCATTTAAAGATAAACACCTATATAATAATTTGCAAAAAATATAATATTATAAGTAATAAATATTTTCTTTCATTTAAAAAAAACACTATTTAAAAATATTTACTTATTTAAAATTTATCTATTCCAATAAGAATAAATATTTTTAGACTAGACTAAAAACAAAACCATTATAAAATAAATAGAAGTGTCAAAATAATAATTCAGTACATTACCAAAAGAGTTATAAGCTTAATAGAAACTATTTCGTTTTTAGTCTGTTAGAATTATATTAATTAAAATAAAAAAAAGTATGGCCAGAAAAGTAGATTAAAAAACTATGCATTTTACAACACCAAGAAAAAATTTCTAAAATAACTAAGTTAGTCTTTGTCTATGCTTAATGTTAAGAAAGTTATTAAAACAACTTATTTAAATATATTTTAACATAACTAACTCTATTTTATTTTTGGTCTTCTTCCCATATTATTTTCAATACAAAATTGTGCATTTTTTTGTATATTTTTGCAGCTGCATGCATATATAATTTATATAAAAAAAAATAAGTCACCTAAATGTATTTATACTGTAGATTGACTCCACCAAATTGAAATGTTTTTTTTAATGCGTTTGTTATTGTCAGGACAAGGTTTGTATAGAAGAAAATTAGAAGAAAACCGGTAGTGTCATATTTTCTTATTGGTCTATATAAATAAAAGAAAGGTTTTAGGAAATTAAGAAAATATCCACAAAATAAAAATATGGAGGAACAAAGTTTACCGGGTCAGCTAGTTTTAAATAATTATACTAACTTTCGCCCGTGGCTACTCTCACATTTGGTCGCTCTTATGTTACTTTTAATACCTTCAAGAATATGTGTACAAACTTTCATGATGATCGGCTTAGTAGTTTTTTAGTGAAAGTGAAACAAACATACATTCATATTTATAATTTTGCTTTTAATATATTCTTTTCTTGAATTCTACTTTATAAGTCATGATTGTTTTGTATGTTTTTTTTAGTTGCAACATATTCTATATTGTCTTTTACATACACTTTTTATTGCTAATGATATTGCTTGTTTATTCTTGTACCAGTCAACTGCAAAACTTCTATGTTAAATTATTAAATATTTGAAAATAATTTTGAACATTTGACACACAACGCCATCTATTTTCTAAGTAAGCAGAGCTTTTACTATGAGAATCACTAATATAATATATACTTATATACTTTTTCGTAAATAAATACATATTAAACGAACAAAACGTGGCGTAGTGGTAGCGTATGCGACTGCTAAGCAAGAGGTCTCGGGTTCGATTCCCAGGTCGGACCAAATGTTTGTATGATCTGAAAATATTTGTTTCGGAGTTTGGGTGTTTCCTATGTATAATATGTACCTATGTATTTACAAAAAAAAAGTATATAAGTATTTATATACATCAGTTATATATCAGTTGTCTAGTACCCATAACACAAGCTCTGCTTAGCTTGGGACTAGATGGCGTTGTGAGTTAGATGTCCAGAATATTTAAAATACACAAAGTTCAAATGACTGCACGGTTGGCCGAGTGGTTTCAGCGGTCGCCATGCCGCTTGCTACTGCGCCAAGTATCGTGGGTTCAAATCCCACGCGGTACAACACTTTGTGTGATCCACGAATTGTTGTCCTGAGTCTGGATGTTCTTTGTGTCCGTTTCATGTATGTTTGTAAAGTCCCCCACGACACAGGATGTTTATTCCTAATGTGGGAGTCGTCTTTTTAAAAAGAAAAAAAAAAAAAAAAATTATGGAGGACCAATGATGCAGAAGCATCACTAGGCCGCCGTGATGTGGGTTAACATTCTGCATTGTTGCATTGTCTGTATTCGCAATGAGCATGATGCCCACCATCCTTGGATTCTACTTATGCTTTCCATCAGGCAGAGTAGAGTCAGTCAAAGAAAGGTATGGTACTAGCTTGTTGTGTGGTCACTCCCTCAGACTCCAAGATTACGTGAGCACTTGTTTCTTCGGTTTTGAGACGTCTTCTGCATAAAGGAGGATGTTTGTCCCATCTATAGTCTCATAGTAATAATCTCATATTTAAAGTAAAACATGCAATCATAGTTAATTTAGTCTATGGATGGCTGACAATCCATATCACATTGAAACCCTTCAGTGTTTTAAAGAACACGCCGCTTGCAGGTGATCCTCCCCTGTATGAGAAAAAGGAACATCGCCTCCGTATCTCATTGCGCTGTTGACCACCCAGAGGCGTCTCTAGCCCGTGCAGTGCCCGTGTGCAATCATTACTCAAACCTCCTTTAATAAGCGTAGCGCCCTTCAGTAACCGCGCATATTCATTAAAAGTGTCCCGACCGTGTGTACCACACACCCTGCACAAAAAAACTGTGGAATGAACTGTCGCCTGCAATATTCCCGGACCAATACGACGTTCAAACATTAAAAAAAAGAGCGTACTCCTTCTTAAAAGGTCGGCAACGCACTTGTGATGTCTCTGGTGTTGCAGATGTCTATGGGCGGCGTTAATCGCTTAGCATCAAGCGATACGTCTGCTGGTTTGCCCCTATTCAATAAAAAAGGTAAAGACGTCCCTGAGGTGGTCCTATTTTTATGTAGCGTGATTGCGTGATTATGTGTAAACAAGGTACAGATTCTGTATCACGCACTATCAAAGCGTGAATTAACTCTAAATGAATGATTGAGTAAATGCAATACTCTGCCCCAAGACGTGTGTACAGATAAAAAATACTATAAATGACATAACATAACATCGTGTTGTTACCCGTGCTATCTTATCTGAATAGGTAAAGTTAAGTTCAAGACTATTTGTGAATAATTTTTATAAACAATTTTTGTCTATCTGCGTACTCGTGAATGATTAGATAATAATCGTTATAAAATGTAGGTCGTATATTGCTGTTTGGACTTGAAAACTACGTTTAAAATAGTTATTTATTAGAATATCTATACTAATATTATAAAGCTGAAGTGTTTGTTTGTTTGTTTGAACGCGCTAATCTCAGGAACCGCTGGTCCGATTTGAAAAATTATTTCAGTGTTGGATAGACCATTTATCGAGGAAGGCTATAGGCTATATATCATCACGCTAATACTAATAGGAGCGGAGCACCAATGAAGAATGTTTCAAAAACGGGGGAAAATTTTCACGCTATGGGCAATAAAAGACGCAAACGAGGTTGCGTGGGTCAGCTAGTATTATATAAAAGTCCGTGTGGTAATGAATTCAATATACCTACGGAGAGTCGCCTCACTCACCATCCCTATGCGTCCAGTGGGTTTCGTAAGAGCCGACTAAAGCAACAAAGTACACACAAAGGAAGTAGTGTCCTGAGTACAACAAAGAGAATTAAAACTTCACACTACCTCTATACCTACCCGTCTAGCCACTTTGGTATAGTAAGCCAAAACCGTCTATCAAACGGCCCGTCTCCATGGGCGAGAGAATCGCGAAGGATCTGCCCTTCTATCGTCGGGTAATCACCACGAACGAAGGACTAAGACTAAGACTGCCTCGGTGGCGCGAGTGGTAGCGTAAGCGACTGCTGTGCTTGAGGTCTCGGGTTCGATTCCCGGGTCGGTCCAAATGTTTGTATGATCTGCAAATATTTGTTTCGAAGTTTGGGTGTTTTCTATGTATAATATGTATGTATTTACAAAAAAAAAAGTGTAGATGTATTTATATCATTTGTCTAGTACCCATAACACAAGCTCTGCTTAGCTTGGGACTAGACGGCGTTGTGTGTTAAATTGTCCGAAATATTTATTATTATTATTATTATTATTCCTTCAGCGTATCGTCGGATACACTGCGCTCGTAACAGAATCGCGCAGTGTATACAAATACGTGGCAATAAATAGCGTTTGCGCTGTGTTCCACCGAGTGAGTGAGGATACCGGAGGCCCATACCCCAACCCCTCCCCCCATCCCCTTTTCCATACCCTTTCCCACCCCCCAAAGGTCGGCAACGCACTTGTGACGCCTTTGGTGTTGCGGGTGTCCATGGGCGGCGGTAATCGCTTACCATCAGGTGATACGTCTGCTCGTTTACCCACTATTCAATAAAAAAAAAAAACAATGCGACTATAATATCGCCGTGATTCTCTTCCCTGTAGAAACATCCCCGTAGGTCGTATGCCCAGCTCTAAACAATACAACCCTCTTCTTGATTATGAGTGTATGTGACGTAGTTGTTTTGCTTGACCGGAGTAATACAATGATCTCACAGAAAACTTTAGTTATGAACCGACTACCCGACACAAGGAAGGGTAATAATTTTTTCAGTCTATGTATGGTTGTATGTACCGTAGCGCCTTAACTGCTGAACCGATTCTAATGAATGAGATTCGTAATGATGGCTCGGGTGACATGGGTTATATTTTATCAAAAGTTTTTAAAGTGCGTGAGTCCTGCTTAGGAAAGTCCCGTCTTTATGAGTCTTAAATGCGGGCAACACAGAACCGATTATTGTGGAGAATTTTGGGGGAGCCTAGTCCAGCAGTAAACAGCTTTTGGCTGAGATGATGATGATAGACGGCGGCGGTCATCATCTACCATCAGGTGGCTGTTTACTCGTATGTCCCTCTATTATCATCTTCCTAGCCTTTATTATTCCCAATATGATTAAGGGTCGGCTAGTTCAACCGGTTTTACCTGAATATCAGTGGCTATGTGGTGGTCGCCACACAATGGTATGGTAGCCAAACCTGCCGAAGTCGAAGATGCCTAGGTCCTGCAGTAGATTATAAAAGACTAAAGATTTGTCTCCATCTAGACATACAAATAATCAATATCTCGAACCACTCGTACTTTTTATCAGGAAGTCTCGAAACTGTCGAATTATTTATCTAGAGCGAAGAAAACAGAACAATTTTGTCTTGGATTTAATCCAACTGCAAACGTCACTGCGTCGAATAACCGCCATCTTTGTTTCGCGTATAATGTGTACGTCATTGGCGTAAGACAGATATATAACAGTAAATCAATTTTGATCAATTTTATAAAAGGACTAGTTGACCCGGCGAACGTTGTTTTGCCATGTATATTATTTCTAAGAATTCTTTTTAGTATGGTAAAAATAACATAAAAAAAAATCTTGCAAAAGAAATTTAAGTATTAAATTAATAAATAAAAGATAGGGGTTGATCGTAGAGGGATGAAAATTAAGCGTTGCTGTATATATGTTTGTATGCTGTATCATAAAAAAATAAAAACAAAAAAAATTGTCCAAGAAAATAAAAAACTAATTTAAGGGTTAACATTCAGGGGGATGAAAAATAGATGTTGTCCGATTCTCCACCCTAGCCGATATGCAAGCTAAAATTCACGAGAATCGGTCGAGCCGTTTGGAAGTAGTTCAATTACGCACACCATGACACGAGAATTTTACATATTAGATAATCTGTGGTAGCAAGACGAAGCACCCATAAAGAAGATTATGATGAAGTTTATGAAAAGATCTTAATCAAACTGATACCCTGTCCGTCTCTCTCTTGTAGCTAAGGAATACCTTGATACAGAAGCGCGAAATCCTTCAAAATGCATATAATGCCCCTTATCGTAGTGTGACATTCTGTGTGGTACACAAGAAATTGAAGCAATATTATATTTTATAACACACAAGCAATATAGTTATGAGAATTTATGTTATAAATTTTATCGATATTAGCTGATTGATTATTTACCCAATAAAAATATAACATCCTAAATTCTATGGTATGCCAAGGAGTTGAGTAATGTGTGGGAGAACGGGTATCATGTTCCACCCAACACAAAAGGAGGATCCTCCGACCAGGCGAGGTGATCATGCCTGGCGGGCTACTGCCCAACAGTTGATGTTGGGATGTTGTATATGATAATCGGCGCGAGAACTATTTATTTCGCGATTCAGGGTTTGTTACTCCGTGTAGTGCGTTACTTCGTAATTCAGTGTATCTTCGGTAGATGGCGCTGTAGTAGGTTATTGTTGTGTTATATGTGGAAGTCGCCACAAATGTATCATTTTTTTTGTTTAAAAAAGACAACTCCCGCATTAGTAATATACATCCTGTGTCGCGGGGGACTTTACAAACATACATGTAACGAACACAAAGAACACCCAGACTCAGGTCAACATTTTGTGGATCACACAAAGTGATGTCCCACGCGGGATTTGAACCCACGGCACTTGGCGCAGTAGCAAACGGCGTAGTGACCGCTTAAACCACTAGGCCAACCGTGCAGTCATTTTTACTATCCGCATTTTTTTGATTTAGTATTGTAACTTCAAAATAATACATATTTGCATTGTTGCAATATTTTGAATTGAAACACTGCTCCTATTGGTATAGCGTACACCATTACTCCATAAATGGACTATCCAACACAAATAATGTACCAACTTGAACAAGTAGTTCTTGAAATTAAACACAAATTACAACCACACAAACAAACTTTGCCGCAATAACTAGTACCGATACACTCAAGTAAAAAAAACACTACTACTTATTGTTTAAACTTAATTATTAACTAAATTAACAAAAACCAGGGCCGGCTCAATCGGAGTGATACCACGGCCTCACAGAAGACCGGTGTGAAATAGCGCTTGCGCTGTGTTTCACCGAGTGAGTGAGGATACCGGAGGCCCATACCCCAACTCCTCCCCCATTCCCCCTCCCCATCCCCCAAAGGTCGGCAACTCACTTGTGACGCCTCTGGTGTTGCGGGTGTCCATGGGCGGTGGTAATCGCTTAGCATCAGGCGATACGCCTGCTCGTTTGCCACCTTTTACATTAAAGAGAAAGAAAAAAAAATGGTTACTTTCGTTGTATGTATAAAACTTTGTAAAAGCAAGAAATAAAAAGGCTTATTTATTTATTTATATACTCAAGTAGTGTTTCTGCATATCATTTGCAATGTGTATTGAGGGCATGTCGAGATGCGTCACAGTTCAGAACTACAAACAAACACTGTCCACGCATAGATTGATAATTATGTCTATAAATCACTTTCATTTATACACATGTCGACGTTTATTATGCATTAGCACATGACCTTACAGATCGTTAGAGAGATAAATAAGAGTACAGCGAAGTCATTGTCAATATCGCCAATTGTCATGACAGGAATATGAGGCGGTTTGACAGCAGTAATACTCTGTAATCACTGAAAATTAATGTTAAGCAATTCTTTCGGTCCAAATCTGGGCTCCGTCCACTAGAATCCGCTGCTTAGATCCCCAGGAGGATTCAATTCGAATTTTCGTTCACACTTATCCTCTAGGATTTTTTTTCTTCCATTAGGATCCACTCCCTAAACCGATTTTATATTTATTTGGATTTTTTGTATGGCATTTAACCTATCTATTCAAATAAATCGGTGTGGACGAAAATTCCAAATTAATCCTACAGAGGATATAAGCAGGGAATCCTAGAGGAAGGAACCCAAAGCTGCCCTCTATTTCCACAGAGAGGGGACACTGATTC
Organism: Spilarctia lutea; assembly: GCA_916048165.1. Lineage (NCBI taxonomy): Eukaryota > Metazoa > Arthropoda > Insecta > Lepidoptera > Erebidae > Spilarctia > Spilarctia lutea. The sequence continues at coordinate 2,352,865 of OU696498.1, read as the reverse complement.
GGCCAATTTCCCTTTTTGGGTTGGATATCTCTAGTTGTCATGGCTTACATAAGCTATGCATTAAGTGATACTTTAATACGATGTATGTACTTGACACTCATGAGATGAAGATAAGAGTAAGGAATGGGGGGGTGGGAGAATGTATGAGAAGCAAAACTAACGTGAACTTATCAATATTCTTAGCAAGTATAATAAAAAAAACGACGAACGATCTTGAACGACGAATAATTATGATAATATATGTAAAGTATATTATGAATTAGAATATTTGTAACTTTTATACTTTAAATAGTATTATGTTGTTTTTAGATCGTAATATTTTAAGGAATCTGTAGTCAATAGGAAAAAAACACAATCGATAGATATTATGCTGGACGATTTATCAATCGCTTTAAGAAAGTGGCTGTCAACGGATTGATGCGGACTGCCTAAAACTCAAAACTCAAAAAAGAATCACTTGTAATTCTTAAACTGATATAAATATATTTGGTAAAAAAAATTAAGAATATTAGCTGACCCACGCAGCCTCGTTTGCGTCTTCAATTGTCATAGGCGTGAAAATTTTCCCCCGTTTAAAAAAAATTCTTCATTGGAACTCCGCTCCTATTAGTATTAGCCTATAGCATTCCTCGATAAATGGACTATCCAACATTGAAAGAATTTTTCAAATCGGTCCTGCGGTTCTTGAGCGTTCAAACAAACAAATAAATTAACAAACTCTTCTTCTCCTTTATTATTAGTACTAGCTGACCCACGCAACCTCGTTTGCGTCTTTTATTGCCTGTAGCGTAAAAATTTCCCCGTTTTTGAAACAGTCTTCATTTTTGCCCCGCTCCTATTAGTAGTAGCGTGATGATATATAGCCTATAGCCTTCCTCGATAAATGGACTATCCAACACCGAAATAATTTTTCAAGTCGGACCTGTGGTTCCTGAGATTAGCGCTTTCAAACAAACAAACAAACAAACTCTTCAGCTTTATAATATTAGTATAGATAAAAAAATGTCTATAAATTTTAACTTATTATGTATGAAAATCCGTTCAGCAGTTTTTGCGCGAAAGAGTAACACACCACACACACACACATATCCTTACAAACTTTTGCCTTTATAATATTATATTAGAAATATCGTAAGCGCCTGAACTTATGAGTTTAGTTGTGTGTGCATTAACTATGTATTCAAATGTTGTATAATTATTAACCGACTGCAAAATAAAAGAGGTTAACTGTTGGTTAGCCCTGAAAAGAACTGTTGGTTTGCCCTGAAAAGAACTGTTGGTTAGCCCTGAAAAGAACTATTGTTTAGCTCTGAGAAGAACTTTTGCGTAGGTGTAGTTTTAAGAACGAAATCTTAAAAAAACCGCACGAAAATTATTAGACTTTACGCACGACCGCTATGTAGGGAGCCGACCTCGCGTCTGAGCCGCGCGGGTACCTTACTCATAGATCTAAACTCCCCTCCTCCCCTCATAAGTAACACTTCGCAATGGGCCGTGCAGCAGAAATCGTAATATTTTAATTTTGCCATAACTTCAAAACCAAACGTCCAATTTTTATCATTCAAAAACCAAATATTATCTACATAAACTGTAGTTAGTGATGAAATAATTTATTTTGATAAGAATTGATAGCATGAGTAAAATAAACGCGTTTAAATGTAGTCCAAACAAAATTCAAGATTTTTAAATAAAAAAATGGTTGTTGTGCCTCACTCGACATAGATAGGTATAGTGTGTCGCGGACTTTTTTGTAGGTATTTATAAGATCTACGATTAATTAGAACATTTTATGGTTCTATCTTTTACCGTTTAGGCAGAGTACGCAAAATAAGTAACTTATCTGGTTGATTTTTTACACCTTGTGTCCGAAAAACCCAAATATCTTACGGAAACCTATTTTTTCCAAAATAAAATATAGCCTATGTTACTTGTGGGTAATGTAGCTTTTGAATGGTGAAAGAATTTTTAAAATCGGTCCAGTAGTTTTTGAGCCTATTCATTACAAACAAACAAACAAACATACAAACAAAGTTTTCCTCTTTATAATATTAGTGTAGATAGATACTGATTTTTCTCCTCATTTAATTGTTTCAGTTCAAAATGTCTCGCGACAGGTCCTCGAAGCGGTTCTACCGCGCTGAATCCACACACGACCTGCTGGCTTACATGGACAAAGGCCAGGCAGCCAGCAACGAGAACAGATGGACCTTCGAAACGGCCTGGGAAGTCGCTAATAAAGGTAGGCTTTCGTCCTTTGTGGCTTAAGAACAACTGCAAAGACACTTCTGTCCGTGGAAGAGCCACGCCTCGGCATGAATGGGCCGGCTCGACTGGAGTGGATACCGGAGGCCCATACCCCAACCCTTCCCTCCATCCCCCTCCCCGTCCCCCAAAGGTCCGCAACGCACATGTGATGCCTCTGGTGTTGCGGGTGTCCATGAGCGGCGGTAATCGCTTACCATCAGGTGATACGTTTGCTCGTTTGCCTACCAATACAAAAAAAAAAAAAACGATCTTTCTTGTCTGTGCTTACAACCCAAAAAGCATCAACTGCCAACACTATAAGTTTGTAGCTCAAGCGGTTTAGATCTTGCGTTGGTGAATCAGATAAGGCAAGTAATTTTAGATAGATTTTTTTTTTTTTTTTTTATGAGCCCGTTGTGTCCCACTGCTGGGCAAAGGCCTCCCCTGCAACAAGCCACTTCTCTCTATTCAAAGCCAGCTCCGGCCAGTCTCTGCGATAGGCGTCAAGATCGTCGCGCCATCTTTTACGGGGTCTGCCTCGTCGTCGGCGTCCACCCTGAGGCACCCAGTGTTCGACGACCTTGGCCCACCGGTCCGGATTCATCCGACATACGTGTCCGGCCCAATCCCATTTCAATCTGGCAGTCTTTTTGCCCACATCTGCGACTTTAGTTTTGGATCGCAGCTCCGTGTTTCTAATACGATCTTGTCGCTTCACACCCAACATGCTACGTTCTATTGATCTTTGGCAAACCTTGAGCCTGGACTTCTGACCCTCTGTCAAAGACCAAGTTTGGGCGCCATATGTAAGGATGGGCAGGAGACACACGTCAAAGAGACGGCGTTTCAGAGAAATGGGAAGATCCCCTTTCATAAACTGTTTCATGGACCAGTAGCTCTTCCAGGCATTATCGATTCGGCGATCGATTTCCTTTTCTTGCCTGTTTTCGAAGGACGCTAACTGGCCCAGGTACAAGTATTCTTCGACATATTGTATCTCCTGCCCGTCGACCTCCACCTTACATTTTCTGCCGTTGGTCATAAGTTGGGTCTTAGATCGATTCATTTGAAGTCCAACCTCAAGGCTTGCCGTGCTTAGTTCTTGAAGCATTTTTTGCAGTTCTCCGACCGTGGTTGCGAAAAGTACAATGTCATCGGCAAAACGAAGATTTGTCAATCTTCGTTCACCAACGACAATGCCCCTCGTTTCCCACGAGACTGCTAGTTTTTTGAAGACTTCCTCCAGGGTGCTTGTAAAAAGTTTGGGCGATAGAGGGTCTCCCTGTTTCACACCTTTCTCTATTTTAAAAATCGGCCCCTGAGAGTGTAGTTGGATGGATGCAGTACTGTTATTATAGATCACCTCCAGAAGCTTGACGTAAGTCTCTTCGACACCTTGGTTGCGAAGGGATGTAAAAATCGCAGAGTGATGGAGGCTGTCGAAAGCCTTAGAGTAATCTACAAATGCCAAGTACAGAGGGGTATGGAATTCTATGGACTTCTCTATAATGTTGTTGAGTGTATGAAGGTGATCCGTTGTTGAAAAACATGGACGGAATCCAGCCTGTTCCGGCGTTTGATGGTGGTCAAGTGTGGCGGCAATGCGGTTTTCAATGATCTTTATAAATAATTTGTAAATGTGAGAGATTAAACTAATTGGCCTGTAATTATTTATATCAGTTTTGCTGCCTTTCTTGTGAAGCAGAATAATGTTAGAGTGACAAAACTGGTTTGGTATATTTCCTGTATGTAAAATGGTGTTAAATAGTTGGGTTAGGTATGGCAACAAAATTGGTTTGCCGAATTTCAGTACCTCTGTGGTAACGCCATCATTTCCCGGACTGCGGCTGTTTTTCATGTGCTTGAGCGCAAACACTACTTCAGCGCTACTGATAGGAGGCGTGGTGTCGTCAAAGAAGTATCGGGTGTTCTGGACTGGGCCATGCAACGGAGCAGAATACAAAGATTGGTAGAAATCAGTGCTGATGTTGATAATTTTATCGCGGCTGTTGTGTTTAATACCGTTTTTGTCAGCAAGACTGGTAATCCAAGTTCTACCTTGTGATAGACCCTGTTTAGCAGCTCTTAAGGAAGTATTGGTTTCCAGCGCAATTTTTATTAAATGTGTGTTATTGGTCCTAATATCATTTCGAATCCTCCGCTTCACCTTCCTATCCGTCTCTCGGTATTGATGTGAAGTTTTGTCAATTTTCGCTCTTTCATCTATAAGTGACAAAGTAGCGGGTGATAATTTATTATTCCTAGATTTTACCCTCTTCAGTTTCTTCCCTGCGGTCAGTATATTATTAATTATTTTATCGTATTGGGTATCCGCGTCATCATCAGCATCTAATCGTAGTGTGTCAAAACTATTTTTTAAATGTAAATTAAACTCTTCAATGTTGTTAATTAGGGTTTGTTGATCAATTTTGTTTTTATTACGAAATAAATTTTGTCTCTGGATTTTAAAATTGAAACTTATTTTGATACGGAGAGGTCGATGATCAGAACCAAATTTAATATTGTTAATAGCGCCTACATCTTTTACGATTTGTTTGCTGGACGAAAGAACATAATCAATTTCGTTCTTAGTCTGGTTATTAGGTGACATCCATGTCCAGCGTCTCTGTGGTTTTTTGTGGAAGAAGCTGTTGCTTATAGACAGCATTTGCCCAAATGCGAATTGCATCAACCGCATGCCACGCTCGTTACGAGTGCCTAGACCGTAAGGACCGACTATGTCGCGGTTGTCCAGTGGTTGGGACTTGCCTATTTTGGCGTTAAAGTCGCCAAGGACAATTGTCCAGGTGCCCTTATTTTCGTGGCAAGCTTTGTTGAGAGTGTCATAATATTCTTCCACTTCATTGTCGGAGTATGTAGATGTTGGCGCGTAGGTTTGGACGAGCGACAAGGTTTTGTTATGTGTGATTCTAAATTTTAAAATAGCTATCCTATCACTGTATCCTTTAAATTCTATGATATTGCCTTTCCAACGTTTTGCAACCATAAATCCAACTCCACTTTGGCCTTGTATGGATCCAAAATGATAGAATACATTCTTTTCTCTGTCAACTGTAACTTCGTCTGCTCTTCTTACTTCGGACAATCCTACTATGTCCCAATTTAAATGCTCCAGTGCATTTTCCAGCTCTAATAGACGCTCTTCTTTCATCAAAGTTCGGACATTGTAGGTTAATACATTTAGAATCTCAGAGTCCTTTATTGGGATTGCCATTGTCGTTTGACGGGAGAGAGTCGCCGCCCGGGGATTGTACACGCCCCTGGTCCCAGCGCCGCCCCGACTTCCGTCAGGGTCAGCGCGGCTACTGGGGCCGCCGGGCACTTGGGGCCGTAGTTTTGGTTGTGCTATCATTGTAGGGGGTTTGGACCGTAACCCACCACGCTGGTCCAGAGCGGGTTGGTGGGTTGCCAGAGCCTCGTTTGTTATCCAGCAGGATGCACCACGAGCAGGTGAGGTTGGCTTGGTTCCTGAGAGGTTTTAGTTAGGACACCCTTACACCCTTAGATAGATTAATTGCATTAAAATCCTATTAGACGAGGTATTTATTAAATAAAAAAATCCCTACCGGTTTATGAAGAATTTGTTTAAAAATAAAAAATCATGTCTGAAAAATCGGGACAAATCAAAATGGCGTTTGGTACGTTACTCAACCTGGATAATCACTGTTCTAGAAAAAAAAAACTCGTAAAGTCAAATACAAAAAGTACATTTTAACTTTTTAAATATTCAAAAATATAATGATATGGACAGCGTTCCGTTTATATACAGTTTAAAGTTGTTGAACTATTTAGATAAATAATAATTTATTTTACCGCTGTTTTTTAAACTGTAATAGAGAACATTTGAATTTGGAACGTTTTGCTTTTTGTTTGATTTGATTGACCAGTATCACTTGAACTATCATTGTATAGACTATGTACTATAGGTCTATATGTATAATATAGGTCTGAATATATAATGAATACCTACAATTTATAGGTAGCCATATTTGCATAATAATCGTACATATATTTATATAAGCGAAACGCCACTCACTGATTTATCACGAAATCTCAAAAACTATAACACCTACAAACTTGAAGTTTGGGAGGTAGGTTCCTTAAAGTTATTTAACGAAAAAAAAAACATACATTATAATTTAGATGAATAATACTCAGGTCCACAACGAATGATACTGTTTGTGATTTGTCACGCAATATTTGTCCTGAGGAGAAATCGAACCCAAGACCTCTCGAAGCAGTAGTCAAGGCTACTAACCACAAGATATATGTATGTACTAGCTGAACCCTGCCGTGCTACCCGCGGTACGACAATAACCATGTGCAATGTCGCGAGGCGAAGCTAGTATCTTTATAAATATAAGCTATATATTGTAAAGTTTCATCGAAATCCAGTCAGTAGTTTTTGCGTGAATGAGCAACAAACATACTCACTTACATACTCACAAGTATTCGCGTTTATATTATTAGTAGGATTTACGTAAAAGAATTCGTTGTACCATAACTTACCACTTCATTTTTAAGATAGGTGTCAATTAGCCGGCTAGCCACGACCTAATTTCAACCGTTCTAAAGGCTTAGAAAACCGGTCTATCAGGTCTCTTGTAGACAATGGATGGGAAGAACAATTAGATATATGATTACAACAAGATCTAAGAACTAGATAGTTTCATGGTAACTTGACTTGAGATGTATTTCTTAAGGCTTTAAACATCTTTTAACGCATGCATAACGCACGCAAGGCATGGGCCGGCTCGACCGGATTTATACCACGGCCTCACAGAAAAGCGGTGTGAAATAGCGCTTGCGCTGTGTTTCACCTATTGAATGAGGATACCAGAGGCCCATTCCTCATCCCCTCTCCCCCTCCCCATCCCCTAAAGGCCGGCAACGCACTTTTGACGTCCTCTGGTGTTGTGGGTGTCCATGGGCCGTGGTAACAACTTATCATCAGGCGATACATATGCTCGTATGCCCCCTATTCAATAAAAAATTGACGGCAGTCGGTAGAAGTTGCTAAAGTACATTCTAGAATTAAACTCACTTTTACATATTTCACTATTTAATCCACTTAAATCCTGACCTAAAGAAAGTAACCTTTGATGATCGAATAGGGCACCGGTTAGGATATAATTGTATTAAATAGTGGATTAAGTACAAGTGAGTTTTTTACTGGAATCGAATACGACTAAACAAACAATTCTTATAGGTGTTTTTTAAATCTATCTATACAAATAAATAAAATTGGAGTGTCTGTATGTAACATTAAAATAACCGCTTTCTACTATTTGCATATGAATGTATATACGATACACATATACCAAATATATATTTTTGAAATTTTTGTCTGTCTGTTTGTTCCGGCTAATCTCAGGAACCACTGGTCCGATTTGAAAAATCTTTCGGTGTTGGATAGTCCATTTATCGAGGAAGGCTATAGGCTATATATCATCACGCTACTACTAATAGGAGCGGAGCACCAATGAAGAATGTTTTAAAACGGGGGAAAATTATCACGCCACGGGCAATACTCGTATAAGACGCAAACGAGGTTGCGTGGGTCAGCTAGTATAATCTAAATTTGGGCAACGGCCGCAACTTTTTTTTTATTATTATATAGTATTATGTGGGGGAACGGGTATCATGTTCCACCAACACAAAGGGAGGATCCTCCGACCAGGCGAGGTGATCATGCCTGGCAGGCCACTGCCCAACAGTTAATGTTGGGATGTTGTATATATGATAATCGGCGCGAGAACTTCTATTGCGCGATTCAGGATTGGTAGTTACTCTGTGTAGTGCGTTATTTCGTAGTTCAGTGTATCTTCGGTAGATGGCGCTGTAGTATATTATGTTGTATGTGGGAGTCGCCACAATTATATAGGGGGCAAACGAGCAGACGTATCGCCTGATGGTAAGCGATTACTACCGCCCATGGACACCCGCAACACCAGAGGCGTTACAAGTGCGTTGCCGGCCTTTTAGGAAGGAGTACACTCTTTTCTTGAAGGTTTGAATGTCGTATTGGTCCGGGAACACCGCAGGCGACAGTTCATTCCATAGTTTTGCTGTGCGCGGCAGAAAGTTTCATGATGATATGATAATAAATTAAATAAGATTTTCATTAAATTTAGTATGCAAAGGGTTTGGGAGGCGATAAATCGATCTTGCCAGGATTAATTTTTAGAAAATTTTAAAAAAATTACCAATAAGAAATACCGAGCAATGTTCAGTCATCCTGGTACTGTAGGTACCTTCTAACGAAATAAATTCAGAAATTTGTTATCAATTATCGGAATTATTAAATTCTTTCATCAGATTAACTGACTTTAACAATAAACTGTTGGACTTAGGACTCCATTCCCAAGAAGGTTATGGTGTACTATACCACGCTCTCCAGAGAGGGAACTGAGAACTCATGTAAGATCATTTGTCTATTACCTGACTACAACGAAGCCAAAAGAACCCCTTTCTAAGGCTCTCCTTAAAAAGGGGTTCCTATGTCCAACAATTAATTATAAATATTACGGATATCTAACAAATAACGCCATCTAGATCCGAACTAAGCAGAGAGACATTTGGTCTGACCCGAGAATCGAACCCGAAACCTCAAGCACAGCAGTCGCATATGCTACAACTGCGCCACCGAGGCAGTCTATTTGTTATGATCTGCAAATATTTGTTTCGGAGTTTGGGTCTATTTATATCAGTTGTCTAGTACATACCTACTCATAATACAGGCTCTGCTTAGCTTAGGACTAGATGAGTGTGTCAGATGTAATATTTATATGTGGTCAATAAGGAGATAGGTCATCTGATGTGTAAAAAGATCCGTCAGAATGGTACTAGTGGTGGTAGCTATTAATAAGTTGTTGTTGTGATGATATGATGCTTTATTACAGTTGGTGGAATCTACACTGTGATCAGATCGAAGGCCTATGTCTCGACAGAAGAAATGGGGGAGAACTATTGCCTACTGGGCCCGTACATGGAGCAATGTGCGAGGACGGAGGTCGAGGAGGCTGATTTCCCTCCGAATTCGCCTCTTACTACTGCCGTCAATGCCATGAGGAGTCAGGGATATAAGGTAAGATGTTGGGAATATTGTTGAAATTATCCTATCCATTGCTGAACAAAGGTTTCGTAAGGAGCGTCAATCATCCCGGTTTTGGTAATCCATCTGATTCCCCAAATCTTCCTTCTACCGTGCTGTAGGGCGTCCTACACTACGCACTCTAACACATTTCGGTTCCAGTGACCTTCGGTTCGTATAGAGACATGACCGGCCTAATTCCACTTCAGCGTACTGAATCCACCCGCGATGAAATTTACTCTAGTTCTTAATCTATTAACTTTCCTACGATTTTTATCGGACAGAGAAACACTCAGCTTCGCACACTCAATCGGAATATTATTGGTTTTTTTAAATTCCATGTTACAAAGATGAGCACTCTTAGCCGGGTTTATATCCGGGAAAAAAAAGAATAGTCTCCCATCCAGGGAGACTATTCTTTTTTTTCTTTATTTATATAATGAGGGTTTAGTCACGACATGATTATGTCGCCCTCATAAAAATACAACTTATGAACTATTTAACATATACATTTTAGCTACATAATACAGTGTTCTAGCTTTCTCCGTGCAGGGAAGAGCGAGAATGCTACTCGTATTACATTCATTACACACACATTACATTAAAATTAGGTTTACAACGAAAAAAGACAACCAGCTCAGTTTATGCTGTGAAGCACAGCACTGGTTTTCAGCTGGCCACTGACATTTCCGCCAACAGTTGCAGACACAAGGAAACACACCAAACATAAGCCATTACTACATAAGTTACAAAAAAAAAACAAGCAAAAAGCACCTACTTTAAAATAAAATAAAATATGACAACAACAAAAATCAAAAAGAAAGAAACAAAACAAAGCAATAGCAAAGCATACACAAGGTTTACCATTATAAATACATACTATAAAGACGGGTGCGACATACACACAGAACCGTTCAACTAGAGACATGTAATGTAATGTTTCGAAATTACCTGAAAATACCTATTTGAAATACATAAAAACTTTTTGATTTTGATTCGAAGAGGAACCTTGAGCAAGGCCTATATCCAGCAATGGAGTTCTTTCGGCTGATAATATTTAAACGATAGAATTAATTATATGCTTATCCCTTCCAGCTTCATACAGGCACTTGGTTGGTGGACGGCAACCCTCAAATCATACTCTTCGATATCGGCTCTGGCGCTTGGCAGCTGGACAGCTACAAGCAGGAGCTCTGGAACACCTGTTCCATTGGGATCCCACACCTGGACGTTGAAGCGAATGACGCTGTTATTCTTGGGTTTATGGTGGCGCAACTTATTGCGGAGGTAGGTGGATGATTTCTAACCTTTTTTAAAACTATAGTCGCTGGGAGGGGTCCGGATGTATTAATACTGCCTCGGTGGCGCAGTGGTAGTGTATACGACTGCTGTGCTTGAGGTCTCGGGTTCGATTCCCGGGTCCGACCAAATGTTTGTTTTCTATGTATAATATGTATGTATTTACAAAAAAAAGTATATTTGCATTTATATCAGTTGTCTAGTACCCATAACACAAGCACTGCTTAGCTTGGGACTAGATGGCGTTGTGTATTAAATGTCCGGAATATTTATTTATTTAATAACAGCAGTTCCTGGAGCCCTACCTTCTCAGGCGCAGTTACACACTGTGTTGTTTTAGTCGGTTCGATTCCGACACAAAAAGATAAAATATCTGTGGAGACTTCTTAATGACGTATTGTTGATATTTTTGTAATCTATGTTAAGTGTATTGCTGTAAGTTTCCCTAAGATTAATTAATAAAATAAAATAAAAGTACCACGATTGTAAAATCAATTAATTATGAACTAATATTTCCAGCAGATATTACCAGATTGTCATAGACTAATTTAAGCGTCCGGTTGTGTTAAGATCAACAGTTCCGGACCCCTCCCTTCTCAGGCGCAGAGTGGCATATCGTGTGGTTTTAGTCAGTTCGATTCCGACACACCGCCCGGCCGCGAACCCCGATGGAGTGACGGCCCGTGGGGGCTTCCACGCGTAAAAAAAATGGCTAATTTAAGCGCCGGTGTTTGCTTAAAACTGGCAATAACGATTAATAATAATTATTATTATTTCAGTTTCGTAAAGCAGCTGAGAACTATAGCGACACTCCACCTCGGGTTGTGGCACATTTCCATGAGTGGCAAGCGGGTATTGGACTCATCATGCTCAGGTAACCAGAACCTTGGTCAGCTATCATCAATGGCCTTTGAATCGTGGGAGAGCCACGCTTCGGCATGAATGGGCCGTCTCGACCGGAGTGATACCACGGCCTCACAGAAAACCTTGAACCAAACCTTATTCCAATCCATATGGCCAACATGGTATATTAAGCCAGAACCCCCCCAAGGAGTGGCTGGCTGTAGGATATCAAACAGCAGTGGACTACTTTTTTTTATGAAGAACGGAGCAAACGAGCAGTCGTATCTCCTGATGGTAAGCGATTACCACTGCCCATGGACACCCGCAACACTAGAGGTTGCCGGCCTTTGGGGGATGGGAAAATGGATGGGGGTTGGGTATGGTCCTCCGATATCCAGTAAGCGTGGCTCTTGCACGGTAAACTTGACATGTTAGGAAAGGATTTTAAAAGATTATCAAGTTATAAGGAAAACCATAGATCATATTTCTTTTCTACATTTCTAGGACCAGGCACATCGATGTTGCTACAGTGTTTACAACCCACGCCACGTTGCTTGGACGCTACCTCTGCGCTGGCAACACTGATTTCTACAATAATTTAGATAAGGTTAGTTGAAATTATACATATTTCTTTTATGGAATTGTTGGCAATCGAGCAGACGTATCGCCTGATGGTCGACCAGAGGCGTTACAAGTGTATTACCGGCCTTTGGGAGATGTGTGAGTGGTATGGTGAAGGAGTTGGGGTATGGGCCTCCGGTATCCTTACTCGCTCGGTGAAACACAGCGCAAGCGGTATTTAACACCGGTTTTCTGTGAGGCCGTGGTATCACTCCGGTCGAGCCGGCCCATTCATGCCGAAGCGTGGCTCTCCCACGGTTTTTAAATTTAAATGTTCTCGTAACCGATAACTCTATATTGTATAACTGCCTCGGTGGCGTAGTGGTAGCGTATGCGACTGCTAAGCTTAAGGTCTCGGGTTCGATTCCCTGGTCGGACCAAATGTTTGTATGATCTGCAAATATTTGTTTCGGAGTTTGGGTGTTTTCTATGTATAATATGTATGTATTTACAAAAAAAAGTATAAAATATTTATATCAGTTGTCTAACACCCATAACACAAGCTCTGCTTAGCTTGGGACTAGATGGCGTTGTGTGTTAGATGTCCGGAATATTTATTTATTTATATATAAACTGATGCAGTTATGCAGCAGTTACATCTGAATCGTTTGGATGTCGGTATAGTCCCAAGTGTTTTGGCTATACCGACATCAAAAAATGCTATTAAATTGTATAGTCTAGCGTATAATATATAAATTGACATTTGGTTAACTTAAGGCCTTATGGGGCTGGCATACCCTAATAGGGTAAAAGCCCCTTAAAATAAAGAGAAAATATATATATATATATATGTCGGAGGCACGTTATTTTCACAGTCTCTCATTGTTGGCATTAGTAGGATTCCGGGTGAGAAATAAATGTATTGTAGGTTCAAATAACTTATTTGAAGGGTATCACAATACTCACAGAGAAACCGGTATATAGAAAGTAACACACAGTACAGTTCCTGGGTAAGTGTACTTTATAACCATCCGAGCGATAATAACGGCAATACTAAAGAATGCACGCTCTTTTATTAACACTACCCTCTCCAATCTAGGCTCCGTACACGTCACTACGACGTTGTGTGTTGACGTTCCGTACTCATGACCCGACATATATATATATATACAGTCGACTCTCGTTAACCTCTGGGGTGCGGCATTGCGGATCCGCGATTGTCCCGTCGGTGCGGCATTGCGGATCCGCGATAACCGCAGTTAACTTGCATTTTAATTAATTTTGGGTATTAAAGTTATTATAATGAAGTCTAGAAAGGTTTGTTATGCATTTGCTTTATACGAACAACATTTTAAAACATTCGTTTGTCAAGTGCGCTTCAAGAGCCGTAAAAAAAACGAGTTCCAATTTCAAAGTTGACGATGACGCAACGCGATCTGTCAAGTGCCTCTTAAAACTGATTTTTTGCCGATAAGGTGGTTTTGAAGGTAGTTTGTTATTATATTTTACTTATTATACTTATTTTAGGAACCACTATCAATACGAATTGAGGCATAAATCATGCGTAATTTTGAATAGTGTTACTCAAAAAGTTACCGAGTCTATTACCTATTGAAAAGGGCTTACTCATTTGAAGGTTTTTACGCATTTATTCTTATGTTTTTATTGATAAAATGATATAATTGCGATGAGAATCTTATATAGAATATAAAATAGCAACAAAAATGTGTTAGAAAAGCTAAATATTTAAATAAACACTCATTTTTTGCCTGACGAGCGAAATTAGACGCACACATACACAGGGCTCCCCTGCCATTACTGTTCTACATCATCATCAGCCTATCGCAGTCCACTGCTGGACATGGGCCTCTCCAATAGCACGCCACTTAAAATTGTAAATCGCCGTTGATTCGTTTTTGCACGCAGCCTAGCGGGAAGTCCCGGAACTATTAACACCCACACATACACAGTAGTGACGGACAATGAACAAGACGTAAACTGATCTTTGTTTATGTTTTACTAAATTATTTTGTATCGACCATAGACTTTGTGTGTCACATAATGGAACGATCAGTTTGTTCTCTTTAGCATTCAGTCATTTTCATAGAGTTTAGAGAATTCTCAGAACTTAAAAATAATAAATGAAAACTGGTCTAGCAAACGAGTCCTTTTTTTAAATAACTTGATAAATAGGTTGTTTTTTTTATGTATTGTTCCTGTCTTTTGCACTAGTTAACTAAAAAAATAAATTATTTAACTAAAAAACACTATTTCTTCATATAAATACTACGTAATTTGTTTTTTGGCGCAAATAATAGTTTGATTGTAAAGTGACAAAATGGCGAATATCTCGACAGCGAAATGTGATTTTTACAAATATGTTTCTCAATGAATTTTTACTGCAGTTATAGTGTTTTTTATATCAGTAGATAGCTTAGTTATCGAACTTTATGAGGATAATAAGTAAAATGAATAATAAACCACATAAAATATTAAAATCATGTTTATTAACACAATAGGTGCGTAAATTAACCTCTCGGGTGCGGCAACACGGATCCATGTTTGTCCCGTCGGTGCGGCACACACGGATCCATGTTTTTCGCAGTTAACTTGCATTTTAATTAATTTTGGGTATTAAAGTTATTATAACGAAGTCTAGAAAGGTTTGTTATGCATTTGCTTTATACGAACAACATTTTAAAACATTCGTTTGTCAAGTGCGCTTCAAGAGCCGTAAAAAAAACGAGTTCCAATTTCAAAGTTGACGATGACGCAACGCGATCTGTCAAGTGCCTCTTAAAACTGATTTTTTGCCGATAAGGTGATTTTGAAGGTAGTTTGTTGTTATATTTTACTTATTATACTTATTTTAGGAACCACTATCAATACGAATTGAGGCATAAATCATGCGTAATTTTGAATAGTGTTACTCAAAAAGTTACCGAGTCTATTACCTATTGAAAAGGGCTTACTCATTTGAAGGTTTTTACGCATTTATTCTTATGTTTTTATTGATAAAATGATATAATTGCGATGAGAATCTTATATAGAATATAGAATAGCAACAAAAATGTGTTAGAAAAGCTAAATATTTAAATAAACACTAATTTTTTGCCTGACGAGCGAAATTAGACGCACACATACAAAGGGCTCCCACGCCATTACTGTTCTACATCATCATCAGCGTATCGTAGTCCACTGCTGGACATAGGCCTCTCCAATAGCACGCCACTTAAAATTGTATATCGCCGTTGATTCGTGTTTGCACGCAGCCTAGCGGGAAGTCCCGGAACTATTAACACCCACACATACACAGTAGTGACGGACAATGAACAAGACGTAAACTGATCTTTGTTTATGTTTTACTAAATTATTTTGTATTGACCATAGACTTTGTGTGTCACATAATGGAACGATCAGTTTGTTCTCTTTAGCATTCAGTCATTTTCATAGAGTTTAGAGAATTCTCAGAACTTAAAAATAATAAATGAAAACTGGTCTAGCAAACGAGTCCTTTTTTTAAATAACTTGATAAATAGGTTGTTTTTTTTATGTATTGTTCCTGTCTTTTGCACTAGTTAACTAAAAAAATAAATTATTTAACTAAAAAACACTATTTCTTCATATAAATACTACGTAATTTGGTGTTCGGCGCAAATAATAGTTTGATTGTAAAGTACCAAAATGGCGAATATCTCGACAGCGAAATGTGATTTTTACAAATATGTTTCTCAATGAATTTTTACTGCAGTTATAGTGTTTTTTATATCAGTAGATAGCTTAGTTATCGAACTTTATGAGGATAATAAGTAAAATGAATAATAAACCACATAAAATATTAAAATCATGTTTATTAACACAATAGGTGCGTAAATTAATACTTGGCTCAATTGTGAGTAAATAATAAAGCGATAACATTAGTTTAGTAATAAAATATGGCATAACCATGTACGCTTGTTATCCATCTTTTGAAAAATAATCACTTTTATAACCACCGAGCATTGTTTTTGAAAAGATTTGATCATTTTCGTACACCATGCACCGTGCTGCAAAATTTTGCAATTTCGCCGCACGGTGCATGTAACCGGAAGTACCCGTTCGCGCATCCGAGGGATTAATACTTGGCTCAATTGTGAGTAAATAATAAAGCGATAACATTAGTTTAGTAATAAAATATGGCATAACCATGTACGCTTGTTATCCATCTTTTGAAAAATAATCACTTTTATAACCACCGAGCATTGTTTTTTAAAATATTTGATCATTTTCGTACACCATGCACCGTGTTGCAAAATTTTGCACTTTCGCCGCACGGTGCATGGAACCGGAAGTACCCGTTCCCGCATTCGAAAGATTAATTCAAACCTGCGATAATTCGAACCTCTCCATAATTCAAAGTTATCACGAGGTCCCTACAAAATCTCTTTATATTTCGAACTAAATCAATACATTTTTATACACTAGGTAATTCGAACGAAAAATCATTGCTATAAAACAAAACGACGCGTTAATTCGAACTCATAGGCGTCTAACACTCGACAATTCGAAGTTGCAGAGAGAAAGAGGCGAAAAGATTGTAAGTTCAAACTTGTATCAACGTACACGAGCCTTTGTTTTTGTTATGATTAGCTTGACTATAACCGAGTTCTTTCGAAAGATTAATTAATTCACATTATGAATACATATGTATGTACACGAATGTACCTCTAAACTTTTGACATTGTTATAGAATAGCAGTTAAAAAATAATAATTGATCAACACTTAATAATTCGAAGTTTCATTTATTTTCTCTCACAAATTTCGAACCATTTGATATTTCAAACACTCGATAATTCGTAATATTTTAAGAGTCCCTCAAGTTTCGAATTAACGAGAGTCGACTGTATATATATATATAAACTGATACTAGACCCTCTGAAACCGATCATGAATCTTCTTAATTCACATCTCTGTCTCCTTCCAGTTCGCTGTGGACGAGGAGGCTGGCAAACGCCAGATCTACCACCGCTATTGCATGGAAAGAGCTGCAGCGCACATGACACACATATTCACCACTGTTTCTGATATCACTGGTGAGAGACACATACTCTTATGATCTCTACTCGAACTATACCTTCCTGAGTTAGTTTGTGGAGGAACGGGTGTCATGTTCCACCCAACACAAAGGGAGGATCCTCCGACCAGGCGAGGTGATCATGCCTGGTGGGCTATTGCCCAACAATTGATGTTGGGATGTTGTATAAATGATTGATGATTGCGCGATTCAGGATTTGTAGTTACTCCGTGTAGTGCGTTACTTCGTAGTTCAGTTTATCTTCGGTAGATGGCGCTGTAGTAGGTATATGTGGAAGTCGCCACAGTTTTTACACTTGTTTTGGGGTTTGAGGGAAACGAAGGGAAACAGATGACCAAGGGTGGGCAGTTGGGTGAAGGGACGCAATTAGGATGTTGGTTTTGATTTCTTTTTTCCTAGAATGAAGAGGGGGGGAATTAGTTCCTCCGTACGATTCTCAGAGTCTTTCTAGACTAACTTATGATCAAAATAGTCCTCGCTGACAATCTCTTGACTTTTTTTATGGTACACTAGCGACTTGGCCCGACTTTGCATGGAAGTCTTTGAAATTCTCAAATTTTTACTACTGTAATATGCATGTATTATACATATAAACCTTCCTCTTCAATCACTCTATCTACTGATAAAAACCGCATTAAAATCCGTCAAGTAGTTTAAAAGATCTAAGCGTACAGACAGCGGAAGTGATTGCATTTAATACTATGTAACGATGTGGAAATGAGGAGACAGGTCACCATGAGCAAGGCATGGGCAGATGCAACTAAAGGGTGTCAACTGCATTGCTGTAGTTTAAGGTTGACTGCACGGTTGGCCGAGTGGTGTCAGCGGTCGCCATGCCGCTTGCTACTGCGCCAAGTGTCGTGGGTTCAAATCCCACGCGGTACCTACAACACTTTGAGTGATCCACGAATTGTTGTCCCGAGTCTGGATGGAAGGTCCCCTCTCGCAGAATTGGAGGCTATACTTCTTTCAGAGTCTTCCAGCACCAACTTGCTTAATCTTGACGATTTTTGCTTCCTCCAGGGTATGAAGCAGAACATCTCCTGAAACGGAAGCCGGACATCATCACACCCAACGGCCTGAACGTAAAGAAGTTCTCAGCGATCCACGAGTTCCAGAACCTTCACGCTTTGGCTAAAGAGAAGATTAATGAATTTGCTAGAGGACATTTCTATGGGTAATGTAACTTATAAAGAATATATAATTTTCGTGGGAGAGCCACGCTTCGGCATGAATGGGCCGGCTCGACCGGAGTAATACCACGGCCTCACAGAAAACCGGTTTTTTTTTTATTGAATAGGGGGCAAACGAGCAGACGTATCACCTGATGGTAAGCTATTACCGCCGCCCATGGACACCCGCAACACCAAAGGCGTCACAAGTGCGTTGCCGACCTTTGGGGGATGGGGGGAGGGGTTGGGGTATGGGCCTCCGGTATCCTCACTCACTCGGTGAAACACAGCGCAAGCGCTATTTCACACCGGTGTTCTGTGAAGTGTGAAATAGTGCTTGCACTGTGTTTCACCGAGTGAGTGAGGATTCCGGAGGCCCATACCCCAACCACTACCCCCATCCCTCAAAGGTCGGCAATAACGGTCGGATACGTCTGCTCGTTTGCCCACTATTAAATAAAAAATAAATTAAAAATATTACCCTTTAGTAGTCCATTAGTGTGTGCGCGATTTTCACACGATAGAAGTGAAACTTCAGTAAATCGACAAAAGAATGAGACCGACATTTGCGCTCTCGCTCTGGCTCAATAATTGAACCACCAATTGGAAGAAGGGAATAAACGCCACTTTTTGACATATTCACTTTTATACACTTTTACATTCTTTAGACGTAGGGCTAAGTTGTGAGTTCGAAAAAAGAAACAAAGTCCATTCATTTCGTATAGATTCATGCGGCCAAAAAAATTGTTAGTTGGAAGAAGGAAACAAATCCTTCCTTTATTCCCTTCTTCCAACTATCAATTTTACGAGTATATAAATAATATTTCTTTTTGACCGTTTTTTATTCGATAAACAAAATCGCATCACATAGTGGTGGGGGGGGCGTCATACCAACGATCTAATACCCGCCATTTTAGTTGTATTTGAGGCTGCACCTATAAAAAATATTTTTATAGGTGAAGCCTCAAATCAAACTATTGTTTAAATATGACCAGTGAAAGTAGCTTAAAAATCATACATCTTAAACGTGCTAAAAAGTTTTATAAAATAAGCAGAAAGAAGTTTGGCCTTGTGTAAGGAAAGAAAAGATGTAGGAGCCATAGTATTTGATTAAATGCAAAATCTGCCCATTCCTAAGATCCCAGTTCAAGAGATGTTTTATTTAAGAAAACTATGGCTGTTTTGTATTCATGACTTAAAGACGAATTCAGCTGATTTCTACACTTACCATGAGAGTGAAGCTAAAAGGGGCCCAGATGAAGTATGCAGCTTATTGTGGAAAACGATACAGAACATGGATCCCTCTGTCAAAGAACTACACGTTTTTCTCACTCTTGTTGCATAAAATCGTTTTGAGAAAATATATCAATACTTTCCTGTGCGTGGCCATTAATTTTTACAGTGTGACAGAAATTTTGGGACAGCTAAAAGACTCATTAGGAGAAGAGACAGAATTTACGTTCCAAATGAATACAATAAACTTATTTCGGCAGCAAAAATCAGGGGTTTTTCAGTTAAACCTGTTTCTTCAAACGACATACTTGATTTTAAAAACTCATGGCAGCAATGTTTTAAGAAAACCTGTAAGTCATTAGACAAGGCCACGACATTCAAGATTTCGCAATATAGGAGCTTTGAGTATAGTTCAAGTCATAAAGGTTACTTGACATGGTCCGAATTTATTGATGGTTTCGTCAAAGCTACATTTTTGCGCCAAAACCTTTCTACAACCCGAAAATACCTGAAACTCTGGCATATGTTACTAAAATACCCATAAATGAGAAAAAAATGAATGATACAAAAAATTTTCCAATATATGCCTGACGAATTCAAAGATTTCTACGATATAATTCTGACCTGGCCATCTACAAGATCCGAACCTGAAGAAATAGAAGAATAACAGAGTGTCCTTACGTGTTTGTAATAAACAAATGGTTTTTGTTATTATATTGTCTATTATTTCAAATTATTTTGTACCTGGTATATGATAAATTGGAAAAAGCGAATAAATCCAACACATTTCGATGAACACACATAGAAAAGTATTATACATTTAAGGCAGGTCTGTTGGTGAATAAATCAGGATTTATATTTTCTTAATAATCATTCATGTCCCATAAGCTTATAAGTTGAAAGTAAAAAGTTATGAAGTTTTTTTTGATTATCTCCGTTCTTATTTTTTGGATTTATTCCCTTCTTCCAATTGGTGGTTCAATTACAGGCGACTTTTTGTATTTGTGTCTCTTACCAGTCGTTTTTTCCGTTGCATCCGGTTTGAAATCACAACTATTCTAAAGAAGTTTCACTTCAAAAAGGTGTGTGTGCGATTCATACGCGATAGAAGTGAAATTTCAGTAAATTGACAAAAGAATGAAACCGATATTTGCTCTCTCGCTCTGGCTTATTAATTACACTCGACTTTTTGTATTTGTGTCTCTTACCTGTCGTTTTTTCCGTTGCATCCGGTTTGAAATCACAACGATTGTAAAGAAGTTTCACTTCAATAACAGTGAGTGAATGGAACGAATGAATGATTGAGTGAGTAATTATATGAGAGAATGAGTGAGTTTTTGAATTGAGGAGAATAAAAGTATACTCATAAAATAACTTAATAGACCATAAAGTTCCCAGTTCAAAGACCAGTTCCTGCTCAGGACAAATAATGATGAGCATGATCATTTGGTCTGTGTCCGGGTGTGATTTATCTATTAGTAATAAATATCTTTATTGTACACCAGTAGTAGTGTGATTATGTACATGGTAAACTTAAAACTATTATAATGTGGTTAATTTATACGCGGTAGAAGTAGGAGCGAGAGGTATACCAGCTAAATCTCTCTATAACCTTCTGAAAGACCTTGGCCTGTCGAGATCTGCAGTAAGTTCTATTTTAGAACTATTATATATATATTTTAGGCTGCACTAACAGGTTCACACCTACCTTAAACTCAAACTCAAATCATTTATTTCCATAGGCCCCAAAAGGCACTTGAACACGTCAAAAATACAAACATCAAAATATAAAACAAAACTCAAGTAATCAATTCAGTGATAAAAGGTACTAATACTAAATGTACTGAGATGATTTGAATTACCGGAGCTTAGATTGATTTCGATTCAACTCAAAGGTTTAAATTGAAATCAATCCAAGTACCAGCTCGTCCAGCTCCGATGGGTATTTCATGAGAAAAGCTGGTGAGAAACTCATGTGCACCATCTTTTCAAATAATTCATACAAAGTTTGTTTGTTTTTGACAACAGTATTTCTATGTGCAAATTAAGGCAACCAAAACACAAAGGCTAGAAAGCGGTTTAGTAAGATATTAAAGCTAGGAAAATAAATTTTTTGTCTAATAAAATAATAAAAATTAGTCCATAGCATATAAGGTTGCAATCACTTACACATCAAGGAGTAAACACCTAGGTCGCAAGTCCTGGGAACTGCTTTGAGTTTCTCCCTCTGCCACACGATGGACCTGGCACCCCTGGAATCCATGGAGTGCTAAGAAGTTTATCTTAAGAATGTACAAGTAGTATATATGTATTTAGATATATACAAGTATGTTTATCAGCAGTGTGGTTACCATAGTACATGTTTAGTCTAGTTTCAGATCAGACCGGCCTTGAGTGAGATGTGGGATGGTATTATTATTATTATATTTATTTCATTTATATATACATATTAATTACATTTTTAAATACATAAAAAGATAAACAATTACATATATTTAAAAATATAAAAAATAGTAGACCACCGACTTCGGGTACAGGGACCAAGAAACCGGTGGTTAGGGCTCCAAAGACAGGAACCTCCTCACTATACGTGTCGTGTCAAGAAGGACTGCCTTCTGTATCAGACCCTTGATCCAGCCCCCTAACGTGAGCCTCTTAAGGTGTTGGTCGAGGCTCTTGGCTATCCGACCCATGTCGTGCGGCGTTCCACAGGGGTCTGTCCTCGGACCACTCCTGTGGAACGTGGGGTACGACTGGGTCCTACGTAGTCGTCTACCCCCCGGGCTGGGCGTAATTTGTTACGCCGATGACACCCTAGTCACAGCCCGGGGGGCAAATTTCCAAGAGGCGGCGCGCCTGGCCACCAGGGGTGTCTCTCTGGTGGTTGGGCGCATCGAGGCGCTGGGCTTACGGGTGGCCCTTGACAAGACGGAGGCCCTGCTATTTCATGGGCCCCGTCGTGGTCCACCCCCCGGCGCCTCTATCGTAGTCAACTCGGTCCTCGTACCGGTTCGGGCCCAGATGAGGTATCTGGGCCTGATCCTCGACGGTAGGTGGCTCTTCGACGAGCACTTCCGACAGCTTGCCCCAAAGCTGGTCGACGCTGCCTCCGCCCTTGGGCGACTCTTGCCCAATCTGGGTGGAGCCAGCGTCGAAACAAGACACCTCTACACGGGGGTGGTCCGGTCGATGGCCCTGTACGGGTCACCGGTGTGGGTCCCGGCTCTGACCGCCCAGAATAAGGCACGCCTCTGGCGGCCTCAGAGGGTATTGGCGGTCAGAGCCATACGCGGATACCGCACCGTGTCGACGGAGGCGGCGTGCGCCTTGGCCGGAACACCCCCGTGGGATTTGGAGGCGGAAGTGCTCGCCGAAGTTTATCGGCGAGCGGCTGAATATCGGGCGGAGTACGGGTATCGTGCTCCGCCCGAAGAGGTACGCGATTGGCGTGAAGCCGCTCGCCGAGCCACGATGGCTCGTTGGTCTTCCCGGCTGGAGGCTCCACGCGCTGGCTTTGCCACCGTGGAGGCGCTCCAGCCGGTCATCCTCGAGTGGGCAGGGCGGCAGCACGGGACCCTTTCCTTCCGGCTGACGCAGGTGCTTTCCGGGCATGGTTGCTTCGGAAAGTACCTGCACTCGGTCGCTAGGAGGGAATTGAGTCCCGCCTGCCACCACTGCGACTGCAGTGAGGACTCGGCCCAGCATACGCTGGAGTTCTGCCCCGCTTGGGCGGAGCAACGCCGGGCCCTCACTGCAGTCATCGGAGGAGATCTGTCGCTACCGGCCATCATACGCTCCATGGCCGGTGGCGACAGCAGTTTTACCGCGGTCGCATCCTTCTGCGAAGACGTAATTTCGCAGAAGGAGGCGGCGGAGAAGGCCCGGATCCGCCGCCGGCGAACCGGGCGGCGGAGGCGCGACCATCTGCGCCTCATGCCGCGCTGAGTGTGGCCGCGGATGGACGGGATGGGTTTTCCCCTCCATCCGCTTTAGTGGCCAGCCGCGAAGGGGCGACGTACGCGTGTGCCGTGCGTCGCCTATTTTGAGAGTCTAACAGCTGAGGGTGCCCGCTTCTGTGCGGGCAGGCGCTGGGAGGGGTCCGGTTTGCGTTAATAACAGCGATCCCGGACCCCTCCCTTCTCAGGCGCAGAGTTGGCACACCGTGTGGTTTTAGTCGGTTCGATTCCGACACACCGCCCCGCCGCAAACCCCGGCGGGGTGACGGCCCGAGGGGGTTTCCACACGTAAAAAAAAAAAAAAGGCTCTTGGCTATCAATCCGTGAGCTGATACGACTATCGGAACAATGATCACCGAATCCACATTCCACATATCGACAATCTCGTGAGATAAATCCTTATTATTATTATTATTATTATATATTTCCTTTTCAGTCATTTTAATTTTGATCTGGATAAGACGTTGTATTTCTTCATCGCTGGCCGATACGAGTTCGGGAACAAGGGAGCTGATATATTCATTGAAGCGTTGGCGAGACTCAACCATTATTTGAAGGTAAGCTCTACTTTTTTTTTTATTGAATAGGGGGCAAACGAGCAGACTCATCACCATCACCTGATGGTAAGCGATTACCGCCGTCTGTGGACACCCGCAACACCAAAAGCGTCAGAAGTACGTTGCCGACCTTTGGGGGATGGGGAGAGGATTTGGAGGGAGGGGTTGGGGTGGCAAGCGCTATTTCACACCGGTTTTTTGTGAGGCCGTGATATTACTCCGGTCAAGCTTATGGCTTATGTGACTGCCGATTAAGAAATAAAAGAAAGATTTAATAACAGCCTGGAGTTTGGTGTCTCTCCGCCCTGTTTTAGAATAGCTACTTAACTAAACCTCATTTGAAAGTATTATTTTATTCCAGTCTTCAGGATCCGACATGACAGTAGTTGCCTTCTTGATATTTCCGGCGAAGACCAACAACTTTAATGTGGAGAGTCTTCGTGGTCACGCCGTCACCAAGGCCTTGAGGGAGACCATCCATGATATCCAACAGAAGGTTGGGAGACGGATGTATGATATATGTTTAAGGTAAGAGAGTCCATTTTTTTTATTGAATGGTGGACATACGAGCAGACGTATCACCTGATGGTAAGCGATTACCGCCGCCCATGGACACCCGCAACACCAAAGGCGTCACAAGTGCGTTGCCGACCTTCGGGGGATGAGAAAGGGGATGGGAGGAGGGGTTGGGGTATGGGCCTCCGGTATCCTCACTAACTCGGTGAAACACAGCGCAATCGCTATTTCACACCGGTTTTCTGTGAGGCCGTGGTATCACTCCATCAATGTAGTCTCGAGTTCGATTCCCGGGTATGATTTTGAAATAAATGTTTCGGAGTTTGGGTGTTTTCTGTGCAATTTTTTTTATATTATTATGTGCATATAAAAGCTAGCTATGTAATGTAAACATATTATAACAATAATAATTCGGAGATACAACACCCAACGCCATTTAGTCCCAAATTAAGCAGCAAACTTAAATTCAGATGACAATAGCTTGCATATTGTTTACCATTCATATTTTTTTATTGAATAGTGGGGAAACGAGCAGACGCATCACCTGATGGTAAGCGATTACCGCCGCCCAGGGACACCCGCAACAATAGTGCGTTGCCGGCCTTTGAGGGATGGGGGAGGGGTTGGGGTATAGGCCTCCGGTATCCTCACTCACTCGGTGAAACACAGCGCAAGCGCTATTTCACACCGGTTTTCTGTGAGGCCGTGGTATCACTCCGGTCGAGCCGGCCCATTCATGCCGAAGCGTGGCTCTCCCACGGTGAATACCACACTTAGTGTCGTAATTGAATAAATTATTTTGAATTTGGATTTGAAATTTCAAATAGGTGAACCTATTTTAATGATTATTTTCTTATTTGAAATATGTTACGTCCCGTGTGGTCCAATTTCAATTTGGTCCAGTTCTTGAAGTAGTATTTTTTTGGTATTTTTTTTATATATTGTTATTGTCCATTAATTAGCTTGTTTTATATATCAGTAGCTCTTGTCTGTGGCTTTGCCCGCGTGTGTATCGAATATTGTGACAAAAAGTAGCTTTTGTCCTAATTTCAAGGTCCAATGTATCTCTACCGAAATTCATCCAAATTGGTTCAGCGGTTTAACTATAAAAGCGTAATAAACACAGTTAGGTACTTTCGAATTTATAATATTAGTATGAATTAATGTAGAAATATTTTATTTATTTCAGAGGTCATCTCCCGGAGGCGTCAGACCTCCTACAGAAAGAGGACACAGTGAGACTCAAACGTTGTATCTACAGCTTGCATAGAGATTCGCTCCCGCCGGTCACCACACACAATGTCGTAAGTTATTTAGACTCTTCTAGAAAATAATTCATGGCTTAATAGTTACAGAGAAGATTAACAAAGGTCAGCCTATGGATGGGTGACCAATGCAGTTCCCGGACCCCTCCCTACTCAGGCGCAGAGTTGGCACACCGTGTGGTTTTAGTCGGTTCGATTCCGACACACCACACCGCCGCAAACCCCGGTGGGGTGACGGCCCGAGGGTGTTTAAAAGAGTTAAAAAAATAAAATAAAAAAATATGGTGGGTGACCAAAGTGCGGGCAAGCGCCGGGAGGAGTCCGGTCGTGTAATATCAGCAGTTCCTGGACCCCACCCTTCTCAGGTGCAGAGTGGCACACCGTGTGTCGTGTGTGTTTAGTCGGTTCGATTCCGACACACCGCCCCGCCGCAAACCCCGGCGGGATGACGGCCCGAGGGGTTTCCACAGGTAAAAAAAAAATTAAAAAATGGATGGGTGACCATTTTATGCTTTGGAGAGCACGTTACGCACTAGGTCCCGGTTATTATACACATATCTGTGGCAATCGTTACAACTTTGATATCTCCTAGTACTTGGGTTGTGCAGGTCTGATGGTAGTCGCTCCATGTAACCAATCTAAGTACAGCCGTATCGTATTAGACTTAAAATAGACCGCAACCTAGTTTGGGACAAAGGCTCGAAGGACCAAGAAATTGTCAACAATTTATGTTTGAACATTTGGACATACATACATGCATTTTTTCTTATCTATGAGCCAGCTAAAATGACTCTACTCTGAATGTCACTATACACATTGTAAATACAGACAATGCCACAATGCAGCATGGTGATCCACGCTATGGCGTCTATTGAATTGCTTTTGCATCATTGGGGCTCCGGTCTCGTTTACAACTTTAAATTGATCTTCTTCTGATAGTACCGCCCCAGTGGAGCTGAACCGGTCGTGCTGAAATCATCGTAGCTCTACTAACTTTTTTTTTATTATAATATCGGGCAAACGAGCAGACTTATCGCCTGATGATAAACGATTACCGCCGCCGGCCTTTGGGGAAGAGGAGAAGGAGGGGGAGGGTTTGTGGTATGAGCCTCCGGTATCCTCACTCACTCGGTGAAATACCTACTACTACGATATTGTTTAAATAGTTTGTTTTAGTCGATTAAATGTTTGTTTACAGGTTGACGATTGGAACGATCCTGTTCTGAACTCTATTAGAAGATGTGAATTGTTTAACACGGTCAACGATAAAGTAAAGGTGAGCAAAGCCACCATTAACAGTCTTTAACAGACCACTGCTGGTCACAGGCATGATCTTAGAAAGGAGGTCTTGGCGTTAACTGCCTCGGTGTCACAGTGGTGGCGTATGTGACTGTTGTGTTTGAGGTCTCGGGTTCGATCGGGAATCGGGTCAGACTAAATGTTTGTACAACCTGTTTCGGAGTTTGGGTGTTTTAGATAAATTGTAGCCGTTGTGTGTTAGATGTCCGAAATATAAATCACATTGTGGCGATTTCCACATACAAAACAACAGTAACCTACTACAGCGCCATCTACCGAAGATACACTGAACTATGAAGTAACTACACGGAGTAACTACCAATCCTGAATCGCGCAATAGAAGTTCTCGCGCCGATTATAACATATACAACATCCCAAACATCAACTGTTGGGCAGTGGCCCGCCAGGCATTATCACTTCGCTTGGTCGGAGGATCCTCCCTTTGTGTTGGAGGAACCTGACACCCGTTCTTCCACAATATTATACTAAGCCGGCCAGACGGATTCATTTATGGTATTTTTTTATGTTTCCCATCCCTTGGTTGTGTTTTGCTTAGTAACCTCTCTTAAAATACTACACCCGTGAGTGGAATAGGGGAGGTGACCCTCTGTGTTCTGCATGCATTGCCATTTGGACGAATTTATTACTAACTGGCTGATCCCAGGCGGTATAACATCAACTGCAGGTAAAGCCGCAGGTCGAAGCCAGTTAAAAAAAAGTAATCTAAGTAACTTCTTATATCATCAGCTATCTGCCAGTGAAAGTCCCTTCAAAGTCGGTGTAGCCATTTCGGAGACTAGCCGGAACAAACAGACAGACAAAAATTTTAAAAAATGTTATGTATACAACTAAATCAAATCGGAGTATTTTAATATTACTGTTTGTAATATTAAAATAACCGCTTTTTACTAAATACATATATGTTTATACTCCAAAATGACATTTATTTTATACCAAAATATAATTTTTTAAAATTTAACTCACTGTCTGTTTGTTCCGGCTTTCGGGACGTATATACGTAATATGTAAAAGTATATAAGTATTTATATCAGTTGTCTAGTGCCCATAACACAAGCTCTGCTTAGCTTGGGACTAGATGGCGTTGTGTGTTAGATGTCCGGAATATTTATTATTATATATTTATACATGCATATGCATTTAGTAAAAAGACGTTATTTTAAAATTACAAAGAGACACACCAAGTTAATTTATTTGTATAGATACATAATTATTTATAACATATTTTTTAGAAACATATTTACCTTACAGGTAATATTCCACCCAGAATTCTTGACTTCAACCAACCCTCTATTTGGACTGGATTACGAAGAGTTTGTCCGGGGATGTCACATGGGGGTGTTCCCGTCGTATTACGAACCTTGGGGCTATACACCAGCCGAGTGTACTGTCATGGGGATTCCCAGCATCACCACAAACCTATCAGGTAAGTTTAGAAAGATCTGTGACTGGTCTGAAGGTCTAATGGCTGTGACAGTTGAGCCAGAGATCCATTTGTTTTAACTACCTTGGTGACGCAGTGGTGGGGTATGAGACCGCTGTGACCGATTCCCGGGTCGGACCAAATGTTTGTATAATCTACACATATTTGTATTTGAAGTTTGGGTGTTTTCTATGTATAATATGTATTTATTTATAAAATAAAAGTATATAAGTTTTTATATCAGTTGTCTAGTACCCATAACACAAGCTCTGCTTAGCTTGGGACTAGATGGCGTTGTGTGTTAGATGTCTGGAATATTTATTTTATTATTTATTATTGTCTGATGTTCACGATCTTCTCATAAAGCTACAAGCAAACTTCAAGTTATAGATTGACACAAACAGGCAATACATTTTAGTGGTATCATCTAATCTACCTTGATAATCCAGTACATGTGGTGTCTGTTTGTGTCGATTTATGATTTTTAACTGTAGTTATAATTTAACGTTCATAAACGTCACTTTTTTTTATTGAATCAGTGGCAAACGAGCAGACGCATCATTTGATGGTAAGCGATTATCGCCGCCCATGGACACCCGCAACACCAAAAGCGTCACAAGTGCGTATGTAATATATATATATATTACATAGAAAACACCCAAACTCCGTAACAAATATTTGTAGATTACAAAAACACTTGGTCCGACCCAGAATTTAGACGCAAGTACTCAAAAGCAACAGTCGCATTCACTGCCACTGCGCAACCGAGGCAGTCAATTGTTACAAAATAATCTTCTAGAAAGTCCTAAAACTCTCTTCTGTTCTAGGTTTCGGCTGCTTCATGCAAGAGCACATAGCAGACCCCATGTCCTACGGTATTTACGTTGTGGACCGTAGATATATATCCTTAGAAGGTTCCGTACAGCATCTGGCACAGTACATGTATGATTTTACCAAGTAAGTAGCCAGTTATGTCAATTTATAATATAACCGTATGTATGGATGTTTGTTCAGTCTAAGATAGTGTCTGGTGTCTTTTTTTCAACTAAAACTGGTGAATGTATGAAGAGAGCGTTACGAAAAGTGTGATCGAGCGAGGCGAACGAAAGTTGAGAGAGAGAGATATAAGTTAGTGAAGATAGTACGTTACACGTAAATTACGTTACGTTTCGTATATTACTGTAGGGGCAACAAAGAAAGGTGCGAGCACACATTTTGTTTCTCTCTTTCTCTCATAGCCAGTTATATACAAAAAAGTTTTATTTCAGTCCTGTCTTTCAAAGCACACACATTTATTTTCATTTTCTTAAAAGACAACTCCCACATTAGGAATAAACATACTGTGTCGCGGGGGACTTCACAAACATACATGAAACGGAAACACAGATTCAGAATAATAATTTGTGGGTTATACAAAGTGTTGTCCCATGTAGGACACTGGGAAACTGTTATTATCACTCCGTAAACAACAATAGGATTATTATTATTATCAAAAAGTGGGTAACTTATGCGTTATTATCTTTATGTATAGATCTATTAGACCCTATACCCACCCGTCTGGGCAACGTGGTACAGCAGGCCTAAACCTCTTTTCGAAGGATAGGTTTATGTCCAGCAGTGGACCATTCAAAGGTGTTGATGTGATGTGATGAGGTATGAAAATAATAATTATTCATCATCTTCCTAGCCTTAATTATTCCCAATATTTGGGGTCGGCTACCAGTTCAACCGGTTTTACCTGAATATCAGTTTTTACACAAAGCGACTGGCATCTGACCTCTGCAACCCTGAGGGCGAACTGAATTCGAAGGTTGAACTAGTTGTCAGTATATTTGAGGGCACTGACTTCCCAATAACGATTGCCATAGATGTTCATGACAACCGGGACCGACGGCTTAACGTGCTCTCCGAAGCACGGGCGGGAAACACCGCCATCTTCCATACTCCGGGCTGCTATTAGGAATTTCTTGTAGGAAAAACCCAACAGCAGTCCGACCCGGGAATTGAACCCGAGACCTCTTGATTTGCAGTCGCTTACGCTAACCACTAGACCAACGAGGCAGTCATAATAATAATTATTATTAAAAAAATTTTTTTTGAGGTTTTTGTCGAATTACTCGTCAACCTCTCATCCCAAAGTCTCGCTCTCATCT
Source organism: Spilarctia lutea (assembly GCA_916048165.1). NCBI lineage: Eukaryota > Metazoa > Arthropoda > Insecta > Lepidoptera > Erebidae > Spilarctia > Spilarctia lutea. The sequence continues at coordinate 2,322,137 of OU696498.1, read as the reverse complement.
AGACCTGTCTAATAACACCTCCTTTTTTGAATTCCGGCAAATAACAACATAGATATTTGACTTTTAGATCAAAATTTTCTAAATTTTTGACAATTTTTAAGGTTATTGTCGAATATTTCGTCAACCCTTACTTTGGTAGTAACTTATTATACATAACTAGTTAGATCTCATCTAGATCTACCTAGTATATAGCAAATTACATAAGTCCGTTAAATAGAAGTTTGAAAATTTTCACATTTAAACTGAAATTTTGGCATTTTTTGAGGTTTTTGTCGAATAACTCGATAACCCTTATTCTTAAAATTATAAATTTTGCATTTTTGGAAAGGTCTCACCGAGACCCGTCGAACGACACCCTATTTGTGCAGATCGGACGAGTCGAACTGCAAAAAATCTATCAAAAATATTGTAACAGAAAAAAGGATTACATAACTCTGTATAGCCCTGACTCCCAAAACAGCGTTAGCTGTGTGTTGGGAGTCAGTTACCCTCCAAACACAAGAAATACAATTGTTACAATGAAATGTCGACACAATAAATAGATATGCTTGTACATGGGTGTATGTGTGTGTGTGTGTGGGTGTATGTGTGTGAATGTGTGTGTACTGTGTATTTGCAGCTGTTAGCCAGAATGTGTATGTGGTGAAGGTATATGTGACACTATTTATTTATTTTTATTTATTTATTTATTCATGCAATATAAGGTACAAGAAATTTAATACAAGATGCAACATAAACTCATTTTCATTCAAGCCTTTATTTCTTCACTATTTCTAAAAGGATTTCAACATCACCAAATATAGTATAGTATAGTTCTATATATCGTTTATTAAACTTCAGGTTAACAAGGCGGCAACGTATCATTCAGAGGAACAGAACTGAGAGGTTGTCAGATCTACTTGACTGGAGAAACTTGGGCATTGTGAGTAACACGTTTGTTTATTATCTGTGGTCGCTATCTGACATATGTCAGTGTGTAATACTTAGTAGACGGTAGGATTTGTTGGTAGAAAATATTTGGTAGTTAGTAGAAAATATTTACTGTTACATGTTAGATGATTTTGAGAAATAAGCCTTCTGACAACGCATACGCCTTCTCGTAGACCAGCTGCACTAGGTAAAACAATTACCATGGGTAAGCAACAACGGCGTGGTCAGTACCTGGATGGGTGACCGCTGGTGGCGTGTTACCATGACCGTCTCCGTGATTCAAAGGTCACGTTAAGCAGTCGGTCCCGGTTGTTATCATAGGATAACAATCGTGAATATTAGTTAATTTGGGCGGCTTAAAAATATCCAACGGCAAGATTACGTAGCCAGTCTCCAACCCGCACTTGGCCAGCGTGAGGACGTATGGCCTTAACCCTCTCCTGAGAGGAGACCCGAGCCCAGCAATGGGACGTTATGGGTTGTTGATGATGAAAGCCTTCTAAAAAAGAAAAGGACGCTATTAAAACACTCTTAAAACCACAGAATAATTTAAATTAATAGTCTGATTTGATATTATAATATAACAAAATTGTTTTAACTGCAAGTGAGGATACCGGAGGCCCTTACCCCAACCTCTCCCCCCATTCCCACTTCCCATCCTCCAAAGGTCGGCAACGCACTTGTGACGCTTTTTGTGTTGCGGGTGTCCAGGGGCAGCGGTAATCGCTTACCATCAGGTAATGCGTCTGCACTTTTGCCCCCTATTCAATAAAAAAAAAAACAATTGTTGGTGAGCCAATAAGGAAAATAAAAAATGCTACCATATGCACATTATCGGGGAGAATTTTTTGCATTGAAACACTGTTATTTCCATGTACCCACAGTTGTTAGGTTTTAAATTTGATTAATTTTCAATAACCAGTAACCTATTGTGAATAGTTAAAATGCACTAGTGAGCTCAATTCTAGAATGTTTCCTCTTTATATTATATATTTTTTTTCTCAACAGTATTACCGCCAAGCGCGAGCCGAAGCCCTCAAGATAGTGTACCCAGATTACGTAGACCATATGGACCAGGAGTTGGGCAAGAGGTTCAACTACCCAAGACCTATTTCTGAACCACCCAGCCCCACTCATTCCAGTAAGTACATGTCTATATATATATTTTGTTTCTTTTTTTAAAAACTCCCGTGCTAGGAATGATTCCTGTGTCGCGGGGGACTTTACAAACATACATGAAACTGGCACAAAGAACACCTAGACTCAGAACAAAAATTTGTGGATCACACGAAATGTTGTTCCATGTGGGATTTGAACACACACACTTGGCGAAGTAGGGAAAATATATATGTATATAGAAATATATAAATAAATATTTCGGACATCTAACACACAACGCCATCTAGTCCCAAACTAAGCAGAGCTTGTATTATGGGTACTAGACTGAATACATATATATTATATATAGAAAACACCCAAACTCTGAAACAAATATTTGTAGATCACACAAACATTTGGTCCGACCCGGCAATCTAACCCGAGACCTTAAGAACAGCAGTCGCATAATCTACCACTGCATCACAGAAACAGTCATATATAAGTATGTTTATTAGCAGGCTCCGTTAGAATACCGAGTCTCACCACTCCTATTAGCACGTTGGTGTTGTAAGAGACTACTTATGCCCAGTTCCTATATTTGAAAAACGATCCGTTCTAGGTACGAACAGTAGTATATTATACGGAGCGTAAGCTAAAGTCGTTCCTATAAAAAATAAATTGAGGAACGGTATTTACGACTCGTAGTCGGTTGTAGAACATTTTTACACGATGACGATTCGTTAAATATAGGAACCGGGCGTAAGGGAGCAAAATACTGAGGACAACAGCACTGCTAAGAGAAGAAAAACTGACAACAATTCATTTACAAATCCGTCTGGTGCCTGGTATACTAACCCGAAACCTTTCTGAGGAGAGAACAAATCTTTCTAAAGAGAGGCATATCTGAAGTGGACCGTTAAAGTCTGTTAATGATCAGATCAGATTCTGGTGAACACAAGTTCTGTCTTGATAGGTTAAGATGGTCGTGTAAAAAAAAAGTTTGATCTTTTTTCGTTTTATAAATGGATACAAAGAGATTAACAACTGGATCTCACAAAGTGTTGCCTCATTTGGAATTTGAACCCACAACACTTGGCGCAGTAGAAAACGGCTTTATTTGGCCAAGTAAGCAGTCAAACGTCAAACTGTGTATATACAGTCAAACCTGGGTTTTTTTTTATTATTGAATAGTGGGCAAACGAGCAGACGTATCACCTGATGGTAAGCGATTACCGCCGCCCATGGACACCCGCAACACCAAAGGCGTCACAAGTGCGTTGCCGACCTTTGGGGGATGGGAAAGGGGATGGGGGGATGGGTTGGGGTATGGGCCTCCGGTATCCTCACTCACTTGATAAAACACAGCGCAAACGCTATTTCACACCGGTTTTCTGTGAGGCCGTGGTATTACTCCGGTCGAGCCGACCCATTCATGCCGAAGCATAGCTCTCCCACGGTTTTTTTTAAATCAATATTTTGGACATCTGACACACAACGCCATCTAGCTTCAAACTAAGCAGAGCTGATATTACGAAAGCTAGATTAACTGAAAAAATATTTATATACATTTTTGTAAATACATGCAAATTAAACATAGATTATAATATAGGTACAGCTGTAGATATTTAAATTCAGTATTTATTTTATATTATATATAATCCAGTACGCCAATCGCAATCTTCCGAACGCGATACGAAAGATGAAGATATACAAACAGCTGAAGACCATGCCATTGATGTTCAAAGAAAAAATCAACTCAACATACAAAAGTCTCTCGAAATTCTCGAAATCACAGACGATTGTGATGATAGAGATCTCGAAGTGAGTTTCGAGAAGCCGAATTTCACCGAATCGGAACACGAGAACTACCGAACGCCGAATGAGAACTTTCTGGAACCGTTGAATGAAACTGTTGCTGAACAAATCGACCAACTGATCGCCAAGTTGTCGGATTGTGTTGATGCTGATGTTTAGGTTTTGTTTATTTTTTTTATATAGGGCTGTCAGAGGAATAATTTTCGCTGGAAAGAGATAGTAAATACAGTTACTTACAAATATAATGATTTAACTTGATAAACAAATGAAAGAACATAAAAAATTGGCAATGAATGGAGTTTCTTCAGATACGTGGCTATCCGCCAGTGAAAATCAATTTGTATTTATTACTTTAAAAGAAATTCGAAATTTAAGAAGTAATAAATTTATTCCTTAACGAATTATTACATTACATTTCTGGATACTGATAGTGTCTATTCGTAACCGTGTCCATTTATATCGATCCGGCCCATCCCTACCGATTAATGTTTTTTCTTGTGTAATCATACTGGTCTAACGTGATTTACCTATAAAAAATCTAAGGAACTTTCTAGAAAGTTTCACGTAACTCTTCTAAGAACTGTCAAAAATCTAAGGAACTTTCTAGATTATTTCACTAAAATCTTTTTATATCGTAAAACTGTCAATTACGGAACGTCATCTGTCAAAACTTAAACTATTATAGTCTTTATTGCAACGGAAGTAACGTCTATAATAGTATAACGGTGTTGACAGATGCCGCCAGTAATGTCAGCCTAAAGAACACAACGAATCCGGGGAAAATGGAAACTCTGGCAGCCCTCAATCTGGGTTTGACACGATCTGGTTTGTGGTCACAGTTTGGATCAACGTTAGAAAGGTTTTTTTTTTCACTGAAAATAGTAGATTTTTGTGGTAGTTTTTGAGTGCATATTTGGCAACATTAGTTTTTTAGTGATTACCGAATTTGAGCACATGATTTATGCACAAAAGTAAAAGATTTATTTACATTTACATTATAATTTTAGATCACTTTTATAGTGTTTTGATACAGCTAAGAATACTTCGTGTAAATTCTAAAAATTAACGCACTGGTTTAAATATTACACAATTAACATTTCAAGAACTAAGAAACCTACTAATTAACCTTTAATTGTTGAATGTACGTCTAAAGAAATGGGTAATGGAAAAAACGATTAAGTAAAACTTTCACGCTGCTAGTAATTTTTAGAGTCTGTATGTCTCTTTATGTATGTAGGTTCATCTGTTCTCTCATAGCTTAACTAGTTATTAGAACTGAACAAATGATGTATCGTTAGAAGCGTCTTGATCGTCCGCTGGTTATAGGCTATATAACGTGTCACTGAATCTAATATGGCGCCATCTTGTGGTCATAAAGTACGGTGTTAAAAAATATTTTTTTGATAAATATACCGTGTTTGGTATCATTGGAAAGGGCTGGTATATATAATTAATATTTACTCGTGACTTTATCCATATCTATTTAAGTTAATTATTGTATGTCCAAAATGGGATGATTGATGTAACTATTATATAACTATAACTGTATGTACTCAATCAAAACAACAAAGTTTATTGACACTCTATTAGGGGAAAAGCAAATGAAAAACGAAAGAAATAATGGTTTAGCATATGTCTACACTATCTACACTAATATTATAAAGAGGAAAACTTTGTTTGTATGTTTGTTTGTTTGTTTGTTTGTTTGTAATGAATAGGCTCAAAAACTACTGGACCGATTTTAAAAAATCTTTCACCATTCGAAAGCTACATTATCCACGAGTAACTTAGGCTATATTTTATTTTGGAAAAAATAGGGTTCCGTAAGATATCGGGGTTTTTCGGACACAAGGTGTAAAAAATCTACCAGAAAAGATACTTATTTTGCGTACGCTTAGTAAACTATAAAAGATAGAACCATAAAATGTTCTAATTAATCGTAGATCTTATAAATATCTACAAAAAAGTCCACGACACACTATACGAGGGAAAATTTTTCGCTACGGGCAATAAAAGACGCAAACGAGGTTGCGTCCGTCAGCTAGTATACAAGGTTTTGATAAGTTTTATCTGCCCACAGGAGCTACAACCCCGGCCGCCTCAGTCCACGGTTCTGATGATGAAGACGAGGTGGACGAAGAGAAGGAACTCGCTGAATTAAGGATTAATGATAATAACTAGAGTAAAAACAAAAACATGTTGGTTTATGGACAAGAGTAATACAAAAGTCAAAATCATTTTTTATACATGTCGCGTTTTGTATTGTGTTCCCAAGGTCATTTGAATATTTGACAAAGGAAACGGGCAATGTACTTCAAACATCTTCTTTTGACCGCCGTATGTCGCTTTGACTTCATAATATGCAACTATTCCTGGATTCAAAGTAGAATGTGTATTTTGCAAAAATAAGTCCTATTATCATAACAGTATGGTTTAAAATCGTCTTCCTCTTTAAGCCAACGTATAAATTATATTATGCATTTTGGTATATTTACGGGTTTTGAGCATAATAATTAAGGAAAGCTATATTACTGCCTTATAACGTTCTGTCGGGCTTCGGGCCTGGAGCCCTACGATCTGTTGTAATCAGACAATTTTAATTTCTTTGAAAATTCAAATATTTAAAATATTATTAGAGTATATACAAAATATATGTTCATGTTATAAAATTATTCAAATTTTAATCAATTATAAATTTTCTTATACATTGCTTCTAAATACTTAGACAATTAAAAATTATACTTATTTCATAGTCAGTAAAGTTCTTTTTTATGAATTATATTATATCACAACGACTATTTAAATTATAAGATATAATGATTATTTATATACAATTATCTTGCCTTTCAATTTTATTTGTTAAATACAAATGTATTGACATTTAGTCTCGAAATGAATTTTATATTTTTGTATAAGATGTGTATTATAATTATAGTACACAGTTTAATAGTTTTCATAGATGTGTGTTCAATATTTACTGATTAAATATAACTTTTATTAAAATTAATGTGTTTTAATTATAAAAATCCATAATATTTATATTCATACTTTCGTAATAATATTCGAAAGTAACTGTCTGTGCATCTTCTACCGCATTTACCATGGAGAGTGCTCCGAGCAATTGTTCGGATTGATCCCTGCCGCATCTTTTCGCCATCGTCCTACGCGACAAATTTCATCCCCATCATCTAGATGGTTGGCAGTCCACAACTGTGCGATTTTCTCGAAATTTTTGCCGCGCACAGCAAAACTGTGAAATGAGCTGTCGCCTGCGGTGTTCCCGGACCAATACGACCTTCAAATCTTCAAGAAAAGAGCGTACTCCTACCTAAAAGACCGGCAACGCACTTGTGACGCTCTAGTGTTGCGGGTGTCCATGGGCGGCGGTAATCGCTTACCATCAGGCGATACGTCTGCTCATTTGCCCCCTATGTAATAATAAAAAAAACGCTTTCACGGTTAAACCGTTGCACCGCACCGAAGTACGTGGCCTGCTCTTTATCGCGATAATTCACATACACGCGGGCAGATCCGCGGGCGCAAGTAGTTATATAAACTCACTTAATTCATATCGATGGGCTACTCACAGACAAAATTAACACAATATTGGAAAACTTTATGTACCGATAGCCTTGTAGTTTTGTGGTTAAAGCGCAATGTTGTGGATTTGAAACCCCACACGTGACAATACTTTGTGTGATCCATAAATTGTTATTCCGAGTCTGAGTGTTCTTAGTGTCCATTTCATGTATGTTTGTAAAATCCCCCGCGACTTAGGATATATTGCGTGAGATTTGTTTTAAAAAAGTGTTTTTTTTGTGTGTCTGTCTGTTTATTCCGGCTAATATCTAGAACGACTGGACCGATTTTGACGGGACTTTCACTTATAGGTAACTGATGATATAAGAAGTAACTTAGGTTACTTTTATTAGATCAGCTTCACCCCGCGGCGTTACCTGCTGTACGACATTAACCGTGAGTAACACCGCTGGGTTCAGCTACTGAATAAATAAAATCTCACTGAATTGAACAAACAAAATGTAAAAATTATAAACAGGTCTTAAAATTTCATATATACTTAAATTTATAGTACACAGTTACTTAAATTACTTAAATAGTATATTACTCATGATTTCTCTTCCTCCTGCTTTTCTGTTGTCGATTCAGTGGCTTCTTTCGCTTCCATATCCACTTTAGTCGATTCTGCTTTTTCCGTTGTTATGCTACTTTCATCATTAGTCGATTTAGTATTGTCTGTTGCTTTCTCTGTCACAGATTCCGTACTTATATCAATACTATCGATTTTATTTTCAGTACTCTCTGTAGTTGATGAGGTTTCACTTTGAGCGAAAGTATAATTACTACCTTCATTATTTGATATTGTATAATTTTTATTAGCTTCATCCATAGAAACATTATCAGTTTCTGTTGTAATAGCTTCGGTCGTTAATTTAATATTATTTGTAACAGAATCAGTAGTATTAGGTGTATCTGTTTCAGCGTCATCACTATTTAGCTTTGTTAGAGAAGGTTCTGTACTAATATTATCGTTTTCTTTATCTATTTTTCCACTAGGTTTTGCAGTAATAATATCTTTAGGATCAGATGTTGTAAGATCAGTAGTACTAACAGTATCATGAGATGCAAATTCTGTTGAAGTACTTATGTTATCTGCCATAGGATTTATGGTTTCTGTGGCAATTGTAGCTTTATTTTCTTCACTAGTGACATCTGATACTGTAGAAGAACCTTCGGTTACTGAACTACTATCACTTGTCTCAGGGTTCATACTTTCTGAAGTCACTTTAGCCTTATCATCACTAGTGATGTGGTGCATTTCTGTTGTACTTTCAACTGTTGTTTCTGGTACTGCAGTAGTAGTCATTTCCGTTGTCGAACTAATATCACTTGTCTCAAGTTTCGTACTTTCTGAAGTCACTTTAGCCTTATCACTATCACTAGTGATGTAGTATTTTTCTGTTGTACTTTCAACTGTTGTTTCTGATACTGCAGTAGTAGTAATTTCCGTCGTCGAACGAATATCACTTGTCTCAGGTTTCGTACTTTCTGAAGTCACTTTAGCCTCATCATCACTAGTGACGTGGTGTATTTCTGTTGTACTCTCAACTGTTGTTTCCGATACTGCAGTAGTAGTAATTTCCGTCGTCGAACTAGTATCACTTGTCTCAGTGTTCGTACTTTCTAAAGTCACTTTAGCCTCATCATCACTAGTGACGTGGTGTATTTCTGTTGTACTTTCAACTGTTGTTTCTGGTACTGCAGTAGTAGTAATTTCCGTCGTCGAACTAATATCACTTGTCTCAGTGTTCGTACTTTCTAAAGTCACTTTAGCCTCATCATCACTAGTGACGTGGTGTATTTCTGTTGTACTCTCAACTGTTGTTTCCGATACTGCAGTAGTAGTAATTTCCGTCGTCGAACTAATATCACTTGTCTCAGTATTCGTACTTTCTAAAGTCACTTTAGCCTCATCATCACTAGTGACGTGGTGTATTTCTGTTGTACTTTCAACTGTTGTTTCCGATACTGCAGTAGTAGTAATTTCCGTCGTCGAACTAATATCACTTGTCTCAGTGTTCGTACTTTCTAAAGTCACTTTAGCCTCATCATCACTAGTGACGTGATGTATTTCTGTTGTACTTTCAACTGTTGTTTCTGGTACTGCAGTAGTAGTAATTTCCGTCGTCGAACTACTATCACTAGTCTTAGTGTTCGTACTTTCTGAAGTTACTTTAGCCTCATCATCACTAGTGACGTGGTGTATTTCTGTTGTACTTTCAACTGTTGTTTCTGGTACTGCAGTAGTAGTCATTTCCGTTGTCGAACTAATATCACTTGTCTCAAGTTTCGTACTTTCTAAAGTCACTTTAGCCTCATCATCACTAGTGACGTGGTGTATTTCTTTTGTACTTTCAACTATTGTTTCTGATACTGCAGTAGTTGTAATTTCCGTTGTCAAACTAATATCATTTGTCTCAGGTTTCGTACTTTCTGAAGTCACTTTAGCCTTATCACTATCACTAGTGACGTGGTGTATTTCTGTTGTGCTTTCAACTATTGTTTCTGATACTGCAGTAGTAGTAATTTCCGTTGTCGAACTAATATCACTTGTCTCAGGTTTCATACTTTCTGTACTGACTTTATCAATATCACTAGTGGTTGTATTTTGGCGATGAACGTCTTCATCTTTTTCTGTAGTACTTCCAGTTGTTGTATCTAGTGTTGTAGGTTGTATTGTAGAAGTAACTTCCGTTGACGAACTAATATTATCTGTTACAGGTTTTATTATTTCTGTATTCACTGTAGCGCCATCATCGTTACTAACTGTACTTGATGCTGTAGAAGTCACTTCCGTTGCTGAGCTAATATCACTTGTCTCAGGTTTCATGCTTTCCGTAGTCACTTTATCACCAGTGATTGTTTCTGATACTGCAGTAGTAGTAATTTCCGTTGTCGAACTAATATCACTTGTCTCAGGTTTCATACTTTCTGTACTGACTTTATCAATATCACTAGTGGTTGTATTTTGGCGATGAACGTCTTCATCTTTTTCTGTAGTACTTCCAGTTGTTGTATCTAGTGTTGTAGGTTGTATTGTAGAAGTAACTTCCGTTGACGAACTAATATTATCTGTTACAGGTTTTATTATTTCTGTATTCACTGTAGCGCCATCATCGTTACTAACTGTACTTGATGCTGTAGAAGTCACTTCCGTTGCTGAGCTAATATCACTTGTCTCAGGTTTCATGCTTTCCGTAGTCACTTTATCACCAGTGGTTGCGTTCTGAGTTTCATCGTTGTGGTGACTGATACCTTCACTTTTTTCTAAAGGGCTTTCAGTGGTTGTATCTAACGTTGTCAGTTGTGTTATTGAAGTACTTTCCATAGAACTTGCAGTTGTTGTGTCTGCTATTATAGTTACTTTTGAAATAACAGGTTCTGTTGTGGGGTTAGCGTTAGTAGTGCCTTTTGAATGAGTGGTGTGTTGGGTAATTTCCGTCTGTACTTCAGTTACCTGGACTACAGTAGTTTGTTTTGCTGCAACAGATTCGGTGGTTACATCAATTTTTGCCGTGATAGGCTCTTTCGATAAAACTATGTCTGTAGTTGGCGTTGGTTTGTCAGTAGTTTCGGTAACTGGAATTTTGAAATCAACGACAAGTGTGGTGACGTCAGGAGTCTGTTCCTTGCTAACAGTCGTTGAATCGACGGAATGTTCCGCAGGCTGAACGGTGATGTTGTTTTGATCAGGATTAACAGTAGGTTTAGTACCGACTTTGATGTTATCACAAGGAGACAGGTTATGATCGCAATTAGAATCTGTTTTATTAAGCTTATCAGCGTTATTAGGATGTTTGTTATCAAATGCATTCGTGGTGGGTTCTGTAGGATTTTGTTCGTTATTTGGTTTTTCAGCTACAGGATTGACTGTTGTAATTGGAAGTTTAGTGGTCACTTCATTTTCAATTGGAGTTGTAAATTTGTTTGTTACGCTATTTACTTCAATTTTATTCGGAATGAATGTAAATATGTTAGTACTGTTTACTAGTTTCACTTTGTTTGCAATTTCATGAATATTTTTAATCAGTTCATCTATGTGTTCGTTCGCATTGAACACATAAACGTTTGTTACTTTATCGTTGCCTACTGTGTTTCCATACAAATTGTGTGCCTTGATTGATATTGTTTCATTTATATTTTTAGCTACTGTATTCTTTTTTCCTGTGTTGTCTTTCAGTATTTTTTCCTGCTTGTTTTCTTTTGCTTTTTCTTTGTTCTTTAATAGCTTCTCGTCATATTTATTGAGTGCATCTAAATGTTCCTCTATTTGAGTTGCAATTTGTTTTTTGATCACAGACTGAGTTTGCTGAAATATGAAAAGAAAATATCTAAATACATTTCTGCTTCACTAAATAATCTTTTTTATTTAATTAGTTATTGGGAATAAGACTTACCGCCATCAAGGAATCCAAGTATTTGCCACCTAAGTCTCCCATGAATTTCCAAAAGGTTACCTGGAAATAAACAAATTGTTATTTATTTTTAGCGAAACATCTGTTAGTACAATTTTATTTATTTTTTCTTTATTTCTGATTTTATAAGCTTTGTATATTGCTTGTAGCTTGTATAAATTTATAATACTTACATTATTTAGTAAATCTAACATGAAATCATTTTTTTTATTTGCGCCAGCATCATTTTCTTTTTCATTTGTAGCATTGTTTTCGATTTTAGTAGGATTAGCAGTTGTAGGTTCCTGTTTCCCAGGAGTTGTAGGTTCCTCTGACCTTTGACTTGATGATTCTGTTGTCATCGCGGGTGTGGTTGAACTTACTAAAGGCGATATTGAGTTGATGAGTTTGTCAGTGTCGTTTGACTTGATTTCATGAATTTCTGTGGCATTTAAGACTATGACAGTAGCAGTAGTTGAGTCAAGTGACGGTGATGTGAAATTGTTGTCCTTACTTTGGTCAATATCTTCTGAGGTATTTGCTTCTTTACTTATTTTATTTATTGTAGTTTGGTCCTCGGTATCGTTTAATGCATTTTTATCAATATATGTGGCCTTATTGATGATAGCCGTAGCAGTAGTCGGCTCCAATGGCGGCGATGTCACATCTGTATCTTTACTTTGGCCAATGTCATTAGACTTATTTGTTTTTTTATTAATTACATCTACTGTTGGAGTGACTTTCCCTTTAGGGCTTTCAGTTGGTGAGCTGTTATCTTTAAAGTTTTGTTCGGTAACAGGTTTTCGGCTAGTTTTATTTGGATTTTCTCTTTCCTTTATTCTATCTTTTTCGGCTGTGATATCTACAGTCTTGGGTGTTATAGGTACATGATTATTGATGACTACATTATTCTTGACGATATTAGTAAACAACCCTCTTAAAGCGTCAAAAAAATTCGTTTGGTCTGGGTTTGTTTTAATAATAATATCTTGATTAGTTAATTTACTGTGCTCTTTTAAGGCATTATGTACAAAGTTTAAAACGTTGGGGTTTTGGGGATTATCGATCATTCCTGGCGACAGTTGAATTGTTGAATTCTCATCGACGTATGGATTTGTGTCTTCACCAGATTTATCACAATCTTCTCCATCTTCACATCCAATCTCTTCATCATCAATCGAGCCGCTGTCATCATCACTATCATTGTCATCATTCCAAGCAGTGGTGTCACTCAAATCGTCTTCAGAAGTATCACTAACTTTAGAATTTGCCCCAGAATACTTATTATTTCTAATAGTAGTGCTCTGTATATAGACACCTAATTTATTTTTGTCATTAAAGTCTTTCTCCTTTTCAATAGATATATCATCATCTTCTTCAGAACTATTATTTTCATCATCATGCTCATCATATTCTAAATATTCAACAACGTTAGGTTCTTCAGTGTAATCGGATTCATCGCTGTTTGATTCAGAATCAAGTTCATCATCAGCTTCATTATCATCTATTATCTAAAACAATGTGAAAAAAACATTTTACAAGATCTGAGTGACTGAATAAAGAAAATTTTGAAAAATGTCTTTCTGTGAACGATTATTACTGTTCAAAAGTTCTATAATAAAAAAGGGAGAATTCCTTCGACTTTCACAAACTAAATAGTGGTCATATATTAAAGATAGCTATACCCCGTCAAGCTTCGCTGTGGCACATTGTGGTTGCCATAAAACTCACACTTCAGTAAAACCTTTCAAACCATTCCCAATTAAAGCTCCCTTTATTGAGATTGTGGCGACTTCCACAAACAGTGCAACAAAATTTAATACAGCGCCATCTACCGACATCACACCGAACTACAGCGTAACTTAACATGAATCGCGATATAGAAACCCTCGCGTCAAAAGGTTGTTCGTAGCCCGCCAGGCATGATCACTTTACTTGGTTAGAGGATCCTCCTTTTGTTTTGGAGGGATATGACACCCCGTTCCTCAACAGGAAAAACAAAACCCGGTGACTACGGTGAAATATATAATTATCAGCCTTCATCATCAACCAGGGATAGTTACCACATTATTGTTCTCGACCTGTGTACTCGGAAGACGTCCAACCAGGTAGGCGTATTTTGAGTTCTGTTGATTCTGAAAAGATAAAATATTTAAAAAAATCAAGTAAGAATAGGTTTTGAACTTCGTTAATTGGACAAGTTTTTCATCGTAATTAGTGTTGTGAAAATGGAATTTGAGAAAATTTAGTTTACCTACTGTTAGAACTTTTTACCCGACTACGGCAAAGTCAAAAATAAGGATAAGAGTTTTGGCAGTCCATGTTTATTTGTATATTCTAACGCAGCGCGTAAACTATTGGACCATTAGTAATGAATAAGAGGTCATTAGATTCGTAAAAATAGACATAGGCTGTATAAATTTGTCAAAAATTATGGGGTTGTGGGGGAACGGGTATCATGTTCCACCCAACACAAAGGGAGGATCCTCCGACCAGGCGAGGTGATCATGCCTGGCGGGCTACTGCTCAACAGTTGATGTTAGGATTCTGTATATATGATAATCGGCGCGAGAACTATTTATTTCGCGATTCAGGATTTGTAGTTACTCCGTGTAGTGCGTTACTTCGTAGTTCAGTGTATCTTCGGTAGATGGCGCTGTAGTAGGTTATTGTTGTGATATATGTGGAAGTCGCCACAGAGTGATGGATTTTAAGCTTTATTTTTTGCAGTTAATAGTTATAAAAAATACTAACAAGGATAGGTTTTTCCTCCGTAAATATTTCTCTCACGTAGTCTGGTAGATGTTGGGTATGAATTTTGGACAGATCTGATGTGAACGGCCCCCAATTCTGTGAAAACAAAATTGTTAACGATTTGGTCGATAGATTCAGACGGCAATAAGTAAACAAACATATAATAAACTAGTTGACCCACGCAACCTCGTTTGCGTCTTCTGCCCGTAGTTTGTAAATTTTCGCCCGTTTTTAAAACATTGTTCATTGGTGCTTCGTTCCTATATATCAATTATGTATATACATATAATAGATATGTTATTACATAAGTATGTATTATCTAAACTAATTTTATAAAGTTGAAGAGTGTGTTTGTTTGAACGCGCTAATCCCAGGATCCGCCGGTCCGATTTGAAAAATTCTTTCAGTGTTGGATAGTCCATTTATCGAGGAAGGCTATAGGCTATATATCATAACGCTAATACTAATAGGAAAATATAAATGGCTTACTCTATAAAATGTCCTCTTCGGTCTCTTGGATGGGATCCTCTGAAATTGAGTAGTATTTTAGTTTAGAATGCATTCAGTATATTTATATTAAACATCGGAACTATACACTCGATTAATTTTTGCATGAAATACTATAATATTACGTCACACCTCGCTTTTGTCAAATAAATGTTCATTTGAAGATATGGATACGATTGAAACATTACATTGAATGATGTAATTATACATTGTAAACACTCTTAAAATATTTTTCGAATGTTTAACACACAACGCCATCTAGACCCAAACTAAGCAGAGCTTGTACTTTGGGTACTAGACAACTGATATTAATACTTATATACTTTTTTTTTGTAAATACATACATATTACACATAGAAAACGCCTAAACTCCGAAACAAATATTTGCAGATCATACAAACATTTGGTCCGACTCGGGAATCGAACCCGGGACCTCAAGCACAGCAGTCGCACACACTACCACTGCGCCACCGAGACAGAATGATCTCATAAAAGTCGTCAATTTGTTAAAATTTTATATTGGTCATTAAACTATATTTTATATTATTTTAAAACATTAAATTGATTATGAAGAACAATTTTTAAGCCAACACTCGCATGTTAGATTACATTGCCTAATCTATATATATAAAATGTTATGTTGGTTTGTGTATGCTTCAAAAACTCAAAAAGTTCTGCACTGATCGAGCTGAAGAATGTTTTTCTCTAATTTTTGCATCAGTCACATATCTGCAACCGCGAAAAAACTCGAAAAAACCGACATAAACGCGGGCGGAGCCGCGGGCAACAGCTAGTTAAAAATATATAAAGACACTTACCTCTAAAGACACATCTCTCCTCTGACGTTTAACATACTTAGGTTTCTGAAAAAGTAAATTTTAATTTAATTTTAAGTACAGATAATTTAATATTAATTAGAAGTAGTATAAACAAATATGTAAAATGTATCACAGTGACATCTAGTGAAGATAGATCGAACTATGTACTAAATCATCAACCACCTATAACGTCCCACTGCTGGGCTCAGGCCTCCTATCAGGGGAGGGTTAAGGCCATACGTCCCCACGCTGGCCAAGTGCGGGTTGGGGACTGGCAAGATAACGTTGTGGCTACGTAATCTTTGCCGTTGGATGTTTTTAAGCCGAAAGGCCTCCAACTAAGCTTCACGATTGTTATCCTACAACCGGGACCGAATGTTTAACGTGACCCGGTCACCCATCCAGGTACTGACCGCGCCGTCGTTACTTACCCTTGGTGATTGTTTCTAATCACCGAGTGCAACTGGGCTATGTATTAAATATTGATTCTCAATCGCGCAAGACCAAATCCTCGTTATTCCTAACAATATAACAATTGACTGCACGATTGGCCTAGTGGTTTAAACGTTCACTACTGCGCCAAGTGTCGCGGGTTCAAATCCCACGTGGGACATCACTTTGTGTGATCCACAAAATGTTGTCCTGAGTCTGGGTGTTCTTTGTGTCCGTTACATGTATGTTTGTAAAGTCCCCCGCGACACAGGATGTATATTCCTAATGCGGGAGTTGTCTTTTTAAAACAAAACAAACAATATCCGTGACGAGGTATACGATTGTAATACTTTTTTTTTTTTTTTTTAAAAGACAACTCCCGCCTTATGATGTACATCCTGTGTCGCGGGGGACTTTACAAACACACATGTAACGGACACAAAGAACACCCAGACTTAGGACAACATTTTGTGGATCACACAAAGTGATGTCCCACGTGGGATTAATGTTGATTTACCTGAGTAGAGTAGCTGTTCTTAACTGGTTTATCTTTCCTTGGGTCTATATCCAAATCTTCAACTGATTCGAAGGTATTTTCAGAGATTACAGGCTGAAAATCGAAAATGAATCGCATAAAACACAGAAAAAAAAGCTATAAATTCTTACAGGATTCGCAAAATTGAAATAATATTCTGAATCAAATGATTCTGGCTGAATGATACTATATAATGATCAACTATATCATGCATATCTTAAAGCATCTCAAATAATAATAATAATAAATCGTTCCCTGATCCCTGAATCTGAATCCCTGAGTGATATCGTACGCAACTGCTGTACATGAGGCATCGAGTTCGATCTAAATGTTTGTATGATTTGCAAATATTTGTTTATTTATTAATGCATTGGTAGCTCACAGCCATAAATTAATAGTTAATTAAAGCATATTAGTGATATCAAGCAGATATTTATTTATTTATTTATGGAAAACTTACAGCTAGATACATTGGTAATAAATACAAAACAGATCAGTTATCAGAAAGCCAATAACAAGTTTTCGCTTCTAACTTGTTTGTTTCGGAGTTTGGGTTTTTTCTATGTATAATATGTACCTATGTATTTACAAATAAAACAGTATATAAACTTGAGAGATGTCAAGGTACACCCGGATGGAACGAAGTTCGAAATAGAAAGACGAAACGAAAATATTTGGCTTGCTTTCTATAAAAGAGAGAGAGACAGAGAAACATGCGCACGCCGCACGGCTTACAATAGCTTACTATATATAGCAAAAGTGTCGTTACAACTTTTCGTCTTGATTTTTTCCGTCTAGCCATCTTTCGCAATGCGCGATAAGGAACTTCGTTCCAAATGTATTTAGATAAGTGGTCTAGAACACATAATACAAGCTCTGCTTAGCTGGGGACTAGATGGCGTTGTGTGTTAGATGTCCGAAATATTCATTTATTTACTATTCTTTACCACGATAATCTACATACACGCAGGCGTAGATAAAAGTCTAGTGTAGACTTTTACAAACACATGTAAATGTAAATCTCTTACCTTAGTTTTCTCTTGTTCCTGTCCTTCGGGGTAAGGCCTCTCTATAAGATGATAGTATATAATTTCTTTAAGAGTTGGTTTCTCAACGTAAGAATCAGAAACGGACAGAGTAGAGCCATCGTTAGATTTGTACAACAGTTTTGTGGGATGTTGCAGCTGAAACAATACGAGAACAGATTTGATATTTACAGATTGATATCGTACACCACTTATTTCCCGCTCTTTGAATATAGCTGTACTTTTTTATTTTTATTTATATTACTATCCACTTCTTACATGACAAGAGTCTTTACTGTTCTATAATTTATTTCAGTTCGACATTTCACTTCGACCGAGACCTGTCCTACTTGGATCGTGGTATCACCCTTGTTCGTGCTCGTTCGTGCTGAAATCCGCGTGGCCATACTACCTTAATGATTTTTTCGATTCTATCGGATTTGAAATAGCACACTGCCGAAGTCCTTACCTAAGTTTTGACAAGTGGAGGTCAATACGTCAAGAAAAAGGTACTTACGTCAATCCGAGGCAGATAAAATCCATAGTTGAAGTGTATCACTAATGAAATTAGTGATAGTCTTATCTGAAATAAGGTAAAACACATATTAGGACTACATTATATCTGGAGTAACATTGAGAGTCGTTAAAACATACGGTCCTAGTGTTTGTTGACCTAAAATAACTTTATTAATAACTTAAAATATCTTACACCCAATTCTACCAAAATATCAGGTATCCATAGCGCCTTAGGTTCTGCGTACGCATACGTGCTTATAAATAAATGTACATTTACTATTTACTCTATAACACTGACGAAATATACTTCTATCAGTTCTCTACAACTGTTTTAACCGATATTAATTATTTTTGTATGCATCTATAGCTGTTGGGGCCTTAATTATTTCTTATTTTTTCGTTATTATCGCCGTACACTGCGCAGATTCTTAACATTTATTAACACATGATTTAAAAAAAAATACTTACCAAATAATGGTCCATTTTAAATCGACTTACACTCAACTAAAAGTTGTAATTTTTAATTGAAGTTATTTATATAGAAAACTAATCGTTTTTTTATCACTCAATTAGCTTTAGAAATTTTCTAATTTGAGGTTTTATTAATTTATATATAAACGAATCATTAGCATGGAGAAATGTGATGATTTATTTATTTGTATTCTAGCAATATCTATTTACAAAATTAACTGTCATAATTAAAATAATTTGAGACCTAAAGGAAAGATTAAACTTATTGAGAATTTGACTAATTAGAAAAATATCGACTGTAAAGACAGCGTTAGTGGCAAAGGCGGTCACCTGCGTTGAATAAGTGTTGTGAGTTGAAAACTTTGTTTGGCCCACCAATTTTTGTTCTGAGTCTGGGTGTTCTTTGTGTGTGTTTGTATGTTCAGTCCTTCCGGACATACGACACTTTATGCGTGATTTGCCTTAAAATATTCATCTTTTAAAAATAGGTAGAATTATTGCTCATGAACCTTTAAGTTTTTATATGGGGAGTTGGAAATAAATATCTAATATATGTACTAACTGAACCCCGCGGTGCGACAATAACCGCAAGCAACGCCACGAGGCGAAGCTAATATCTTTATAAATTGTAGCCTATGTGTTATTCTGATGTATAAGCTATACTATTGTACAGTTTTATCAAAATCCATTCGGTAGTTTTTGCGTGAAAGAGCAGCTAACATTTACATACACAAAAGAATTCAGTCCGCATTACGAACTGACAAAGAACATACGAGTAGTATTACAAAAAAATAAATATTAAAATGTCTATCAGTTTCACATAATTTCACATATATTGGAAAGTTCGTGCCCTTAAAATGGTTCGACTAGTTCAACTTTCAAATTTAGTTCGCCTTCAAGGTTGTGGAGATTTCAGTCGCTCCGAGGAAAAAACTGATATTCAGGTAAAACCGCTTCAACTAGTAGCCGACTTCAAATAATCTTGAGAATAATAAAGGCTAGGACATTCGGACATTAATAAAATAAACATATTTTTATTTAGTCCTTTATTTTATGCAAAAATATACAAATATATTAAGTAATACATTATCATGTCTTCGTAATATTGTTAAAAATGTGTGGCTTTTCTATATTATGTACGGGTATTACTTTATAATCGCTTTCTACTTCGTCAAGAAAGAATCTTGTTTGGTTCTTTGTAGTTGGAATTTTGTGAGTCGGTTGGATTTTGTCTTTCTCCGTCGCTAAATCTTTTACGTGCAACGAGTTCGTGTGTATTGTGCCATGGTAAACGACACTAGCAACTGGGGAATTCATTTTCAATGGCATTAACGGATGCTGGTAGGCGTACAAGAATGGAATTGAAATATGAGAACTGTTCTTTTTATAAGAACTCGGATTGAATGGTATTGCTCCATGCTGTCTCCAATCGATTGAAAACGGTTGTATATGTTCGAATTTTGGTATATACTGTTCAGTTGTTTCTTCTTTCGTTGTTGTATGAGATCTCAATTCAGTTTTTTGATTATCTACCGAGTTGGTCAATTTGATAAGAAATGATTGTAGCATTTCTGTGTTTTTATCTACTTTTCTTAATATTTGATCTGTCAATTTCTCATTGCGTTCTATGGTGTGTAGAATATTGTTTTTAAATTTTTCCGTGAATATTGGTGAATGTATTGTTGTTTTAACAGTTATAGGTACAGGGTGTTCCGTAGTTGTAGATGGTGGGTTCAAAATTGTAGTGGTTGAAGTAGTAATAGGTATAGTCTTTGCTGTAGTAGTTTCTGTATTTAAATTCTTTTTATATTTCAGTATTTCGTCTGCCATTTTCTTGACCTCGTCTCTACTCATATGTAAAAGTTTATGCGACTTCGACGGCGTCATTAAATCTAAGTAATCAAAATGCGGTACTACTGTATTGTTTTCGTCAATCAATATTGATTCTAAATTGGTTTTTTCTTTAGTTAGCTTTGCTAGTTGTTCATTTATCAATTTCTGATGTTGTTTTAATAATGTTTGCATCTTTTCATGTTGTGTCTTAAATTGTTTTGATAAATATTCATCAGCGGCTTTGGTATAGTCTGTTGCTTTCTGTTCAGTTTTATTAACATGGGCATGAGTGATATTTGATATTTCTGATACATTAACTAAAGAACTATAAGTGAGACCATTTTTGTTGTATACTTTATTAATACTAGTATGTATTTCTTTAAATCCTGGATGCATATTGGTCAGGTTTTTTGGTATTACCTTTACAGTAACCTTGTAGTTTGTTTTAGGAGCTTGTAAGGCTGCGAGGATGTCGTGTACGCCTTCAATTTTCTCGATTGGTGCCATCGATGCTTCAGGTTCTGGTTGTATTGTACTAGATGTATCTGTCATAAATGTATCATCTAAATTTTCATTATCTATATTGTACGAGGAAGAACGTTTGAATCCTGGTAGCTTATGAAATAACAAACTATGTGCTGGGGAAAAATCTTCTTTCGATCTTGAAATTTCTTCCATAAATACGTGTGGATATTTGGACATTAGGTTATTCTTCCTGGACTTTCTTTCGAACTCTTTGTAGAGAGATTCGCCTTCGTCTTCTGGTTGGTAGGGTGTATAGTCAGAATCATCCATCTTTTCACTATCAGCTTCTGCTGCTTCCGCTGCTTCAACATCTTTCACAATAGCTCTGTCAGCGAAAACATTTTCACCAGAAACTAGGAAAATGTTAGCATCGCTGGAACGTCTGTAAGGCATATCTGATGCGATGATTCTTATTTTACTGATTTGTCTCTTATGTCTCTTTTTCTTCAAGAATATCCGTTTAGTAGACATAGCTTTAGTGTTTAAATACCGGTTTAATTTAATTTTACTTTTCAAGTTTGAAATTTTCTTGACTTTTAAAGATCTCTTCTTACGAAATAGGTTCGCTAATCCAAATATTTCTGCAGGTTTCAAATTTTTATCAAATATATGCTCATCGACTATCAATGGCAAATCTCGGTATTGATTTGAATTATATTCCATATTTCGCTTAGAGCTCTCTCTTTCATAAATATCTTTGTAGTCATTAAATGGGAGAAAATTCCCATCATAGATTATCTTGTACTCATTTGAATGATAATCGTGTTGGTGGTTTACAGATCGCCTGACAATTATATGGTTATCTTTTGCTTCATTAGCTTGGTCGTTCTGGGGATCTAAGTTCTCATCTTGTGGCTCTTGACCCTGGTCAACGTCCTGATGATAAGTCTTAATAACATTTTCTAAACCCGTAAAAAGTTTAATAGTTTCAGGATCTGGAGCTTCATCTACATATTGATTGAAACCGATAGAAAAACCAGAACCATCAATGTCTTTTATAAAGAATTTCATATTACCTAAATCAAAATATGAATTCTGCTTTTCAATATCATCACTCATATCTGTATTTAAAGGTTTTTGTAATCTTTGTGGTATACCGTTAACGTCAAGTACTCTATTATAATCAACTTCTACTTCACTCATCTCTGCTGAATTAATAGACTTTGTTGCAGTCAAAAACGTTGGTCCTACTATTTCCTTCTTCCAAGCTTCGCCTGATCTATCTCTTACATTAGGCCCATTATTAGCACCATCACCGGGGAAAGCTTGGGTTACAATGATGGGATTCAATTGTCGGTGAATTATTTTACTGACAGGAATTTTGTATTTATTATTCAAACCTTGATTTTTATGTTCCAATGGGTTTTGCATACGTTTTCTAACATGCAATGGTTTTTCATTCAAAATTTTATTTGCGTTTTCATGCTCTATTTTTTTATTTTCCTCGGAATGTATTGCTTTTTGTATTTTATCTATCAAACTCCTGATTAATTTCTTTTTTCTTTCGCCTTTCATTCCTTTGCTATCAAAATGTGTTTCGATCTCAACATATAGTTCATCATCTTCAGTATCTTTTTTAGTTGGGATTGTTCCTTGATTAGAAGTTGGTGTTCCTGGTTTTTCTTTATTAAATTTAATTTTGACATGACGTTTCAAACGCTTAGTTTCAATGTGTTCTTTTATTTCTTCAGATAAAACTTTATTATCAGTTGAAAAGCGCTTGAGATATTCAGCAATAAACTTGTTGAGGTAGACTTTTGGATTCTTCTTTAAAGGTTGGACATCATCTGATGGGATTGATTCCGATGCAGATTCTGCCGAAGTTTTATCTATTTTCTCGTTTATGAATTTTTCGTTTGTTATTTTCTCCATTTTCTTATCTATGATTGGTTCATCAGCGTCAGGTTTTGTAAATTTCATCGATTTTCCATTATATATAACTTCAACTATACCACGTATGTTTTCTTTTGCGAAACTGGAATAAGATAAATATTATGATTGAATAAAAGTAGGTCCATTTCTTTCACTATAAAATTTGGTAACCGGGGCCCTACAATTTAGAATAATACGGGTGTACCTGTTTTAGTATATATGGTTCTGGAAATAGGACATAAGGAATTCTTTCATTGATCTTTAAAGAGTCAGTGGAGTCTTTTTATTCTGGAGGGCAAGGGACTTGTGTATCTTGAGTTGCAATTATCCATGAACGATGGTAGTCAACGACCATTGGATGATGTTTCAACTGGTGTCTCCTATAACATACTCCTTACAGCTTTCTGTTCTCGATTTGTTCTTCTAAGACTTGCATTTATTTTTTATGTTGAATATGAAACTTCACTTACCTATCATTGCGTTCTTTTTCAATGGACCTGATGTCCACAGTTGTCTTGATCAAGAGGTTAGGCCCTGTTGGTGAAATAAATAAGGATTATAGCATATGATAATGTTGGTGATGCTCAAATGTTATCAGCGTGATTACTGATGTAGCAGTTAGAGATTCAGACTGTTAAGGCAGAGTTGTGGATTAGATTTCCACCCAAAACAAATAATTATGTGATGCGAGATCCTTTGTTCTGTTTCTAGGTATAATTTATAATATGTATGTTTAATCTACGTTTAGTCAGCAGTCTGTTAATTTAGTCCTCTGCCTAATTTGAGATCAAACAATCATATTTTAAATGTAATATTTCAAACAGAAGCAGAAAATAACCTAATTTTGTTTCGACGGTTACGTCAGAATTCCTTTCAGTAGCATCTTCTGTAGTAGCCTTATCAGACATACTTTCTACTTCAGTCTCTTCGTCAGGTTCTGGGGTACTCGATTCTGATACTTCAAGATTCTGAGATTTTAAGCTGTCCTGCTTGGCAACCTGTTTCACTGCGCTGGATAATATCTGCTCTTGTAAATCGTTGCATTTGATCAATTCTGCAACTAATCTGTCATCTAGTGATGATTTTGATAATGCTTTTGATTGTAATGGCTGAAGTTTTATAGATTTCTCTTCTGATCTTTCATTGACTGTAAAAAGTAAATTTTAAAATGAATATCGGTAATTTTGAAGATCTAGAAGATGAACGTAAGGCTTAAAATCACTAAGATCTCCAGCTCTAATTGGACCTCATCATAATGATGATCATAATCATGATAATCAGGAGTATATTGTGTTTCCACTCAACTCAACGACAACTTTTGTCCTAAATGTTAAGGGATGTAATTTGCCAACCATACCTTTCTGTCCTTTTTGTTCTTGATCCATGTTATTCATTAGCGTATTAACTCTTTTATATACTTCATTGAGATCCATGTGCCCAATAATACCTTGCAGCAAAACATTGTGCATCGTCAAATGTAGCATATTTTCTTCTTTTCGCTTCTTAATTATTTTATCTTGAACTTTACTTTCCTGTGCTACAACTACATCATCTGATGGAACTTCTTTTATTTCATCTTTTTCTATGTTCTTTTCTGTTTTTGAGTTGTGTGTTAGTTCTTCTGCGTCTAATGCTTCTAGAAGAGTTTCCAATCTACTTGTAAGAATATTTTTGATTTTTGGGTTTTTTATGTGGAATAAGAAGTTCTGGGTTTCTGAAACATTTTTAATTATGTGGTACCTTGTACACTAAAGCTGGTGAGGAAATTTTTCCACGCACCCTTTCTTCTACTAACTTTGTCGCACATAATCTTTTTTTATGACAGTCATGAGAGGGAGGAGTGGAGGGGGTTAACGAGCAGACTGATGACCTGAAAGTAAGTGACCATCGCCACCCATGGATATATAAAATTAAAGAAATACAAGTACTTTACTACTTTTTCAGTCCTTCGCCCCAAGGCCAACAGTATGTTTTTCAATGAGAGGCGACGGTTACTTAGAATCAGTATAGATCATATTTTCGTTTACCCCCGAAGCTTTACTAAAAAAATGATAATTCTTACCTATGGATCTCTTGGTTCGATAAGAATCATCAGTGTCTCTGTAGTTCAAATCATCGTCGTTATAAGGTTCAGAGGTGATATCTTCACCTGTCATATCCGATTTGAGTTCATCACTGTTTTTATGTTTCTCTGCAAAATATATTTTATTAACTTCTTTAGCTAGGTCAGTCTATGGATACCTGACTATCATCAGCACAAAAAACCAATCCGGAGATTACGATAAGGCATCGATACTGCTTGGTGTTACGAGAGCCGTGAATTGCTGCCGTGGGAGAGCTATGCTTCGGCATGAATGGGTCGGCTCGACCGGAGTGATACCACGGCCTCACAGAAAACCGGTGTGAAATAGCGTTTGCGCTGTGTTTCACCGAGTGAGTGAGGATACCGGAGGCCCATACCCCAACCCCTCCCCTCATTCCCTTTCCTATCCCCCAAAGGTCGGCAACGCACTTGTGACGCCTTTGGTGTTGCGGGTGTCCATGGGCAGCGGTAATCGCTTACCATCAGGTGATACGTCTGCTCGTTTGCCTATTATTCAATAAAAAAAAATCCTATAAAAGTCTATATAAACTTCAATATCGCCTTGTACCTGAGTGGAAGTCTGATGGTATTCACTCTTCGTAACAAATCTAAGTTCAGCCGTGTCGTAGTAGACTGAAAGCCGCCCCCACCCTAGTTAAGGAAGAGGCTCGGGGACTAATATTAGAAAGATCAAGAGTTAGTTAATTTGGTTAAACGTGTTAATCTCGGAAACCACCGGCTTAAATTGAAAAATATTTTTTCAATGTTATATAGCCCATTTGTTGACAAAGCCTTTAGGTAATCTAACGCCACGTGATTGGGGAAAATTTATTACTTTTGAGTGAGAGTAAGCTAGATTTTTAGAAACAATTACCGAGGGTAAGCAACGACGGCGCGGTCATTACCTGGATGGGTGACCGCTGGTGGTATGATATCATGAGCGTCTCCGTGATTCGGATGTCACGTTAAGCAGTCGGTCCCGGTTGTTATCATAGGATAACAGTCGTGAAGCTTAGTTGGAGGCCTTTGGGCGGTTTAAAAACATCCAACGGCAAGATTACGTAGCCATAACGTTGTGTTGCCAGTCCCCAACCCGCACTTGGGCAACGTGGGGACATATGGCCTTAACCCTCCCCTGAGAGGAGACCCGAGCCCAGCAGTGGGACATTATGGGTTGTTGGTGAAGCTAGATTTTTTGATGTTACCTTTACCAACGAGTAGCCCATCGATGTCAATAAAGACGTTAGTCAGTATAATGGTCAATGTGAAGGCGATGGCCAGGAGTGTGACGCAGAACACCCTGTAGAAGACAACGTCGTAATCGCATCGTGTCATATGATTCCTCCTTTGAGTAATGGTTTGTTCTGGAAACAAAAAGTGATATACACAGGTTCTGATACCAACTGGTTCATTGTATTTTATTCCAAACGCGATGCAGCATCAACGAGCATCTAAGATAGTCCTATTTCACCTATTCCTATTTATTTTACTCCACCACGCAAAAAAGGCGCACTGAAGTCATCGAGTTGCAGAAACCTAGCCCGCGAGTTTCAAGTTCAAGTACTCCTATTTCATTAGCCATTTTCAAATTAAAGTCTCGTCAAAATCAGTCCAGCAGTTCCAGGGATAAGTTGTAATAAACAGACAGACATACAGATACACAAAAATTTATGAAATGATTTTTTGATGTAATAACCGTTCATACGCATTTGCAAAGCTGTTAATTTGTAATTAAGCACACACACACACACGCAGATTGTGTAGAGTTTGGCCGAGTGTCACTTTCAGAACGGCACTTGTAAAGCGCCATTTTCTTGTTATAGCAGAACATCTTTACAACTCATTTAAAAAGTACTATGGTATTTGTAGTCTCTCGATATATCTAATTAAAATTAGGGTAACTAACTGGTTACTCAAGCAGGACATTCACTCACACACATACACACACACACACACACACACACACACACACACACACACACACACACACACACACACATATACACACGCATACATACACATACACGCATGACTGACGCAAATTTACTCCAGTTCACACACATGCATGCACGCTCACACGTTAAAAGACGATAAATATGTAGTTTCAATATAAGCGCATTATAAGTTTTAGTTTTTTAGTTGAGAGAGAGACTAATATCCAATAAACAAGTTTAATCTTACTGTGGATGCTGGAGCCTGACTATTACAGTGTACTTAACTATAGAAAATGCTGTTTGTATCAGAAAATCTGTACCTAATTTTGCGTTATTAAATATTATTATTATATCTGTCGGAGAAACGCCACGCTTATTGATCATGGGCATTTTTTAAACTGTATGTCTGTCTGTTTGTTCCGGCTGATCTCAGGAACAGCGGGATCATTTTTGACGGGACTTTATATGGAGTAACTTAGGCTACTATTTTTATACTAGCTTCGCTGTTACCCGCGGTTTCACGCAACTGCAGGGGGGAGCTGGTTTAACGTAAAGAATAAACTAATATTTAAAGTAACATTATTATTAATTGTTCTGTTTTACGCGCGAAAACTGACATAGGAAGAAAAGAGCGCAAAACTGCGTAAAAATAAATTACTTACTTTTAAGTATCGTTCCACTGCTAACAGTTCGCTCACGAATGAGTCGGATTCAATAAACAAACTCCTTATCGCCGGATGCCATTTTGTTTTTCATAGGTTTTTTAGAAAAGCTTGATATGAAATTTGCGTTGCCTTGAATAGTATCAATCAAAAACATTCTTTTTTAGACAAGAATCGATTGTCATCCGCTATTGTTCTGCATTTCAATAATGTAAAATAAGAAGGAAATATTTCATGTGATGGATTAAGAATGCAAAAAGATGGCCTCGTCTGTCACCTTCAGGCTTGCGCTTATGGAAAGCCTAATTTGTCTGCGGTGCGTGCGCGCCGGGAGAGTTCTAAACCTCTCTCGGTCCGGCTCCGCCGTCTCTTTGGCAAGCATAACTTGCTCGCAGAAAGAAACGGCGGAGTTCCACGCGCTCTCGCTCCGCAACATGGCTGCAATCATGTTACCAAGCGAGAGAACCCCCACCCTAATGACTCGGCTCCCCTCACGCTGGACATTCTGCCAGCAAGCATCCTTTCCCAGTGATCATCTGTGTCAGCCGGTATGAGAGGGTCCCATGACGCCTCTCGAACCAATCCTCCATAACCCCTATTTATTCCGTAGTTATTGTAGGTGTGAGCTCGTCTCGGACCACTCCTGTGGAACGTGGGGTACGACTGGGTCCTTCGAAGTCGTCTGCCTCCCGGGCTGGGCGTAATTTGTTACGCCGATGACACTCTTGTCACAGCCCGGGGGGCGAATTTCCAAGAGGCGGCGCGCCTGGCCACCAGAGGTGTCTCTCTGGTGGTTGGGCGCATCGAGGCGCTGGGCTTGCGGGTGGCCCTTGACAAGACGGAGGCCCTGTTATTTCATGGGCCCCGTCGTGGTCCACCCCCCGGCGCCTCCATCGAAGTCAACTCGGTTCTCGTACCGGTTCGGGCCCAGATGAGGTATCTGGGCCTGATCCTCGACGGTAGGTGGCTCTTCGACGAGCACTTCCGACAGCTTGCCCCAAAGCTGGTCGACGCTGCCTCCGCCCTTGGGCGACTCTTGCCCAATCTGGGTGGAGCCAGCGTCGAAACAAGACACCTCTACACGGGGGTGGTCCGGTCGATGGCCCTGTACGGGTCACCGGTGTGGGTCCCGGCTCTGACCGCCCAGAATAAGGCTCGCCTCTGGCGGCCTCAGAGGGTACTGGCGGTCAGAGCCATACGCGGATACCGCACCGTGTCGACGGAGGCGGCGTGCGCCTTGGCCGGAACACCCCCGTGGGATTTGGAGGCGGAAGTGCTCGCCGAAGTTTATCGGCGAGCGGCTGAATATCGGGCGGAGTACGGGTATCGTGCTCCGCCCGAAGAGGTACGCGAATGGCGTGAAGCCGCTCGCCGAGCCACGATGGCTCGTTGGTCTTTCCGGCTGGAGGCTCCACGCGCTGGCTTTGCCACCGTGGAGGCGCTCCGGCCGGTCATCCTCGAGTGGGCAGGGCGGCAGCACGGGACCCTTTCCTTCCGGCTGACGCAGGTGCTTTCCGGGCATGGCTGCTTCGGAAAGTACCTGCACTCGGTCGCTAGGAGGGAATTGAGTCCCGCCTGCCACCACTGCGACTGCAGTGAGGACTCGGCCCAGCACACGCTGGAGATCTGCCCCGCTTGGGCGGATCAGCGCCGGGCCCTCACTGCAGTCATCGGAGGAGATCTGTCGCTACCGGCCATCATACGCTCCATGGCCGGTAGCGACAGCAGTTTTACCGCGGTCGCGACCTTCTGCGAGGAAGTAATCTCGCGGAAGGAGGCGGCGGAGAAGGCCCGAGAGGACGATATCCACTCGGACCCGATCCGCCGCCGGCGAACCGGGCGGCGGAGGCGCGCCCATCTGCGCCATGCGCATGCCGCCCTGAGTGTGGCCGCGGATGGTGGGGACGGGTTTTCCCCTCCATCCGCTTTAATGGCCAGCCGCGAAGGGGCGACGTACGCGTGTGCCGTGCGTCACCTAAATTTGAGATTCTAACAGCAGACGGTGCCCGCTTCTGTGCGGGCAGGCGCTGGGAGGGGTCCGGTTTGCGTTAATAACAGCGATCCCGGACCCCTCCCTTCTCAGGCGCAGAGTTGGCACACCGTGTGGTTTTAGTCGGTTCGATTCCGACACACCGCCCCGCCGCAAACCCCGGCGGGGTGACGGCCCGAGGGGGTTTCCACACGTAAAAAAAAAAAAAAAAAGGTGTGAGCTCGTCTAGCGTGTGAGCTACTGACAGCATTGCAACTAGAAGGCACTTGCAACTAACCTTATAGGTTCTATACATTTGTTCAGCGTGGTATAAAAGGCCATATATATTTCTAAAAAGAGCCCTATGTCCAGCAGTGGACTGTTAATGGCTGTTAAAGTGGAAACCGAAGTAAGTTTGTTCTTTCGGACCTTATTAACCACTTGGGCGTCCGTGTATAGTTACAATATCCAAACAAAACACACAATACACTTTTGGCCAGGGTTTATTAATCAAATCAAAGAAAATCATTTATTTAATTAAGACACTAAGAAATATTTATGAACATTAAATTCAAGCTACAGTTAAAAATCATAGATCGACACAAACAGACACCACATCATGTACTGGATTGTCAAGGTAAATATGGTGAAAACACCAAAATCTACTGCCCGCTTGTGTCGATCTATAACTTCCAGTTACCAATATGCATAGAGCCTTATGAGAAGAATACTGCCAAAGAAACTCATGGCCACTCTTTTTTAAAAGTCTGATATTCAGGTACAATAATGTTAGTATTACATGAATGGTAAACAGTATGCAAGCTGTTCTCACCTGCAATTTAATTTATTAAAATGATTCAAAAGATAACGTACAAACAAAAGGAGAATAAAATAAAAATATCATTCGGTGATATTGGAAGTAGCTCATCGACTGAGCACCATGAGTCGTGGGTATTACCTGCTACGAGTGGAGATACAGGCACGACCACATGCGTCAGCTCCGCAAGAGGTTGCATGTAACTGACGAACACCTGTTCTACCTCGATATTAGAGCCGATAATACAACTAATTGGATGCTAGTGTATATTGAGTTTTCAATGAAGACTGTAGGCCCCAGAGCGACACGAACCCCTACCGATGTCTCTTGTTCGTCTTGTTGTTATACCTAAAATGATATTGTTACGCGGTCTTACTGCGATCCGACAAATTCTCAGAATTACATCCTATCACTTCGCGTTTTTTATTATTGATTAATTCCTTTGTTTATGAGAGATCTTCCCGTGAGAGAGCCACGCTTCGGCATGACCCAAGGCCGGCTTGACCGGAGTGATACTTCGGCCTCACAGAAAACCGGTGTGAAATAGTGCTAGCGCTGTGTTTCACTGAGTTAGTGAGGATACCAGAGGCCCATACCCCCAACTCCTTTCCCCTCCCCCTCCCCATTCCCCAAAGGCCGGCAACGCACTTGTGACGCCTAGTGTTGCGAGTGTCCATGGGCGGCGGTAAT
Source organism: Spilarctia lutea (assembly GCA_916048165.1). Classification (NCBI taxonomy): domain Eukaryota; kingdom Metazoa; phylum Arthropoda; class Insecta; order Lepidoptera; family Erebidae; genus Spilarctia; species Spilarctia lutea. The sequence goes on along the minus strand of OU696498.1, from coordinate 2,290,878 downwards.
CGCTTACCATCAGGCGATACGTATGCTCGTTTGCCCGCTAATCCATAAAAAGAAGATCCTGCTAGCTGGTAGAGCAGTTTTAGTGTTTTCTTCTTTTCATGTGGCCAGTTGGGGTTTTAGCCTGGGCCAGGGTAGCAGTATTATTTTTCGATTCAGTGATACGTTTGCGAAATATTGAACTTAAAAGCGCCATTCACCACGCGGTCCCGATAATAGAATATATTAAAACTAGTGGAGCAGTGAGGAACTACAAGTGGTTCAGTCCGCATGCAATTGTAGTCATTGTCGTGAAACACGAATATATTAATTCATACAACGGCGTAAACTGACAAATCGTACTTTCTTGTGGGTGTATACCAATCATCAAGGTTCACCGTATCTAAGCGAATGGACTATACCCACTTGATCGTAAAGTATTTTAAGTACGTTATAAATCAATAAGGCGTAAGTAGGTAATACAAATAAGATAGGTATTGTAATTACAACACATACTCACTCGAATCGAACATCTAAAATGGGACTGGACTGGTCACATGTTACGGTGCAGACCGAACAAGTGGAGCCTAGTTGTGGTATCCAAGTCTTGGATGGAACAAGAGAATAACGGAAACGTCCACTAAGAAGATGGGAAGATCTTCACCTGGCCCTGGGACTGTACTGGACAAGAGTCAGACAGAGAGCAGTGGAGGCTGTTGGAGAAGGCCTATGTCAAGTGACCCACCGAGCTAAGAGACATCTTATAGACCGTACGACCAAACAAAGGGGAATCAGCTCGGAATAAAAGGCTAGTCATCATCATTGTAATCTTTACTAATATTATAAAGCTGAAGAGTTTGTTTGTTTGTTAGGACGCGCTAATCTCAGGAACCGCTGGTACGATTTGAAAAAATATTTCAGTGTTGGATAGTCCATTTATCGAGAAAGGCTGTAGGGTATGTATCATCACGCTAATACTTATATATCATACTAATAGGAGCGGAGAACAAATGAAGAATGTTTCAAAAACGGTTGAAAATTTTGACGCTACGGGCAATAGAAGACGCAAACGAGGTTGCGTGGGTCAGCTAGTTACAAATAAAACAATTCAATCTTTTTCATAAATCCTTTATTATAAGACATAATTTTTTTTTACATTAAATACAAAAAATTGCATTTTTTTGTTCTTTGTTATATTTTTATTCTTACAACGATTTTTATTAATAAGTTAGAAAAGACATTAAGCTTAGACGGTTAATAAACTTATTTTTTTCATAACTACCCTCTGTTACTTTATAAAATATTGTTTAATTACGAAGAAATTAAAAGAAAATACACATTCAATTCGCGTTTAGAATAATTTTTCAAGTTTTTTTTCAATTATTTCTTTAAATACTTCTAAATCTCTTAAACAGTTACGATAAAATATGTGTATATAAGTTGCTTTTCGTATCTCAACTCTACTCTAACTTACTCTATCCCACTCCACTACCTCTAAGCTTCCTTTAAAATGCATTCCACCAATACTTCTCCCAAAAACTGGCTACTTTTGATTTAGAGAAGTGATTTCTTGAGTCTTTCGTTCAATCTGGAAAAGAAAATATCGTAAAGATGTCTGAATCAATTTAAAAAGAAGAGAAAGATATGAGTAGAGATGGAAATAAGTATTTGAAATATCTAAAGTTGTACATAAATTGACTGCCTCGGTGGTGCAATACCAACGGCTCTGTGAATAACAAAAATCACGGCCATGATTGGCTATAAATATTTCGGACATCTGACACACAACGCCATCTAGTTTCAAACTAAACAGAGCTTATACTTTGACAGCTAAATTGACTGATAATACCTGAATACCTTTTTATAAATATATATATTATATGTACTACCCGGGATTCGAACCCGAGATGTTGCCGAGACTTGGCCGTCAGGTTCACCGACTACTGAGCGTACAGGCAGTTACAGGTCTTTCTACGCTAGCATTACGAACTCGAGACCTCAAGCAAAGCAGTTGCAGACGCTACCAATGCGCCACCGCAGCTGTCAAGTACTATATCAGACAAAAAGAACAATCGTTGCACCTACGGGCAATTTGAGACAGTGGTTGTCTAAGAAGTATGGCTGACAGTAAAGTATGTGGCGACCTCCACATACAATTTAACATACTACAGCGCCATCTACCGAAGTTACACTGAACAACGGAGTAACGTACCATACGAAGAAACTGTCAACCCTGAATCGCGCAATAAAAGTTCTCGCGCCGATTATCGTAAGTACAACATTCCAACATCAACTGTTGGGCAGTGGCCCGCCAGGCATGATCACCTCGCCTGGTCGGAGGATCCTCCCTTTGTGTTGGAGGGACATGATACCCGTTCCCCTACAAGTATGTAACTCAAAATTCCTTGTAATCATCATCAAGAGTCCAGCTCAGTTTGTATTCTAATGTCCATTCCATACTCACTTCCTGACAGCTGCCCGTCTTTTAGCCTGCAGATCGAATGCCAGAGGATCCACCTCTACTCTCGAGTTGCTCTCCAACCCTGGCATGATGTCATCCACACCACTTTCACTGTCATCTGCTACGAGAAAAATCATCATCGCATCAACAGCCTAATAGCTGGAAATAGGCCTCTCCTTAAAAAGAAAGTTCTGGTCTACTGTACCACTCTGGCCAGGGTAGGTATAGGGTTTGTTTCAAGTGGTCCAGTTGTGTTAATAACAGCAGTTCCCGGACCCCTCACTTCTCAGGCGCAGAGTGGCACACCGTGTGGTTTTAGTCGGTCCGATTCCGACACACCGCCCCGCCGCAAACCCCGGTGGGGTGAAGGCCCATGGGGGATTCCACACGTAAAAAAAAGAGTGTTTGTTTCAAGTTTTCCTTCTCTTTCTAGTGCTGTTGTCCTGCGTTGTTTGCTAGTACGTCATCACATGAACAGAGTACAAGCTAAATATATTCTGGAAATTTTGTAGTCAGTGGATAAAGTTTTAGATAGGATGACATCTTCTTCTTCTTAATAAATGGCAAACTATGCCGATGTCGACAACTCTGCCAATGTCAAGTGGCATGGAGATAATAGGATGACATCAAACCAGGGTAACAGGCGAACAGGCGATAATTATCTATATGTAGTTGTTATTCATTTAATATATCCTTACCTATTATGTCGCTAGCGTGGACGCTGCCTTCGTAATAAACATTTCCTTTGGTGTCTGGTTGCAATTCTGAAAAAAAAAGTATTGTTAGCTGTCTGTGGCTTCATTGGAGGGGACAGTGACGGCAAACCTATATGAAGGCATCACCACACGACGGGTCTCTTTTTCGTCCCGGCCTCCGCAGCGTTAGGACGTAACGTATTTTTCTTGTGTGCCCCAACAAATTGATTCACCGCCATTTTGTGATTTGATGATTGAAAATTATTACATGCTTGAGGTTTATCTAATTTTCTTTTTAAATAAATCTGCTTCTGCTTACTAAAAGTATTAATACAAATGTAAATGAAGATTTAACCGTGGTAGAGCCAGACTTCGGCATGAATGTGCCGGCTCGACCGCAGTGATACCACGGCCTCACAGAAAACCGGCGTGAAATAGCGCTTATGCTGTTTTCACCAAGTGAGTGAGGATACCGGAAGCCCATACCCCATCCCCCAAAGGCCGGCAACGCACTTGTGACGCCTCTGGTGTTGCGGGTGTCCATGGGCGGCGGTAATCGCTTACCATCAGGCGATAAGTCAGCTCGTTTGCCCCCTATTCCATAAAAAAAGATAGTCCTACATAGTTGACAGCTGGCGTATCCTGGTAAGCATTATGAACATCTTTACACCTATAGAATTGGTATTCTGCTTAATCGCGTCATGAGGTGATCTAAAGTCGCTATTAAGTCTAAGTTATATACAACACACAACGCCATCTAGTACCAAAATAAGTAAATCTTGTGTTATACTAGATAACTGATATAAATACATACTTTTTTGTAAATACATACATATTATAAGTGGGGGAATCTACAGGCGACCGCCCGACTAGGCGAGGTGATCATGCCTGGTCGGGCCGCGGCCTATTTTAGTTAATTATCTTACCTATAAAGCTCTGAGTGAGTGAGTGTTGCCAGATACTAACTTAGTAAGTTAGTATATCGCATTACCTAAAACAATAAATATTTACCGACATCTAACACACAACGCCATCTAGTCCCAAACTAAGCCGTACTTGTATTATGGGTTCTAGATAACTGATCCAAATATATATTTCCTTTTTGTAAATACATAAATAATGATACACAGGAAACACCCAAACTCCGAAACAACGCACTTGTGACGCCTCTGGTGTTGCGGGTGTCCATGGGCAGCGGCAATCGCTTACCATCAGGTGATACGTCTGCTCGTTTGCCCCTATATAATAACAAAAAAAAGAAAACAAATATTTGCAGATCATACAAACATTTGATCCAACCCGGGAATCGAACCCGAGACCTCAAGCACAGCAGTCGCATACGCCACCACTGCGCTACAGAGGCAGTCAAAGTACTTTAATGATAGTAGTAAGTGTGTAATATATATTAAATAATTATACAATACATTATAACTACAGATGATTAATATTATTAATTTATTACCGTATTCTTTTAATTTCATCTCCAATTCATCATTATCTGTAATAAAAACACGATTTTTATTTTATTGTATTTAAAAGAACACCATAAATCCTACTAAAATTATAAAATATTATAAACGCGAAAGTTTGTAGATATCTGTTGCTGTTTCACGCAGAAACTACTGAATGGTTTTTGATGAAACTTTACATTAATAACACATAGGCTACAATGTATAAAGATATAGCTTCGCCTCGCGGCATTGCCTGCGGTTATTGCCGTACGTGGATAGCACCGCGGGGTTCAGCTTGTGCTGTATATTTGAAAAAGTTTCGAGATGTTCTTATATTTAATTACAGGACAGATATGTGATACAGGCAATAATTATACAAAATAAAAATATTATAATTTTATCAAAAAAATAAAACTTCAAACATCTGTTTGTATTTTTAAATTAATCAGTTTTTCAAAATGCATTTGGAAATATACACGTTTGTTACATAATAAATAATCTGTCTGTTTATTTCAGTTAATCTATGGAATGGCTAAACAGATTTTGACCGGTATTTTCACTGGCGGATAACTGATATTATATGGAGCAACTTGGCTACTATTTTAGTCTACTTCAGGTGTTATTCGCGTTTGATGTTGTAAAGATACATAACGCGTAGGAGAGCCACGCTTCGGCACAAATGGGCCGGCTCGACCGGAGTGATACCACGGCCTCACAGAAAACCGGTGTGAAATAGCGCTTGCACTGTGTTTCACCGAGTGAGTGAGGATACCGGAACCCCTCCCCCATTCCCTCTCCCCATCCCCCAAAGGTCGGCAACGCACTTGTGACGCTTTTGGTGTTGCGGGTGTCCATGGGTGGCGGTAATCGCTTACCATCAGAAGATACGTCTGCTCGTTTGCCCCCTATTCAATAATAAAACAAGTACAAAAAAAAATATATACAGCTAGTCACAATATAAAAATATAAATACCTGGAAAATATAACAAGTCTCCTGCAAGTTTGATGTCAGCTGGCACGGTTGGGTACGCGGTTTCAATCGTCTGTAGAGACAATGTCGTTAACTGAACTGGTGGCTGAGAAGCTGTGGATGGAATACCGGCATTAGTTGAAAAATACGCAAACGATGAATACTTCAAAACCGTGTTATAGGTAAATTTAATGACAGAAAATGACTCCAGAAAGTGACCGCTGAACGGGATCGGGAGAGGGCCGATCCCGAGCGTAGGCGACGTCGCCGGTAACACCAGTCGCCGACAGTACCGCAAGCTGCCAGAGAGTGGGGACATCTGGTAGCTGATTGATGCGGTCAGCGACAGAGGAGCGTCCTGGTCGCAAAACCAACAGGCAGGGGGAAGCCCAGACTTCCCCCAGGAAAGAGTCTTATAGACGCGGTGTCGTTCCTGGGGGGGGACCTGAAATATCTTGGTCCGGGTCCTCCCCAGAGCAGGGCGCCTAAGACCGGCCGCCGGGGTGGTTTTTAGTGGACTTACCACATACCTGGCTCCCCAGTCCCCGAGGAGCCGGAGATCCGAAGGGATTTTTCCACCCCGACAAAAAAAAAGTAAATTTAATGTGACATTGTTGTCAATAACAAAATTTATAATAACGCCATCTCGCGAAAGCACGTCGAACTACATAGTAACTTTCAATATTATCAATCACGCGTTAAAAGTTATTTTTTTTATGATGATGTCGAATTCATTGGTTCGTTTTTAATCATAAATACATACATTTAACGCACGGTAATATGATCCCAAACTAGACAGAGTCTGTTCTAGAACCAGACTGCTAATAAACATACGCCTATGTTAAGAAAGACATACATAAAGATTATTAATCATGATCATCATACAATTACTGGGTGGGTATCAAACCCACTACCAACCTCTTAACAGTCAGAGTCTTTAAGGTTAGAATTATAACTGCCTCGGTGGCGCAGTGGTAGTGAATGTGACTGCTGTGCTTGAGGTCTCGGGTTCAAATCCTGGGTCGCACCAAATGTTTGTGTGATCTACAAATGTTTATTTCGGAGTTTGGGTCTTTTATGGGGGGATGGGTATAACATGTACGTATTTACAAAAAAAGTATATATGTATTTATATCAGTTGTCTAGTACCCATAACACAAGCTCTGCTTAGCTTGGGACTAGATGGCGTTGTGTGTTAGATGTCCGAAATATTTATTTATTATTATTTATTTATTTCTGAAAGATTACAAATTAAGTACTTCACATAACGTTAATGGCAATGGCACACTACACGTTAATTAAGGCATTAAATGCACGTTAGATAAATTTAGGTTCTAGTGCCCTTAAGACTTAATTCCTCATGAATTCACACGTTAACACACAATATTAAAACAGCTACACTATAGGCCGACCGTTTATCTGAGTCCTCGCCTGCGCGGTAACAGGGACTTATATCACATATCTGTCACATATCTTAGGAACTATCTTGGCGCATTTCATCTCGTGTGTATCTCACTAGGCGCCCCCGCCGCCCGCACCTGTCTCAGTCCCCTTTGTCGTCATACCCCTGCGCCCCTGTTACCGCGCAGGCGAGGACTCAGATAAACGGTCGGCCTTATAGTTACAACAATGCTTTCTCTTCTTCTTCTATTGATGAAATGGCAACGAGCCGGATCTCTCGGATCAGCTATTACTGCCAATGTCTTGACATATATATATATATGTCTTGTATTTAGCCATTAATTATAAGTCTTCGAGTCTTCAAATCTTCGTCGTGATGAAATTAATGATAAAAAATATATAAAATGTGGATGACATGAAATGGCCGTCTTTCGAAAAAACAAAAAACAATCTCCCAATGATTTCTTATTCGATCGATTCGATTCGAATTCTGTTCCCGCCTAGAACAAAGTACATTCGTTTGTTGTGCGCGCACGTCAATTGGAATAAGGCGATAATGTGTCCAAAAAATCGACACTCGAGCTCGAACGTTAAATGCCATTTGTAATTTAACACATTAAAACTATGACCACATCTACGTAATGCTTAATTTAACGTTCTTATTTCAGTACGAATGATCCGACTCGACCGGGGCGGTCTCACAGAAGATCAAACTTAAGTGACGGTATTCGTGCTGTCGTCTTTCGTTGGTGAGTGCGAGACCGGCGGCCCAATGATGCAGAAGCACTTCAATAGGCCGCCATGGTGTGGGTCACCATGCTGCATTGTTGCATTGTCTGCATTCAAAATGAGTAAAGTATCTCTTGGATTATGCTCATGCTTTCCATCAGGTATGCCGTGGGAGAGCTATGCTTCGGCATGAATGGGTCGGCTCGACCGGAGTGATACCACGGCCTCACAGAAAACCGGTGTGAAATAGCGTTTGCGCTGTGTTTCACCGCGTGAGTGAGGATACCGGAGGCCCATACCCCCACCCCTTCCCCTATCCCCTTTCCCATCCCCAAAAAAAAAGGTAGAGGTTTTTTTTTTCTTTTTTTTTTTATTGAATAAGGGGCAAATGAGCAGACGCATCACCTGAACATCAAAAGCGTCACAAGTGCGTTGCCAACCTTTGGGGGATGGGAAGAGAGAATAGGGGAGGGATTGGGGTATGGGCCTCCGGTATCCTCACTCACTCGGTGAAACACAGCGCAAGCGCTATTTCACACCGGTTTTCTGTGAGGCCGTGGTATCGCTCCGGTCGAGCCGGCCCATTCATGCCGAAGCGTGGCTATCCCACAGAAATCAGGCTCATATATATAAAAAGAAAGAATATTTGTTACTTACTCGTAGTATCAAAAAATGGATTATTTGTAGCTAAAGCTTCCGAACGGATTCCATTTACGTTAGCCATAGCTTCTGTTGGTAGAATTTTTTTCACTATGTGTTCATTTATATGTGCTTTATCTTCGTTAGCTGGTTTTTGAACGTCTATGACATTATTTGTTTTGACTTTTGCTGCTGGCATATAGTAAGGTATCGGTGGCTGTTGTACCATTTTTTCTTCTGTAACAATTCATGATAGATATAATGGCTATTTAAATGTTAAATATACTGACAACTAGTTCAATTTTGGAATTAGATTTGCCCTCAGGTTTACGGAGGTCAGATGCCAGTCGCTCCGTGGAAAAACTGATATTCAATCTGGAGAATAATAAAGGCTAGGAAAAAGAAGAAGAAGTTAGTGGATATTTTAAAAATAATGACATAGGTCTTGGACTTTGCGGCAATTAACATTTTAATTAACATGTCTGCGATCGTCATCTGCTTGAGTTGTAACTAAATTTAGGAGTGCCATGCTTTGGCAAAATTGAACCAGTTCGAACGGAATGATATCATGACCCCTCATTATTTCCGCAACCTACCTGAAAATATTGAGTTGGAGTCACTTATCATTAGATAATCCATCCGCTCGTTTGCCCTCTATTCCATAAAAGCACTATTCTTGTATAATGACATACACTGCAAGTATTTTCAGTAAAACTTACCAAGATATTGTAGTTTTCTTAACGCTTTTTCGACACACCATCTAAGCATTTGTTGGTTGGAATTCTGATGTATCTCATTACAAAAATTCCTAGCCATGGTCAGGAATGGATGACTTTTATTATTATTTTCCTTCACAGAATTGTCAATCACATTTAAAGGTATATTTACTTGTACAGGGACGCCTACATCTGGTTTATCAGTAGTAGCAATAGTTACGACTGGAGTTGTTTTCTTGTGGTCTCTCCTTCTGGTTTGATGTCTTGAAGTGTGGCGGTTAATCCATCTCTTCTGTCTATGGCGGTCGTATGTTGACGTTTCGTTAGTTTCTAAAACGGGCAGTAATATTGTTGTTTCGAAATTATTTCTCTTATTTTTCGCAGTGCGTCTGTTGACGCTATTTTCCCCGTCACTCATGTAACCGTTAAGAATTTTGTTTTTCATAAAAGTATCAATAAATGTATTGTTAAAGTAATATTTGTATACCAAGTCATCGATTGCTTGCTCATCTTTTTCTCTTAAAATAAGTTCATCAGGATTTTGTTGTATTTTGTTTAACGTTGGAATTGAAAAAAGATTTATTTTTACCGATTCCGTTGTTGGCTCTGGTGCTGGAGTACTTGTAGGTGCATATTCCGTTTCACTTGGTTTTTGTGTTCTCTCTTTTAGCTTGGAAATACCAGAGCTTAATTTAGTGATCACAGTGTTTTTACTATCTGTGTATAGTTGTTTTGCTTTTTTAAGTATTCTCGCAAAATTGTTTTGTCTATGCGAAATTTCACTTTGAGTCTTTGCTATCAAGTTCTGTTTTAAGTTGATCTTCTCATTTTGTGCTAACATCAACTTCTGAATATTATAAAATTGCTTCTGCTGAACCAAGAACTTTTTCTGTTGATTCTCAAACTCTTTGAATCCTTTTGTAATTTCCTTTTCTCTATTTAAGAAGTATTGCTCGCGACTCGCTAATTTAGCATCAAATTCTTTTATTCTGTCATGAAGTTTTATTAAATATAAGTATTTAAGATCAAAATCTTGGAATTTGCCGGCAAGTGAAGCTGTATTCTTTGTAAACTCTTCATTTATGTCGTTGATTCTACTATGAGTCTCTTTGATTTCCCCATGTTGCTTTATAATTTTCTTAAAAGTCTTTGTAAGCATTGATATAACTTTAAGAAGGCCTCTTTCCGTTACAGGTTTACTCTTCTGCATAGGCTCTTTGGGTACTACTTTATAAATATTTACATCAGGTATAGGTGCATTTTGATGCCATTCAGCATTATCTTTATCAAAAACATTTCTATCGTTAACTTTGTTTTCGTTATTGTTGTTATTCTCCTCTGTTTTATTTAAATCCTCGGTATATTCAATCTTTTTAATGATTTCTGTTTCAAAGTCGTATTTCATGCTTCGTTTTGGTGACGTAATATTTTTATTTGTATCATTTGATGTATTAATTGCTGTATCAATTGATACTGTTGTTGGTTCACCAATGGTGAAATTACTGTTATTGTGAGTAGCTGTTGTGTCGTCAGTAGGTTCATTATTCAATAGATTTGGAAGGTTTTCCTTTTCAATACTTATGTTTCCATTCAGTAGTATTGCTACTTCGTAAGGATAGTCATTAAATATCAGTGATGGCTTTATATTATTAATCATTTTCGATTGAGCTGAGTCAGATTTTTCATATTCATTATTTTGATTGGTTATAATATTTTTGCCCAGGATGCTTTTTCGGGGACGTTTATCTGTAAAGAATATGTATCATCATCTTCCTAGCCTTTATTATTCCCAATATTTGGGGTCGGCTACCAGTTCAACTGGTTTTACCTGAATATCAGTTTTTACACAGAGCGACTGGCATCTGACCTCCGCAACCCTGAGGACGAACTGAATTCGAAGGTTGAACTAGTTGTCAGTATATTTGAGGGCACTGACTTCCCAATAACGATTGCCATAGATGTTCATGACAACCGGGACCGACGGCTTAACGTGCTCTCCGAAGCACGGGCAGGAAACACCGCCATCTTCCACACTTCGGGCTGCTATTACGAATTTCTTGTAGGAAAAACCCAACAGCAGGCCGACTCGGGAATTGAACCCGAGACCTCTTGATCTGCAGTCGCTTACGCTAACCACTAGACCAACGAGGCAGTCTGTCAGTCTGTAAAGAATATGTATATTTTAGCTAATAAATTCTTACTTTAGGTTTAGATTTAGTGCAAAATATCTAGTTGTTCCAAGTTTGTTTAGAAAACAAAATTATTTTTAGCAATTAAACATACTTACTAAGATATCAAGTTGTATGGATAAAGTATGATTCTACCTTGCCTTACTTTTCTACCTTCTAACAGTAAACGCATTTTTCTCAAAAACATAGTGTTTGATTAACGACGTTATTAGAGTGGCGACAGGTACAAATTTGCAATCACATACCTAGATAAGGTACGTTATTCCTTTTAACGATAAGACTGCCTATTGTTACTCAAGTTTATAAGTTAAAGTAGGTTTTAACTGTGAATCAGTGAGTCGACTCACGACTGTCTATGAATATTTAGGTCTTTTACGATTATGTACATAATATAGAGCTTTATATCTAACGAAGCATGAGAATAAGAATTATAATGATTTAGGGGTTTAATCACATATTGCAGAACTGTTGTTAGTAATTGGACAAAGGGGAGGGGGGTGGTAGTAAGGAGCATCTGTGATCTAATGATAAAACCTTATAGGTTCACTCCGTGGTCCGTCTGTCGAGATCCTTTTTCTCAGGAACGCGTGGAGGTCAAGTTGATGTTAATATTAAATACACTGGTCTGTGGTCCCTTGCAGCAGGGATAAAATCAAACTTCTAAGTCGACACGATCAATGATACGGTCTTTCGTGCTGCGTATTTTGACACTCGCAAAACAATTAAAATCTAGAGTGCGTACATCTCGCTGACCGAGAATCATAAAATTTTGCATGAAGCAATGTCATGTAGTCGCGCGAGTTCGACTCACACTTGACCGGTTTTTAATTTATTAAAAAACAAAATGGCGGACTTACAACGAATAGACCTTTTCTGTCTGTCATACGCTGGCACAAATGGCGTCTCCTGCATATAATTCCCGCCAAAAGCATCAAAATTATTCTGTAACAGATTGTCGATGTCCATAGAGTTTTCTCTGAAGATAAAGTTACCCGTATTGGCGTTCACAAGGAGGTCATTCTCTTCAGCTTTGTTCCGAACCCATACTCCTTTATTCACGATGTTATTTTTTTCTAGTCTCGGCTTAGGTTCTTTCGGTTCAGACCCTAAATACTGACTTCGAATCACTTCAATTGTAAATATATTTACTATAAGAACTATTAATGTTATTTTACAAAACATAATGTCATTTGTCAAGATCGAGCAGACTGTGAATGAAAGAAATTAAGTTTATGATTTAAAGCAATTTGGGTGGCGTTTTGTTTGTAAATTTGAGCCTGCGGAAAGCAATAGTGATGAGGAGAGGGCGGGAAATTTATCGATATTTGTCATGTTAATTTTTAACGGCACCAGTATCATAAATATACATATATGTTTTAGTATAAGTAATATATGTGCGTGATATGTGTTTATATATACTAAGTCGTCTTAAAGACCTGTTAAGTAAAGTGTTAGCGAAAATATACTATAGAAAACTGGAGTTTATTTATTTAAGGAGGTTCTTTGATTCATTTGAATAATTTTGCAGTTCCGAGGGTTTAACTCTTTCAGATACAATATCCACTTCTCATAACATCCATCTTAAATCGGCTGTGTTTCTGGTTGGCATACACAACATCTATTTATATCTTTGTTATAGTTTTTAATTGGTGTCACTTTATCTTAAGTTTCATATTAGTATAGTGGTTGGTTTCAGGAAAAAAGTGCGTCGAGAATAGCGGCTTGTTATCAGTTTTTTTACGCGAAAAGAAGGAACACGCATAATTTATATAATTATATTAAGTGCGAAATTCTTAAAAGTAAAAACTATTTATATTTTTTATCGATACGCTTATCAACTCAAGCACATCACTATATCACAATATTTACATTTTCCAGCAAATCGACGTCGATGTACATTGTGTTTACATTTCTTTTATTTATTTTTACAAACAATTATACACTGTTGTTTTAAACCAACGGATTTCACTTAAAGTGTACTATTTTGTTTTCGAAATTTTTATTTGCTGTTGTCAGAAGAATGTGAAACAAATTCTAATTCTAGTTTTCAAAGTGCGTAGGACCTTATGACTTATGAGAAGAATACTGGCAAAGAAACTCATGACCACTCTTTTTAAAAGTCTCTTTTAAACCTTTTTTTATGAAAGTACCTACTATCTTACTAAATATAACATATAAGCAAATCGGTTCTCTGGACACATAATTTGGTTACCTACCGTTACATACCGACGGTTTTATGTTTATTTCTTTATAAAAAATGATTTGTAAACTTTAAGGAATAAATTAATTCTAACCATAAACACGCTGTGCTTTTAACAATATAAAAAATATATTGGAACAACTTTTGACAGTTGTAAATTCGTATGGTGACGGATTGACAATACGAAGTGGTACTACCCCTGTGCATACCGTACGCGTGTGCCGTGCGTCACCTAAATTGAGAGTTTTACCACCAGACGGTGCCCGCTTCAGTGCAGGCAGGCGCTGGAAGGGGTCCAGTTGTGTTAATAACTGCAGTTCCCGGATCCCTCCCTTCTCAGGCGCAGAGTTGGCACACCGTGTGGTTTTAGTCGGTTCGATTCCGACACACCACCCCGCCGCAAACCCCGGTGGGGTGACGGCGCGAGGGGGTTTCCACACGTTAAAAAAAAAAAGTTGTCAGTATATTTGAGGGCACTGACTTCCGACAAACTAACGATTGCCATAGACGTTCATAACAACCGGGACCGACGGCTTAACGTGCTCTCCGATGCACGGGCGCGAAACACCGCCATCTTCCCCATACTCCGGGCTGCCATTAAGCTCTTATAACGAAAACCCAACAGCATTCCGACCCGGGTATCGAACCCGAGACCTCTTGATCTGCAGTCGCTTATGCTAACCACTAGACCAATGAGGCAGTGTCGAAGAATAATGAAGAACATAAGGAAACAAATCAAAAACATCAAATCAGATTGAAAATATTTGTATTTCTTGAAATTCAATGTGACATATTTTCGTCACTTCACGAAACCTTCTAGGAATATTTTAGTTTTACATAATTAAGTATTGAACAATTAAATAACTATTTACACTTATAATAATTACAGTAACAATTAAGTTAAATAACTTACTATTACTATACGCAAGATAGGCAAGGAATTACGTCACATGGACTATAAGGTTAGTCTGATTTATTATCCAACTGACACTTATTACATAATTGAACTAAAATTTAGTTTAAGTATGTATTTGAATTGAATTAATTAATGTAAGACTATACCTATTTAGGCAACTTTAGTCGCATCTGAATGCGTGAATAATTTAGTAGTCATCTTAACACTATGAAAAAAACTGTCCTTTGTTTTATTTAATTTATAAACTAAAATTTAAAGTATAAAGGTTTTAGTTGGATTATTTAAGTCAGAATATCCTCAAATTTAGTGGAAGAAAATCCTAAACACGACTTTGTTTTAATGTAACACTGGTAACTATCACAATAAGGCAAGATTATTACACTAAAATACAAATAATGTGGGTACATTAGAAAATAAAAATAACAAAAAGAGAGCGTTCTGAAAATTTGACACATATTTCTGAGTTCTTTAATTTAATAATAAATATAAATTTTCGGACTAAACATTGATGATAAATCGAAAAGTAACTAAACTATAAATATACAGGTACGGTTATAGTATGATATTGATATAAATAGGAATCTTGATACTTTGTATGTAAAGTCAAAAATCTATAGTAACGCCATCTAGCGAAAACCTAAGTAAAGAAAAGGGGACCTCCAGTTAAATAGGTTTTTAAATTGGTTCTTTTATTCATTTACTAACTGATCTACGCGCCTTCATCTGCGTTCGTTTGTTTCTTTTTAATTATGCTCGGCTCCTATTATATTAAGTGTGATGTTAACCATCCTATCTTAGGCACGCAAATAAAACATATACTCAATTTGCAAAATCGTGTGCGTTTTAACAAATCGAAAATTCCTGCACCGATTTCAAATTTTCACACGATACACAACCCTCTTCAGAAATTATTTTTATCTGCCTCCGTGGCGCAGTGATGATACTGTATGTGACTGCTGTGCTTGAGGTCTCAGGTTCGATTCTCGAGTCAGATCAAATGTTTGTATGATCTGCAATTTTTGTTTTGGAGTTTGGGTGTTTTCTATGTATAATATGTATGTATTTATAAAAAACAAAAAGTATATACATGTATGTATCAGTTTTCTAGTACCCATAATATAAGCACTGCTTAGTTTGGAACTAGATGGCGTTGTGTGTCCGAAATATTTATTATTATTTTTTCACGTGAGGTTTGTTTTTTATTTCTCGTCAATGCAACCATAAGGTGCCACAGCGAAGCATGATATGGTACAGCTAGCATTTAATACCTTTGTACATAAAACCTAATGAATACAATTTTGTACTAAGTCTTTGTACAATAAATATATTATTATTTTGCATAAAAAGAAATTGCAACAAACACATAACTCTTAGCTAAGTCATTTGACATATATCAGTCTAATAAATGTCAATATTAAGATCGAGTACACTTCTCACACGAACCATATAAAAAGAAAACACAGGTTCGATCCCCGGTAGAACATATTTGTACGCATCAATTTGTTTACTACCAAGTAGTCTATGAAATTAAGTATAAACATGTTAAGTAATATTGTAAGAGAAAAGTCGCTAATAAAAAAACACTGCGCTAAAAATAGCGCTATTTTTATATGAACATACTCGTATTATGAATTTTGTCACAAATATATATACGTATATCTGTACAATGCGGTCTGTATGTGTTCGTGTGAAAAATGATTAAGACAGCGTGTTACTTTATATAACTTGAACTTGAAATCTTTCTTTTTCATTAACAGCAATAATTATCAAACCACAATTTCATTTTTAAAAATAAATATTTGATGATAATTTCAAATCGTTGAACGACTTTGAGATTTTTAGTTTCAGATCTCATTAAAAAATGTAATTCTCGTTCAATTCCAAAATGATTAAGTAGCTCCCAATACGAGATTATTTAGACTTGAATCCAATTTTAGATTTTATTCAATCCGATTTAGATCCTTAATCAAACAATCTAATTTTTTCACAAATTAAATTTGGTGTTAACCAAATGATGTATAATTTTTTTGGCTATCAGCTACAGTTTTTATTAAGCTCTTCAAACGACGTTCCTCTCGTTATGTACATCTCGTCTTCTGGCTGAAGCCCTTACGGAAGCCCTGACAGAAGCCCTACATCCTATGGCACTTGGAGCGGCCCGGATAAATTCCTGGGGCGCAATGGTAGTAGAAACTGAAGGTCGCTTGGTGTATTTTCCTGGGTTTTCTTCATCTTCCTCTACTGTTTTCCTGTTAAAAAATAATGTATTAGTGTTTTGTAATTCAATAGATGGCGCTGTCAAAACTTAGATCGCGCTATAATTTTTCTTACTTGAACTTTTTGATAATATCTGTTTGGGTGGAGGCTCATTTAATTAATTTATAAATATAAAGTGTAAAAGTGAAAACGCAGTTTTGCAATATTAAAATTACATTTTATTCTATTTTATAGAATATCCCTAATATTGTAATTGTATTTGCAGTATAATGGATTTGTTTTAAGTTAATTCTTAACATTCTTTTCTCTAATTAATAATAATAGTAATCTTTATTGTTACAAATAACCTTTTACAATTTCTTTAGAGCTAAAAATTACAAGGTTTTAGATAAAGGTCACACAATTAAACTAACCCTAACTCCCAAACTAGGTATTCCTGTGACTTGGGAATTAGTGTTTTGCTGTTACAAAGACAGATTAATATAGGTTTGAAAGGTATAGATAAAATTAAATAAAGTGCGTGTGCGTGTGTGTGTGCGTGCGTGTGCGTGTGTACAACGTGTGCGCGTGTTCGTGTGCGTGTATATATGTGTGTGTTTATGTATATGCAAAATGGATATATGTATCTATGTGTAGGAATGGGTATATGCTTACTGCTGGTGGTGAAATAGCCCTTCAGTTTGTTCATAGTCTAGGGTTTGTAAAAAAGCTGTTGTTCTAGATTTCACTTCGTTTAGAGTTAGCCCACACAAAGAAACCGATTTGCAAATTAATTCTTTATAATTAACAAGCGTATAATTCTTCCTCTTTAATCACTCTACCCATTGCTAAAAACTGCGTTCAAATCCGTGTAGTACTCATAGTTTAAAAGACATAAGCGAAAAGACTGATAGGAGATATGCTATGTAGGATATCAAGAAAATGTATACCTGGAGAAGCAGGGGATATCCCAAAACCTTTGGTTCTTCCCGAAGTCCTCTCCATCAGCTAGTGTTAGAGGCATCTCCGTGTCCATGGTCTCTGGTAGGAACAGGCAGAGGAGACCACCAGCGATTCCAAGAGCACCAAGGATCAAAAGTGGCAGATCTTGAGAGATGTTGGCCTGGGGAGATAAAAATATGTTGTTTAAACCAATTCTCTTGTATGTATACTATTGTACGCACTAATTTGAAGGAGAACAGGTGATACTTTAGTCCAGTCCAGGTCCTGATGTCATCTAACCATTAAAGTGGCATGGTGGGCAAAAAAGAGAGATATAAGTGGTTGTTTTTCCGTGTGAGAGCCACGCTTCGGCATGAATGGGCCGGCTCGACCAGAGTGATACCATGGCCTCACAGAAAACCGGTGTGAATACCGAATACCCCAACCCCTTCCCCCATTCCCTCTCCCCATCCCCCAAAGGTCGGCAACGCACTTGTGACGCTTTTGGTGTTGCAGGTGTCCATGGGCGGCGATAATCGCTTACCATCAGGTGATGCGTCCGCTCGTTTGCCCCTTATTCAAAAAAAAAAGACGTCCGATTTAAGTATTTTGACTTGTCAGTCGAATTCCACTTACCAAGTAAACCACGAATGGGGCAACAATTGAAGCAACATAACCCATTATGTGTATTAACGCCACACCTTGGGCTCGCACCACAGTTGGCAATAGTTCTGCCGCGTACTGTAACCCGATATTGTAGGAAATGTTCACGGCAAAACGACCCAGGATAGCCAGAGAAGCTGATGGTCCACCTGTAAAAGAAATACAGATTGAAAGAGGAACATTGACAGAACAATTTTTTGTGAAGATGTAATTTATCATACAAAGCCTGCCTCGTTGGTCTAGTGGTTAGCGTAAGCGACTGCAGATCAAGAGGTCTCGGGTTCGATTCCAGGGTGGCACTGCTATTGAGTTTTTCTTAAATTAATTCTTAATAGCAGCCCGGAGTATGGAAAATGGCGGTGTTTTCCGCCCGTGGCTCGGAGAGCACGTTAAGTCGTCGGTCCCGATTGTCATGAACATCTATGTCAATCGTTATTGGGAAGCCAGTGACTTCGAATATACTGACAACTAGTTCGACCTTCGAATTCAGTTCACCCAAGTTCAGTTCAGTTCAGGGTAGCGGTGGTCCGATGCCAGTCGCTCCGTGTAAAACCTGATATTCAGGTAAAAATAGTAGCAGTACGTTTACACTCCATTTTTTCTTTTCTTTTTTAAATGAGACAAACATTCCTGTGTCGCGTGGAACTTTACAAACAAACAACATTATTTAGAAACCACACAAAGTGTGGTAACATGTGCGGTTTAAATCAACAACACTAAGTGCAGTTGAAAACGGCTAGCTTAAACCAGTAACCTGTCCAGTCAGCACAATTATTATTACTAACAAAATGAAGTAGTCTCCACAATAACTTACCTGCAGGTACAGCCGTTGCTAGTAAACTGAAGATACCACTGAACACCATAGAACCACACGCCAGCCACCTCCGGCCCCATCTGGAAAATTATACACCATTAAATAATTATCAAAACTTACTTCGTAAGGAAAGGATTATGTAAGTGACATAAAAACCAGGCCCTTGCTGATGCCGTCGTTAAAATATATCAACCAATTGGTAAGTGCATGCTATCAGATGAACTTCCTGTGTATTTGGTGGCTTAGTGGGGAACATTGACTAAAGGGTCCGTAACACAAACATCAAATTTTCAATGAATATTGTGACACATGTAACTCTCTTTGTTATGGTTAAGGGGAAGAGGGAGGTTTCAACCCAAGCGTCACACGTTCGTAGCTTCACCTTAGTCCCTCTCTAGCTAGGCCACGCCGCGAGGCGAAGCTAGTATCTTTATAAATTGTAGCCTATGTGTTATTCTGATGTATAAGCTATATTATTGTAAAGTTTTATCAAAAACCATTCTGTAGCTTTTGCGTGAAATAGAAACAAACGTACTCACTTACATACTCACAAATTATCGCGTTTATAATATTAGTAGGATGTCAAAAGAGAATGCAGAGTCAAGTCTTATCTCGACGCAAAGACAGTCAAGCTACTGAGAAATGTCCTGTAATCGACGACTCAAGACTCTATATATCTCTGTCGAAGAATCTGGTACTGGGGGTTAATCTATACATTTCAAATTATGGCCCTGACTGACTAGTTCATCGACACAGAACCTTAACCTCTAGGGCTATAAAATTGACATTTTGACAGCTAAAACTTCTTGGAATGAAGTTCCTTATCGCGCATTGCGAAAGGGGGCTAGACGGAAAAAAATAAGGCGAAAAGTTGTAACGACACTTTTTGCTATTGTAAGACGTGCGGCGTGCGCATGTTTCTCTGTCTGTCTCTCTCTTATAGAAAGCAAGCCAGATATTTTCGTTTCGTTTTTCTATTTCGCATTGAACAGTGTGGTGTCGCGACGATTATTTTTGTTAAGTGTATATAGGTTTTTTGTATAATAAAGTATTCAGTGATTTACCTGTCAAGAACTGCTGTCAGGAAAGTGTCAGCTGGAAGTTCCGTAGCTGACGCAATAGTAAACGTCAGGAACACATCTAAACCCAAAGAACCGACATTCCTGACGTGACCGTCGAAGACTAGGGATATTGCCATCCAGATGACGATGAGGAGTATCGCGTTCTTTCTCAATCTTGGTGTTTTGAAGAGATCCAGCACTGAGTAAGTCCTGGATTCTGATTCTGTTTCCTTCATGTGTCTTAGAGAAGATTCCTGTAAATAAGTTTTCATATTTCAATATTTACGAAAAGCAACTGTAGTCACATGCCATCATTATCATCAAAAGCTTTTTAGAGCTAAAATAAAAATGTTCATTTAATAAAAAAATATTTGAACTGATTCTCCAACTATCTTGGGCAACAGTGTTAAATTGCGCTATACTCCGAAACAAATATAGGGTGTTTTTTTAAGCTAGATAGAACTTTAAATTGTAAAAAGTAACACAAAAAATTAAATTTTGATGAAACTTTTTTTTTTATTTGTTTCAGTATACTCTGACAAATCATCATGAATAGACTCACGCTTGAACAACGCTACGAAATTATCCAAATTTACTTTGAAAATCAGCTCATTTTTGAAGAAATAAGGTCCGATGATGCCACCAGCGTGAAAACCGCACCATACGGTGCATTTTTCTGGATGTAATGGAGTCTGTAGGGTCTGTTGTGGATTGGTCTCACTCCATATGCGGCAATTTTGCTTATTAACAAACCCGTTAAGCCAAAAATGCGCCTCATCGCTGAACACAATTTTGCGATAAAACAGTCGTCTATAAGTTGCGCGAATCGACGACTGATTTTCAAAGTAAATTTGGATAATTTCGTAGCGTTGTTCAAGCGTGAGTCTATTCATGATGATTTGTCAGAGTATACTGAAACAAATAAAAAAAAAAGTTTCATCAAAATTTAATTTTTTGTGTTACTTTTTACAATTTAAAGTTCTATCTAGCTTAAAAAAACACCCGTTACTTGTAAATCACACAAAAATTTGG
The DNA here is from genome assembly GCA_916048165.1 of Spilarctia lutea. Lineage (NCBI taxonomy): Eukaryota > Metazoa > Arthropoda > Insecta > Lepidoptera > Erebidae > Spilarctia > Spilarctia lutea. The sequence continues at coordinate 2,269,827 of OU696498.1, read as the reverse complement.
TCCGACCAAGGATTTGAACCCGAGACCTCAAGCACAGCAGCCGCATTCACTACCACTGCGCCACCGAGGCAGTCAGTCAGTTATCTTTTTTAGTTAGCTATCACGATACCCACAGCATGAAAAGGAAGGAGTGGGAGCGGGGATTAGTATTGTCTAAATTTCTGATAGTGTCATAGTCGAGGTTAATTGGTTGCTAGTTATTTAAGTTCTATGTGGAGGAACGGGTGTTATGTCCCTCCAACACAAAGAGAGGATCCTCCGACCAGGCAAGGTGATCATGCCTGGCGGGCTACTGCCCAACAGTTGAAGTTGGAATGTTGTATATATGATAATCAGCGCGAGAACTTCTGTTGCGCGATTCAGTATCGGTAGTTACTCCGTGAAGTGCGTTACTTCGTAGTTCAGTGTATCTTCGGTAGGTGGCGCTGTAGTAGGTTACTGTTGTGTTGTAAGTGGAAGTCGCCACATTCCACTAAATTCTAGGTTAATCTAGATCCTAATTAATTATTAATAATATAAAAAAACTGCCTCGGTGGCGTAGTGGTAGCGTATGCGACTGCTAAGTTTGAGGTCTCGGGTTCGATTCCCGGGTCGGACCAAATGTTTGTATGATCTGCAAATATTTGTTTCGGAGTTTGGGTGTTTTCTATGTATAATATGTATGTATTTACAAAAAAATAAGTATAAAAGTATTCATATCAGTTGTCTAGTACCCATAACACAAGCTCTGCTTAGCTTGGGACTAGATGGCGTTGTGTGTTAGATGTCCGGTATATTTATTTATTATTTATTATTATTTATTTCTATTGACGATACTTACCGTGAAATCACTAAGGACCTTGTCTGGGATTTTGGTCTTATTTATCCTTTGGAATTTCTTCATAATAGTCAAAGCCTTGTCAATTTTGCCCTGGGACACAAGCCATCTGTAAAAAACACGCATTACATACTCGTACATTTTTTAAATAAGATCCATATAAAATTAGAGCTCAGTTTTTCGATCATACCTTGCACTCTCGGGAACCAACCAAGGTGTAGCAATAGCCAATGCAAACGGCAAACTGGTACCCATAGCGAATATTCTCCAATCATCAGCCCACAATGCTATCCAGGGCAGCAGAGAAGCCGCCAGAGTGAAGAACAGAGCAATGGACATATTGGCCACAAATGTTCGCCATTTGGGTCCAACATATTCCACGACTGAAATAAATTCATCGATATTAAATTATTATAAGAAAACATTGGAGTGATAAACTATGATTACAGAATAAACTGAATATAAAAGATAACCGCTGGCGCATTGAAGCTCTTCCTAATTTTTTATGCATAAAAAATTCATTAATCATTTAAAACAAATACATGAACACGTTTAATATTGTTTACTGAGTTTTGTGAAGCACAGCAAACTACATACAATATACAAACACTACCGTGGAAGAGCCACGCTTCGACATGCATGGTGGCCCATCATGGTCATGGTATCACTCCGTTTGAGCTGGCGCTCAAACGGAGTGATACCACTGCTTCACAGAAAACCGGTTTGAAACAGCGCCTGCGCTGTGTTTCACCGAGTGTGTGAGGATACCGGAGGCCCTATCCCAACTCCTTCCCTCATCCCCTTCCTCATCATCCCCCAAAGGCCGGCAACGCACTTGTAACGCCTCTGGCGGTAATCGCTTATCATCAGGTGATACGTATGCTCGTTTGCCCCCTAATCCATTAAAAAAAGATGGGTTGGCAAAATAAAGTCGTAGGTTTTAATAGATCCAGCCGTTAAATAGAAATACACCGAGCATTCCTAGCTTAGTAGAACGTCGCTAGGAATGTAATACGTACACGTTAATAGAAAACTAATAAATGTATTGGAATGATATCTCTCGACGCAAAGTCATGTGGTCAAAATAAAATATTAGCTAATAATACATGAGAATAGGGAAGTGTGATTGTAGAAAGAAAACCGATGCGAAACATTTGCAAAACTTGTCTAAAAGAGCAGGTTTTTCGGTTTTATTTTATAGTTAGCTAAGTGACCCGACCCGAGGTGGCAGAATACCGGGCAAGACACCTCGGATCACCGGGGTCACTTCCTGAAGTCGTCGGCAACGTGAAGGGTCTGCTAGGCTTCTTGGAAGAACGTGGAGTGGCACGAGTAAAGCCATCCCATCACGCAAAATAGGCGCACTGAAGTCGTCGATTTGCGGAAACCCAGCCCGCGAGTTTCAAGATTCAAGATTCAAGTGACCCGATCCTTTTTTTTTCTGTGAACCCTAATATTCCCGCTACTGCCAGGCATCAGGCTTGCGTTTATGGAGGACGGTGATCGTTTTGCGATCTCCAGCGCCTGAGTCGCCTGCGGTGCCTGACCCGCTCCCGGGCCCTGCGCGCCCGAAGAGTTCTAAACCTTGAGTGACCCGACCCTGGTTATCATAATTCTATACGAGGGGTTTATCGAACTTGTGGGGGAACGGGTATCATGTTCCATCCAACACAAAGGGAGGATCCTCTGACCAGGCGAGGTGATCATGCCTGGCGTGCTACTGCCCAACAGTTGATGTTGGGATGTTGTATATATGATAATCGGCGCGAGAACTATTTATTGCACGATTCAGGATTTGTATTTGTATTTCGGTAGATGGCGCTGCTGTATGTCATGTTGTATGTGGAGGTCGCCACATCTCTTACGACGTTCAGGGTCAATAAAGATGGTGACACTCCCAATTCCTAACCAATATCTTTCTGTTACAATGAAGAGTGTAAAAGAACTTACCAAGTATGTACATCATAGTAAAGCAGTTATCGAACGCCAGTCCAACCAGGAACCGGCATAAAGCGAAAGACCAAAAGCTGCTGCAGAATGAAGTACTGACTCCTGCTATGAAACCCAACAGGTTTGTGCCTGGAAGAGAAGAGGAAACACCATTTAAAGTGTTTGTGTAATGGTTAGTTGTCCTGACTGCTAATGCTCGGTTCCTATATTTAACGAATCGTCATCGTGTTTTTTCTACAATCGACTACGAGTCGTAAATATCGTTCCTCAATTTTTTTTTTTAGGAACCATTTTAGCTTACGCCCCGTATAATATACTACTATTCGTACCTAGAACGGATCGTTTTTCATATATAGGAACTGGGCATCAGTCAGTCGTGTCAAGTCAAGGACAAATCTTTGAGTGATGAAAACGATCATTTGTTCTGGGTGTTATTTATTTATGATAGGTATGTCTTTAGAAATATAAAAGCAGTTTGGTTACCAAAATACTGGCTGTTTGTCCGTATCCATACGTTTCCTGTCACGTTGTTGCGCATGATAAACCCCGAAACTATCTAACCAATTTTCATGTTTATCTAATGTAAGTTTGAGAGCTGGCTAGATTGAAAAAAGGCGAAGACCACGTTGCCTCGGTCCAGTACTATATTATTTGTAATTCTAAAATTTAATTGAGGACCGGTAATTACATAAGGCGTTCATAGCCCAGTTGCAATCGGTGATTAGAAATAATTATTGAATGTAAGCAACGACGGCGCGGTCAGTTCCTGGATGGGTGACCGCTGGTAGCATGTTACCATGAGCGTCTCCGTGATTCGGAGGTCATGTTAGACAGTCCGTCCCGGTTGTCATCATAGGATAACAGTCGTGAAGCTTAGTTTGGAGGCAGAAAAACATCCAACGGCAAGATTACGTAGCCACAACCTTGTCTTGCCAGTCCACAACCAGCGTGGGGACGTATGGCCTTAACCCTCTCCTGAGAGGAGACCCGAGTTCAGCAGTGGGACGTTATGGGTAGTTGATAATTACAATTCTATGGTTTGGAATATAATGACAGTTCTTACCAACTAAGGCAGGAATTCTTCCATATTTATCAGCAATCCATCCAAAGACTAATCCACCTACAATAGCTCCGCAGAAGAATATAGCTTGAGCCGTGGCAGCTAAGTTGTCCTGCTCGCACACCCAGTCCAACTGGAGATAGGAAAGAGATATATGAGAGTTAGTTAGGTAGGGCTAGCTCGACAGATGTAGTACTAGCCTCAGAGAGGTAAAGTAATTCTTTATTCACTGAGTGAGTGAAGTTATGCGTGTGTGGTCTGACAAGTTTCCGAAATATATATATATATAGTATTAAACTTATTTAATATTACCGTGGAAGAGCCACGCTTCGGCATGAATGTCCCGGCTCGATTGGAGTGATACCACGGCCTCACAGAAAACCGGTGTGAAATAGCGCTTGCGCTGTGTTTCACCGAGTGAGTGAGGATACCGGAGGCCCATACCCCAACCCCTCCCTCCATCCCCCTCCCCATTCTCTAAAGGCCGGCAACGCACTTGAAGCCTCTGGTGTTGCGGGTGTCCATGGGCGGCGGTAATCTCACGCGGGGTATAGGCTTCCGGTAACCTCACTCACTCGGTGAAACACAGCGCAAGCACTATTTCACACCGGTTTTCTGTGAGGATTCATGCCGAAGTGCCTTTTGGGGCCTATGGAAATAAATGATTTGACTTTGACTTTTGACTTTGAAGCGTGGCTCTCCCACGGTAATATGAAGATACATTGATTTTGAAGAAGGACATGTAGACTTCTTACTGCGATAACTGGCATTAATATGGCAGACCAAAATACAAATTCAGATCACCGTCATGATCATGAACAGGTTTCTCCTTAAAAAGGAAAACGGGAGGAGAAATTGTGTCAATTTTTCCTGCTCTTTACCGAAGTCACCTCAATACTGACCTCAGAAGCTATAGTATCATATGGCACATCACTCTTGTTGTACTCCCACCCATGCTGGCATGGCACCACGGGCCACTCATCATCAGGGGTGGTCCGACCCTCAGCCAGCGCTGCCTTGAAGTCTGCGGAGTACATCTTGCACCGGTCGTGGGAGAACGGGCCTGTCGATGGTGGAATGGCCAGGGCTCGTCTGGAAAGATAAAAACTGAATTTTAGTATATCTATCTATACATATCACTTTAATTAGTAGGTACTAGCTGACCTCCACGGTGCTACCCGCGGTACGACAATAACCGCGGGCAATGACGCGAGGCGAAACAACTATCTTTATAAATTGTATCCTATGTGTTATTCTGATTTATAAGCTATATTATTGTAAAGTGTCATCAAAATCCATTCAGTAGTTTTTGCGGGAAAGAGCAACAAACATACTCACTTTATAAATAAATATTCCGGACATCTAACACACAACGCCATCTAGTCCCAAGCTAAGCAGAGCTTGTGTTATGGGTACTAGACAACTGATATGAAAACTTATACACTTTTTTTTTTCTGTAAATACACACACATTATACATAGAAAACACCCAAACTCCGAATCAAATATTTGCAGATCATACAAACATTTGGTCCGACCCGGGAATCGAACCCGAGACCTCAAGCTCAGCATTCGTATACGCTACCACCACGCCAACGAGGCAGTCATGATTTTCGCGTGTATAATTTTTTTTTTTTTTTTTCTTAAAAAGACAACTCCCACATTAGGAATAAACATCCTGTGTCGTGGGGGACTTTACAAACATACATGAAACGGACACAAAGAACATCCAGACTCGGGACAACAATTCGTGGATCACACAAAGTGTTGTAGGTACCGCGTGGGATTTGAACCCACGACACTTGGCGCAGTAGCAAGCGACATGGCGACCGCTGACACCACTCGGCCAACCGTGCAGTCATATTAGTAGGATTGTCTTTATTGTATCTTTCATTTTATGGTGTGCAATAAGGAGTACCTACTTACCTATATCTAAAAACGAATACGTGTAGGAAAAACCTTGTACCTCGTTTTACTAGAATTATGTAAACAGAGCAGTGTGAAATGTGCCTCAGTTGATGTTTATACAGGGTGTAAAAAGACTACTACCGAAAGCTTGGGGGTTGCAATCAGACCATGATACTGAATAGGTTTAGCAAAAAGAAAACGCAAAAAAAAAAAAAAATATCTAAGTCCTTTTATGTTTTTATCTGCTTACATACACATAGTACAACATAATAGGACCCAAACTACCTAATTATCTCATTTAGAAAACCAAAAAACAAATAAAATCAATAAAACAGCGATGTATTTTGATAAACAAAACAGCTGATCGGGTGAGTGCAATGACCTTGGCCGGGCGCATAGGTATTCAAGTAGCTACGCGGTGCACGCAATAATACATTACTGGCTTGTGGAATTATTAAAAATATTGACACATTGTTTTTTACGGCTAAAATTTTTTTTAAGGACAACTGTTTGGTTTTTTTTATTAGTTTTGGGGTGCTGAATCAGCCCCTTTCGTTTTCGGTAGTCGTCTTTTTACACCCTGTATAGAGGAAGAGAGTAGAAAGCTAAAAAAATCCGCCAAATGTGTGAGCTAGTCATTAAACACGCGCGTACAACTATTTCGATATTTAATATCTACAGAGATTATTTTTGACATAAATTTCGTTCCTCATTTCTCACTCGTACCACTTCGTTGACAGATTTCATTAAAAGGTTTACTCATTTTATCTTTTTGTTGCTGTATTGTTTTAAATTTTATAGTTGAGTGCGCTGCTTCAAAATTCATCTGCATCAGACTTCCTGGTATAAAAACGTTTTGTAATTTAATCTAACCATATACTAACTGACTAATTAGACAGAGTCGTAAACTTTTTTGTTACAAATTATAGCTTAAGCCATATATTAATACAGTGGTATATCCACTACACGAACTGCGCAGTAGTTTATACTGTCAGCACGCTGTTTTCTTCCGTCAGTGTTGTGGGTTCAAGTTGATTTAAGATTATTTATTTATTTATGTATTAGGTACATCATTACCTTCGCTATCATTTAGATATCGCTAGACTTTATAACAAACTAAATTTAATTTATGAAACTAAAATCTTAACTAATCTATACTAATATTATAAAGCTGAAGAGTTTGTTTGTTTGAACGCGCTAATCTCAGGAACCGCTGGTCCGATATGAAAAATTATTTCAGTGTTGGATAGTCCATTTATCGAGGAAGGCTATAGGCTATATATCATCACGCTATTAGTAATAGGAGCGGAGCACCAATGAAGAATGTTTCAAAAACGGGGGAAATTTTCACGCTACGGGCAATATAAGACGCAAACGAAGTTGTGTGGGTCAGCTAGTGTTTAAATAAAACTAATTATTAAATTGTGGCTCAAGGGACTGGAATTTGATGATGTTGAAAGCCTTTTAGAAATAGTAAATAGAAATAGAATAGAAATAGTGAAGTAATGAATAGTATCACACACACCTTCACCACATACACAATATACACATTCTAACTAACAGCTGCAAATACACAGCACACACACACACACACACACACACACACACACACACACACACACACACACATACACATTAACCTACACCCGTATACAAGCATATTTATTTATAGTGTCCACCATTGCATTTTAACAATTGTATTTCTTGTCTTTGGAGGTTAACTGTCTCCCAACACACAGCTAACGCTATTTTGGGAGTCAGGGATATACAGAGTTATGTAATCCTTTTTTAGTTACAATAAAGAATTATTATTATTATCATTACAGGTTGTCCTAATGCGATAGAGAGGCTAACGTACATTTCTATTATTACGTCTATTGCTTTACAATTGAACAAAGAAAGACGTACAGTAACGAAATATAAACTCAATTAAAGTAACAATGAGTCTTAAAATTAAAAATAAAAAACAAAATACTACAACTCTTGAAACAAATTAAATTTACAAGACGATTTACAAATACACTCAATTGACACGAAAAAATATCTAAATCTTTGTGAACTTCGTGTCAAACCATTTTGAATTTTATACGATGCATCTATTTATATTTAAATCTAATTCTAATTTAAGACTGCTTCTGTGGCGCAGTGGTAGCGTATGCGACTGCTGTTCTTCAAGTCTCGGGTTCGATTCCCGGGTCGGACCAAATGTTTGTATGACCTACAAATTTTTGTTTCGGAGTTTGGGTGTTTTCTATGTATAATATGTATGTATTTACAAAAAAAAAGTATATAAGTATTTATATCAGTTGTCTAGTACCCATAACACAAGCTCTGCTTAGCTTGGGACTAGATGGCGTTGTGTGTTAGAGGTCCGAAATATTTATCATTATTATTATTTATTAATTCAAACTGTAACTGTTTTGATAACGCGGTATATGTTACGTTAATTACGTGGATAATTCGTGTAAGGGGTGCTTTCTCAAGTAGGTTAGTCCTGGCTATTGGCACAGCCAATAGAGGCGGGCGTCGGCGGTCAGGCACGCATAGGTTCAGGTGGCCCAGTACCCCAGGATTATATACTAGACCACTTAGTACTTTTACTTCATACACAGCAAGCGTGTATTCACGTCGCACTCTAAGTTCGTTATATCTGACCATACCCAGCACAAACAGACTTGGGTACATCAAAGGGAAGCTAAATATTCTGAACACGTTCTAACATGCCACAATATTTTGCTTCATGCGGAGCCCAAATGACCGCACTATGTTCCAGCTACGAATTAATGCGTCATATAATACCTTCAGGGTTGTGATGCTGCTGAAACCAGACTGTCTTAGTATCAAACCGGGGTTTCTGTATACATAACTTATGAGTCACGTAGAAAAACTTTTTTATTTTTATGGAATAGGTCGCAAACGAGCAGACGTAATACCTGATGGTAAGCGATTACCGCCGCCAATGGACACCCGCAACACCAGAGGCGTCACAAGTGCGTTACCGGCTATTGGGGGAATGTGGAGTGGGATAGAGGGAGGGATTGGGGTATGGGCCTCCGGTACTCCGATACTCACTAGGTAAAACACAGAGCAAGCGCTATTTCACACTGGTTTTCTATGAGGTCGTGGTATCTCTCCGGTCGAGCCAGCCCATTCATGCCGAAGCGTGGCTCCCCTACGGTAAACTTGAAACAAACCTATTAATCCGTCTGGCCAGCATGAAATATTAGACCTAAACCTCCTTGCTTCTAGTTGCTTAAGTCCAGCAGTGGACTATCATAACCTGTGCAGTGTGCTGAGTATTCAACGTTAAATGAGGCTTTACCCAAAGGTGGAGTCAGTAGTATTGTTGCCAGATACAAAGTACTCGTGGAATCTCGATTTCTTAACAGCAGCTGTCCCCGGATACGTTTAATTTTAAACTCAGTATGACACGCCTTATAGCTTTAGTCGGTTCGATTCCGACACACCACAAATCCTCGGTCAGAAGAGTTTTTTGGACGGACAAATAGGGGGTGAGTTCACATTGCTTGGTAGAGTATTAGATGGATTTTGAACTTGCAAAGAACTACTGGTACATAAGTCTGGCATTCACTATAGATTCAAAAGTCACTCTGTCTGTGTTACGCTCTCACGGGTATACCTTAATACCGGTTTCAATGAAGGAAATAGGCTATCAGACACAAACACTGACGGCATTTAAAAGGTTAAAGTTCATTACTTAGATTCATAAGTACTTTTACTCTCAGTACTGACTTAAATGCTTTTATATATTGATATATATATGTATATATTTGGATTTTGTATATATATATGTGCATGTGTGTATGTATATATGTATGTTTATGTATATATTTTATTATTAAACATCATCATAGCTTTAAAACACCTACACTACTCTTTATTCCGTTCATTTCTTTCTCCGGTCAATATGTCCATCTAAAGGTTGCCTGGAAGAGATTGCTTTTGGCAATAAGGCCGTGCATTGTAAGCATCTTCTTGAATTTTAAGTTAAATAAATAAATAAATATTCCGGACATCTAACACACAACGCCATCTAGTCCCAAGCTAAGCAGAGCTTGTATTATGGGTACTAAACAACTGATATAAATACTTATATATATATTTTTTGTAAATACGTACATATTATACATAGAAAACACCCAAACTTGGAAACAAATATTTGCAGATCATACAAACATTTGGTCCGACCCGGGAATCGAACCCGAGACCTCATGCACAGCAGTCGCATACGCTACCACTACGCCACCGAGTCAGTATAATTTGTAATAAAGTATATTATATTCTATTCTATAGGCTACTCTTTAACACTATAACATACATATACGAGGGCGAAGCCGCAAGCAAAAGCTAGTCAAAATTAAAGGTATTTTAATATTTTCGTTCATGTAATAAATTCGGATATAAAACCATATTTTTTTAACAAAACCCTACATTAATTTCGACTAAGGAAATGAAACAATAGGTGCGCCTGCGCAGTCCACTGTTATCGCACCATTAGATATGACCTTATCGCAATTATTGACCTTTTTTGTTTTTTGACCTTTAGACGAGGTCATTGGCCAATTGACTGATTTTTTGGAATGTTCCAGAAGGAATTGCATAGGTAAGTGTGGTTTAGCAACTAATGTTATACCCGTCTTTATAGAGAAATATGCAGAAATTCGTAAAGCTGAAATTTTTAAACAACGTCTGCTATTTAGTTCAAAATCTAATATGTTAAACGAGCAATTTTTATATCTTTAAATAAATATAAATCATAGAAACGGTCATCCAGGTACTTATTCTAAAACGAATATTCATCAACAACCCATAACGTCCCACTGCTGGGCTCGGGTCTCCTCTCAGGGGAGGGTTAAGGCCATACGTCCCTACGCTGGCCAAGTGCGGGTAGGGGACGTTTAAAACGAATATACAGAAAATCAACTTCTTTTTTTTTGTTGACGTGGTGTAATATCCCTTCGAATCTCCTGCTCCTCGAGGACACAAGAGCCAGGAGTATGTGGTGTTCCCACTAAAAAAAACACCCCGACGAACGGTCTCTGACGCCCTACTACGGGCGGACCCGGACCATATTATTTCAGGTCCTCCCCGAATTGAAGTCGTGCTATTCTGGCACTGATAGAAGATCAACCTAAAATGATGGAATTCGTGCTATCGTGTTTCGTTAGTAAGTGCGAGACCGGAGGCCCAATGATACAGAAGCATCTCACTAGGCCGCCATAGTGTAGATCACCATGATGCATTGTCAGCATTTGCAATGAGTATGGTGACCACCACTCTTGGATTCAACTTATGGTTTCTATCAGACTAGAGTCACTTTGGCAGGCTTAAACATAAAAAATGTATGTATTTAAATATATACGACTTGACTAGACGTAGTAAAAAAACTCTATTTTGATATGTCAAGTTATATTGGTCATTGAATAAAACAAGAAATTGAACGAAAGATTGTCAAACAGTCGTATTTTGTTTTAGTGCCAATTGAAATACATCATTTGTTAAATTATCACGGTTCATGAATAACAGCCTGGTGACAGACGGACGGACGGACAGCAGACGGTCTTAGTAATAGGGTGTTTGGGTACGGAACCCATTAAAAAGTTTTTTATTATTTTTTTTGATCTTTTAAGAAGTTTCTTATAAGTATTTAATCTAATCTTCCGAAGTGCGTAAAATTTTTATTTAAATTAGCTGTTTTAACTTTACACATAGTAGGTACATGTTCTGATTAGGTTGGGATTTATGATTTTTTTGCCTACTGCCTCGGTGGCGTAGTGGTAGCGTATGCGACTGCTGTGCTTGAGGTCTCGAGTGCAATTCCCGGGTCGGACCAAATGTCTGATCTGCAAATATTTCTTTCGGAGTTTGGGTGTTTTCTATGTATGATATATATGTACAAAAAAAAGGTTTATATGTATTTATATCAGTTGTCTAGTACCCATAACACAAGCTCTGCTTATATTAGCTTGGGACTAGATGGCGTTGTGTGTCAGATTATTATTATTTATTATAACTGAAACGAATAAAAGCGTGTTAATAATACATAATAGATAAAAACATCAAAACAAAATGCCGTGACATTAATCCTATTTTATCTCAGCGATCGGTTAATTGCCGTATAATCGTTTATACTAGTTGAACAGCCTTCTGAAACCGGACATCCGGTATGTCTAACTATTCGTACCTTTGCATAATTATATTTAAAAAAGTATAACTTACTTCCACGTAAGAAAAAATCATTTTTATTGCACTGTTAATTACGTCATAATCCACTCCGGCCTTCAAAGTCCACTGCTGGACATAGGCCTGTCTTTAAAAAAAAAGTTTTAGGTCTACTTTACCACGCTGAGCAGTCGGGTATATGGGTTTTTTAAATATGGCCCTGTCGAAATGACTTGTGGGGGAAAGAGTCCCTCCAACACAAAGGGAGGATCCTTCGACCAGGCGAGGTGATCATGCCTGGCGGGCCACTGCCCAACAGTTGATGTTGGGATGTTGTATATATATATGATAATCGGCGCGAGAACTTCTACTGTGCGATTCAGGATAGGTAGTTTTTTCACAGACTCTGCATTGTCTTATGGAAAGCATAAGCAGAATCCAAGAGCGGTGGTCACCATATTCATTGCGAATGCAGATTCATTTCGTGGGAGAGCCACGCTTCGGCATGAATGGGCCGGCTCGACCGGAGTGATACCACGGCCTCATAGAAAATGTGCGAAATAGCGCTTGCGCTATGTTTCACCGAGTGAGTGAGGATACCGGAGACCCATACCCCAACCCCTTCCCCCATCCCATAAAGGTCTGCAACGCACTTGTAACGTCTCTGGTGTTGCGAGTGTCCATGGGCGGCGGTAATCGCTTACCATCAGGTGATACGTCAACAATGCAGCATGGTGATCCACACCATGGCGGCCTAGTAATGCTTCTGCATCATTGAGCCTCCGGTCTCACACTCATTAACGATCAATCAAGACAACACGAAGGCTGTTATTTCACGTTGATCTTCTGCGCGAGGGTAGTACTGCCCCGGTTGAGCCGGCCTAACGCCCAACCATGCAGAAATCTACTGCCCCGAAATTTGTGTCAAGTGTTCCTTCTCTTTACATACTTACATGAAGAATAATAATGAATATTTCGGACATCTAACACACAACGCCATCTAGTCCTAAGCTAAGCAGAGCTTGTGTTATGGGTACTAGACAACTTATATGAATACATATATACTTTTTTTTGTAAATACATACATATTATACATAGAAAACATAAAAACTTCGAAACAAATATTTGTAGATCACACAAATACTTGGTCCGACCCAGGATTTGAACCCGAGACCTGAAGAACAGCAGTCGCATTCACTACCACTGCGCCACCGAGGCAGTCGTCGAATATCAACTCTATTGCCTTATTATGTCACTGCATGTGTTATGTATGTGCTACATATGTATATTTCAAATTATAATCTAAGAATCAACAAACGTTGGCAAAGAATTTAATAATGTGATCACATTAAACAGTTTTTTAGGGTACCGTACGTGAATTGGAATTGTTTTTAAGGTCATCTTGCAGCATTTTTTTCTATAAACGCATGGAGAATTTAAATTTGATAGATTGAATTTTAAATTTTCTTTAGAACTGTAAAAATATCATCATTATTGGCCAATCGGAGTCCAATACTGAACATAACCCTTTCAAATCGCACGCCACTTGGTTCTTGCTAAAACTATGAATGAAAATAATATGACTTATAGTATATTAATACTCGTATAATAAAGCTGAAGAGTTTCTTTCTTTGTTTGAACACGCTAATCTCAGTTACCGCGGGTCCGATTTGAAAAATTATTTCGGTGTTGGATAGTCCATTTATCGAGGAAGGCTATAGGCTATCATCACGCTACTACCAATAGGAGCGGAGCTCCAATGAAGAATGTTTCAAAAACGGGGGAAAATTTTCACGCTACGGGCAATAGAAGACGCAAACGAGGTTGCGTGGGTCAGCTAGTTGTATTATATAACTGTGTATAAATAAGTTGATGATTTTTGTATGTTCTGGAATTTTCTTTTTTAAATCATTAGGTACGTTTATAATTAGCTTTAGATCCCGGCTTCACCTGCGTATATTTTATTTATTTTTTATTTTTAAAAAGACAATTCCTGCATTAGGAATATACATCTTGTGTCGCGGGGGACTTTACAAACATACATGTAACGGACACAAAGAACACCCAGACTCAGGACAACATTTTGTGGATCACACAAAGTGATGTCCCACGTGGGATTTGAACCCCCGGCACTTGGCGCAATAGCAAGCGGCGTAGTGGCCGCTTAAACCACTAGGCCAACCGTGCAGTCATGTGTATATGTCGGCTATCGTGGTTTATAAGTTTGGTGAAAATATATTTGAAATTGGTGTAGTGGTTTAGGTGTGCGGATGTAACAAACGAACTCACATTTATTATTTTATCACCATATTTTATTTATTAAAAAAAAACTCTCTGACTCTTAAAGTGTTGTATAAAAATATATTATTTTATATTTACGGTAAATTCTATATGGAACCCTTTCAGCTTAAGTCCTACTCGCAACTGTTAGGTATAATTGTATTAATTAATGGTAAATTATGATTGCAATGCGTCTCAGTGGAGCCCGAGTCTTCATTAAAAACCATGGCATAGAAAAATTATGAAAATTATCAAATACCATTCTAATACACCATTGTAAATACGCATACTAATGTTATAAATGCGAAATTAACTCTGTCTATCTGTCTGTCACGGCTAAACCACTGCACCAATTTCTTTTTATATTTTTTTTATTATATAGCGGTCAAACGAGCGAAGTATCGCCTGATGATAAGCGATTACCGCCGCCCATGAATATGCAACACCAGAGGCGTTACAAGTGCGTTGCCGGCCTTTTAGGAAGGAGTACGCACTTTTCTTGAAGGTTTGAAGGTCGTATTGGTCCAGGAACACCGCAGGCGACAGCTCATTTCACAGTTTTGCTGTGAGTGGCAGAAAGTTTCGGGAAAATCGCACAGTTGTGGACTGCCAACCATCTAGCTAGATGATGGGGATGAAATTTCTGTCGCGTAGGACGATGGCTGAAAGATGCGGCAGGGATCAATCCGAACAATTCCTCGGAGCACTCTCCATGGAGCCACATCTCTACGCAAAGCCAGAGAGTCTAACCGAATTGGAAGATCCTGGCAATCGACGATACGAGTCGCCCTCCGCTGAATGCGGTTCGCATTCATCATTTCAGTGAAATTAGGCATGGAGATACTTTGACTAATGAGGAAGTACATAGGGAGAGTACTGCTCCAGCTAACTTTCGAATGGCTTTTTCTCAGATATGGTAAATCTTAGAGAATAAGTATGAGGACAATTTTAGTGTATAATTAGCTGATCTACAATTTTGTTTTTTTTTGACCGATTGGTCAGAAAACCCAAAAAACCCATTTGTGAGCCATTTAATAAAAATAATTAAAACACGTAATCAATGGGGACTTTTGAGGCTTTCATTAGAGTGGTATTCCTTACGTGTCTGCAAATTTTCAGCTTGTTGGTAATTAATGCAAGGGTATTTTATCGACTAATTTGACAACGACAAAGCATAAACATCACAATTGCGGGCCAGTGTTGACTATATACATGTGCAAAGTATTTCTGCTTGATTTTGTGCAAAGTATTGAATGCCTCGATGGCGCAGTGGTAGTGAATGCGATTGCGGGACTGGTCTCGGGTTCAAATCCTGGGTCGGACCAAATGTTTGTGTGAACCCACCACCTTTGTCGTCAGGGTCGCTACCAAAAGACCAAAATCTGTACCACACCTTTCTCTATATCACAAAAGACATAAATCATTATTTTTGCTTTTAGACTGCCTCGGTGGCGTAGTGGTAGCGTATGCGACTGCTAATCCTGAGGTCTCGGGTTCGATTCCCGGGTCGGACCAAATGTTTGTATGATCTGCAAATATTTGTTTCGGAGTTTGGGTGTTTTCTATGTATAATATGTATGTATTTACAAAAAAAGTATATAAGTATTTATATCAGTTGTCTAGTACCCATAACAGAAGCTCTGCTTAGCTTGGGACTAGATGGCGTTGTGTGTTAGATGTCCGGAATATTTATTATTATATTATTATTTATTTCTTTCTTTTTAAAAAGATAATCTCGCATTACGAACATACCTACATCCTGTGTCGCGGGGGACTTTATAAACACATTAAACAGACACAATGAATCCAGTGTCGGAACAACAATTTGTGAATCACAAAAAGTGTTATTTCATGTGGGATTTGTACCATAAAACTGTGTGTTAATGGCGCTGTAGAAAGCGGCGTGGGGACTGCTTAAACCACTTAGCTAATCGTGCAGTCTATATTTGACTGCCTCGGTGGTGCAGTGGTAGTGAATGTGACTGCTGTGCTTGAGGTCTCGGGTTAAATCCTGGCTCGGACCAAAATGTTTGTGTGATCTACAAATATTTGTTTCGGAGTTTGGGTGTTATCTGTGTATAATATGTACGTATTTACAAAAAAAATAGTAGATAAGTATTTATATCAGTTGTCTAGTACCCATAACACAAGCTCTGCTTAGCTTGGGACTAGATGGCGTTGTGTGTTAGATGTCCGAAATATATTATTTATTTATTGACAATGTTTGTACATCAAAAACGTAAATCATTTTAAAAATATCAGTGTTATCGTTTATAGATTTAAATTAATAAATTACAATTATTGGACTAGTATTCCAAAGAATGCGGATATTGTTTCGTGATTTCATTCAACGCCAGTCTTTATCCTTGATGCAACTTAAATCCTTTCATTTCTACGTTTATTACAAAAACTACATTGTACGGTTATAATGTGCGTAATAACTACTCTGTTCCCATAGGTCATAGCGTAATGTTACTCTGTTTATCTGTCTGTCTGTTTGTTACGCTTCCACTACTAAACCGGTGCACCGATTTCAATAAAATTTGGTATGCAGATAGTTTGATTTTTGAGTAACGACATAAGCTACTCTTAAGCAACATACAAGCGGACAGAGCCGTAGGCCAAAGCTGGTTTTTAACAAAGGATTTGTGTAATGGTAAAATATGTAATTATCTTAATAAAATTTGCGCCACTTGAGATAACTGTTCAAATTAAATAATTAATGATTAGAAATTAATTAATTTCAGTAAGGATATTTTTAAATTATTTTAAATATATGACTGCACAGTTGGCCGAGTGGTGTCAGCGGTCGCCATGCCGCTTGCTACTGCGCCAAGTGTCGTGGGTTCAAATCCCACGCGGTACCTACAACACTTTGTGTGATCCACGAATTGTTGTCCCGAGTCTGGATGTTCTTTGTGTCCGTTTCATGTATGTTTGTAAAGTCCCCCACGACACAGGATGTTTATTCCTAATGTGGGAGTAGACCTTTAAAAAAAAAAAAAAAAATGTATATGATCATCATCATCAGATCATCACTCATCCTGGCCTGTGAACGTCCTATATACTCGTATGTTTGCCGAGACGTGGTCTCCGCTCAAGAACCCGATTACCCCAACGGCTATCAGTTCTGCGACGAATCTATACTAATAATAAAGCTGAAGAGTTTGTTTGTTTGTTTAAACGTCTTAATCTTAGGAACCGCTGGTCCGATTTGAAAAATTTTTTCGGTGTTGGATAGTCCATTTATCGAGGAAGGCTATAAGCTATATGTCATCACGCTACTACTAATAGGAGCGGAGCACCAATGAAGAATGTCTCAAAAACGGGGGATAATTTACACGCTACGGGCAATATAAGACGCAAACGGGGTTGCGAGGGTCAGCTAGTATTAATATAGATTCACACATACATACAGACACGTCAAATTTATAACAACCCGTTGTGTTTGCATCAGAGGTAAAAAATACTCGATTTACTACTATTTATGAACTGTACAGCTATTAAACTGAATTAAAATAAAATACTCCACGTCTTTTTATGTTCAATAATTGTTTTTACATTTACACTATATAAAAACTCTTTAATATGTTAATTAAAGTGTTTTTATAGTGTTTATACATACAGACACGTCAAATTTTTAAACTTTAATATTTAAATTAAAGACTGGGTTCAAACGATATTTTAATATAACCTATTTATTATGGGTTTTTCTGCCTATTTGAAATAGATGATCATCGTCTACCTGGTTAAGGGTGACACAGGGGGTGGCAAGTAGGTTTTTTTTTTTTTTATAGAATAGTAGGCAAACGAGCAGACGTATCACCTGATGGTAAGCGATTACCGCCGCCCATGGACACCCGCAACACCAAAGGCGTCACAAGTGCGTTGCCGACCTTTGAGGGATGGAAAGGGGGATGGAGAGAGGGGTTGGGTTATGGGCCTCCGGTATCCTCACTCACTCGGTGAAACACAGCGCAAGCGCTATTTCACACCGGTTTTCTGTGAGGCCGTGGTATCACTCCGGTCGAGCCGACCCATTCATGCCGAAGCATAGCTCTCCCACGGGTTAAACAGTTTTACGGTCAGGCACTGCTGTACCATGTACAGCACGTAGCAATCTGCACGTTTGCCCTCTTAAAAAAATCTAGTGATGACGATTTTATATTTAAACTTCTGAAATGTTATTTTAGATAACCATCTTAGTGTAGTATGCGATTACATGGTCACAATTTGGCGCGGAAATCCTTAATTGAAATATAATTAACATTAAAACACAATGTATTTAGTGTTTTTACTTTAAATATTTAATAACTACTGTAATTCGCCCTTCAAAAATACCTTTCTACTATGCTGAGTGTTGCCATAAATATTGTTACAAAGAAAAACATCATTTTTTTACTGTACGTAACCTTTATAACTACTAAAGTGTGTTTTTTTTATTGTATAGGGAGCAAACGAGCAGACGTATCGCCTGATGGTAAGCGATTGCCGTCGCCCATGGACACCCGCAACACCAGAGGCGTTACAAGTGCGTTGCCGGCCTTTTAAGAAGGAGTACACTCTTTTCTTGAAGGTTTGTAGGTCGTATTGGTCCGGAATACCGCAGGCGACAGCTCATTCCACAATTTTGTTGTGCGAGGCAGAAAGTTTCGGGAAAAGCGCACAGCTAGTTTAATACTCGTACATTAATATGAAACCATTAAAACTGTATAAAGCTTTTTCGAAGTGATCCCCATTTGCTGCAATACTGTCTTTTAAACGTTAAGGCCAATTATCAACACCAACACGCACTCTTTGGCAAATTCATTACTGCCAATCAGTTGTAGGGACTCCAAATTATTATGGCGTTTAGAGCAAGCCTTACCCGCCACCTGGTGGTCAAATATGCAGAAACAGATCCAGCAAGAGAATCTGAGCACACAGACAACCCAGAACAGAGTTCTCTGGCGCAGACGTACAAGGAGACCCGACCCTAGCTGAGCTGGGAGGAGGGGTGGACAAAGAAGAAGAAGAGCAAGCTTTACTCTCTTAAACTGACCATGAATCATAAGGGGAGGGATTAAGATCAGGACTGATCCACACTATGGCGGCGTATCTATGCCTCTGCATCATTGGCCCTACAGTCTCATTATCCGGTAATTAATACAAAAAAGTAACAAAAGCTTTGATGACATTTTAATGATTAAATGATTAAGTGCAGTAATGGTGTCGTGATGTTGGTTTGATCACCTTCTTAAATATAATCGGCGAAGTAATTATGATTATAAATTGTTTCTTTTTGCGATTACAGTATGACGTTGAATCCAAATCAGTTTCATTAAGTGTTTCTAGCTAAACCATTAATGTTTTCTGCTTAATGACAGGAAAATGTAATTTAT
Source organism: Spilarctia lutea (assembly GCA_916048165.1). NCBI lineage: Eukaryota > Metazoa > Arthropoda > Insecta > Lepidoptera > Erebidae > Spilarctia > Spilarctia lutea. Next base: position 2,250,249 of record OU696498.1, on the reverse strand, counting down.
GAAGTCAAAAGTAAAACAAAGGATTTTGTTTTAACCTGCCGATGAATTACTTTTTAATTGACTTCTTCAGTCCATAGACAAATACGACTCAAGATTGACAGTTTGACTGCACAGTTGGCCGAGTGGTGTCAGCGGTCGCCATGCCGCTTGCTACTGCGCCAAGTGTCGTGGGTTCAAATCCCACGCGGTACCTACAACACTTTGTGTGATCCACGAATTGTTGTCCCGAGTCTGGGTGTTCTTTGTGTCCGTTTCATGTATGTTTGTAAAGTCCCCCACGACACAGGATGTTTCTTATGTGTCTTGTGTTATTTCTATGTGTCTTTTAAAAAACAAAAAAAAAAAAAAGAAACAAATGAAACAAAATGGTGTCTGCCTCGGTGGCGTAGTGGTAGCGTATGCGACTGCTAAGCTTGAGGTGTCGGGTTCGATTCCCGGGTCGGACCAAATGTTTGTATGATCTGCAAATATTTGTTTCGGAGTTTGGGTGTTTTCAATTTATAATATGTGTGTATTTACAAAAAATAAGTATTTATATCAGTTGTCTGGTACCCATAAAACAAGCTCAGCTTAGCTTGGGACTATGATGGCGTTGTGTGTTAGATGTCCGGCATATTTATTTATTTACATATTTATTTATACCTGATTTTGTTTCCCTCTTTGCTAAGGAGGGAAATGTATTTAATATATTTAAAATTTCTTTAATTTTCTTTTGATTCATTTCGTTTATATACCATCTGTCTGGAAAGCATTGTTTGTAGACTAAAATCTACATTTTAAGGAGAAGTTTATATCCAGCAGGGGGCTGTTGAAGACAGTTGAATTTTTCCTAGGGCTTCCTGAGTGTCAGAACTCGGTGTGTCCGTGGGTCACTGCTGTTGATCCCAATATTAAAAAGTTACAGTATTGGGCACGTGATGAAGATTAAAATTGTCGCGACTTCCACATACAGCACAAACATAAACATACAACAACGCCATCTATCAAAAACACACGGAACTACTAACTACGGAGTTATTACTGATCCTGAATCGTGATATAGACGTTCTCGCGTCGATTACATCTCAACTTAAACAATTCGGCCGTGGCCTGCCAGGCGTAACATCTCAACATCTTACCTGATCGAAGGATTTCCCTTTTGTATTGGACGGACATGACACTCGTTCCTCCATAAGATAAATAAAAACTTAACTCAAAGATAAGTAAACAATTGTTATTTTTACAAAATGTGTATTACCAGTTCCACTATTACAACAAAAAAAATATATAAATTAAATGTTAGAAATACTTTTAATGTAATTTTTAACTTTGTTTTGTTTATTCGACCTTAGTAATTATTGTAGCTCACGAACGGTATTTTTTAAACAATAAGTAATGCCGATTTGATATTCAAAAAACCTTTAAATTAACAATACTTGTAATTATATACATATATACTGAATCTCGCCAACGGCTCCAACGATTTTTATGAAATTTAATATGCAGGGGGTTTCCCGGACGATGAATCGATCTAGCTAAGAATAATTTTGAGAAAATTTATCAAAAAAAATACCGAGTAAAGCTATCCCGCCATAATCCACCATGAGAGAGCCACGCTTCGGCATGAATGGGCCAGCTCGACCGGAGAGATAGGTAGATAGGCTTCACAGAAAACCGATGTGAAATAGCGCTTGCGCTGAGTTTTATTGAGTGAGTGAGGATACCGGAGACCCATATCCCAACCCCATCTTTCTCCCCATCCCCCAAAGGCTGGCAACGTATTTGTGACGTTTGGTGTCGGGGGTGTCTATGGGCGGCAGTAATTGCTTTATATCAGGCAATACGTCTGCTCGTTGGCCACCTATCTAAATTAAAAAATAACTAATAAATGCTTCGAGCCTATTCTCATAGGAGGTTAGGGTCAGTTACAATCAGTCGTGGAGCGACTGCCATTAGATCTCCACAGCATAACAAAGTAGGTACTAAGCGACATCGAAGCTCTCTCATGTCTTTATCGCTTAATAGGTTTAGGAAAGGCAGATTTATATTACAGGGCCTAATTAACTTAATAATAGAAACTATTAAATTGTTAGTTATAGCTAAGCAATATATGTGTGAGTATATGTAAAGTATGTGTGAGTGTATGTGTGAGTGTATGTGTATTTATGTGTAAGTATGTGCGTGTATGTGTAATAGTGTGCGTGTACATATGATATGGCATTTTGTTACAGAATGGAGACTCTAAGAAGATCTTCTGTAGCATCATAATTAAAGGATTCTAACCAATTACAAACTCTCTCCTTGCATTGCTTTTTGGGCAGAGTGAACGTGAGTCTTTTAAGGTGTTGGTCGAGGCTCCTGGCAATCAATCCGTGAGCAGATATGATTATCGCAACAATGATCACCGAATCAACATTCCACATATCGATAATCTCGTGAGATAAATCCTAATGTTTTTCTTTATTAATTTTCACGAGATTCTCGTCATGAGGGACGGCAATGTCGACAATAATTATGCGGCGCTCCAATCGATCTATCAACAATAACAGATCGATCCTAACATAATTTAGCACGACCATTCTCGAGAACTGGGTCGGGCTCATACCTGTATTATTGTTATATGATATTGATGTATATGTAAAGATAGCACTCACCTTTCTTCCACGCTCATGTTAGCCAATTCAGGAATCCAACACCAATGTTGTTCAGGTACCAAAGTCATGAAGATTTGGGAGAAGTATACAAATGCAACGAAAAACGCGAAAGGTATCATCAAAAGGAACAATATCTTCTGGTACAGTCCAAATTCTCCTACGTATGGCAATAAATCATCGAAGTCTGTGTCTTTCTTCTTATCTTCGGCTTCTTTCTTGGGCACAGTTGTGTCTGCACTGTCATTTTCATAACCCTTGTTTACAAAACCACTGCTTAAATCTATATTGGATAAATTATTCGTTGTGTTATTAGAATTTGTTTCCTCTTCGACGTATGTGTTCCTTTCTTGGGGCGCCATTTTGTTTTTCTATGTTTTTTTTTCTTTAGTTTTTTTTCATAGTCTTGTTTGCTGATTTTGTGTCTGTAACAAAAAAAAAATTCTTTAAGATTTGGGCTTAGAATGTATGGTTGTTAGTTTTTTCCTGCGGATCTGTCTGTATATATGTCAGTTAGCGAAAGAGAAGGCTATGCCCTTCCACGAGAATCAAAGTGTCACCGTGCCAAAATTCATTGCTATCTTAAATTTATTCATTCATTAAATCTTATTACTATTTTATTCCGTTCTTGAAGGCAATATTAGTTTTTTATTCGCAAGTTTTCTAAGACAAAATATACACTTTTCGCTGATACTCCGCTCCTTTCGAAAATAGCAAGATTGTGTACAGTCTAAAGCCTTTATTGATAATTGGGCTATCTAATACAGAAATAATTTCTCAAATCGGGCTAGTAGTACCTGAGATTAGCGCGTTCAACCAAACAAACTTATCAACTTTATAATATTAATAATAACAGTTCCTGGAACAGGCTGTGCCTGGTATTTCTTTTTGGTAAATTTTCTAAACATTAATTCCTATCTAGGTGAACTTATCGCCCCCAAGATCGCTTGCATATTTGATGAAAATCGTTGCAGCTGTTTCCAAGATTTAGATATATATATATTTATATAAATATACAAAAATTACTCGTTTAAAGGTATTACATATAGTATAGATTTAGTCTAAGTATGATGTATTTCTAAAGTAAGGCTTCCTATGTCCAGCAGTGGACTGTTGAGCATTATTGATGGCGATGATGACGTCAAACCTTGCTATTTTTGAACAGTTTTATAATTAAACGGTATGTATATACTAATCTGTAGAAAACTTTATGGCGAATCCAAAAAATACTACCGTGGGAGAGCCAGAGAGAGCCAGAGAGAGTGATACCACGGCCTCACAGAAAACAGGTTTTTTTTATTGAATAGTGTCCATGGGCGGCGGTAATCGCTTACCATCAGGTGATGCGTCTTCTCGTTTGCCTCCTTTTCCATAAAATAATATATTTTAATAGGTGTTCCTATAAAATTATCAAGAAAATTTCAAAAAACTGCATCAGGGGCTAGGGAAGGGGGCTCCCCATAAACTAACCGCCAGAAGTACATAATTACAATTCAATCTGACAGCCAGGACATTGGTTAATGAGAAGGAAATATATGAAATGACAGTTTAATACCATACAATGGGTAACGGAGGGTGGCCATGCCGAAACAGTCGTGACATAAGTCAGTCCGTTCACTTTGATATTGACCTTTAATGCACCCAAGCAAGAACAGTCGTGGACCTCAGTGTAGGCCATGGTTGAATCATGAATAAGCTGGAGGCAGTAACCGCTTTTGACCTTGGGTCATGAATTATCATAGTGTTATGCTTAATATTGTTTATTTACTCCAGTCCTTAAAACATACTCGTAGCACTGTATGCAATGTATGTATGTATGTGTGAGTATGAGACGACGATGATAAAATGTTGATAGGCACAAAGTAATAACATAGAAATATTATATTATTGACTAGCTGAACCCCGCGGTACTACCCGCTTTTTTTTTGTTTTTTTTTTATTGAATAGTGGGCAAACGAGCATACGTATCGCCTGATGGTAAGCGATTACTACTGTCCATGGACACCCGCAACACCAGAGGCGTCACAAGTACGTTACCGGACTTTGGGGGAATGGGAAGAGGTATGGGGCAAGGGTAGGGTGTGGGCTTCCGGTACCCTTACTCACTCGCTGAAGCACAGCGCAGGCGCTATTTCACACCGGTTTTCTGTGAGGTCGTGGTATCACTGCGGTCGAGCCGGCCCATGCATGCCGAAGCGTGGCTCCCCCACGGTTTAGGCCGTGATATCACTCCGGAAAATAAAACCTACGTGCCAGTTTTATCACAAACGAAGTGCAATATATACAAATAAATAAAATTGGAGTGTCTGTTTGTAGTTTCAAATAAGCAGCTTTTCACAAAATGAAAGTATACACTTACATCAAAAAACTATTTTTGAATTTTTTTGTCTGTCTGTTTGTTCATGGTAATCTCTGGAAAGCCTGGACAGATTTTGACGGGACTTTCACTGGTAGGTAGTTAACGATACAAGGAGTAACTTAGGCTACTCTTACCGCGGTACGATGATAACCGCGAGTTCAGGGGTTCAGGGGTTCAGCTAGTCTGCTAAACAAATATATAAAATTTAAGTGTCTGTTTGTGCTTTCAAATAAGCAGCTTTGCACTAAATGCAAAGGAAAGTATATACATAAATCAAAACACCAATTTTTAAACTTTTTGTCTGTCTGTTTGTTTCGGCTAATCTCTGGAAAGGGCCTCCGTTATCCTCACTCACTCGATGAAACATAGCGAAAGATAATATTAGTAGAATAAACACTTTAATGAATCGCTTATAAGCTGAACTCATTTAAACAAAATTCGTTAAACAATTTACTAATTGGAGCGACTGTTTTACTGTAGGGTGACCAAACATAACCGTTATTTAATTATTTTGGGAATTAAATAAATTTCAATTTTTTAAAACGTTTCACGCGTATTTGTAGTGATAACTGATTACGATCATTGAGTGTACCCACCCCTATTCCTCCAATGGGTGTTGTAAAAGACGACTAATAGCCGTTTTCAATAAACTTATATAATATAAAAATAAAATATATTATAATTATTTATATTTTATATATTTTAACCGATATCATAAAGGAGGAGCTTTTCAATTCGTATGTATTTTTTTATGTTTGTTACCTCAGAACTTTCGACTGGGTGAACCGATTTTGATGATTCTTTTTTATTTAAATGCTAGTGCCTTTTGGGGGGTTGCTGTTGCTCGCGTCCGTAGGATCTACCACCTTCCGCTAGGCTTACCCTACACGTTCCCCCTGGGTGGTGCTAAATGAGCAACAACGCCGAGCAAGGGGCGGCGGTAAATAACCTGATAATGGCTTCCACAAGCCAAGAGGAATTAAATACTCTCTAAACAAAGTGGCTATGGTACCTTGGGAAAGTACTATAAGACTCATTTCCCAACCCCCTACTTTATGAAATGTCTGAAAATATGGAATATGATTTGTCGTGCGATCCGGCTAACCCCCGGCGCTCATCGGTATCCGGGCCGGCGAGTGTGAAATTGGCTACCGAAGACACCATTGAAGCGAGTGACCAGGCTTCTTTGGTTGTAAATGCTACTGGAAACAGAAAAAAACTAGTACAACAAGTGCTCCATCCAGGCCTGTTTATGAGAGACCGTAGTGCGTCCATGAGCAACATCTCAATCTCTGACAGTCATGACAGCTATGACGAAGGACCACAAAATGAAAATGTTATCAAGCCTCCACCCTGGCAAAAAGTTCCAGAACAAAGGAATCCAAAGCGACGGAGAATAACGGATTCACCAGAGAAACACCCAGTAAAAACGTCCAATAGCTTTAGTGGGTTAACCATCGACATTACTGAGGAGAACCAAGCTTCGGGGTCACAAGCCCTAGTGACTAAGTCAAACAACAAACCACCTCCTATAATTTTGTATGGTATACAGGATGTAAGCAAGCTCACAGAGCTACTAGGTACAGCTTTAGACACATCTAAGCTGACATATAAAATTATCAACAAAAATCAACTCAAGATTGTCGCAAAAGATATTGAAATTTACAAAAACATCATATCTATTATGCGAGAGAATGGTTTGATAGGCCACACCTTTAATCGTAAAGATATGAAATGCTATAGAATCGTTATACGCAATTTACATTCAACAACACCATTAAGTGCTATTAAAGATGCCCTGGAAGAAACTGGAAATACGGTCTCCGGTGAAATTATAAACGCTAAGTATGGTCCCGAAAAGAAGCCTACATCCACATTTTTTGTGAACTTGTTGCCTGGACCCAATAATAAGGCATCAAAGGATTTAAAAGTCATCTATCACCAGTCAGTAATTATAGAAGATCCTAGAAAGAGAAAATCAGTAGTACAGTGCCAAAGATGTCAACAATACGGTCATACGAAAAACTACTGCATGAGACCTTACCGTTGCGTGAAGTGTGCCGAAGCACATAAAACATCTGAATGCACAAAAATCGACCGTAACTCGGCAGCAACGTGCGCTTTGTGTTTGGGACCCCACCCAGCAAATTATAAGGGATGCGAAGTTTATAAGGAAATTCTAGCCAGAAAGACCATTCAACGACGGAATAAATTAAAAGATCCTACACTGTCAATCGCCCCTGAGACTACCAGGCTCCCAGCAGATATTACTGTTGAATCCAATAGCGAGGAAAAACAAGTCGATAAACAAAAATATAAAAAGACCTATGCCGAAACTGTTTACACAAACAAACCTCAACACGATGCTAATTGTCAACTGGATTTACTCAAGCTTATTGAAAACATCTTCATCAAACAGTCAGAAAAACTAGATCTTGTCTTACAACAAATGAGTACACTTCTTCAACTCATAACAACGCTAGTCTCAAAACAAACAAAATGACATCTTTAAAAATAGCAACATGGAACATCAATGGTTTAGCTCCCAACAAAGATGAAGTTGAAATGTTAGTAAACTTGCATGATCTTGACATTCTTCTTATATCGGAAACCCACTTTATCTCAAGCAGCCTGATAAAAATTAAAGGGTATCATACATACTCCACGAACCATCCAGATGGCACAGCACACGGGGGAACGGCAGTTATAATAAGGTCATCAATTACACATCATGAACTACCTAAATTTTGCTCAGATCACATCCAAGGCACCACAGTTGCAGTAATGGACCGAAATGGCAACATTAACATCGCAGCTGTATACTGTCCTCCCAAACATAGGGTAACGGAAGAGCAATTCAGTGAGTTCTTTGTGAGTTTGGGATCTCGATTTATTGCTGGTGGTGATTGGAATGCCAAACACCAACACTGGGGATCTAGATTGGTAACTACCCGTGGGAGATGTTTGAAGCGTAGCGTTGATAAAAACAATCTGACCACTATCTCCACCCCCGAACCAACACATTGGCCAACCGACCCAAGGAGACTCCCAGATGTCCTAGACTTCTTCATAATGAGAGGACTGTCGTGTCTCTTCTTCAAAGTCGAGTCTAGCCTTGACAGTTCGTCCAATCATATTCCTGTAATACTTACAATCAGTACTCAAGTACTCAGCCAGGAAAGACGTCAGTCGTTATACAACAAAAACACTGACTGGGACGCATTTCGAGAAACAATATGCAAGAAACTAAGTCTGCACGTTGCTCTGAAAACTGAAGATGACGTCGATACGGCAACAGAGAAATTTACTTTAACGGTCCAATCGGCTTGTTGGGAGTCTACTCCGGCAATACATAACTCGAGGCCAAGAAAAGCTAAATTGCCAGGAGACATCAGGCAACAAGTTCTTGAAAAAAGGCGGCTACGAAGAGTATGGCAAGCTGGCAGACATCCAGCTGATAAAACAGCCCTTAATAGAGCAATTAAAGATCTGAAATCATCTATTGCTAAGTTTAACAATGACTCAATGGAGGCCGTCCTGGAATCGCTTGGTGCTACAAATGCTACTAATTACTCACTGTGGCGCGCCTGCAAAACCACAAACAAGCCTTTGAATCCCAAGACGCCTATTCGACTAAGTAACAACCAATGGGCAAGAACGAAGCAAGAAAGGGCGAATGCATTTGGTGCCCATCTACGGAAAGTATTCACTCCAAACGAAGCTGATCCACATATTGATGATTCGGACATTGACATCATTCTGAGCCAACCGTTTCAAATGGAATTACCACTTAAGCATGTCACTCCTTATGAAGTAGCGAGAACCATTGGGAGAATGGATGATAAAAAGACACCTGGTTTTGACCTTATTGACAAAAAGGTCCTCACAGAATTGCCACGAAAAGGAATAATCTATCTTGCTACTTTGCTTAATGGTATTCTCCGCACTGGTTGCTTCCCGGCTTTGTGGAAGGTTTCACAGGTAATCATGATCGCCAAACCTGGAAAACCACCACATGAAATTACCTCGTATCGACCTATAAGTTTGTTGCCGATAAGCTCCAAGGTACTCGAAAAGGTATTACTAACCAGACTACTACATGAGATTACCGAGAGATCCATAATTCCGGACCATCAGTTTGGCTTTAGACAGCGACATGGCACTGTAGAGCAGATCCACAGAGTCTATCAAACGGTTAGACGCGCTTTGGAGAGGAGGGAATATTGTTCTTCGGTATTCCTTGATATCGAGCAGGCCTTCGATAGGGTTTGGCATAGGGGGTTGTTGTGCAAAATAAAATCCCTTCTGCCATCTTCCTTCTTTGCCATCATGGAATCATACTTGAAGGACAGAATGTTCCAAATAAAAGAAGACGACTGCACATCAACATTTCATCCTATCTTGGCTGGAGTTCCTCAAGGCTCTGTCCTTGGCCCAATACTGTACTCACTGTACACGTCTGACCTTCCACAGAGTGACAATGTAACGATAGCAACATATGCTGATGACACAGCTATTCTAGCATGTAGTAATTGTCCTGCCGAGGCTTCCATAACCCTGCAAAGTGCTTTAAATGAAATCAACAAATGGCTAACCAAATGGAGGATAAAGCCTAGTGCAAATAAGTCAGTCCATGTCACCTTTGCCTTACGCAGAGGAAATTGCCCTCCTGTCTCAATGGGCAGTGATGAGCTTCCACAGAGTGACTCAGTTAAGTATCTGGGAATGCACTTGGACCGCAGACTTACATGGAGGAAACACGTGGAAAAGAAAAGAGACGAAATCAACCTGAAGTACAAAGGGATTCACTGGCTACTCGGAAGGAACTCCAAGTTGTCCCTGGATAATAAGCTCCTTATATACAAGACCATGCTGAAACCCGTCTGGTCATATGGCATAGAACTGTGGGGTTCAGGGAGCGACTCCAGCATTAGCATAATTCAGAGGGTTCAGAATTATATCTTGAAACAAATTAGTAACTCACCATGGTTCCTGAAAATTTCGGAGATACATGAGCATTTGAATGTGAGGACCATCAAGGAAGAGATAAGATCGTGCAGCTCCAAATACAAAGCACGACTTGCAGATCATCCGAATGAATTAGCAGTGCAATTAACCATTCGAGAATCATTGAAAAGACTGAAAAGGCAGCATATTTCGGAGCTGGACTGCTGCACTTAATATTCCAATATATAGATTTTCCCAGTGGGGATTTCGCTCTAAAAAGTACACACACTTCTTTCATCTCATCTGCTCATAGTCTATCGACTGATTGCAAGATAATATAAAAAAAAAAAAAAAAATGCTAGTGCTTTACGCGTGGTCCCTTTTTTAATTTGATCCAATTCATGGTCGGTTTTTTTCTAAATTTTGTATTATTTTCGTTTTAAGACAAATTTAAGTTGTTCAAAAAAATAACAACACGGACATCAAACACAACGCCATCTAGTCCCAAGCAAACCAGAGCTTGTGTTATGGGTACTAGACAACTGATATAAATATATATATCTACTTTTTTTTTGTAAATACATACATATTATACATAGAAAACACCCAAACAAATATTTGCAGGTTATACAAAGATTTGGTACAACCCAGGAATCGAACCTGAAACGTCAAACGCAGCAGTTACAGACACTACCACTGAGCCGAAATAATAACAATAAAAATACTCTTTTTAAGGTAAATTCAGACCGATTCCTATTTCAACTGGAGATAGAATAAATTGAAAACAGCTGTAAGACTGCCAACTAAGCAGGACAACACTACTACAAGGAGACCAGAATACTTGAAATCAACCTTACACCAATCTATCTAGCCAGGGTAGTACAGTAGACCAATATCTCCTTACTAAGAAAAGACCTAAATCCATAAGTGGACTGTCAAAAGCTATTGATGTGTGTTAATAAGTATTGACATGAAATTGACACGAACTTCACTTCCGACCGTGAGCGGCTTGACCTCTAAATTCTAATTATTCCGACAGGAAATTTTATGCATTGATAGTTTTAACTTTAAATAATTCGTAATATATGTAACATAATACTTTAATAGTTTTCAATTAATGTAACAAGATATTCTTATATTTCTTATACATCTTAATAATATTATAAACGCGAAAGTTTGTGAGTATGTAAGTGAGTATGTTTGTTGCTCTTTCACGGAAACACTACTGAATGGATTTTGTTGTAACTTTACAGTAATATAGCTTATACATCAAAATAACACATAGGCATAATTTATAACGATACTAGCTTCGCCTCGCGGCGTTGCCCGTGGTTATTGTAATACTAGCTTTCAGCCGCGGCTTCGCTCGCATTTCATTTAATTCACTTGTTCTACAAAGGTGGACTTAATGCCATGAGGCATTTTCTCCCAGGCGACATTCACGTGATGTAGAAATATCTTTACACAAATTTAATGTTACATGTATATATATTCGTATGTAACAGTACATGTGTAAAGTGAATGAATATAATAATAATTGATATTTTAAATATTCTAATGTGTTACTTGTGTATTAACTACCCAAATATTTTAAACACCAGATGTCCATATTGTGGTTGGCTGGAAGAGATCGCCGTGAGCGATAATTAATTAGTACTAGATAAGTAACTCATCATTTTCTTGAATATTTGTTTTATATTTGCAATGAAGATAAATAAATACGTTTTATTATTTACTTATTTAATACATCATGCACTTTAGGTGCATTGGCGCACTTAATGCCTAAGGCATTCTCTACCAGTCAACCATCGGGTGATGCTGAGAAGATTACTATCCTGCGTGCGATTACTACTGGAACGCGTCTCGGTACTTAACCGGAACACAGTGACACTGCAGTGGATAAAGGGACATAGTGGATCACTTGGTAACGATGCGGCTGATGAACTGGCTAGGAGAGGATCTGGCACAGTGATCTACGGACCTGAGCCAATTGTGCCAATCCCGTTCAACCAGCTCCGCAGATGGTTTAACGGGATTGGCTCGCACACAAGCCGAGAACTGGTGGACCGCAGCACCAGGCTGCAGACAAGCTAAAGAGGCCATGCCTACTCTAAACAGCAAACTGACCAGACGCCTACTGGGTCTGGACAGAGGAAGTCTGCGCCTGGTGGTGGGGACCATCACCGGACACTGCTCATTAAACAAACACTATCACACAATAGGCATCACAGACAGCCCTCTATGCAAAGCATGCATGGAGGCTGAGGAAACAGTGGCACACGTGCTACTCGAGTGCACGGGCGTCGCGCAGATCCGCGATAGAACCCTTGGATCACCAAGGTCTCTCGCGGATGCCCTGAGAGGACTGGGAAGTCTGATCTGCTTCTGGAAGGAAGTGGGCTGGTTAGAATGACGGCCGCTATGGCCCACGTACAATGGTCCACTCTAAGGACTAAGTGCGGAAACCATTCCGAATAACATAGAACTATCCTGCCTGGTAGAGAGTATGAGGAGAATCGAAGAGTATTGGTCACCATACTCATTGCGGATGCAGACAATGCTACAATGCAAAAGCATCACGCCTCGTTTTTAGTTAACGTTTAATTTTTTTTGGCTGCACGGATGGCCGAGTGGTTTCAGCGGTCACCATGCCGCTAGCTACTGCGCCAAGTTTCGTGGGTTCAAATCCCACGCGGTACAACACTTTGTGTGATCCACGAATTGTTGTCCCGAGTCTGGATGTTCTTTGTGTCCGTTTCATGTATGTTTGTACAGTCCCCCACGACACAGGATGTTTATTCCTAATGTGGGAGTTGTCCTTTTCAAAAAAAAATAACAATTTTACTGTTCCTAAATGTTCATATGGGTGGGTTTAATATGAAAATCGTTTCTTAAGGAGCACCCTGTAAAAAAGATTACCCAAATCAGTTTACAAATGATCGAGTTCTAAAGTAAATAAAGAACAATATGACAACCTTCCTCTTTTATTTGCAGTACGTTTAAAAAGCTGTTGAAATACAGTTTTATGATATGTAAATATCTGTCATATTTTAATCTTAAAGTCACCATAAAATTTTATTACCAACACAAAGTGATCTAAAGATTATTTATAGCTATAAATTATGTATTTATCAACGAATATATTTTGTACACTTAGCCTTTTTCCATATTTAGGTTAGGGTCGGCTTTAAATCTAATACGATACGGCTGAACTTCGATCTGTCACGTGGAGCGTCTGCCATCAGACTTCCACAACCTGACTTCTGAAGAAAGATTGATGATGGAAATTTAAGTGCTTTTACGACTCGTAACGATTTAATAAGTAAAATTAAATATGTTTACTGTAAATGGGACGAGAGCTTTACGTGTTACTCATGTCGCGGAAAGCACATGTTCAATCAAAACAACAAACTTGACACAAACACGATAACAAAGTTTTTAGTGTAACATTTATTTATATAAATTATTATATCATTCACTTGTTGCTGCTTATTCAACTATGAAGAAAAGATAGACAGTTATTCAATGTCCATTTATCGCTTGACTTACTGATTCATTAAAGCGGAGCGTTTTTTTTTATGAAATAGGGGGTAAACGAGCAGACGTGTCGTCTTATGGTAAGTAATTACCGCCTCCCATGGACGCTTGTTACACCAGATCGTCACAAGTGCGTTGCCGTCCTTTTGAAAAGGAGTAAGCTCTTTTCTTGAAGGTTTGAAGGCCACATTAGTCCGGGAATATCGCAGGCGATAGTTCATTCCACAGTTTTATTGTACGAGTTTGAAAGTTTCTGGAAAAGCGCACAGTTGTGGACTGCCAACCATCTATCGTCGGTCGCGTAGGACGATGGCGGAAAGAGGCGACAGGGATCAGTCCAAGCAATTCCTCGGAGCACTACCCATGGTAAATGCGGTAGAATATGCACAGCGAAGCCACATTAATAAAGCCATAAACTTGACATTATACTCGTATGGTACAAGGTAGCGTTGAGTTTGAAATTAAATAAGAAGTACCTGGACGATAGAGATTTGTTCGGTATTTTTTTGAGAAATTTTCTAAAAATGAATCCTAGCTAGATCAATGACTGCCTCTGTGGCGCAGTGGTAGCGTATGCGACTGCTGTCCTTGAGGTCTCGGGTTCGATTCCCGGGTCGGACCAAATGTTTATATGATCTACAAATATTTGTTTCGGAGTTTAGATGTTTTCTATGTATAATATGTACGTATTTACAAAAAAAAGTATATATGTATTTATATCAGTTGTCTAGTACCCATAACACAAGCTCTGCTTAGCTTGCGACTAGATGGCGTTGTGTGTTAGATATCCGAAATATTTATAATTATTATTTATCGCATCTGAAACTTCCTGCATATTAAATCCGTTTACGAGATTCACATTATATAGATAATGGCGTGTAGTTACTATTACCGTATATAAAGTTATAGCTGTAAGATTCCCTAAGATTAAAATATGACTTAAAGACATCCAACGGCAACATTACGCAGCCACAACGTTGTCTTGCCCGTCCACAACCCACACTTGACGCTCATAGCCCAGTTGCACTCGGTGATTAGCAACAATTACCGAGGGTAAGCAACGACGGCGAGTACCTGGATGGGTGACCGCTGGTGGCATGTTACCATGAGCATCTACGTGATTCGGAGGTCACGTTAAGCAGTCGGTCCCAGTTGTTATCGTCGTCCAGTCGTAAAGCTTAGTTAGAGGCCTTTGGGCGGCTTAAAAACATCCAACGGCAAAGATTACGTAGCCACAACGTTTCTTGACAGTCCTCAATTCGCACTTGGCCAGAGTGGGGACGTATGGCCTTAACCCTCTCCTGAGAGGAGACCCGAGCCCAGCAGTGGTACGTTATGGGTTGTTTATGATTGAAAGGATAACCAATTTCGTAGTTTTAAAGTTAGGAACACGCGAACTAAGCCATGGACAACAGCCAGCGATTGATTAATTACTTCTATAGAAGAAAACTTAAGAATATTGTCATTGTGACATCTGAAAAGGTATTAAGGTTAACTTTAATTAAAAACGAGTACTTATTGTGTACTAATTATTAATTATTGCAGCTATTTATAGATCACTATCATCATATTTAGTTAACAATGAACAGTGACACTTTTTTATTGAAATAAACTGACAATGATCGTAAATCATCGGATTGTATTGCTCATAATTAAGTTAGTCTTTGCATGGTACGCCTAGTGGTTTAAGCGGTCGTCACTCAACTGTCTACTGCGCCAAGTGTTGTGGATTCAAATCCCATGGGACAATATTTTGTATTTACAAAAAAGTATATAAGTATTTTTAGGAATCAGACGCAGATTTTATAGTAGTAGCTGCCTTATATAGGCACTGTGGTATGTTCCTTGCTCAATTCCTTACAGTATTTATATCAGTTGTCTAGTACCCATTACATAAGCTCTGCTTAGCTTGGGACTAGATGGCGTTGTGTGTTAGATGTCCGAAATATTTGTTTATAATGTGCATAAACTATACATAGACACATATACTGATGACTGCCTCGGTGGTGAAGTGGTAGTGAATGCGACTGCTGTGCTTGAGGTCTCGGGTTCAAATCCTGGGTCGGACCAAATGTTTATGTAATCTACAAATATTTGTTTCGGAGTTTGGGTGTTTTCTATGTATATATTATACATAGAAAACACCCAGTATGTATTTACGAAAAAAAAAGTATATATGTATTTATATCAGTTGTCTAGTACCCATAACACAAGCTCTGCTTAGCTTGGGACTAGATGGCGTTGTGTGTTAGATGTCCTGAATATTTGTTTATAATATGCATAAACTATACATAGACACATATATAATCGTCATCTTACAATCACATTACAATCTGCTTTGGAAACGAACCCACGACTTCTCATTCAGCAGTTAGAGTCACTAACAATTAGGAGAATATCCTTATTACTACAAAATTCATAGTATACCTACTAGAATGGTTGCCTACACACTTCAAGGAGATATTGCACAATTTATTCCTACGTTTACTACGAGTAGGTATCGCTTAGTGATTGAATATAACCATTTAAATATGACCCTTTTAATTCATCGACCGGTGTGAAATAGCGCTTGCGCTGTGTTTCACCGAGTGAGTGAGGATACCGGAGGCCTATACCCCAACCCCTCCCCCCATTCCCTCTCCCATCCCCTAAAGGTCGGCAACGCACTTGTGACGCTTTTGGTGTTGCGGGTGTCCATGGGCGATGGTAATCGCTTACCATCAGGTGACGTGTCTGCTCGTTTGCCCCCTATTCAATAAAAAAAACACAAAGCAGTCATAAGCACTGCCGACAGAAGTGAAAACTCATAACTATAAACAAACGGTTGTTTTAACTTACCTGAAATGAACACCTATGCTTTTTTTAATAGTGTGCAATAAAAAGAACTAAAAATTATTATGATTGTAAGTAGTAAATGGAAGTAAAGCTTTGATACTCCAATAGATGACGTTGTTTTCAAAAAAATTGTAAACAATCTTTTTGATTTACAAAAGGTTTTGTGTAAGTAGAAAATCATTATTTTAATTTATTGTAAATCACTTTAAGATACTGAAATATTAACTTTAAGTATATAAAATCATATTGAGAAAGGACCACTATCTAGAAAAACGAATGCTACCAAAGTATATCGGTAGATGGCGCTGTTAACAATGAACATCCGTCTTACGAATTTTTTCGATCAGGACACGTGACCTGACGCGAGTTTATGGTCACGGGACCTGACGCCCTGACGCGAGTTTATACATTTTTTCCCATTCCAAAAAAGTACACAGCGCCGCTCAAGAAGTTTTCACTTCAAAAAGTGTTATTTGAACTCATATACAATGGTATACCAATACTTAGGAAGCCGAGGGTCGGATCAAGTGGCGTGCAAGTGGAAAGGTGTATGCCCAGCAGTGGACTGCGATAGAGCGATGATAATAATACCTATCCTTTTATATTCTATACAAAAAAATAAAATTGAAATGTCCACTAAATGCATATGCATACTAAATGCTTTAGAATAATTCCTGTGTCGCGGGGAACTTTACAAACATACATGAAACGAACACAAAGAACACCCTGACTTAGAACAACAATTTGTGGATCACATAAAGTGTTATTTCATGTGGGATTTGAACCCACAACACTTAGCGAAGTAGGTAACGGCGTGGCGACCGCTTAACCACTAAGCTCGACCGAAGTGATACCACGGCCTCACAGAAAACCGATGTGAAATAGCCCTTGCGCTGTGTTTCCCCGAGTGAGTGAGGATACCGGAGGCCCATACCCCAACCCCTTCCCCCATTCCACACTTGTGACGCTTTTGGTGTTGCGGGTGTCCATGGGCGGCGGTAATCGCTTACCATCAGGTGATGCGCCAGCTCGTTTGCCCCCTATTGAATAAAAAAAAAAACACCGCGTTGCTCAGCTAGTGTACATACAAGTCCGTTTATGTAACATTACGTTATATTAATATTCGGTCATGATCACCCGAAGCCGTGACGGAGATCACGCGAGGAATCTTAAACGGTATCATCCAAGTCGTGATGGCACTCTTTCGAGTACAAGGATGTAGGGTTTTCCTTATCGAAAAAATATAATAGCATAATGACGTCACAGTATGGGTAAAGTGACTATTATTATCGACTTCTAACATACGGTGCAAATTCGACGAAATTTGGTTTTAAGTTTTATTTTATTGAATTGGGCGCAAACGAGCAGATGTATCGCCTGATTGTAAGCGATTACCGCCGCTAATGGATACCCGCAACACCATAGGCGTCACAAGTGCGTTGCCGACCTTTGGGGGATGGGAAAGGGAATGGGGGGAGGGGTTGGGGTATGGGCCTCCGGTATCTACAGGTCAACCGCAAGGAAGCGGCGTACGCGTGTGCCGTTCGTCGTCTAAATTGAGATAGTAAACAGCAGACGGTGCCCGCTTCAGTGCGGGCAGGCGCTGGGAAGGGTCCTGCAGTTCCCGGACTCCTCCCTTCTCAGGCGCATAGTTGGCACACCGTGTGGTTTTAGTCGGTTCGATTCCGACACACCATCCCGCCGCAAACCCCGGTGGGGTGACGGCCCGAGGGGGTTTCCAAACGTTAAAAAAAAAATAAAAAAATGGGCCCCCGGTATCCTCACTCACTCGGTGAAACACAGCGCAAACGCTATTTTACAGCGGTTTTCTGTGAGGCCGTGGTATCACTCCTGTCGAGCCGACCCATTCATGCCGAAGCATAGCTCTCCCACGGTTATCTGCATATCAGTCTTAAATGGTTGCGTGTGCATTGACCTAGTGGTTTAAGCGGTCGCCACACCGCTTTCTACTGCGTCAAATGTTGTGGGTTCAAATCCCACATGGGACAACACTTTGTATGATCCGCAAATTATCATTCTGAGTTTGGGTGTTCTTTGTGGTCTGTATGTTTGTATAGTCCTTCGCGACACAGGACGAATATTCCAAATGCGGGTATCGTTAAAAAAAAAGTAAGTAAGTAAGAAAGGATATTCTGAAAGTTGATAGACCCCTGTCGGTCTTGAAACCGGTTAAATATCCGAAATAACCGAAAAAACCGGTTATTTTTTGCAGTAGCCTATTCCATATTTATGCATACAAAGGTGTTTATTTTATTAATAGAGTTTTATCTCTACAACATAAATATCTCGTGTATTTAGTGAATAAAGTAATTATTTTAATAACAGATACATGGATTCACTAAGTATTGGATATGGTATTTAAAACTACAATTGTGAAGCGTTCAAGGTAAGCTCAGCTACTATTGATATTGTCGTGTTCAATTTTACTCGACTGCACGTACGGCCTAGTGGTTTAAACAGTCGCCAAGTGTTAAAGGTTCAAATCCTACATGGGACAACACTGAATGATTCACAAATTGTGGTTCTGAGTCTGGGTGGTCTTTGTGCCCGATTCATGTACGCTTATAAAGTAACACGTGATATTCCTAAAGCGAGAGTTGTCTTTGAAAAAAAAACAATACCTTAAATAATTAATAAAGCTATAATTTGACTGCCTCGGTGGCGTAGTGGTAGCGTATGTGACTGCTAAGCTTGAGATCTCGGGTTCGAATCCCGGGTCGTACCAAATGTTTGTATGATCGGCAAATATTTATTTCGGAGTTTGGGTGTTTTCTATGTATAATATGTATGTATTTACAAAAAAAAAGTATATAAGTATTTATATCCCATGCTTATCGACAAAATGGAACGCCTTGGAATTAGGGGTACTCCACTCCGGCTGTTTCAGGAATACCTTAGTGAGCGAACGCAGTGTGTTAGAGTTGATGAATATGTTAGTGATGAGCGGCCGATCTCGTACGGAGTGGCTCAAGGTAGCGTGATTGGCCCGACCCTCTTTCTCATCTATATAAACGACCTGGGTATGCTTGCTATCCCTAATGGTAAAGTGATTACGTTCGCAGATGACACTGTCCTCCTATTTAATGCTGACACATGGAGTGACGTCTATAAATACGCACAGTCTGGTTTTGACATTGTAAGTGATTGGTTGCGGAATAATGTACTCACCCTAAACGCGTCAAAAACACAATATATGACTTTTACAATAACACGCAAAACAACACCGAACTTGTCGACACCATACTCGATCATAGCCCACTCATGTCCTAGGCCTCGCAATGATACGTGCTCTTGCCTACACCTTCAAAAGGCCGATGTAGTGAAATACCTCGGAGTAATACTGGACAGTCGCCTTCGTTTCCATGAGCATATAACTGCCCTGAGTAATAGGGTGCGAAAATTGATTTACGTGTTTAAAAACCTAAGAGAGGTGGCAGATGATAAATTGAAAAGATCTGTTTATTTCGCTCTTGCTCAATCTTTATTGACATTCTGCATCACATCTTGGGGGGGTGCTCCAAAAAGCACTCTCATTGAATTAGAAAGAGCACAAAGGGCAGTACTAAAAGTTTCAATGTTCCTACCGTTTCGTTATCCTACCTCTCTCTTGTATAAAAAGGCAAAGGTTCTAACGGTGAGGCAGTTGTTTATTGAGCAGATAATTTTAATGCAACACAGCATGTTGGAATATAATCCTGCTCTGTCCCGTGGGAAAAGGCGATACAGTCCTGTTGAAATAAGTAAAGTCCGACTTAAAAGCCTGTATTCAAAACGATACTTCTGCTTCTTAGGGCCTTACTTATATAATAAAATAAATAAAATTCTATCTATTTATGAATTACAAAAAATAAAATGCAAAATGAAATTGACTGCTTGGCTCTCAGACTTAACCTATGATGATACTGAAAAGCTGCTTGTTGTCTTGGCATAGATGTGGTGTCAGTCACCCATGTCCTACAGTGTCTTGTAGTACACACATTCATACATTATCACACGCATTCACACATTATCACACACACGAACACATCCACCCACACACTCACTCACTTATATAGGTACTTCCTTATACCCTCAAATTGTTCGACCACAACTGATAATTATAATCGAAGGTAAAACTTAATGTAAACAGTAGCGGAGGGGATCCTGGTGTCCTGAAATACAGGCTGTGAGCCTAGCTTAGGCACCAGTCTCCCACAGTATAAAACTTTTTCTATAAATGTGTAAACTGTGAAGTGAAATATGTATTGTGGCGAGTAAATAAATGTTATTATTATTATTATTATATTATTATATATTATATCAGTTGTCTAGTACCCATAACACAAGCTCTGCTTAGCTTGGGACTAGATGGCGTTGTGTGTTAGATGTCCGGCATATTTATTTATTTATTTAGTTGTTAAATATTTAAGATTTAGTGCTGTTTGTAAAGGCATGTTTCATCATCAGTATCAGACGCCAACCAAAGACCAAAGTGAAGTTAAGGGGTTTTTTTAATAGCAGCAGAATACCTTTGGCATTAAGTCCGCCGATGTACATGTGCATGAAGTTATAAATAAGTTAGTTGGTTAGCCGTGCTTCGTCGTCAATGAAATTGGCAGACAATTCTCGAATTAGGGATGATGTAGCATGTAGTAGAGAAACATTAATATTGCGAATGTCCTTTTTATAGGTCAATCGTACTCTTGTGTCGTAATGATACGATACGTTTTTTTACTCTTTATCCCACTTTCAAGCTCTTTTATCACTAAAATGTCCGAAAATTCCGATTTGACAAAAAAACCTAGCAACGCTGATGTGTACATACCCATGACACAAGCTCTACTTAGTTTGGGACTAGATGGCGTTGTGTGTTAGATGTCTGAAATATGTATGTATTTAGATATATATATACATATATAAGTATGTTTATCAGCTGTCTACCGGATACCATAGGACAGACTCTGTCTGGTTTGGGATCAAAGGGCGGTGTAATGTTATTAATACATAAGTCCTTATATTTGGAATCATTATACCTAACTAATTTTGGTATTGACTTTGATTACAACATTTCAATGGTGATCAATTTAACCATATCACCATCCGCCCATTGATAAAAACAATCAATATTTAATTTGCCATATCCATTGTTTACGAATCTAGGGAACTATAATTGTTAAAGCACCTCGGTTCGATCACTACCAAAGGAGGTCAATGCTGTTTTAACAAACTTAGAAAAAAGGTTTTGCCAAACTAAAATCGACTTTGTTCCGTTCATATATGGTTGAATAGAAATTTACAAAAATCACAGAATTGTTGGCTTGAGTCATTATGGAACAAACGAGGTGTTTAATTATAAACTTTATTTCAATGGCAATAGAGCTGAATTTCAATTGTAGCAATAAGTTGATTAGTGCGTTAGTTTTAAATTCATTTTTACGCCGTTTTGTGAATGCATGAAGTTAACGATTAAAATATAAATGTGTATGTAGATATATTACAAATAGAACGGGAATCTATACTTTTAATATATAAAGCTGAATAGTTTGTTTATTTGCTTGAACGCGCTAATCTCAGGAACTACGGTGTCGAATTGAACAAAAAATTCAGTGTTAGATAGCCATTTATCGAGAAAGTATATAGCCTAAATATCATCACGCTAAGAGTAGAGGAGCGGAGCACCAATAAAAAATGTTATAAAAAGGGGGGGGAGATATTACGCTGCTGGCAATGGGAGACGTAAACGAGGTTTCGTGGGTCCGCTAGTGGTACATAAAATTAGTAATTAAAACCCGCGGTTTTCCTTGTATTTTAGATGAACACTAGCTTACCCTCGCAACCTCGTTTACATCTACTATTGCCCGTAGCGTAATAATTTTCCCCCGTTTTTTAAACATTCTTCATTGGGGCTCCCGCTGGACTATAAAGACATCATGACATCAAGACATGGATAGGACCATTGGGCCAAAGAAAAAGGGGCAGACCGAATGCACGTTGGGCAGACGACGTTTAAACTAGCAGGTAGACACTGGATGCGAGTGGCAAAGGACAGAGAAAACTGGTCATCACTGGAGGAGGCTTTTATCCTCCGTTAAGAGGGGTTCTTGCTATCAATTGCATATATATGCTACAAAAAAAATGACGATTACATTTGTTAAATTTTGGTTGGATATAACTAATAATTAAAACTGCCTCGTTGGTCTAGTGGTTAGCGTAAGCGACTGCAGATCAAGAGGTCTCGGGTTCAATTCCCGGGTCGGACTGCTGTTGGGTTTTTCCTACAAGAAATTCCTAATAGCAGCCCGGAGTATGGAAGATGGCGGTGTTTCCTGCCCGTGCCTCGCAGAGCACGTTAAGCCGTCGGTCCCGGTTGTCATGAACATCTATGGCAATCGTTATTGGGAAGTCAGTGCCCTCAAATATACTGACAACTTTTTTTTTTTTTTTTTTACGTGTGGAAACCCCCTCGGGCCGTCACCCCGCCGGGGTTTGCGGCGGGGCGGTGTGTTGGAATCGAACCGACTAAAACCACACGGTGTGCCAACTCTGCGCCTGAGAAGGGAGGGGTCCGGGATCGCTGTTATTAACGCAAACCGGACCCCTCCCAGCGCCTGCCCGCACTGAAGCGGGCACCGTCTGCTGTTAAATTCTCAAATTACGTACGTCGCCCCTTCGCGGCTGGCCACTAAAGCGGATGGAGGGGAAAACCCGTCCCCACCATCCGCGGCCACACTCAGGGCGGCATGAGGCGCAGATGGGCGCGCCTCCGCCGCCCGGTTCGCCGGAGATCATCCTCCCGGGCCTTCTCCGCCGCCTCCTTCTGCGAAATTACGTCTTCGCAGAAGGATGCGACCGCGGTAAAACTGCTGTCGCTACCGGCCATGGAGCGTATGATGGCCGGTAGCGACAGATCTCCTCCGATGACTGCAGTGAGGGCCCGGCGCTGATCCGCCCAGGCGGGGCAGAACTCCAGCGTATGCTGGGCCGAGTCCTCACTGCAGTCGCAGTGGTGGCAGGCGGGACTCAGTTCCCTCCTAGCGACCGAGTGCAGGTACTTCCCGAAGCAACCGTGCCCGGAAAGCACCTGCGTCAGTCGGAAGGAAAGAGTCCCGTGCTGCCGCCCTGCCCACTCGAGGATGACCGGCTGGAGCGCCTCCACGGTGGCAAAGCCAGCGCGTGGAGCCTCCAGCCGGGACGACCAACGAGCCATCGTGGCTCGGCGAGCGGCTTCACGCCATTCGCGTACCTCTTCGGGCGGAGGACGATATCCGTTCTCCGCCCGGTAATCAGCCGCTCGCCGATAAACTTCGGCGAGCACTTCCGCCTCCAAATCCCACGGGGGTGCTCCGGCCAAGGCGCACGCCGCCTCGGTGGACACCGTGCGGTATCCGCGTATGGCTCTGACCGCCAATACCCTCTGAGGCCGCCAAAGGCGCGCCTTATTCTGGGCGGTCAGAGCCTCCACCCACACCGGTGACCCATACAGGGCCATCGACCGGACCACCCCCGTGTAGAGGTTCCTAGTAGCGACGCTGGCTCCACCCAAGTTGGGCAAAAGACGCCCAAGGGCGGAGGCAGCGCCGACCAGCTTAGGGCCAAGCTGTCGGAAGTGCTCGTCGAAGAGCCACCTACCGTCGAGGATCAGGCCCAGATACTTCATCTGGGCCCGAACCGGTACGAGGACCGAGTTGACTTCGATTGAGGCGCCGGGGGGTGGACCACGACGGGGCCCATGGAATAGCAGGGCCTCCGTCTTGTCAAGGGCCACCCGTAAGCCCAGCGCCTCGATGCGCCCAACCACCAGAGAAACACCCCTAGTGGCCAGGCGCGCCGCCTCTTGGAAGTTGGCCCCCCGAGCTGTGACCAATGTGTCATCGGCGTAACAAATTACGCCCAGCCCGGGGGGCAGACGACTTCGAAGGACCCAGTCGTACCCCACGTTCCACAGGAGTGGTCCGAGGACAGACCCCTGTGGAACGCCGCACGACATGGGTCGCCGTCTCAAGACGCCATCTCGATCCTCGTACACGACGGTACGCTCCTCCAAATAGTCTGCCACCAGCCGCCTCAGGTACTCTGGCACCCCATGATACTGGAGTGCTTCCCTGATGCAGCTGAATGGCAGACTATTAAAGGCGTTGGCGATGTCCAAGGACACCGCCAACACCACGCCGCCACAGCCAACCGCCTCTTCGGTCACGGCCCTAAGGCGCACCACGGCATCGACCGTCGAACGCCCCTCTCGGAACCCGAATTGGGCGTCCGACAGGTCGGGCCCCACCTCGCTGAGATGCTGGACGATGCGGGCAGAGAGAATCCTCTCGAACAATTTGCCCGCCTCGTCCAGCAACACGATGGGCCTATAGGCCGTGACCGAATCGGCCGGCCGTCCCGGCTTCGGCAACAGGACCAGCTTCCCGCATTTCCAGCACTCAGGGAAGCCTCCGGACGCCAGGCTGGCGTCCAAAACCTCCCTGAGGCGGTCCGACATATGGTCGAGGGCTCGGGCCATCACTCGGGGGGGTACCCCGTCCGGCCCAGGGGCGGTGTTCTTGGAACGAATCCGCAGAACAGCCGCCCCTACCTCCGATTCCCTAACGGGCGGAATATCGTCCTCTATGCCCCCGTCGTCTCTAGCCACTGGATAGGCCATCGACGGGGGCGTGTGCTCCGCCCGCTGCGGGAAAAGGCCCTCGACCACCTCCTGCAGGAAGCTGGGCTGGAGAGTCTCGGTAAGGGGGGGGCCCGCCGTGCGGAGCTTTTGTCGCACCGCACGATATGGGCGACCCCAGGGGTCACGATCGAGACTCTCCAGCATCTCCTTTCTTTTTGCCTCTTTGGCGCGGCAAATGGCCAGCTTCAGAGTTTTCCGCGCTTCGCGGTACTCCTCATGAAGCCGGCCCTCCTCCCCGTCTACGCGGTGGCGTCGCCGCCGGCATCGGGTGTAGGACCTCCGGGCACGAGTACAGGCCGCACGGAGGTCCGCCAACTCCTGGGACCACCAGTAGACCCCGTTCCGTGAAGGTCGACAACCCC
The DNA here is from genome assembly GCA_916048165.1 of Spilarctia lutea. Classification (NCBI taxonomy): domain Eukaryota; kingdom Metazoa; phylum Arthropoda; class Insecta; order Lepidoptera; family Erebidae; genus Spilarctia; species Spilarctia lutea. Next base: position 2,224,908 of record OU696498.1, on the reverse strand, counting down.
GAACGCGGGGCATGGCCGCATCGCAGACCTGCGTAATCGCAGTGCGAAAGCGGCCAGCCCCCATGTCGACCTCCTCGGCCGGGGCCCGCGGAGACAGCCAAGACTGAATAATGGCCGCCTCCTCTAGCAGGTCCCTGTCGAGTTTGGCAACTGCCCACCGCGGAAAGCGGGAGGTATGCCGCGCCACGTGACCCCTACTGGGGCCCTGGGACCGGGAGAGCTCAAATCGGATATACAGGTGATCCGAGAGCGTCTCAACCTCATCCAGGACACACCAGTTCCTTACTCGTGCGGCAACAGCAGGGGTAGCGAACGAAAGGTCCACTATCGACCCCCCCTGCTGTCGCACGCACGTGTTGGTGGCGCCTCTGTTCAGCAAACAGAGGCCCACCGAAGCCGCCCACTCCACAACGGCATCGCCCCTGGCGTCCGTCGCCGGGGAACCCCACGCAATGGACTTTGCGTTGAAGTCCCCCAGCACGAGGACGTGCCCAGACGCTAGTCGCCGTATCGAGGTCTCCAAGTTGTTGAGGAAGACCTCGAAGTCGCTCAAACTCCGGTTGGGGGAGAAATAGACACCGTAAACGGTGATTCCCCCCCACTCGGCAGCCACATATCCAGAGCCCTTGTCTCTTAGCGACAAGGGCGGAGAACGAGCCGCCGAGGAGCCGACGACTGCCACGGAGCCGTCCCGGTCACCCATCCAGTTTGGACGGGGAGGGACGTAGTAGGGCTCCGCGACTACGGCAACACCTATCGACCACTGCGCCATGGTTTGCAGGAAGAGATCCTGCGCCGCGGCGCAGTGGTTCAGGTTCGTCTGGACAAGGAGGTTGGAGACTTGATCCATTTACTGGATCGTCTCTACAACCTCCTCCATGGGCGACGACGTCGACGCACGAACGACGTCGGAGGCTGCCAGGGTCGTCTGGCTAGCCTCCGACGCCTGCTGAGAAGCACGGGGGGGCCTGCAGCCGCCCTGCCCCATCTGGTGATTGGCGGGCTTGTTGCCCGCCGCACACACGGGGCAGTGGGGGGCGGCAGAGCACTCTGCCGCCTTGTGCCCCGGTCGACCGCAGCGGAAACATAGTCCGCTGCAGTCGAAGCAGCTGGCGCACTTCGAGCGTGTGTGTCCCGCGGCAAGGCACTTGTAGCACCTCATCGGCCTCGCGGCCAGGATTGTGATCCTGGCACTTACGAAGCCGACGAGGAGCCTGCCGGCATCAGCCAAAATTTTGGCCGATGCCACGGGACAGCTTACCCACACGGCGCCAAGCCCTCCTGGACCGGGGCGGATGGTGCCGACCCTGACGTTGTCCGCGCTACAGCTCGTCTTCTCCTGAACTGCAACGCGGACATCGCCGGCCGTGACGGAATCGTCCAGGCCCGAAATGCGTAGTTCCGCGCACTTTGTGGGCCTGGCTATCCTCACACCATCCATGCTGGCAAAAACCCCCTTCAGCTTCTCAGCCATGGTGTCCGCCTTTATTGCGCCATCAGCCCCAAATATACTGACAACTAGTTCAACCTTCGAATTCAGTTCGCCCTCAGGGTTGCGGAGGTCAGATGCCAGTCGCTCTGTGTAAAAACTGATATTCAGGTAAAACCGGTTGAACTGGTAGCCGACCCCAAATATTGGGAATAATAAAGGCTAGGAAGATGATGAAGATGATGATAACTAATAATTAAAACTCCATTAAAGCTTAAATTTTATTAAATAAGTTAAATAGGTATTATACAGATAGGTAGAATAGATTTTGCATGTTGTAAATTGTCAATTTGTACTATGGTAAGAAATTAAAGGCTTTTTTATTTTATTTTTATTTATATTGGGGCTCCGCTCCTATTGGTCTTAGCGTGATAATATATACCCTATAGCCTTCCTCGATAAATGGACTATCCAAGACTGAAAGAATTTTTCAAATCAGAGCAGTGGTTCCTGGAATACCACGTTTAAACAAACAAACAAATTCTTTAGCTTTATAATATTAGTATAGATTCGCAAGTAACTCCGCGGGGCACAGATCGAACTACCTAAAATTTATTTTTAGAAAATTTACCAAAATAATACCTAGTAAAGCTCGATTATCCACGTATAAATATTTAATTTGGTATTATACCTTAATTTAGCTTCATATTTTTCTTCTAAAATGAATGCCTCGTTGGTCTAGCGGTAAGCGTAAGCAACTGCCGGTTGCGGGTTCGATTCCCAGATCGGACGGCTCTTGGGGTTTTCTTACAATTTTTTTTTTAATAGCAGCCCGTAGTATTTAAGATGGCCGTGTTTCCCCCGCCCGTGCGTCATGAACATCAATGACAATCGTTATTGGGGAAGCCAGAGCCCTTAAATATACTGACAACTATTTCAACCTTCGAATTCAGTTCACCCTCAGGGTTGCGGAGGTCCGATGCCAGTCGATTCTTGGAAAACCTGATATTCAGGTAAAACCGGTTGAACTGGTAGCCGACCCCAAATACTCTTGGGAATAATAAAGGCTTGGAAGATGATGTTTTCTTCTAAAATCTAAATCATACTCGTATGTACTTCAAACTGTAAAACTGTCTTTTTTTTATTGAATCGTGGGCAAACGAGCAGACGTATCACCTGATGGTAAGCGATTACCGCCGCCCATGAACACCCGCAACACCAGAGGCGTTACAAGTGCGTTGCCGACCTTTGAGGGATGGAAAGGGGGATGGAGAGAGGGGTTGGGTTATGGGCCTCCGGTATCCTCACTCACTCGGTGAAACACAGCGCAAGCGCTATTTCACACCGGTTTTCTGTGAGGCCGTGGTATCACTCCGGTCGAGCCGGCCCATTCATGCCGAAGCGTGGCTCTCCCACGAACAATATTCATATTCAAATCTTTTACCCGATCTACTTTGTATATATATCTATATAAATTTCGGCGAATAGATTTGTACGTTAGAAGGACTCGCGATTAACATCCGGAACGTGTTGTGTTTAATATCTTTTATTTTTGACTGTATACAGCGTGTTTTTTATTGTAACTTTGTTTGAAAATCCGAAATACAGGATGTTTCGTTTGGTGTAACGACGTACTCCTATCGAACTCTATTTGGAACTACTCAGCCTTAGTAACGGTCTTAATAATATAATAATAATGAAATAAATAAATATTTCGGATATCTATCACAACGCCATCTAGTCCCGAGCAAAGCAGAGCTTGTGTTGTGGGTACTAGACAACTGATATAAATACTTATATACTTTTTTTTGTAAATACATACATATTATACATAGAAAACACCCAAACTCTGCTCAGCGACTGCTGTGCTTATGCTCTCGGGTTCAAATCCTGGGTCGGACCAAGTGTTCGTGTGATCTACAACTATTTGTTTCAGAGTTTTCTATGTATAATATGTGTGTATTTATAAAAAAAAGTACATAAATATTTATATCAGTTGTCTAGAACCAATAACACAAGCTCTGCTTAGTTTGGGACTAAATGGCGTTCTCCCCTTTACCTATACTCTGTTGGACAGCTTCCAAGTGACAGCATAGTGCTAAATGTTATTGTTTTATGCCCCTGTATCTTTCTAAAAAAGTCTCCTGGTGGTTCACATGACCCATCAATTTTCGACGCGGGCCCGTAGTCTAAGAGTGTTTGTTTATTGGTTCGAAGTGAAAACTTTTATAGACAGGAGGCATATATTTGTGAGGTGAGGCTGGGAGGACTTTAGAAGTTTCTTATGCGTTCTTTTGAGTTTCTCTAGACTCAAATTCAAAATCATTTATTCAATTGACTGCCTCGGTGGCGTAGTGGTAGCATATGCGACTGCTAAGCTTGAGGTCTCGGATTCGATTCCCGGGTCGGACCAAATGTTTGTATGATCTGCAAATATTTGTTTCGGAGTTTGTGTGTTTTCTATGTATAATATGTATGTATTTACAAAAAAAAAGTATATATGTATTGATATCAGTTGTCCAGTACCCATAACATAATCTCTGCTTAGCTTGGGACTAGATGGCGTTGTGTGAAGATGTCCGAAATATTTATTTATTTTATTCCGACACACACATGAGAAAAACTTTTAATAAGTAAAACAGTCTTGTCAACAAGAATACGTCCCCAAGCGCTTATGAAAGTAAAAACATATTTGCTCTTAATTTGGTTGTGTAATGAAATAATTGCAAAAGAAATTAAACCAATGATAATGTCAATATGTCAGTAACCCTTCCGGTTGGCAATGAACATATATATATGTGCAACATAATTACTGCAATGCACTACCCAATGTACAACCCACTTCAAAGATAGTCCTTAAATTACGTGAGGTGTTTTTTTAAATTTTCTGTCCCTCCCTCCCCCCTGGTGAGATGTCGTGAGATTTTATTTCACCCCCTCCCCCATCCCCCAATCTCACGTGAGATTTTTCAAAATATGAGTTTCTTACGTAAACGCGTTGGATTGTTATTGTAAAAAGAAAAAAAAATTGCTTCGTGTTTTTATTTACGACTAGTTAAGACTAGTTATCAATATTGCTGAGAGTTTAATTATAAGTGTAATAAAAATTTAACAATAGAATACTTGAATCGTAACTACTGTGATTAAAAAAGAATATCTACTCTAATTCAGTCCATGGAGAATTTGAAAAGATGGTGCACATGAGTTTCTCACCAGCTCTTCTCATGAATGCAATACCCATCGGAGCTAGTACTTGGATTGATTTCAATTTAAACCTTTGAGTTGAATCGAAATCAATCTAAGCTCCGGTAATTCAAATCATTGATTACTTGAGTTACATCCTTTTATCACTGATCAATTCAGTACTTGAGTTTTATTTTATATTTGTATTAATAATGTTTAATGTTTGTATTTTTGACGTGTTCAAGTGCCTTTTGGGGCCGATGGAAATAAATGATTTGACTTTGACTTTGACTTTGACAGTCCTTAACTACTTTTCGCGTCAGTAATGTCTCACGTTTCGTAAAACTACGACCTCACCGTGCCACATACACCAGTGGGAGAGCTATGCTTTGGCATGAAGGGGTCAGCTCGACCAGAGTGATACCACGGCCTCACAGAAAACCGGTGTGAAATAGCGTTTGCGCTGTGTTTCACCGAGTGATTGAGGATACCGGAGGCTCATACCCCAACCCCTCCCCCTATCCCCTTTCCCATCCCCCAAAGGCAACGCACTTGTGACGCCTTTGGTGTTGCGGGTGTCAATGGGCGGCGGTAATCGCTTACCATCAGGTGATACGTCTGCTCGTTTGCCCACTATTCAATAAAAAAAAAACATAAAGCTGTGGCATGGCTAAATCTATACGAGGTTGCGTTGGTCAGCTAGTCAGTTTATAATATCTATTTGTCTATTTGATTGCCTCGGTGGCGCAGTGGTAGTTCATGCGACTGCTGTGCTTGAGGTCTCGGGTTGGATTCCAGGGTCGGACTAAATGTGCAAATATTTGTTTCGGAGTTTGGGTCATTTACAAAAAAAAAGTATATGAGTATTTCATAACACAATCTCTGCTTAGTTTGGGACTAGATGGCGTTGTGTGTAAGATGTACGAAATATTTATTTAAAATAGTTATGTTTCATAATTGAATTAATACGAGTAATAAGAATACGAATTTCATTCATTAATTGTTCAATTGTGTTTGCACTTGAACTAAATACCTATTTTTATTGTTCAAGGATCAAGTTAATTGTAGATGACCTGTATTAGTACAGACGGACCTGTTGGTCTATAATAGTCCGAAACAAATATTTGCAGATCATACAAACAATTAGTCCGACCCTGGTATCGATCGGAGACTTCAAGCACAGGAGTCGCATACTACCACTGCGCCACCGAGGCAATACCGTGTAAAGATTATGTATGTATTTAGAAATATATAAGTATGTTTATCAGCTGTCTGGTTAACAATGTACTGGCTCTGTCTAGATTTGGTAAGCGATTATCGCCGCCCCTGGAAACCCAACACGCAACACTAGAGGTGTCACAAGTGCGTTGCTGGCCTTTGGAGGATGCGTAGAGGGATGGGGGAAAGGTTTGGGGTATGGGCCTCCGTTATCCTCATTGACTTTTTTTTTTTTATTGAATAGTGGGCAAACGAGCAGACGCATCACCCGATGGTAAGCGATTGCCGCCGTCCATGGACACCCGCAACACCAAAAGCGTCACAAGTGCGTTGCCACCCTTTAGGGTTTAGGGGAGGGGGATGGGAAAAAGGTTTGGGGTATGGGCCTCCGGTATCCTTACTCACTAGGTGAAACACAGCGCAGGCGCTGTTTCACACCGGTTTTCTGGAAGGCCGTGGTATCACTCCGGTCAAACCGGTCCATTCATGCCGAAGCGTGGCTCTCCCACGGTATAAAAACTGTTCGAACACACTACTCGTATCGCACCACAAACCACTGTAGGGTGACGGCCTTCCAAGTTTCAACGATATAAATCGTGGCAGAGCTACGACTACGGCTCGACCGGAGTGATAACACGGCCTCACAGAAAACTGGTGTGAAATAGCGTTTGCGCTGTGTTTCACCGAGTGAGTGAGGATACCGGAGACCCATAACCCAACCTCCACCTATCCCCTTTCCCATCCCCCAAAGGTCAGCAACGCACTTGTGACGCCTTTGGTGTTGCGGTAATCGCTTACCATCAGGTGATACGTCTGCTCGTTTGCCTACTATTCAATAAAAAAAAAAATAAGTTTATTGGCAGAGAAAATAGGTTGTAGGTGCATTTTGGCTGAAGTTACTTCTAAAATATTTTAAATACTCGTTTATAAACTTTTAATTAATGTATTTAAAGTTTCTTTTTTCTATTACGATACTACTAAACAAAGAAATATTAAACTTTCATTAAATTTTGTAAAAAAAAACAACAAATTAAATAAATAATTGTTTGTGATCTTTGTTTTAGTTTTTTTTTTTAGTTTTTTGAGGAAGTTGTGTAAGTTTAATAACACCGAAGAGTATGTTTGGTTGAACTACGCTAATCACAGCACATAAATTCAATTTAAAAAAATTTGACAGCAATAGATAGCTCATATCGAGGAAGATAGCTAACATCACGCTTCGATCAATAGCAGCCGAGCCGATGAATAAGAAATGTTTAAAATCGGGAAAAGTGTATTACTTTTGAAGATGGACACCACACAACTGTGGAATGAGCTGTCGCCTGCGGTGTCCCTGGACCAATACGACCTTCGAACCTTCAATAAAAGCGCGTACTCCTTCCTAAAAGGCCGGCAACGCACTTTTAACTCCTCTGGTGTTGCGAGTGTCCAAGGGCGGCAGTAATTGCTTACCATCAGGCGATAGGTCTGCTCGTTTGCCCCCTATATAATAAAAAAAAATTAAGATGAAGTTTTGCGAATGAGACACTTCTTACATTTATACTTAAAATAAAGTTGCTTCATTTTAAACCTTCCCTGGACTACGACAAATATTTTAAAACCATATGTATTTTTGTATGTATGCTTAGATATATTCATATTACTTAATTTTTATTCTTTTTCGTCTATTTTAAAATAACTTATTCAAAGTGTAGTGCACCCTTACATGCATGTCCGCACCACCTGAAGGTAGACTGGTAGAGAATGCCTATGGTATTAAGTCCGCTATTGTACATCTTGTGCATTAAGTTGTAAAATGAAAATAAAATAAAATCAGAAAATCGGCCGAGCCGTTCTCGAGTTTTAGCGAGACTAACGGACAGCAATTCATTTATATATATACAGATTGTACTTTATTTGTGATAAAACTGAGACGTAAACAATGAAAATAGAGTTGATTTACTAAATTAAATTAAATTGTAGTGTCTGTTAGTAATTTCAATAAAACAGCTTTTCACTAAATGCAAATGAAAGTATAAACGGTATTTGCGTTAATTAAATGTTTTATTTTTTGTTCTTTATCTATTTTTTCAGGTCAATCTCTGGAACGGCTGGACCGGCGAACATTGATTCACCATAAAAAAATAACTGTAACCCTCATCATTAAGAGGTATGAAAAATAAATGTTGGCCGAATCTAAGACCTACCCGATATGCATACAAAATTTCATAAAAATCGATTCAGACGTTTCGGAGGAATTTGGTAACATCACTGCGACACGAGAGATTTATATATTTGAATATTTATTATAAAATAAACTAGCTGACCCACGCAACCTCGTTTGCGTCTTCTATTGCCCGTGGCGTGAAAATTTTCCCCCGTTTTTGAAACATTCTTCATTGGTGCTCCGCTCCTATTAGTATTAGCGCGATTATATATAGCCTATAGCCTTCCTCGATAAATGGACTATCCAACACCGAAAGAATTTTCCAAATCGGACCCGTGGTTCCTGAGATTAGCCGGAACAAACAAACAGACAGACAGACAGACGAAAATTTTAAAAATATATATTTTGGTATGTGTACCGTATATACATTCATATGCATGTAGTAGAAAGCGGTTATTTTAATATTACAAACAGACACTCCAATTTTATTTATTTGTATAGATTGAAATTAAACTTCATTTTTCAAAGTCGCATAAATGACAACTACTTAATCAATAATATATTAATATTTACACTGATTGACAATCGAACCTGCGACCTCAAACGTATGGTCCAAGGCCCTACTGATTCATTACAAATAGCCTATTAAATAAAATAACCATACTTATTGTAAACTTAATTACTATAAGTAATTGTACTTTTTTAACCTACTTGAAAAAAGGTAAGTTTACCGTGGGAGAGCTATGCTTCGGCATGAATGGGTCGGCTCGACCGGAGTGATACCACGGCCTCACAGAAAACCGGTGTGAAATAGCGTTTGCGCTGTGTTTCACCGAGTGAGTGAGGATACCGGAGGCCCATACCCCAACCCCTCCCCCCCATCCCCTTTCCCATCCCCCAAAGGTCGGCAACGCACTTGTGACGCCTTTGGTGTTGCGGGTGTCCATGGGCGGCGGTAATTGCTTACCATCAGGTGATACGTCTGCTCGTTTGCCCACTATTCAATAAAAAAAAAAAAAAAAAAAAAGTTATGGAAACACAATTATTTTTATGTTTAAGCTTTTAAAGTGACTTGGATTGAAGAGTGGTGGTCATCATACTCATGGCGAATGCATATAATGCAGCATGGTGACCCACACCAAGGGCCTCCATATAGGGACTGCCTCGGTGGCGTAGTGGTAGCGTATGCGACTGCTAAGCTTGAGGTTTCGGGTTCGATTCCGTTCCGGACCAAATGTTTGTATGATCTGCACATATTTGTTTCGGAGTTTGGGTGTTTTCTATGTATAATATGTTTGTATTTACAAAAAAAGTATATAAGTATTTATATCAGTTGTCTAGTAGATACCCATAACACAAGTTCTGCTTAGCCTGGGACTAGATGGCGTTGTGTGTAAGATGTCCGTAATATTTATTTATTTATTTATATTTTTGTTTACTAGCTGACCCTCGTAACCTCGTTTACATCAACTATTGCCCGTAGCGTAATAATTTTCCCCCGTTTTTTAAATATTCTTCATTGGGGCTGCGCTCCTATTGGTCTTAGCGTGATGATGATATACCTTATAGCCTTCCTCGATAAATGGACTATCCAATACTGAAAGATTTTTTCAAATCGGACGATCGGTTCCTGAGATTAGCTAGTTCAAACAAACAAACTCTTCAGCTTTATAATATTAGTATAGATTACTAGTGACTCGCCCCGGCTTTGCACGGATGGATTTCAAATGCAACCGACGACACGAATCGTGGATTTTCAATCTGTAATATCTTCGAATTTAACTTACATACTGTTATGTGCCATGTTGATCTATATTAAATGCACAATGTATTTAAGGTACTTAATTGAATAAGGATTCATAAATAAACCATAATTTCTCGTAAAAATGGTTTTAGTGGGTTACCCCTAAGTGGTAGACATATACTGTCGCTAGCTTTTTTGTAGACCTTTTGAAGGTGTACAATACTGTAGTACATTATTTTGATCTATCTCGTAGGTTTCCGCCAGCGTTTGCAATGTAAGCGCAAAAAAATGTGTTTATTTACGACATCACATTAGAAACCTCTAAAATTATCAGTGTTTCTCTACTATATTATACATGTATTATATATATAAACCTTCCTCTTGAATCATTCTATCCATTAAAGAAAGCCGCATCAAAATTCGTTACGTAGTTTTAAAGATCTAAGCACATATAGGGACAGACAGACAGATCCAAAAATCCTTTAGTGAGTGCTTAAAATATGAAAATATCAGCTGCCAAAATATCAAGTTTAGGCTCTGCATTGATGAATCAGTTACAGTGGGTAGTCTAAAAAAATAGCTTTAGTTACTCCTTATAAATTAACCTATTTATCACTGAAAGTCATGTCAAAATAGGTCTAACCGTTCAAGAGATTATCCGGAATAAACAAACAGACAGACTGATCAATATTTCAAAATATATTTTTTAGTGTTGGTATCATAAATACTTTCATATGTAATTAGTGTGAAAAGCTGTTACATTGAAATTACAAGCAGACACTTTAATATTTATTTATTTGTAAAGATATGTGCCCTTCACTTAAAACTAGAAATATTTAATTTTATAATTATATAGGTAATTGGTTATTTTAATTATAATTTTCATTTAATACTACGAAGGGCAAAACAATCGCAATTTTAATAAAATATATATATATATATATACTCACTTTTGCTCCCTATTCGCGGAAGTCGTAAAAACTCGTTCGAAAAAGAAAAAGTCGTAAAAACTCGTTCAAAAACTGAAGCACAACACAAACACACCACAAGTACTATTACAAAGTAAAAATTACTTGTTGCAAACGCTACGCGCCCACTCGTACTGAACGCGCACCTCTAGCCTTGTACAATAAATACTGCAGTTAGGAATTTATACAGCGCAAGATATAATATAAAAAAAAAATTGTCTATGGAAAGTAGCGCGGTTAGCACTCCCCTTGACAAAGATAGACATAATATAAAATACTAGTTGACCCAGCAAACGTTTTGCCATGTATGTATATTATTTCCAGGAAAACCTTTTTAAAAAAAACTTGCAATGAAGTTTTTAATTAATAAATAAAAAATAGGGGTTGATCGTAGAGAGGTGAAAATAACATTTAGGGGGATGAAAAATAGATGTTGTCGTCCCAACCCTAGTCGATATGCACGCGAAGATTCACGAAAATCGGTCTGGTTGTTTCGGAGTAGTTCAATTACGCACACCGTGACACGAGAATTTTATATATTAGATAATCGTATGGTAACGTACTGAGAATGGGTTGAATGCATGATATTCAATCATTGAAACACTTTTGACCCGATCTAATTGGCAGTCGCATTTATCGACCGCTAGACCAATGAGGCATTTATTGTGCAAATGCTTATTGCACATACAATGGCGGTCTAGTAAGATGCTTTTACACGCCCCTCTAAAGCACCAAGGATCATATAGGAAGGGAAACGTGCGTTGGTAGTGAGTCCCAAGTTTTGACTGCTCGGCAAAGGAAGGAAGAGCTGAACTGTTTAGTTCGAGAGCATATACCTACGGTGACTTCCAAGACCAGCACGTACTCATGGCCGTTTCGTAATAAGTTTTTTTTTATTGAATAGGGGGCAAACGAGCAGACGTATCGTATCGTATGACTTGCAAGTCACTTTCCATGAGATAAAATATGGAAACTATCCTACTTCCTACTAATATTATAAACGCGTAAGTTTGTCAGTATGTAAGTGAGTATGTTTGTTGCTCTTTCACGCAAAAACTACTGAATGGATTTTGATGAAACTTTACAAGAATATAGCTTAGTCATCAGAATAACACATAGGTTACAATTTGTAAAGATATCAGCTTCGCCTCGCGGCGTTTTCCGCGGGTAGCACTGCGGGGTTCAGCTAGTTATAAGATAATTGTGACCTTACTCATCTCACACACGACTGTCTGGTCTCAAACTAGTCAAAGTACTAAGGAAACCAGACTGCAGATAAACATACTTAATTATGACTAAATACCTACATATTACAGATAACCTATAGCAGACATAAATCAAATAATAGTGCCGGTCACACAAAGATTTGTCCTAGGTCGGAATCGAACTCACGACAGTTAGCAGATAAAATGATTAATCTTTTAAGATACTACATTTTCTTAGTCTTTCATCACAGTAGTGAAAAAAATATTTCAATTTCATTAAAAGCTATATTTTATATCTTCAACACTGTGATACAAACCTTACAAAACATTGAAGGCTTCAACTAACACACCAACCATTTTAACAAGACCCCTCTATCAAATAAACTTTTAAGCAATTAAAGGTTCAAATTACATAAGTTTTAGCGTTTTGTTACAGTTTCCTATACCCCTACTCGAGATTGTGACGTCATCATCGACGTGATTTAAACAAAGAAATTAATTGATAATAATTACGTTAACCTTACTGACGGACTTAGGGTACAAGACCCCCGCAGAACGATCTCCGTCCTCCATAAGCGCAGGCCCGGGTGACAGTGCGGACGCTGCGGAGCGTGCGCGCCCTGGGGACAGTAGCGGGCACATTGGGGTTCCCATACAGGAAGGGCCATCTTCAAAGCGTAGGTGACATGTCGGGGACTACCCAGGGTTACTTTCTAGGGTTTTTTTTCTTCTTTTTTATTGATTAGTGGGCAAACGAGCAGACGTATCACCTGATGGTAAGCGATTACCGCCGCCCATGGACACACGCAACACCAAAGGCGTCACAAGTGGGTTGCCGACCTTTGGGGGATGGGAAGAGGGAATGGGGGAAGGGGTTGGGATATGGGTCTCCGGTATCCTCACTCACTCGGTGAAACAGCGCAAACGCTATTTCGAGCCGACCCATTCATGCCGAAGCGTAGCTCTCCCACTGGTGTATGTGGCACGGTGTGGTCGCAGTTTTACGAAACGTGACACATTACTGATGCGAAAAGTAGTTAAGGACTGTCAAAGTCAAAGTCAAAGTCAAATCATTTATTTCCATCGGCCCCAAAAGGCACTTGAACACGTCAAAAATACAAACATCAAACATTATTAATACAAATATAAAATAAAACTCAAGTACTGAATTGATCAGTGATAAAAGGATGTAACTCAAGTAATCAATGATTTGAATTACCGGAGCTTAGGTTGATTTCGATTCAACTCAAAGGTTTAAATTGATATCAATCCGAGTACCAGCTCCGATGGGTTTTCTGTGAGGCCGCGGTATCACTCCGGTTGAGCTGGCCCATTCATGCCGAAGCGTGGCTCTCCCACGGTACAAACAGGGTGCATCTAGTACCCGAGACAGCGTACGGTTTTAGTCGGTTTATCCGAGGGGATTTAGGCACAAAAAAAAGTACAAGACCCCGGTTAGTCTTAGCCCCACTTCCCCCTCCAAAGATTTACGGCCTCCCTTACCATTTTTCAATTGTTTTATCCCTGATTCTTACCCTAAACAGTTTTTACACATTGACCCCTCCCTAGTACCTAAACGCGGGACTCCCATCTTAAGAGACTTAATAATAAATAAATATTCCGGACGTCTAACACGTACAACAGTCGTATATGCTACCACTGCGGCAACGAGGCAGTCAAGAGGCCTCATTGGGTTTAAAACTGGTGGGGTAATTACATGCCTAAATAGATTTGTCTTTTATGGATACGTGGGAGAGCTATGATTCGGCATGAATGGGCCGGCTCGACCGGAGTGATACCACGGCCTCACAGAAAACCGGTGTGAAATAGCGTTTGCGCTGTGTTTCACCGAGTGAGTGAGGATACTGGAGGCCCATACCCCAACCCCTCCCCCCATCCCCTTTCCCATCCCCCAAAAGTCGGCAACGCACTTGTGACGCCTTTGGTGTTGCGGGTGTCCACGGGCGGCGGTAATCGCTTACCATCAGGTGATACGTCTGCTCGTTTGCCCACTATTTAATAAAAATATATATATAGATATTACAATGTATAACATAATAAGAGGGACGTATGATAACAATTTTGTACTTTCTTTTGCGAAAACTTTGCAAACGGCGGAGTATGAAATTTAGTACTGTTAAAGTTTATATGCAGTACCTGGATGGGTGACCGCTGGTGGCATGATAACATGAGCGTCTCTAATGGAGGTCACGTTAAGCAGTCGGTCCCGGTTGTTATCATAGTATAACAGTCGTGAAGCTTAGTTGGAGGCGTTTGGGCAGCTTAAAAACATCCAACAACAAAGATTTAAGTTTCAGTTTTAAACCCAATGAGGCCTCTAGAATACCTCGGTGGCGCAGTGGTAGTGAATGCGACTGCTGTGCTTGAAGTCTCGGGTTCAAATCCTGGGTCGGACCAAATGTTTGTGTAATCTACAAATATTTGTTTCGGAGTTTGGGTGTTTTCTATGTATAATATGTATGTATTTACAAAAAAAAAAGTATATATGTATTCATATCAGTTGTCTAGTACCCATAACACAAGCTCTGCTTAGCTTGGGACTAGATGGCGTTGTGTGTTAGATGTCCGAAATATTTCTTTATTTATTTATATTTATTTATTTCGTAGCCACAATGTTGTCTTGCCAGTCCTCAACCCGCACTTGGCCAGCGTGGGAACGTTTGGCCTTAACCCTCTCCTGGAGACCTTAGTCCAGCAGTGGGATATTAAGGTTTGTTGATGAAAGTTTATATTGAAAAGGAGTGCAAAAAACTAAGGAAAAATTAGTTATGGCCGAATTTTGACTACTGGGTATATATATAAACAGGAGAGGAAGACACAATATGCAACAGTGGCGTCATAAGTGCGTGCGTAAGGCCGGCAGGCCTTTGGAGATGGGGAATGGGGTTGGAGGTATGGAGCTCTGGTATCTTCACTTTTGTGCGGACGTGGTATCACTCCGGTCAAGCTAGATAGTTGGCAGTCCACAACTGTGAGATTTACCCGAAACTTTCTGCCGCGCACAACAAAACTGTGGAATGAGCTGTCGCCTGCGGTGTTCCCGGACCAATACGACCTTTAAACCTTCAAGAAAAGAGCGTACTCTTTCCTAAAAAGCCGGTGACGCACTTGTAACGCCTCTGGTATTGCGGGTGTCCATGGGCGGCGGTAATCGCGTACCATCAGGCGATACGTCTGCTCGTTTGCCCCCTATATAATAAAAAAAGCTAACCCATTCATGTCATATATGTATACCGTGGCTCACCCACGGTATAAAATACTGCTTCTCCATCATTGGGCTTCAGGTCTCGCACCCCACCAATGAAACACGCCAGGTCGTCACTTTTGTGACTTTAGATTGGTCTTCCATAATACCACCCTGATCGAGCCAGCCCGTTTGAACTAAAATCAGCATATCTCTACTACCTTGTATGTAATTGAAAGTCCCGTGATAATCGATCTATCTATTTCCGAGGTTAGCTGACACAATAGAGAGACATACAAAACATTTATTTTTGTGTTTAAGTACCACTTAAAATTTTATATGCATTCAGTAGTTAACTGTTATAATAATAATTACTAGCTGAACCTCGCAGTGCTACCTGCAGTTATTGGATCACACATTTTTTTTCTTACATTTAAAATAGCCTATATTAATCAGTGATAATGTAGCATTCAAATGGTGAAAGAATTTTTTAAATCCGTCCAGTACTTTTTGAGCCAATTCGTTACAAACATACTTACATACAAACCTTTCCTCTTTATAATATTAGTATAGACAAGTAGACTCATATAATTTATTTAACTGCACGTTTCGTGTAGTTGTTAAAGTCGTTATCTCATTACTTCCTACTGCACTTTGTGGTGTGAGTTCAAACCCCACATAGGACAACACTTGGCGTAATCTACAAATTGTTGTTCTGAGTCTGGGTGTTCTTTGTGTTCGTTTTATGTATGTTCGTAAAGACCCCTGCGATACGGGATATTTTCTTGGTGAGGGAGTATTATTTACATAAAAAATTGTGGTGAATTTTAGTCAAATTTTACTTTATTTTTATTTACTAAATATATAAATATTCCGGACATCTAACACACAACGCCATCTAGTCCCAATCTAAGCAGAGCTTGTGTTATCGGTACTAGACAACTGATATAAATACTTATATACTTTACTTTTTCGAATTGAGAACCTCCTCCTATTTTGATGACGGGAGTGTAGAGTTTGGGAGGTCCATACTTAAAAAAGTACGTTTGCTAAATCTTGTCATTTATTTCCATCCCACGGTTGCCAAGTGATTGTCTTTAAGCGAAAAAATTATCACTTATACTGACTTAGCATTTAATTATCTGGTAGGCAATAAAGCGATTTATAATAAAATATACAGGGTGTAAAAAGACTACTACCGAAAACTTGGGGGTTGCAATCAGACCATGATACTGAATAGGTTTAGCAAAAAAAAAACGCAAAAAAAATTATAATTTATCTAAGTCCTTTTATGATTTTATCTGCTTACATACACATAGTACAACATAATAGGACCCAAACTACCTAATTATCTCATTTAGAAAACCAAAAAACAAATAAAATCAATAAAACGGCGATGTATTTTGATAAACAAACCAGCTGGTCGGGTGAGTGCAATGACCTTGGCCGGGCGCAGGTATTCAAGTAGCTACGCGGTGCACGCAATAATACATTACTGGCTTGTGGAATCATTAAAAATATTGACACCTTGTTTTTTACGGCTACAATTTTTTTTAAGGACAACTGTTTGGTTTTTTTTATAAGTTTTGGGGTGCTGAGTCAGCCCCTTTCGTTTTCGGTAGTCGTCTTTTTACACCCTGTAATAATTTCGGACATCTAACACACAACGCCATCTAGTCCCAAGTTAAGCAGAGCTTGCGTTGTGGTTACTAGACAACTGATATTAATACTTATATACTTTTTTTTGTAAATACATACATATTATACATAGAAAACACCCAAACTCCAAAACAAATATTTGTAGATTACACAAACATTTGGTCAGGATTTGAACCCGAGACCTCAAGCACAGCAGTCGCATTCACTACCACTGCGCTACCGAGGCAGTCAATAATATTATAACTATGTAATGTACGTTGAGTTTAACATCCAAAACGACTGTACCTATCCGAATCATTCTTTCACCATTTGAAAGGTTTAATCAGAAGGACATATACACAATTGTTCAAGGCGTGCGAAGTCAGGGCGGACAACTAGTTATGCATTAAAATTCTAATTTATTACTAAGGTCACGTTCAATATTTAATGATTTGATACAATTCAAATGTAAGTATCTCCGCGAGCTTGAGATGAATTGATTCAGTCTAAGAAATCAAATCTATACATCTATATACAACATACAAATAAATAAAATTAAAATGTCTGTTTGTATAGTATTTACGTCAAAAATTATATATTACATATTACATTATTACATAACAATTTGATTATATAACCCGTCGGAAATATCTTCCGTCCTCTATCGCCTATATCATGGGGAGTGTTCTGAAGAGCTCTTCCAACTGGTCCCCCCTTCTCCCTTCCTCTACAGGACAACACGTGCTGGCCTCGGAAGTCACCGCTTCAGAGTGGAAGACATACACTCTCGCACTCATCGATTCGGCTCTTCCTTCCTGTGCCGAGCGGTTAAAACCTGGAACTCATTACCAGCGCATGTGTTTCCGTCCCACTATGATCCCGGGTCCTTTAAGCGGGGCGTGAAAAAGCATCTCACTAGGCCGCCATAGTGCTGGTCACCATGCTGCACTGTCCTTGTTCGCATTGAGGATGGTGGCCACCACTCTTGGATTCTGCTGGTGCTTTCCATCAGGCAGGGCAGAGTCATTTTGGTAGCTAAAGTATAAAAAAAAAAAAAAACTGCGAAACTGGCTTAATGATGTCATACAAACTAAAAAAAATTATTAATTTATGTGTACCTATTTTATTGAAACTTTTATACAACTTTTATATCAATATGTATTTTATAGAGTAGAAAAAATTAAACAATACACCTAAAAAGTAAAGAGCAAGAGAACATATGCAAATGTTACAATATTGTACATATATTCTAATTATAATAGACACATACTGAAGAGGTCTTGTACATAAGGTTTTAATTATATATAGATCAATGAATTAATACAGTATCTAGTACATTAGAAGTTATTTATAAATTCTACTTGTAATTATATGAATAACAGACCACGTATCTATACTAATATTATAAAGCTGAAGAGTTTAATTATTTGTTTGAACGCGTTAATGTCAGGCACCGTTGGTCCGATTTGAAAAATTCTTTGAGTGTTGGATAGTCGATTTATCGTAGTTATTAGATAATATAAGATAAGATAAGTTTATTTGCATAAAACATGTGTGAACAAGATGTCATAGTATAAAATACAGTACAATACTTAAAACATGTTTTGCCATAGCTGGCGTACAATTTTTTTATTATAATAATAATGTCATGTTGTCATATTACATTAACGTCAAATATTAATTTAAAGAAAAACAATAATCAAAAATAAAAGTAAATAAAACAGTTACAAAATTTAAAATGTGTTTAAATTTTGTAACATTTTTAAAATTTTTAAAATGTGCACAAAATATTATGACCATTATGAGGTTTAATTTATAGAATAGTCGTTTATTTACTACAACAGTACAACATTTTTTTTTTCTTTTTTTTCTGTGGCAACCCAAGATACAAGCGTAGCTTAGTTTGGGTGCCATCAGAAATTTGTACAAGCATTTAAATAAATAAATAAATAAATAAATAAATAAATAAATAAATAAAGTCAGCTGTAAAGTGAGCTGTAAGTATCTACAAAAAGAAAATCACGTAAACAATTGCACTGTGCAGCAAAGGTAACCAGCTCAGTTTACGCTGTACTGAAGTGCAGCACTGGTTTTCAGCTGGCCTCTGTCATTTGCGCCAACAGTTACAGACACAAGGAAATACATACAGACAAAATGTTACAAACAAATATAAGCAAAAAAGAAAATAAAATATGACATAAAACAACAAAGATTAAAAATGAAAGAAATAAAACAAAGCAGCACTTTCACACGTGGGAGAGCCACGCTTCGACATGAATGGGCCGGCTCGACCGGAGTGATACCACGGCCTCACAGAAAACCGGTGTGAAATAGCGCTTACGCTGTGTTTCACCGAGTGAGTGAGGATACCGGAGGCCCATACCCCAACCCCTCCCACCATTCCCTCTCCCCATCCCCCAAAGGTCGGCAACGCATTTGTGACGCTTTTGGAGTTGCGGGTGTCCATGGGCAGCGGTAATCGCTTACCATAAAAAAAAAGCACCATTGAAGAATGTTTCTAAAACGGGGGAAAATTTTCACGCTACGGGCAATAGAAGTCGCAAGCAGTGCGTGCGTCAGGTAGTGATAAATATTCGTATTAATTTTATGGAAAAATGACACTGTTTTGTCAATATTGTCTGTATTTGCAAAAGCATGGTGACCACTACTCTACTACTCTACTACTGCAGATGCAGGCGGCGTGGAAAATCACCGTAACAGGCCGAAAGTTACCCCGAGATTCCACGGGGTCTACGAGGAGAAGATTCGCCCATGATAAATAAATAAATATTCCGGACATCTAACACACAACGCCATCTAGTCCCAAGCTAAGCAGAGCTTGTGTTATGGGTACTAGACAACTGATATAAATAATTATCCCTTTTTTTGTAAATACATACATATTATATATAGAAAACATCCAAACTCCGAAACAAATATTTGCAGATCATACAAACATTTAGTCCGACCCGGGAATCTAACCCAACAAGACAGAGAGAGACAACAAGCTTAGCAGTCGCATACACTACCACTACGCCACCGAGGCAGTCAGATGTGCACCTACTTCCTGTTTTCTCTCCATTGCCCAGCCGGTCGACTGGCAGAAAATGCCTTCAGCCCGGTTCCTATATTTAATCGGAATCGTCATCGTGAAAAAAATTTCTACAACCGACTACGATTCGTAAAAACCGTTCCTCAATTTATTTTTTATGGGAACGTTTTTAGCTTACGCCCCGTATAATATACTACTATTCTTACCTAGAACGGATCGTTTTTCAAATATAGGAACTGGACATTTTAGGCAATAAGTCCGGCGATGCATGTGTTTGTGCATAAAGATGTAAATAAATAAATAAATTAAATAAACATCACCCATATTTTTTGTCCTACCTATTGACCTACGAATTCATCCATAACATAAATATAATGACCTATTATTTCTTTAGTTTTTATTAAGTATTTAGTCGAAGACGATTAACGATTAATTAGGTTTAATTAGCTGTTTTTTTAGTTTCATGGTCTTAGTGGATGATCGCCTAATGGCTGTTAGATGACCTTTGTGACTCAGCGGTAGTGCATTCGACTGGAGCGTCTAAGGTCGCGGGTTCAATTTCATATGTCTTTTCTTGTTTTTTTTTTTAAATGACTTTATAAAGGAGGTTCTCGTACGTCGTAACTTTCGACTGGTTGAACCGATTTTGATGATTCTTTTGTTATTTTATAGCTGTTGCTTCCCGTGTCCTTTTCAATTTGGTCCAGTTCTTAAAGTCGTTTTTTTTTGTTTTACTGATTATTTTGTATATATGGATTTTTACACGGTTCATGCAGTAACGAGCATGCATGCATTGATTGATGTTCATATGGATGAAACAAAAGAAGTCTGGAATCGTAGTAAGTGAAATGAAGATCAATTGTCTCTGCCTACTCCTCTGGGACATAGGTATGTATGTTTTTTCTACAGTTTCCTTCTCCCAGCGATACACAATACAAATGATATAGATTAACGAATGCTGCTATCTTACAATGAGGTCAGAAACTTTTTTTTCTTTGTATAGTGTAAGATGCAGAAGCATCTCGACAGGCTGCTGTTGATCACTATGTTGCATTGTCTGCATTCGCAATGAGTATGGTGACCACCACTCTTGGATTCAACTCATGCTTGCCATCAGACTGAGTAGATTCACTTGGCAAGCTCATATAAAAAAATATAAAGTCTCTTTTGGTGTTGTTCGCTTAGAGTTTCCAAAGTTTTTTTTATGGAATATTATACAAAGGAGCAGACGTATCGCCTGGTAAACGAGAGGCGAAACAAGTATGTTGCTGGCTTTTGGAGTATGGGCCTCCGGTATCGTACCTCACTCGGGGAAACACAGTGCAGGCGCTGTTTAACACCGGTTATTTGTGACGCCGTGGTATCACTCCGGTCGAGCCGGCCCATTCATGCCGAAGCGTCACTCTTCCACGTACCTAACAGATTTTAATGAGATTTTCACCAATAGAAATAATGTTTCAAGAGAAAACTTTATATATGTATAGTAGGAAGAAAGCGGAGAATTTCATAGATTCGTGCGAAATCAGCTCGGATTGCTAATTTAAAAACAGAACAACTTCTAAATAGACACAAGGAAATTTAGCATATATGATAAACAACACGCGAGCACGCACACACATACATACGCACGCACGCACGCACATGCACAAACACTCATACTCACGCTCACAAATTATCTTTATTACTTTTATTTATAAAATTCTTCAAAGGTACTGTTATTATTGAATAAGTTATGTATAAATAACCGTGGGAGAGCTATGCTTCGGCATGAATGGGTCGGCTCGACCGGAGTGATACCACGACCTCACAGAAAACCGGTGTGAAATAGCGTTTGCGCTGTGTTTCACCGAGTGAGTGACGATACCGGAGGCCCATACCCCAACCCCTCCCCCCATCCACTTTATCATCCCCCAAAGGTCGGCAACGCACTTGTGACGCCTTTGGTGTTGCGGGTGTCCATGGGCGGCGGTAATCGCTTACCATCAGGTGATACGTCGGCTCGTTTGCCCACTATTCAATAAAAAAATAAAATAAAATATGTTCATCCGAGATGGCCAGGAGACCTGTAACACAAGTTCACTTAGTATGGGCTCCTGTCTCCTCCATCCAGAGCTTGTACTTATGATTTGATATATACTACATATTTAAAAAAAAAAAAAATATAATTCTCGTGTCACGTTGTTGCATACGATAAGCTCGGAACCTATTTTTTTTGTTATACATATAGGGGCAAACGAGCAGACGTATCGCCTGATGGTAAGCGATTACCGCCGCCCATGGACACCCGCAACACCAGAGGCTTCACAAGTGCGTTGCCGGCCTTTTAGGAAGTAGTACGCTCTAACCGATGTTCATGTTTTTTTTTAAATATGTTTTTTAATGGCATGCCTAACATGGGATAGTTAACATCACACTTAGACCAATAGGCCCAATAGGACGATATATTTTGACTTCAGTTCCACTCAATAACGCCTATTCTTCAACCCACTCTGTTCGCCATCATTGAACCGTATAAACACTGAATTTCGGATAAAATTCTAACCTAAATACGTCCCCAAGGTTTTTGTAGTATAAAAATAGTTATTTTTTATTCCGTGACGGAACCAAAGTAAGGTCTCCAGTTCATTCATCGGTTCATTTGCTTTCATGCGACTGGCGGAGCGTATTATAACGCTGATCAACTTTCAAAGTGAAACATTACATACATATATTGATAAACTTTACACTATACATGGGAGTACAACGCTTGCGCTGTGTTTCACCGAGTGAATGAGGATACCTGAGGCCTATAACCCAACCCCTCCCACGATCCTCCTCCCCATCCCTCCTCCACTTGTGACGCCTCTAGTGTTGCAGTTGTCCATGGGCGGCGGTAATCGCTTACTCTGATACGTCTGCTTGTTTCGCCCCTATTCCATAAAAAAAACACATACCACAGACGGGATCAAATCCCAAACTAATCAGTTCTTGTACTATGATAATCAGACTACTGACAAACACCTTTATTCTTCTAAATGAACGCACTTCTAGCCTGCACGGTTGGCCGAGTGGTTTCAGCGGTCGCCATGCCGCTTGCTACTGCGCCAAGTGTCGTGGGTTCAAATCCCACGCGGTACAACACTTTGTGTGATCCACGAATTGTTGTCCCGAGTCTGGATGTCCCCCACGACACAGGATGTTTATTCCTAATGTGGGAGTTGTCTTTAATATATTAACTAGCTTACCCTCGCAACCTTGTTTACGTCTACTATTGCCCGTAGCGTAATAATTTTCCACCGTTTTTTTATCATTGTTCATTGAGGCTCCACTCCTATTGGTCTGACACAAACAAACGAACTCTTCATCTTTATAATATTAGTATAGTATAAATTGAACCAATACTCAAAACAAATGTCGCCGTGCTAATCATTCAATTATTTGTCCCAGCTGGGAATCGAACAAACAACAAGCTTAGCAGTTAGAGCCACTAATAGGGAATGCAATCTCATTCTCGCAAGATCACATTCCCTATTATACCGAGCTTAAAAACGTATTATTCGAAAGAGAGCTGAAAAAAATATTTTGATAGATATGTCAAACAAAGTTAAATATATTAAAGTTTATTGAAAAATGTTCAATAACCTACTAACTAACATTATAAACGTGAAAGTTTGTGAGTATGTAAGAGAGTATGCTTGTTGCTCTTTCACGCAAAAACTACTGAAAGGATTATGATGAAACTTTACAATAATATGGCTTATACATCAGAATAACACATAGGCTACAATTTGTAAAGATACTAGCTTCGACTTTCGGAGTTGCTCGCGGTTATTGTCGTACCGCGGGGTTCAGCTAGTATTCAATCACTCATCATACATATTATGATTATTTGTAAAAATAAACACACAAAACTGCCAATCTGTTTAGGGATTGTTATTCATAAACTCGCTCGCCATCGCCAAGAGAAAAACCGCATCGAAGTGAAGTGAGACCTACGACGGCAGAGACAGACGCACGCAGACAGTTAACCGTGGGAGAGCTATGCTTCGGCATGAATGGGTCGGCTCGACCGGAGTGATACCACGGCCTCACAGAAAGCCGGTGTGAAATAGCGTTTACGCTGTGTTTCACCGAGTGAGTGAGGATACCGGAGGCCCATACCCCATCCCCTCCCCCATCCCCTTTCCCATCCCCCAAAGGTCGGCAACGCACTTGTGACGCCTTTGGTGTTGCGGGTGTCCATGGGCGGCGGTAATCGCTTACCATCAAGTGATACGTCTGCTCGTTTGCCCACTATTCAATAAAAAAAAAAAAGAGACATCGACATCAAACTTATAACACACTAGCTGAACCCCGTGGTGCTACCCGCGGTACGACAATAATCACAGGCAACGTCGCGAGGCGAAGCTAGTATCTTTATAAATTATAGCCTACGTGTTATTCTGATGTATAAGCTATATTATTGTAAATCGTAAAATAAGCAACTTTTCTGGTTAATTTTTTACACCTTGTTTCTTGAAAAGCGCAAATATCTTACGGAACCCTATTTTTTTCCAAAATAAATTATAGCCTATGGTTACTCGTGGATAATGTAGCTTTCGAATAGTGAAAGAATTTTTAAAATCGGTCCAGTACTTTTTGAGTTTATTCGTTACATACAAAAATACAAATCTTTCCTCTTTATAATATTAGTGTAGATAATAGAACGTTATAATCGGTTACATGATTTCAGAGCTTTTCGTGAGCAACAACTTACATTATATAATAGACTAGCTGACCCACGCAACCTCGTTTACATCTCCTATTGCCAGCGTAATAATCTTCCCCGTTTTTGTAACATTCTTCATTGATGTTCCGCTCCTATTGTCCTTAGCGTGACGATATATAGCCTATAGCTTTCCTCAATAAATGGGCTATCTAACACCTAAAGATTTTTTTAAATCTGACCAACGGTTCCTGAGATTAGCGCGTTCAAACAAACATACAAACTAGACTTGCAACGAATATTCGGTTACTATTCGGTATTCGGCCTATTCAGCTGCTTTTATTATATTCGGCCTTATACCGAATATCTACATATTATTCGGCCGAATGCCGAATACTTAAATAATATATTTTGTTATAGAGAAATAATTGGTAAAATGAAAAATTAAAATCGATTGATTATGTATATTTTCATTTCTGTTATAATCATTTAAGTAGTCATTAGTACATAAAACAGGTACTTAATTTAATCACGTCTGTACAAGTTTTTGGCGCTAATATCCAGCCGAATATTTTTGCCTAATATTCGGCTATTCGGTCAGGGCCTTCGCCGAATATTCGGTATTCGGTATACTGCCGAATATGCTATTCGTTGCAAGTCTAATACAAACTCTTCAGCTGTATAATATTAGTATAGATATGTATTATATATGTATAATGTATATATAAAATTCTCGTGTCACGGGGTGCGTAATCGAACTACTCCGAAACGGCTTGACCGATTTTGATGAAATTTTTTGTGCTTATCCGGTATCTATGAGAATCGGTTCTTATCTATTTTTCATCTCCCTAAATGTTAGGGGTAGTCCACCCCTAAAATTTTTTTTTATTTTTTTGACAAAATTTTTAATTTCTATTTTTTTATGATACAGCATTAGAAAATACATACAACCCTAAATTTTGAAGCCTCTAAGATCAACCCCTATTTTTCCATCGCGATTTTTATTGACCCACCCATATATTCCCTTTTATGGCAAAGCAACGTTTGTCCGGTCAGCTAGTAATGTATAGAATTCTAAAAACTCATTAAATCTAAAGACTAAATATACTTCAACGGCTTTTGGGGTCATGAGACCAGGCAGAAAGGCTGTATACATATTGAGATTTTTACTTAAAACCTTCAAATAACGCATTGAGTAGTTCATATCTTTTCTTTTTCCGTGGGAGAGCCACGCTTCGGCATGAGTGGGCCGGCTCGACCGGATTGATACCACGGCCTCACAGAAAATCGGTGTAAAATAGAGCTTGCGCTGTGTTTCACCGAGTGAGTGAGGATACCGGAGGCCCATACCCCATCCCCTCCCCCATCCCCTCCCCCATCCCCTCCCCCATCCCCTCCCCCATCCCCTTTCCCATCCCCCAAAGGTTGGCAACACACTTGTGACGCTTTTGGTGTTGCGGGTGCCCATGGGCGGCAGAAATCGCTTACCGTCAGGTGATGCGTCTGCTCGTTTGCCCCCAATTCAATAAAAAAAAAAAACTTTAATTTCTTTCTTTAAAGGTTTCATCTTTAAACATTGGTTTCGGAAATTAAGAATGTTTATTGGTTTGATTGCTCGGAAATTTTCTAAAAATGGATCCTATTAAATTACATGAAAATCGTTAGAGCCGTTTCCGATATTCAGAATGTACCTATATATCTATACTAATAATAAAGCTGAAGAGTTTGTTTGTTTGAACGCGCTAATCTCAGGAACCGCTGGTTCGATTTGAAAAATTATTTCGGTATTGGATAGTCCATTTATCGAAGAAGGCTATAGACTATATATCATCACGCTACTACTAATAGGAGCGTAGCACCAATGAAGAATGTTTCAAAAACGGGGGAAAATTTTCATATATCAACTATACGCATGGCTAAAGATTAGCCTGTCTGTGGTTTTGTAACCTAAGCCATGAAAAAAAACCTATAATGTGCACGCGGCTTTACTTGTCACGTATTTAGAACACATCTAATCGCGCACGTCCGACACAGGCCGAGCATGACACACAGTTTGCGTTTTAATTCAAATTCAATTCCCGGGTCGGACCAAATATTTGTATGATCTGCAAATATTTGTATTGAAGTTTTGGATGTTTTTTATGTACAATATGTATGTATTTACAAAAAAAAAGTATTTATGTATTTATATCAGTTGTCTAGTACCCATAACACAAGCTCTGCTTAGCTTGGGACTAGACGGCGTTGTGTTTTAAATTGTCCGAAATATTTATTTATTTATTTTAACATTTGACTTGACTTGTAACTTGAGTGGCCTGATGTTCTAGCGGTTAGAGAGTCTGATAGCTAGGCAGACTATCCAGGATCAAATTATGTGATAATTACGTTTGGTATGTAGGTGTTCTTTATCGATACTGAGGCGATTTCCACATACAGCAGCAACAAAGACATATGACAGCGCCATCTACCGGATATACATCATTACTACACCTGAATCGGGATTTAGAAGTTGATCGTTGGGCCGTGGCCCGTCAGACATGATCACCTCGCCTGGTCGGAGGATCCTCCCTTTGTGTTGGTGGACATGACACCCGTTCTTCTGTACTAATATTATAAATTGTCTGTCTGTCTGTCTGTTACGATTTCACAGAACGATTTTGATTGATAATATAATTAACATTAATATTCTTTTGTAAATAAATATTAATGTTATTTATATTATCAGTTTAGATTTAATAATATTTCGCTAGTACGTATGCAATACTAATATAAGCACTGAGAAGATTATTCTCACAAACTCATAAAAAATTTCTAAATTAATAAATTCCTTTCATTTTACTTATTCGCCTACGCTTTATAGAAGGGTAATATCTCAAGGGTACGTGTTTATCCTACTAATATTATAAACGCGAAAGTTTGTATGTAAGTGAGTATGTTTGTTGCTCTTTCACGCAAAAACTACCGAATGGATTCTGATGAAACTTTACAATAATACAGCTTATACATCAGAATAATACATAGGCTACAATTTATAAAGATACTAGCTTCGCCTAGTGGCGTTGCCCGCGGTTATTGTCGTACCGCGGATAGCATCGCGGGGTTCAGCTAGTTTGTTCAGATAAACGCGATATGAAAACGTTCTGGCCCATTTATCGAGGAATATCATACAATATATAATATCACGCTACGACTTATAGGAGCGAGTATAAATAAACAAATGTTCAAACCCGAGTGTTGTGAAACAGGCCCTGGCGCTGCCAAATATCAGGCAAGTAGAGTCCGACCGAAACAGGTTTTCCGGCCGAAACCGAAACCGAATATTCGGCCGTGGCTTCAGTTTCGGCCGAAACCGAAACCGAAACTCACATGGTCAAGTATAAAATTCCTTAAAATACTAAAATTTGGTGCATTTTACCCATTATTCTGCTGCATTAATTAGGACATGAAATGGAAACACAGTATATTAAGTTTGTTGTAATTATTTATTTAACATAACATAAAAAAATGTTAATAATATTTTTAATAATTTTATAATTAAGTTGTCATAGCAAAATGTTCATCAGTTATCAATAATCATATCACTAATTGTTACTGTTTCATTAAATACTAAGTATTGATATTTTGAAATCTTACTAATTAATACTTTCCAAATCAGTTTCGGTTTCGGCAAAAGTTTCGGTCAATTTTGGCCGAAACCGAAACTGCCACCGAAACTTGATTTTTGGCCGAAACTCGGCCGAAACCGAAACCGAAACCGAACTTTCGGTCGGACACTACAGGCAAGGTAGAGGACGCCCACTAGCCACCTGGTGGTCCACGGTGGCCAAGGACTTAGAGCTTGCCCAAACAAATGTTTCGACAACCCAGGATAGATTGTCCTGGCGCCGCAGAACGAGGAGAGCCGACACCAAATAATGGGAAATGGCTAGGACAAAGAAGAGTTCAAACCCGAGTTCAAGTTACACTGATCACCGATATAAATAAGGTAAACAAAATGATTCTCAAGCCGCTAGAATTATTTAATAATATACATTTTGACAAACATAATCAAACGACCTTGCTCTACTTATTTCCTCTATGTCGAATCTCATGAAATATTCATAATTGTTATTTTTTATTGGCGTTACGGTCAAGCTACTCATAACAAGGCGTGGAAAATGATTGATTGCCGATGTTATTGTTTGTTTTTGTTTATGTTTTTTGTGGGTAGTTGTAAATTCGGATAGCATACATTGAAAGGCTTTTTAAGAATTGAGACGCTCGAATGGACGGTTTCATTTCCTTATTATGCGACGATAATTTGATACAAATTCATATTGGATTGTTGTCTTTGACATATTATTTTTCTTACCTGTAAGGGAACGGGTATCATGTCCCACCCAACACAAAGGGAGGATCCTCCGACCAGGCGAGGTGATCATGCCTGGCGGGCCACTGCCCAACAGTTGATGTTGGGATTTTGTATACATGATAATCGGCGCGAGAACTTCTATTGCGTGATTAAGGATTGGTAGTTACTCGGTGTAGTGCGTTACTTCGTAGTACAGTGTAACTTTGGTAGATGGCGCTGCAGTATGTTATGTTGTAAGTGGAGGCCGCCACATTCCCAATCCAATTATGATATATGCATTTGAAGAATATTGTTTGGAATTTAAAAGAGACGATGATCCCTGAGTTCTTTTCGTCTTTTCTTCTCGGGACTAGTTCAGTTAGGAAAGGTCAATTTTATACGCTCAAAAAAGATTAATTTGCAGTTCTTGTAACCTAATTGCAGAATAATAAATAGATAAATATTCCGGACATCTAACACACAACGCCATCTAGTCCCAAGCTAAGCAGAGCTTGTGTTATGGGTACTAGACAACTATATATATGGGAGAGGGGAGGTGATGGGGGGCTTCCGGTGTCCTCGCTCACTCGGTGAAATACAGCGCAAGCACTATTTCACACCGGTTTTCAGGTAGAGATTTTTTTAGTTTTTTAGGTAGAGATTTTCGCCTACTAAGCCATACTGGTCAGTTAGGTTGGTACGAGATTTTGTGGTGTTTTTAAGTGACCCGGATCTAATGCTCTCAAGTGTATTCGTGTACATTTTTGTCTGTCACGATGTTCTATAAATATAACGGATAATCATACGACATTGAATATTTTATTATGATAAGAAGGTCAGACATAATGGAATAGATTACTTGCCCGCAGGCTCATTCTTACATGGGTGGACTGAAAACCTAGTTAATATTTAAAAAACTCAGTGTGGGAGCCATACTTCAGTAAATCCAAACTAATCGAATAAGCAACAACTTGATCTCTGATAAGGCTATCCCTTAATGTTTGAAAGTTGCAAGTCCTGCAGTTACCCTGACGAAGAGTAAATGTTATTTTATTTTTTGGAACGAAGTTCCTTATGGCGCGTTGTGTAAGGGGGCTAGACGGAATTGTCACGACACAATTTGTTGACACGACACAATTTGTTGTCACGACACAATTTGTTGTCACGACACGACGACGACACACACAGATATTTTCGTTTCGTCTTTCTATTTCGAACTTCGTTCCATCCGGGTGTCCCTTGACACCTCTCAAGTTTTTGTTATTTTATTCAATAAGGGGCCAACGAGCAGACGCATCACCTGATGGTAAGCAATTACCGCCGCCCATGGACACCCGCAACACCAAAAGCGTCACAAGTGTGTTGCCGACCTTTGGGGTAGGGGAGAGGGAATGGTAGGGGTTGGGGTATAGACCTCCGGTATCCTCACTCACTCGGTGAAACACAGCGCAAGCGCTATTTCACACCGGTTTTCTGTGAGGCCGTGGTATCACTCCGCTCGAGCCGGCCCATTCATGCCGAAGCGTGGCTCTCCCACGGCAAAATATTTGGGCTGATTAAGCGGCACTTGCTCTTATCCTCCAGTCCTGTAGCTAATTGTGGACTTCAAGAAGCAAGTCTGAGGCTCGCTTTAGATTTTTGTAGCTCACAAGTATCTCTGTGAATGTTGCTATACTGACACCAGACCAGAAAAAGATAGAATAAATGGACTTTTTGCTCAGTGTACATTGAAAACATTGTTAACCTTTATGTTTCATCTTAAACTGCATTGCCGAAGACCCTTGAAAGTTTTTTTTTAAATGTGATCGAACCAGGTGGCGTGTATAGGAGAGACCTATGTCCAGTGGTGGACTGCGATAGGGTTTTTAAAATTTTTATTCTATAATTAAATAATTTATTAAAAAAACTACTTTCATAAATTCATTTATTTGACGAGTTGCTTAAAAAAATCGATTTAATATCCATTTATACGATCGAATAATGACTAAATACAAAACTACCTTTTAAGTAGATATTAAACACAATAAGGAATCTAGAAAAATCAATAATAATAATAATCGCTTTGTTGTACACCAGATAGTTAACAAAGGTAACTTAAAGCTAAGAGGTACAATTGGCGGCCTTATCGTCACAAGGCAATCCCTTACAGGCAACCATTGGATGGAAAGATAGACGTGGAAAGTTCAGATCCCCATCCCCCAAAGGCCGGCAACGCACTTGTGATGCTCGCTTGCCTCCTATAACATAAAAAAAGTAAAAAAACAAAAGGTTTGATGATTATAGAAAGACAAAGCCAAGCATCTTATTACCGCGAAAACTGAAATACACGCCATTAAAACCGAGTTTAGAATAATTATTCTAGCTGAGAGGTCGAAATTTGGTTAATTTATAAAAAAAAATTGATCATCGAATAAATGCTTTTTATTTATTAATAAGAAAAGACATTGACATTTGAAATGGCTTTGAAACATCAATTTTTAAATTTGGAACGTATAAAAAGTCAATATGGAGACGTATGTCACTGTAAAATGTTAATCAATTATTATGATATTTAAATTTCTAAGTATATATTTAAAATAATAATTTGACCATAATTTGTTAAATTACAAGCTTTTGCCAATAACTTCGCGCGCATTATTGCGATAAAAATTAGCCTATGTTCTTCTGCAAGTAATCTATCTGCATACAGAAAGTCAGGTCGAGAGAATCGCCGGGAAATCAATCAACACAATCAAAGCAACTTTTTGGTGCACTATTTTTGTACGGCATCGGTTCCCTGTATACTTCTTCTAATCCATTATTCCCCAACACCGTACAAAAATCATGTGACAAGGGAGAAAAATGGAGGGCTGCTCTCCCTTTCCCTTCACTTGTACTCAGTTGAACAGCTTACAAGTGACGGCGTAGTACTGAATGTTATATTTTCAAACCCCTGTGTCTTTCTAAAAAGGTCACCTGGTGATTCACATGATCCATAAATGTTCGACACGAGCCCGTAATCTATAAGACTGTAAGGACTTTCACTTTTGGGGGAACGGGTATCATGTCCCTCCAACATAAGGGAGGATCCTCCGGCCAGGCGAGGTGATCATGCCTGGCGGGCTACTGCCCAACGGTAATGTTGGGATGTAGTATATATGCTAATTGGCGCGAGAACTATTTATGCGCGATTCAGGATTTGTAGTTACTCCGTGTAGTGCGTTACTTCGTAGTTCAGTGTATCTTCGGTAGATGGCGCTGTAGTAGGTTATTGTTGAGATATATGTGGAAGTCGCCACAAGACAATATATATATATATATTTCTTACTTACTGCATTAAAAACTAAAATGGAGGTGAGAAGGACATATGAAAATGGGTTAAATGATCTAAGGACGTAACAGAGTGGTGTTCGAGACATAACATAATCACAAATTTTGACAAAAAAAAACCGACCTTTCTTTTTTTTTATGGAGTAGGTGGCAAACGAGCAGAGGTATCGCCTGATGGTAAGCGATTACCGCCGCCCATGGACACCCGCAACACCAGGGGCGTCACAGGTGCGTTGCCGGCCTTTGGGGGATGGGAAGAGGGATAGGGGGAGGTGTTGGGATATGGGCCTCCGGTATCCTCACTCACTCGGTGAAACACAGCGCAAGCGCTATTTCAGACCGGTTTTATGTGAGGCCGTGGTATCACTCCGGTCGAGCCGGCCCATGGATGCCGAAGCGTGGCTCCCCCACGCTAAAAAGAACTGGACTAAAATTGTTAAAATGGTACCACACGGGAAGCACCAGCTTTCAAATAAAAAAATAATCATTAAAATCAGTTCACCCAGTCGAAGTTATGAGGTAACAAACATAAAAAAAACACTTGAATGAACCTTCCTTTTTTTTGAAGTCGGTTAAAAATAAGGAAAAGGATACAGCGTTGTAATATATTATATGAAACAGATATTATTTTCTTTGTTTACAAACACACTGTTGACATTTGATTTGAATTTGGAAGATCAATTTTATAATTAGCAACTATTTGTAAGTCAATAAAGATACTAATTAACATTTATAAAAAATAAACTCAAATAAGATTTTATTTTCTTGATTGATCCCACACAAAATGTTTCTTTAAATCAAACTTTATGCCATATAGTCCACGGGCCCACGTACAAGGGATTTCAGTGATTAATAACAGGCTGAAAGTTTATACACAGCTTCGTTTTGACGAGACCCCCAACTTTTATCATTGGACCAAATTCTGATAGTGGCAGGAAAAAGCGCGATAGGGAGCGAAACACGTCAATTTGATGAGTGTCCCAAATTAAATAATAACAGTTTCTAAAAATCAATACTTCGAGAAAATACGATGGAAAACTGAGAAAAACTTGTGGCATACAAAGTGAATGGTACCTTCCCGAGTGACCCCCAGCTCTAACATGTCAGAATGGTGACTTGAATTTTTTTATTCATTTTCATTAATAACAAACTGATTTTTGTTTTGGGGCTTGCAAAATATATATTTTTCATAAAAAATGCATCGGCATACAAATTTGATGGTAAGTTTTTTGAGACCTACACTCGAAAGTTGTCCAGATTTTGTTAATATTTTTTCAGTTTTCCATCGTATTTTCTCAAAGAATTGATGTTTAGAAACTGTTATTTATTAATTTGGGACACTCATCAAATCGACGTGTTTCGCTCCCTATCCCGCTTTTTCCTGCCACTATCAGAATTTGGTCCAATAATAAAAGTTGGGTGTCTCGTCAAAACGAAGCTGTGTATAAACTTTCAGCCTGTTATTAATCACTGAAATCCCTTGTACGTGGGCCCGTGGACTAATAGTTTGGCTATCTTATATATATATAGTATATTATATATCTATAAATATTTAGTGGTTGCCGCCAATTTCATTGACTGGCCAGAGCGATGCCATTATTTTACAATAGGTGAACTGCTGTTAGCTTTATGCTGAGACCATATTTGAAGCATGAATACAAATAAATTTCAAATTAAAATAAAACAGATAACATATAAAGTTAACATTGTATCAAAATTTAAAAGTAAAGTTAAGAACAAAATTTAAAATATAAATCAAAAATAAATATATTTATTAACATGATAATGAGTACAAATATATATGCAGTTCATGAGATAAAACAAGAAATTCAAAATATTCGAATTTCGAACGCCAAAAGAACTCTAATTTTTTTTTAAATTAGAACACATTGCAACAAGTATAGACAAAGACAACGTAAAATGTGAATGACACAAATAAAACAAAACAATTTAGTTTATGGCCCGCAACCGTAGAAGGTCGAGATAAGGAACTAGACATTACGTGAAGTATTTAACTTGAAATTGCATGACGGATTGGACAGGAAGGAACAAATCGTGTAACCATTAAAAATGCGTTAAAATATTTATTTAAATATTTATCTACCAATAGTTATAATTTTTTGCTTGAATTGTGATATAGTTTAATAATTTTATCCCCATACATCTCACACAGCTAGGTCCAGAACTAAGTAAATCCTGTTCTATGGTAAACAAACTACTGATATACATACTTTAAGCGTAGGAGAGCTGCGCTTCGGCATGAATGGGCCGGCTCGACCGGAGTGATACCACGGCCTCACAGAACACCGGTGTGAAATAGCGCTTGCGCTGTGTTTCACCGTGTGAGTGAGGATACCGGAGGCCTATACCCCAACCCCTCCCCCCATTCCCTCTCCCCTTCCCCCAAAGGTCGGCAACGCACTTGAGACGCTTTTAGTGTTGCGTCCATGGGCGGCGGTAATCGCTTACCATCAGGTGATGCGTCTGCACGTTTGCCACCTATTCAATAAAAAAAAAAATACTTACATATTTCTAAATATATACATATCTTCTTTATCTTCACATAGTAATTTCTAATCTGAACGCTTCGTTGATCTGGTGGCTAGCGTATGCAACTAGTTTCCAATCAAGAAGTTTCGGGTACGATTCCCGAGTCGGGCCAGTTGTTATATCGTGTTTATCGTATATGAAATTCTTATTAACTTGCCCGGAGTATGAAAAATGGCGGTGTTACCCGGCCCGTGCCTCGGAGAGCACGTTAAGTCGTCGGTCCCGGTTGCCGTGAACTTCTATGGTAATCGTTATTGAGAAGTCAGTGCCCTTAAATATACTGACGCTAGTTTCAACCTTCGAATTCAGTTCAGGGTTGCGGAGGTCTGATGCCGGTCGCTTCGTGGAAAAACTGATATTCAGGTAAAACAGGTGGAACTGGTAGCTGACCCCATATAATCTTGTTCTAGTTCTAATGTACCATTACCGTTTTTTGTGGAATATGGGACAAACGAGCAGACGTATTGCCTTGTGGTAAGCAATTACCGCCCCCTTTGACACCCACAACACCAGATGCGTCACAAGTGTGTTGCCGGCCTTTGGGGGATGGGGGGATGGATGGGCCTCCGGTATCCTCACTCACTGGGTCGGTTCATGCCGTAACGTGGCTCTCCCACGGTACAAATGTAGAACGCTTGTGTCTGTACTTTAATGGATGTGGTCGATAATAACCACGACACAGTTTATAATTATTGTGGTTATTTTCGTACACAACTTAATTTGTATACTGATTTTCTGTCTGCTGTAGTTTATCTGTAATATATATGTATTTACTAACTATGGGCCGACCGTTTATCTGAGTCCTCGCCTGCGCGGTAACAGGGGCGCGGGGGTATGACGACAAAGGGGACTGAGACAGGTGCGGGCGGCGGGGGCGCTTAGTGAGATACGCACGAGATGAAATGCGCCAAGATAGTTCCTAAGATATGTGACGTCATAGTAAAGAGCGCCCCTGTAATACCGCGCAGGCGAGGGCTCAGACTCCTATTGCTGAACCACACGGAGCTAGCCACGGTACGACAATAACCACCGGCAACTCCGCGACCCGAAGCTAGTATCTTTATAAATTATACCCTATGTGTTATTCTGATGTATCAGCTATGTTATTGTAAAGTTTCATCAAAATCCTTCCAGAAGTTTTTGCGTGAAAGAGCAACAAACATACTCACTTACGGATTCACAAACTTTCGCGTTTATAAAATTAGTAGGATATGTACATACATTATATATTATAAGTACTTTACTACAGGCTCTGCCTAGTTCGCTGTTGTTGTTATGTATTATTGAACTTGTAATATTTTTTAACGCACGTAAATTCTTTATTACAAAAGTATGCTCAATAATTTTATTCCGCATCGTCAATTAAAAAAAAAACATTTTAAATGTTCGACAACAAAGCGACTGGCACAAAAGATTTCCTTTTTAAATATAAAGTTATTAAAAAACTAAATGTAATAGTTTTTTTTTTACCGGCTTGTTATTTTTCTTTGTAGTTTCTAAATGAAGGTCTAATTTCGCCCTTTTGACTAAAATCTAATAAAAAATCGACGGGTTGCACTCCGGGAGTGCCGGCAGAAGTGAAAACTTGAATATTAACGTTGTGCATTTTAGATATTTTGGAATGGTTAGAGAATAATTTTGTACGAATTGCTTTCATTATCAGTATAAAAGTACTATTATTTATGTGGTGGAATATAATATTCATTTATTGTGCTATCGTACACAAACATTACAATTTATATTACATACGAGTACACACACGAACATTCGCGCAAGCGCCGTGCACCGCCTGTCCTCTCTCCATCCGTCTTAGGAATTTTCGATCAGGTCACGTGACCTGACGTGAGTTTATACATTTTTACCCATTCCAAAATACACAGCGCCGCTAAAGAAGTTTTCACTTCAGAAAATATCGTGTAGCGGTATTTGTTACCTAACTCCTGCGAAACGGTTGAATGAATTTTTGTGAATGGATTGGGGACTGGCAAGACAACGTTGTGGCTACGTAATCTTGCCGTTGCATGTTTTTAAGCCGCCCAAGGGCCTGTGGCGACTTCCACATACAGCGCATCAGCGACACACTATAGCGCCATCTACCGCAGTCACACTGAACTACGCAACAACGTACAACACGAATAAACTACCAATCCTGAATCGCGCCGTAGAAGTTCTCGCGCCGATTATCATATGTACAACATCCCAACATCAACTGTTGGGCAGTGGCCCGCCAGGCATGATCACCTCGCTTAGTCGGTGATCCTCCCTTTGTGTTGGAGGGACATGATACCCGTTCCCCCACAGGCCTCCAACTAAGCTTCACGACTGTTATCCTATGATAACAACCTGGACCAATTGTTGATTTTTTTAAACAACCTGGGTCCCGCATTTTTTACCGCGGTTGTTACTGTAGCTTTAGTAGTAGCTTACCACAGGTAACGTTTAATACTAAGTAGCCTAAGTGAGGCCCTATACCATCAGCTATCTGCCAGTGGAAGTCACATCAATAATAATAATAATAATAATAATAATAATTTATTTGCTGATCAAAGGTTTTTCACGGTGTTACAAGTTTATATGTAGATGTCCTCTTTGGTCTACCTTAAGGGCATGCAAATTTTTTTTTTTAAATTATTAATCAGTGAATTAGATGTCACAAATTACATTTACCATACAATCAAAAAACCATGAAAAAAACAAAAAAAATAAAAAATTCAATCAAAAATGTCAATTTAACTTATCAATGTCAACAATACAACACAGATGTCAAAATGTTACAATTATAACCACAAATAATAATAATAAATAAGCACCAATTAGGTCAAAGCATATATTACATAATTTTATGTGTCTCACAAACTTTCATCATTAAGAAATTCATCAATTGAATAGTAACATTTTCTATTTAGGAATGCTTTTAAAGATCTTTTAAATACTTCTGCCTTTAACATTTTAATACCAGCAGGGATCCCATTGTAGATTATTGGAGCTTTGCACACAATACTTTTATGCAATAATGTTGTATTAGCAGGATGTACACAAAGTCTATTATTGTTACGTCTATTGCTCCTACCGTTATATACGTCAGCAACCCGTGGAAATAAATGTAAGTTGTTTTTGACAAATAAGGCTGTTTCCAATATGTACAGTGATGGAAGCGTGAGAATACTATGCCTTATAAACGCCGGCCTACAGCTGTCTGTAGTTTGGAGACCGAACATAGCGCGTATGCATCGCTTTTGCATTTTGAACACCATATCTTTATTTGTTGAGTTTGCCCAAAAAATGATACCATACCTAAGAATAGATTCCACGAGGCCATGATAAGCTGATAGCAATGCGTCGGTATTTAAAGTTGGTGCAAGTTTATACAGTGCATATGCTAAACTGCTTACTTTTTTGCACAATGAGTCTATGTGTTCCTTCCAATTTAACTTGCTGTCTATAATTAATCCCAGAAAACGAGCAGTGGTGACCTCTTTTATGGTATAATTATTGTAAGTCAAAGTTATGTTTAATGGGTTTACTTTTCTTTGATTAAAATGAATTATATTTGTCTTACTCAGATTTATTCTCAGGTTGTTATTTTCAAGCCATGAAATAATGGATGTCATTGCGTTATTTATGTCAAGTTTATATTTGCTAATGTCCATACAACTAATAGTAACGGTGCTGTCATCTGCAAATAATGTCATAGCCTGATTTGTGGCATTTGGCAAGTCATTAATATAAATGATAAACAAAAGGGGGCCCAGTACACTTCCCTGAGGAACACCATATGAAATACAACGGCTCAAAGAGGTATACTTTTCTTCAGTTTTGGTTAACCGATTCACTCTTGTTATTTCTGTCATCTGTTGCCTATCAGTTAAATAAGACTTCAGTAAGTCTAATACATTACCCCTAATACCATATCCTTCAAGTTTCTTAATTAATATATTATGTTCTACATAGTCAAATGCCTGAGTCATGTCACAAAAGATTGCACAAACAGGGTTCTTTTTATCAACAAGTGATATAACATTTTCAATAAATTCATAAATTGCCATGTTAATTGTCTTTCCTTTCCGGAAACCCTTTTGTTCTTTACACAATATTCTATTATTTTCAAGGTAAGAATTTATTTCGCCGTATAGATATTTCTCAAATATTTTTGAAAATACTGACAGCAACGAAATTGGCCTATAATTTTGCATTGACATTCTATTATTCTTTTTAAATAAAGGCTTTACAACTGTTATCTTAAGATTATTCGGATATGTTCCCTTTAAAATACATAGGTTTATTAAGTGACTGATGTGATGGCTGATATCCTCATTAACTGCTTTAATTATTTTAGTATTAATGCCATCATGCCCTACGCTGTTTGTATTTTTTAAATTATTTATAATTTTATTTATTTGGTAAGGCGTACTTGGTGCTAAAAACATTGAATTTATAGATTTATTAATTAAGGAGGTAACATTTTCACCAACACCCGGTATGGGACTTTTTTTGTCAATAAAATAATTATTAAAAGCATTAGCCATTTCTGTAGGATCATTTATGCTTTTGCCTTCAATAGTTTCTATGTTGCTAATATTATTACTAGGCAAATTCAATCTTAACTTATTTATTATA
The DNA here is from genome assembly GCA_916048165.1 of Spilarctia lutea. Lineage (NCBI taxonomy): Eukaryota > Metazoa > Arthropoda > Insecta > Lepidoptera > Erebidae > Spilarctia > Spilarctia lutea. Next base: position 2,185,630 of record OU696498.1, on the reverse strand, counting down.
TCCCATGCCGTTTTGGGTTTATTCAATGATGTTTTTATTTTATAATTATTTTGTGCCCGTTTAGTTAGGTTTATGATTCTTTTAAATATTTTACAATAATTTTTATATTTTAATGAACTTTGTATGGTAGGATTTAGCCTCATGTTCCAAAGTAAATACCTCTTCTTTTTACTACAGATTTTTACTCCATTCGAGACCCATTTTGGTCTGCTGTTTACTTTTGTTAACATAAGTTTTTCAGGAAAACAAAGGTCATAAAAAAGCCTGAAATCATCAATAAAACTTTGATAAGCTTCATTGGGGTCATCAAAGCTGTAAATATTCGAAAAAGATATACTGTTTATACACATTTTAAACTTTTTTATATTATCTGTACTATAATCTCGCTTAATGACGCGCCATGCTTTTAATGTAAATATCTTTTTTACCGGCACTCTAATTATTTGAGCAGTATGGTCTGATAGATCCAGCTCTAAAACTTCAGTATTGCAGCGTCTTCCAAAGTTATGTGCAAAATTATCCAAACATGTCTTACTTGATAATCTAGTTGGTTCTCGCAGTGCCAATTTGAGATTATAATTCAATAACATACATTCGAAATACAATGATATGTTATTACTTTTTAAAATATCGATATTAAAGTCACCAGCAATCAAAATACTGTTACAACTAAAATTCGAAATATGTAATAAAAGTTGTTCAAATCTATGTAAAAATGTATACACGTTGTTTTGTTTTGGTACTCTATACATACATACGATAATAATTTTATAGTCAATTAATTCAATCGCACAGCACTCAAACACATAGTCAAGACATAATCGGCTAACATCCGGTATCTCCCTAAACTTGTATTCCTTTTTGAGTAAAATACATGTTCCACCTCTCTTGGCATTACTGCGGCTGTAAGTGGACGCCAGAATGTAATTAGGTACATTTAAATTTACTTCGTACCCCGACATCATAAAATGCTCTGTTATACATAAAGCATCTATGAATTTATTATTGTCTCTAAGTTCTTCCAAGCTTATACATAATGCATCCGATTTACTAAGTAACCCTGCTATATTTTGGTGCAGGACATAAATATGTTATTCATAGAAAAAACTGAGTAACAGTTTCATTTTCATCAGGAGAATTCATCGTTGTGTCAGAAGTATTATTTGTGCTTATATCAAATTTATTAAACATCCTAATATCTACTAAAATATTATCCATAATCCGTTCATATATATTCCTCATTCCTTGATTATTAATTTTTCCGGTCATGTACGAAAACATATCCAATGTTAATGAGTAATTACTGTCAAACATATACGCGTATCCACTATTTTGTATAGACATATAAATGAGATTATTGAACATTTCCACTCTGAAATTGTGTATGGGTGCACCTGTTATATATGTCGGACAACATATTACATTATTTGTGTGAGTTACTTTCTGAAAAGCCTTCTCTATCATGTTGATCATATCAATGTATCCTTTTTCATCTTTGATGTCATTTTCTCCAATCAATAGAATGCAGTAATCGTTTAGTGTAAAATCTCTTAATTTAATCTCAATGTTGCATAAAAGATCCTCCACAGTACCGCCCGGAAATACATAGTGACAGAAGTCAAAGTAATTCGAAAAGATGTCTTGAATGATGGACAGCGACCCTCTGGTTCTTTGACTGCTTAAAACGCATAGTTTGTTTGTCTGCTTTCGTTTTCCTATAATATTAGTTAACTTTCTAGTACTTTCAGACATTTTGTTGCTGAGGGGTGTATGGATACTATGTGTTTTTAATAAATCATCTGTTATTGTACTACTATAACATGTTTGGGTTTCCTTATCAGTCTTGATGATTTTTTGAGAACAAGAAGCAGTGCATGACTTTGTTAACTTACCCTTTACTATTGCATGTTGTGTATTTGAGTTTTTGTTTGTTAATATTTTGCATTTCTTAGCAGAGGATACTGGTGCCATAGTTTTTCGTTCAGGTGTTGAGCATATTTTTTTATAAGTATTAACAGTTTTTAAAATATTCTGATTATCGGATTTAAGACGTGCGTTTTCACTACATAGATTTTCTATTTCTAAGTGCGCGCTTTGTAACTGCATTGTGAGTGTTTTCACTTGTTCACTTAACTCATTTACTATATCGCTATTGTCGTGTAGACTATCCGGTATACTCATTACGGTTGAATTAAATATTGTTCTGTCATTACTAGTATTTTTTAAATTCCTCAGGTCCTCTAGTGAGCTTGTTCTGTAGTGTTTTCGAAAAGTAACGTTATTATTGTGCTCTGAATTCATACTTTGAGCCATTGCAGCGCCCTTTGTCGTTTGTTGTGAAATTGCGTATCTCTTTTTGTATTTTCTGTAATTTTGTATACCTATTTAATTAACACTTGACAAAATATCCATGAAACATTCACAAAAAGACAGAATCACTTGAGATTTGAACTTAAGGCACCCTCGTCACGACTTATCGTGCTCGGACCACAGATGGATACGTTTCGACCTTCAGGTAAGCAAATTCAAGGCACCACCCAGGCGAAATCCTAAAAAAACCGATCGCGCTAACTATTCTGTGCGGATCGGTCAGGCCCTGTGTCAGGAGGATAATCGACCTAGGATCCTAGGTGCCGTTGAAATTGAAGAACAAGTAAATCTTCTTACTAACACCATGATGGACTGCTTCCATCAAACATGCCCCCTAACCGTCCCACCAGTAGGCCGAACAAACAAAAAGAGCTGGTGGGGGCCTGAGCTGGAGAGACTTAGGCATAGGATGAGGAGGCAACTCAACAGAGCGATGAACACTGGTGCAGACCAGGACTGGGATAATTATAAGGCCACCAAGTCCAGGTACAAAAAACGACTCAGATACAGGAGTAGCAACGCATGGCGGAACTTCTGTACAAACATAGAGACAACGACACAGGCCAACAGGGTAAGAAAAGTTCTCTCCAATAACTCAACCTTATCACTGGGGTCTCTACGAAAACCAGACAACTCCCTCACAAACTCGGCGGGGGAGGCAGAACGTGTGCTGGTAGAGACGCACTTCCCGGATTGTGAAATAATCAGTCCAGGAGGGCGGCCGGAAGAAGAAGAAGTAACCGTTCCAACGGAGGAGGAATGGCAACTGGCCAATAGGGTGGTTGACCCATCCAAAACACAATGGGCAATAGACAGCTTTGACACATTCAAATCTCCAGGCCAGGATGGGATCTTCCCAGGCCTGCTTAAGTGGGGAGGGTGGTTACTCACCCAAAGACTGTCCCTAATCATGGAAGCTTGTCTTGCACATAAATATGTGCCAAGACAATGGAGAAACGTCAAAGTAATCTTCATACCAAAACCAGGTAAATCTGACTACTCGGATCCCAAATCATTCAGACCTATAAGCTTAACCTCTTTCCTCCTGAAAACACTAGAGAGGCTGTGCGACAGGTATCTGAGAGAGACGGTGCTGGTTCATACACCATTGCATCCGAACCAACATGCCTATAGTCCAGGTAAGTCTACGGAATCGGCACTTCACGCGGTAACAACCAAGATTGAAGTAGCGATCAAGAACAAAACTATGTGCCTAGGCACCTTCATAGATATAGAGGGAGCCTTTGACAAAAGTAAATTCACCAGCATAACAGTGGCACTTTGTAGACATGGAGTGCACGCAGTTATGACTGAATGGATATACAAGATGCTGAGCCAGAGAGTCATCAGACTCGAAGCAGATGTAACTAAACAAGCACTAGTGGCGAAGGGCTGCCCCCAGGGAGGCGTCCTTTCACCACTACTATGGAACCTAGTGGTGAACGATCTCATCACCACTCTGAACAACAATCACCATTACACCATCGGATACGCTGATGACATAGTGATATTAACAAGCGGAATGCACGCAGGTATAGTATGCGACATCACACGCTCAGCACTGGCGGTAGTGGAACGCTGGTGCGTGGACAACGAGCTTTCGGTCAATCCAAGGAAGACTGAAATGGTAATGTTCACCAACAAACGGAATCTGGGAAATTACCGACTTCCCAAGCTGTTCAATACAGAGCTCCAATTTTCGTCTGAGGTAAAGTATCTAGGGGTAGTATTCGACCGCAGACTGAATTGGAGTGCCCATCTAGACAATAAAATCGAGAAAGCAACAGTCGTATTCTGGCAATGCCGCAGAATGATAGGTAAAACTTGGGGACTAAGTCCCAAAATCACTCTGTGGCTATACGAGACAGTAATTCGACCTATGGTAAGCTACGGCGCGATAGTATGGTGGCCACGGACCAAGCTATCCACAGTCGAAGCTAAATTACAACGACTCCAGAGATTGGCCTGTCTGGCGACCACGGGCTGCATGAGGACTACACCGACTGCGGCTCTGGAAGCCATCATGGGCTTACCACCTCTCCACCTCTTTATAAGGCAGGAGGCTCTAGCAACGGCAGCGCGGCTAAAGAAACAAAATCTCTGGAGACCGCCGAGGATACCGCATACCGAAATCCTCTATGAGGCTATTGGAAGGGAACCGCTCATAGAAGCGGTGACCGATGCGGTACCAAAGCAATTTGTATTTGACAAGAAGTACAAAATACAATTACATGAGGACCCAGAAGAAATGCTTCACCCGAAAGAGTTGAGTGTCTTCACAGATGGATCCAAAACAAGGTCAGGCACTGGCTCGGGAGTATTTTCCGAGGACCTAAACATACACATTTCAAAGCCACTAGGAGCCCACAACACAGTCTTCCAGGCAGAGTGTATGGGCATAATATTGGCTGCATATGCAATCACTTCCAGGGGAGTGACGGAGTACCCCATCCGCATACTCTCCGATAGCCGATCAGTCCTGCAAGCCCTGCAAAGTCATTCGACAACATCAGGGCTAATTTACGAATGCCACAAAGCCCTGACAGAGGTATGTACCACAAAAAGTATAACTCTCCAGTGGATAAAAGGGCATAGTAACTCGCGCGGGAACGATGCAGCCGACGCACTGGCAAGAGCTGGATCGGTAACAAGGGCAATAGGCCCTGAACCAATACTGCCTCTGCCATCTGCTTGGCTGCGAAGGTCACTGCAACTAAACACCAAGGTGGAACACCAAACGTATTGGTCCAACCTTTGTACCTGCAGGCAGACCAAGGAGGCCCTCCCGACGATCAACCCCAGATTGTCACGGAAGCTGATGCAACTTAAGAGGCCGCTGCTTCGACTTTTAATTGGAGCAATAACTGGTCATGCATTACTAAACAAACATCTTTTCACTCTAGGTGTAACAGACAGTCCTCTGTGCAGGGCATGCATGGAGGAGGAGGAGACAGCCGCCCATGTCATTATGACATGTCCTGAGGTGGCAGAATACCGGGCGAGACACCTCGGATCACCGAGGTCACTCCCAGAAGTCGTCGGCAACATGAAGGGTCTGCTAGGCTTCCTGGAAGAACTGGGGTGGCACGTATGAAGCCATCCCATCACGCAAAATAGGCGCAATGAAGACGTCGAATTGCGGAAACCCAGCCCGCGAGTTTCAAGATCAAGATCAAGACAGTACCGCCCGGAAATACATAGTGACAGAAGTCAAAGTAATTCGAAAAGATGTCTTGAATGATGGACAGCGACCCTCTGGTTCTTTGACTGCTTAAAACGCATAGTTTGTTTGTCTGCTTTCGTTTTCCTATAATATTAGTTAACTTTCTAGTACTTTCAGACATTTTGTTGCTGAGGGGTGTATGGATACTATGTGTTTTTAATAAATCATCTGTTATTGTACTACTATAACATGTTTGGGTTTCCTTATCAGTCTTGATGATTTTTTGAGAACAAGAAGCAGTGCATGACTTTGTTAACTTACCCTTTACTATTGCATGTTGTGTATTTGAGTTTTTGTTTGTTAATATTTTGCATTTCTTAGCAGAGGATACTGGTGCCATAGTTTTTCGTTCAGGTGTTGAGCATATTTTTTTATAAGTATTAACAGTTTTTAAAATATTCTGATTATCGGATTTAAGACGTGCGTTTTCACTACATAGATTTTCTATTTCTAAGTGCGCGCTTTGTAACTGCATTGTGAGTGTTTTCACTTGTTCACTTAACTCATTTACTATATCGCTATTGTCGTGTAGACTATCCGGTATACTCATTACGGTTGAATTAAATATTGTTCTGTCATTACTAGTATTTTTTAAATTCCTCAGGTCCTCTAGTGAGCTTGTTCTGTAGTGTTTTCGAAAAGTAACGTTATTATTGTGCTCTGAATTCATACTTTGAGCCATTGCAGCGCCCTTTGTCGTTTGTTGTGAAATTGCGTATCTCTTTTTGTATTTTCTGTAATTTTGTATACCTATTTAATTAACACTTGACAAAATATCCATGAAACATTCACAAAAAGACAGAATCACTTGAGATTTGAACTTAAGGCACCCTCGTCACGAGTCGCTCACGAGTACCTTTCAGCCAATAATTTGTTACGATAAGTTGTTAAAAACGTTGTTCTTATGCTGCTGTAGATGTTCATTGATAATTCTAATACATTTGTTTGTTATCAGTATGGCACCAATCATATAGATGGCGGTGTACTTCCAATGCGATGTAGCATTTGAAATATTTTTCTTAACGGCAGATTTTTTTTTTTTTTCAACTTTCAACGTCCATCAAAATCAGTAGAACCGTTCCAGAGATTCCAGAGACAGACACAATTTTTATTTTTATGTTAAACCGTTTGTACTTTTTATTGCATTTAGTGAAAAGCTGTTAATTTGAAATTACTAACTGACACTTTAAATGTATATATTTGTATACATAGTTAAAGAAATACATAAATGGACCAATTTATTCTTTACACGAAGTGACATCACCAGACTCGTTTTGGCTTGATGACGTCAGTTGATTGTAACAAGTCAAATCCCCAATTTTCTAGAAAATTTTAACGATTTGGCTTCTCCCAAGACGTTTTATGTTTAATAAGTGTATTTATTATAAATGGATTTTTTCGGAAGACGGTCCACATTTCATGTCATCCACATTTTATATATTTTTTATCATTAATTTCATCACGACGAAGACTTGACTTGATAATTGAGGACGATCAATTTTGACATTGACTTGACATTGGCAGAAATAGCTGATTCGAGTGATCCGGCTGGTTGCCGTTACATCAAAAGAAGAAGAAGAACATCTATACAAATTAATAAAATTGGAGTGTCTGTTTGTAATATTAAAATAATCGCTTTCTACTACATGCATATGAATGTATATACGGTACACATACCAAAATATATATTTTTAAAATTTTTGTCTGTCTGTCTGTCTGTTTGTTCCGGCTAATCTCTGGAACGGCTGGACCGATTTGGACGGGACTTGCACTGGTAGGTAGCTGATGGTACAAGGAGTAACTTAGGCTTACATTTTTTAGACTAGCTTCGCCCCGCGCCGTTACCCACGATACGACAATAACCGCGGGTAAGACCGCGGGGTTCAGCTAGTTTATTATAATTATCTTTAACTTAAATTTAAATATTTGAACATACTTAGGTATATCTAAAATCTTTAAACGAACATTATAAACGCGAAAGTTTATGCGTATGTAAGTGAGTATGTTTGTTGCTCTTTCACGCAAAAACTACTGAATGGAGTTTGATGAAACTTTACAATAATATAGCTTATACATCAGAATAACACATAGGCTACAATTTATAAAGATACTAGCTTCGCCTCGCGGTGTTGCCCGCGGTTATTGTCGTACCGCGGATAGCACCGCGGGGTTCAGCTAGTATCTACATACATATATCTAGTGGTTTTTTTTTAAATACTGCATCCTGTGACTCAAACTTAGTGTCACAGCTCGTTTAATACTGTTGCGCCATAACCAGATGGATCTTGTTTGTACGAGAATAATCTAGATTGAATTGAGGACAGCGCCATCTAGTGTCGGCTAGCGCGCAACTGTGGGCATTATAACGATTACTCGACGCTAGATGGCGCTACAAGTAGCTCTAGAATAATCTATTAAGTCGAGAACCATCGATCGAATATTATCGAACATTCTAGTTATCTCGACAGCTATATAAAAGCGGAACGTGTTAGCCGTACGGGCAGTATTGTTTCACGATACAGCGAATAAACATCGAAGAGATCTTCTAATGCGACTAACGAGTAATTTAGTGATTTCTTATTGTAAAAAGTGTTGTTAATAAATATTGTGTTATTTTTGGTAATCAATCGACTACTTTAATTTATTTAATACCCAGCTCGTAACAATACTACTACTATTAAGTACGGTAATAATTTATGATGTCGACCCTGATGGGGTTCAAATCTATTTCGTTACACAAAAAAATTTCTCACAAGCTGCTCACGGACATTCCGAGCCAGCGTGTGTTGTTAAAACCGAGAAATCTAGCTTTACAATTTCGACAAGCTGTCACTGCACATTGCGGACCAGCTTGTTCCTATTCTATACATTTTTAGTTTTATAAAAAATTTACTTATCTAATTCTAATATATATGTGGGATGTGGCTCGAAGCAAAATAAAGTTCGCAAATCAACACTTATTTATTTAATTAACAGAGTAAACATCGTTACGTATCGTTCTCACACTCGTGTCTTTCACACTGACTTTGACAGCTACACTTTGACATATAAAACAAGAAAGGTGAATTTTACATTTTTTAACAAAATAATTATCTACACTAATATTATAAAGAGGAAAGATTTGTATTTTTGTATATAACGAATAAACTCAAAAACTACTGGACCGATTTAAAATTTCACCATTCGAAAGCTACATTATCCACGAGTAACATAGGCTATATTTTATTTTGGAAAAAAATAGGGTTCCGTAAGATATTTGCGTTTTCCAAGAAACAAGGTTTTTTTTTTTTTTTTGATTGAATAGTGGGCAAACGAGCAGACGTATCACCTGATGGTAAGCGATTATCGCCGCCCATGGACACCCGCAACACCAAAGGCGTCACAAGTGCGTTGCCGACCTTTGGGGGATAGGAAAGGGGATGGGGGGAGGGGTTGGTGTATGGGCTTCCGGTATCCTCACTCATTCGGTGAAACACAGCGCAAACGCTATTTCACACCGGTTTTCTGTGAGGCCGTGGTATCACTCCTTTCGAGCCGACCCATTCATGCCGAAGCATAGCTCTCCCACGGTCTAGGTGTAAAAAAATCAACCAGAAAAGTTACTTATTTTACGATTTACAATAATATAGCTTATACATCAGAATAACACGTAGGCTATAATTTATAAAGATACTAGCTTCGCCTCGCGACGTTGCCTGTGATTATTGTCGTACCGCGAGTAGCACCGCGGGGTTCAGCTAGTACATAATAAAACTAAACCACATATATTTCTACTTAATTTCTTAGCTTATTTTAATACATTTAATCTTAATCTATAACGGTTCAATTAACATCTGTCAGTTTAGCCTACTGTCTCTATCTACTATCCGTGGGAGAGCTATGCTTCGGCATGAATGGGTCGGCTCGACCGGAGTGATACCACGGCCTCACAGAAAACCGGGGTGAAATAGCGTTTGCGCTGTGTTTCACCGCGTGAGTGAGGATACCGGAGGCCCATACCCCAACCCCTCCCCCATCCCCTTTCCCATCCCCCAAAGGTCGGCAACGCACTTGTGACGCCTTTGGTGTTGCGAGTGTCCATGGGCGGCGGTAATCGCTTACCATCAGGTGATACGTCTGCTCGTTTGCCAATATTCAATAAAAAAAAAATAAAAAATATATATCTAATTTGTTCTACTCTAAACGGCACTCTTAGCGTACGTTGCATACTTACACTAGTTAAATTATATTATGTTAAATATTGTGGTGCCTTGACTTCGGTAGCTGTAATATATCATACTACATATAATCTACCAAATGCTTAACTTACTTATTTCTTTTGTTTACAATCTTTACTACTTTATTACAAAATTCTACTAAATAACTGTTACCAATCTTATCCTCCAATATCTTAGCTAGGTTTATTTTGCACATTTTTAAATATAATTGCTGCTCTAAATCATACCTTATTTTGGCATGAATCGGGCATTCCAAAATAAATAATAATAATAATAAATAAATATTCCGTACATCTATAACACACAACGCCATCGAGTCCCAAGCTAAGCAGAGCTTGTGTTATGGGTCCTAGACAACTGATATAAATACTTATATACTTTTTTTTTTAAATACACACACATTATATATAAAAAACACCCAAACTCCAAAACAAATATTTGCAGATCATACAAACATTTGGTCCGACCCGGAAATCGAACCCGAGACCTCAAGCTTAGCAGTCGCATACGCTACCTCTACGCCACCGAGGCAGTCAAAATTATAGTAGATACCAGTTATTTATTTATTTTCCACTAGCTGACCCACGCAACCTCGTTTGCGTCTTTAATTGCCCGTTGCGTGAAAATTTTAGCCCGTTTTTGAAACATTCTTTATTGGTGCTCTGCTCCTATTAGTAGTAGCGTGATGATATATAGCCTATAGCCTTCCTCGATAAATGGACTATCCAACACCGAAATAATTTTTCAAATCGGAGTTCCTGAGATTAGCCGGAACAAACAGACAGACAAACACAAAAATTTTAGAAATATATAATTTGGTATGTGTACCTACCGTATATACATTCTATACATTCATATGCATGTAGTAGAAAGCGGTTATTTTAATATTACAAACAGACATTCCAATTTTATTTATTTGTATAGATTAAAAACCACTATCAATACAGGTTTAGCGCAATAATTCTTAAAGATCTTTTGGAACTTCCGTAATTACGAAGTAATTAGTTTATATATCAATATAACATCTAAACACCTTAAATTAGAAAACCAGTTACATATTGACTCTATCAATTATAAATTATTGCTATTATTTTGATCATGAATTCAAAGTCTGTATCCGTACTCTGAGGACGGTACACTAATATCCGCATTCATTTACGTATCCGCGAATATTTTATATAGGTACTAGCTGACCCACGCAACCTCGTTTGCGTCTTATATTGCCCGTAGCCTGGAAATTTTCCCCCGTTTTTTAAACATTCTTCATTAGTGCTGCGCTCCTATTAGTATTAGCGTAATGATATATAGCCTATAGCCTTCCTCGATAAATGGACTATCCAACACTGAAAGAATTTTTCAATTCGGACCACTAGTTTCTGAGATTAACGCGTTCAAACAAAGAAACAAACTCTTCAGCTTTATTATTACTATAGATTAATTTAAACAAGTACAAACATTCAAGATCATGTCCAGATTTTCTTATTTATAAGTACCTAAACCCGTTATCAATCTATATATATAAAAATGTTATGTTGGTTTGTGTACGCTTCAAAAACTCAAAAAGTTCTGCACCGAACGAGCTGAACTTTTAGAATGATATATAATCCACATCAAGGATTGTTTTCATCTAATTTTTGCATCAGTTATATCCGCGACCGCGAAAAATCACGAAAAAACCGACATAAACGCGGGCGGAGCCGCGGGCAACAGCTAGTATCTATATAATAACATCGTAACTGGTCGCTGTCTGCACATAGAAGATATATAGGAAAAACTATTATAGGGCGGTTTTATGAACGTAATGGAACTCAAAACTATGATTTTTAGTATTTTTATCTGTCTGTACATTTGTGTATGCTTATCTCAAAAAGGGCTTAACCGATTTTAATGCGGTTTCAATAATGTATTGCGATTTATTCCACTTAACATTCAGTGTTTGTTTCATTAGATTCTGTTCATAAATAAAAAAGTTATATCAGTTTAAAGATACAAAGCGATAACAGACATTTACGCGACCAGAGCCGCAGGCAAAAGCTATAATTTAATCAATTTACATAAAATAGTGACAAAAAATTAATTAAATTAAATTAATATTCTTGTTTTTATTAAATAAAAAAGTGCATTTCAATAAGATGATGAAATTTTTAAATTACCATCATCATCACACCACAGAGCCCGGTCTATTACATTTTGCATCCAGTCGCTGCCAGCCCTCCTACGCAAGTCGTCCCGCCCTCTCGCCAGAGGGCGTCCCACACTACGTTTGCAAAGACGCGGTCTCAACTCCAGAACGTGCTTACTCCAGCGGTTGTCAGTTCTGCGAAATATGTGACCAGCCCATTGCGACTTCAAGCTACTAACTTTCAGAGTTATGTCGGTCACCTTGGTTCTCTGACGAGTTTCTTCGTTGCGAATTTTGTCCTTCAGAGACACTCCAAGCATAGCTCTCTCCATGGCACGTTGAGCGACTCTAAGCTTCTGAATTAGAATACAAATTCTAATTATGCTGATTTAAAAATTACTTCCCCAAGAATCAAAAGAAGATATCACATAAAACTTATTTGAAATGGGTACAGTGGTTTAACAGTAACATACAGACGAACAACAGTTAGGGAGAAACAACTTTGAGGACGAGGTGATGTGTGGTGCTACCATTGCTCTATGAAGGCAACTTTAATACTATAATAAATTTCATTTTCAACATCAGTTCGTTATAGTCCAATGTTGGACATAGATTTCTCCCAAGGCCCTTCTATGCAAGTCGTCCAGCCATTAATATAATAGTGTATTTATAAATATCTAATTCAAAAATAACCTCATACCTTATTAAGAACATTATTACTCATAAATCCTTATTTTTAAACAAACAACACATGCACTGCGTTATTACGATTTAAAAAAAATAATACAGTAACCAAAAAGATAAAACAATCGTTATTACCCAAAATGGCGACTTTTACCATTTACCGCTCAATAATCGAACAAGATATTTATTTTTTTAAACTTCAATAAACAATATAGGAAATTGTATTTTAAAGATTATGTTTAAAAAATAATAATATGACACATTCGGCCTTGGTTAGTAACAGTCTGTGACGTGTATAAAAAAAATAGTTTTTTTTTAACTGTTAAGTTTAAGGTCTTTTGGCATAAGAACATTCACCTCTGGTTTGTATTTGAACCACGAATATCAACATTTTACAAAAAACGGGATTTAATTATGTTTATATATTTAAATAAATAAATAATATACTCGGTATATTATTTAGGTTTAACTTTAAGTCGTGTATTGACAGAGCGACGGTTTGGTGTCAGAAAAGGAATAAATAAAAAGTTGCGTGTACTAGCGTACACTCGTAAGAAGTGAAACTTCTTTATGACGTTATTTTTCAAAAAATAAATATCATATGTCGACGTAAGGTATAACGACAAAAGACTTATAAACCAGCAATATTCGTGACAATTCTTATTTCAAGTGCAATAAAAGTTAAGGAGCGAGACCTGAGTAAATATTTCGCGATCTGTGGTGTGAATGAAGTAAGTTTGTGGAATGTGATGTGTGTAGTTATTTACATTGTGGACTAAATAAAATAATATTGTTTGTAATGTGATATTTCATTGTACCTAGTATTAATTTGGTCCTGTTTGTGTTTGAAAATGTTTTTTGTTTTATTTTATAAATTTGACGCGTAACGTAACGGATAAATGTTACACGTAACGTAACGGATAAATGTTACGCGTAACGAAAAAATGTTACACTAAATTTTTTGACAACCCCGATAAAGAAGTTTCACTTCAATAAATATTTCAAACATCTTACACACAACGCCATCTTTTTTATTATTATATAGGGGGCAAACGAGCAGACGTATCGCCTGATGGTAAGCGATTACCGCCGCCCATGGACACCCGCAACACCAGCGGCGCCACTGTGAGGTCGTGGTGTCACTCCGGTCGAGCCGGCCCATTCATGTATACACTACCACTGCACTACAAAGGCAATGTTAACCTTATAATAAATTTCATTTTCAGCGTCAATTCGTTGCAATCCACTGTTGGACAGAGATTTCTCCCGCACACAACAGAACCCCGTCTGCTTCTCTTTGCATCCAGCCCTTCTATGCAACTTGTCCAGCCATTAATATAATAACGTATGTATAAATATCTAATTAAAAAATAACCTCATACCTTATTAAGAACACCAGGCCGCCACCATCTTGTCCTAAGCTAACTAGAGCTTGTGTTATAGGTACTAGACAACTGATATAAATACATACATACTTTTTGTAAATACATACATATTATACATAGAAAACACCCAAACTCTGAAACAAATATTTGCAGATCATACAAACATTTAGTCCGATCCGGGAATCGAGTCCGAGTTCTCAAGAACAGCAGTTACATACGTTACCACTGCACCACAGAGGCAGTCAAATACATAAGTGTCATTATCCCTATTCATCTGGTGGGCGTCGTAAGTAAGAGTCCTATATGGGAGCAAACATATATTTTTTTCTTTTTTAAAAGACAACTCCTGCACTATGAATAATTCCTGTGTCGTGGAGGACTTTACAAACTTACGTGAAACGGACACAAAGAACACCCAGACTTGAACAACAATATGTGGATCACACAAAGTGTTATTCCATGTGGGATTTGAACCCACAACACTTGGCGAAGTAGGGAACGGCGTGGCGACCGCTTAACCATTAGGCCAAACGTGCAGTCAAACAAAAAACATATGATAAAATCACTGCAATAAGGAAGGAAAACTCGGAATAAACCCAATATTAACCCATCTGGCCAGCGCGGGATGGAGGCCTAAGAGGTTAAGGGCTGTTGATAAATGTTTCTTTTTAATGTTTCAGCTGCCTGATGGAAAGCACGAGAAGAATCTATGAGTGGTGGTCACCATCCTTAATGCTAATAGGGACAATGCAGCGTGGTGACCCATACTACGGCGGCCTAGTGAGATGCTTTTTCACGCTCCGCTTAAAGGACCCGGGTTCATAGTGGGAGGGAAACACATATAGGTATGTGTTTTGAAATATATAAATAGGTATGTTTATCACCAGTGTGGTTGCTTGACATACTCTGCTTGATTTGACTCTGGATTGGAATCAGAAGGTCGTATGTAAGATGTCGCGAATTATATATTATACTAGCTGACCCACGCAACCTCGTTTGCGTCTTCTATTGCCCGTAACGTGAATTTTATCCCCCGTTTTTGAAACATTCTTCATTGGTGCTCCGCTCCTATTAGTATTAGCGTGATGACATATAGCTTATAGTCTTTCTCGATAAATGAACTATCCAACGATTATCTACTCCAACGCACATACGCACACTGTTTTGATAGATATGATGGCATTTGAACTTTAAACAATAGCAATAAAGCTGAAATTGACTTTACGTTTTAGTTAGAAAACGTATGTATAGTTAAAATAAAAGGGCTGTTTTTAGAACTTTTCCGGCCATTATTCGAATTTTTCTCGCCGTAAAAACCATCCTTGAACTTCAACGAACATTTAAAAAAAATAATTTGCCAAATTGGTCCAGGCGTTGTTGAGTTATGCGCTTACCAACACATTGAGCGATTCATTTTTATATTATAAGATATAAGATATAGATAATTCTCGTGTCTAGTTGTTGCTCACGATAAACTCCGAAATAATCTAACAGATTTTCAGGTTTTTTTAAATTTGTGTTTTGTTGTCGTGCCTAAGATTTGATAGTTGACATCACGCTTACACCAATAAGAGGCATTCATGATTGAAACGAGACGAAGTAGCGTAGGTCAGTGAGTAATTAAATAAATACAAACTATAAATTAACATTAGTACAGTTACGAAAGCGACTCAAGGACAACTAGAAATTAAGAACCGAATTAAATTGATATATGTTTGTAGTAAACTAATTAGTAAGCGGGTTTATCTATTACAATCTAGCCTAGACGCTAATGAGCAATAGAGCGGGAATCGAACCTGTGACCTCTGCGTTGCAGTGGTATGCTCACACGCGGTGCGACATTGGTTGTAAATGTTCTTTTTAAAACATACTGTGGTCCACTATAAGTTGTGTTTGAACTGTGGGAGATCCAAGCTTCGGCATGAATGGGCCGGCTCGACCGGAGTGATACCACGGCCTCATAGAAAACCGGTGTGAAATAACGCTTGCGCTGTATTTCACCGAGTGAGTGAGGATACCGGAGGCCCATACCCCCAACCCCTCCCTCCATCCCCCCCCCCATCCCTCAAAGGTCGGCAATGCACTTGTAACGCCTCTGGTGTTGCAGGTGTCCATGGGCGGCGGCAATCGTTTACTATCAGGAGATTCGTCTGCTCGTTTGACCCCTAAATAATTAAAAAAAAACTAGGCAAAGTCTGTATAGTCCATTCGTTTAGATACGGTCACCTTGATCGCGCCGCCGAACCACGTGCTGCCAGCTGCCACAAAATCAAAAGGCCCGCCTGCGGCGTACACCCACAAGCAAGTATGATTTGGAGCTACTTATGCAACAAGGAACCAAGACACTAACATGCCAAAATGTAAATAAGAACCTTATTTATGAGGAGATAAGGATAAATCTTTGATTTGGCATGTGTATAGATTGGTGCCTCGTTACATAAGTAAGTACATTTGTCAGTTTACACCGTTGTATGATTAATATATTCGTATTTTTTTTATTTTTTTTTATTGAATATGCATCACCGGTAAGCGATTACCGCCGCCCATGGACACCCGCAACTCCAAAAGCGTCACAAGTGCGTTGCCAACCTTTAGGAGATGGGGAGAGGGAATGGAGGGAAGGGTTGGGGGTATGGGCCTCCGGTATCCTCACTCACTAGGTGAAACACAGCTAAAGCGCTATTTCACACCGGTTTTCTTCACAGAAACACACACACTCACGGCCGTGGTATCACTCCGGTCGAGCCGGCCCATTCATGCCGAAGCGTAGCTCTCCCACGGTAACGGTATTTCACAACAATACCACAGTTGCGTGCGGGTGCACCGACAGTATCTAAACGAATGGATTACAGCTATGGTACCTAACCGGACTGCTGATAAACATACTTATATATTTCTAAATATATATATATATATATATATATACTTATAGATTGCGTTGCCGGCCTTTTAGGAAGGAGAACGCTCTTTTCTTGAAGGTTTGAAGGTCGTATTGGTCCGGGAACACCGCAGGCGACAGCTCATTCCACAGTTTTGTTGTGCGTGGCACAAAATTTGGGATGATATATGTCAGGCTATTGCAATATTATCATTAGCCTCACCTACAATTGCACGCCACAAATATCGATCAAATATTGTATTTAGACATATTATTATTAACTAAAATGTACATTAGTAACAAAGACTTTTAAAAACGTATAATAAAATTAATAATCCGTCAATAATAATTATAATTGACTGCATGTCTACTACAGATTCACACCCACTTAGCACACGCGCTTATCCCAAAGCCGGATATTACGTAATTTTTTAACAAACTAGCTGACCCTCGCAACCTCGTTTACGTCTACTATTGCCCGTAGCGTAATAATTTTCCCCCGTTTTTAAACATTCTTTATTGGCACTGCGCTCCTATTGGTGATAGCGTGATGATATATAGCCTATAGCCTTCCTCGATAAATGTACTATGCAACACTGAAAGAATTTTTCAAATCAGACTAGCGGTTCCTGAGATTAGCGCCTTCAAACAAACATAGATTAATTCTATACTAATATTATAAAGCTGAAGAGTTTGTTTGTTTGAACGCGCAAATCACACGCGAACTGCTGGTTCGATTTGAAAAAAAATGTGTGCGTGTACTAGCGTACACTCGTAAGAAGTGAAACTTCTTTATGACGTTATTTTTCAAAAAATAAATATCATATGTCGACGTAAGGTATAACGACCAGCAATATTCGTGACAATTCTTATTTCAAGTGCAATAAAAGTTAAGGAGCGAGACCTGAGTAAATATTTCGCGATCTGTGGTGTGAATGAAGTAAGTTTGTGGAATGTGATGTGTGTAGTTATTTACATTGTGGACTAAATAAAATAATATTGTTTGTAATGTGATATTTCATTGTAGTATTAATTTGGTCCTGTTTGTGTTTGAAAATGTTTTTTGTTTTATTTTATAAATTTGACGCGTAACGTAACGGATAAATGTTACACGTAACGTAACGGATAAATTTTACGCGTAACGAAAAAATGTTACACTAAATTTTTTGACAACCCCGATAAAGAAGTTTCACTTCAAAATTATTTTAGTTTGAAATAGTCCTTTTATCGAAGAAGGCTATAGGTTATATTTCATCACGCTAAGACCAATAGGAGCGGAGCGCCAATGAAGAATGTATAAAAGACGGGGGAAAATTAGTACGCTACGGGTAATACTAAACGTAAACGAGGTTGCGAGGGTCAGCTAGTATTACATAATTAGTCGCAATAACTATTTGTAGTACTTCCTTAGTACGTAGGTAGTGTACACATAAATACAAACAAGATAACACCCGTCTCGGATGTAAGCGAAAATAGTTATGAAAAAGATTAAATAATTTTGATGTTATCGCCATCTATTACTCAGTTTTAACATTAGAATTTCTAATGCCATCTAGTGGGATATTATAAAACTGAAACACTTAAAATCCCCAAAGAGTAAGAAATTAGATTCAATTTTGTACTGTGCGCATATACTGACTGCCTCGGTGGCGCAGTGGTAGTGAATGCGACTGCTGTTCTTGAGGTCTCGGGTTCAAATCCTGGGTCGGACCAAGTATTTGTGTGATCTACAAATATTTGTTTCGAAGTTTGGGTATTTTCTATGTATAATATGTATGTATTTACAAAAAAAAAGTATATATGTATTCATATCAGTTGTCTAGTACCCATAAAACAAGCTCTGCTTAGCTTGGGATTAGATGGCGTTGTGTGTTAGATTTCCGAAATATTTATTTATTTATTTATATTGTTTTTAAACGCTCACGCTGTTACCTATGCTAAGAACAGCTGTTTAGGTCAGTGCTGCTGCTGCATCAGCGTAAAACTTCAAACGGCATAAAAACAATTGTCGGTGTGGGGGAACGGGTACCATGTTCCACCCAACACAAAGGCAGGATCCTCCGACCAGGCGAGGTGATCTTGCCTGGCGGGCTACTGCCCAACAGTTGATGTTGGGATGTTGTATATATGATAATCGGCGCGAGAACTATTCATTGCGCGATTCAGGATTTGTAGTTACTCCGTGTAGTGCGTTACTTCGTAGTTCAGTGTATCTTCGGTAGATGGCGTTGTAGTAGGTTATTGTTGTGTTATGTGTAAGTCGCCACAGTCGGTAATTATATTTTTTTAACAGGTCGAGACTCTACGTTCATTGGGTCCGAGTGCTCCTATGTTTAAGCAACTAGTTAAGAAACTGATAGACGCTTTTCGGGATCTCAGCCGGTCAATTTTTTTTTTTATACTTTTTGCACATTATCGGTGACGAAGGTGGACTTAATGCCGTAGGCATTTTCTACCAGCCGACCTTAGGGCGATGCAGAGCCAAACAAGGTAGATGCACAAAACTAAAAATTTATGTTGATTTCTCAATAAGAAATTCACCAATTAATAATAAATTTCCTATTATATTACTATTTCTGACACAAGACATTAGCTTTGGCATTCGACGTAATACTGCCTGTGTTTTAATCACAACGTTGAATCTATACTAATAATATAAAGCTGAAGAGTTTGTTTGTTTGAAGGCGCTAATCTCAGGAACCGCTGGTCAGATTTTAAAAATGTTTCAGTGTTGAATAGTCCATTTATCGAGGAAGGCTATATATCATTACGTTAAGACCAATAGGAGCGGAGCACTAATGAAGAATGTTACAAAAACCGGGGAAAAATATTACACTTAGGGCAATAAGAGACGTAAACGAGGTTGCGTGGGTCAGCTAGTATCGAAGAAGATCGATCTAAGAAGATAGACCTATATATGTGTGGCGACTTCCATATATAACACAACATTAACCTACTACAGCGCCATCTACCGAAGATACACTGAACTACGAAGTAACGCACTACACGGAGTAACTACAAATCCTGAATCGCGAAATACTTAGTTCTCGCGCCGATTATCATATATACAACCTCCCAACATTGACTGCGGGGCACAGTGGCCCGCCAGGCATAATCACCTCGCCTGGTCGGAGGATCTTCGTTTGTGTTGGGTGGAACATGACACCCGTTCCCCCACATATATACTTGTAGTTTCTTATCTAAATTACGGTATACGGCAGACCTTCCAATAGACTCCGCCCACGTGTAAGTTATTGCGGTAAAGTGCCGTACCGTGTGCCTATATTTCATCTAAATCGGTGCAGCGTTTAGCTGTGAAAGCATAACAGACAGACGGATAGACAGAGAGAATTAATAATATTAGTATGAATATCCAAATAACCACACTATTCTACCCACAAACAAGTTGAAATACCTTGCAATAATTTTTTTTTTTTTACAAGCCTAATCGGGATCTTTAATACGAAGAAACTACCAATCCTGAATCGCGCAATTAAAGTTCTCGCGCCGATTATCATATATACAACATCAACTGTTGGGCAGTGGCCCGCCAGGCATGATCACCTAGCCTGATCGGAGGATCCTCCTTTTGTGTTGGGTGGAACATGTGATACCCGTTCCCCTACACGACCTTCAAACCTTCAAAAAAGAACGTACTCCTTCTTAAAATCCCGGCAACACACGCCTCTGTCGTTGCGATTGTCTATAAGCGGTACGGCTTACCATCAGGCGACCCGTTTGCTCGTTTGGCACCAACACAATAAAAAACAGTTTAGGAATTCAGTCACAAGAAGGTTACACGCAGACTGACGTATCTACTTTCAGCATATCACTGTTAGTTTGTATTTGTAGCTGGTTTCCGAGGCGAACCACTCTTTCACATTTAAGTATGATCGAATATCGAAAGTCAACGACCTTTAAAACAAGTAACAGATTCTATTCAAGTCATTTATAAAATTATAGCGCAATAATAATAATATGTCGTCACATTTTACACAGAAACATACACATATATTCACTTTCATATTTAAAGGGGACTCCAGAACAGTGTACAGAATAAATAATAAATAAATAAATATTCTGGACATCTTACACACAACGTCATCTAGTCCCAAGCTAAGCAGAGCTTGTATTATGGGTACTAGACAACTGATATGAATACTTAAATACTTTTTTTTTGTAAATACATAGATATTATACATAGAAAACACCCAAACTACGAAACAAATATTTGCAGATCATACAAACATTTGGTCCGTCCCGGGATCGAACCCGAGACCTCAAGCTTAGCAGTCGCATACGCTACCACTACGCCACCGAGGTAGTCATCATTCTCCATGACAAAATTCATTGAAATCGGTCCAACGGTTTGGCCGAGAAAGCAAGACAGACAGGCAGAGTAACTTTCGCAGTTATAATATAAGTATGGTTTTAAATATGCATCATAATCGACTGCACGGTTGGCCGAGTGGTGTCAGCGGTCGCCATGTCGCTTGCTACTGCGCCAAGTGTCGTGGGTTCAAATCCCACGCGGTACCTACAACATTTTGTGTGATCCACGAATTGTTGTCCCGAGTCTGGATGTTCTTTGTGTCCGTTTCATGTATGTTTGTAAAGTCCCCCACGACACAGGATGTTTATTCCTAATGTGGGAGTTGTCTTTTTAAGAAAAAAAAAAAAGTTTGGTAAAATTTCTTAATGAAATTACGACCAATGTTGGTTTCAATAAATAAGTCATTGTTTCGCAGTTCAAATCGACTATTAAGCCAAATATATGAAAATTTATTGATCGATTTATCGTATTGATTATACGATTGAAAGCAATACGCAGATTGAATATAATTAATACTGCTATCTGTAAATACTTATCATCTTGCAGTATAATCCTACTAATATTATAAACGCGAAAGTTTGTGAGTATGTTTGTTGCTCTTTCACGGAAAAACTACTGAATGGATTTTGATGAAACTTTACAATAATATAGCTTATACATCGGAATAGCACATAGGCTATAATTTGTAAAGATAATCTTAGCCTCGCGGCGTTGTCCGCGGTTAGCACCGCGGGGTTCAGCTAGTATTTTTATATTTTGCAATACATTGCGTATGAAATGATTACATATGAGCAATTTGATTAAGAAAAACACGTTTTACACAACATTGACTACCTCGGTGGCACGTGTGCAGTGCGACAGCTGTGTTTGAGATCTAGGGTTCGGTTCCCGTGTCCGTCCAAATCTTTATAGATCTGTTAATATTTGTTTCAGAGTGTAGGAATTTTTTATGTATAATATGCATGTATTTGCAAAAATGTATGTCTAACAGTCGAGAGTCAAGAAGTTGTTTATAAACCCTCTGCCTACACCTAAAGACCTCAGTGATAGATAGATAGATAATTGTAATTTATCGTAATAATTTTCTTGTATAGTCCATTCGTTTAGATAGTGTCGGTACATCCGCCCGCAATGTATTGTTGTGAAAACCGAATATATTAATAATAAAATTAGTCGGGAATGTTTGGTTAATGATTTGTCACGTCACAATTGCAAAAAGGCGCTAGCTGCGCTCCTACAAGACAAAACCTACGAGGAGACGGAAGAATATATTTCATTCCCTTAGTAACTCATAAAACACATACACCAACACACACACACACACACACACACACACACACGCGCACACACACTACACACACACACACACACACACACGCACGCACGCACTTATTATATGTGAATTTTGTATGGTATAAAAAGCATGTTTATACTCTTATTTTTAGCATCCCCTGGGGTTCGGGACTGTTACTCCTTAATACAGGTTTATTCAAACCTATCTAGGAGACAGCGCTCTAACCACTGATTGTATTTACTAGCAAAATGTAATTCTGTTATGTATTTTGTACTACAATTACCTTTGAGAAATAAATTATTATTATTATTATTCTCTTTATTTAATTATATATACATATTAATTACATTTTTAAATACATAAAAAAGATAAACAATAACATAATATATATTTAAAAATATAAAAAATAGTAGACCACCGACTTCGGGTACAGGGACCAAGAAACCGGTGGTTAGGGCTCCAAAGACAGGAACCTCCTCACTATGCGTGCCGTGTCAAGAAGGACTGCCTTCTGTATCAGACCCTTGATCCAGCCTTCTAACGTGAGCCTCTTAAGGTGTTGGTCGAGGCTCTTGGCTATCAATCCGTGAGCAGATACGACTATCGGAACAATTATTACCGAATCCACATTCCACATATCGACAATCTCGTGAGATAGATCCAAATATTTTATTTGTTTTTCTTTTTCGACTTTCACGAGATTCTCGTCATGAGGAACGGCGATATCGATAATAATTGCGCGGCGCTCTAATCGATCTATCACCACAATATCAGGCTTATTGGCAACAATAGTCCTGTCTGTAATAATAGATCGATCCCAATATAATGTAGCACGACCATTCTCGAGAACTGGGTCGGGCACATACCTGTAGTGTGGCACCTCTGAGTTCACAAGATGGTATTTAAGGGCAAGTTGCTGATGTACGATCCTAGCTACTTGGTTGTGCCTGTGCAAATACTCGCCGTTAGCAAGACGAGAACAACCAGAAATAATATGCCTGATAGATTCTCCAGGACGGTGACATACCCGACAGATGTCGACCGTACCATCTTTCAGGATATACTTCCGATAGTTATTCGTCATGATAACTTCGTCCATAATCGCACAAACAAAACCTTCGGTTTCTCCGAAGAGATCACCATACCGTAGCCAGGACGTAGATGTTTTAAAATCTATATCGGGTCCATGAAGGGCCCGATAAAACCGACCATGGAGTTCCTTGCCCTTCCATACCTCCCTGCGATCATCAGTACTAAGTACCACAGGTTTGCGCCAATTCTCTTTAGCCAGAGCAAGCGGAGTGAGTCCGGTGTCCACTGCAACTACACTGCGATGCATTCCCACATCAGTATGAAGAAAATATTCTCTGAGATTGTATATCTCGCGATTGTGTAGGGTCTTGATATTTAAAAGTCCATGACCCCCCAATTTTCGCGGGATATACAACCTCATAACCGATGAACGTGGGTGATGCATTCGAAATGCAGTCAGCAATGTACGGACTCTTCTATCTAGAGCATCTAATTCGGTCTGAGTCCATCTAAGTATACCAAAGGAATACATCAGAACCGGCATGACCCAACCATTGTAGGCTCGCACCTTGTTACCGCCTGATAAAAGACTTGTAAGTACTGTTGCGCCATAACCAGATGAATCTAGTGTCCACTAGAAGAATCGAGAACTGTCGAGGACAACGCCATCTAGTGTCGGAAAGCGCGCAACTGTGTGCATTATGACGATTACTCGACGCTAGATGGCGCTACAAGCAGCTCTAGAGTAATCTATTTAGCCTAGAGACATCGATCGAATATTTTCGTAGTTTCGAGTAATTTCCACGGCCATATAAAAGCGGAACGTGTTGGCCGTAGGGACAGAATTATTTGAAACACGATACAGCGGATAAACATCGAAGCGATCTTCTAGTGCGATTAACGAGTGATTTAGTGATTTCTTATTGTTAAAAGTGTTGTTAATAAATATTGTGTTATTTTTGGTAATTAATCGAGTACTTTAATTTATTTAATACCCAGCTCGTAACAATTTGGTGTCAGAAGTGGGATTAAAGTATGCCGGTATTACCAAAAGAGGACACGGAAGGTATCCGAACCAGGAGGCTGATCAGAGGCGATTTGGAAGTGCACAACTGCCTACATCGGAAGATCAGCAGCCAGTCATGGAAACCACGCCGTCCACGTCGGCATCGGCAGCAGCTCCAGATATCACGGCCCTAATGGCGATGCTCCAAGAGCAGGCCCGCCGTCAAGAGGAGCAGGCTCGCCGCTTGGAAGAGCAGCTGCAGCGGGACAAGGAGGAGCAGGCCCGCCGCCAGGAGGAGCAGGCCCGCCGCCAGGAAGAGCAGGCCCGCCGCCAGGAGGAGCAGGCCCGCCGCTTGGAAGAGCAGCTGCAGCGGGACAAGGAGGAACAGGCCCGCCGCCAGGAAGAACAGATGCTCTTGTTAAAAGGCATTCATGAGACTTTCGGCAAAGAAATCAAGGTAGTGAAGGATCAGGTTCTTCAACACGAGAACCGTATCACTGAGGCCGAAACTCAGATTGCTGACGTGAAGAAGGCCTTAGGAAACCTTAAAGTTGCAGACGGAGTGGCGACTACAGTAACTGCTGCTCCTTCGGTGCGGGGGTTAAAAGTACCGCCGTTTGATGGAACATCTTCGTGGTCAGCCTACAAGATTCAGTTTGAGGCTGTTATGAAGGTGAACGGCTGGACTAAGGATCAGGCTATGACCGCGCTCACCTTGGGTCTCCGAGACCAGGCTCTAACCGTCCTCGAAGCCCTAGATAAGGAGGTTACCTATGAGCAACTGCTGGAGGCATTGGAGGCAAGATATGGTGACGCTCATCTGGAGCACGTGTTTCGTGCACAGCTGAAGGATCGTGCCCAACGCATCGGTGAAAACTTGCAACAATGGGCTCTGGAAGTTGAGAAACTGGTCCGTAAAGCATACCAGTCTGCACCTACGCTCGTTGGTGGGAATCTGGTGCAAGCTTTCATCGATGGCATTCGTGACCTCGAAGTTAGAGCTGCTGTGAGACTTGGCCACCATGAAACTCTCAAGGACGCTCTGGCCCATGCTTTGGAGGTGGAAGCTGTGAGACAAGACCATCGGTCTCATCGGGTCCGGGAGGATGTGGCATCACTGGTGCGGGACCGATTTAAGACGTACAGCCCTAGATGCTACGCCTGTGGTGAAAAAGGTCACCTTCGGTCCAGCTGCCCTAAGCAAAGCATAGGAAGAGAATACGAGCGGTTTCAGGAGAATAAGGCGGTTGATAGTACTGCCCGACATCGCAGTGGAAAGTCTCACGGTAACGCAGACGCATTATCAAGAAGACCTTGCCCTGAAGACTGCAAGCACTATGCCAAGCAAGAAGTAAAGGAAGCTGTTCCTATAAGGACGATAAAGACGGACCTTAGCAACGAATGGAAGGAAAGCCTACAGCAAGCACAGCAAGAGGATGCAGATATCAAACCAATTCTCGAGTGGATTAAAGCTGTGACTCCTAAGCCACACTGGAGCGAGCTTGCATCACTGAGCTCGACCACGAAAAGTTATTGGGCTCAATGGGATAGTCTAGTCATCCAGGATGGAGTTTTGTGCCGTAAATGGGAAAACGCTCGAGGAGACAGCTGTCATCTGCAATTGGTTGTTCCTAAAGCTAAGATACCAGTGGTCCTGCAGCTCTACCATAACGGATGTTCAGGAGGTCATATGGGAGTTAAGAAGACATTGTTAAAGATAAGGGAAAGGTTCTACTGGATTCATTGTCGTGATGATGTTGAGGACTGGTGTCGCAAGTGTTTCAGTTGCGCGGCCGTGAAGGGACCTCATACACGTAGCAGAGGCGCATTGAAATTGTATAATGTTGGTGCACCCTGGGAAAGAATTGCTATAGACGTAGCGGGACCGTTTCCTGAAAGTGAAAGCGGAAATAAGTACTTCATGGTCGTAATGGATTACTTCACTAAGTTGCCAGAAGTCTTTGCCATTCCCAACCAAGAGGCATCAACAGTTGCAGATAAATTAGTGCACGAAGTCTTCTGTCGTTTTGGAGTGCCTTTAGAAATCCACAGTGACCAAGGAAGAAATTTTGAGTCTCAAATATTTCAAGAAATGTGTCGAGTGATGGGTGCTCACAAAACCAGGACCACCTCTTACCACCCACAATCGGACGGAATGGTGGAACGATTTAACCAAACACTAGAGAGGTATCTGGCAAAAGTAGTTGAAAGTAGGCAAAAAGATTGGGACAAACACATCCAACCATTTCTTCTGTCATACCGAAGTGCAGTCCACGAATGTACTTCCGTAACACCAGCTTTTGCAAACTTCGGAAGAGAACTACGGTTGCCTGCAGACTTGATCACTGGAATACCCCCTGATACCCCGCGAAGTATAACGGAGTACGCGAATGACTTGCGGAACAAGATGAATGACATTTATGAGCATGTCAGACAATCGGGCCAACAAATGTCTGAAAAGATGAAAACCCGTTATGACCGGAAAGCGAATAATAAGGGCTTCGAAGAGAGTTCGCTAGTATGGCTACATAATCCAGTTCGCAGTAAAGGGAGATCTCCGAAGCTACAAGCCAAATGGGATGGGCCATACCGGGTAGTCACTAAAATCAATGATGTTACCTACCGGATACAGAAGTGTCCAAGAGGCGCCCCAAAGATAGTTCATGTAGATCGACTGGCGCGATACTATGGAACCGATAATGCTCGGGACGAGCATGTCTTAGGAGGGGGCAGTGTTGCGCCATAACCAGATGAATCTAGTGTCCACTAGAAGAATCGAGAACTGTCGAGGACAACGCCATCTAGTGTCGGAAAGCGCGCAACTGTGTGCATTATGACGATTACTCGACGCTAGATGGCGCTACAAGCAGCTCTAGAGTAATCTATTTAGCCTAGAGACATCGATCGAATATTTTCGTAGTTTCGAGTAATTTCCACGGCCATATAAAAGCGGAACGTGTTGGCCGTAGGGACAGTATTGTTTCACGATACAGCGGATAAACATCGAAGCGATCTTCTAGTGCGATTAACGAGTGATTTAGTGATTTCTTATTGTTAAAAGTGTTGTTAATAAATATTGTGTTATTTTTGGTAATTAATCGAGTACTTTAATTTATTTAATACCCAGCTCGTAACAGTACTAGTTTTCAGGCGGCCAAAGAAGCGTTCCCGCAACGCCTGTTTCATGTCAGATTCTGGTATTCCCAAGGACTGTGAAAAACCTAGATACTTGTAGCTTTCGGTGGCAGATAGAGACCGAAGTTTTGTAGAATCTGAAAGTTCTACTCCTTCAGATTCCACAATCAAACCCTTCTTTACATACATGACTGCACACTTGTCTACACCAAATTCCATTTTGATAGAATTACTAAAGTTTTCCGTAATCTTTAGTAACGCTGTCAATTGTAATTTAGTGGGGGCAAGTAGTTTCAAATCAGCCGTATAAAGTAGGTGAGATATAACTCGATCATCTTTCCGCAACCCATAGCCTAACTCTGAACCCTCCAACAAAGTGCTTAGAGGGTTCAAAGCTAGACAAAACCACAAGGGACTCAGACTGTCACCTTGAAAGATGCCCCGCTCGATCTTTATAAGTACATCGTTCATCGCAGACTGCCGACATCCAGGATAGCGAAGTACTGTTCTCCATTGCCCCATACATGACTTCAAGAAAGTGCACAGAGTTGTATCAATTTTATACAACTCAAGCACCTTCAAAAGCCATGTATGTGGAACGGAGTCATAAGCCTTCTTGTAATGTATTATTATTATTATTATATTACGGCGTAAACTGACAAATCATACTTTCTTTGTAGGTGTACCTACGCCACTGGGCGTGTACGATCAAATTGACCGTGTCTAAACGAATGGACTATAAATATATCTAGTAATTAGCGATCCTGACTGCTATGTTAGAAGTTGTAGGTTGAATTCTCGAAGTAACATTCTGTCTCGTTGCATCTGTGGCGACTTCCACATACAACACAACAGGAACCTACTACAGCGCCATCTACCGGAGATACACTGAACTACGAAGTAACGCACTACACGGAGTAAGTACCAATCCTGAATCGCGCAATAGAAGTTCTCGCGCCTTATCATATGTACAACATCCCAATATCAACTGATGAGCAGTGGCCCGCCAGGCATGATCACCTCGCCTGGTCGGAGGATCCTCCCTTTGTGTTCAGAGGTTATAGGCTCGATTCCGATTCAGCACAAATATTTTTATGATGAGTACGATTAATTGTTCTGTATTTGAGTGTGATAACATTTCAACCATTTGCCGTTCACTGCTGAACGTAGGTCTCCTCCAAGAAGCGCCAACTGTCCCGGTTTTGCCATTCTCTTTAAATCCGCAATCCACCGTGCTGATTTATCACTTTATAATGTATCCTACATATATATTTATTGTTTCGACATCTGTACGTCCGTCTTGTCTCCGTGATCCGGAGGTCAAGTTAAACAGTTGGTACCGGTTGTTATCATAGGATAACAGTCGTGAAGCTTATTTGGAGGCCCTTAGACGGGTCAAAAACATCTATCGGCTAAATTACGTAGCTACAACGTTGTCTTGCCAGTCCCCAAACAGCGTGAGGACGCTGGCCGAGTGCCTACGTATGGCCTTAACCCTGTCCTGAGAGGAGACCCGAGCCTAACAGTGGGACGTTATGGGTCGTTGATGATTGATGATCTGTACCAATACATTTCCGAAAAACATTATTATGATAAAGTAAATTAATTTCTATAATTAAGTTGAAATGAAATTAAAACGCAGGTCCAACTTCTTTACAAACTGTTTATGAAGCCCTACACACTTTTAAGGTAAATGTTAATAGCTTAAATCGCTTAATTAATATATAATATGTTACTTAATTAATATAAAACGGATACGGAAACACTTAGTACTTAAACCAAATAACAGATTATAAACGTTTCCGAGATTATGTCATGGAAAATGAGGTTGTTGATATAAATTAAACCAAGGACTGTTTCTCAGAAATTACTATAACGATTTTGATACAACTTTTTGTAAAGATATAGGTGCTTAACAAGGAGACGGTTTATATCAAAGGGATTCGATAGCCGTCACTGTGGACACGGTGATGTATCCTCGTATGGTTTTAATCGTGACAACGAGAATTTAGGCGTTAACGAATGTAGAAAGAAAAACGCTCGCAACTTGGCTAGAGGGGCAGAATAGAGTGTACCTATGGCGCCACTATAGGATTGCCACGATTAAAGCCATACGAGGTTCTTCTGGTGTGTCGTTGGCAAATTTTTTAGGGTATAAATACCAAAATAACATCTTTTTTTCTTTAAATCTGTCTGTCTTTTTGTTTAAGCTAATCTCTGGAACGGTATGACCGATTTTGGCGGAACTTACACTGATAGGTAGCTGATGATATAAGGAGTAATTTAGGCTTTATTTTTTTTAGACTAACTTCGCCCCGCGGCTTTACCCGCTGTACGACAATAACCGCGGGTAACACCGTGGGGTTCAGCTAGTTTTTTTTATAAATATTCGTGTCTCATTGTTCTAGCGATTAGCGTATACGACTGCCGATCAAGAGGTCTCAGGTTCAAAGTCTGAGTTATACTAAAAATGTTATTGGAGTTAGCGGTGTTTGACGCCCGTGAATCTGAGATCGGTTAAGCCGTCGGTCCTGGCTTTCGTGAACATCTATTGCGGAAGTCCGATGGAGGCGGAAGACGAGGTTCAAATTTAGAAACACCAAAGATACCCATCACCACACAGTCCCCAACCCGCTCTCGCCCAGCTGGGGTACGTATAGATTTTTCCGGGGAGGGGAGCCCAACAGTGGGCGTTGTGGGTTGTGGATGGGCCTTATACCTAGTTGTTTAGAAGTGCGATAACCATCAACCTATTAAAGGATACGGTGAATAGTATATAAATATGCCGGTAATGTTATGTAATTTTTGCTTGTATTCGGTTGGACGCGAAATTCGTGAGAAACTTGGCTGTTATGCGTAAAACTGAGATGTTGTGTTGAAACGGCGCAAGTACTTGGTAACTAAGGACTTGTACACAGTGTGAAAGAAATGTCTACTTTTTAAAAAAAAAATTACATTAAGACTACACATCCTATGACGCGGTGTACTTTACAAACATACATGAATCGGAGACAAAGAACACTCAGACTTAGGACAACGATTTGTGAATCACGTGTGGAGTTTGAACCCACAACACTTAGCGCAGTAGTAAGTGCCCTGGCGCTTGCTTGAACTACTAAAGCAACGGTGCAGTATCTACTAACTTTTTTCTTCTTAAATTAAACAGAAGAGTTATTGCATCCTGATATTGTATAGCTCCAAGTGTACCTAGACCAAATAAGTAACAGATGTTTAATCAACGTTAAAACGAATAGCCCTTACAAAATAAATATTGACGAACAAATTCAAACAGCATACGTAATATATCAAAGGCCTCCCGTGAACAATACCTTATCATAAACAAACGCGTTACTTCACAATTCTAAAGCATTCGGTCATTGGATCATTGTTCAGTCTTATTTCAGCGTTCCTGGCTTCGAAACCACAATTAGAACAATATTTAAAAATCGAATCTTATCTTCAACTAAAATTAAAACTCAAAATCAGATTCGAAAACTAAGATAAAGTTCAAAATAAGAATAATATATTGTTTTTACCAACTTTAGAACTCAAAATGACGACTTTAGTTCATTTTTAAATTCAGAACTCGAGTTTAATTATAGATTAGATAGTTTAAAAAATGTTTAATAATTTGTTTGTGTTAATAATAGTATTGTTAGAAATTAAGTGTACTTTGTCTGAAAAACTTAAAATTGAGTGTGGATATAAGGTATGTTTATTTTAGTTAAAGATACTTAAAGTTTATATTAAAACCACTTTTTTTTTATTATATAGGGGGCAAACGAGCAGACGTATCGCCTGATGGTAAGCGATTACCGCCGCCCTTGGACACCCACCCGCAACACCAGAGGCGTTACAACTGCGTTGCCGGCCTTTTAGGCAGGAGTACACTCTTTTCTTGAAGGTTTGAAGGTCGTATTGATCCGGGAATACCGCAGGCGACAGCTCATTCCACAGTTTTGCTGTGCGTGGCGGAAAGTTAAGAGATAACAGTTGTGTTATAAAGAGAAACCAGAGTCAAGGTAAGGAGGTAGTTATAGTTGAAGAAGTGGCGGGCAGTCTTTCATAAGATGCACTAGGTGCCCGCAAAGGATCTCCGACTTCTAATAGCGTAAGCCAGTTAATTAATCAGCTTGACTGCCGGCCTTGCATAATCTGACACACGTAAATAAGAGTAGAATATTTCTGAACGACGGGGTCCAGAATGCGAAACGTCGAAATTAAACACACACCACATGGCATATAGTGGTCTCCTAGCCGATTGCGGCCACGGCGGCCAGTCTCAACGGAGACCAGCCAACTACGCAGGAGATATTATAGTGCACAAGTGCGTGCGCAAACACAGGTGCACTCTCTGGTCCCTCTCTCTCGTAATCCAATGGGATGGATAACCAACATGACCAGGAACAGGTCAGGTATAGGACCAACAGCTTTACGTGCTCTCCGAGGCAAGGGGTTTCAGACCCCAACAGTTCCAAACACCGAGGTGTTATTAAGGATTTCTATAATCAGAAAAACTCAATAACATTTTTGGCCTGACCCGGGATTCGGGTTCGTACATGGCATGGAAAAAGCAGGGACCAGAAAGAGTTGTCATCTTCCTCCATGACCTTGAAAAGACGGTTCACTCTTCCTGATATATACGCGACTAAGGTTTCTTAGAGTATTTCTGTTTAAGATCAAATTTGTTGCAGCAATGCCCTCAAACAAGAGACGGAGCTTTGAACGTCCATCTCATTCCTCATTCGCACATGGACGCTGGGTGGGTGAAGACTTTCGATCAGTATTACTATGGAAGTAAGTTAACAACCCATCCATACTAATTACGACACTACATGGCTGGCAGAGAATGCTTTGGGTATTCAGCCCGCCGAAGTACATGTGTTTTTGATAAAGTTTTTAATTCATTTTAAACGAAATCTGTTTTTGCTTTTCGTATTGCACATCCCAACCTTTTTTATGTAGTGCCCTGCCGAACCGACTCTACTCTGCTTGATAGAAAGCATAAGCATAATCCAAGAGAGGTTTTCTTTTGAAGAGAAATGAGGGGGCAAACGAGCAGACATATCACCTGACGCAATACCAGAAGCTACACAAGTGCGTAGCCGGCCTTTGGGGGATGGGGGGCAAGGTTGGGGTATGAGCCTCCTATATTCTAACTCACTCGGTGAAACACAGCGCAAGCGCTGTTTCACACCGGTTTTCTGTGAGGCCGTGCTACGGTCGAGCCGGCCCATTCATGCCGAAGCGGGGCTCTCCCTCTATACTGTGGTGGTCACCATACTCACCATGAATGCAGACAATGCAACAATGCAGCATGATGACCCATAGTGGTCTAGTGATGTTTCCGCATCATTCAGCCTTCGGTCTCGTACTCACCACCAGACAGCACGAACGCTGTCCTTTTTACGTTGATCTTCTTCTTCTTCGAGCCGCAGGCAGATTTCGTGCTGAAGTCGTGTGGCTCTACTACTTAGAGAACTGTCTCAGATTGGATAAAAAAACCTTCTTGTTGAGGAGAGATCTATGTTCAGCAGTCGACTGTTAGAGTCTGTTGATGCTGATGGCCTCTATCGCCTATATCATGGGGAGTGTTCTGAAGAAGAAATAGCGCTTG
This sequence comes from Spilarctia lutea, assembly GCA_916048165.1. Lineage (NCBI taxonomy): Eukaryota > Metazoa > Arthropoda > Insecta > Lepidoptera > Erebidae > Spilarctia > Spilarctia lutea. Next base: position 2,152,334 of record OU696498.1, on the reverse strand, counting down.
CGCTGTGTTTCACCGAGTGAGTGAGGATACCGGAGGCCCATACCCCAACCCCTCCCCATTCCATCTCCCCATCCCCCAAAGGTCGGCAACGCACTTGTGACGCGTTTGGTGTTGCGGGTGTCCATGGGCGGCGGTAATCGCTTACCATCAGGTGATGCGTCTGCTCGTTTGCCACATATTCAATAAAAAAAAAGAGCTCTTCCAACTGGTCCCCCATTTTCCCTTCCTCTAAAGGACAACACGTGCTGGCCTCGGAAGTCACCGCTTCAGAGTGGAAGACATACACTCTCGCACTCATCGATTCGGCTCTTCCTTCCTGTGCAGAGCGGTTAAAACCTGGAACTCACTACCAGCGCACGTGTTTATGTCCCACTATGATCCCGGGTCCTTAAAGCGGGGCGTGAAAAAGCATCTCACTAGGCCGCCATACTGTTCTTGTTTAAATTGAGGATGGTGACCACCACTCTTGGATTCTGCTGGCGCTTTCCATCAGGCAGGGCAGAGTCATTTTGGTAGCTCTTGTATAAAACAAAACAGAAAATGTCGATGATAATGATTAAACTCTTGATATAACATCACGTTAAAGCTCTTAAGAGTAGGGTTGTAATCTAGTACTTATACATAAAGTGTGTTACAGCCAAGACCACAGTCAGCACAGCCAATGTCCAACTGATATACCACTCCGTGTTATCAGAACTACTCCACGACAAGAGAAGGAAGTAAGTTCATATACATTTAAATCGACTGCACCAAATTGAATAATTATTGAAGTGAAACTTCTTTATAATCGTTGTGATTTCAAACCGGATGCAACGTTAAAAACGATAGGTAAGAGACACAAATACAAAAATGTGTAGGATGAAGCTGGCAAAGAATGAGACAGACATATTATATATATTCATCTCATTCTTTTGTCGATTTACTGAAGATTCACTTCTATCGTGTGTGAATCGCACACACAACTTTTTTTCTTTTTTTTTGAAGTGAACCTTCTTTAGAATCGTTGTAATTGTAATTTCAAACCGGATGCAACGTAAAATACGACAGGTAAGAGACACAAATACAAATAGTCACCTGTAATTATTGAGCCAGAGCGAGAGACAAACATACATGAAACGGACACAAAGAACACCCAGACTCAGAACTTTGTGGCTCATATAAAGTGTTATTCCTTATGGGATTTGAACCCACAAAACTTAGCAAAGTAGGGAACGGCGTGGCGACCGTTTAACCACTAGACAGTGCAGTCAAATTAAAGATTTAACTTCATTGTATCCAAAAGGTTCACCTTCTCTGAAACTGCATACTTCTGGCGCTGGTGGAAGGAACAGCGCCCCACTACTAGAGCTACCTTCAGGACCTTGGTGCAAGAAGGCAGAGTGGAGTTCGCTGGAGGCGGTTGGGTCAACAACGACGAAGCTACACCAGACTATCTGCATATCATTGATCAGTTTACCTGGGGATTAAGGTGAGATGGAGAAAAATATTACGTAACTTATTCAGAATACAGAGTGTCGCCACTCCTATTCATCTTTTGGAGTCGTAAGAGCCAAGTTGAGGATCAAACTACGCTGGATAAGAGAAGGAAAACTTAACGAAAGCCTTATACCAATCCTTCTGGCCAGTGCGGTATAGTACACATAAACCTGGTTTCTAAGAAGAATGGGCCGGCTAGACCGGAGTGATACCATGGCCTCACAGAAATTCGGTGTGAAACAGTGCCTGTGCTGTGTTTCACCAAAAAGGCCCCCCATCCCCCAAAAGGCCGGCAACGCACTTGTGACGCGTCTAGTGTTGAATGTGTCAATGGGCGGCGGTAATCGCTTACTATCAGGTTGCTCTGCGTCTGCTCGTATGCCACCTATTCCATAAAAAAAAACAAATTCTTGTTTCTTTTTTGCTTTTGTCCAGCAGTCAATATAATTCACTGTATATATTTAACTGATTGCGAAATGTAAAAGTTCCAAAATATAAAAATATATGTATGTATTTACAAAAAAAACATGACGGTGGGATCTTAGATCTCCAGACACAATCATATAATCACATAGCGTTGTAGAAAACCCCTCTCTCTTTAAAACTTCATTTCGACAGTTCTGTCATTTTACAGGAAGATTAACGACACCCTAGGGCCCTGTGGTAAACCCAAGGCAGCGTGGCAGATAGACACATACGGACATACGCGGGAACAAGTCTCTTTATTGGCCCAGATGGGATACGATGGACTTTTCATTGGTAAGTTCAAAACTTATATACTACCATTTTACTAGAATTATTTAGTACTAGCTGACCCACGCAACCTCGTTTGCGTCTTATATTGACCGTAGCGTGAACATTTTTCCCCCGTTTTTGAAACATTCTTCATTGGTGTTCCGCTCTTAATAGTAGTAGCTTGATGATATATTCTTCAAATCGGACCAGCGGTTCCTGAGATTAGCGCGTTCAAACAAACAAACTCTTCAGCTTTATAATATTAATATTAGTATAGATACTTATTGCACATGTTGTACAAAGGCGGACTTAATGCATTGAGGCGTTCTCTCCCAGTCGACCTACGTCCCTGTCGACAGGTGATGTAGAAATAACATCTGGTAGATGCAAAGAGATCGAATTTAGTAAATCTATACTAATACTATGAAGCTGAAGAGTTTGTTTGTTTGTTTGAACGCGCTAATCTCAGGAACCGCGGAACCAATTTAAAAAAAAAACAGATTTGGATAGTCCATTTATCGAGGAAGACTATAGGCTATATATAATATACATCACGCTAATACTAATAAGAGTGAAACACCAATGAAGAATGTTTCAAAAGCGGGGGAAAATTTTCACGCTACGGGCAATAGAAGACGCAAACGAGGTTGCGTGGGTCAGCTAGTAAGAGATAAACCTACATTAAATATAAATGTTATACATAAATTTACCGATACATATACTATATTAATAAACACACAACACAATTACATACATATATACATATAATACTATACATAGGTACCTATATGATACACAGTTCTTTTTGTTGCTAGGTCGAGTCGACCACAAGGAAAGAGAAGCCATGATAGAAGAAGACAGAATGGAGTTCATGTGGAGAGGCAGTGACGTTCTAGGTAAGTCATTTTCATTCAGGGTTTTTATTTAATACTAGTTGAGCCCCGTGGTACAACAACAACCGCGAGTAACGCCGCATGGCAAAGCTAGTCTAAAAAAAGTGGCCTAAGTTGCTATCTATCAGCAGCTATCTGCCAGTGTCGTTATCAATAAAATAATAAATAAATATTTCGGACAATTTAACACACAACGCCGAGGTCTCGGGTTCGATTCCCGGGTCGGACCAAATGTTTGTGTGATCTACAAATATTTGTTTCGGAGTTTGGGTGTTTTCCATTTATAATATGTATGCATTTACAAAAAAAAGGGTATAAATGAATTGATATCAGTTGTCTAGTACCCATAATATAAGGTCTGCTTAGTTTGGGACTAGATGGCGTTGTGTGTTAGATGTCCGAAATAGTTATAGTTATTTAATAATAAAAAAACTTGAAAAATACCTTCATTTTCAGGAAAAATGTCGGACATAATGACACACACTCTGTTCAACTTATACAACGCTCCAGAAGGCTTCTGTTTCGACTTCTTGTGCAACGACGAGCCCATCATTGACGATCCGGACAACAAGGTTTATAATGCGGATAAGAGGGTAATGGAAATCATTAACATCCTAATATTGTCACACATCCTAATACATCCGATCCCTTTACAAAAAAGAGTAGAAGAAATTGAAACACATCCTTAGTTGGTAAACGTTAGCGATGACAACAGAATTAAAACTAGTTTTTTTATGGCGTAGAGGAGCAATTGGAAGACAGATCGCCTGATGGTAAGTGACCACCGTCTCCCATGAACATTTGTAGTAGGTTCGAGACCTGGTGAACATCGACTGAGAATATTTGTTACCTATCCTGTGAATGCGTTTCTTAAAACCCAAAAACAAAAACTATAAGCTGTCTATGTAAAAAAAATTATAAAATTTATACAAAATGTCACCTGGTCATTAATATTAAACTATTGGCACTAAATTGATTAAAATCGATTCAATAGTTTAGGCCCTACGGTGGAACATTCAAACATACACAAACTGTCAAAACCTTTCCTTTTGAGTTCACTGTAGTCGGGAATTAATTTTTAACTATTTTATTTTATTCTGTTGTAATCGTTACGTTGTACCTCTGATAAGAATTTTAATTACAATTTATTTTATAATTAATATAATATAGTTACAAGCACAAAAAAATAAAGGGAAACGTGATTATTTGGGTTGTAACACTGAAAGGGTTATTACGAGTATAAATACTTTATTGAATACCTGCGCTCGAAATACTTCAAAATATTAATACCAGGTATTTGAGAAAATACTTTTTACGCTTGCATTATATTGGTTGTACAACAGTACGGTGTTTTTAAATGCACTATGACAAATACCGGCTATATTTGATTAACTCGGTTATTATGTACACAAGTACAACACTATTTGTACCGTTACCGATCTTGAGAACAAATATCGGTTATTATTTTATGGTGTATAAATCTCCGATTGGGTTTGGAACGGTGATAAATTAAAAAAAATAAGTTTTGGATTAAAAATAACATATAAAATAACTAGAATATTTATTATTTGAGGTACTAGTTAGCTACAAGTGGATGTACGTTTAATATCACGATAGCTACCCGATACTCATTATTATAATTGGTACCTGATATTTAGATCTGAAGTGTTCACGTACTAGCAGACCCACGCAACCTCGTTTGCGTCTTACATCGCCCGTAGCCTGAAAATTTGCCCCGTTTTTGTAACATTCTTCATTGTTGCTCCGCTTTTATTAGTAGTAGCGTGATGATATATAGCCTATAGCCTTCCTCGATAAATGGATCCAACTCCGAAATAATTTTTCAAATCGGGCCAGCGGTTCTTCAGATTAGCGCGTTCAAACAAACAATCTCTTCAGCTTTATTATATTAGTATACTCGTAGATAAGACGTTGCTTCGTACCAAATTTCAAGATTCTGAGTTCACGGGAAGTACCCTGTAGGTTTTGATTCCCTTTGTGAGTGTCGAAAATTTACAGCATAAACAGCTGTATCTTTTGATTGCGTTGGCTTAGAAGTTTGATTTTTCACAGCTCCAAGGGACAATAGACTTGAGCATTTCATTTTGAATTTCAACTTGATACTTACACGCGTTTCTGAGAAAAAAGGGTCTTGACAGACAGACAGACGGACATCAAAGTGATTCTATAAGGTTTCCGTATATTCCCTACCCTAAAAATTTGGTAAAGGTAGGTACATAATTTAAGATATTCATATTTTTGAGAAAATAAAAATAAAAAAATATTTATAATCCCGGAAAGATAAACACTTAGAGTTTTCTTTGTTATTTTGCTAAAATTTAAGGCATTAGTATCTGGTATCCAAAAGATTAGGAGAAGTAGAAACCTCAGGTTTTATAAAGTAAACGAGAACAAACCAATTTAAATACTTTATTAGATTGTTATTAACTACTTTTACTAACCGTCTTACAGCCGTCTACACTCAACTGCTGTGGTAGTTAACTAAACCTACTAAAATATAAAAAGGGTCTATCTTACATACATTCGTATTAGTATCTAAATCTTTATAACTGTCCGTCGGTGTACGTGGGGTGATGGACTAAGAATACGGATTGTCACCACCCCTATACATCCCATGGACATCGTAAGAGCCGATTAGCAAACAAACACCACTGCAAAGAAAAGGTAACCATGACACAAATCCTATACGAATCCTTCTAGTCAGTGTGTTATAGTAAAACAAACCCTACTTTCCAATGATAGGCCTATGTCCAGCAGTGGACTGATAGCACATCAGCAAATCTTGTCTGTACATGCAACTTGAACGATATTATTATTTTGGAAAAATTACTATTTCATCGTGGGAGAGCCACGCTTCGGCATAAATGGGCCGGCTCGACCGGAGTAATACCACGGCCTCACAGGAAATAGCGCTTGCGCTGTGTTTCACCGAGTGAGTTAGGATACTGGAGGACCATACCCGAACCCGTCCCACTACCCCCCTCCCCTTCTCCAAAGGCCAGCAACGCACTTGTGACGCCTCTGATGTTGCGGGTGTCCATGGACGGCGGTAATCGTAATACCATCAGGCGATACGTCTGCTCGTTTGCCGCCTATTCAATTAAAAAAAACAAAGAAAAGCCATGTATCGCTTATCAGTACGAAATCTTAAAATACATCCTATACCAACACCTCTGGCCAGCCTGATAAGAGTATATTAGGCCAAAACTACCATACTAAGAGACCTTCGGAACAGCTGTGGGGCTTGTTGACTATGGGGGTAGATAACCTAGCCCTTCTTTGTTTTATGTTTGAAGTGAAACTTCTTAAGAATCGTTGTGATTTCAAACCGGATGCAACGGAAAAAACGACAGGTAAGAGGCACAAATACAAAATGTCGCCTGTAATTAGTGAGCCAGAGCGAGAGAGCAAATGTCGGTCTCATTCTTTGGTCGATTTACTGAAGTTTCACTTCTAACGTGTGTGAATCGCACACACACCTTTTTTATTGTATAAGTGGCAAAAGAGCAGATGTATCGGTTACCAGCGATTACAGCCGTCCATGGACACTATACCAGCTAGCTGAAGAATGTAAGTACTGGGATAGGTATGTTGGTCGCCCAGCTGTTAGCCTTCGTACCGTAGTTAGAATATGTACAAATAAAAGTATATTTGGTTTTATATCAGTTGTCTAGTATCCATTACACAAGTTCTGCTTAGTTTGAGATTAGAATAATTCTTAGAATAGTAGTAAAACACAGCGGAGGATTCGACTTATCTATTTTATTCGACAAAATGCACTTTATAATATATACAAATCTGGACGACAATCGGCGGTGTCATAGCGAGCTCGATCTTACAATTTAGCCAATAGAAACGGACGAAGCTTACGTAAATATGAGCACGCGCTGAGAATCAGTTCATTATTTTTTCAATCGCGTCGCGAGCGGACGTAAGGATGATTAAAGATCCTCTTGCGCCATCACATCGCGCCAGATCTACGTCCAATAGTGGACTGTCAAAGGATGGTGTCGATTATGAACTTAATAACATTAGCAACAGCCACAAAAATATGAACCTAACTCCATCTTGATAAATCCCTAATACGAATGTATGTGTAGACCCATTAACTGAATTTGATATTATAAAGATGCCTATTGTTACAGGTAAACGACTTTATAACGCAAATAGAAAGGCAGGCAAAGTACTACGATCATGACAATATTATGGTGACCATGGGGGGAGACTTCACGTACCAGAGCGCAGCCAACTGGTTTATGAATATGGATAAACTCATCAAGTAAGTAATAATCATCAGCAGCATATAACAGTCCACTGCTGAACATAGACATTAACTGACTCGGTGACGCAGTGGTAGCGTATGCGACTGCTGTTCTCGAGGTCTCGGGTTCGATTCGCAGGTCAGACCAAACGTTTGTATGAATACCGCCGCCCATAGACTCCCGCAACACCTGAGGCGTTCCTAGTGCGTTACCGATCTTTGAGGGATGGGGGAGGGGTTGGGTTGGGGTATGAACCGCCGGTATTCTCACTCACTCGGTGAAACACAGGGCTAGCGCTATTTCATACCGGTTTTCTGTAAGGCCGTGTAGCACTCCCCGGTCGGACTGGCCCATTCATGCCGAAGCATAGATCACCCGTGGAGGAAAAATGTTTCGAAGTTTTGGTGTTCCTATGTATAATATGTACCAAAAAGAGTATATATGTATTTATATCAGTTGTTTAGAGTACCCATAAAACAAGCTCTGCTTAGTTTGGGACTAGATGGCATTGTTTGTTATAGATGTCCGAAATATTTACATAGCCCTCTCGTTAGAGGGAGATTTTGTCCTCTTGCTGCTCTTTGCCGTGCTGCGTAGTTTGCTCCCTAAGTCGGCTCTTACGCCACCCACAGGATGAACAGGGGTGGTGACACTCGATATTCTTAATCTATCTGTATACGCGCGCGCAGTCGTCGACAGGCAGAGGGGATGCGGAACGCGGCTTCACTTGGTTTCTGGCCCGCTGCGACAGCGCATACCTATTTGTTAATATTTTTCACACCTATCATCGTAAAAATTTAACGGTTTCTATGTAATTATAAATAGATTTTATTCTACTAGTAGAAAATAGGAACCGCGCCAACATATGGTCCTTCGAGCCGGATTGTCACACTATCAGTACATGGACTATTTCTTTGATGTTTTTTTTTTCTCAGCCACGTGAACACACATCCAGCGAACATATCAGACATTAACATATTCTATTCGACGCCATCTTGTTATCTAAAAGCTATCTACTTATACGGGAGAAGGGATAAAGCTGTATTTACTGAGAAAGTGAGTATTTTTTTAGACATCTCCTGCATTAGAATTATACATCCTGTGTCGCAAGGGACTTCACAAACATACATGTGACGGACACAAAGAACACTTAGACTCAGGACAACATTGTCATAGATATTCATACTGGGCAATTTTCGCCTGTATTTGCGTCATATTTTATTGATACTTCGCTCATTGTACGTAAACGCGATGCAATTTAGCCTATACCCTTTCTGTATAATCGGGTTATTTAAAATTATTTGTTGGTTTGAAAGAATTTTTGAAATCGAATACCTAAGTAGTTTATGAGATTATAAATAAAATATCCTGATATAAAATTTGTTAATAGAATACATATTTTGACTGCACGGTTGGCCTAGTGGTTTAAGCGGTCACTATGCCGTTTGCTATGCGCCAAGTGTCGTGGATTCAAATCCCACTTGGAACAACACTTTGTGTGATCCACAAATTTGAGTCTGGGTGTTCTTTGTATCCGCTACATGTATGTTTATAAAGTACCCCGCGACACAGGATGTATATTCTCGAAAGTTGTATTATAGAGAAATACAAATGATGCTTGACTACTTTTCAGGGAGACCATCTACCTTATGGTAGTGACTTAGTCACATATTGGACAGGGTACTACAGTTCCAGACCCAGTATTAAATACCTGGCGCGACGAGCTCATGTATTTCTACAAGTAAGTTTATTATTAATTTTCTCTTTGTTCTTCAGTCTTTAATCTCCTAGATGCTGCCTCATTGGTCTAGCTGTTGACGTATGCGACTGCAAATCAATAGTTCCAGGTTCGAATCCCGGGTCGGGCCAAAAGTGTTACTGAGTTTTTCTGATTATAGAAATATTTAATAACAGCTTGGAGTTTAGCAGTTGCAGTCGCAACCTCATTTAGGTCTACTATTGCCCATAGCGTAAAATTTTCCCCCTTTTTTTAAACATTCTTCATTGGGGCTCCGCTCCTATTGGTTTTAGCGTGATTATATATACCCTATAGCCTTCCTCGATAAATAGACTATCCAATACTGAAATAATTTTTCAAATCGGACAAGCGTTTCCTGAGAATAGCGCGATCAAACAAACAAACTCTTCAGCTTTATAATATTAGTATAGATATAGATGTGGAAACGGTCACCTCATCTCTTCTTGTGGATGTAGTGCGTTCGATCACCACACAGGACAGTTTATACCCCTTTAATGTTTATTTGTAAATCCCTGCAACGTAGATTATATTGCTATTACAGGAGTAGTGTTATCAAAATTAAATTAAATCTGTTTCAGGTGGTAAAACAATTAACAGTATTAGCTAAAATGGGCGATTCTTACGAGTTGCATCTCCTCCGTCACGCTGTTAGCCTAGTACTCCATCACGATGCTATTACAGGTTACAACTATCATATAATAACGATAATCTTCACAATTTACAAATGGCAGAGTCCCAAACTAGGCAAAGCCTGTAATATATATGGTGGTTACCTTCTTTTTTTTTTTCATTTTATTTTAAAAGACAACTCCCGCACTAGGAATATACATCCTGTGTCGCGGGGGACTTTACAAACATACATGTAACGGACACAAAGAACACCCAGACTCAGGACAACATTTTGTGGATCACACAAAGTGATGTCCCACGTGGGATTTGAACACACGGCACTTGGCGCAGTAGCAAGCGGCGTAGTGACCGCTTAAACCACTAGGCCAATCGTGAAGTCAAGTTTGAAACTGTTGATGAACATATTATAAATTCTAGAGTAACTCTATCTATCAGTTTTTTATGGTATAGGTGGCAAACGAGCATACGTATCGCCTGATGGTAAGCGATTACCGCCGCCCGTGGACACCCGCAACACCAGAGGCGTCACAAGTGCGTTGCCGACCTTTGGGGGATGGGGGTAGGAGATTGAGGGAGGGATTGGGGTATGAGCCTCCGGTATCCTCACTAGCTCGGTGAAACACTGCGCAAGCGCTATTTCACACCGGTTTTCTCTGCGGTCGTGGTATCACTCCGGTCGAGCCGGCCCATTCATGAATTTCAATTAAATTGGGTATGAAGATACTTTGGTTTACATGCTACTCTTTACTGTGATAACTAACATACATAGGTTCACGAGGGTGGAGTCGCGGGTGAAAGCTAGTCCGTATGAAATTCGAGATATGTGTGGCGACTACCGAATCTACCGAAGATACACTGAACTACGAAGTAACGCACTATACGGAGTAACAAATCCTGAATCGCGCAATAAATGGTTCTCGCGTCGATTAGCATATATACAACATCCCAACATCAACTGTTGGGCAGTAGCCCGCCAGGCATGATCACCTCGCCTGGTCGGAGGATGCTCCCTTTGTGTTGGGTGGAACATGATACTCGTTCACCCACATCCTACTACTATTATAAAGGCGAAAGTTTGTAAGTATGGATGTATGTATGTATGGATGTTTGTTACTCTTTCACGTAAAAACTACTGAATGGATTTGAATGAAACTTTACCACAATATAGCTTATACATCAGAATAACACATAGGCTACTATTTATAAAGATATAGCTTCGCCTCGCGGCGTTGCCCGCAGTTATCATCGTACCGCGGGTAGCACCGCGGGGTTCAGCTAGTATGTAAATATTTCGAATTTCACACATATTAGAGACACTCTTAGAGACAGTATAAATGATTGTGCTCCTCACACGCTATTAATCTTCGATTGGAATGGAACCATTCGTCCATGAATACTTATTGCTTATAATATTTTACAGGAACCAGCCAACAGCACGTGACCAATGATTTCGTCAGAATTTTGTCTGAAGCCATCGACTCCTGCTCAAAGAAAGTCTCTAACCTGTTCAGGTATAATTTCTTAGCCATTAAGCACAGCTTATTCACAGTATTCTGGAGACCCATACCCCCAACCCTTCCCCCCATTCCCCAAAGGTCGGCAACGCACTTGTGACACCTCTGGTGTTGCGAGTGTCTATGGGCGGCGGTAATCGCTTACCATTAAGTGATACATCTGCTCGTTTGCCCGCTATTAAATACCCCTACCTACCAGTACTCAGTACCATACCAGTGGTTTTAAGGCAAAAGTTACAACGAAACTGAGATCATAATACAAGTCTTGTAATGAATAATAATAATACATACATAATATATATATGTATATACATATACGCACTCACACCCACCCTTTTCACGCACACACACACCCACACACACACACAAACACAATCGCACACACACACACACACACACACACCCACACACATACAATCATACACATACAATCATACACATGCACTCAGACACACGCACACTCACAACACATGTACGCGCTTTGTTTTTTTTATTATCTTCTTTTTTTATGTTTCTTAATTGTAAAGAAGATTCTAATCCCCATGACACAGGGAATCCTAGTGTGGGGCTTGGTGTATATTATACAATTGTAAACTTTAAATTATGAAAACAGTAAACAACAATAAATAAATTAAAAAAGGTATTTAAAGGTTTTATTTTTCTGTGGTGTTGTTTTTTTTTGATGATATGGATTTAAGAGTGGTTATAAAAACTATTTTTAGACTTTCGCAACTTTGAGACATAGTTTTTTTGTCTAATTATCACTGGTAGACTATCTACCCGTGACCACGAGCGGTATAACCCTTTCGAAACGTCAGGATTTAAAAGGTATCGTAACATTACATATATCGCGAATAATTCCCGCTGTACAACAAAAAATATGGTTATAATTGTGAAGGAACGGGTCCCTCCAACACAAAGGGAGGATCCCCCGACCAGGCGAGGTGATCATGCCTGACTGGCCACTGCCAAACAGTTGATGTTGGGATGTTGTTTAAATAATAATCGGCGCGAGAACTTCTATTGCGCGATTCAGGATTGATGGTTACTCTGTGTTGTACGTTGCTCCGCAGTTCAGTGTAACTTCGGTAGATGGCGCTGCAGTATGTTATGTTGTATGTGGAGGTTGCCACAATAATAAGATAGTTGTTAGAAGATATTGTATGTATATGCGTATGTATGTATTTGCGTATATGTTTGTGTATGTATGTATATGTGTATATGCAATAAGCTCATGTCAATTTTGCGTTATTCTTGACAATTATAACCTCGATGCACCTATCTTCCTACATCTCCACACCCCCTAAAGGTTGGCTGGTAGAGAATGCCCAAGGCATTAAGTCCGCCGATGTACACAAGTGCATAAAGTTTTAAATAAATAAATAATGAAAATGAATGTTTCAGCTTCTTGACCCCGACGTGGGGAGGTAGCAGACGCTCCAAAAACAACCAGCAGTTCATTATATGCCACCAGCTGAACATGAGCCAGTGCAGGGTAAGTAAAGGCGTTTAGTAATAATAGTGTGGGGGAACGGGTATCATGTTCCACCCAACACAAAGGGAGGATCCTCCGACCAGGCGAGGTGATCATGCCTGGCATGCCACTGCCCAACAGTTGATGTTGGGATGTTGTATATATGATAATCGGCGCGAGAACTATTTATTGCGCGATTCAGGATTTGTAGTTACTCCGTATAGTGCGTTACTTCGTAGTTCAGTGTAACTTCGGTAGATGGCGCTGTAGTAGGTTATTGTTCTGTTATATGTGGAAGTCGCCACAATAGAATTTCGTCTTATTCGTCGAAATGAGTAGACTGTACCTTGAAGGTAAGTGACTATTGTAGTCCATGGATGGGTATCCATGGACAGAAACGGCTGGATTATATGTTTTGGTAAATATAAAACATTCAATTTCCAGTAAACGTTTGTTTGGATATCAGATCACCTTTTTAGAATCTGTTAACATATATTCACTTAAATCTAATCAACCCAACCCCCTCCGCATCTCCCAAATGACCGGTAACGCACTTGTGACGTCTCTGGTGTTGCAGGTGTCCATAGGCGGCGGTAATCGATACCATCAGGCGATACGTCAGCTCGTTTGCCCCCTATTCCACAAAAAAAAACTCAAATTTTAAACTATTACTAAGCAATATATTTGTTCCCAGTTCACAGAAACCCAAGAATCCATGTTACTCGTGGTCTACAACCCGTTAAGCATAAAGACCTATCACCATGTACGCCTGCCCGCCATCGCTCTGCATTACTCTATCAGGGATTATAATGGTAAACATGATATCTTTCATCACCAATATAAACAGAAGAATAGCAGATCTTGTACTATGAAAACTAGAATTTGATAGAATACTTAAATAATTTTTGAAGTGAAACTTCTTTAGAATGGTTGTGATTTCAAACCGGATGTAACGGAAATCTTTTCACAGACAGAATCCTTTTTCAGTAGACTAATCATCCATGTTTCAGATGAAGAAGTGGAATACCAACTTGTACCCCTCCCGGCTGCCGTCATCAACCTCCCCGGCAGATCCTCTTCAGCCATCCAGGAGTTGTACTTCGAAGCAGAGAACATACCACCCCTCGGTTTTACTGCATACTACATTTCACCAGTAAGAGAACAAATGGTACGACCAAGATGTTTAGACCACACCAATATTATTTTCTAGGTTTAAGCCCACGTGGGCTGTCATCACCACTCATCACAGGATCCCAAAAACTGATATTTCTACTGAAATGGGTCTACAAACTATTAAAGTAGCTATGAACGAAACAGAAACGCCTTCCTAATTCCTAAATCTACCGTGGGAGAGCCACGCTTCGGCATGAATAGGCCGGCTCGACCGGAGTGATACCACGGCCTCACAGAAAACCGGTATGATATGGCGCTTGCGTTGTGTTTCACCAAGTGAGTGAGGATACCGGAGGCCTATACCCCATCCCCTCCCCCCATCACCCAAAGGCCGACAACAGACTTATGGCGCCTCTGGTGTTGGTACTGGTAATCGCTTACCATCAGGCGATACGCCTGCTCGCTTGCCATGTATGTATTTCATAAAAAAAATACACCACACGGCCTTCCCAACGAAAAATCATAATTCCTAATGAATACACTGGCACGACCAGAAGTTCCTCCCTGTATATTTTAAGCCCCATCCAGACTCTCGCGAAGTACCTCTTAGAGACTTTCGGAATGAGTCTCTGCGATTGGAGGAGTAAGTCACGCGTTGCTCCTTTGACTCGAACGCGACAAAACCGACGAAGCGGAGCGAGGCGAGGCGAGGGGGTTCGAGAGTATCGTCCTCACTCTCGCATTCGCGGCTCCTCGTGGAGAGTGAATGAATAATTAGAGCTCACTTCTCTTAAGCATTAGATTTTTTTATTTCGCCATCGTTTATTAGAATGAAGTCTAAGGTCCAGCCATCCTGGAAAATATTAAAAAAATATTTCTTTCTATTGCAGGAGGAGAATGAGTACCACAAGAAGTCGGCCCAAGGAAAAATAGAAGCTGAACAAGAAATCATTCCTTTCATTTCCAACGAGGTATGGCGCAGATTATATCAACTTTAAAACTATCGCATTATAAACATACTAGCTACTTCGCGGTGCTACCCGCGGTACGACAATAACCGCGGGTAACGCCGCGAGGTGAAGCTAGTATCTTTATAAATTGCAGCTTATGTGTTATTCTGATTTATATGCTAAATTATTGTAAAGTTTAATCAAAATCCATTTAGTAGTGTTTTGCGTGAAAGAGTAGTCCTTTGAATGTTTTCTTTAAATGTCCTTGTAGTTCTTGTAAGAGATTTGTCTTTTTTTTCATCATCATCAGCCCATTGCAGTCCACTGCTGGTCACAAGCCTCTCCCAAGGAACACCACAGAGCTCAGTCTGTTGCTTTTTGCATTCAGTCACTGCCAGCCCTCTTACGTAATAATATAATCATAAAATATAACTAGCTGACCCTCGCAACCTCTTTTACGTCTACTATTGCTGGTAGCGTAATAATTTCCCCGTTTTATAAACATTCTTCATTGGGGCTTCGCTCCTATTGGTCTTAGCGTGATGATATATAGCCTATAGCCTTCCTCGATAAATGGACTATCAACACTGAAAGAATTTTTGGAATAATTTTAGTCTAGATATAATTACTCTTTTATATAATTTTATTTTATTTTTATTATAATTTTCTATTTTAATTGAAAATCTTCTCCTTTATTTAAGTCCTATTTCTGCCACATTTTAAATATATTCTTGTCAATTTCTGGTTCCAGTATCTAAAAGTATCGGTAGACAAGAACACTGGTCTACTGGAGTCCATCACGCACGTTGATGGCCTCAGGATCGACATAACGCAGAACTTCTTCTATTACTCCCAAGCGCAGCAACCATTACAGTCTGGTGCCTACAGCTTCAGACCTGAAAAGCCGAGACCAGTTCCAGTGAGTATAGACAAGTCATATATTTTAACCGTGGGAGAGCTATGCTTTAGCATGAATGGGTTGGCTCGACCGGAGTGATACCACGGCCTCACAGAAAACCGGTGTGAAATAGCGTTTGCGCTGTGTTTCACCGAGTGAGTGAGGATACCGGAGGCCCATACCCCAACCCCTCCCCCATACCCTTTCCCATCCCCCAAAGGTCGGCAACGCACTTGTGACGCCTTTAGTGTTGCGGGTGTCCATGGGCGGTGGTAATCGCTTACCATCAGGTGATACGTCTGCTAGTTTGCCCACTATTCAATAATATATATATATATATATATATATATATATATATATATATATATATATATTCAATGATATAGTATTTAAGTAGAATCTACCACACAAATAGACAAAACCCATCAAATGGTTTAGAATGTGCTAAAGATACAGGTCTGTCAAATGAATATACAAAAACGATGTACGTATGTATTGTGTCTATGTATATCCATTACACACTAGTTGACCCACGCAACCTCGTTTGCGTCTTCTATTGCCCATATCGTGATAATTTTCTCCGCTTTTTGTAACATTATTCATTGGTGTTCCACTCCTATTGGTCTTAGCGTGATGCCAATAGCCTCCCCGATAAATGGGCTATCCAAAACTGAAATTATTTTTCTAATCGACCCAGCGGCTCCTAAGGTTAGCGTATTAAAACAAACAAACTCTTCAGCTTTATATATCTAACTAGCAGACCCACGCAACCTCGTTTGCGTCTTCTATTGCCCGTAGCGTGAAAATTTTCCCCCGTTTTTTAAACATTCTTCATTGGTGCTCCTCTCGTATTAGTATTAGCGTGAAGATATATACCCTATAGCCTTCCTGTATAAATGAACTATCCAACACTGAAATATTTTTTCGAATCGGATCAGCGGTTCCTGAGATTAGCGCTTTCAAGCAAACAAAAAAAACAAACTTCTCAGCTTTATTATATTAGTATAGATACATATGTATACGTCTATTTGTTTTATTTTATTATGTTACTTTATGTCAGTTCTATATATTGATGGCAATTATGACCCCTGATTTCAAACACAATGCACCTACCTCAAAAAAAATTCACATCTCCCAAAGGTTGAGTCGTAGGAATGTCTTGGGCATTAAGCCCGCCGTTGTACACGTGTGCATTAAGTTTTAAAATAAAATGTAATAATCCTTCCTCTGACGCAATGGAGTAAAAAACACTCACAGGTTTTGCTTTAAGAGCCCTGAACTATTTATAAGAATTTCAGAGACCCTTTGTTATAAAAAAAACCGGCCATCTCTCAGCTTTAATGCAGAAAACCAACAAAGCCTCTACAATACCTTGACTGCCTCGGTGGCGTAGTGGTAGCGTATGCGACTGCTAAGCTTGAGGTCTGGGGTTCGATTCCCGGGTCGGATCAAATGTTTGTGTGATCTACAAATATTTGTTTCGGAGTTTGGGTGTTTTTCTATGTATAACATGTATGTATTTACAAAAAAAAAGTATTTATATCAGCTGTCTAGTACCCATAACACAAGCTCTGCTTAGCTTGGGACTAGATGGCGTTGTGTGTTAGATGTCCGGAATATTTATTTATTATTTATTTATTTATTATTAATATCGAAGAATGTATCATATATTTTACGTATTTCTAATTAACTTCTTCCAGGTATCAGAAAAAGTATCTTACAACACCGTCCGAGGATCTCTTATCAAGGAGATTCGCCAGAGATTCAAGGATTGGATCACGCAAATCATCAGGCTGTACCGCGGTGAAGAATACGTGGAGTTGGAGTGGATCATTGGACCTGTACCTATTGGGTAAGTATCTAGTCCGATGCCCTTGAAGCCCTCACCTCATATCAGCCGCTGCAAGAAGTCCACTGCTGAACGTAGGCCTCCCCCGATGACTTCCACATTGACCGGTCGTTAGCGGCCTGCATCCAACGAGTCCCTACGATCTTAACCAGGTCGTCCGTCCACCTCGCGGGAGGTCTTCCTACGCTGTGTTTGCCGTAACGTGGTCTCCACTCAAAAACCTTTTTGCCCCATCGGCCATCAGTTCTCCGGGCTATGTGTCCTGCCCACTGCCACTTCAGCTGGCTGACTCGCTCTGCTATGTCTGTAACTTTAGTTCGTCTACGGATCTCCTCATTTCTGATTCGATCTCGTAGAGAAACCCCAAGCATAACCCGTTCCATAGCTCGCTGTGTGACCCCGAGCTTCCTTGTGAGGCCCATAGTTAGAGACCACGTCTCGCCACCGTAGGTCATTACTGGTAATACGCACTGATTAAAGACCTGTTGACCTAGCCCTCACCTAAATGTGTTTAATTCACTTCTACACATCGCACTTGTGACGCCTCTTATTCCATAAAAAATAGAAGCCTAATTTGAGTACGAATGAAATAAACATATTTAGGTTCACTAGGCCCTCTAGAAAGAGGTCACAATTCACGGCGATATAAGTTACTAAAATATTTCAGTCCTTGAGCACTTCAACGCCATCTAGTGAAGGAGAGTTGAACTATGTAGGAACAAGTGAGACTGTATCGCGAAATAGAAATCTTGCGATCATTTTATTCACAACATGAAATAGTAATGGTAGGGCTGTAGTGTATCAGGTTTACCCAATTATAATGCTCGAAGTGGTAGCCCTACAATTGAATATTACAATTTCTCTCGACATATCTACTGTATTTGATAGTTAGTAAACTGCGATTCCCCTAGTTTCTTCTTATTCTATCTCTATCTCATACTTATTAGCAGTGTAGCAGAAGATAAGCATTAGATTTTATTTCAGCAATGACCTTGGCAAGGAGGTAGTCAGTTTATTCAACACGAATATCACCAGTTCTGGAGAATTCTTCACAGACTCCAATTCACGACAAATGATCAGAAGGAGCTGTTGGAATGAGACAGCATGTGAGTATGGCACTATTCACAAAACATCATTATCTTAATTAAGCTAATTAATGGGATTTCCAGTTCGTTTATCTAGATACCAATCAATTCCATTCTACATACATTTATTCAACCTGCTTTGCTTAACAGTTTAATAATCATTTTCACTCAAGATCTTTATATAAATTATATATAAGTCGTCTAATAAACTTAGCCTCAATAAACTTCAAAACCCAATCCGACTTCAAAATACCCGAGACTGAGGCACCGACTTCAAAAACTAACAAAAACAACTTCAATTAAAAAATACTTTATCTACAGTAAAATTGCAAATCTCTACTTATTTTAGTCAAGCTTTACTACTCTTAATTAAGTGTAAAATTTACCATATCAAGTTCAACAAAACAAGAAGCCAATCGCAGCGTGCTACTATCCTGTGACGTCACGGATCTGTATTCATTCCATCAACACAACCACCGGGCTGTGTGTACTGACGGACCGGACCCAAGGAGGCAGCTCTTACAATGACGGGGAAATTGAACTCATGGTAAGTTAGAAGTACCTATCTATGAAGGTCAGTTAAAATTTTAAACAGAGAATTTCGGTATCGCGGTAGAGGATTAGTAATTACCACGTAGTTCGGTGTAGCTTTAATAGATGGCGCTTTAGTATAAATTTAAACCCACACACCTCCCAATGTATACCTATAAATTTGAAAGTAACTGTCTGTCACTCTTTAACGTCTAAACCGATGCACCGATTTCAATGAACTTTGGCATGGACATGATTGCTCTTTGATATGATTTTTGAGGAAGGTGGGTTACTATTTAAGACGATAAGGACATACACGCGGAGCCTCGTGCAAAACCTAGTAGAATTGTTAAATAGTTAAACTTTATACTTAAATGTGAGAGAGCCATACTTCGACACAAATAGGTTGGCTCTACAGGAGTGATAACACTTCCTAGAAAACCAATTTCAAGTCTTTATTTCGTAACTTTTCAACCTATGAATGGCTCAATGGGCTACAAAACACTTAAGATTTTTGAGTTAAAGGGTCCTGTAGGCGGTTGTTGTCACTTAATTTTAGGTGAATCGTCCGCTCGGTTTCTATGCCATAAAAAAGAACAAAAGAGAAGAGAGAGAGTACTTTTGTTAGGTATGTGTGAAAATAAAATAATAATTCAAAGAATATCCTTACACCTGTTCTGTGATTATAAAGCTCACTATGAAATGGATGTCCTTAACTCTACACCTAAAAACGTGTTCCAGGTCCATCGGAGGCTGCTTACAGATGACGGGTTTGGTCTTGAGGAAACTCTCAACGAAGAGGATTACGGTGTGGGATTAGTTGTGAAAGGAAAGCATAGAATACTGTTCGGGAACTTCAGACATGAGGGTAAGAAATAACAGCCACACATCTTACGCAGCCGTTCTGTGCTAACCAGACTTGTATTTTTATAGGATAGAAGGGAAACGAGCAGACGTATCGTCTGATGGTAAGTGATTACCCCCCGCGCATGGACACCCGCAACACCAGAGGCGTCACAAGTGCGTTGCCGACATTTTAAGGAGGAGTACGCTTTTTTCTTGAAGGTTTGAAGTTCATTCAAATACCACAAAAACACAAAATACCTCTGACTTCCACCACTGTGTACCTACCTTACAACATTCCTACATCACCAAAAGGTTGACTGGCATTCTACCTTGGATATTACCACCCAACGATCAACATGTATTCATTAAGTTGTAAATAAAATAATAACTGCGTACCCATGTGCCATTTTAGTTGATGATTTAAACTTCTCGGAGCGGATGTCGCAAGCAGCAAGGAAGTGGCTGTACGAGCCCTGGCTGTTCTTTACGCCGGGAGACAAGTTGAACAGGAGGAAATGGCAGAATGTCAGAAATAAGAGGGTAAGATTCTCTTTTGGACTTTAATAGACTGAATGCCTATTTAAAATCACAAAACACGTCAATCAATCAATCAATCAATTATTTATTTGCGGAAACATAGGTTAGTAACAGATCGTAGGCTTATTTTAGAGGTACACTTTGTCCTGCCACATTATGCAGTGTGCAAATATTGTTACAAAAAAGTCATAAATCTAATTACAAAAACTCAAAAAAAGATCAAATAATGTGAATGCAAAATAATGTTAACATGCAATGGACAAAAGAGAAAAAATAAATAAAAAATTGTTTCACTTAGCACAAATACAGGTAGATAAAAATTGGGAAAAAATATATAAATATTATAATTATTAAATTGCATAAAGTACATTTATATACAGTACACGTCTTTATTGTCTCCTTATTCCTCGGCACTCTTCGTATCTGAAGTGAATGCTACTACTATCTTATTATCGATTCTAAATTCTGGAACGAACCAGCTTAACAAATTTCAGGCACTATTGAGGGCCTTCAATTAATAAAATGACGATTAAAGAACGATTTCGGATATTTAAATAAATATTACGAACTAGAGGTCGAACACACAACGCCGTCTAGTCCCAAGCTAAGTAGAGCTCGTGTTATGGGTACTAGACAACTGATATGAATACATATATACTTTTTTTGTAAATACATACATATTATACATCGAATACATACAAACTCCGAAACAAATATTTACAGGTCATACAAACATTTGGTCCGAACCGGGTTCAATACATTTATAGGTTCACCTCCCAATTTACCATTTTCTTCTGCCTATATTCTTTTTAACTTCTTCAGGTAAGTACTTTTATATCCGGCTCGAACCCATTATTCTACCGCAACTAATTAAACACCTCTTAGTTCACAGCCCTGAAGTTGCATGGTCTTCCAAGACACATCCACATCTTGACGCTCGAGCCTTGGAAAGCTGGTTCGGTGTTGTTGAGACTTGAAAATACGTTAGAAAACCCAATTAGAGGTAATAACCATTTATTATTATTATATACTTTAGGAAAAACAAGAAGTTATTGCTCTTCTAGTCATCTTATAACTGAGTATAATAATACTGATCATTTTACTTAATAAGTACATACCTAACGCTAAATACACCCTTGCAAAGTATGTTCTTAAATTTGTAAAAAAATACTTTTTGTACTACATTCGTACCTGTAAATGTGGTGCGAGTGGTGTGTTATAGGTGTATGATAATTCATGCATGTGTGCCTGCTTCTTGTTTAAATTTATTGCTACAGTTGACTCTCGTTAATTCGAAACTAGAAGGACTCTTAAAATATTACGAATTATCAAGTGTTTGAAATATCAAATGGTTCGAAATTTGTGAGAGAAAATAAATAAAACTTCGAATTATTAAGTGTTGATCAATTATTATTTTTTAACTGCTATGCTATAACAATGTCAAAAGTTTAGAGGTACATTCGTGTACATACATATGTATTTATAATGTGAATTAATTAATCTTTCGAAAGAACTCTGTTATGGTCAAACTAATCATAACAAAAACAAAGGCTCGTGTACGTTGATACAAGTTTAAACTTACAATCTTTCCGCCTCTTTCTCTCTGCAACTTTGAATTGTCGAGTCGAATTAACGCGTCGTTTTGTGTTATAGCAATGATTTTTTCGTTCGAATTACCAAGTGTATAAAAATGTATTGATTTAGTTCGAAATATAAAGAGATTTTGTAGGGAACTCGTGATAACTTTGAATTATAGAGAGGTTCGAATTATCGCAGGTTTGAATTAACGAGAGTCGACTGTATTTGTGTTATGTTATGTATTTGTATTGCTTTGCTATGGAAGAGCGGAGCTGCCTAACACAGGCATTACTTGCTTAAAGGGAAGCTCCAAACACTAAACTTTTAATGTAAGCTTATGAAGCAATAAAGTATTTTATATTTTGTTTTTGTATTGCCTTTGACTGATGAGGTATACCGGAGTATAGGATTCAACGCATAAATAATAATCGAACGATCCTTTAACTACAAATCCAGTCCCCTTAATATGTCCCGACAAATAACGTTCGCTGTGTGCCTTCATGGTAAGAGTGTGGAGTGCGCCCTACAGGATCTTGATTAATCATGTAATCCTAATTTATACAGTAACGCTTTGTTAAATTAGAAAATAAATAAGCAGATGTTTGTAACGCAAGGCTTACAAATACACGGAGTTTTGGATAATTATCAGGCTTTGTAAAAAAATATTTGGTTTGTTTCCAGAACGATTTAAGACTGACAAATCTGAAGGTCTAGATGATTATACAGCTAAACCCTCGCACATCTCAGTGGAGCTGCGCAAAATCTTCCTTCAGTTGCAAATCAAGATGGTCAGAGAGACTACCTTAGCTGCCAACCAGTGGCTGGATGACGCTAGACAAATGGACTGGAGTACCAGGTACTTTTTTGAAGACAGTGCATAATGTGCATATATTTTACATACAATAAGGAAATAGACAAAGTTGAAATCATATTTATGGTGGGTCATTTAACAACGATTGAACTAATTTTATAAATGACTACCCACGCAACCTCGTTTGCGCCTTATAATAGGTCTTTACCTATGAAATTGCGTTTCTTCAGTACTGGTCATTTCAAATAAAAAAAAGTTTGTAATGGCTCTGTATTCTAAATTCAAATTAATTTTGTTTTAAAACCATGACATTCTATTTACAAACTCAGTCTTTTGTTTTTTGATTAGCGTTGTATTTTCATAACATTTGAACATTTTTAAAAGTTTGAAAAAATAAGTACTTTCACTTATTGCATACAAAACGGCAATTTCATAGGTAAAGACCTAATATTGCCCGTAGCGTATAAATTTCCCCCGTTTTTGAAACATTCTTAATTAATGCTCCGCTCCTATTAGCAGTAGCGTGATGTTATATAGCCTATAGCCTTCCTCGATAAATGGACTATCTGAAATAAATTTTCAAATAGGACCAGCGGTTCCTGAGATTAGCGCGTTGAAACAAACAAACAAACTCTTCAGCTTTATTTTATTAGTATAGATTAATAAAATTGTAAAAAAATAAACGTTTAGGGGATTCCAATTAATTGATATTGCTGTTATACAATTTGAAATTATAAAATATGTTATACAATTTAATAGTAGCAACTATTAAATAATCTTACCAGAAAACAGCGTCTTTAGTGTTTTTTGCCTGTGTCTCTCAATCTACATCTTGGAACAGGAAACTAGCTTCATGGCTGATTTACCTAATATCTTCTTGGATAATTCAAGCCTGTAATTCCTAAAACGTAAAATTTTTCAGATACGTTTACACGGGTGCTGACGACGGTATGCTTCCAGAAGACGTGGAAGAAACCAAAGATAAACCACCCAAACAAATGGAGGAACAGGATTCAGGTATCTTCTATCTCCAATCTTTTTTCGCCAAGCTAGGTTAGACACGGCTCTCAAGTCTGTCGTTGAACTTTTTGGTTTTTCAATTACCCGTAACGTTTGCCGAATATGTTCATATTGTTACGAAGACCGAATGTTTTATGTACTCTCCTAGGCAGTCCAAGTATAGGGGGCAATCTATCAGACGTATCGCCTGATGGTAAGCGATTATCGCCGCCCATTTAGACCCGCAACACCAGAGGCGTTACAAGTGCGTTGCCGGTCTTTGGGGATGAGGAAGGGGATTGGGGAAGGGGTTAGGGTAGGGCCTCCGGCATCCTCACTCACTCAGTGAAACACAGCGCAGGCGTTGTTTCGCGCCGGTTTTCTGTGAGGCCGTGGTATCACTCCGATCGAGGCTGCCCATGCATGCTGAAGCGTGGCTCTCCCACGGTATAAAATATTAATCCTCTCTATGCCTCTCCTTAATTATAGTCCACTGGCCCACGTACAAGGGATTTCAGTGATTAATAACAGGCTGAAAGTTTATACACAGCTTCGTTTTGACGAGACACCCAACTTTTATCATTGGACCAAATTCTGATAGTGGCAGGAAAAAGCGGGATAGGGAGCGAAACACGTCGATTTCATGAGTGTCCCAAATTAAATAATAACAGTTTCTAAACATCAATTCTTTGAAAAATATATATTTTGCAAGCCCCAAAACAATCACTTATGGATCCCCAAAATGTTGTACAGATTTTGGGTGTTCTTTGTGTCCGTTACCTGTATGTTTATAAAGTACCTCGCGCCACAGGATGTATAATCCTAATGCGGGAGTTATCTTTTTAAAAGAGAAAGAGAAATTCTGCAGCATAACGACACAGAAAACTTAAAACAAACATTTTATCAACCCATTTAATCAGCGTAGTACAATAGCATAACACATCCTTTTCATAAAGATATAATTCCAGGTCACTACTCAGACGAAGATCAAGACATAGCAAGAAGAAGGCACGTTAATCGTCAACGGTTGAACGCAAAGAATCGTGTCAGAACTAAAACACCGTATTTAGAAAGGGAACGCGAATATGACAGAAGAAAACGTTCTATCAATATCACTGAAAACATAATGGAGAATATTATTAATGACACATTGATTGACGGTTATGTTAATGAAACAACTACAACAGCTAATGTAGAACCAGCAATGGATGCTACAACGATGGCACGTAATGTTACCACTAAAGTCGATGATTATTACAAAATACAGGTGAGACTTGGTCACTAAATAACATAACTAGAGGGTGGTGGGAATTGGACAGTTTTGAATGTTTAATTTATTTTTATGGAGTAAGTGGCAAACGAGCAGATGTATCGCCTGACGGTAAGCGATTACTGCCGCACATGGGAGATGGAGAGAGTTTGAGATATTGGTCACCGGGATCCTCACTCACTCGGTGCAACACAGCGCAGGCGCTGTTTCACACCGGTTTTCTGTGAGGCCGTGGTATAACTCTAGTTGATCCGGCCCATGCATGCCGAAGCGTGGCTCTCCCACTGTAAAAATTTGCTTTCAATGGGCAAACACCACAAACACCTTTAAATTATAAAAAGTGTATATTTTCCAGGGCACACAAAAAACACCAAAAATAAATTTCCTGAACCGAATGAAGCCCACCCATTTGACTCAAGACCTTAAAGCAGATGAAGCTGCATCTTCTGAAGAAGATTTCTCTTCTAATTTAAAGAAGAGATCGCCGAGGAGGAGAAATGGGGTTAAGGGTTCGAAGAGGCCTAAAGCAGAAGGTAGACTCAGTTTCTTACGACAGTTTCTATTTTGTCATTGGTAATGTCAATGAATTTGCTCTTCTGGAGGAACGGATGCTATGTTCCTTCGATACAAAGGGAGGATCCTCTGACCAGGCGAGGTGATCATGCCTGGCGGGCCACTGCCCAACAGTTGATGTTAGGATTTTGTATATATGATAAGCGGCGAGAACTTCTATTGCGCGATTCATGATTGGTAGTTTCTTTACGTAGTAAATTACTCCGTAATTCAGTGTGTCTGCAGTAGATGGCGCTGTGGTATGTTTTCTTGTTGTTGCGCTGTATGTGGAGGTCGCCACACTCTGATATTGATGTTTAAAGTCACTTTTTCAGCGGGAAGACAGGCATGTCATCTGATGGTAAGTGACCACCGCCCCTTATGAACACTTGCAACCAAATATCACTTTTTAGTGCCCACCTAAAATAAGTATGGGCTTCCAGTAACGCTACACATTTGGTGAAAATTAATGAAAACATTGGTAATTTACATCCGTACTGATATTATAAGTTCTAAACTAACTCTGTCTGTCCGTCTGTCTGTTACGCTTTCACGGCTAAGCCGCTGCACCGATTTTAATAAAATTTGGTACAAGACCTGGAAAGAATTCGTTCCGTATGAACGTTTGTAACTCAGTCACGCCGCACGCTGGATCGGTTCAATGGTATATAGAGACTAGCTGACCCACCTCAACAACCTCGTTTGCTTCTTCTATTGCCCGTAACGTGAAAATTTTCCCCCTTTTTAGAAACATTCTTCATTGGTGCTCCGCTCCGTAGTATTAGTGTGATCATATATAGCCTTCAGTCTTCCTCGATAAATGGACTATACAACACTGAAAGAATTTTTCAAATCGGATCAGCGGTTCCTGGGATTAACGCGTTCAAACAAACTCTTCAGCTTTATAATTTTAAAAAGTCCCTGACTCCTTAGCTAGGTTCATGACCTGTGTTACAGAAGTCAGTGTCTTCTCCCATTATAAGAAACACATAAATCTTATGCAAATTGGTGAAATGATATGTGAATAAAAGAGCGTAGTGTGATGTGTGATGTGAGTCTGTGATGTGTATAATATTAGTATAGATAATCGACACGAGAAAAACCAAGTCCTTTATCTCATTTATGAATTCCATTTTGTTCTAGATACTATTATCATTAACTCAGATGACGGAATCACTAAATCTATGTACGACATGTACTACAGACGTCCGAAACCACCACAGTCACAGCACAAGAAGATGGAGAGGAGCTCAGAAGAGAAGAATATTAGGAAGAAGAAGAAATCTAGAAGGTAATACATTTGACCGCCTGATTAAGAACTAATTAGAGCCCGTTAGCACTATGGTAACCATTCTCCTGTTGAACATACTTATGTAAATTTACTAGCTGACCCACGCAACCTCGTTTGCGTCTTCTATTGCCCGTAGCTTGAAAATTTTCCCCCGTTTTTAAAACATTATTCATTGGTATATAGCCTATAGCCTTCCTCGATAAATGGACTATCCAACACTGTAATAATTTTTCAAATCCATACTGGTTAATTACCATTACCCACTCAGACACACTTGTCTTGTGTGGAAATCGAATTGACGAGCATTTTATCATCCCCATCAAATTTTGTAAGGAACATATTCTTACTAAAATCGTTGGATATAAATTAATTTAATTTTTTCGCAAGGTACAAGCCTCGAAGTGACTTTGATGATGAACCTTTAGAAAGAACTACGAAGAGAGCAAACAGAAGACTGAACAAGAAGAGGAAAGGCTTGACAGCTGATATGCCGTTCTTTATAAACGAGCCTGGCAGAAGATTTAACAGAGCTTTTGGAGAGAAGCGAAACCGACAGAAGATGATGTTGGAAGAGTCAATGAAAGGTGAGAAAAGTCCGTTAATCCGAAATTCCTACCCAAAAGGAATACTTACTTGTTTGAAATAAAGCTGTTTTTTTTTAAAAGACAACTCCCACATTAGGAATATACATCCTGTGTCGCGGGTTACTTTACAAACATACATGTAACGGACACAAAGAACACCCAGACTCAGGTCAACATTTTGTGGATCACACAAAGTGATGTCCCACGCGGGATTTGAACCCACGGCACTTGGCGCAGTAGCAAACGGCTTAGTGACCGCTTAAACCACTAGGCCAACCGTACAGTCAGCTGTTATCTTTACATGGTATAATATGAAGCGTAGGAAAGACACATTAGAGGGAGAGAGAGCCTAGTGAACAGAGCCAAACATAATCACGTAATATATGTATTATTAAAATTCCAGAATCAGCTAAAAGTTGGACGCAAAGATCTCGAACACGAAAAGACAATAGCGGAGTGGAGAACATGGATTATTCAGAAGAGGAAGACTTGGATAATTTGGAAAGAGAAATAGCAGATGCCAGAACAGAAAACAATAGGAGAAAGAGGTTACAATTATGATATATTCTTGTTTTATGCAATAAGGGGCAAATAAGCAGACAGGCGCCTGCGCTGTTTCACCTAGTGAGTGAGGGTACCGGAGGCCCACACCCTACCCTTCCCCCGTCCCTCTTCCCATTCCCCCAAAGGCCGGCAACGCACTTGTGACGCCTCTGGTGTTGCGGGTGTCCATGGGCGGTGGTAAACGCTTACCATCAGGCGATACGTCTGCTCGTTGTCCTCCTATTCCATAAAAAAACCGCCAAACAGATTTTAAAGGTTTACTAATTGAAAGGTATACCTATTATTAGCGAGTAACATAAAACTACTTTTGACAGCAACAACCGAGTTACACGTGACAAAAGTTAGTTTTTTTTATGTATGAGCCTGCGAAAATGATTCTACTCTACCTGATGGAAAGCATAGGCAGAATCCAAGATTGGTGGTCACCATACTCATTGCGGATGCAGACAACGCAACCACGGAAGATGGTGAGCCATACTATGATGGCCTATTGAGATGCTTCTGAATCATTGGGGCTTCGGTCTCGCACTCACCAACAAAACTCGATAGCACGAATGCTGTCACTTTAGATTGACCTTCCGTGAGAGGGAACTACCGCCCCGGTCGAGCCGACCCATAAAATAAATAAGTATTTTCTTATTCCAGGACATTGGCTAAAGATGACGAGACAAGAGATGAGCCAAGCTCGGAGCCTGTTGAAGACCCTGAATTTGTCATTACGCTGAGACCCACCCAGATTCGAACCTTCGTCATCTGGTTTGAAAATACCAGGAAATCATTCGGGCCTGGTTAACGGAAGATTTTAAGTTCTTGATAGTTTAAGGCAAGATTAATTTAATGATATTCAAAAAATATGATGTTTCATAGACCAACACAGGCCGGTGAACCGTAATAGAGTAACTCTACCGTCTTTGCCCGATGTTTAACAGAATTTCATTTTCTTATCTCACATCTTCACGCATACATTGTAATCTCACATACAAAACCAATCGCCTGTCAGTATAGAACTTACATAATAAATAAAACGAAACATTCACAATTACACACATACATGACATACATACAAACACGTTCTGTGTCATAACATTGTAACGTATAGGCTCATTTGTGCTTATACTTTGACAGAAGGAACGCCTGCTATATATGTATGGCTACTCTATGGTTGCTCTATGTGTCGATATCTCAATCTATAGCCAATAAATACACACGTGAAAATAACTAAGATATGACAGCAGTTTTTATATTTTGTGGTTACGAGTTCATTGTTAAGTTGCCAACATAAAAAATATTTTCAAAGTTTATATGAATGAATTTACATCAATGGCAAAGCTAAAAAGCTATTTTTAAATAAGTAGTTTATCTACAGGTTTATTCCAAAAAAAAATGACCCCTGTCCAAATCATAAAGAAAGACAATGGGCAAATGTTATCTAATATTGTCGTGGGAGAGCCACGCTTCGGCATGCATGGGCCGGCTCGACTGGAGTGATACCACGGCCTTACAGAGAACCTGTGTGAAACAGCGTCCCAACCCCTTCTCCCATCCCTTTCCTCATTTTAGGCAACCCTGCAAATTAAACAAATACCTATTAAGTTTTAGTTTTATTACTAACCAAGTAAAGAGTAGACCATGTCCTTCCTCAAGAATCAAAGTATCTCCACGCCAAATTTCATTGAAATCAACGCAACGGTTGAGCCCTGAAAGCGTAACAGACGACATAGTTACTTTCAAATTTATAATACATATTAGCATGGACAGTATTGATTTTCAAATCTATTGTGTACGACGAAGTCTACGCCTCTTCCTACCTATTTTTAGATAATGACTGTATATACACTCATTTGCAAAAAAAACGGGCGGTTTCGATTTTCTTCCTGGCTGAAAAAAATAAAATACCAAAAAGGTTTTAATCATTTGAACATGTTACTGGCCAGTTATAAAAGTGCCATAATGTTTATAAGAGTACATTCCAAATTCAAATTTTTGACTGAGCCTGGTTTTCAATGAAAATAACTTTTAACTACATTTTGTGGCGCGAATTCCCTATAGTTAATATCGACTCTAATTAACTTTTTGTCAATTTTTATTAAATTATCTGATGTCCTTGACATTTAAAAGTATTGTTATTGCTGTTTAGCAATCTCGAAAATGGTAGATAAAGTGATAAAAGCGAGCAAAATTATTGCGCTGCTTGAAGAAGGTTGCAGCCAATGCTTCGTGGCTCAGAGGCTAAATGTGAGTCGGTCGACAGTTCAAAGGACCTGGCAGCGCTATCAAGAGACCGGTTCCGTCAAGAGAAGGCCTGGTTCTGGCAGAAAGACATGTACCGAACCACGGGATGATCGATTTCTAGTTAGTCAAGCGTTGAGAAATCGCAAATCTTCTTATGTGGACCTCAAGAACAGCCTCGAAGAAGTAAGAAATGTGCAAATTAGTCTATGGACGGTCAGGAGGAGGCTTCTCGCTGCTAATATACACAGTCATCGCCCGGCATGCGGCCCTAAATTACTCCGTGGACATCGAGTTGCCAGGCTTAGCTTCGCTCGAAATTGTGTGTCATGGGCTCATGAATTCTGGGATAGGATATTGTTCTCCGATGAAGCCAGGATATCTCTGCATGGTGAAGACCGACGTCGGCGAGTGCTACGTAGACGAGGAGAACGCTTTGCAGAGGCATGTTTTGAAGAAATCACACCTTATGGAAGGGGCTCTATTATGTTTTGGGCAGGAATAAATTCCATGGATCGTACGGAGTTAGTCTTCATCGAAAACGGTACACTGACTGGACACCGATACATAACGGAAGTTCTAATTCCTTATGCACAACCCGCTTTAACCGCTCTTGGCGAAAACTCATTTTTTATGGACGACAACGCTCGCGCCCACCGGTCTGGCGATGTGGAAGCGTATATGCTAGAAGTCGGAATTCGTCGTTTGGACTGGCCAGCTAGAAGTCCGGACCTCAATCCCATAGAGCATGTCTGGGACGTTCTGAAGCGACGAGTGAGATCAGTGCAGCCGGCTCCGCAGACCATTAGAGAGCTAAAGAATGTGATTACCGCGGAGTGGGAACGTATTCCCCAAGAAACCATAAAAGATATACTCGCTAGCATGCCCAGACGAATGCAAGCCGTGATTTCAGCAAGAGGGGGTCACACTCAATACTAAACTTTTATCTGCTTTTAATGTATTCAAGAAAAACAAAGAAATTAACGCGTTTCATTTTTATTTAGCGAGCAGGTACAGTAATAGTGTTTTGAGCTTAAACATAATTTCTCAATAATTTAATCAAAATGTTATGATAAAACTGATGATACCTATTCCTTCCTAATTTATTTATGAAATTCTGAGGATAACAATACCTAAAATTGTCAAACAAACTAATAATAACTATAAAATAGTTCTTTGCTTAAGTGCCCGTTTTTTTTGCAAAAGAGTGTATAAACGTATGTAAAACATTCTAAAATATGGTTAGCAAGGATTTGTGTGATGCATGACTTTATTCGCAGACGGAATGTCATATAGCCTTCGCTATAATGCTGTTCATTATGTTTTTAGATTAGTTTAAGATAATTTAGTATTATGTTGTTACTGTATTAAATTTGTTATTAAGTTTTGTTTTTGTAAATAATTATATACTTACAAATCGATTGACAATTTTCTTTTATTGGCCAATTGTTTTTTAAATGGCAACTCCCACTTTTCGATAGCTATCGTGTTCGGTATTCGGGAGCCGTCGGTGTTGCAAGACGAAAGAACCAACTGTCAACTGGCCCGTTACGATAATGTGTTCTGTGGTTACATAACCACCAAACTCCGCTAACATCGCACGCGCACCGCCATTGCAATCTCAACATATATGTAACATAATATTATTTAAGCAAACTTGTAGTCAACTTGCTCTACATTTACACTCACACCCGTAGTGCACGGATTCTTAAAAGGCAGGCAAAGCAATTGTAACGCCTCTGGTGCGTTGCAGGCGATACGTCTGCTCGTTTGCCATCTATACAATAAAAAAATTAACACCCACAATTATTATAAGATCCTATGTCGGTAGGGCTTAAAAACACATTCACGGAACGAATGAGCCGCTTGCGTGAAACACTGTCAATTTTCAAACTCCGAGCGGTCATTAGAAATTTCTTGGACGAACTCTAACACTTTGTTCCTTTCCGGGAGTCGAGCCTAAGACCTCTTGATTGACAGCTGTAAATGCTAACCGCTAGACCAACAAGGCAGTTAAAATGAAGAAATAATAAAATAATGAAGAATGTAAAAAATCTTTAACTGGTAAAATTTAGATACATTTACTGTTCTTACCTTTCAGTAGCTGTTGGTTATTATTAACTGTGGCGAGGTTTAAATCTATATTATAATATAATAAAGCTGAAAAAGTTTGTTTGTTTGTTTGTTTGAACGCGCTAATCTCAGTAACCGCTGGTCTGATTTCAAAAATTCTTTCGCTGTTGGATAGTCCATTTATCGAGGAAGGCTATAGGATATGTATCATCACGCTACTACTAATAGGAGCGGAGCACCAATGAAGAATGTTCCAAAAACGGGGGAAGATTTTCACGCTACGGGCAATTGAAGACGCAAACGAGGTTGCGTGGGTCAGCTAGTGAAATTATATATAAGGTAAACCTATAAATAATATACAAAAATTATAGAAAAAAAATCAGTTCAATATATGAAGCTGATTGAAACTAGTGGGAATGGATATTTGAAATGGAGGTCATTCCCAGTAGTTACATAAAGCAAATTTTATACACGAAACTACTGGGAATAAACCAAAAATTAATGTATTATTTACATCTTTAACAGCCTGTACTTATCCACGGCTGGACTTACGCCTCTCCATAGAAAGGAAGTTTTAGCCCACTATACCACACTGACCAGACCAGATGTGATATAGGGTTTGTTTCAAGATTTGCTTCTCTTTGCAGTGCTGTTGTTATGCGTAGTTCACACCAGGGTTGTTACGGATGCCAAAATTTAGACATCCGCGGATGCAGATGCGGATTACTAGAAGTTCACATCCGCGAATGCGGATGCGGATGCGGATTTTGGGATTTTAAAAGGATAATTACTTAAATTTTAAGTGCAAAAATAACTGAAAATCATATCAATATTTCAAAAATCAATGATTTTTTATTTATTTAATCATATTTTTAGAACAAATTTTGTTCCACAAAGTTACACAGGTTTTTAGTTGACTTTGTTGATGTGAATCTGCATCCGTAAAAACTCCGCATTGAATGATGCGAATGTGAATGCGGATGCGGATGTCTGAATTAATGCGAATAATCCGCATTTACGGATGCGGATGCGAATATTCGTAACAGCCCTGGTTTACACCCTTACGACATCCTTTAGAAGTTTATACGAATAGGTGTAGCCCTTCATATTATTCATTTATCGCAACACCATTCCTAGAATTGAAAAAGTAAGAAAACAACGATAATTATATTTATTAATGTAGGAAAGGCCAATTGTTACACCAGTTCCTCTTGCCCTTGAACTTGTGTAATTCTTCCAAATATCTTCTTAAAGCTTCTTTAATTTAATTCTTGCTTCTTCTTTAAACTTCTTTACGAAATTCGCTTCATTCCTGAGCTAAAAAAGAATAATCGCCGAGCGACATTGTGACCTTATCTTACTTGTGTGATGATAGAAAAAGCCAATTGTGACACCCAATTCCTCTTGCCCTTGAACTTGATTCTTAATTCTTCCAAATATCTTCTTTAGGCTTCTATAAGTTAATTCTTGCTTCTTCTTTAAACTTCTTTACAAAATTCACTTCATTCTTGAGCTAAAAAAGAATAGTCGCCGAGCGACATTGTGACTTATCGGTTCAGAAACCAGGAACAATGTTTTTTTTTATTTTGGCGGTCATATCTTTTGTTACAAAAGGAAAAAAAACTCTTCACAAGTCACTCTTTTCTTGTGTTACATGTTTAATAAATAAGCCGCCTCAAACTGACTTAGAAAAAATATTTTTTAACCGCCCTTGTATTTTTTTAACGGCTCAAAAGGGTAATTTTTTAATGTTTCTTTTTTTACAATATTACATAGCCAGCATATGTTTATATAACTATTATGTACATAAGACAGTCGTGTGTTTAAGTTTATTTATTGCTTGTACAGTACAGCAACACGGAAGCTTATAATCAATTAAAAAACCATCAAACAAAAGTAAATTTCAAAAAAATAATTGAAAAATTTCATCAATTTCAAATTAATTTGAAATTTTAATTGAAAAATTTGAACAATTGAAAAGGCACAATTTTATAAACTTCCCAATTATATCTTTCGTTCCGTCGACCTAAACCCACGACCGTCACCTTAATTCTATCGAACAAACAACACATATGTACAAAATGAATGAAATTCTAAATAAAACATCTAGCGGTATTAAGCTACTTATATATAATAGTTACTAAGCTTTATATTTAGACGAACCGTCGACTAGAGCATTATATATTGAAATACTTCGTTCTTTGCGAAACATCAAGAGATGCGTTCACTGTTTTCTTGAAATCGTAAAAGACAACTCTAGAACTAGAAATTTATCCTATGTCATCGTTATCATCAGGGCATCTTTTTACTACGACTTTTGAAGGAATACTTTTGGTAAGTGCCTTTGTCTGTAAGAAAAGTCTTCTCAACCTGGGCAATGGTAATAACAACTTATCAAAAGATGTCTTCTAAACACTGGTTTCTTTTAAGCCAAATAGCTTATAAAATAACAATACTGGACACTATTGTAAACACTACACAAGTAGTGTATTGAATTAAATCGTAATTTCCAAAGCCATATTTTGATATTTTTTATCCACCAATGAAGTTCATACCTTCATCTACTGTTATCTATGACAAGGGTTATTTAGTCTATGCCTTTAATTTAATAACAATCTCTAGTCCACGGCTCATCTTAACAAACTCCATCCAACCTAACGGCAGAGCACGCTCACTAAACAAAACATTTTGTTTACTTACGAAAATGAAAAACAATAAAAAAAAATAACACCACGTTTCGGGAGACATAGCATCAATATAAACTAACATCAACAGTGTTTAACAACCCACTGTCGGACATAGGCCTCTACTTAAAATCAGATTGGTTGGGTTTTGTTTAAACTTTTGTTTAAACCCGGTTTTCTTAATGTCACCACTCAAGACTTTACTAGAGAGATTTTACTCTCTCTTTACGGTTGTGTTAATAACAGCAGTTCCCGGACCCCTCCCTTCTCAGGCGCAGAGTGACACACCGTGTGGTTTTAGTCGGTTCGATTCCGACACACCGCCCCCCGCCCCGCAAACCCCGGTGGGGTGACGGCCCGAGAGGGTTTCCACACGTTAAAAAAAAAGGGTTTGTTTAAACTTTTCCTTCTCTTTGCAGTGCTGTTGTCACCACACAGAAACACTATGTCTCCAGAGACGGAGATACATGTTACAAAATATATATATGTTAATTAAAAACTACATAATTTATTAATGAAACTAAAAAGTATTATGTAACATTAGTTTCGTTATACGCGAAACAGTCAAGAGTGGCAACACTGTATTGTTAAAATCATGACAACACAAATTTTGTAAGTCCATAGTGTGGGTCACCAAGCTGCTGATGTTATCTAATGCCTAGTTCCTATATTTGAAAAACGATCCGTTCTAGGTACGAATAGTAGTTATATCATACGGGGCGTAAGCTAAAATCGTTCCTATAAAAAATAAATTGAGGAACGGTATTTACGACTCGTAGTCGGTTGTAGAAATTTTTTACACGATGACGATTCGTTAAATACAGGAACCGGGCATTAGCCGATAGCGGCCACGGCGGCCAGTCTCAACGGAGAGATAACAGTTGTGTTATAAAGAGAAACCAGAGTCAAGTTAGGGAGGTGATTATAGTTGAAGAAGTGGCGGGAAGTCTTTCATAA
Source organism: Spilarctia lutea (assembly GCA_916048165.1). Classification (NCBI taxonomy): domain Eukaryota; kingdom Metazoa; phylum Arthropoda; class Insecta; order Lepidoptera; family Erebidae; genus Spilarctia; species Spilarctia lutea. Next base: position 2,116,169 of record OU696498.1, on the reverse strand, counting down.
GATGCACCAGGTTCCGGAATCCGGATCTCCGACTTCTAAGAGCGCAAGAAAGTTAATTAATCAGGTCGACTGCCAGCCTTGCAAAATCTGACCGACGTAAATAAGAGTAGAATATTTCTGAACACAACCCCACATGGCATATGATGGTCGACTAGCCAATTACGACCACGGCGGCTAGTCTCAACAAAGACCACCCAACTACGTAGGAAATATTATAGTGTACTAGTGTGTGCGCGAACACAGGTGCACTATCTGTTCCCTCTCTCTCATAATCCGATGGGACGGTTAACCGACGCGACCGGTGAGAGATCAGGAATGAGACCATGCTGCATTAATTCATCGTCTGCATTCGCAATGAATATGGTGACCACCACTCTTGGATTCTGCTCATGCTTTATATCAGGCAGAGTTAGGCAGGCGATTTTTTTTTTATTTTATTGTATATGGGTCAAACGAGCACGCGTGTCGCCTGATGGTAAGCGATTATCGACGCCCATGGACACCCGCAACACCAGAGGCGTCACAAGTGCGTTGCCGGCCTTTTACGAAGGAGTACCTTAACCTCTATAGTTTTTAAATTCTTTTCTAAGAAGAGGCCATGTCCAGTAGTGGACTAAAGGTTATTTGATGATGAATCAAAGCTCATTAAAAATGTATTCATATAAAATGACTCGCTCTGACTGACTTAATCATCAATCCAGAGCCTAAACCGCTGAGGCTAGAAACTTGACATTTTAGCATGTTTTGTAAGCGCTTACTAAGAAAGTGTTTTTTGGAAAATTTCACCTCTAAATGGTAAAATAAGGGACAAACAGTTATATGGAACTTTTCGTGCCCGTTTTCTATATTTAACGAATCGTCATAGTGTAAAAATTTTCTGCAACCGACTACGAGTCGTAAATACCGTTCCTCAATTTATTTTTTATAGGAACGATTTTAGCTTACGCCCCGTATAATATACTACTATTCGTACCTAGAACGGATCGTTTTTCAAATATAGGAACTGGGCATAGCTTCACATGTATGTTTGTCCGTAACCTACTTTCAAGCGGTGTTTTAGTTTTCTAAACTATCTTTGTTCATGTTTTTTAATTAACTACCATCGGTGATGGTCAGAAACAAGCCAAAGACCATCTTTAAGGTACGCCCTTAGCATATTTTTGGTAAAGGTGGTCACCCACGAGAGCGTAGACAATTATGTATATATATAGGGTTACAAAGATTACCTAAGGGTACATATCATATAAAAAAGTTACTTTAAACCGAACGAATCCATGGGAAAATCTAGTTGAACATGATTTCAGCATACACAGTGTGTACCACTCTTAAATTATCTTATAATAAGTAACAAACGTTAATTGTTATCAATTAAACAAACAAACAATACTATATAGCTAATACCTAGTACTTATTAAATTTATATTATGAGTTTTGAATCAATCAAAATGGGAAAATAAGTTTTTTTATTATAAAGTGACATACATACATACGTTTTGTTTATGTTATGCGGTTATCATGGCTAATGGTAAATATTTATGAATGCTATGTGACTAACACGCAAGAGGTTCGATGTCTATGTGTATTGCAATATAAGTATATATATCTATGTCTTAAATGCACAAATAATGCTAAATTTGAGTCTAGATAGTTCATTTATTGAACTAAATACAGCGTTGGACTGCAATGTAAGGGTTCTATTCCAGTTCACTGCAATCCTAGCGCTACGGTAAGCACTTACCGTATCACAAAATGCATGTTTGTATGTCACATACACAATAAGAAACAATTCAATAAACGATTCAAAACTCAACCCTATAATTTTCAAAAGTACTAAACCCTAGCTTTAGTCCAATTAGACTAAACATTAAGTCCATTTGGACTCAAATGAGAACAAACTCAACAGCTCCACGGCACTTTAGCATCTACCATAGTCCAATTCAACTAAACAAGTATCCTTCAAATTATCTAATATGTCCCCTCATATTCTAGTCACTCGAGTGAGCTACAACTAATAATCAACTTTAACCTTCGGATTATAGATATCATTTTCGTTAACATTTTGAATGTCATCACAATTTTTAACAGCTTTGAATGGGGGAATGATATATATTGACAGGTTTGCACACTAGTTTGTTCTAAATTTAAATTTTTAAGCAGTATTAAAATAAGAATCTCACGTGCATATTTGTGCAGTTGTTCTTATTTCTCTAGATTGCCCCATTCTTAAATATTGTAATCATATCGCGAATCTGTTCCATTACCGGTAGTAGGGGTTACTTAAAGATAACGAAAATGGTACCTACAGGTTGTGAATTAGATTAATTATTAACCTTAGCTCTGAGCTAATCATCTATTTGCGTTTATCTTTTGACAATCTATTTAACAATATTTTGCTAATTTTTTATTCATATAACGGTAGATAATGCAATACAAATGTGTTACAATATGAAGTTTCTTTGAATTTTAAAGTATTAGAGACAAACAAGCAAATTAGTCACATGATTAAATGACTGACCGTCGCTAATAGTCTCATGGAACTAAAGCGACTAATGTGAACTTATCCCAATTTCTGTGAATTAATGAGGAAATTTGAGCTTTAAAAAGCGGGGTAATGTATCCCCCTCCCATTATTGTGCATAGTCCCATGCAACTAAACACACTCCGTTTAGTTGCACGAGACTATGACACTAAACAGACCAAAGGGGTAAATTTAGATAATTTGTTTGTATTTCGTGTTGCAATAACTACCGTTATAGGATACACTAGTGGGGTATATGTGAGCACCGGTAGTAGGGACAGGCTGCGGCAGTTCCAAGCTCGTGGTGACCGCTAGGGGAGCCCCGGGGGGCGCGGGGCGGGGCGGGCGCTTCGTCAACGTCTCCAGGAGCGCTCTTCATCAGCTTCGTCCTCCTCCTCCTCGTCGAAGCGCAGGAGGGATTCCTCCGACAGTGTGCTCGATGGCTGTACGGGTAGTGATGATATTAAAAATCGGTTAAAGTTATTATAATGAACCCATGAACTCTCGCTTAGCAGTCACGATTACGCCAGTCGATTATATCATGGCCCGCCAGGCATGGTCACCTCGCCTGGTCGGAGGAACACCCCTTTGTGTTAAGGGGGACATGACACCCGCTCCTCCACAAATGTATGAAACATTATGTATATAATATATTTACGATTGATTACATAAGAGATTTTAAAGCGTACAAAATTTCAAGGAATGAGTTTACTGCAATAAGATTACAACTTTCTAAAGCTACCTTGTACTTATATATAATTACGATCGCTGATCCTGGAGTGGAGTGATTAAAAGTAGGATATGTATACCTCGTCCTTGTTGTTAGTGTCCAGGGGCGCAGTCCTGGGTGCTGGGGGCTGCGGCTCGGCCACCGCAACAGGGGTGGTGCGGTTGCTAGTTGTGTTGCCAACCCAGGTTATCTGTAATAATAACAATCATTAATTATGAGGCTCTAAAAGGGATGATTGTTTCAGGTATTTTGACGGCCTGATGTATGTTATCGTTTCAGGTGTAGCTAGATTTGGATTAATTGTGAGTTGGGTACCTATATAAACTTCATCTTCATAGGATTTATTATTATAAATAAATAAATATTCCGGACATCTAACACACAACGCCATCTAGTCCCAAGCTAAGCAGAGCTTGTGTTATGGGTACTAGACAACTGATATAAATACAAATATACTTTTACATACATATTATACATAGAAAACATCCAAACTCCGAAACCAATATTTGTAGATCATACAAACATTTGGTCCGACCAGGGGAATCGAACCCGAGACCTCAAGCTTAGCAGTCGCATACGCTACCGCTACGCCACCGAGGTATTCCCAAGTTTATTTGGGGTCGGCTACTAGGGCGACCGGTTTTAACGGCATATCAGTTTTACTACGAAGCGACTGACATCGGACCTCATATACCCTGAAGGCAAAGTGAATTAAAACAGTTGTCGGTCCTGCGCCTGGTCTCTCCCAGGTCGTATCGGTTAACCGTCCCATCGGATTGTGAGAGAGAGGGAACAGAGAGTGCACCTGTGTTTGCGCACACACTGTGCACTTGTGCACTATAATATCTCATGCACAGTTGGCTGGTCTCCGTTGACTTTTTTTTTTAGAATAGTGGGCAAACGAGCAGACGAATCACTTCATGGTAAGCGATTACCGCCGCCCATAAACACCCGCAACACCAGAGGCGTCACAAGTGCGTTGCCGACCTTTGAGGGATGGAGGGAAGGGTTGGGGGATGGGCCTCCGGAATCTTCACTCACTCGGTGAAACACAGCGCAAGCGCTGTTTCACACCGGTTTTTTGTGAGACCGTGGTATCACTCCGGTCGAGCCGGTCCATTCATGCCGAAGCGCGGCTCTCTCGCGAAGACTGATCGTCGTGGCCGTTATCTGCTAGGAGAACCTATACAGGGTGTAAAAAGACTACTACCGAAAACTTGGGGGTTGCAATCAGACTATGATACTGAATAGGTTTAGCAAAAAAAAAACGAAAAAAAAAATATAATTTATCTAAGTCCTTTTATGTTTTTATCTGCTTACATACACATAGTACAACATAATAAGACCTAAACTACCTAATTATCTCATTTAGAAAACCAAAAAACAAATAAAATCAATAAAACAGCGATGTATTTTGATAAACAAAACAGCTGGTCGGGTGAGTGCAATGACCTTGGCCGGGCGCAGGTATTCAAGTAGCTACGCGGTGCACGCAATAATACATTACTGGCTTGTGAAATTATTAAAAATATTGACACAATGATTTTTACGGCTACAATTTTTTTTAAGGACAACTGTTTGGTTTTTTTTATAAGTTTTGGGGTGCTGAATCAGCCCCTTTCGTTTTCGGTGGTCGTCTTTTTACACCCTGTATATAGTAAGTCAAAACCTGCATGCCTTAGGCCAGCAGTGGTCAGTAAGAGGGTGCGGTACGTACGGAGAGCGTGCGGTCGTTGTAGTGCTTCCCGTTGAGCGCCGCGAGCTCGGCGTGCGCGCGCGCCTTGTACTGCAGCACCAGCTGCGGGACCGACAGCTCCTCCTCCTTGCTCACCACCTCGCCGTATTGCTGCAACAACACAACGTCATCTAGCAACTAACAAGCAAGCTAGCCTACCTAGTCTGCAAATTAATAAATTAATATTTCGGACATCTAACTCACAACGCCATCTAGTCCCACACTAAGCAGAACTTATGTTATGGGTACCAGACAACTGATATCAATACATATATACTTTTATTTGTAAATACATTCATTCATATTATACATAGAAAACTCCCAAACTCCGAAATACATATTTGCAGATCATATAAACATTTGGTCCGGCGTGGGAATCGAACCCGAGACCTCAGGCATAGCTGTCGCATACGCTACCACTGCGCCGTCAAGGCAGTCAATAGATAGATGTTGTAGTCTCATTATGCTATTACCATTATTAACCCAAATAATTTTATAACCAAGCTTTTTTTATATATAAATGAACCCATAAAAGGAGACTATTCTGCCAGATGGGAAGTATGAGCATAATCCAAGAGTGGTGGTCACCATACTCATTGCGAATGCAGACGATGCAGCATGGTGACCCACACTATGGCGGTCTAGTGAGATGCTTCTGTCAGCACAAATGCTGTCATTTGAGGTTGGTCTTCTGTGAGAGGGTAGTACCACACCAGTCGAGCTCACATTCCAGACCAACCGTGCTCACATTCGGTACAATTAAATAATTAAAAACTTGGTAATGCACAAAAACTATAATTAATTGATACTCACAGAAAAGTGTGCCACAAGCGCTTCGAGCTCGTCGACTTCGAACCCGGATATCAAGAGCGCCTTGGGCCTGTGGTCCACCGACTGGTTCATGCTGTGGTTGAACGTCTTCATGTTCGTCAGGCTGTGGCGCGGCTGGCGGAGCAGACCGCCGCGTGTGAAGCGGGTCGCTGTGTTAAACCGGCTGTTCCTGGGAGAATAACATTTAGGTCAAACACATCTAACACGCGGCTGTCTGAACTTCTTGTACTATGTTACAGAGTGCTGATAAACATACTTATATATTTCTAATTCTAAATACATACATATTATAAATATTAATAAATATTTCGGACATCTAACACACAACGCCATCTAGTCCCAAGCTAAGCAGAGCTTGTGTTATGGGTACTAGACAACTGATATGAATTCATATATCATTTTTTTTTGTAAATACATACGAGTACATATTCATAGAAAACACCCAAACTCCGAAACAAATATTTGTAGATCACACAAACACTTGGTCCGACCCAGGATTTGAACCCGAGACCTCATGCACAGCAGTCGCATTCGCTACCACTGCGCCACCGAGGCAGTCAATTAATATTATAGATAAATTACAACTGAACTCACGACCTCTGGCTGATGATTGCTAGTCATGATAAATAACCATTAACACCAATTGGTACGTAAGACTAATTCGTAGAAAAAATAAAATAACTTTAAACAATAATATGTTTAATCTAATTTCTAAAAATTGTATGTAAATTATATAAGATTAACATGTTATACGCCATTGGATAGGTTAATTTTAGAATTAATCTTACAACAAATACAAAATAATTCATTAACCGCCACAGTCAAGTACACGTTGACAAAGCAAATGTGTTCAGTTCACCATTGTCACGTCTGCACGACAAACTATTTAAAATGAAACATTTTAACAAGATAAAAAATAAAAATCTACAATCCGACCGTTTAAAAACTTTTTATATATACCCTATATCACAGGGGACGTTATTACGAGCGAGGGGTCCAAGGATTTCCTTCCGAGGGTGCACCTGGTTCCCCGGCTTCTAGTACCCGAGACGGTGTGCGGTTTTTAGTCGGTTCGAGTCCGACATACCCACAAGTGGTATCAGAGGGGAATTCCGAATTATTTTGGTTTTTTGAAATGGCGGTCATCGTGTACAGCGTTTAACATGTTAACAATAGCTAAACAACATACATCTACATTACAATCTATTCTCACCTAAGTTTTCTTTTGATAATACGGTAGCTTTGAAGGTAAACAAAAAAAGATAACATTATTATAATTACATTTGTTATTTCTATTCTAAAAAAGACAAATCCCGCATTACATTATCCCGCTATACAAATATACATGAAACGGCCACAAGTAACATCCAGATATTTTTTTTTGGAACGAAGTTCCTTATCGCGCGTTGCGGAAGGGGGCTACACGGAATTGTAACGACACTTTCGACATATGTCAACGAGACATTTTGTCAAGACGAATTTATTATACCATATTGTGTGTTTATTTATCTAGCGTAGCACCCCCAATCAATTCACCCCACTACCCTGATCACCCCCACCCCCTAAGATCATCCCTTAAGGAAGACACCCCTTCTATCTCCGAAACTATCGCTCGGAGACATTTTTTAGCCCCCCCCTTGCTTCCCCTGAAATTGTCAGGAATCATTATCCTTTCTCTGTCTGTCTCTCTCTCTCTTATAGAAGGCAAGCCAGATATTTTCGTTTCGTCTTTCTATTTCAAACTTCGTTCCATCCGGATGTCCCTTGACACCTCTCAAGTTTTTTTTATATTTCGGACATCTAGCACACAACGCCATCTAGCCCCAAGCTAAGCAGAGCTTGTGTTATGGGTTCTAGACAACTGATATAAATACTTATATACTTTTTTTTTGTAAATATATACATATTTATGCATAGAAAACACCCAAACTCCGAAACAAATATTTGCAGATCATACAAATATTTGGTCCGACCCGGGAATCGAACCCGAGACCTCAAGCTTAGCAGTCGCATACGCTACCACTACGCCACCGAGGCAGTCCAGTACAAATTCATAACAACAAATTATGTCCCGTGTGGGAATCGATCCCGACGCAACAAGAAGCGGCGAATTGACCGCCCAATACTCTACGCCATCTGTGGCGTATGTATAGTTATAGGTTATGTATTCCGTTATTATATATATTATTTATTATATATTTTTGTAAGTGAAACTTTAGGCGCATGAGGGTAAAATTTTTACGGATGAAACGCGTCACGAAGATGTGCTGCGTTTTCGTCGAAGAAGAGGGAGAGAGCTATTGAGAGAGTGAGAAAGGGCGAATTTTAATTTAATATTCATCATCTGAGATTTTAAGTAATTTTATGCTAAAGGGGGCAAACGAGCAGACGTATAGCCTAATAGTAAGTGATTACCGTCGCCCATGGACACCCGCAACAGCAGAGTTGTCACGAGTGCGTTGCCGACCTATGGTGAACGGGAAAGAGTATGGGGAGGGGTTGGGGTATTTGTCTCCGGAATCCTCACTCACTCGGTGAAACAAAGCGCAGGTGCTATTTCACATCGGTTTTATGCGAGGCCGTGGTATCACTCCGATCAAGCTGGTCCATGCACGCCGAAACGTGGCTCTCCCAAGGTATCATCACTAAGGGAGCACTGCGTTGAAAAGGATAACTTAAAACAAACCATTTACCAACGCTTCTGATCAGCGTGGCCAAAACCTCCTTTTTAAGGAGAGGCCTATGTCCAGCAGTGGAGTAGTTAAGGACTGTTGATGATGAGTTATAAGTTACCTGGCATTCGGTCGTCTCATGATGTGTGCAGGAAACTGTACAGCCATCTGTCGCCGTAGCTCTATTATCTTGTTCTGCAGCTCCGTTACGTCTTGGCCCTCCTGTTGGTGGACAATAAGTTATAAAATTACACTCATACACTTCTCCTTACACAGGCTGGCTCGGTTGATACCAGGCTATCACTGCAGAAAACCTTACATGTACAAAAAATTTTTTTAGAGTTATTACTTCTCTCTCCCGCCTTCAATACGGGGGAAGGGGGGGAGGGGGTTGGGCAAATTACATTTAATCCTCCTGATTATATATACGTATTATAAAAACTGCCATAATACAACTTTTTCAATGAGACAGTAAAATTATGTGGTATACAAGTATACCCCTCTTCAAAATTTTATTCAAAATTGTTGGTTCCTTTAATTTCTTAAGATAAAAAATTTCGTATTCCTGATATTGTTGAATAAAGAATTATTATTATTGCTACAACATATTCAAAAATACTATTATTTGAAGTACCTACATTTCAAATTACTTGCCCTGACTAAATGTAGAGCAAATATCGCTTGGGCAATGATAAGCTTGCCAGCTGGTGTATTGTAAGCACCCATTAAAAAAGAATAATTTACAAGAAAAGGAAAATTACCCCTAAGGAGTTAAATAAGGGATGAAGTGTTGTGTATAAGTTCAAAATTGACAAAGTTATAAACACGAATAAGCTAGTTATATATATATAGATAGCTTAAGTGGGACTTACCTGTTGCTTATTAAACAGATCCAGTTCAGCATCAAGGATCTCCTTCTGGGCTTCCTCCATGGTCTTCGGTTTCTTGGCCTGCTAACAAACGTAGATATCGCCATTAAAGCTATATACAAAGCTATCAAGCCATATATATGTAGGCTTCTTATATATAGTGTGTATGATACTGTGCAGAAGTGTGAACGAACCTTTATAGTCGTTTTACGGTCACTGCTCCGCTCCCAATAACTGTAGCGTGATGTTTTATAGCCTTATAACCTTCCTTAATTGCCTATCTATCGCATTCAGTGTCTGGCAGGGATAAGGCCCCCTGTCTAACCAAACAGAATCGCTATTGATGGTAAACTTAGGGCTCCAACACACCACACATACGCCGGCATGCACAGGCCGGCGGTATTTTAACTACACACCATGCCGGCAGCCTGGTGTAAATGAGACCTTGTATCACGCTTAGTGAAAGCATTAAGGGCACTGATATCCTCAAAATCCATAGTGGTAATGTAGTATTTATAATTGCCTGTCTGTCTGTCGATAAATATCTCAGTCCTTGTCTAGTGGGGACAAGTCCTCAGACTAAAGACAAAGGGTTGCGTGAGGATATATAGGCTTGGAAGCAAGGCCGGTGAGAAGAACGTCGCCCATCACGCGTCAAAAAGCAGAAGCGAGAAAGAAAACTTCTGGTAATGAGATTGAGAGAAAACGTCGAAGATTTTTGTATGAATTTATCTTTCTAAAGACTCTTCTCTTCTATTGTAAGGTATTTTCTAGTATCTATATATCAAATCTACATTTATCTATTTATTAATAATAACAAAAATTCGACGAATGTTCTAAAACTGAGGACCTAGTGTGAGTTTACTTTATATTTACTCGATAGTCGCAGATCACAAGTGGTGGGTAGTCGCAAATCGCAGATCACACTGCAGGCATTAAGAATATAGAGTGTCACTGAGCGTCACCACCCCCATTCATTCTGCAGGAGGAGACTAATTCCTCCCACACCACTGTAACTCCTGTACACCAGGATCAACAGCAGTGACTCACGAACACCGTGATATGACACTCGGGAAGTTCCAGGAAAAATGGTCTCATCTCATCTCAGAACCCGCAATTTATCAATCGAAAACTGGAGGAGTTGGAAATATAGTAAGTCCACTTCCCTCCTAAGCAAAGTGGAAGACAAAATGATATTTAAAAATTCATCTATTAATCTTGCAGGTGACGTAAGATCCGACTATAGGAGGAAACTACTCAGAACAACAGCACTGCAAAGAGAAGAAAATCTTCAAAACAAACCCTTTACCCCCTCGGGCCGTCACTCCGCCGGGGTTTGCGGCGGGGTTGTGTGTCGGAATCGAACCGACTAAAACCACACGGTGTGCCAACTCTGCGCCTGAGAAGGGAGGGGGGGTCCGGGAACTGATGTTATTCACACGACCGGACCCTTTCAAAACAAACCGTATACCAACCCGCCTGGGCATTGTGGTATGGTGGCCAAAATCCTTGTCCAACAGTCGATTTTTATATATATATATATATATGTTGCAATTGACTTGAACGGTTGCCGTGAAGAGCGAATAAAAGCGGAACAAACTCACACTAGGCCCTCTGAACTATTGTTTTATATATAAACTGCCAATAGCGTTAATATGCTAACACAACTATTAATAAAGCTAATTAATCTAAATACACACTTCTAGTTTACTTAGAATACACAAAAAACTTAAAGTACACAGTTTAACATACACACAACACACACAAAACCACCGTTAAATATCATTACCATTATTATTTACATAAAGCTTGTGGTATCATTAATTAATTTGTAATAATGATTCGTAATATACAATGGTGTCTATGATTTAGGTGACTAAATAAATATATGTTGCGTTTCGCATGCGTAATGCCACTATGAATGGAAATTAAGTCTGTATTTAAATACTTTAGGGTCGATTATCGTTTGATGGAAGATCAACGAATAGGCAAACTTTAAAGTGTGATCATCCCTCTCAGCACTTCGCTCGTATAAGAGAGAAATGCAAGACTATCATTCCCTGTCTCGAAAGTTGTAATAAAAAATAAACATTTCGGCATAGGTTCAACTAGTTAAGAATAGGTTCTCACGGATTATATACTTGCTGAGGTTCAAAGTTCCAATTTTATCACAATTTCTAATCCTTTTTTTGTTGCTTTTTTATAGCCAGGGGCAAACGAGGAGAATGACCTCCGTCCTCCATAAGCGCAAGCCTGGGGGGGGGGTAACAGATGAGGCCATCCGTCACCCCCAGGCAGGCAGAAGCAGGCTCGGGTGGAGGCGCGGATGCTGCGGAACGTGCGCGCCCCGGGGGACAATAATGGAAACACCGGGGTTCCCACACAGTAGGGGGCTATCTACAAAGCGTAGGTGGCCCGAGGTATTCTAGGGTGCACCTGGTTCCCCGGCATCTATTACCTTAGACGGCGTGTGGTTTTAGTCGGTTCGAGTCCGACATGCCACCAGGAGGTGGTATCCGAGGAAATTGCCGCACGAGTAAAAAAAAATTGTTTTTTTGGTGACGGCCTCTGATTTCGGAGTGACACCACCCTTATTTATCCCGTGGGTGTCGTAAGAGACAACTAAGGAAGGACAAACTACACAGGACAACAGCACTGCAAAAAGAAGTATATCTTGAAACAAACCTAAATACAAACTTGTCTGGCAAGCCCAAATCTCCTTCCAAAGTAGAGGTTTATGTCTAACCAGCTATTAAAAGCTGGTGGACTCGAACATTATTGTTTGTCTGACCCGAAATGTCTAAATTGCAATTAATACCTGTAGAGGTAACATTTTTTTTTAAATTAAACTTCTTTATAATCGTTGTGATTTCAAACCGGATGCAACGGAAAAAACGACAGGCTTACCTGTTCTCTTAAGACACAAATACAAAAAGTCGCCTGTAATTATAATTAGTGAACCAGAGCGAGAGAGCAAATGTCGGTCTCATTCTTTTGTCGATTTACTGAAGTTTCACTTCTATCGTGTGTGAATCGCACACACACCTTTTTAAGTGTACCCCAGGTATGGTAAGATGAGTGTTGTCTCCATTATGCCCGATGGTAGTTCTTTCATGGTAATGGTTAAGTGAATACAAGACACAAGATGCATTACATTCACATATGCATATAGAATAGTATGTTTGTTTGTGTGCACACTGCATGCGTAACGCAACTGATTAGCGCAATGTTGGACGAGGTCGTTTTTTTTTAATGTGTGATGTAGTCTCACCATATCTTCTAATACTTTATTAAATAGTGAAGATGTTCAAGAGGTTTTAACAAATAGAGGAACACGGTAAGGAGCAGCCACACGCAGGCGTTCCCTCTGTCAATGTATAAGTACAAATGAGCCTACACGTTACAATGTTATGACACAGAATGTATTTGTATGTATGCGTGTAATTGTGAAAGTTTTGTGTTTATTTTTTATGTGTGAGTTCTATATTGACAGACGATTGTAGTATATGTGTGAAGATTTCACTCCGCAAACAATGACAGACTGTTTTGTATCGAGAATAGACGCAATAGTAAACCCCCCCCCCCCCTCTTGCCCTCTTCGGTTCGATTATGTGTTGTGTGTTGCTCTATGAACATTTATATAAATAAAAGTTTCCAATATAAATGTTTTGAAAATAAATGTTCTCATGTGTGTGTAATGAGATGTGTCCAATAGTCAAAGCCTGGGAATGAGATCAAATGGCAACATGTGAGTTGAGTAAATAATGAGACTACATCACAACCAAGCTCCACCGATATCCAGAACCTTCCATAATATAGAGTAACATACGTCATCCAAATGTTTGCACCGTAAAGTACCTGTGCCAGATGCAGCCGAGACATCGTACGCGTTACCGACTCGTCCTGTCACCATATATTCATATTAAAAAACATATTGATATTCACAAACTCCTGTGGTTTATTTAAGGAGCTTTTGATGAGGGTTTTTTGTGGTAAAGGAGCAGACGTATTAACCAACTTCACAAAAGTAGGAGGTTCTCAATTCGACTATATTTTTTTTATGTTTGTTACATAACTTTCGACTGGGTGAACCGATTTTAATGATTCTTTTTTTTATTTGAAAGCTGGTGCTTCCCTTGTGGTCCCATTTAAATTTGGTCCAGTTCATGAAGTCGGTCAAAAACCAAACAACATAATTTTTATTCTTTTTAAAATAATCCATTACATATATGAAATTGCTATAAGTTTTACAAGTTTAATTTTAAAACTTTGCAAAATAAAATCCAATGTGGATATACAGGGTGTAAAAAGACTACTACCGAAAACTTGAGGGTTGCAATCAGACCATGATACTGAATAGGTTTAGCAAAAAAAAACGCAAAAAAATTATAATTTATCTAAGTCCTTTTATGTTTTTATCTGCTAACATACACATAGTACAACATAATAGGACCCAAACTACCTAATTATCTCATTTAGAAAACCAAAAAACAAATAAAATCAATAAAACAGCGATGTATTTTGATAAACAAAACAGCTGGTCGGGTGAGTGCAATGACCTTGGCCGGGCGCAGGTATTCAAGTAGCTACGCGGTGCACGCAATAATACATTACTGGCTTGTGGAATTATTAAAAATATTGACACATTGTTTTTTACGGCTACAATTTTTTTTAAGAACTACTGTTTGGTTTTTTTTATAAGTTTTGGGGTGCTGAATCAGCCCCTTTCGTTTTCGGTAGTCGTCTTTTTACACCCTGTATATAAAAAACGTAACTGGTAAGCATGTACGTCTGTTGAATATAGAAGAGTCCTGGTCATAGTAAAAGGTACACTAATGTTTCTGCATTGTTTATTACCCTGAATTGACTAATTTGACCAAAAAATAACTACACATTTATGCACCAATCCATGTATGCATTACGAAATTTTATTAATGGCAACATTTCTTTGAAAAAAAAAACTTGTGTGATGAAAAATTTACGATTATGAAAAACTTATTCTGTTTGAATTCGGTGAGGAAAAACCTTAAAACAGAACTGAACTATTGTTAGCAGTAGCGTGCCTAGAGCTTCAAATCGAGGTTCCTTATTGGAGTTTTCAGGATTTTCCAGTTTGATTAATAAATACATTTTTTTTTATGTATGAGCCTGTCAAAATGGACTTACTCAGGCCGATGGAAACCATAAGCAGAATTCAGAATATTTACTGATTAACATAAACCTAAGTGACTAGAAAACAAAAACGTGCAATTATCTACACAATAAAAAAATATTAGAAAAGACTTCACGAATTTAAAAGCTTTTGTAGGCAACACACATAACATTGAGAAACATCATTCGTACACATTTGTTGGTTTTCTGTTAACTTGTTTGTTTTAAGTATGTAATCTTGACTAGAAGAGGGTAGGACAGAATATTGAAATCACGTATGTCAAGTCTTTTTAGTTATTTGAATTCTATTATGAAAAAATGGTTTAAAGTATTACAAACTAGCTGACCCTCGCAACCTCGTTTACGTCTACTATTGCGTGTAGGGTTATAATTTTCCCCCTTTTTTTAAACATTATTCTTTGGGGCTCCACTCCTATTGGTCTTAGCGTGATTATATATAGCCTATAACCTTCTTTGATAAATGAACTATCCAACACTCAAAGAATTTTTCAAATCAGACCAGCGGTTCCTGAGATTAGTGCGTTCAAACAAACAAACTCTTCAGCTTTATAATATCAGTATAGATTATTATCATTACTCTGCTGCTATTGGTTTAATTGTAAAATTTTATAGCTTATGTCCTTCCTCGATTAATTAGTTATCCAATACTAAAAGAATTAGCTATATTAGTCCAGTTGATCACGTGTGACTCCGCGACCAACGTAAACAGAGATTAATTTTTATATAGATATGTCAGCTTTGTACCTACTAGTTTTAAATAAATAAATAATTTGAATTCAATGTAGTACACGACAAGACAGTCGCTCCTAACTCGGGCCTTATGGTGCTCCCACACAGCAGTTATATAACGTAAGAGAATGTTGCTTAACATTTGTCGTTTAACTTTTTTAACGTTAAAATTTTAAAACGTCGATGTTATTTGTATAACATTATCTAACAAATTATAGCTTTTATTAGCGAAAGAGCGCTGGGGAGGTGCAATTCTCTTTCCGATTAGATTCAGGAGATATTCAAATTCCAAATTGTTTGGAGTTTTTTCAGATTGCTGATTTGAGGTCTCGGGTTCGATTCCCGGGTCGGGGTCGGACCAATTTTTTGTATGACCTACAAATATTTGTTACAAAAAAAGTATATATGTATTTATATCAGTTGTCTAGTACCCATAACACAAGCTCTGCTTTGCTTGGGACTAGATGGCGTTGTGTTATATGTCCGGAATATTTATTTATTCATTCTTGACATGTTGTAGCGTATGTTAAAAATTGTAATCGAGCTACACAATGTTTTATAAACGTTATATAACTGTTGTGTGATAGCACCTTTAGCTTCGTATTGACTTAGCGTTAAGATAACGGCTTTTTTATAACATTTGTGTTTGTAGAATCAACTTAGGTAGGGAACCAGGACTTAACTAAGCGTTCAATGTTCAAAGGAGGCTGTATATGTGTTAAGTGGTTACCTGCAGTTGTTTGACGGTGTCGTTGTACGCCATGAGCTGTTTGCGAAGCTTCTCGATGCCCTCCTGTGCCGAGTTAATGGCTTCGAGTAGCGCAGGACGTTGAGCTTCCGTCACGTTGCCTGGAAACGGAACCACATATTCACTATCATCATCATCAGAGATTTATCTAAATTTAGTTGGAGTCGACTCAAGACTAGTCTAGTCAAGGTTAAACTTAGATTGTTTACGTAGAGCAACTGCCATCAGACCTCCATAACCCAAATACTAAACCTTATCGAAGTTCTGTAGGTAGATCCCGAGGGAGAGCCACGCTTCGGCATGCGGCTCAACCGGCTCCACCGGAGTGATACCACGACCTCACAGAAAACCGGTGTAAAATAGTGCTAGCGCTGTGTTTCACTGAGTTAGTGAGGATACCAAAAGCCCATACCCCAACACCTTCCTCCTCCCCCTCCCCATTCCCCAAAGGCCGGCAACGCACTTGTGACGCCTCTGGTGTTGCAGGTGTCCATGGGCGGCAGTAATCACTTACCATCAGGCGATACGTCTGCTCGTTTGCCCGCTATTACATAAAAAAAAACTGATATCGTACTGTGGCGACTTCCACATACAATACAACAGTAACCTACTACAGCGCCATCTACCGAAGATACACTGAACTACGAAGGAACGCACTACACGGAGTAACTATAAATCCTGAATCGCGCAATAAATAGTTCTCGCGCCGATTATCATATATACAACTGTTGGGCAGTATCCCGCCAGGCATGATCACCTCGCCTGGTCGGAGGATCCTTTCTTTGTGTCGGAGGGACATTACACCAGTTCCTCCACAGTACTTTTTAGTGCTTCAACTACCCACAACAGTTGCCACTGATGTTGGTTTAGCAGCCGGTGTCTTCTGAGGTTCGGAATTGAATAAAACCGAGTTTGCTTTAGACCACACGACTGAAGTAAAACTTCAAGTGGGTTACAAGACCTCCGGGGTGACCGTGCGAGTTCTACAAAGTTGTGTCTCTTTCTACAAACCGTAAGTGGCCCGAGGTACGTCGGGGTTCCAGGTTAGGATACACTTGGTTACCCGACTTCTAGTACCCGAGACTGTTTTAATCGGTTCGATTCTGACATGCCACCAGTCGGTAGTATCCGAGGGGATTTCCGCACATTAAAAAAAGGGGGGCCTGCACTGTGTCTTAGATATGCGAAATGGGTGTTCGTACAATCTCTTGCCCTCAGAGTAATATGCCAAACGTAGCTCTCTCTCTCTCTCTTACTATCTTCACTGACTTATATGTCCCTTTCAAGTTACGTTCGCCTCGCCCGATCACACTTTTCGTAACGCTCTCGTCACGCAATAACAAGCATACTCCCCAAGTCAAGTATACTTAAAGAAGTTTTACCTTCATAAACGTTTAATTACCTGACTCCAACTTCTGTATAAGCAGCCTCTGTTGCTGAAGCTGGGTCTCGAGCAGGGCTTGGGCACGCTTGTGTTGGTCCATGATCTGTTTGCTCTTCGTCACGAGCTTCACAGCCTCCTTCTTAGGTTCCACGCCGTTCTCAGCTTCCTTCTCCTGTGAACACAAAATAATTATTTTAGTAATCAGGTAGAGGTAGGTATCAATTTATAAAAAGGTAGTAGAGCCACGCTGATTTCAGCACGGTTGGGCCGGCTCGACCGGGCGGTACTACCCTCGCACAGAAGGTGAGTGTGAGACCGGATGACTAATGATACAGAACAATCTCAATAGGCCGCCATAGTGTGGGTCACCAAGCTGCATTGTTAGAGTATGGTGACCACTGATGATGTTCTCCAAGCCGATTACGGCCACGGCGGCCAGTCTCAACGGAGACCAGCCATCTACGCAGGAGATATTATAGTGCACTAGTGCGTGCGCAAACACAGGCGCACTCTCTGTTCCCTCTCTCTCACAATCCGATGGGACGGTTAACCGACACGACCGGGGAGAGATCAGGCGCAGTACCTACAGCTTTACGTGCTCTCCGAAGCACGGGGGTTCAGACCCCAACTTCCTAACTCCGAGCTGTTATTAAGTATTTCTATAATTAGAAAAACTCAATAACACTTTTGGCCCGACCCAGGATTCGAACCCGAGACCTCTTGTTTTTTTTTTTTAAAAGACATCTCCCACATTAGGAATAAACATCCTGTGTCGTGGGGGACTTTACAAACATACATGAAACGGACACAAACAACATCCAGACTCGGGACAACAATTCGTGGATCACACAAAGTGTTGTACCGCGTGGGATTTGAACCCACGACACTTGGCGCAGTAGCGAGCGGCATGGCGACCGCTAAAACCACTCGGCCAACCGTGCAGTCAGATTGGCAGTCGCATACTTGAATTGCTAGACCAATGAGGCAGTCAAGTTCTGTACAGTGACCACTACTCTACTGGAGTCTGCTCATGCTTTCCATCAAGTAGAGTCACTTTGGCAGTTCTTTAAATATATCGCTACATCTTCTTCTTGGTCTTTGTGGCGACTTCCACATATAACACAACAATAACCTACTACAGCGCCATCTACCGAAGATACACTGAACTACGAAGTAACGCACTACACGGAGTAACTACAAATCCTGAATCGCGCAATAAATAGTTCTCGCGACGATTATCATATATACAACATCCCAACATCAACTGTTTGTGTTGGGTGGAATATGATACCCGTTCCCCCCACAGTCTTCATTTGTTTTAAAAGAGGATAAGACTTACCTTCTCTTGTAGCTGCTTATTGTCGGCAGTAGCCTTAATGTTATCTCTGTTGATGAGAACCTTGTTGTGCGACATTGGATGCTGGGAGTTCTGTCTGTCAGTTGGTTTGTTTACTTGTTGACCACCCGGCGCCATGTTTTCTTGTTTGTTCTGTAAAGAGCATAAATAAATAAATATGCCGGACATCTAAAACACAACGCCATCTAGTTCCAAGCTAAGCAGAGCTTGTGTAGACTAGACAACTGATATAAATACATATATACTTGATTTTTTTATAAATACCCAAACTCCGAAACAATTATTTGCAGATCATACAAACATTTAGTCCGACCCGGGAATCGAACCCGAGACCTCAAGATTACCAGTCGCATACGCTACCACTACGCCACCGAGGCAGAATAGTGAACAATGTATTTAGCTATAGCGTTGCGGTTTCACATACGTGTTTGTTTCCTATTTCATGTGTTATAGGCAGTACAGTTACGCTGATGTAAGCTGGACCGTGGCGGTACTATCCTTTCACAGAAGACCAACGTAATATAACAGCATTCGTGCTGTCGTGTTTCGATGGAGAGTGCGCATCAGTTCAGCAGCATCTCAACAGGCTGACATAGTTTGAGTCACGATACTTCAGTATTTCCATTCGCAGTGAATATGCTGACCACCACTCATGATAAGAAACACTTTGACAGGCGAAATAACGAACTCTGATAGTACTGTTCAACCTCTCCAAACTCCTTCTCATTTCTTGATGAGTGGTTACCACATGAAAGTATCAGTTAATGAAAAGTCAAGTTTAAGCCCAATGGTTTAGGCTCTGCGTTAATGAACCAGTCAGGACAAGTTGTCGTGACGCGGGAGAGCCACGCTTCGGCATAAATGAGCCGGCTCGATCAGAGTGATACCACGGCCTCACGGTGTGAAACAGCCACAGTACGGTTTCACCAAGTGAGTGAGGATACCGGACCCCTGTAGGCTTCCCCCCATACCCCTCTTCCCATCCCCCCAAAAGGCCGACCACGCACTTGTGACGGCTCTGGTGTTGCGGGTGTAATCGCTTACCATCAGGCGATACGTAAAACTATTACAACGGTACTAGCACTTGTGTAGCATCTGTATTGTATTGTACTTACATCTGAGTTGTGTGGGTTGTGCCAAAAGACCTTGATAAATCTGTTATTGAGTACCGCCTCCGTGCTCTTATAAGCAATGTTGGCCTCAGTCGGATTGGAGAAGGTAATCAGAGCTGCCTCAGGATCACCTTCATAACACACCTGGAAAAGAAATTGTATCTATACTAATAATAAAGCTAAAGAGTTTGTTTGAACGCGCCAATCTCAGAAACCGCTGGTACAATTTGAAAAAATCTTTCAGTGTTGGATAGTCCAGTCCATTTATCGAGGAAGGCTATAGGCTATATATCATCACGCTACTACTAATAGGAGCGGAGCACCAAAGTAAAAAGTTTCAAAATCGGGGAATTATTTTACTACTTGCTACGGGCAATATAAGACGCAAACGAGGTTGCGTGGGTCAGCTAGTATGTAATAAACGTGTATATATAGAGAAAGTATATATGTCCTATACCAAATATCTATATGGTTTAACTAAAGGTAAAATATTCATAAATAATTAAATATATTTTTACTTATTTTTGCTAATCTCATCAGTAGCCAGTGCAAGATACCTCTTCAAAGTTAGTTTTTAACTGACTCTTTGGCTTTACAAGTATAATCGTTTTAAAATGAGATTAATGAGTGTAATGGAACTGGAAATAAGAGTAGTGAACTAGAGTGAGAAGGGAAATAGAGTGGTCAGAGATATCGCTAGTCACGGATGGTAGATCAAATATTCCAGGCACTGCTTCAGAGAGTGGGGTAGAACTCAAAGTAAGGTCAATTTAATTATGATTCTTGAAGTGCAGGTGTCCGCCGCACTCACTTATCTACCTCCTCATTCTATAACTATAGAATCTTATTTAGAAAAACGGTGTCTTGGACCGATTTGATGCTCAAAGTCAGTCAAATCATCAGATACATATAAAATTAAGTCGCTTCCACTGTCTGTTCGCTTAGATTTTTAAAACTCTGTTGGATAGGTGCTCATAACCAAGTTGCACTCGGTGATTTGAAACAATCACCGAGGGTAAGCAACGACGGCGCGGTCAGTATCTAAATGGGTGACCGCTGGCGGCATGATATCATGAACGTCTCCGTTATCATAGGATAACAGTCGTGAAGCTTAGTTGGAGGCCTTTGGGCGACTAAAGATTACGTAGCCACGACGTTGTGTCGCCCCAACTTACTCTGCACTCGCCCAGCGAGACGTTATGGGTTGTTGATGTCGATGAATAGGATTTTAATATAGTTTTCAGCAATAGATAGTGATCCAAGAGTAGAGGAAGGACGATCGCTAGTACATTGTAAATAGTAATATACTAACCTGTATGTTGACAATCTTGCCAAACTTCGAGAAATGATTGTTCAAATGCGTGATGTCGTTGAGACCACGAGGCACTTTCTTTACATCTAGGGAACAGTTCGCGGAGCCAGAGGCCAGCTGGGGACGAGCGGAGCCTGGAACAAACGTATATATGTAGAGTTATGCGAAAAGAGATCAACATAAGGTAGATGACTGTATCGTAAATAAACACCGATGTCTCCTTCATTAAAACGAGTATTACAAAACATCTCGGCAAATATCATTATTACATATTTTCATTTTTGTAAAAAACCTAGCTAAACCCTGCGGTGCTACCCTCATAACTGCAGGCAACGTCGCGAGGAGAAGTTATATCTTTATAAATTGTCTATGTGTTTTTCTGAAGTATAAGCTATATTATTGTAAAGTTTCAGCAAAATCCATTAAGTAGTTTTTGCGTGAAAAAGTAACAAACATTCATCCATCCCTACTTACAAACTTTCGCGTTTATAATATTAGTAGGATTTAAGCCTATGTTAGATGTGTGGCGACCTCCACGTACAACATAACATACTACAGCGCCATCTACTAAAGTTAAACTGAACTACGGAGTAACCTACAATACGAAGAAACTACCAATCCTGAATCGCGCAAATAAAGTTCTCGCGCCGATTATCATATATACAACATCCCAACATCAACTGTTGGGCAGTAGCCCGCCAGGCATGGTCACCTCGCCTGGTCGGAGGATCCTCCCTTTGTGTTGGGTGGAACATGATACCCGTTCCCCCACAGTGGTGACCCCGACGTGATTGGAAGCAGCCTTCAAGGAAGCGCCACAGGTGTTTTTTATGTATCTATGTATGTATTTACAAAAAAAAAAAATATGTGTGTATATATATTATATATCAATACTACCCATAACACAAGCTCTGCTTAGCTTGGGACTAGATGGCGTTGTGTGTTGGATGTTCGAAATATGAATTGATTTATTTAATACTCACCAAATCGATTGTAATCGAAAGGCTTCTTATGAGGGGCAGGGTGTCTTGGCTGCTGCGGTGGGGGGGCAGGCCTTGGGCCTACCGTGGACATATCGTGGCGCATTCTGTGTGGTACTGAACTGGAATGAGAAATTCAACGTTCGTATTCATTGTAAATATCATTCTTCAAGCTGTTTCATTAACATGGTAGATAGGGGTCAACTTTTATTCTACTATACACGGCTGATAAGAAAACCATTGAATAGTATAGTATAGGTTTAAGCGGTCATCTTTTTTTTTATTGTGTAGTCGAGCAGTCGTATCGCCTGATGGTAAGCGATTACCGCCGCCCATGGACACCCGCAACATCAGAGACGTCACAAGTGCGTTGCCGGTCTTTGGGGGATGAAAGAGGGATGGGGGAGGGGTTGGTGTGGGGAATAGGCCTCCGGTATCCTTACCCACACGGTGAAACACAGCGCAGGCGCTGTTTTACACCGAAATAAGATACTTCCTATCTAAGTTTCATATGTGTAAGTAAATTAGGACAGAAGCGGCCGGAGTATTTCACCGAGTGAGTCAGGATACCGGAGACCCATACCCCAACCCCTCCCCCATCCCCTAAAGGCCGGCAACGAATTTGTGACGCCACTGGCGTTGCGGGTGTCCTTGGGCGGCGGTAATCGCTTACCATCAGGCGGTAGGTTGCCTCGTTTTTTCCCTATTAAAATAAAAACAAATCTACCGGATATACACCAAACGACGGAGTAATGTACAATATGAAGAAACTACCAATCCTGCATAGCGTAATAGAAGTTCTCGGCCTGATTGGCATAGATACAACATCCCAACATCAACCGTTTGGCAGTGGCTCGCCAGACATGATCATCTTGTCTGGTCGGAGGATCCACTCTTTGTGTTGGAAGGATATCACATCATACAAACATTGGTCGAATTTGAGATTTCAGGGACAGCAGACGCATACGCTACCACTGTGCCACCGAGGCAATCAAATAAATGTATATGTGAAAATAGGTGACAGAACTCTTATTGCGCGATGTAGGATTTTAACAGGTCAATATATTTTATTACATTACCTTGGAATAGGTATGAGTTCCCGAGGTGGATGTGGATGATGTGGATGAGCGTACGGCGGGAATGAACCCGCACCACCACACCAGATGTCCGGCGTCAAGGGATTGTATTCTGAAAGAGAAAATATTAGGAATGAGAGTCTGATTTGGTGCAGTAACTAACAATTTTATGTAGTTAACAATGTATTTCAAAATTGTCACTTGTGTAATTTTTGAACTGAGGAGTTACAATATATTTTGACTGTTAAAATCTATTTAAATAAAAATAAATCGCCGAAATGTACCAAATTAAATAATTCCTTTTTTTATGTGTTTGTTATTGTTAGGACAAGGTTTATATACAAGAAACATTAAAAGTTATTTTTTATTGTCCGCAACTGTACACCCACTGTGGGTAGTTGAGACAGATATGTACGTACATACATGGCAGTACGAAGTTCGGCGGGTAAGCTAGTACATATATGAATAGTTTAAATATATTTTTTTTTATTGAATAGTGGGCAAACGAGCAGACGTATCACCTGATGGTAATATTACAAGAGCCCACGACGGCCAGACATTCGTTATTTTATAAAAGGTGGTGTTGGGGTATGGGCCTCCGGTATCCTCACTCACTCGGTGAAACACAGCGCAAACGCTATTTTACACTGGTTTTCTGTGAGGCCGTGGTATCACTCCGGTCGAGCCGACCCATTCATGCCGAAGCATAGCTCTCCCACGGTTATATTAAATTAGTCCGTGTCCAGGGGACGGTGTGTGGTGTGTGGGGGGTGGTGTGTGGTGTGTGGTACCTGGCACGGCGGGTGGCAAGGCAAGCACAGAGGAGAGCGCGGCCGCAGCATCTTCTAGCACGACGGGGTCGCTGCCGTGGTCCCACTGGCACAGGTCACCTCGCATGCAGTAGCCCTTTTCTGGGTACCAGATACAAATAGACATTAGCGTTTGTACATTACACTGTTATTCTTTCTCGTAATAATGGATATGTCCTTAAAAAGTTGTTTTTGTTAATTACGAAAGGTAAAATGTTTTTTTTTTTTATTGAATAGTGGGCAAACGAGCAGACGTATCACCTGATGGTAAGCGATTACCGCCGCCCATGGACACCCGCAACACCAAAGGCGTCACAAGTGCGTTGCCGACCTTTGGGGGATGGGAAAGGGGATGGGGGTAGGGGTTGGGGTATGGGCCTCCACAGCGCAAACGCTATTTCACACAGGTTTTATGTGAGGCCGTGGTATCACTCCGGTCGAGCCGACCCATTCATGTTGAAGCATAGCTCTCCCACGGTAGATAGGTTTTATACTGATTACACAATTTTTGTTTTAAATGTTAATTCAAGGTCTGAACAGGAATAAGTTCAAAATACTATAACGTGACAGAAACTTTTGAAATTATTTAAATTTTCATTTATACTCGTATAATCTATATCACCCAGGCTGACATTACGAATCTATTTACAGCTCATTCAAAAATTAAAACATTCTCCTTTTTTAAGTTGGTTAAAATAAGGTATCATATCAGTATTGAAACAATTACTTTTCTAAAGAACTTTGAGCAGTTCTCTACAATGTAACACATTATGTCAATCTTATATATAAAATTCTCGTGTCACAATGTTAGTTACCATACACTCCTCCGAAACGGCTGGACCTATTCTCATAAAATTTTGTGTGCATATTGGGTAGGTCTGAGAATCGGTCAACATCTATTTTTCACCCCCCTAAATGTTAAGGGTATTTCACCCCTAATTATATTTTTTTAATTTTTACCACAACAACCCTGAATTTTCAACCCTCTACGATCAACCCTTATTTTTCCATCGCGATTTTTATTGACCCACCCCTAAAATATATATTCCTTTTTATGGCAATGCAACGTTTGTCGGGTCAGCTAGTTAATATATATATATGATCAAATCGTAACTGATCGCTGTCTGTACACGGAAGGTATATCATGAAAACTATTATATATAGGTGAGCTTAATGAACGCAATAGAACCCTCACTCTCACTAGAGCGTTTGTTTCATCTAAATTATGTCAATTTGAAGAACCACCGCGATAACCGACCTTTATTTTATTTCTTTACTAGCTGAACCACGCAACCTCGTTTGCGTCATATATTGCCCATAACGTGAAAATTTCCCCCCGTTTTTAAAACATTCTTCATTGCTGCTCCGCTCCTATTAGTAGTAGCGTGATGATATATAGCCTGTAGCCTTTCTCGGTAAATGGACTATCCAACATTCAAATAATGTTTCAAATCGGACCAGCGGTTCCTGAGATAAGCGCGCTCAAATAACAAACAAACTCTTCAGCTTTATATTATATATTAGTATAGATTTAAAACTTCATGCACTTATGTATATCGACGGACTTAATGCCTTAGGCATTCTCTGTGTAGAGATATAGGAAGGGCGGAGCTGCAGGCAAAAGCTAGTTCTAAAAAAAATGAGAACAAGACAGAAATATGCTGATAAACTCACCATCAAAGTCTCTACAACGCCTTTTATAAGCGTCGTTGACTTCCAGCCTCCGGTCTGTGTCGTGTGGGGACGTGGAACGATCGCGGGACCTGTCACGGGAACTGCAACAAACATTTCATGCTTTACTCATTTGTAATAAAAACATAAATCAATAGCTATGAGATCAAAAATATAGCAACTAGTTGGGTTCTCCAACTAGATTATGAAAATACTGAAATTCTTAGAATAATTATCCGCATTTATCCCACAGACACACACTAACACACTCGCACACTCATTTTTATAAATTATTAAAGTATCATAGAGTATTTCAATGCCATATATTATTTGTAACTGAAATTTTGCTCTTCTTTTATGCATTACTAGCTGACCGACGCAACCTCGTTTGCGTCTTTTATTGCCCGTAGCGAAAAAATTTCCCCCGTATAGTGTGTCGCGGACTTTTTTGTAGATATTTATAAGATCTACAATTAATTAGAACATTTTATGGTTCTATCTTTTAGAGTTTACGCAGCGTACGCAAAATAAGTAACTTTTCTGGTTGGTTTTTTACACCTCGTGTCCGAAAAGCCCCAATATCTTACGGAACCCTATTTTTTTCCAAAATAAACTATAGCCTATGTTACTCGTGGATAATGTAGCTTTCGAATGGTGAAAGAATTTTTAAAATCGGTCCAGTAGTTTTTGAGCCTATTCATTACAAACAAACAAACATACAAACAAAGTTTTCCTCTTTATAATATTAGTATATATAAAATATTTTGACATAACATGTAAGCGTCTTTGTGTATAAACTAAGTTTTATTGTTTTAATAAATAAATGAATGAATGTACTCACCGATCCCTGTCCCTTGAACTGGATATTCTGTCGCGATGCTCTCTATCACGAGACATTCTGTCTCGCTCCATCTCGCGGGGCAGTCGCAGTCTGTCTCTTTCTCTCTCGAGATCGCGGTCGCGAAGCACTGGTGATCTTGATCTTTGGAATAAAATATTGACTATTAGGTTGTGATCATATTGAATGAATGTTTCGATGACAAATAAGAAGTACGGATATATCTGCAAAACGTCGGAGAGCAATGCTTGTCGTGGTAATGGGCCAGCTTTACCGGATTTATATCGGGTTTCACGCGTTTAGGAATGGAAATTGTCAAAAGCCTATCTCATCAAAAACATTGATTTTTACTTGTTAATTTGTTTTTTTTTTTTAAATATTTCTAAAGTCGTTTAATTTTCTAGTATTTAATTTTAATTTCAAGACTAAAATGTATGTACATATGTAGTAGATATATTAAACACAAATAAGGCCACAAATTTGGTGTTTTCACCACATTTACCTTATCCTATCCTACCTATCCAGTACATGTTGTGGCGTCTGTTTGTGTCGATCTATCATTTATAACTGTAGCTACAATTTAACGTTCATAAATGTCACTTAGTGTCTTAATTGAATAAACTATTATGAATTGGAATAATTTTATGTCCACTATAATTAAGTTTGCTCTGTTAAACCTATGTTTTTTAACCCACATTTTACGGTGTCCAAGAATGTCAAACAAAGTATTACTACAAAATACTAAGATCCAAATTATTATTAAGTATGTACTATTATTACATAGTATTAAAATTTTGGGCGTTGTAGCATCCTCCCTTTGGAGATGTACGTTACCCAGACTTGCAGACATGTCTACCCTCGCCGGTGGTTCTCGCAATAATACTGTGTCTGTGTTGCGTACGAGACTGTACGTCTATATATAAGTGAACGAGTGAGTGAATGCATGAATGAGCAATCTAGTTTTGCGATTGAGGAGTGATTAATATAATTATACTTTTCCCTTATCACGCTATTACAGTTTAGAAATGAATGTTTAACACATATGTATTACCTGGATCTACTGGTCTGTCGCTCCAGGGCTGGTGGTGGGGGGCTTCTGTTGCGGTAGCGGCCGCGAGGGGAGGGGGAGCGGGACGGAAGTCGTCTACAACAAACATTTATGTATGTTATTTACTGTCCAGCCGTTTAGATGGTTACGAACTCAAATAAACAGTTAAGAGTTTGTGGCACAGGAATGATTGCTGAAGCGAACCTTCGACTTCGTCCACTACGATCTATATACATACTAGGACTCACGATCCCCTGGGGATTCATTTCCCTGAAAGTCACTGTTTTAGAGTAGCCAATATAAGCTGTCGAACTAAACGGTTCGGCTCTTCCTTCCTGTGCCGAGCAGTTAATACTCATCACCACCAGCGTGTTTCGAGGTCTAGGTTCGTTAAAGCGTGACATAAAAAAAGCATCTCACTAGGCGGCTATAGTGTGGGTCAACATGCATTGCCCACATTCGCACTGAGTATGGTGACCACCCCTTTTGGATTCTGCTTATGCTTTCCATCAGGCAGAGTAGAGGCGTTTTGGCAGTTCTTATATAAAATAATTGGATTTTCGAACCCAACATCCACTTGGCTTTTCTTTTTCTATTATTTAAACAATATAAATATTACATTTATTATTCTTTGAAACATTTTAACTTGCAACAAAATTTTATAATTAAAATTTCCAAAGTAAATATTATACGTATTTTTATTAATTTATTTACTCCTATAATATGCACTATCATTACAACACTCATACTAGCATTCATACATTACATTGATTTATCCTCAGAAATGAGATTGGTGTAGACAAAAAATCCAAATAAATCTCGTAGGGAAATTAAACAGGGGATTCTAGTGGATGTTGTGTTAACCAAAATTTCCAAATAAATCCCCCAAGGGATCCGTGTGGACAAAAAATACAAATGAATCCCCTTCGGGGACTCGAGCAAGGGATCTTAGTGGCCAGAGCTGACTTTTGACTATCATGTTGATGACATAGAACGTTCTAGTGAGTGACTGCTGGCAAATTTAAAATAAAGGTGAGAAATAATCTACCTTCTGACGTCATTATTGTGTTCGCTGTCTCTAAGGTGGCGCCTTGCTCTAGCGCGACGTTCCCACGAGCGAGAGCGTCTACGGCGACGATCATCTTTGTCACGGGTCTGTAAATTAGAAAAAACATGTAACTTTCCTACTTACGATGAGGGGGTAGGCAGAGGTTTACTAAGCATTTACATTTTGATACCTATAGTTTGGTGAGTGGGACTAAATTATTGCTGGTTCGAGCTTGGTAGCAATATTTCATGTCTTTACATAAACATTTGAATGTAATTGAAACTTCTGACTCTTAACAACTAGTTTTATTTTTCAATACATTCACTTTATTTAAACCGATTGGCTTTATATTACTGCGGTAACAAAACAATAGTGCGATCTTGTGTTATGGCACAGCGCCATCTATCGAACAGTTGTGTAATCAATTCGTTTTATATATTATAAATTTTACTCACCGAATCTCCTCGCCTATCGCGTCTTCTGGGAGGTTGGTCTACAGGTTCTTCTAATAATTCAGTCAGTGGCAGAACCTGTTATTCAAAATAACATAAAAACCAGGTCTTTTGAAACTTTTGAGTGTATGTAAACGACTGCGGTGAAAGGTAAAATTTTTGGACTGAAATTCAAATGGTTATCACTACTTAGCAATAGCAAATAGGTATAGTCTATTATGCAACTTATATAGGTATGAAGAGTTTTCATTGAAAAGATTAGTATATAAACTGGTAAGACTTCAATTTAAAAAAAAAATTAAGCATTTTTTATAAAAAGGCAAAACAACACAAAAACAACAGAGGTGTCTTTTATTGTGAGTCCGTGAACAAGTTGAACTATGCGAGTCCAGTGTAGGGTCTGGCAGTAAAAAAGCGATAAAATGATGCACAGCTGACCTTGACGAGAGTGTGTTCATTGTGCGGATGCCTGTTGAGGGGGGCGGGCGCGGCGTGGCGGGCCGCCCTCGACACGACGAGGCGCGGCGGGCCCGTGGAGCCCGCCACGGCGCCCGCCGCGGGGGAGCGCGCGCGGGACTCGCCGCCCGAGCGGGGGCCCGACGGGCCTGGCGCTGACGTTGTAGCCGCCGGGGCTGTGCCCACTGTACTGACTGTAGACAAAACATATCATTATCAACCTATCGACGACCATTGCTGAACGATGGAGGCAAGCCTACTCTAGGATGACCGGCTGGAGAGCCTCCATGGCAGCAAAGCCAGCGCGTGGAGTCTCCAGGCGAGACGATCAGCGAGCTATCGTGGTTCGATGAGCGGCTTCACGCCACTCGCTTGTTAAGAGCCTAAAGCCGGTCTCTACCCGGAAGTTAGCAGTCCGTCGATAAACTTCGGCGAGCTCTTCCACTTATAAATCCCAAAGGGAAAGGGGTGTGGCGGCTTCCACATATAACACAACAATACCCTACTACAGCGCCGTCTACCGAAGATACACTGAACTACGAAGTAACGCACTACACGGAGTAACTACAAATCTTGAATCGCGCAATAAATAGTTCTCGCGCCGATTATCATATATACAACATCCCAACATCAACTGTTGGGCAGTAGCCCGACAGGTATGATCACCTCGCCTGGTTGGAGGATCCTCCCTTTGTCTTGGGTGGAACATGATATTCGTTTCCCCTCAGGGGCACTATTACAACCCGTCTGGCTAGGAGTAAAGTAGTCAAAACATCCTTTTAAAGAAGCCTATGTCTAAATGTAACTAACTATTAAAGGTTGTAAATGATGATAGGAGTTATATAATTGATTTTGAAAGTATTAAGATAGTGAGCTTAATTGTAACAATGTGCCGTCTAGTATAATCCAACGTACTCACAACTATATACATATATAGTTTAATCAATAGAAAACCAACAATACTGTACAACCCGCCGGATACATCTGCGAACCTGGCTTAATAACGTCATGTAAACTAGAGAGTTAACATTTCACTGAACAGAGAAATCTATACTAATATTATAAAGAGGAAAGGTTTGTATGTAAGTATGTTTGTAACGAATTGGCTCAAAAAGTACTGGACGGATTTTAAAAATTCTTTCACCATTTGAATACTAAATTATCACTGATTAATATAGGCTATTTTAATTATAAAAAAAATAAAAAAAAATAACAATATGTAAACTAATAACTGCAGGTAACACCGCGAGGTTCAACTAGTAATAAATAAGAATGAGATTACAAAAGCAAGAATAAAACACGTGTATCGGCGCTTGCGTCGGCAACGGTACTAGATAGGCGAAGGCGGGGCGACGCGTGAGGTGAAGCGCATTCCAACCGGGTGCGCGAATATTTCCGACGGGTAATACATATTTATATAACGTAAACTCACACGGCCATTCTGACTTATGCAAATATTTTGCAGTTAGCAAGAATCGAACCAATTTCAAAGTTAAGAAATATCTTACTTACCATGGTTTTCCACCACCGCCGGCTGTTCTTTCGGCGGTTCTTCAACACCAGGTGGCGATACTTCAACTTCTCCTTCGTGTTTCAAGTATTCGTTTGACTCCAGTGAGATGAACAGCATCTCGACAAATGGTTTCGTTTCTGGAAGGGAATACAAACAATTTTAACATCTGGTTTTTTACCTACCACTAAAAGAGGGCTACGACTTTACCTTCCATTTATTTTATGGAATAGAGGGCAAACGAGCAGACGTATCACCTGATGGTAAGCGATTACCGCCGATCATGGACACCCTCAACACCAGAGGCGTCACAAGTGCATTGCCGGCAAGGGGTTGGGTTATGGGCCTTCGGTATCCTCACTCACTCGGTGAAACATAGCGCAAGCGCTATTTCACACCGGTTTTCTGAAGGTCGTAGTATCACTTCGGTCGATGATTGCTGTTCATATAAACTTTTATGGCAATCGTTACTCTTAGTTGGAGCTCAAAAAGTCCGATAACAGTCTATCTACTGAACTTAAGTATCGTCCAGCATAGTCCATTCGTTTAGATAGTGTCAGTGCACACGCACGCAATATACACGTATAAAATCGTATAACCTACATAAATTAAAATTAAACCGTCTTTTCCTCTATAACATGTGTGTATTACATTATTTATTTGTCAATATCTTTCTAGTCCGCGCATCTATTTAATAAAATCGTAGGTATATGTAACAAATATGTACAAAATAATTATTCATATACTAAAAAGTTAAGCAAATGTTCTACTTTCGATTATTGTGCATTTAATATTTATTACGGACATGTACGGACGCCATCTAGTTACAAACTAAACAGAATTTGCATTATAAAACCTAGACTAACTGAGAAAATACATAAATGCCACCCGTTCTGGAAATACGTACATATTACATTATACATAGAAAACAACCAAAAAATTTAAACAGTAATTTGCATAATCCGATCCGTGAATCGATTCCGAGACCTCTAGACCCTGAGACCAACGAGGTATCTAACCGCCCGTTTTCAATAACCTACCTCTAGTTTTTTTTTAAAGACATACCCTCCCCTAGAAATAATTCCTATGTCGCGGGTGACTTTACAAACATACATGAAACAAACACAAAGAATACCCTGACTTGAACAACAATTTGTGGATCACACAAAGTGTTATGCCATGTGGGATTTGAACCCACAACAATTGGCGAAGTAGGGAACGGTGTGGCGACCGCTTAACCTCTAGGCCAAACGTGAAGTTAAATTATAACTGTTAAAACTGGAGATAGGTTATTGACAATGACCTTGAATCTAAAATGCTGGACTGTTGCAGCAGTTTAAAGGTAGCAAGCCACGCTAATTTCAGCACAAACGAGCCAGCTCGTACAGAAGATCAACGTAATATGACAGCATTGAGGCCCAATAACACAGAAGCTACACTAGGCCCCAATCGTGTGGGACACCATGCTGCATTGTCTGCATTCGCAATGTGTATAGTGATCACCACTCTTAGATTCTACTTATGCTTTCATTCAGATCGAAAAACTTCAAAAAAAATTGTTTGTAACAGTAACTCCATTCTCTACAATCCATCTTTTTTACAGATGCGGTGGGGATGAAACTAACATAAATACGTTCAGTATACAGACCACCAGTGTCAGATATATATATATATATAATTTTGTTATATTTGTAAATCACTAAGTAGGTTTCTTTGTAATGAAAACAACGTGGGTGTCGAAAGCATTAGTCATTTAAATAAATAACCGCGTGCCGATGATACAATCGAGTTTAAAAATAAAATCTTTACACGTTACATCCACCCGGCAAGTCGGTGTAATAAATAAATATTCCGGACATCTAACAAACAACGCCATCTAGTCCCAAGCTAAGCAGAGCTTGTGTTATGGGTACTAGACAACTGATATAAATACTAATATACTTTTTTTTGTAAAAGCATACATATTATACATAGAAAACACACAAACTCCGAAACAAATATTTGTAGGTCACATAAATACTTGGTCCGACCCAGGATTTGAACCCGAGATCTCAAGCATAGTAGTCGCATTCACTACACTTGCGCCACCGAAGCAGTCAAATGAATGGGATCTGGCAATAATATGTACTTATGTATAATGTATTTAGAAATATATAATTATGTTTAACAGCAGTCCGTATATGTATAGTTTGAGATCAGGCAGGCAACTGTACCAGAACTAATTGATCGTGTTCATCACACAAAGATTTGTCCTCTGTGGGAATCGAATCCGCGACCTCTGGCTTAGCAGTCAGGATCGCTAACCACTTTACCAACTTCTTAGCTGTGACTACTCACCGTGTTGTAAGAACACGTCGAGCTGATCGACCATGACCTCCCGCAATTCGTCCACGGGCTTGTCCTTTTTGACCAGAGCGTACACATACTTGGCGAGGGCGGCTGGGTCAGCATCACAACTGGAACAGAGGAAAATCTATAATGAGTCTCATTGAATTACTACAAGAAGACAACAAAAAGAAGAGATAAGTTTTTGGGGGAACGGGTATCATGTTCCACCCAACACAAAGGGAGGATCCTCCGACCAGGCGAGGTGATCATGCCTGGCGGGCTACTGCCCAACAGTTGATGTTGGGATGTTGTATATATGATAATCGGCGCGAGAACTTTATTTGCGCGATTCAGGATTGGTAGTTACTCCGTGTAGTGTAGTTTGCAGGTACAGTGCGTTACTTCGTAGTTCAGTGTATCTTCGGTAGATGGCGCTGTATGTGGAGGTCGCCACAAGTTTTTTGAATGATAAATAGAATGGATCTTAAAGATTATTTTGAACAGACTACGGAGCGTCCAAAATGAAGGTTGATAAACCTAACCTTTAGTTTATCCGTTAGCCTAAACTACTGGACCGATTTTAATGAACTAGTAACAGCCCGGTGTTAGAAATTCAACCTTTTTTATTTATAGCTTTCTCCACTTTTCCTCCATATATATCACTCATGGAATAACACTTTGTGTGGTCCACAAATTGTTGTTCAAGTCAGGGTTTCATGTATTTTTTTTTTATTATATAGGGGGCAAACGAGCAGACGTATCGCCTGATGGTAAGAGATTTTCGCCGCCCATAGACACCCGCAACACCAGAGGCGTCACAAGTGCATTGCCGTTTGTAAAGTCCCCCGCGATACCGTATTTATTCCAAGTGCGGGAGTTGTCTTTACAAAAAAACCAAAGCTTTTACCAAATTTCGTACACCTCAGTTAGCGTAATTTATATAAAAATGAGTGCAAAATTTTAGCTTCACGTATGTTATATTGCTGTAATATTAAACTCTTACTGTTCAATATCGATATTAAATTAAAGTAAACAGTCGCGACGCGTGACGGTCCGAGTGGCGAGTCCTCGCTCCTTTCGGAGGCTTGACTTCTGCCGTGAGATCGTGTCAAGTACACGTACTCCCTCCCGTTTTAAGAAAATTCGCTGTATTAATATCAATTTTAAAACCTTTTTCAATTTACAATTGCTCCGATTGTTAGGGTATAACCGCATAAAAACCAAACTAAAGGAATCTCTGCTTATTCCTTTAAAGAAACAGGCGTAAGTGTTCGTATATTAAATGAAAACAATTACCACAAGCAATAAAATTTAGAGTAACTTTGAGTTTTGTGTAATTTGTTAGGAAATATGCTTATCACAATTGCCGATAAGAAAATATGTTATCGTCTTATGTAATAAAATTACATTATGCTAACAAACATTTACCGTAGTGTGGTAATTGAAAGATTGGCTTGTATTTAATGGATCTGGAAGATTCAGTTATGATTGCAATACAATGGACTCTACGTTAGAAAATGCCGGCCCATGTTGTGACTTCATACAAGTTTATACAAATTTTGGTGATCTTTTATATATTTCTATAACATACTAATATTGAATTTGTTTGTTTGAAGCTGACCCACGCAACCTCGTTTGCGTCTTCTATTTCCCGTAGCGCGAAAATTTTCCCCCGTTTTTGAAACATTCTTCATTGGGACTCCGCTCCTAGTAGTCTTAGCATGATGATATACCTATAGCCTTCCTCGATAAATGGACTATCCAACACTGACATAATTTTTCAAATCGGACCAGCGGTTCCTGAGATTAGCGCTAAAAACAAACAAACTCTTCAGCTTTATAATGTTAGTATAGATTTCTCTTTTGCACGCGTCTATCTCAATTTAGCGGCAAGGAGTAGCCTATGTCGTTCCTCAAGAATCAGAATACAAATCGGTACAAGCAGTTTAGACGTAAACGTGTAACAGACAGACAGAGCAGTTTTCAAATTTATAATATTAGTTTAGAAGTATGGTTTGCAAATAATCTTTAGCGCAGTCAAAATCTATCTGATGGACCTCTTGCACAGACTATAATTAGACGAGCAAAAGTTAATTTCGTCCCGCCAGTTGGTCTACGAGCAAGTTCGGAACTATTTTAGTATGCGACTAAATCTGTTGCTATAGTAACGAACAGTGTAAAGAATATTTGTCTGTATTCTTTAGGGCCCCCGCAGACTGCAGACTTTTTATCGGTCGATAGTTTAGTCGGGTTGGGCTGAAAGTGCGCACACCGAGCCAACTAAACAGTTTGGTTGGTGAACAGGGCGCAGACTATCCAACAGCCGGCCGACTATTCTCGAACTAGTTTGTAGCAGCAGTAGTTGAAGCAGTCGCACAATGAGAATATTGTCCAGAAAAGTTATTGCTCTCATCATACTCCGGAGGAGGAAAATCAAGAAGAGATTCCGAGAGTATTGGGTGCATCCCATTCTCAGTGATAGATTAGTTAGTGGAAAATTTTACACTATGCATTACTTGATTACCCGAAAAAAATTTTCGCCTATTATCGAATGAGCATTACCAGCTTCAATGAACTTTTTATAAAGCGCAGGTCTTTTCTCGACTTCTTCAATCAACTTTTCGATGGAACTTTCTACAATCAACAATTGTGATTTGGGCGACGCCATATTCAAAATACACGCACATGACGCCAAATCACAGAGCGAACTGAACTATCGGCCGACTAAACAATCGTCATGTATGCGCAGGCTTGTATGCGCTAATACTGATTAAACAGTCGGCCGATAGTTGGCCGACAGATTAGTTTGAATGTAATCGGGTAGCCCATCAAACTTTTTTATCGGCCGATACTGAATCGCTGTAGTGTGCGCATATGCATTCCTCTCCATACTGATTAAGAAGCCGACCAAACTATCGGCCGATAAAAAGTCTGCAGTCTGCGGGGGCCCTTAAGGAATATACATCCTACGTCGCGGGGGCCTTTTCAAATATACAAGAAACTGACATACCACTCACGACTCAAAACAACAATTTGCGAGGGAGATCGTTTTTTGTTTTTTCGAAAGACGGTCCCCATTTCATGTCATCCACATTTTATATATTTTTTATCATTAATTCCATCACGACGACGACTTGAAGACTCGAAGACTTAGACTCGAAGACTATAAATACTTGACATTGGTAGAAATACCTAGCTGATCCGAG
Source organism: Spilarctia lutea (assembly GCA_916048165.1). NCBI lineage: Eukaryota > Metazoa > Arthropoda > Insecta > Lepidoptera > Erebidae > Spilarctia > Spilarctia lutea. Next base: position 2,079,578 of record OU696498.1, on the reverse strand, counting down.
AGATCCGGCTGGTTGCCATTTCATCGAAAGAAAGAAAGAATTTGCGAACCTAACAAGTGTAAGTGTCGTGTAGGCCAATCGTGCAGTCAACCATATAATTTGTATGTCCCAAAACATTTTTAACATTAAACATTCACTTTTAAATATTATAAATACTTTATAAAACCTAATTTTCATTTTTTAGGAGGATTATGAGAACGGGAGACTATAAAATTGAGTTAAAGTTTATATATGAGAAGAGTTAGGACGCTAACAAAACAAAACGTGAAAAAATGATATAGTCGAATAATGGTGTTGGTACTTTTTTTATGTAATAGGGGGTAAACTAGCAGACGTATCGCCTGATGGTAAGTGATTACCGCCGCCCATGGACACCCGCTATACCAGGGCCGTCACAAGTGCGTATGGGCCTACGGTATCCTCACTCACTCGGGAAAACCTAGCGCAGGCGCTGTTTCATTCCGGTTTTCTGTGAGGTCGTGGTACCTCATAATCTCCTTAACCTTTTTCCCAACTTTATTGGGGGATTTTACAATGAATTTTCTTTTGCAATTCTTCTCTATCACTCGTCATATCATCTTTCACACAATACATCTATTTTCTATGTTTCTACATCATAATATATCAAATATCTACTATACACACACACTTAAATGTACCTACTTTACTGTGCTATAGTTAATTTAATGTATGTAAATGTTCGGTTGACCTGCGCAGGCAAATCTGCACAGGTGGACCTTTCCGGTAGACCTTGGCGTGTATGACTAACTTTAGTAGCGTTTGTGAGGAAAATTAACTTCTTCCATGATATTTATAGCAATTAAAACTGTAAATAAGTATAAAGTAAATGAAACTCTGAATAGTAAACAAATACGAAATGACAATGACGTCATTAGCCATGTCAAAAGCGCGCGCAAAATGGCGGCATTTGAATTGCACTTTGAAAATTAGTTTGATTAGCCTATGGCACTCCTGAATAATGTTGCTTTCTGTTAGTGAAAGCATTTCCAGGATTGGTTCAGTACTTCCGAAGATTACCCCTACAACCACACAAACCAATTTAGAAACTTTAGCTATTTATAATATTACAACAGTTAACATTATTTGAGAATAAAGAGTTTCTCTTCTCTTCTTCTGAATAGGAATGAGATTTTGAAACCGGCAACTACAGTCAGTGAGACAAACTTCTTAGCAATCCATGGATTCACCGTGCGGGTGCCGGGTCCATCGTGTGGCAGAAGGAGAAACTCAGAGTAGTTCCCAGGACTTGCGACCCATGTGTAGGTTAAAGGAGGCCACCTTTAAGATGTGCATCAACGCTCACCTCTGGAGTTTCCCGCCCTACCTAGTCAACTTTGGTAGGAACCTGTTAGTGCAGCCTTGGATACTCATTCTAAAATAGAACTTACTGCAGGTCTTGACAGTGTAATGTTTCAAAAGTGCCCAAAAAGGCTTACTTTAAATAAAAGCTAATTGATTTAGATTTTTGATTTCGGTCTAAGATTACTTTTTGATTTTACAGAAATTGTCTTTGATGGTTCAAGTGATATGGTCTGGTCGCAGACAAACAGTGAAGTACTTAGTACAAGGGTCCTGTTTTTACCCATTGGATACAGAATGCTAAATAATTAACTTCTTTTTTTTACACTTACATATTCTAAATCATAGAACAGATTTAAGTGCAATTTTCAATGTCATTTAAGTTATGTTTCAAAGAAGGTTTATATCTATACATAATATACATATATATAGCTAACGAGATTGTTTTGCTTAAATGCACTAATCTCGGGAACAACTGGTCTGATTTGAAAAATTATTTCAGTAGTTAGATAGCCTATTTATATAAGGCTATAGGAGTGGAGCACCAATGAAGAATGTTACAAATATGAGGGAAAATTATTACTCTATGGGGGATAAGAGATATAAACGATTTTATGTGGATCTGCTAGTTTTACATGAAAGTTGAAACAAACACCCCATACCAAAGTCTCCTTTAAGAGAAGGAGAAGTCTACATCCAGCAGTGGATTATCATAGGCTGTTGGTGTTGATGAAGCCATGGAGAGCCACTAGCCCTTACAAGTCTATACCAATAAATAGAATAGAAGTGTCTGTTTTTAATATTGATATAACCGCTTTTTACTAAATTCTTTTCTTTCTTTCTATTTTCTTTTTTTTTTATTTCTTTTTTTAAAAAGTCATCTCCCTCATTAGGAATATACATCCTGTGTCGCAGAGGACTTTACAAACATACATGTAACGGACACAAAGAACACCCAGACTCAGGTCAACATTTCGTGGATCACACAAAGTGATGTCCCACGGGGGATTTGAACCCACGGCACTTGGCGTAGTAGCAAACATAGTAACGTAGTGACCACTTTAACCACTAGGCCAAACGTGCAGTCGGTAAATGCTTTTGTATTTTTACACAGTACATATGCCAAAAATTGATTATTTCAATTTTTGTCAGTCTTTCCTTCTGTTTGTTCTGGCTAAGAAGTGACTTTCATAGGCAGATAGTTGATGTAATAAGGAGTAACTTAGGCTACTTATTTTTAAACTGGCTTTGCCCTGCGGTGTTACCCGCAGTTCTAAAGGTACAACAATAGCGGTAGGTTTCACCAGATATGCTGGCTACTCCCACCCATAGACATTAGCAGCTCAAGTACTACTGCTGCTTTTACAGCTTCTTGGTTTCCCTTAGTTTCTCTCCCCCATCCCTATTAGAGGGAGGAGAAACTTTGGGTCTACAGTAATTACATTCACCAGGTCTAGAGCATTGTCAAAAAATATAATATTGAGGGTTTAAGACCATTGTTAATTTGTTCTCAAAATTTAATGGTGATGAATGAAAGAATTACAACACATTTTTTTTGTGGTGACAGTACTACTCATAAAAAAAATGACAAAATGGATTCTAACTTCTATTTTATGTGGTAAGTATCTGAGATTTCACAAGTTATTGGAAAGTTTCTTGTGAGGCATAGACTTATACTTTGTTTTTATAGAAATCGTTTATACACTGACAACTGTATTCATTAAAAATATTTGTAAAAACTAGATTCGCTGTAAGAATGAAGAACTCAATTGTATTGAGAGAAATTTCACTCGTTTTTTTTTTACTTTTACGGTGCTGGCATTATCGCTGTTTTCTTCTTGCTTAAGGTCAAAAACTGACCAATGGCTTGTACACAAATACTGGCGAAAATAAACACATAAATTGAATTCTCTCTATATTTATCTGATGGTCAGTTATACTTCGTAAAAAGGGCTTCTGAATGCGTAGTCGCCTTGTAACCGAGAGAAATAGGCGAAAAAGGCGCCATGTGAAAGATGTCAAGACAGGAGTATGTACTGTAATTTGATACATTATAATAGCAATAGTATTTCATGAAATATTAATTAAAGATTACATCTGATTCCATTTCAGAGTCAATACATTTTTTTAATTTCGTAGAATAAATTATGTGTCAAAAATCCAGACTTATTTATTGCAAATATGGCAGCGGATGTACTTACAGGGGTTCCAATATGGAGGTCAACCACGACTTGAAAGCGTCAGGATTTTCAATAAGCATCTCGTTAAAACTATAATATCGTTCACAAATTAAAATCCATCCACAATGCACTTATTAAAAACAGTTTAAGCACCGTTTCAACAAATGTGAAAGTACTTAATCACTAGAAAATGTGTCCTACAGATATCGCTACACTTCAACTTCACTTCAATTTTATGTAACTTTGATCAGTCGGGTCGGACGGAGCACCAGTGTTGCCAACCAAGTCTTCTCAGAAATTACCAAAAATATGCAAAAAAGTTACCTTTTTGTGTAAAAGGTAACTTTCCATTTTGTTTATTTCTAAAATTTTATTTTCTCATATTTCAATTCTCTGAATCGATATAGTGCTGCATTGCTGATTTAGAAACAAAAAAAAACTATAAAAATCGATTCTTCGATTAATCAATTTCAGATTCCCAACCTTCCTGGTTTGACAAAAATCTTTTAGAATATTTACCTAGCCAAACCAGATTGGAGCTAAGTACTTACTTAGCTCCAATCCCAAGTAGGAACAAGAAAAAAATTACAAAAGCTTAATACCTTGTGAAATAATGATACTAATTAATAACGAACCAGAAATTAAACGTCCAGAACCTTAAACATAGGAAGGTCCATATCGTTAGTTTTAGTAGGGATATATAATTACACAAGGCCCCGTGGTCAGGACTAATGTGACCACGATTCGTCTTCTACTATTGTAAGAGTAATATTGATTAGTTTTCATGATTTTCATTATTATTGTTCCTTGATTTAAGAAAGGTATAAAGACTAACTTACAATTGAACAGTAATGTGTGGGTTAGTGTACCTACACAGGTTACCAAGCTTTCAATAAATATCTATATACAATATATTATGTTTTCAACTAACAATAAAAGTAACAAATCCCGTTCCCTTTAATACTTCTGTCACTGCAGATAAATGTCAATTATGACATGGACGACACCAACATACGAACAAGACGTATTTAAATTTTATAACTTTCCATTTCATGTTGCTTTTAATTTGTTACATGAATGTAAGAAATTAAGTTAATTCAACAAATTTCGAACAGTCACCTAAAAGTAACCTTTTCAATAGTGTAACTTAAAAGTAACCAACAGAGTTAAAAAATCACCTAAAAGGTTTCAAAAGTAACCTTCTTGCTACACTGCAGACGCAGAGCACTGACTTCTATTCTACCATCTGCAAAAAAAGTGTTGCCATTCTTCGGCATAAAATTTCTTTTAAATTTATTTCGCAAATGCTAAGTATAATGCATCAAATTGATGCTTTTATATGTATTTCATATTTATTAATTGGCTTAGTAGTAAATTTGTGCATATTGGTTATGTTTAATGTGATATCTATATGAGGTTTAAAGCTGAAAGTCTGGTCTGGTTTGGTCTGCACTCCCAGGTATTTTATGGATTCCAGTCTTTGAAGGGGTGAGCAGGAGAAGGACATGGTATTCATTCGCGGACATGTGTGGGCAGTAATGGAGAGCAGAGAAAGCAATGTACCCAGTTTTGTCGATATTTAGTGACAAAACATTGGACTTTAAACATTTGCAAACAGTGTCTAAACCAGACTGTGCTCTAGTAAACACGTCTTCTCAGGTATTGCCACTGAAACAAAGCGCTGTGTCATCGGCATAGGACAATATTCTTCCAGAGCAAAGATCTAAATGACAGAGGTTATTAATATACACCTGGAAGAGGCTTAGTCCCAAGATACTACCCTGCGGTACGCCATAGCATATGGTAAGCTCGTCACGAATCAATCATACCTCGCAGACTCTTGCCACATAAGTAATTCTCAAATAGTTTTAATGGAAGACCTCTGACACCAACTCCAATCAGCTTCTGAATGAGCAAGGAGGGGGAAACGGTATCAAAGGTCTTAGCCAGGTCAAGGAACACCGACAAACTCTTGTCTCCCCTGTCCAACTAACGAGTTTGTAAGTTCGTGGACTGCTTCATCGGTTGATTTACAGCAGCGAAAACCATACTGGAAGGGTGAGATAAGGAAAATGCTTTCAAGGAATTTCATGAGACAAATATTTATAAGGTGCTCCAAGACCATAAACATGGTGGGAAGGATTGAAATTGACCTGTAAATACTGATTTTATCCATATTCCCATCCTTGTAAATTGGCTTGACGAGCGCAATCTTGAAGGGTTTAGGGAAATTACCTGTTGTGAAAGCAAGGTTGTAAATATGTGTCAGAAGGGGTACAAATGTACTCCTGTACAGCTATATAATTTTCGCTGAAATGGTCAATACCTACCTCCTAAGACCGTTCTCTCTAAAGCCCAGAATGAGATGTTCAATTTCTTTTTCGTCAGCCGGTGACAGAGCAAACGAGCCAATCGGCGATCAGTAAGGAAACTTAGTATACTGAGCTAATCGATTTCCACTAATTAGTTTTTCAGCAGGATTTCTACTTCCAATATTTGTGTAAAAGTTGTTTGATTCATAGACAAGGATTTGAGGATCATTGGAATTATTTATGAGCAAACTAGAGGGACGGTGTATCTTGAAAAAGTTGCACATGTTTTTGATTGTTTGGAACAGTTTCTTCTTAATGTTTTTCGTCTTAGCAATCTCTAGTTCATTATAATCTCTTTTTAACTTTTTAAGAGGAAAGAATGTCTTATAGTATTAAATCCACTTTTTTACTACAAGTGCAATAATATTTTAAACAATAACTAAAGTAATGAACTATTCTCTGTTTCAAAACAAGTAGAAAGATATTGTTTTAGGACAGAATTACCATGAAAAATATAAAAATCTTACTGTTGAAAAAAAACTACCCTTTCAATATTTTGTTTCAGATCTGGTAACACTTGATAATCCTTGTGATTTTATTTCACTAGCTACAATTACAAAATGTTTATTTTTAATTAGACCAGGAGATTTAGATAAAAATAACTTAAACTCGGTTTCAGAGCAAGGTTTTCTTGTTTGTGTTACTAATCTAGATTATAATATTAACCGAATGAATTCATGAACGCTTGTATAATGCAGTTGATATCCATTACTCTTTCTTACAAAAGCCAAAAGCAGGGTCTCTCTAATATAGTCTGATATGTATGGAGGAATAGGTTTCTCATCCGTGACCATTTTTTGATCGCCTCTTTATCAGACGACCTAAGTTGATTGAAATTCTCTACGAGTTGCTGGTTAGGGTCTGCAATAGACTTACTTGTGACGAAGCATTCTCTGCGTGATATTGCAAATTTATTCATTAAAGACTGTAATTTGTATTTTGAGAATAATGTCTAGACTTTTAAAGAGACGATGATCCCTGAGTTCGAAAAAGCCGAACTAATATGCTCAAAAGAAGCTGAAATCGCAAAACTATGACCTAATAAATCTGGAACGGCTGAAACGATTTTGACGGGACTTTTACTGGCAGATAGCTGATGATATAAGGATTAGGTAACTTAGGCTACGTTTTTTTTGAGACTAACTTTGCCCCGTGGTGGTGGGGTAGTTGTTGCTATCAAGAAACACCGCTAGTACATAATAATATTGCCAAAGCTTCCTGTAACACACTTCCGTTCGTGTAAAAGGGTAAAATTAACATCCGAGAGTCCGCCATTAATGCGATATTATTTACCCGACTAAAAAAAGGACAAGTTTATCAATTCGACTTGTTTTTTTTATTAATTTGTTATTTCGACTAATATTTCAGTCAGAAACAATATGATCGATAACAAAAGGGTAAAAAACTTGTAAAATTGAACTACAGTTTCTTTTTCTTGTACTTACCTACTCTTAATGTTAGCTGGAATGATTCGTCAAACGCATTATACACAAGAGATTAAACACGATTATTAATATCGCATACGTCATGAGAGGTCACATTCGTATCAAAGTTAAAAATTATGTTTTCTTTATCACAAAATCAACTTTAAAGTTGCTATTGACGTAGGTTCTGGACACTTCTGGGCCAGGGGGGACAAATCAGAGTTTTATAGAAGTTATTTAAATATTCTTTCAAAGAATAGCCACTTCAAAAGTTACTTTCGAGGGTCTCCAATAAAACGTTTTCAGACGTCCGTGAAAGAACCGCTTATAGTTTATAGCGTTAACACCGCACGATTTTTAAAACGCCGCCATTTTGTTTTACAAAAACATAAAACCGGTGTTAGCAAGTTTATTAATCTACATCTAATAAAGCAAGGATACTGTCTTTTTTTTATTGAAATGGGGGGCAAACCTGTCCCTGTCCAATCACCTGATGGTAAGCGATTACCGCCGCCCATGGACACCCGCAACACCAAAAGCGTCACAAGTGCGTTGCCGACCTTTGGAGGGGAGAGGCGATGGGGAGAGGGAATGGGGGGAGGGGTTGGGGTATGGGCCTCCAGTATCCTCACTCACTCGGTGAAACACAGCGCAAGCGCTATTTCACACCGGTTTTCTGTGAGGCCGTGGTATCACTCCGGCCGAGTCGGCCCATTCATGCCGAAGCGTAACTCTCCCACGGAAAAATGTGTCTGTCGCATTACTAAGCCCGCAGTGACTCCTCCATATTTTAACATATGCATAGATTGATGTTCGTTAAAATGGTTACAATGGGGTTGTCATATCCGAAGAGATAAAAACCTCGAAAGAAAAAAAAAAGAAAAAAAAATGGTTTGATAATTCAATAAGTTTTGTATTTAAAACGACACATATAAGTTTAGCGATGGCGCGATAATGTGTCTTCCATTCTGAAAAGAATGTTCGGCTAGTGAAGAATATCACATGTGCTGATAATATGTTTTGTAGTGTAGTGGGTAGCTAATCGATACATTTTTTCATTTTAGTCTTTCATGACACTTTTATTAAAAACTACAAGTCGGCTATATAACTTTCATCGGCATTTTAGGTCACTGTTCCAGTCCTAAAAGTCGAAGGGTGATGTTGAATTCCCTATTAAATACTTTATCCAATACAATATATATATATATATATATATATAATACCTATGATACTACACGTAGTGTTACCACCGCTGTTCATGCTATAGTGTCTTATATGCTGACTAAGGTAACAAATCAATCTGCCCAGAACAACACTGTAGAGAAGGAAAATTTGGAACAAAACCAAACCGTGGCCCGTGTGGATAGGTCTATAACAAAACCGCCTTTTTCTGAAGAGGCCCATTATTTCCTTAATAAGAATATTTAATTATTTTAAATATAAGAAGAAAACACCTTTCCCACTTTTCAGAACACTCAACCGCCTTTACAAGGTAGTCCTTTAAATGGGGGGGGGGGGGGGGGGTTAGCGTCTCACTAGCCCGCCATTCGCAATGCAATAAGGATGATGACCACCACTCCATGCTTTCCATCAGGCAGAGTAGTCACTTTTGCGGCTTACATATATCAAAAACTCTGTACATATCATATCTAAAACGTCACCGTCATAACTCAGATCGAGTTATGACGGTGACGTATACTAACGATAACTGCTCGATTCGCACACAACGCAATAAAGTCGGCGTAGGTATTTTATTTAATTGATTTATATCCCGACCCGCCATCGTAACATGTAAATGATTAAAGCATCTAGAACGCAATTGTTTTTTCCTTGGAATATGAGGAAATTAACCTGTGCCTATTAAAAGATTGCCTTACCTGCTCAGCTATCTCAGAATCTGTGATACTCTGTTTTAAACGTTACAATAGTTTGACGAGTGAATAAAACGACGAATGTTTAACTTGTATTAATTAATTTAAAATAAAAATAAAATGTATCGATAAATCCACCCATCCCTAGAACCAAAAGTAGAACAGATATTTCAATACAAGTTCAGGGATCAAAATGTTATGAAATGTAGCTAAAAAGCGCTTGTCATCGCTTTCAACGTACATAAATACTAGACGGTTATATTTTATCACAAGGTTAGAAGCCGCTGTATTACTCGTATGTTCAGTACATATCGTCGTTCGCGATATAATCATGTGTTCTTAACGCGTGAACAGACTTTAACCAATAAAATAATGTATACCTACAAAATGTTTATAAAATCAGATCAATGAAATATGTAGATATCGAATAATAATTAAAATATGTTAAATATTTAACTGCGTATCACTGAAGTGCTTGACGAACGTTTGACGTGAGCGGTTGTCAATTTAGGCGGGAATTTCGATTAGTCGAAGTCATGCTGTGACAGTGTGTGTGTGTGATTTTTTTTTATGTTGTCTTTTATGACTTTCGTAGTTTGCATACTGGTCTATGTTTTATTCAAGTTTAGCAAAGGATTAGGAAATATTTGTAAGTAGTATTTTTTTATTATGCATGTACTTATCCTCATCATTTAATTCTTATCTTCCAAATTTAGTAATAATCACCATATTTAGACACTAATAATGCGTTAACTGTTCGTTTATTTTAGAATCCAAAATATGAAAATGTCAAATCATTACATCGAATATTTATGGTCATATGAAACGAAGCCTTTTCGCGTGTAGGTATACAAGGTCAACGCGTAATTTTTCTTGAATTTACTAAATCGATCGACAAACTTATATATGAATGAATTTTAATTCTTGGTACTTTGACACTACAATACTGGTGACAACATATAATTTGCATATAATAGATTATACATTGAATGTTTCTACTCATTAATTTTAAACCGTACATGTATTTATACTAAAATTTGTGATGATAATTTATAAGATGTATTTTTTGGACTATTTTAAGTAAAATAGAGCATTTGAAGTTGTATAGCTATTTGGAATGCACGATAATGTTCGTTACTTTTAAATATACCTATTCATTTTCCAAATCTAATAGATTGATACCTCAGAAAAATATATATTTACTTTTTGTCACCTGACAAAACGACAATTCTTTTTTTCATGAAAGAGGACGGAGGTCACTCGTATGAAAAAAAAATTGTTATCAATAGCAACGTATGACATCACTATTTTAGAATATACATATTTTATATTATAAATTCGTAGTTTTTTCTATATTTATTTAATGAGGGCTTGGTTACGAAGTGATTATTCCGCCCTCTTAGAGAAATATAAGTTAGGAACTATTAAACATTAAAATTTACATTTTAGCTATATAAAGAAAAGAGTGTATTCCTTCCGGCAACGCACTTGTAACGCGTCTGGTGTTGCGGGTGTCCATGGGCGGCGGTAATCGCTTACCATCAAGCGATACGTCTGCTCGTTTGCCCGCTACATAATAAAAATAAAATAAGAAAATATAATACAGTGGTCTCACTTTCTCCGTGCATTGGAGAGCGAGAATGCTATTACATTCACCCACATAAAAATTAGGATAGGTACACCAGTAGGGTATAATGGTTTATGGATTGAACATGCTGATATTACTATTGTATTGTCAAGAGGCATTTTTGAGTTGACTTTAGTTCAAGGTCTGTGAGTGACCCAGCGTAATTTATTCTTCCCGGTTGCCATGAACATCTATGGTAATATTTATTGACAAGTCAGTGCCCTCAAATATACTGACATTAGTTTCAACTTTCGAATTCAGTTTACCCTCAGGGTTGCGGAGGTCTGATGCCGGTCGCTCCGTGGAAAAACTGATATTCAGGTAAAACCAGTTGAACTAGTAATCGACCCCAAATAATCTTGGGATAAGGCTAGGTATGAAGAATTAAAACTCAACTAATTCCAGCTTCATATTCAATCGCATAAGTTTAAATATTTAAACCCGGGTTGAACTAAAAAATAACAAAAAGCAGATGAAATTTAAATGCATAAACACATTTCACGGCCACTCTTAAACCCCAAATCCGTCTGTCAAATGCACACTTATCATTCTTATCTATGTATTCTTCTGTTATCTGTGCGCATGTTTACTTTTTAAATGGAAATCTTAATATTTTTTTTTTTTTTTTTTTTTTTTATACATGAGCTACCAAAATGACTCTGCCCTGCCTGATGGAAAGCACCAGCAGAATCCAAGAGTGGTGGTCACCATCCTCAATGCAAACAAGGACAGTGCAGCATGGCGACCAGCACTATGGCGGCCTAGTGAGATGCTTTTTTACGCCCCGCTTAAAGGACCCGGGATCATAGTGGGACGGAAACACGTGCGCTGGCAGTGAGTTCCAGGCTTTGACCGCTCGGCAGAGGAAGGAAGAGCCGAATCGATGAGTGCGAGAGTGTATGTCTTCCACTCTGAAGCGGTGACTTCTGAGGCCAGCACGAGTTGTCCTGTAGAGGAAGGGAGAAGGGGGGACCAGTTGGAACAGCTCTTCAGAACACTCTCCATGGTAAAGGCGATAGAGGACTGCCATAGAGGCGATATCTCTACGCAACTGCAGAGGCTCAAGGGACTCGGTGGCCTGGGGACTGCCGACAATGCGAATGGCTCGCCGCTGCAACCGGTCGAGAGCGTCGAACAGATACTGCGCGGCTCCATCGCAAAGATGAGAACAGTACTCCACGCAGGAGCGAACCTGGGTCTTGTAAAGCAGACACAGATGCCCGGGCGAGAAGAACCGTCTCACCTTATTAAGGATTCCTAACTTCCGCGAGGCCGCCTTAGTGACACTCTCAACGTACTCGCGCGGGTTGAGGTCGCAGCAGATGTCCATGCCCAGGACACCGAGCCTGCCTCGTAATGGTAGTTGAGTGTTCTGAAAAGTCGGAAGGGGAAGGAATGGAGACTTTTTGGCAGAGAACGCGCACACCTGTGTTTTCTTGGCGCTAAACTCGACCAGATTCTCGCAGCCCCATTGTGAAATGCGGCCTAGAACATGGTCGAGCTGAGCGACAAGCTCCTGTCGATTTTTCTCTACATCTACCGGTTTTGCCGCAGGGCGCCCAATATATCGTCCATGAACTGTGCTGTCGTCTGCATAGCAATGAATGTTGCCAAGGTCTAACATGTCATTGATATGCAGAAGAAACAGCGTGGGCGACAGGACGGAACCCTGTGGTACTCCTGCGTTAATCGACTGAACGTCGGAGGCCGCGCCGTCACAAAGTACTCTGATGCGACGTTGGTGCAGGAATCCGGCAACCCAGTTGCAGAGTTTGGGGGGCAAGCCGAATGCCGGTAGCTTGGAGAGAAGCGAACGGTGCCAAACCCTATCAAAGGCCTTGGCCATGTCCAGGCTAATAGCCAAAGATTCCCCGTGCCTGTCAATAGCCTCACCCCAAAGGTGTGTGACATACGCTAGAAGATCACCCGTGGATCGGTTCGGCCTGAAACCATATTGACGATCATTAAGTAGGGTGTGATCCTCCAGGTAGTGGACCAGTTGCTTGTTTATGATCCGTTCGAATACTTTGCAGATAATGGAGGTGACAGCTATTGGGCGGTAGTTGGCCGGGTTGGAGCGGTCGCCTTTTTTGGGAATGGGTTGAATATTCGCCTCTCTCCAGGCCTCCGGAACAGTTCCCGAGGAATATGACAGGCGATACAGGCGCGTCAAAACCGGAGACAACTCTGGTGCACAGTTCTTAAGAACCACCGCCGGGATACCGTCGGGTCCACTGGCTTTCCGAACGTCGAGTGACCGAAGTTCCGCACGGACATCACTCAGCCGGATGCGAATATCCCGCATTGTTGCATCGCAGGCGGGAATGGTAGGCGGGTGCATGCCGCGGTCATCGACTCGGGAGTTAGCCGCAAAGAGATCGACAAGCAGTTTCGCTTTCTCCTGCGGCTGATGGGCAAGTGATCCGTCGGGATATTTAAGCGGTGGTAGCGTGGGCTGGCAGAAGTTGGACTGCACGGCTTTAGCCAATCGCCAGAACTTTCGGCTACCCGTAGGGTATGCGACGAGTTCGTGGCCAAGCCGCGCAATGCGCTGGGCATCCGCTGTGATGTAAGCCTTCTTGCATTCCCTAGTGGCTTTGTTGAACGCTGCTTTTAGTCGATCCACGTCGGGGTGGCCGTGAGCGCGGGCCCTGGTCCATGCGCGGTAGGCTGATTGCTTTTGGGCAACAGCATGGGCGCATTCGCGATTGAACCAGCGACGGGTTGTTGCGCCGGCGACCTCACTGTAGGGAATGTAGTATTCCATTCCGACAGTGACCTCGCCGGCCACAGCAACCGCACATTGCGACAGATCACTGTATTTAAAGCAGCGTTGTGCCCACGGGATAGATGCGAAGTAGTCCCGCATTCCATCCCAGTCTGCAGACGAGTAGTGCCATAACCGTCTTTTTGCTGCCACTGCTCGTGGGAGGGCAACAAGAGGCACAGTGGTGGACACCAGGCAGTGATCGGAGGATCCCAGAGGGGCGAGCACCGATACACTGTACTGCTCTGGGTGACTCGTCAGCAGAAGGTCCAGCAAGGAAGGCGCTTGACTCAGTATGTCTGGTATCCTGGTGGGCTGGAGTACCAACTGGGTGAGGTCATGCGTGAGAGCGAATGCGTGGACAGTCCGACCCGCGTGGTCAGTTCTGGAAGATCCCAACCAGGACTCATGGTGGGCGTTAAAGTCTCCCAGAAACACCAGTTCAGCGGTCGGGAACTGTTCCTGCGCTTTATCCACTGCCTGACTGAGATGTTCGAAAAGTTTAGTTGTCTCGTAGTCTCCAGAATGGGATCGGTATAGGCACACGTAGATTCGGCTCATGGAGCCGGTATCCACGTGTAGCCAAATAGTGGAGAAGGATGGGTCTTCAAGGCAACGTAATCGGCGACAACAAACATCCGCCCTGACGAAAAGACACACTCCAGCCTTAGCGAGGAAGCGCTCCTCAAGCACGTAGCCGGGGTAGAGAAGATATGTCGTGTCGGCAGGGCGGCGTATTTGTGTCTCCGTTAAGAAAAGCATGGCCGGCCGAGCCGTCTCAAGATGTTGGTGGACGGCATTGAGGTTTGCATGGAGTCCACGGATGTTAGTAAACTCCACCTCAAAAAGCGGGTTGGTGGGTGAATGGGGTGCCGCTGTTGAACGTTTATATCTTTTCTTTGCTGCCATGATTAAAATAGAGGGGGGGAAGTGGGAGCGTAAAAGGCGCGACAGTCATCGCGGCAGTGTAATACCGAGGCTCGGAATGCTGTATCGCCATACAATAGTGAGGCCTGACGGTGACCGAACCGTCGGACGGAAGGGCCCCCGTACCCTCCCGGAAGTGGTCGCCTGGTCCCACCGTCCGGTCACCAACCGGCACGACGAGCCACTCCGTGGATTATGCGCGACCTGACGGGGCAGCCTCCCAGGGTGGTTAGCCTTGGTTGGGCCCCTCTCTATGCCGCGGGCGGCCAGCGGCACCACCGTTTCTACGGGTCTCCCTGGCCGACGGTTCGATCCACATCACCCTCAACATAACTCTACGAACATTCACTGCTCGCACACTACTACGATAACTGTCACCCCTGCATCATTGGGCTCCGGTCTCGCACTCACCAGCGAAATACGACAGCTCTAAAACTGTCATTTTAGGCTGGTCTTCTGTGCGAGGGTAGTACCGCCCCGGTCGAGCCCGCCCATTCATGCTGAAATCAGCATAGCTCTACTACCTAATATACTTATATTACACTTATATATATATCTTAATATATATAAACTCTTCAGCTTTATATATTAGTATAGCTAAACTGCAATCCAGACACAAATGATCGTGTTTATCACACAATATTTATTATAGGTCAGACCCACGACCTCTTGTATCAGCATGGACCTAACCATTAAATCAAACCAATCCCTTGAAAGGAACAATTCAGAGAACAAATCACTTTAAACACGCATGCCCAAACTACAGCCATTGTATGCCAATTGAAATAATCAGTGAACACAATACTAGATATAGTATCTAATCTTTTATTACACGCCATGCCTTGGTTTAGTACAACCTTGAGTTTGAAGGTTTCACAACAATAACAAAACGTAATATAAGAAAAAAAAATCGACGGGTTGCACTCCGGGAGTGCCGGCAGAAGTGAAAACTTGAATATTAACGTTGTGCATTTTTGATATTTTGGAATGGTTAGAGAATAATTTTGTACGAATTGCTTTCATTATCAGTATAAAAGTACTATTATTTATGTGCTGGAATACAATATTCATTTATTGCGCTATCGTACACAAACATGACAATTTATATTACATAGGAGTACACACACGAACATTCGCGCAAGCGCCCTGCGCCGCCTGTCCTCTCTCCATCCGTCTTACGAATTTTCGATCAGGTCACGTGACCTGACGCGAGTTTATACATTTTTACCCATTCCAAAAAAGTACACAGCGCCGCTAAAGAAGTTTTCACTTCAATAAGAGGCATAAAAATGGCTATAAAATAAATAAATAACTTTTTCGGACATCTAACACAACGCCGTCTAGTCCCAAGCTAAGCAGAGCTCGTGTTATGGGTACTAGACAACTGATATAAATACTTACATATATTATTTTTTTTTTGTAAATACATACATATTATACATAGAAAACACCCAAACTCCGAAACAAATATTTGCAGATCATACAAACATTTGGTCCGACCCAGGAATCGAACCCGAGACCTCAAGTCGCATACGCTACCACTACGCCACCGAGGCAGTTACTTGTTATGTGGTTAATTTATACGCGGTAGAAGTAGGAGCGTGAGGTATACCATCCCCATCATCTAGATGGTTGGCAGTCCACAACTGTGCGATTTTCCCGAAACTTTCTGCCGCGCACAACAAAACTGTGGAATGAGCTGTCGCCTGCGGTGTTCCCGGACCAATACGACCTTCAAACCTTCAAGAAAAGAGCGTACTCCTTCCTAAAAGGCAGGCAACGCACTTGTAACGCCTCCGGTGTTGCGGGTGTCCATGGGCGGCGGTAATCGCTTACCACCAGGCGATACGTCTGCTCGTTTGCCCCCAATATAATAAAAAAAAAAACCAGCTAAATCTCTCTATAACCTTCTGAAAGACCTTGGCCTGTCGAGATACGCAGTAAGTTCTATTTTAGAACGAGTATCCAAGGCTGCACTAACAGGTTACTACCAAATTTGGCTAGGTAGGGCGGGAAACTCGAGCAGTGAAGGTGAGCGTTGATGCGCATCTCAAAGGGGGCCTCCGTTAACCTACACCTAGGTCGCAAGTCCTAGGAACTGCTCTGAGTTTCTCCCTCTGCCACACGATGGACCCGGCACCCGCACGGTGAGTCCATGGAGTGCCAAGAAGTTTGTCTCTAGAGGCACGAACGAATGAACGGGCTGGCTCGACCGGGCCGGTACTGGCCTCGCACAGAAAATCAACATAAAATGACAGCGTTCGTGCTGTCGTGTTTCGTTGGTGAGTGCGAGACCGGAGGCACATGCAGAACTTGCAGAAGCATCTCAATAGGCCGTACCACACCGATACAGGAAGACCATACCACAATCCCACCCCCCATCCTTCTCCCCATCCCCCAAAGGCCGACAACGCACTTGTGTCGCCTCTGGTGTTGCGGATGTCCATGAGCAGCGTTAATCGCTAACCATCAGGCGATAATTGTGCTCGTTCGTTCACTATTCCACACTCACACATCTAACACACAACGCCATCTAGTCCCAAGCTAAGCAGTGCTTGTGTTATGGGTACTAGACAACTGATATAAATACTTATATACTTTTTTTTTGTAAATACATATTAAACATAGAAAACACCCAAACTTCGAAACAAATATTTGCAGGTCATACAAACATTTGGTCCGACACGGGAATCGAACCCGAGACCACATGCTTAGCAGTCGCATACGCTACCACTACGCCACCGAGGCAGTTAAATATAGTAAATTCAAAAGTAACTCAGTCTGTGTGTTACACTTTCACGACTAAACCCCTGCACCATGGAGATACTCTGGTTCTTGAGGATGTATAAAGACTACTCTTTGTCGCGATAACCGTAATATGATAGAGCACTGGTTGTTCACGGTAGCAACACGCAGAACATGCTCTAAGATCAATGATGATACTACTATTATATAATACTAGCTGTTGCCTGCGGCTCCGCCCGCCTTTTTGTCGGTTTTTTCGCGGTCGCGGATATGTGACTGATGCAAAAATTAGATAAAAACAATCCTTGATGCGGATTATATATCATTCTAAAATTTCAGCTCGATCGGTGCAGAACTTTTTGAGTTTTTGAAGCGTACACAAACCAACATATCATTTTTATATATATAGACTAGCTGACCCACGCAACCTCGTTTACATCTCTTATTAATAATAATAATAATAAATATTCTGGACATCTAACACACAACGCCATCTAGTCCCAAGCTAAGCAGAGCTTGTGTTATGGGTACTAGACAACTGATATTATATATACTTATATACTTTTTTTTTGTAAATACATACATATTATACATAGGAAACACCCAAACTCCGAAACAAATATTTGCAGATCATACAAACATTTGGTCCGACCCGGGAATCGAACCCGAGACTTCTTGCTTAGCAGTCGCATACGCTACCACTACGCCACCGAGGCAGTAATCTTATTGCCTGTAGTGTAATATTTTCCCCGGTTTTTGTAACATTCTTCATTAGTGCTCCGCTCCTATTGGTCTTAGCGTGATGATATATAGCCTATAGCCTTCCTCGATAAATGGACTATGCAACACTGAAATAATTTTTCAAATCGGACCAGCGGTTCCTGAGATTCGCGTTCAAACAAACAAACTCTTCAGCTTTATATTATTAGAATAGTTTACCTGCAGCGTTTCCGCACAGCAAAATAAGGGTAATTTTAATACTGATGAAATAGGGTCTACTGTTATTATTTTTAATGTCAATTAAAAGTGACAACGTAAACTATATATCGGTCGTCCTCATTCACCTTCACAACGCATATGTGCGAAACGTGAAATGACAGTGTTTGACACTGACCTTTTGACATATGAACTTTGATAGCCGCAATTTACGAAACGGATAAGGTGCATAGATAAAATAGGACGGTGTTGCTCTTCCTTAAGTCGCATCACTAGTGTTTAATCGTTGCATAACTGCATGTAAAATGGAAATATTTGTCAGTGTTGCTAGTGTGATAAGACGGTTATTTTGGTATGTTTATAAAAGAGACGGAATATTCTTTTAAATTATCAATACTGTCTGCGTGATTTGTAGGCCTTATGGCTACGTGATAACCGAGTAAATTATTATTAATGGAGGACGGTTAACACTTATAATAACACTAGCTGACCCACACAACCTCGTTTGCGTCTTCTATTGCCCGTAGCGTGAAAATTTTCCCCCGTTTTGAAACAGTCTTCATTGGTAATCCGCTCCTATTAGTATTAGCGTGATGATATATAGCCTATAGCTTTCCTCGATAAATGGACTATCCAACACTGAAAGAATTTTTCAAATCGGACCAACGGTTCCTGAGATTAGCGCGTTCAAACAAACAAACACTTCAGCTTTATATATTAATATAGAGAAACCGTCTACTTATTGATCCCTAAAAGGTCACAAAAGACCCGTTTAAAATGGAATTTACACCAAGTTATGCGATTAATGTAGGTACGAAGGTTTAATATCTTCTCGTAATGGAATTCCATCGATTTTCATTAAGAAATTCTATCTGAGAAATGCGCGCCCTAAGTATTTCTGCCGAGAATATCTTGGTTTTTATTTTATTGAGAAATACAGGCGTTTTAGTATTGTGTCGATTAGAAAAAGAATTACTTTCTATTGTTTACTCGTTTGTATGTATGATAAAACATTCCTCTTCGGGATCGGCTCTATTTTTATGGAGTAGGTGATAAACGAGAAAACGTATCGCCTGATGGTAAGTGATTACCGCCGCCCATAGACACCCGCAACACCGGGGGCGTCATAGATGCTTTGACGGCCTTTGGGGGATGGGGAAAGGGATGGGGGCAGGGGTTGGGATATGGGCCTCTGGTATCCTCCATCACTCGGTGAAACACAGCGCAAGCGCAATTTCACACCGGTTTTCTGTGAGGCCGTGGTATCACTCCGGTCGAGCCGTGCCATGCCGAAGCGTGGCTCTCCCATGGTAGCTCTCTTTGTGTCACTGTGTGGCGCCCTGCTCATAGTAAACAGAATAATTGGTTTTTGGTTTAAATACAGGGTGTCTCAAAAGAATTTTTTTATTTATTTATTTATTTATTACTTTATGTACAAATACATGCATCGGCGGACTTAATGCCTAAGGCATTCTCTGCCAGTCGACCGATTGGGCGATGCAGAGAAAAAATGAGTTAGGTGCATTTATTGGAAATAAAATAAAGTAGTTATAAAATTATAGTGATTTTCATAATAACCACAATTAGTGTAAATAAACTACTAGTATATTGGAAGATACAAATATATACAGTAATACATACATAGACATACATATATACGACTTTATTTATACACATACACATATATTCATTATTATAGCACATAAATATATTGTTTGATGAACTAAGACCCGGTAGACTCCGCCAACTCAACCAGTAAAATCTGCTTTACTTTGGACTTAAAAATGTCACGGTTTCTGGCCATCCTGACCTCGAGAGGAAGCGCATTCCACAAGAGAACAGACTGAACGAATTTTATATTTGTTTAGCTTACTGCGTGAACGCTGCGTACTTGAGGGGTGCGGGGGTTATGTCAATTGGTAGCTTGGCTCTTGGGGATTCAGTCGCTATGGAGCGTTTCTCGGGAGCAGACCGCGCGTTGTGCGTGCGAGAGTTTTACAAGAACGGTGATTCGACAACTGTCGCGCGTAGAAAATTCTGCAGTATTCGAGGTTTTCGCCACTTAAATGATGCGCCAAGCCTTCCTCTCATTCGACATTGGGTTAAAAAGTTTGAAGAGACTGGATCAACGCTGGATAAATCAAAATCCGGGCGACCTAGGTCATCAAGAACGGTAGAAAACGTGGAGAGTGTTAATCAATCTGTACGTGACGACCCGAGCCTTTCAATTCGGAAGCGCGCGAGTGCTTTAAATGTGCATAGATCATCATTACATCGCATTATGCACAAAGATCTAAAGCTGCACCCCTACAAAATTCAATTGGTGCAAGAATTAAAGCCCCAAGATGCCGGTCAGAGGCTTAATTTCGTAAATCAGATGATTGAGCGATTTTCAACGTTTACCAACATTTTGTTTTCGGATGAAGCTCATTTTCATCTTAATGGCCACGTAAATAAGCAAAACTGCCGCTACTGGAGTTCAGCCAATCCGAAACGCAAACATCAGAAACCCCTACACTCGCCTAAAGTGACCGTATGGGCTGCCATGTCGGCGCGAGGAATTATCGGCCCTTACTTTTTTGAAGACGAAATGGGGCGTACAGTTACAGTGGATTCAGAGCGTTATGTGGAGATGTTAGACAACTTCTTGGTACCTGAACTGCAAAACTTTCCTGGCTATAACCAAAGAACATGGTTTCAACAGGACGGAGCAACTTCACACACGTCCAATATATCTCTGCCACGTGTTCGTGAAATTTTCTCAGGAAAATTGATCTCCCGGAGAGGTGACATAAATTGGCCTCCACGTAGCCCAGATTTAACCCCTATGGACTTTTTCCTATGAGGTTATCTTAAATCTAAAGTTTACGCCAATAAACCAACTTCACTGGCGCATTTGAAAGAAAATATCCGACACGAAATGGCAGCCATCCCTCACTCCACCTGTCGAGCAGTCATAAGTAATTTTACTGTTCGATTAAATGAGTGCCAACAACGTGAGGGTTTACATTTAGACGATATTATTTTTAAGAAATGAATTCCCAAAAAGTGTATTTTAACAATAAATAAACATTTTTTCTATATACCGCTTCCTTTTTTTTTAATCAATCCACTAAATATGAAATTTCTTTTGAGACACCTTGTATTACGGTCGGCTAACACCTGTCACCATTCAAGGGGCAATCCTTCACAGAGCATTTAATTAATAAACTATGGTGTCTATATAATGAAAATCTTTTGCAAATGAGGTTTTAATAGATGGTAGAGATATCTTGTAAGTGCGTTTAGACTTAACATCTTAATACAGTGGAGAATGTGTGATTGTTTTGGGAGTGATAATGCATGCATCAAAAATAAACAATTGCTTCACTCGCAGTACCTTTGCTTCGGCGTACAAATCGTTGGTGGGATAACGGTAGGATATTTCAAACATCATCTTTAGTAATGCTCGTTGAGCCCTTTCTAATCTTATTACTACAGTCCTAGCCACAAAACTCCAGATTTCGATACAGTAGCTTAAAATTGATTGGCATAGTGCGAAGTAAACTGTACTTATGGTTCGATGTGTTAGTGATGGTACAGACCGAGTTTCTCAGTAGTCTCATGATACCAATTAATTTTGTAACTCTAACAGCAGTGTGATTCATATGAGGCTGAAACGTAAGGCCATCATAAAAAGTAACTCCGAGATATTTAAAACATTAAGTATTTTTGAGGGCTAAATGGTGTGTGGGAGTGTAGGTAAACTTGGATAGGGTTCTTAGGTCGAAAAGCGGCTGTTTTATGGAAAAAATGCAGTTTGTCTTGCTTGCATTTGCCTCACTTGCATTTGCTCTAAATAGAGTGAGCAGGTTCCTCTGCAGTCAGTCCCTTTATTGAATCATTTAATTTCTTTTATATATTGACATCTCATTCATTCAAATTGGTTCAGTAGTTTAGGCGTGTGATTCTCACGTGCTAGTTCATGACCTGTATGACTGGAATTATTTATTTTTAATACTCATTATAGTTAACGATATATTATTATATTTGCTATCCGATAAAATTAAAAAGAAGCGTTATTAGGTACCGATAAAGAGGACGCCTGATCAAAAAGGCATTTAAAGCAAGAGATAGTGTGTTGCTATATGAATATTATCAGGCGTCTGCATATTACGTTTGGAGAAAAATATTGGTAACTTACCATTACTTTTACTCAAACGTTATATCGTTATCAGTTATTCATTTTTTATTTAAGATTTAATATCTTAATTATTTAAAGAGGGCAATAATATTGCAAACAAATATTTAGGGGAAATATTTTGGCGATGATAATAGAAATCACAGGATAGCAAAACGAACAAGAAAAGTTTAAAGTTATAACCCGACATCGTAAAAACTTTTAATAAAATTTAGATAGGCTATCTAGCTTGTCACCCGAGCCATAATAGGGAATATGCATGTTTTTTTTATTTCATAATCTGATCATTTATGTCTCTGTAACATAGAAAAAAATATATATCTTGCTTGAAAATAGTCAAACTAATGTGAATCAAAATGAAATTTAAAACACTAACTAAATTTGAGCTATTCTAACACCGCCATTTTTGCGCGCGCTTCTGACAGGCCCAATGACGTCATTGTCATTTTGTGTTTGTTTATTATTCAGTGTTTCAGTTAGTTTAAATACTTATTTACAGTTTTAATTGCTATAAAAATCATGGAAGAAGTTAATTTTTCTCACAAACACTACTAACACAATAGGAATTTCGACGCCGATAATAACGATGAAGTTACCATCGACGTCACATTTCATTTCGACCAATAGTGACACTTTTAGTAACTTTGAATTTTTGTCCTTTAATTTTCACTATTTATTCAATATTTTCTGGGTTTAAATAATCACTAAATAAAAAAATACGATGTAAATATATTGCAAAGACAACAAAGAATCTATAAAAAAATTATTAAGACAAATAATTTATTTATGCATATTCCCTAATCAGTGCTGGATTAACCCTTAAGCAAATTAAGCAATTGCTTAGGGCATCACGTCTTGGGGGGTCACCAGCACCAGAAACAGCAAAAAAGCTCGATGCTTAATCAATATTGTACATGGAGTCAGATATGCTAAGAACGTTGGACTTAAAAACTATTTTCCGCGAATTTAATGCCCGAAAAAGTCGCAAATCGTAAATAAATACCAATTTTTGAAAAATGCTTTGGTTTTTATTGTATGTAATACCTTCTCCACATATGTCTTTCGACCTTCATACATATTCTAAGGTACGTAATTTATGATACTAGTTTACTTATGGATAGGGGGGCCCCAGAGGCGTGGATTGCTTAGGGCATCAAGTAGTCTTAATCCGGCACTGTCCCTAATACGATTCTCCGCTACGGTGGAACATACTAACATACATAGGCTACTAAAACTGTAATAGTTTTAGTATAGTCTAGTAGTATAGTCCTAGTCATATCATAAAAAAAATATCTTAAACAAACAAACACTTTCTTTTTTCAGTTTCCAACATGTCTGAACAACAGGAGGTCCGTTCTTCGTCGAGTGAGAGTGAGAACTTTGAGAAGATTGAGTCGGAAGAAGTTGGTCGAGATGAAGAAGTAAGTACTTTCTCCATCTTTACTTGTAGAAATGTTTCACATACTTTCCACCAATTGTCAGCATAGCTGCGAGGTACAGACCTCCACAGGTCAGCAACCGACACAATTTTTTTTGCCCTTAGCTTAAGCTTCGTCCACGCCCAAATAATTTCAATTGGATTAGCATCAGGGGACTGTGAGGGCCAATCTAACACGTTTGTACTATGTTCTGCTATCCAAGGTGTAGAGCCGGCTTCGGTGTTTAGGATCAATATCTTCCTGCAACATCCAGAAATCATGTTGGTGTGGAAACATCTTCTTAGCCGACGGCAGTAATGCTTTATTGTAAATTTTCGACTGGATCAAATAAAATGGGACCACAAATAAAGCACCTACTTCCAAAAAAAAAAATAATCATCAAAATCGGTTCACCCAGTCGAAAGTTATGAGGTAACAAACATAAAAAGACAGTCGAATTGATAACCTCCTCCTTTTTTGAAGTCGGTTAAAAATATGCCGGTCACGTTCTCGTCCAACACACTGTATGTACCGTGTAATACACGGCGTGTATATACAAACATTTGCATTTAGTAAAAACGGGTTGTTTTAATATACAAACAGACACTTCAATTTTATTTTGTATTGTAGTATAGATGGGGCTAAAAATTCGAAAAACAATCAGTCAAAACGCTGTTACTTTTTGTCTTCTTCCAGAAATCTAGCGCTGGTTTCACTGTTGGCGGTGAATCAGAACAAGAAAATCCCGATGAAGGTCCAGCTCACGAGGGAGGGGATTTTTTCCCAAATGCCCCTCTTCCAAACATCAGAAAAGTACTCACTATAGCACAGCAGCTCGCTCTAGCGGAGAAGAGGAGTAAACTTAGGTAAGTTGCTTTCTTCTAAGAATAACAGATGGCTCTGTTAACAATATTTTTGACTTTAGGGTATTTCTATACTGGCTATATTGTACCTAGTGTTTTCTACGTATGGATCCCCATTTTAGGCCTTCATTCCAACGGGATTTGTGGCGGGGAGGTGTGTTTTTAATCGAATCGACTGCTCTGCGTCTGAAAAAGAGGGATATACTTATGTATTTACTACGTTAACCTTGACGAGTTTACTGCTGTTTTTATTGCATACGACCTCATTTTCAAACAACTGCATCATGCCAGGAGGCTTTGAATAACTCATAGATACCTAAATGGTCTAGGGAGGGCGCAGTCGATTTTTAGACCAGGGGGAGGGGGCATTGATCAAAGCATTGAGTAATAAAATCTCGCAACAACTCCAACACAAGAACTGTCACGGTATGCTCTGAATAGACCATCTGTAACCGTGGGAGAGCCATGCTTCGGCATGAATGGGCGGGCTCGACTGGAGTGATACCACGGCCTCACAGAAAATCGGTGTGAAACAGCGCCTGCGCTGTGTTTCACCGAGTGTGTGAGGATACCGGAGGCCCGTACTCCAACCCCTTCCCCCATCCTCCTTTAGTTCAAGCCCCATATGGAACAACACTGTTATCCACAAATATTATTATTATAAGTGTAGGCACACAGTATTATATTTTAGCTGAGTAAGCTTTGGCCACTCGTTTGTAAGGACGGGCAACGCCAGTTGCCTTGCGTCGCGCCAACCCTACACATCGAGTGTAGATACCTTGTACATAGATAAATATTTTCAGTTTAAATTCACTCCGTGTTTTATATCTCAGTCCCGGCTAGGAACATTGCAAAAGTGCTAATTAACTACATACAATCTTATTGACTTTATTCGCATTCATAGCCACATAAATAGTAACATTCCATTACTGCGAAATTGGTGACCCCGACGTGATTTAAACACGCAACCTTCTGATGGATGTTTTTTGAAGTGAAAACTTCTTTAGCGGCGCTGTGTACTTTTTTGGAATGGGTAAAAATGTATAAACTCGCGTCAGGTCACGTAACCTGATCGAAAATTCGTAAGACGGATGGAGAGAGGACAGGCGGCGCAGGGCGCTTGCGCGAATGTTCGTGTGTGTACTCGTATGTAATATAAATTGTCATGTTCGTGTACGGTAGCGCAATAAATGAATATTGTATTCCGCCACATAAATAATAGTACTTTTATACTGATAATGAAAGCAATTCGTACAAAATTATTCTCTAACCATTCCAAAATATCAAAAATGCACAACGTTAATATTCAAGTTTTCACTTCTGCCGGCACTCCCGGAGTGCAACCCGTCGATTTTTTTTTTTTGGCTATGGCAATTTGTGCCGATGTCGACAATTCTGCCAATGACATATGATGAAGAGAATGCGTGTGTTAATAAAGAACACAATGAAAATAGCAAAAAGGGGGAAGAAGGAAATAGGTTAAAGCTTTATGGAATTACAGCGTATAAAGATAGATAGGTTAAAAGAGAAGAGAAGTTACTAGGGGAGGGGATCTTCAAGTTTCTTAAAAAGCCATATAAGTCCAGAGACGCTGATGGATGTTCTTTGTATTCGTCTCATGTAAAGTTTCCCACGACGTAGGATTATTCCTAGTGGGGAAGTTGACTTTAAATGAAAAAAAGATAATTATCGTATCAATAATGTCAGTCGAAGTTCTGTAATCAGGATGAGATACGAGTAATGTATTTGTTCGTAGACGCCGGCCGGCGTTCATACTGCTAGCTAAGGTTGGATCGAAGAGGCAGTGTGATTTCAGAGGATAGTCAGCGGATTATCATTTGCTTCAGGCCAGATTATCAAAGCCCATATATAAATAATTAATTCCATAAATATGATAAGTATATATGACCAATGTACCTAATAAATAAATGTGTTATTTTAATAACAATTACGAGTTGTTTATTTGTGTTGTTACAAAATATGTGTCCGTGTAATAATACATTAAGAATACGGAGTATTGCCATCCTTATTCATCCCGTGGGTGTCGAAAGTGGGAACAAACTTCACAGGACAATAGCACTGCGAAGAATAAATAAATAAATATTCCGGACATCTAACACACAACGCCATCTAGTCCCAAGCTAAGCAGAGCTTGTGTTATGGGTACTAGACAACTGATATAAATACTTATATACTTTTTTGTAAATACATACATATTATACATAGAAAACACATAAACTCCGAAACAAATATTTGCAGATCGACCTCAGGGTTAGCAGTCGCATACGCTACCACTACGCCACCGAGGCAGTAAAAATATTAGTAGTTGAGGAGCTATTAGGGAACAGATGAATATACATATATAGTCTGTAAAAATCATAAACCTCCTTAGGCTTTGCCGTATTCGGGTAAAAACGTCTTTTGTTTTCTTAAGTATTTGGTACAGAGGTCAACACCGGTCGGCCTTGAAGCCTTACATGACAAAAACTCAAGTTTTGAATAATTATAAGTTACATTTTATCATACGTACTCGTACCTACGCATTTACTAACACTTTTAATTCCGAAGGTGTTGACAGAGATATACTAAACAAAAAGACAATGTTTTATATCGCACAACCAACCCCTCTCTCCTTCCCTCTCTCCATCCCTCTCCCCATCCCCCAAAGGCTGCCGGAAATGCACTTTTTTTCTTTTTTAGTTAATATTCCGGACATCTTACACACAACGCCATCTAGTCCCAAGCTAAGCAGTGCTTGTATTATGGGTACTAGACAACTGATATAAATACTTATATACTTTTTTTTTGTAAATACATACATATTATACATAGAAAACACCCAAACTCATATTTGTATTGTTGTGTCACACAATGACACACGAGAATTTAGGCATTAACGATTTCAGAAAGAGAAACGCTTGCAACTTGACAAGGAGGGCTGGTTTAATTACTTTTTTTTTTTTATAAAGACACCTCACGCCTTAGGAATAAACATCCTGTGTCTTGGGGGACTTTACAAACATACATGAAACGGACACAAAGAACATCCAGACTCGGGACAACAATTCGTGGATCACACAAAGTGTTGTACCGCGTGGGATTTGAACCCAAGAACACTTGGCGCCAACAAATTATTAAGCGTAATACAGTCTGTTGCTCTAGCTAGTGGTTGGTGACTTTAACTGCTAAGCCAGAGGTCGTGGGTTCTTTTCCCATCCAGTACAAATAACTATGTGATAGGTACGATCATTCGTTATATCTCCGGGTGTAAGTTATGGAACACTAAAAATGTAATCTCTTTTCCTTAATTATTTGACTTAACCAATATGTCATTCGGATTCTTTGACATTTCAAAGTTCAAATACTAACCGATTGTCATTGAATTAATCACAGATAAATGAATACAAATAAATATAATTGAAATGTCAGTTTGTAACAATCAATTTTTAAATTTTTTATCCTTTTGTATGTGTATATTCTGGCTAATCTCTGCTACACCGATTTCTATAGGATTTTCACTGTCAGACAGCTGATGATACTTGAAGTAACTTATTTAGACTAGTTTCACTCCGTGGCGTTCCGCGCTATCTGTTATTGTTAAGTACAGAAACAACCTTTGGGCTCCAGTGACGATGAATAACATCAAAACAAAACGTAACTAACTAGTTATCAAGTTGCATTAAACGTTTTATTACATAATCGGTCACGGACAGCCATTGCTGTGACGTAATACGATTTCGCGCCAAGGAAGCCTTCAGTGAGTTCTCGACTGTGTTGATGACAGACCGTTGCTTACGGATTTAGTTAATCTGTGAATTCGAAATTCAAACATCGCGGTATTTACTTAGTGCTCAAGTGGATCTGTGAAGTGTTTTTCGCGGCATTTTTTGTTTAAATATTTGAAGTTTTGTTTCGTTGGATTATTTTTTGTTGGGTTTGAATATTACTGTTTTTATTTTACTAAAATATTAAAGAATTTCGTATTTTTATAATTTAGAATTAGCATTCTATTTTCATGTTTATAAACATTTCGCACAATACATATTATATATGTCCTACTTAATATTAATTTATCTGTGCGGTTAGTTATTTTTTTGGTGAAAATTAGTGTGCATTAACTTTATTTTTAAGCCATATGTCTAGAATTACCTAAAAAGTTTTCAAATTATGTTTATAGCAAACAGAAACCTACATAATCATAAACTAACAAAAAAACAAAAAAAAGTTTTTATCTCTAATGTTCTTTTTTTAAACTCACTAAATATTTAAGAAGTTTCGGTTTTTGATTACTATTAATGTTATTTTTTAAATAATAATTTATAAGACAAGTTCACAGACTATTTGTTAGTATTTTAATACAAATTTATTTTGGCTAATTTTATATTCGTCAATTTTTTTTGACATGTGTGGAAGAGAATTTCTTTAATCAATTAAGTACCTAAAGTCTAAACACACAAAAGTCAGAGGGATCATTATCTAGGTATTCATTTAAGTTGTTTTTATTTTACTACGTTTTTTTTTATTCTTTTTTTTTTGGAACTTTTACGCACAGTTTATGGCCAGTACTAGGTATTCTCGTCAAAAAAAAAACTATGTTTGAAAAACGTTTTTAAATTGAGATTATGATGCCTTTATTTCTCGGGAAAACGTCATTGAGAGTCGAAACAAACTTGTGTCTGAAGTTGAGACCGCCTTGAAAAGGGTCTCAAATTGGGGTAGACTTAATTTGGTCCAATTCAACCCGACAAAGACACAAATTTGCGCGTTCACCGCAAAAAAACTCCCGTGGGTCGTATGTCCTCGTTTTGAAGACACTCCCCTATCTGCCTCAGCCAATATTGGGATACTCGGTCTCGACGTATCGAGCGAAGTCCAGTTTCGTGGCCATTTGGAGGGTAAGGCCAAATTGACCTCAAAAAAGCTAGGTATGCTCAACAGATCGAGGCGGTATTTCACTCCGGCCCACCGCCTTCGGCTTTACAAAGCGCAGGTTCGGCCTCATATGGAATACTGTCCTCATCTTTGGGCAGGGGCACCCCAATACCAGCTCCTCCCTCTGGACCGCATTCAGCGGAGGGCGACTCGTATCGTCGATTGCCGGGATCTTTCAATTCGGCTAGATTCTCTGGCGCTGCGTAGAGATGTGGCTTCACTGTGCATCTTCTACCGCATTTACCATGGGGAGTGCTCCGAGGAATTGTTCGGATTGATCTCTGCCGCATCTTTCCGCCATCGTCCTACGCGACAGAAATTTCATCCCCATCATCTAGATGGTTGGCAGTCCACAACTGTGCGATTTTCCCGAAATTTTCTGCCACGCACAGCAAAACTGTGGAATGAGCGGTCGCCTGCGGTGTTCCCGGACCGATACGACCTTCAAACCTTCAAGAAAAGAGCGTACTCCTTCCTAAAAGGCCGGCAACGCACTTGTGACGCCTCTGGTGTTGCGGGTGTCCATGGGCGGCGGTAATCGCTTACCATCAGGTGATACGTCTGCTCGTTTGCCCCCTATACAATAAAAAAAAAAAAAAACCTAGTACAATAATAGAGATTTAATAAGTGTCAATTTAAATTATCGATTACACGCCAAATCATTTCGAGGCGTATCAACACAGTCATGTCATGACACAATATGTAATAATTACTTAAATATATCATTGTAAACAAACAAAAATCAGTATATCGTCACGGTTCCGTTTATTATTTATTTAAATAGTTATTTTCTATGTATCTATACAAATAAATAAAATTCAAGTGTCTGTTTCAAATTTCAAATGAACAACGTTTCACTAAATGCATTTAAAAGAAGGAATACCTAAGGTATTTATATAAAAAAATAAGGTTTAATAATATGGATGACTGAGCATTGCTCGGTATTTTTTTTTTGGTAATTTTTTTAAATATGAATGGATTTATTGCCCCCGAAACCTCTTTTTTTTGTTGACGAGGTGGAAAATCCCTTCGGATTTCCGGCTTCTCGCGGTACGACAATAACCGCGGGCAACGCCGCGAGGCGAAGCTAGTATCATTATAAATTGTAGCCTATGTGTTATTCTGATGTATAAGCTATATTATTGTAAAGTTTTATCAAAATCCATTCAGTAGTTTTTGCGTGAAAATACAACAAACATACTCACTTACATACTTACAAACTTTCGCGTTTATAATATTAGTAGGATATTTTATTGGTATTTTAACTATTTTGTCTATTGACTCAATCTACGTCATGTTACGGTAGGACGTTAAAAATTTTTTTTTTAAAGTTAAATCTTCTTGAAATCTTTAGACGTGTTGAGCACTGTTTGGGTGAAGTGTGAACAAAAATCATGGAACCCACGTCATCGTCACCGAACGCGAGCTATCTTTTTTTTTACTTCATATTATCAGGCATTTTATTTAAAGAGCAAAGAGGCTCATTTGAGGTGAGGTTTAATTAACTATTTGTCTATAGTTTTGACTTTTCACTTCTGTACGCAGTCCTCATGACAGCTTTGTTGGAGATCGTTTTTTGTTTTTTCGAAAGACGGTCCCAATTTCATGTCATCCACATTTTATATAATTTTTGACCACGCAACCTCGTTTGCGTCTTATTGTGAAAATTGCGTGAAAATTTTCCACCGTTTTTGAAACATTCTTCATTAGTGCTCCGCTCCTATTAGTAGTAGCGTCATGATATATAGCCTATAGCCTTCCTCGATAAATGGACTATCCAACACCGAAATAATTTTTTAAATCGGACCAGCGGTTCCGGTGAGATTAGCGCGTTCAAACAAACAAACTCTTCAGCTTTATTATTGGTATAGATTTTATCACGACGAAGACTCGAAGACTTGATAATAAAAAAACTCGTCAAACTTTTAAGCACATGTTGCGGAAACATTTCACAACAATATTAACACCTCAATCCTAATTTTATCCTCTCCACAACAAAATATATAATATTTAGTGTATGTATGTATGTATGTGTGTATATGTATGTATATATGTCTATATGTATGTATACGTGTGTGTGTATGTAAATACTTAATTATTATGTAATTTAATATACATTTCCGATCAATGTGCATCTACCATTCTTGGCTCTGCATCACCCTAAGGTCGACTGGGAGAAAATGCCTACGGCATTAAGTCCGCCTGTGCACCAATTATGCATGAAGTCTTAAATAAATAAATAAATAAATAATTGAAGACTATAAATACTTGACATTGGCAGAAATAGCTGATCCGAGTGATCCGGCTGGTTGCCATTTCATGAAAAGAAAAAGAAGACTGCTTTGTAATTGTTTTACCAATTTTCCTACTTCACAGTGTCGCTAGAACGTCATTTGGTCAGTTTCTTTGAATAAGGTGATTACGTATTATTCCGGTTTTAATGTCATTTATCCAAAAACAAGTAGGTACAGTCGCAATCAGAAATGCAGTTAACTATACTATATACGAGTATCTTTCTCGGTCTTGTATAACATAGACTTTGTATTTTCAACCTTAAAATCATAAGCAGAAGGTTTAGTTACTTCTGTATTGGAATATGACTCGATAAATTTCCAAAATGATCACCTACGGTCTGTATTACAACATTATAACTGGTTTCATTCATTAAGATACGTCACCAAAGGTTTATTTATTAAATAGCTGACCCTCTCAACCTCGTTAACGTCCACTATTGCCCGTAGCGTAATAATTTTCCCCCGTTTTTTAAACATTCTTCATTGGTGCTCCGCTCCTACTGATCTTAGCGTGATGATATATAGCCTATAGCATTCCTCGATAAATGGACTATCCAACACTAAAAGAATTTTTCAAATCGGCCCAGCGGTTTCTGAGATTAGCTCGTTCAAACAAACAAACTTTTCAGCTTTATAATATTAGTATGGACTAGCTGAACCCCGCGGTTATTGTCGTATCGTGGGTAACGCCGCGGGGCGAAGCTAGTCTAAAAAAATGTAATCCTAAGTTACTCCTTGTACCATTAGCTACCTATCAGTGAAAGTCCCGTCCAACAAACAGACAGACAGACAGACAGACAAAAATTTAAAAAATATATATTTTGGTATGTGCACCGTATATACATTCATATGCATGTAGTAGAAAGCGGTTATTTTAATATTACAAACAGACACTCCAGTTTTATTTATTTCGATAGATGTAGGCAATTAAGGATACCTAAATAATTTAAGATACATGCTAAGGTTAATTGAGACCGATTTTCCCTATTTTTGTCTGTTTGGAAGTCCCCCCGGATACCATGTACTGGTAATCATCGCCGGAGAGAGAGATTAGGTGTACTGTTACGGGGTGGGTCTAGAAGTTCTTTAAAAAGAAACAATTTTAATTGAGACTGAAATATTATTTAATTAAAAATCAATAGAATTACATAAATACCTAGTGCCCTCAACGAAATCGGAAATAAGTCTGATGTCATATATTAAAATATCGTTTATAATGAATTGCGTCGCTTACGTCAATGCAAACGATGCAGTTTTGTTTTATATGGAATGTCGGGGTTGCGACATCGTAACATCCCCCCCGTTAAGATTGATCATTACAGATTAAGTAAAGATCAATGTATTGACTTAAAACAGAGATCGCCGTGGGCTACAGAAATGGATAATCACTACAACTTAATTTTATACTTATCTACTTAACTTTAAAACGTTTAAAAGATTTTACAATTAAAAAAAATATATATATTAAAAGTATTCATATCATAGACCGTTTAACTAGCAGTAAGTCGATGTTTCACATAACATTATTTAACATTACATAATTGTATTTCTTTTCAAATTAGGTAAGGATTTTACAGATGAGCGAAGATCATCTTCCTCTGAGGAGTCGGATGTATGATGTTGTGACTGTCGGACTACTATGTCCTGAGTTTTTTGACTCTTTGTTTTATTATTATAATTTTTGTTGTATATAGTGACGCAGCAGCCTGAATGTTTACTACAGACATATCGTCTACTTTTAAATAAAATGTATAATAGAACGACTGTAGTGATAACATAAGTTAATGATAAATAATGAGTAGAATATCTTTCTAAATGAGAAGGCCCTTCAATTTTCCTTATCTGGTTTTCAAATTCATCTAATTGTGTACTGGCTTTAACTAAGGAATCCAGATTATTAAATTCATTTAATTTTATTAGAGGAACCTGATTGATGGTTTTATTTAAATGTCTGGTATCGCAACAATCGGTTACAATATTAAAATTCGAGATTGAACTGGTAGTATTTGAAGTGAAACTGTCGGCTGGAGTAAAAGTTAAAGTCTTATAAAAAGCAGAACATGATTTTGGTACATGCATTATTCCTGAACCAAACAAGATTTCGTCGGTGTTACTGGTGGCTTTGTCACATACGAAATGACATTTTCCTGGTTCAGATTGCACGAATATCCATCGATTGTTGGTAATTTTTTGGAACAAATCCACTGAACCCCGAAGAACTCTTGTTTCGCAAGACTTTGGTAACTTAGAGATAACTTCTGTAAGCAACGTAGTTTCGCACGTAGGATTTGCGATAGTCGAGTAAACGTTACCGAGAACACACACATAGCACTGGTCTTTTATGATTTTGCACTCACTCACACTATTGAGTTGTGAGTAAAACAGCCTATCCGAAGTTATTGCCAAATATTGTTTACTCGGTGCGACAAGAAGATAAGTGTCTGGTGCAGAAACGTCGAATGGGACAGGAAACGGGATGTTATGGTAAAGGTTATAAATCTGAGGAAGAACCAGCGGTATTTTTACAACTATAACAAGCTTACTGTCATGGTAATAACATACAATGTCACATATATTAATTATATCATTTATGTTATGTAATGATAAACGAATAGGTAGTTCGGAATGCTTAGGCAAATAGTTGACGTGTAACTCGAGCTCCTTGTATAACTGTATGGGACTGAGTACTGTCGGGTGCAGTACGTTTATTTTACTAAACAATATGGCATTGTTTATATCGTCTATATCAAAGGACAGCGTTATGACAATGCTTTCTATTGAAGTTAACATAAGAGACAAATGAGATCTTATTTCAAGCTTGTCGTTGGTGTTTATTAATTTTTCAAAGGTTTTTTTTTTTTTTTTTTTCAATAACAAACATATTTTGATTTAGACGATACTCATTTTCTTTGACCTTTGACATAGTATTGTTAAAAGTAGAAATAGTAGACTTAATAACGTGAATGTTATAGCGCATAAGTACTGTTAACTGTTTTTCGTCCGACTGTACTTTATTAATAGCGTCCGTGAACTTGTTTGCATCATCAGAATCTAAAGTGCCGAAGAACGTTTTTAATAGGGAGCCACCGGCGTCAAATAGCCCGCGTTTTGAGCGTTTTGTTTCTTTTACATTTACTAAATAGGAGATAGAAGAGAACTTTTTAATATTATTGCTATGTTGAGTCCTTAATGCATTTAAGGAATTTAAGCAATCATCTTTTACTTTAGGAGACTGTGTTGAATCGCAATTTTTAGAAACTCTTTCTAACAAAAATTCGACATTTTCTATATGTGGTTGAATATAAAGAAATAGCTCAAATCTATATAGGTGATAACGTTCCAGTAATCATTTGTAAACTTTAAATCTAGTAACTTATCGAAATATAACCGGGAAACTGCTGACATTAACCTGTAACCAATAGAATGGAGACATGTTTACACTAGACGGAGGCGGGTTTAATTTCGTCATAATGATGGATACGTAAATACAAATGTGTGTAGATATGTTTGTCATTGGAAGTACTTTGTAATGTACATATAAAGTTCTCGTTCTAAGGTCATTATGTCGGGCGAGTTGTCATCGAACTTAGAAAGTTGCATGACTCTGGGCTCTTGTTTGGGGCTGGCTACCCGTGTGACCCTTGGATGTAAAAGAATGGACACTTGTTTGGGGCTGGTTACCCGTGTGGTCCTGGGAGTTAAAAGGATGGACACTTGTTTGGGGCTGGTTACCCGTGTGGTCCTTGGATTTAGAAGGATGGACACTTGTTTGGGGCTGGTTACCCGTGTGGACCTTGGATTTAGAAGGATGGACACTTGTTTGGGGCTGGTTACCCGTGTGGTCCTTGGATTTAGAAGGATGGACACTTGTTTGGGGCTGGTTACCCGTGTGGTCCTTGGATTTAGAAGGATGGACACTTGTTTGGGGCTGGTTACCCGTGTGGTCCTTGGATTTAGAAGGATGGACACTTGTTTGGGGCTGGTTACCCGTGTGGTCCTTGGATTTAGAAGGTTGGACACTTGTTTGGGGCTGGTTACCCGTGTGGTCCTTGGATTTAGAAGGATGGACACTTGTTTGGGGCTGGTTACCCGTGTGGTCCTTGGATTTAGAAGGTTGGACACTTGTTTGGGGCTGGTTACCCGTGTGGTCCTTGGATTTAGAAGGATGGACACTTGTTTGGGGCTGGTTACCCGTGTGGTCCTTGGATTTAGAACGATGGACACTTGTTTGGGGCTGGTTACCCGTGTGGTCCTTGGAAATAGTATTTTGGTATTTGGGTGATGAAACAGTGTTAAAACCATTTTTCGATTCTGATGTAGAAGGAATAAGACGTTCATTGCCAATGGGATTTTTATCCGAAATAGAAGACAATGTCACGTTGTCACCGTTAACAATAAATAAATAAATAAACATTCCGGACATCTAACACACAACGCCATCTAGTCCCAAGCTAAGCAGAGCTTGTGTTATGGGTACTAGACAACTGATATAAATACATATATACTTTTTTTTTTTGTTAATACATACATATTATACATAGAAAACACCCAAACTCCGAAACAAATATTTGTAGATCACACAAACATTTGGTCCGACCCGGAAATCGAACCCGAGACCTCAAGAACAGCAGTCGCATACGCTACCACTGCGCCACAGAGGCAGTCAATGGGCACTTTAGCCGAAATAGAAGATAACGATGACGTATTCAGTGGAAATAGAATTAGATTTAGCATTTCGTAGACTGTACTTAGAAATTGGCTTATTTGATTTAGAAACAGTGGATTTAGATATTGAAGTAGTAGGGCTGGTACCTAAGGTATGGGATTTGCGTTGGTACCGATGCGCAAACCCAACATTTAGTTTAAACAATCACCATTTTCTTTTTCTTGTACTTGTGGAGGCAATGATGTCTCGGAAGTCGATTCTATACAATTTTGTTGATATGCTCTTGAACCACTAGGATAGTTATTATTGAAGGGTCGTGAATTATTATACTGTCGTTTCCTGCATTGTGAAATATCATGGCCTATGTTTTTGCAATATCTACACGTAATTGTTGTGTTAGCATTTTGAGACTTGTAATGAAAATTATTAGTATGTGGCTGTGAATGAACTCGAAGTTGCGAGCGTTGCATATCACGTTTCAATTTGCTGTAGCATTCCGATTCTACATGACCCATTTTATTGCAATTTTTACAATATTTAGATATGACAGAAGTATTTTTGGCTAAATTTAGGATCTAAAATTCAATAATAAGAAACAGATTTAATGCAGAACGCGGATATGGCAATAACTAGGGATAAAAATATTTTACTCACAGTAAAATCGCGTACTGGACGAGCATCGTTGGTTGACAGGATTCTTCACAGGAACGGCGTCGGTAGAGATGTCGTTGGCGGCGGTACGAATGGCAGCTCGTTTTCAGCGACGGGACTGCCTTGCAAGTGGCGCAAGACTTTCTGTCGCAGGCAATTGCGACTGGATGCAGCGGAATACGACAAAGTGCAGTAGGGCACTGCGGGATACAGTGGGACGAGTCTTCTGATGTTGTGTGGTACAGGAGCAGCGAGATACGGCGAGATATTTGATGGATTCTTGAGTCGGAGATGTATTACAACGATTGTTTTTGTCAGGAAAGCAAATAGAATTGAGATACGGTTTAGAAAATGGGCACTGGTTATCTTAATCGGAATTTTGGGCACACGTTTATTTTCACGCAAATCTTACCCAAATATCCCACTTCTGACACCACTGTTACGGGGTGGGTCTAGAAGTTCTTTAAAAAGAAACAATTTTAATTGAGACTGAAATATTATTTAATTAAAAATCAATAGAATTACATAAATACCTAGTGCCCTCAACGAAATCGGAAATAAGTCTGATGTCATATATTAAAATATCGTTTATAATGAATTGCGTCGCTTACGTCAATGCAAACGATGCAGTTTTGTTTTATATGGAATGTCGGGGTTGCGACATCGTAACAGTACCCTAGAAAGGGGGCGTCCATAAATTACGTGAGGTGTTTTTTAAAATTTTCTGCAATGGTGAGATGTCGTGAGATTTTATTCAACCCCCTCCCCCATCCCCCAATCTCACGTGAGATTTTTCAAAATGTGAGTTTCTTACGTAAACGCATTGGATTGTTATTGTAAAAAGAAAAAAACGAATTTGCTTCGTGCTTTTATTTACGAATAGTTAAGACTAGTAATCAATATTGCTGGATTAAATGGACCAAAATAGTATAATTTTTTTTTGTTTCAATCAGAAAAAAATTGCGTGATATTTGCCGAGACCCCCCCTCTCTCCAACGTAAGATTAGATAAGATTTGACTCGACCCCCTCCCCTCCTTAAACACCTCACGTAATTTATGGACGCACCCAAAGGAAATACCACCTGAGTGGGAACCATGTTAATGAGCAAGAATTGAGTGTACATTAATAATACAAAGCCGGTTTCGTCGTCTCTATTTGATGAGCGGGAAGCGTAGGAGCTGGGGGTGTTAGAACCCGCACTTGTTCATTAAAGTTTTTTTTTTATTGGATATGCGGTAACCGAGCAGACGTATCGCCTAATGGTAAACGATTACCGCCGCCCATGGACACCCGCAACACCAGAGGCGTTACAAGTGCGTTGCCGGCCTTTGGGGAAGGGAAGGGGGAAGGCGAGGGGGAAGGGAAGGGAAGGGGAGGGGGAAAGTTAAGAAAACAGAGTATGACCACCCCTATTCATCCCGTGGGTGTCGTAAGAAGTGACTAAGGCCAAAACTATGCAGGACAATAAATAAATAAATAATAAATAAATATTCCGGACATCTAACACAACGCCATCTAGTCCCAAGCTAAGCAGAGCTTGTGTTATGGGTACTAGACAACTGATATAAATACTTATATACTTTTTTTTGTAAATACATGCATATTATACATTGAAAACACCCAAACTCCGAAACAAATATTTGCAGATCATACAAACATTTGGTCCGACCCGGGAATCGAACCCGACACCTCAAGTTTAGTATACAAGTAGCACAATAAGTAAAGAGAAGGAAAACTTATACCAAACCCTATCTGTTCTATGTCCAGCAGTGGACTATTGAAAGCTGTTGATAATGATATTGTCTTGTTACTCATAAGCTCCAAGAGTCAAAAAAAAACTGATCAAATATCAACAAAGTACAGAATGTGGTATTTGGTATTTTACACGTGGGTGGCTATGACGAGACAATTTAGTGTTTATCAATAGGGAATAAAGTTCAAATCTCAAAGTCTTAATTCTTAACACTTATTGTGTAAGGTCCATATTAATATAATGTTACTTTCACTAATTAACAATTTTAATTTGATTATGGTGTGCACTGGTTCGATTCCCGCGCAGTTGTTCGATGTATTTTTATATCTATACAAATAAATTTGTGCATTGAATTTTAAAATTACAGCTTTTTACCAAATACAAATGAAAACATATATATCAGTATATATTTAAAATTATTGTCTGTCTGTTTGTTTCGATTAATCTCCGAAAAGGCTGAACCGCTTTTGACGGGACTTTTACTGGCAGATAGCTAATTATATAAGGAATAATTTGAGCTACTGTTATTTTAGACTAGATTCGCTAGGCGGTGTTACCCACGGTTATTGTTATTATATTAGTATAGATAATGTGGATTATTATCGGAAATGAAAGAAAGAAAGAAAGAAATATTTATTTGCTAGAATTTAGTACAAAAGATGTTATTACCTTATAATACGTTTCTTATATTCTACCATTTCTGGTGTACAAATTTTAAATATTATGAACTAATCTTAGGGCTAGACAATAGCATTATATGTTTATACTAGCTGACCCACGCAACCTTGTTTGCGTCTTATATTGCCCGTGGCGTGAAAATTTGCCCCCGTTTTTGAAACATTCTTCATTGGTGCTCCGCTCCTATTAGTAGTAGCGTGATGATATATAGCCTATAGCCTTCCTCGATAAATGGACTATCCAAAACCGAAAGAATTTTTCAAATCGGACCAGTGGTTCCTGAGATTAGACAGACAAAAATTTTAAAAATATATATTTTGGTATGTGTACCGTATATACATTCATATGCATGTAGTAGAAAGCGGTTATTTTAATATTACAAACAGACACTTCAATTTTATTTATTTGTATTGTATAGATTAGGTCTAGACAGTAGCATTTTATAATACACTCTTTTGCAAAAAAAACGGGCACTTAAGCAAAGAACTATTTTATAGTTACTATTAGTTTGTTTGACAATTTTAGGTATTGTTATCCTCAGAATTTCATAAATTAATTAGGAAGGAATAGGTATCATTAGTTTTATCGTAACATTTTGATTAAATTATTGAGAAATAATGTTTAAGCTCAAAACACTATTATTGTACCTGCTCGCTAAATAAAAATGAAACGCGTTAATTTCTTTGTTTTTCTTGAATACATTAAAAGCAGATAAAAGTTTAGTATTGAGTGTGACCCCCTCTTGCTGAAATCACGGCTCGCATTCGTCTGGGCATGCTAGCGAGTATATCTTTTATGGTTTCTTGGGGAATACGTTCCCACTCCGCGGTAATCACATTCTTTAGCTCTCTGATGGTCTGCGGAGCCGGCTGCACTGATCTCACTCGTCGCTTCAGAACGTCCCAGACATGCTCTATGGGATTGAGGTCCGGACTTCTAGCTGGCCAGTCCAAACGACGAATTCCGACTTCTAGCATATACGCTTCCTCATCGCCAGACCGGTGGGCGCGAGCGTTATCGTCCATAAAGAATGAGTTTTCGCCAAGAGCGGTTAAAGCGGGTTGTGCATAAGGAATTAGAACTTCCGTTATGTATCGGTGTCCAGTCAGTGTACCGTTTTCGATGAAGACCAACTCCGTACGATCCATGGAATTTATTCCTGCCCAAAACATAACAGAGCCCCCTCCATAAGGTGTGATTTCTTCAAAACATGCCTCTGCAAAGCGTTCTCCTCGTCTACGTAGCACTCGCCGACGTCGGTCTTCACCATGCAGAGATATCCTGGCTTCATCGGAGAACAATATCCTATCCCAGTCTTCATGAGTCCATGACACACAATTTCGAGCGAAGCTAAGCCTGGCAACTCGATGTCCACGGAGTAATTTAGGGCCGCGTGCCGGGCGATGACTGTGTATATTAGCAGCGAGAAGCCTCCTCCTGACCGTCCATAGACTAATTTGCACATTTCTTACTTCTTCGAGGCTGTTCTTGAGGTCCACATAAGAAGATTTGCGATTTCTCAACGCTTGACTAACTAGAAAACGATCATCCCGTGGTTCGGTACATGTCTTTCTGCCAGAACCAGGCCTTCTCTTGACGGAACCGGTCTCTTGATAGCGCTGCCAGGTCCTTTGAACTGTCGACCGACTCACATTTAGCCTCTGAGCCACGAAGCATTGGCTGCAACCTTCTTTAAGCAGCGCAATAATTTTGCTCACTTTTATCACTTTATCTACCATTTTCGAGATTGCTAAACAGCAATAACAATACTTTTAAATGTCAAGGACATCAGATAATTTAATAAAAATTTACAAAAAGTTAATTAGAGTCGATATTAACTATAGGGAATTCGCGCCACAAAATGTAGTTAAAAGTTGTTTTCTTTGAAAACCAGGCTCAGTCAAAAATTTGAATTTGGAATGTACTCTTATAAACATTATGACACTTTTATAACTGGCCAGTAACATGTTCAAATGATTAAAACCTTTTTGGTATTTTATTTTTTTCAGCCAGGAAGAAAATCGAAACCGCCCGTTTTTTTTGCAAATGAGTGTATATCTTTATCGCTTAGAAATTCGTTAATAGTATAGTAACATTTGCTTAAAAGTAAGTCGAATAATTTACGTTTGAACTGGTTCAAGTTAACACATTTGAGGCAATTTTTTTTTGTTATGTAGGGGGCAAACGAGCACACGTATCGCCTGATGGTATGCGATTACCGCCGCCCATGGACACCCGCAACACCAGAGGCGTTACAAGTGCGTTGCCGACCTTTTAAGAAGGAGTACGCTCTTTTCTTGAAGGTTTGAAGGTCGTATTGGTCCGGGAGCACCGCAGGCGACAGCTCATTCCAAAGTTTGGTAACTTATTGAAGATTCGTACCATATCGTGTTTTCAACATCGCGATATCAACGAGACAAGTATTACTTACTAAAATCATTAAACTATTATCACATACTAACATACAAGCACGTCTGACCTTGAACGCAAGAATGTTTTTACCGACACTGCAATTATGTTTTATTTCTACATCTACAGAGTGTATTAAGGCATTAGAGCCGCGCTGATATCAGCACAAACGGGCTGGCTCGACCTGGGCGGTACTACCCTCGCACAGAAGATCAAAGTAAAATGTCAGCGTTCGTGCTGTCTTGTCTCGTTGGTGAGTGCGAAACCGAATGCCCAATGATGTTGAAGCATCACTAGGCCGCCATGGTGTAGATCACCGTGCTGCATTGTCTGCATTCACAATGAGTATGGTGACCACCACTCTTGGATTCTGCACATGCTTTCCATCAGGTAGAGTGAAAAGCAAGGTAACGCTGGCTCTACACCAGTTTTCTGTAAGATCATGTTACCACTCCGCCTGAATCGACCTATTTTCTGCCAAAGTAAGGTTTTTTTTTTATTTAATAGAGTGGCAAACGATCAGACACATCTCCTGATGGTAAGCGATTACCGCCGCCTATTGACACCCGCAACACCAAAAGCGTCACAAGTGCGTTGCCGGTACCTTTGAGGGATGGGGAGAGGGAATGGGGGAGGGTTGGGGTATAGACCTCCGGTATCCTCACTCACTCGGTGAAACACAGCGCAAGCGCTATTTCACACCGGTTTTCTGTGAGACCGAAGTATCACTCCGGTCGAGCCAGCCCATTCATGCTGAAGCGTGGCTCTCCCACGGAAAGTTCTTTCACGAACTATAAAACTTCTCTTCAAAATTCTTCTTGGAAACTTGGTTGTGTGAGAACATGATGCTTATGCTCATATATCAGGCAGAGTTGAACCATTTTGGAAGGGCCAAAAAAGACAATAGCCTTTAACAGTCCTCTTCAAAAGGCAATAGAGCCACGTTGATTTCAAGATGAACCGTCAGCAGGGGGCCATCTACAAAGCGTAGGTGGCCCTAGGGACGTCGGGGTGCAGGGTTTTCCTTTCTAGGGTGCACCTGGTTCCCCGGTATCTAGTACCCGAGACGGCGTGCGGTTTTAGTCGGTTCGAGTCCGACATGCCACCAGGAGGTGGTGTCCGAGGGGATTTCAGAACGAGGAAAAATAAATAAATGATAAACCGTCAGCAAACACCACAACATTCGTTCTGTAATGTATCTTTGGTAAGACCTGAGGCTCAATGATGCAGAAGCATCTTAATAGGCAGTCATAGTGTGGGTCACCATGCTGCATTGTCTACATTCGCAATGAGTATGGTGACCACCACTCTTGGATTATGATCATGCTTTTCATCAGGCAGAGTAGAGTCACTTTGGCAGGCTTATACACAAAAAAATAAATTCTCCTCCTCAGAAAGAAAGTTTTACCTACTAAACCAGGTCTACTACTCGTATATGCGGGTTGTTAAAGTCTGCTCCTTTAGATTCCACTATAAAAAATATAATTCAATGCGAACCAGTAGTTCTTGAGGTTAGTTTGTTCAACTAAACAAATAAACTATAGTCGTTCCAATACTTTATTTAACTTTTGACAGATCACGCACATAAAGTTTTGTAATAATTTTTGATACAATGTACTACAGATAATACTGTACTTTATGGGCGGGCTCCGCCTACTTAGGGATGTGTCATTCGTAATTAATGACTACAGACTATAAAAAGGTTTTGAAATAAATCGATTATCGATTATATTAATAAAACATACAATAAAATTATTGTGATTATATTTTATATCAAATCACGTAAAAAGCTTTATTATTTTGCATTAAAATGCCCTAAATGTCTCTGTTTCAATGCATAAATAATTTGCGTAATGAAAACAGTTCCATCGTACTCGTACCTAGTAATGGGATCGAATGTATTCGCCGCAAATTAATGAATCTAAAATAATTGTTTAGACTTACTATAGTTGGTTCAAATAAAAACTACCTGCGGTACCTACTTGTAATGAACAGGTACAAAATGTTGAAATTCGTAGTAATTTACGGATTAAAAATAAAACAACCAAAAGAGGTACTGTAATACTAATTTTAATTATAAAGAATCGTCTTCTTCGTATGACCAGGAATCATCATCACTTGAGTTCTCAGTAATATTGATTATCATTTCTTGGATAGATAAATTGTCGAATGCAACATCCCGATCCCAATCCGACATTATCACCTTCTTTG
Source organism: Spilarctia lutea (assembly GCA_916048165.1). Taxonomy (NCBI): domain Eukaryota; kingdom Metazoa; phylum Arthropoda; class Insecta; order Lepidoptera; family Erebidae; genus Spilarctia; species Spilarctia lutea. The sequence goes on along the minus strand of OU696498.1, from coordinate 2,035,353 downwards.
TTTTTTCTACAATATTCGCCCAGTTTTCTGGAGTTACTTTTTCACACGCATTTTTCAGTAAATTCAGCATTTTTCTTGCGGTGAAAGGAGGAGTTGTATTGTTCCTCGCAGCATATCCTTTAACTTGTGCCCAGATCATTTCAATTGCATTATATTGGCAGTGATATGGGGGAATTCTGAGGACGATATGCCCATGCTCTGCTGCCATTTCATCTATGACGTATCGTTTTGGCAGCTTCTTTGTTTTTAATATCTTTACTAACTCTACTTTTAGTAGGGACTCATTCACCTCTTCGCCATTGTCACGGAGCCAGTTTATAATTTCATGTTTTTTGTTGGCCTGTGTTGGTATTTTATTAATTTGACGAGAGTGATAAGGTGCATTATCAATAAATATTATTGATGGCTCTTCGAGTGATGTAAGCATTTCTCTGAACCACTTTTCATACACGTTCGAATTCATCTCCTCATGATAATCTCCTGTTTTCTGGGATTTAAAAGCTAATAGAGCGCTTGGCACAAATCCTTTTACTGTTCCTGCATGACAAATAATCAGTCGTTCGCCTTTTCCCATTGGTACTGTAGAAGTGGAGCCAACGGTGTTGTCAGTCCAAGTTTTTGACAGCGTATGATTCGCATTGAGCCAAGTTTCATCTGTGAAAACAACATTCGACCAATCTTCTATTTTTTTTGCTTGTCTTAAAAAATCGCATCTATACAAAGCAATATCATTGCGTTCCATTAAAATTTTTCGTTTGTCACATTTTTGGAATAACATTCCAATGTCTTTCAATACCTTTGTCAGAGAAGATTTTTGACCACGGAACAAACCACTATTTCGAAGAGATTGTGTTAGTTTTTTTAATGTTGGAATCTCTTTTCTTTGGTAATAGTCGTATATATGACGACGAATAGCATCAGCGTCAAAATTGTCAACGGCTGTAACTTTACTAGGCGGACGTTTTTTCTTAGGTGTAGATAGCTTATTCTGTTCCATGCCACTGCTGCCGTAGCCTTCTTTTGTTATTTTTGCCACTGTTGGAGCACTAATACCTAATGCTGCTGCAACACGGTCTCTAACTTGAGTCACTGGTATAAGAGGCCCACCATTACGGCTTTCCTTTTCAAAGTATTCACGAAGTCGCAAGACAAACTCTCTTGTTTGTCCTTTGAGTACTTTCTTTTTTGGCATTTTGACAGTAACGAAGGCAGGAACGATACGCTCAACTCAACCAAACGTGAGAATTCACAAATAAATCAATACGGAGGAATATAAATACTCAACTATATTGAAGGTTACTCATTGAAATACTGTAGATTATTTTAAAATAGACATAGAGAGATTTAATAAAGATCATCAATAGTTTAACAAATACAATATTAACCACTGAATTACAACACAATACAATAATACATTTTGAAAATTCAGTTCCTTTTATATATTTTTTCATGACATAGAACCGTCATATTTGAACAACATTCTTTTAATCCATTTCTTCTTTATCGTGACAAAGGAGGTCGCACATTGAAACACATAGAAATATGAAGTACGAAATTATCTATAAAATAATGAGTTTGTTAAATCGATTAAAACTTCTTAATGCATAAAATCGATCGATGAAAGAAATCGAATAGGTAACGGGTCAGGGTATCACTATTTGATTAAGTATTAGAGCTGTCAAAAGTTAAATAAACTATTGGAACGACTATAGTAGGTATATATTAATTATGTACATTGACACATGAAAATGACAGATGTGTCAAGTTATCATCTATACTAATATTATAAAGCTGAAGAGTTTGTTAGTTTTAACGCGTTAATCTCAGGAACCGCTGGTCCGATTTAAAAAATTCTTTGAGTGTTGGATCGTCCATTTATCGAGGAAGGCTATAGACTGTTTATTATTACGCTAAGACCAATAGGTGCGGAGTACTAACGAAGAATGTTACAAAAACGGGGAAAAATATTACACTACGGGCAATAAGACACGTAAACGAGGGGACGTGGGTCAGCTAGTTATTGATAAACCGCAATGGTTTGTCCAGTCTACAAACTAAATAGTTATTCTATCATAACGAAGGACCAATACGAATATCATTTATCTCTGTTACCTGTATTTTTATCATTAATATTACTATTATTAACGCTGTAAATAATGATTAGATATCGTTTATATTTCGTAAGATATTTATATTTGTCCGCGTGGCCACGAGTTAAGAGTACGAACGAAGTGTCAACAAGCGTTGACAAGAGCCAACTAAAAACTAACTTTTATTCCGAGGCGTGAATGGGCCGACTCGACCGGAGTGTTTTCTTTTTCTTTTTTTAAAAAGACATTTCCCGCATTAGGAATATACATCCTGTGTCGCGGGGGACTTTACAAACATACATGTAACGGACACAAAGAACACCCAGACTCAGGACAACATTTTGTGGATAACACAAAATGATGTCCCACGTGAGATTTGAACCCACGGCACGGCACTTGGCGCAGTAGCAAGCGGCGTAGTGACCGCTTAAACCACTAGGCCAACCGTGCAGTCAACAAGTCAAGTGTTACCACGGCCTCACAGAAAACCGGTTTGAAATAGCGCTTGCACTGTGCTCCACAGAGTGAGTAAGGATACTGGAGGCCCGTTCCCCAACCCCTCCCTTTATTCCCCTCCCCATTCTCCAAAGGCCGGCAATGCACTTGTGATGCTCTGGTGTTGTTGGTGTCAATGGGCGGCGGTAATCGTTTACCATCAGACGACACGTCTGCTCGTTTGCCCCCTATTCTATAAAGAAGGGAGCAAACTACCCAGGATAACTGAACAGCACTGCAAAGAGAAGGAAAACCTGATACACGCCTACACCAGTATGGCCATTGAATTAATAGTTGAGAAGGAACAGGTTTTCCTGGTATGGACTTGATATTTTTTCCTTTTAAAAAGACAACTCCCACATTAGGAATAAACGTCCTGTGTCGTGGGGGACTTTACAAACATACATGAAACGGACAGAAAGAACATCCAGACTCGGGACAACAATTCGTGGATCACACAAAGTGTTGTACCGCGTGGGATTTGAACCCAAGACACTTGGCGCAGTAGCAAGCGGCATGGCGACCGCTGAAACCACTCGGCCAACCGTGCAGTCTGCAATTATGATGCGTACCTTTTTTTTTTCTTGACGGTGTGGAAAATCCATTCGGATCTCCAGCTCCTCGAGGACTGAAGAGCCAGGTACGTTGTGAGTCCACTAAAAACCACCCCGTCGGCCGGTCTCAGGCGCCCTGCTCTGGAGAGGACCCGGACCAAGTTATTTCAGCCCCCCCCAGGAATGATACCGCGTCTATAGAGACTCTATTCCTGTTGGCCCTCATCGCATGCGTCCCTAGAAACCAAATTGATATAGGGTTTGTGTGAAGTTTTCCATCTCTTTGTAGTGCTGTTTTTTAGTTCGCTTTTGCGACACCAATGGGATGAATAAGGGTGGGTGGTGACACTCCGTATACACGGATAATTAATAATAATAAATAAATATTCCGGACATCTGACACACAACGCCATCTAGTCCCAAGCTAAGCAGAGCTTGTGTTATGGGTACTAGACAACTGATATAAATACTTATATACTTTTTTTTTGTAAATACATACATATTATACATAGAAAACACCCAAACTTCGAAACAAATATTTGCAGATCATACGAACATTTGGTCCGACCCGGGAATCGAACCCGAGACCTCAAATTTAACAGTCGCATACGCTACCACTACGCCACCGAGGCAGTCAAATTAATTCAATATGACAAGTGCAGTAATATTTGATATATAATTTCATAGATGATAATTGAGGATGTGAGTACATAAAATTATTGAGTACATAAGCACTTATAAGTAAATGTTTTTGTTACATAAATAAACTTATGATATTTACAATAAATTAACACATCTACTGATGTTGTAAGACCTTGTATCGCCGCAAATTTCAATCAATAAGCATTATCGAGTTGTCTTTTGTGATTACCTCGGTGGCGCAGTGGTAATGTATGCGACTGCTGTGCTGGAGGTCTTGGGTGCGATTGTCGAGTCAGACCAAATGTTTGTATGATCTGCAAATGTTTTTTTTGAACTCTGAATGATTTCAATGTAAGCTGTTAGCTCTGTTTAGATAGGGATATGAAGGCGTTCTGTGGTAGATGTCCTAGAAACACACATTCGTTCTCGTCATTTCGAATTCCCGAATCCCGATAGCTTCAAGGAATGGGGGGAGGGTTAAGTTCTACGGTGACCTTGTCTTGCAGTTTTTATACATTATACAAATAAATGATATCACTAAACGCATGTCCACTTATGCTTATCACACCTATCTTACCTACCTTATGATTCACAGTCTAATTCGAAAGATATGACTGTATTGAAAAAATAAGATATTTTTCAATACAGGCGTATCGCCTGATGGTAAGCGATTACCGCCGCAAATGGACACCTGCAACACCAGAGGCGTCACAAGTGCGTTGCCGGCCTTTGGGGAAATGGAAAGAGGGATGAGGGAAGGGTTGGTAAGTGGGCGTCCGGTACCCTCACTCACTCGGTGAAACACAGCGCAGGCGCTATTTCACACCGGTTTTATGTGAGGCCGTGGTATCTCTCCGGTCGAGCCGACCCATTCATGCCGAAGCGTGGCTCTCCCACGGACAAATATAGTTTGAAAAAATAACATTGAATGGTATGGTTTAAATAAGCAGTCACCACACCACTTTCTACTGCGCTTAATGTTTTTGGTTTAAACCCTATATGGGACAACATTTTGTGTAATTTACAAATTGTTGTTCTAATTCTGGGTGTTTTTGGGTATTGGTAAGAAATTACCACCGCCCATGGACACCCGCAACCCCAGAAGCGTCACAAGTGCGTTGCCGAATTTTTGGGGATTGGTAGGGGGAATGAGTTGGGGTATGGGCCTCCGGTATCCTGGTCCGGTCGTGTTAATAACTGCAGTTCCCGGACCCCTCCCTTTCTCAGGCGCAGAGTGGCACACCGTGTGGTTTTAGTCGGTTCGATTCCGACACACCGCCCCGCCGCAAACCCCGGTGGCACCCCACCGAGGTTTGCGGCGGGGCGATAGTACGAGGGAGTTTCCACACGTAAAAAAAAATGGGCCTCCAGTATCCTGACTTACACGGTGAAACACAACGCAGGCGCTGTTTTACACCGGTTTTCTGTGAGGCCGTTGTATCACTCCTGTCGAAAAAAGTGTAGTGTAGTACAGTAGACCAATGTCTCCTTGATGACTGAAGAGTGACAACCCTAACAGCTGTTAAGAGTGATACAAACAGTGCATACGGCCTTCGAAGTGGGAACTTTAATCTTTACTCAAGATATTAACTCGGCATTGTACGAGTATAACGAACAGATGATGTAAAAAACATCGAATATAAGGAATCATCTGTTTATTTATATGTGTTTCGTATCTAGTTAACTTCTATAATGACTGCCTCGGTGGCGTAGTGGTAGCGTATGCGACTGCTAAGCTTGAGGTCTCGGGTTCGATTCCCGAGTCGGACCAAATGTTTGTATGATCTGCAAATATTTGTTTCGGAGTTTGGGTGTTTTCTATGTATAATATGTATGTATTTACAAAAAAAAGTATATAAGTATTTATATCAGTTGTCTAGTACCCATAACACAAGCTCTGCTTAGCTTGGGACTAGATGGCGTTGTGTGTTAGATGTCCGGAATATTTATTTATTTATAATTATAGTAATTTTTAAAGTTCCGTGAGAACCTCTTTATTTTTGAAGTGTAACTTCTTTAGAATCGTAATGATTTCAAAACGGATGCAACGGAAAAAACGGCCCTCCAATCCGCCTCTCCATCCCCTAAAGGCCGGCAACGCACTTGTGACGCCTCTGGTGTTGCGGGTGTCGGTAATCGCTTACCATCGGGTGATAAGACTGCTCGTTTGCCAACTATTCAATAAATAAATAAACACTGGCAAAACGAGTTGGTATAAAGTTTTAAGTTTTCATTCTAAACAGAGAAGGTTTTCTAATTCCCTTCCTTAGTCGGCTCTTACGACACCCATGGGTTGAATAGGGGTGGTGACACTCCATATTCTTAATCTGTCACCACGCGAGAAACTAGTCATCATCATATCAGTCGCAAGAAGTCCACTGCTGAACGTAGGCCTCCCTTATTGACTTCCACATTGACCGGTAGCGGCCTGCATCCAACGACTCCCTGCGATCTTAACCAGGTCGTCTGTCCACCTCGCGGGAGGTCTTCCTACGCTGCGTTTAGCGTTACGTGGTCTCCACTCAAGAACCTTTCTGCCCATCGGCCATCGGTTCTCCGGGCTACGTGCCCTGCACACTGCCACTTCAGTTTGCTGACTCGCTCTGCTATTTGAAATAAGAATGATGTTTGATAATTATTAATAGGGGTCTCACAGGGTTTGCAATACCAGCTAAAATTGCGAGCCCTAAAATATTAAGCCCCAAAGTCGTCAGTAAAATAAAAAGTAATTCTGTTAAAAAATCGGAAGGTGATACCGAATTAGGAAATATCGACTATTCGCGATTATTAAAAATATGTACTAATATTATAAACGCGAAAGTTTGTATGTAAGTGAGTATGTTGGTTGCTCTTTCACGCAAACACTACTGAATGACTGCACGTTTGGCCTAGTGGTTAAGCGGTCGCCACGCCGTTCCCTACTTCGCCAAGTGTTGGTTCAAATCCCACATTTAATAACACTTTGTGTGATCCACAAATTGTTGTTCTAAGTCAGGATGTTCTTTGTGTCCGTTTCATGTATGTTTGTAAAGTCCCCGCGACACAGGAATTATTCCTAGTGCGAGAGTTGTCTTTTAAAAACAAAAAACTACTGAATGGATTTTGATGAAACTTTACAATAATATAGTTTATACATCAAAATAACACATAGGCTACTATTTATAGAGATACTAGCTTCGTAACGCTTTTTTTTTATTAAATAGTGGGCAAACGAGCAGACGTATCACCCGATGGTAAGCGATTACCGCCGCCCATGGACACCCGCAACACCAAAGGCGTCACAAGTGCGTTGCCGACCTTTGGGGGATGGGAACGGGGATGGGGGGAGGGGTTGGGGTATGGGCCTCCGGTATCCTCACTCGCTCGATGAAACACAGCGCAAACGCTATTTCACACCGGTTTTATTATTTATTTATTTATTATTTATTTATTTAATACATCATGCACTTTAGGTGCATTGGCGGACTTAATGCCTAAGGCATTCTCTACCAGTCAACCATCGGGTGATGCAGAGAAGACAAGAAGTGGGTGCATTTTGTAAACAAGAATGTATTAAAATAAACATATCTGGCAACATATCAAATACAAATAATATATAAAAACTAATCATACATACAAGAACTAATACATACTATAGGCACATATAACTAAATACATATCAACTAACATAGATACGAGTACATACATACATACGCAAATAGGTGTACCTACTAGGAATAATAGATGACAATTATGTAGACGTTGATTCAGCAAGTTGTTTAATAGTTGTTTTTTTGGTTTTCTGTGAGGCCGTGGTATCACTCCGGTCGAGCCGACCCATTCATGCCGAAGCATAGCTCTCCCACGGTAAGTTAGGTTAGTGGTTATTGTCGTACCGCGGGTAACACCGCAGGGTTCAGCTAGTGTTATTGTAGTATTATTCAAAACATTGCCATCAAAATACTTTACAAAGAAAATGTGTGCAATCAAAAACAATTTAAAGCGTCATTAAGATAACTCAAAATGACAGCGAGGCGTTTTATTTAAGTAGTTATTTGTCAACTGTCTTGTATTTCATCATAAAACCTCCGTTGAAATGGTTTTTTTAGCCTTAAGTTAAAGGTGTTTATTGCGTCACTTTGTAAACAGTTAAATTTGTGATGTATATCGTACTAGCTTTTAATGTCGGTTATCGTACAGACAGACACATTGAGTTTCGAATTTAAACCTTTGAGTTGAATCGAAGTCAATCTAAGCTCCGGTAATTCAAATCATTTCAGTACATTTAGTATTAGTACCTTTTATCACTGAATTGATTACTTGAGTTTTGTTTTATATTTTGATGTTTGTATTTTTGACGTGTGTCTTTTGGGGCCTATGGAAATAAATGATTTGACTTTGACTATATATGCATGTACTGTAGCTGACCCACGCAACCTCGTTTGCGTCTCCTGTTGCCCGTAGCGTAATAATTTCCCCCCGTTTTTGTAACATCCTTCATTGTTGCTTCGCTCCTTTTGCTCTTAGCATGATGATATATATATCCTATATTCTTCCTCGATAAATAGGCTATCTAACACTGAAATATTTTTTTAAACCGTACCAGTAGTTCCTGAGATTAGCGCGTTCAAGCAAACAAACTCTTCAGGTTTAAGTATTAGTATAAATAAGCAGATATCCGAGACTTAAAGTAAAAAAATATATAGAGAAAACTGTTTATTTACGCACCAGATTACAGAGTTGCAAGAGTGTACATAAATTTTATTATGACACGCTACCTCGTTTGCGTCTTCAATTGCCCGTAGCGTGAAAATTTTGCCCCGTTTTTTAAACATTCTTCATTGGTGCTCCGCTCATATTAGTATTAGCGTGATGATACGAGTATATAGCCTATAGCCTTCCTTGATAAATGAACTATCCAACACTGAAAGAATTTTGTAAACTCTTTAGCTTTATTATTAGTATAGATAGTATCTTCGCTTCGTACTTAGCTCAGTGGTATGTTCGAGTCCTATACGAAACAACCGTTTGTTTAATTCAGTAATTATTAATATTTCTATAAAGTTTAACAATCTTCGTTATTGTGTATATCTTTAATAGAAACCTCACAAAATTTGAAAATTTAGTTTTTTTCGTGCACATTTGTAATTTAGATCTAAACTAGCTATATTACATTTATTTGTTTAATACTCTAGAATTGTAACATGATTTCTGTATAAAATACATATATTCGGCATCGTGAGGGGCTTTACAAATATACGTGAAACGGACACAAAGAACACCCATCCTCGTCACACGAAGTGTTGTTTTTTTTATTCTTTTATTGAATAGGTGGCAAACGAGCAGACGCATCACCTGATGGTAAGCGATTACCGCCGCCCATGGACACCCGTAACACCAAAAGCGTCACAAATGCGTTGCCGACCTTTGGGGGATGGGGAGAGGGAATGGGGTATGAAACACAGCGCAAGCGCTATTTCACACCGGTTTTCTGTGAGGCCGTGGTATCACTCCGGTCGAGCCGGCCCATTCATGCCGAAGCGTGGCTCTCCCACGGACAATTGCGGAGTTTGAACCCACAACACTCAGTGCAAAAAAAACGGCGTGGCGACCGGTTAAACCACTACGCCATCAGTGCATTCACTTCTTGACCAAAAGAGCGTAACTACCCGTTTTTTTTGTGCGGAAATCCCTTCGGATACCCCTGGTGGTTATGTCGGACTCGAACCGACTAAAACCGCACACCGTCTGGGGTACTAGAAGCCGGGGAACCAGGTGCATCCTCGAAAGGAAATCCCTGGAACCCCGACGTACCTCGGGCCACCCATTGTTTGTAGGTGGCCCCCTCCTGTGTAGGACCTAATATTCCTATTCTATAAAAGTGCGCGAGCACTTTACAGAACTCTCCCTCTCCCCATCCCCCAAAGGTCGGCAACGCACTTGTGACGCTTTTGGTGTTGCGGGTGTCCATGGGCGGCGCTAGTCGCTTACCATCAGGTGATGCGTCTGCTCGTTTGCCACCTATTCAATAAAAGAATAAAAAAAACAACACTTCGTATGACGAGGATGGGTGTTCTTTGTGTCCGTTTCACGTATATTTGTAAAGCCCCTCACGATGCCGAATATATGTATTTTATACAGAAACCATGTTTTATAACCTTGTTTTATACAGAAACCATCTACTCGTTTGCCTTCTGTACAATAAAAAAAAAAAAAAACTCACGCTGCCAGCATAAGTCGACTTTACTTAATAAATTTCTAGTTAGCAATGTTTTATCATAAATAAGCGCTATCATCACTGCTAAACAAATAATATTGAAGTGTCTGTTTATAATGACATAATAAACGTTTTTACGTAATACCTAACTATTTACACGGTACTTATATAAAGTAATAATGTGTATCTCATGTCTTTGAAGTTGTATTTGACCTTGAGTTGTAATTTCCGCAACGGATAAATATAACATACATATTAAAATGTAGGAAAGTGTGTTTTATGATCCAACGAAACGAAACAATAGTGTATTTAGAACATTATTGCCCAAACAAAAAATAGATTAAGTAAAAATTCGTAAGTGTTACCACGTATTATGAAAGACAATCAAATTACATGAACATTCCTTACTCGTTGGAATTTTTAAGAAGTTTTTGCATAATGTTGAAACGAAGAACATCGAAGCGGTTCGTTCTCGGGGAGGAGAACACCCAACAGCCATCGTTCGATGATGACGAATCGACAGAAGTAATACCCAACCTGACGCAGAAGTTCCAGATGACGTTGCAGGCGGATCCGGAAGAAAAGAACACAGAGAGAGAGGAGAATGTGTATCCGGATAACCGATTATTGAGGGTGACTAAGACTTTGCAGTAAGTATGTTTGTTTATCGATTATTATGTAAGTACATAAAGGTTCTTGATTGGAGACCACGTGACGACAAACGCAGCGTAGGTAGACCTCCCGCGAGGTGGACGGACGACCTGGTTAAGATCGCAGGGACTCGTTGGATGCAGGCCGCTAACGACCGGTCAATGTGGAGGTCATTAGGGGATGCCTACGTTCAGCAGTGGACTTCTTAACATACTTCTTACATAAAGGTCATCGTATTGAATATGTGACTAAATGTATATCATCGTTTTAGACCGGCTCGTTGGACCAGTTGTTGGTTGACTTTGACAACAGAACTAGAATCATGGGCTGGTATCCCAGGACAAATAACTACGTGATAAGTAATTAAATTTTTAAGAGAAAATCGGGTAGGTGGTAAAAGTAAAGGATACTGAAAGATTCTTATGGGTTACAAACAGGACAGAAACTGATCGTGTTCATTATATTTATCATAAGTGACCTAACCAGAAGAACAACAGACTTATATGTCAAAGTGTTAAGCTATTACGTCAAAAATACTTATTTTATGCCTGTCTCTTGCTAAAAGTACCATTTTGGCGTTTGAGAAAATAATTTGATTTGACAAACTTGGCCATAGGAGGGTCCTACCGATATGATACGACTCGATCCAATCGTCATCCCAAAGCCACACAGACACTCGATGTTTTACAGGTCTTTAGTAATATTTTGTGGCGTGAGGAATGTTACCAGCAACGGTTACCGAATGGCCCTACATTGGTCTTTCGAAATCACTTTTGTAGATTAATATATTTGGAATTTATTAGATGTAAGGACATTATTTGGACATTTAACAATTTAAGTTTTTGTTAAACGTATACCTAATGTTTTTTTTCATAATAATAGACATTTCGAGTTTAAGTTATTTACTGGCTGTTAGTTATTTTATGTTTTGAATATATACATTTTTGCCATTGGCATTTTAATCTTCGATATCATAAAAAGAACCCGTCGTACGTCATTCAATCGTTTTCCCCTAATTCTTGGAACGTTAGTTGCTAAAAATATTGAACAATTTTTATACTTCCTTGAAAAATTTACTATTATAATCTAAATTATTTAATTCTTTGTTTTCCTTGTAACTGTTATTATACCTACTATTTAATTCCTACGTGCGTGACAAATCTATCGCTATTTATAATAACAACTGTACCTATGGTTTTTAGGTTAATTTAACATTTGTTATTCGATGGTAGAAAACGGAAATATCATATTCAATTTATTTATCAGAGTTTAAAAACTATTTCAAAATTAAAATTTTAGAAAGTATGGCTGACTTAAATCCGTTATGCTGAATTGTTGTACCCTTTTTTTTACGCTGGGAATGCTTTTCGCACCATACCCTTCATGGGGAGACAAAGGGCGTGTGTGGGACTCCCGGAGGACCGGTCTACCCACTAAACTTCGCGACGGCCTACCTCGGCAGTCGAGAACAAGCGCATCGGCGTGTTCTGGAGTCCCCCTGCCGTACCCCATGACTGAGGTACATCCCGGGGTGACAAGAGTTGAATTATTGTAACCTGGGAGAATAATACTTCGGTTAGGGAACCAGAGAGCGCACCTGTGTTTGCGCACACACTTGTGCACCATAATATGTAGTAGTTTGGCTGGTCTCCGTTAAGACCGGCCGAAATTGGCTAAGAGTACACCATCATAATCATTACTGCATTCATCCTAGTGTCTAGTGGTTGAAACGGTCACCGCTTTCTATTGCGCTGTGTTGTGAGTTCAAACCCCACAACTGGGACAAAACTTTGTCTAATCCACTAATTGTTGTTCTGGGAGCTTGCTCTCCGTGGGAGAGCTACGCTTCGGCATGAATGGGCCGGCTTGACCGGAGTGATACCACGGCCTCACATAAAACCGATGTGAAGTGGCGCTTGCGCTGTGTTTCACCGAATGAGTGAGGATACCAAAGTCTAAACCCTAATCCCTCCATCCAAGTCCCCCTCCCCTTTCCCCAAAGGCCGGCAACGCACTTGTGACACCTCAGGTATTGGGTGTCCGTGGGCGGCGGTAATCGCTTACCATCAGGCAATACGTCTGTTCGTTTGTCACCATTCATAAAAAACTAAATAAATTAGCTACTCTTTGGGATTCCTATCCTCCTTTCATCCTCTTGGGTTTCTGGTTACTTCCCTACTAACAGGTTAAAAGCAAAACAAAAATTGTTTAACACCAGTATTCTGAGAGGCTAATAAGACAATGGTATCACTCCTGTCAAGCTAAGTTACAATGCATAAAATTATTTGCACTTGAAATCGGTTAAGGTCATTTGAAAGATATTTGAGATTAACGCTCAATCTACATTTGCGTAGTGTGTCAATAATAAGATATATGAACGTAATGATAAGAATATCTTGCATGAACTAGATTATTATTAATTCATTATAGTACTGTTAGGAAAATGCCTTGTTGATTACGTGAACAACAATACAAGTATTTATTTGAGTGTCAAGTAATATATTATAAATAGCTTTTGCTCGCGGCTCCTCCCGCGTGATTCGGTTATCGTGATAAAGAGTAGACCATGTCCTTACTTTAGAAACAAAGTATCTTCTTATCAAATTTCTTTAAAATCGTTACAGTGCTATAGCCGTGAAAGATAGATAGGTATAGTTACTATCAAATTATAAAATTAGTACGGATATATAGAAATCAGCGTCGTCAGATTTATTTTTATTAAAGTTTTGATACTTTTTTAGTGAAAAAAAAGCAGGATTTCGTCGAAAGCGAAGCAAAGTAAAAAAACGTAACAACGTATCGCATCTAATCAAAAATTACGACACATGAGTAACGAGTGACCAAAAAAAAACGGTCGTTTGCAATATTTTTCTGCTACATGCTACATCATCACAAATTTTTCCTATTTGTCGTTCGACTAGCCATCAAAATCAAAATCCGCGCGGGACATTACAATTTTGAATTAAAAAAGCGGGACGGCTCACCATAATCGGGACGTCTGGCAACACTGATGGAGATATTCAAACATAGAATAACTGTTTAGTCCCAATTCACAAAACAGTGTTAATAGACAGGTATGAATAGGTATATTGATTGGTCTGTATGTATTGATTAATCCATGTAACAGAATTTTATTATGCTATTTGATTTTGATCAACTTAAAGATCTTGCGCACGTATCAAAGACCGTAGACACACTTAATAAAAGCTAAAATGAAAAAAAGGATTTTTTGCTCTTTACTTATAGGTGTGGTATATATTTACTTATACATATAAACTTTTGAAATATTTACTTACGAAAATGTGTGAGCTAAAAATTGCGGGTGTCCATGGGCGGCGGTAATCGCTTACCATCCGGCGATACGTCTGCTCGTTTGCTATTCCATAAAAAAAGAAAAAAAGGGTCATCTATTAATTAGGCACAAGAAATCCTACTTTTTCTTCTTTTAACTCAAAAAAGAGGATTTTGAATGTCCGAATTATTATTGTAAGGTTAAAGTTTTATCAAGTTAACCTTTTTACTATATTTACGAAATAAACTACTTACTGTTAATGTTTTACTGCAGGTCTGAGTCTGAAACGGAACTTGAAGAACCTTGGTAATTATATCGTAGTATGTGTGTAGAAGTGTTTTTTTTTTATTTCTTTTTTTGTAATTAAAGGGATTTAATTTATGATATATTAATAAAATATAAAGGAATTAAGGTAGGTGTAGAAGGTTGTGCTTTTCAATTTTTTTTTACGATTAGAGCCTACCTTTAGCAAAATATAGCAAGAAATGTTAGTAAGTTACTCGTCAAGCATTAACAATTATGTATATCGATTTATTTCTACTATAACAATGACTCATGAATCTGCAGCCATCTTATATATTTTTTATCAATAATGCATGGAATCGTGCTTGCTTACTTTCTAGTCACGTCGATATGTAAAACAAAGACTAGTAAACAAAAAATCTTTATTTTCTAGTGATTTATGTTGCATTTTGTAGTATTACAATTTCAAGGAAATGTTTGTTCGTAATATTATTTACTTATCGCTTCTTTTTGATTGTTTCGTTGATCTGAGGAAAATATGCCCTCATGTATGTATTTCTGATGTTGGGTCTTTTTCAGGTGCTGTTTCAATCTATATCTATCTATACTAATATATAAAGCTAAAGAGTTTATTTATTTGAACGCTCTTATCTCAGGAACCGCTTGTCCGATTTGATAAAATTCTTTCAGTGTTGGATAGTCCATTTATAGAGGAAGGCTATAGGCTATATATCATCACGCTATAACTAATAAGAGCGGAGCACCAATGAAAAATGTTTCAAAAACGGGGGAAAATTTTCACGCTACGGGCAATAGAAGACGCAAACGAGGTTGCGTGGGTCAGCTAGATTTATTATAAAATCCAAATTGATTAGTTCTCTCTCTCTTTTTCCTCTGTCAGAGGAGAAAAAAAGAGCTTTATGAGTCTCTCTTTGGATGCTGCGGCTTTAATTAATTATGTCTTGGAAACCAGGAGTAAAAAGTAACTGACGTTTAGCTAAGCTAGATTAAGGAATATACTTAACAAATATATACCACCGCAAAGTCGTCAAAATCCGATCTTCGGACAATCGGCAGTCGCATACGCTAACCGCACGACTAACGAGGCAGGCAGGTTACAAATCTGATTAATATTAATTAAAAAACATTACAAAACATTCATAACAATAACTAATAATAATATTAACTGCCTCGGTGGCGTAGTGGTAGCGTATGCGACTGCTAAGCTTGAGGTATCGGGTTCGATTCCCGGGTCGGACCAAATGTTTGTATGATCTGCAAATATTTGTTTCGGAGTTTGGGTGTTTTCTATGTATAATATGTATGTATTTACAAAAAAAAGTATATAAGTATTTATATCAGTTGTCTAGCACCCATAACACAAGCTCTGCTTAATTTGGGACTTGGCGTTGTGTGTTAGATGTCCGGAATATTTATTTATTTATTTATATTTTTGCAATATCGAGTACTTAACGCCATCTATTAAGGACAATCTGTACTATAACGTGCTGCTTAAATCACTTTACTCAATCTGGTACCTATTCTTGACATTGAATAAAAAAAGTCATTTGATGATTTTTTTTTTATGAAATGGCAACCAGCTGGATCACTCGGATGAGCTATTTCTGCCAATGTCAAGCATTTATAGTCTTTAATTATCAAGTCTTCGTGTCTTCAAGTCGTCGTCGTCATGAAATTAATGACAAAAAATATATCTGTCTTTCGAAAAAACAAAAAACGATTTCCAATTTGATGATTTCATTACAAATTAAAGATTGTAACGGGTGTTTTTTTAAGCTAGATAGAACTTTAAATTGTAAAAAGTAACACAAAAAATTAAATTTTGATGAAACTTTTTTTTTTATTTGTTTCAGTATACTCTGACAAATCATCATGAATAGACTCACGCTTGAACAACGCTACGAAATTATCCAAATTTACTTTGAAAATCAGTCGTCGATTCGCGCAACTTATAGACGACTGTTTTATCGCAAAATTGTGTTCAGCGATGAGGCGCATTTTTGGCTTAACGGGTTTGTTAATAAGCAAAATTGCCGCATATGGAGTGAGACCAATCCACAACAGACCCTACAGACTCCATTACATCCAGAAAAATGCACCGTATGGTGCGGTTTTCACGCTGGTGGCATCATCGGACCTTATTTCTTCAAAAATGAGCTGATTTTCAAAGTAAATTTGGATGATTTCGTAGCGTTGTTCAAGCGTGAGTCTATTCATGATGATTTGTCAGAGTATACTGAAACAAATAAAAAAAAAAGTTTCATCAAAATTTAATTTTTTGTGTTACTTTTTACAATTTAAAGTTCTATCTAGCTTAAAAAAACACCCTATATTTTATTAACTTTACTAGGAAATACTCCCTTGTTTAGTTTTTATTTTCAGAAGTTTATTAATTATTATTGAATGTTCACGTCTAATCAATTTTATTGCCTTACAAAGTAATTCACTTTACATTTTGTTCTTCTTATTTTAGATTTATTTAACTTTTATAATAAACTAGCAGACCCACGCAACCTCGTTTGCGTCTTATATTGTCCGTAGCGTGAAAATTTTCCCCGTTTTTGAAACATTTTTCATTGTTGCTCCGCTCCTATTGGTCTTAACGTGATGATATATACCCTATAGCCTTCCTCGATAAATGGACTATCCAACACTGAAAGAATTTTTCAAATCGGACCAGCGGTTTCTAAGATTAGCGCGTTCAAACAAACAAACAAACTCTTTAGCTTCATTATATTATATTAATATAGATACTAGTTATGTTCCTAGTAGTATTCCTGTGGGGAATGACACCGTTAGCCGAAATACACCTATTTTGGCAACGGTATTTCATGTTCGACTTTATAACATGTGAACATATTGTATTTTTTTTGTCTACGTGCAATAAATGTTATTTTTATTATTACACTAGCTGAACCCCGCGGTGTTACCCGCGGTTATTGTCGTATCGTGGGTAACGCCGCGGGGCGAAGCTAGTCTAAAAAATGTAAGCCTAAGTTACTCCTTGTACCATCAGCTACCTACCAGTGAAAGTCCCGTCCAAATCGGTCCAGCCGTTACAGAGATTAGCCGGAACAAACAGACAGACAGACAGACAAAAAATTTAAAAATATATATTTTGTTATGTGTACCGTATATACATTCATATGCATGTAGTAGAAAGCGGTTATTTTAACATTACAAACAGACACTCCAATTTTATTTATTTGTATAGATAATAAAAAAGGTAGTGTCAGCCAATGATTGGCTTTGTTTATATATAGTCATTTTTTTTTAACATTTAGATAGAAGTTAATATAAACGTCAATTCAAATCGTTAGTTTCTCCAACACAAAGGAAGGATCATCTAACCAGGCGAGGTGATCACGCCCGGTAGGCCGCAGCCCAATATTTGATGCTAAGAAGTTGTTTATAAGCTAATTGATGCGAGAATTTCTTTATCGCGATGCAGGATTAATAGCTATTCCGTAGTTCTGTACTTATTAGTTCGGTATGGCTTTGATAGATGGCGCTGTAGTATGTTTTGTTGCCGTCATCGAAAGTCCCTTTTATAAAATAAACATTTTAATTTTAAAACTTTAATTCAGTATACCCACTAAATTAGTGGTTATCAAACAAAGTCAGAGTGACATTTTAATACCCACTAATTTAGTGACATTTTAGAACGCTCATACTTTGCCAATGATACCCTTTTTTTGTGATAGGAGACCTAAACTAGCTTTTACCTACGGCTCCGCCCACATTTATGTCAGTTACCTATCACAGTGATTCTTTAGACTGATGTAACTTTGAAATTAAAGAACCACTAAATGTTATATGAAGTTTACCGCAATACTTAAGAGAAATCTGTATTTAAATTGGTTAAACCGCTTCTGGGGTTAGTTGGTACGAACTCACACACAAAAGTTCTTAAAACTGTTGTTTTGAGTTCTCGTACTTTATTAAGTACCTCTTCATTAGGTTTTCATCACTATATTTTATGTACAGACATCGATCTATTACAATTTATGTATTAAGTATGTACTATTATCTATACAAATAAATAAAATTAGAGTGTCTGTTTGTAATATTAAAATAACCGCTTTCTACTACATGCATATGAATGTATATACGGTACACATACCAAAATATATATTTTTAAAATTTTTGTCTGTCTGTCTGTTTGTGCCGGCTAATCTCTGGAACGGCTGGACCGATTTGGACGGGACTTTCACTGGTAGGTAACTGACTGGTAGGCTGATGGTACAAGGAGTAACTTAGGCTCACATTTTTAGACTAGCTTCGCCCCGCGGCGTTACCCATGATACGACAATAAACGCGGGTAACACCGCGGGGCTCAGCTAGTCTATACTAATAATAAAGCTGAAGAGTTTGTTTGTTTGTTTGAATGCACTAATCTCAGAAACCGCTGGTCCGATTTGAAAAATTCTTTCAGTGTTGGATAGTCCATTTATCGAGGAAGGCTATAGGCTATATATCATCACGCTAATACAGGAGCGGAGCACCAATGAAGAATGTTGCAAAAACGGGAAATTTTCACGCTACGGGCAATTGAAGACGCAAACGAGGTTGCGTTGGTCGGCTAGTCATCATCATCTTCCTAGCCTTTATTATTCCCAATATTTGGGGTCGGCTACCAGTTCAACCGGTTTTACCTGAATATCAGTTTTTACACAGAGCGACTGGCATCTGACCTCCGCAACCCTGAGGGCGAACTGAATTCGAAGGTTGAACTAGTTGTCAGTATATTTGAGGGCACTGACTTCCCAATAACGATTGCCATAGATGTTCATGACAACCGGGACCGACGGCTTAACGTGCTCTCCGAAGCACGGGCAGGAAACACCGCCATCTTCCATACTCCGGGCTGCTATTAGGAATTTCTTGTAGGAAAAACCCAACAGCAGTCCGACCCGGGAATTGAACCCGAGACCTCTTGATTTGCAGTCGCTTACGCAAACCACTAGACCAACGAGGCAGTCGGTCGTTGCGTTGGTCGGCTAGTAATTTATATATAACTATATAGACATAGGTATGTATAGATAAGTACCAACTTAATAAGATTATTTTCCTTGATTTGACATAAATTCTCATTCATATTAAACATATATTAATGATGATAGAGTATTAATATGCGCAACACCAACCAAATGACCAAGGCGACAATTAGTAAACAAATCTCATTAGCTAGCTAATGACGTAGGTATTTTGTATTCATGTTGTTTGATCTTTGAGCTCTAACTTATTAATGAGTTCGTACGTAATTCTAAAATATCTTTCAACTTTAAACGGCTTGTGAAGTAAACTGGGTTGAAAATAATATGAACAATAAGTCAAACGTTTATTAAGAATGATGTTTTATTATATGTACATATATACTGTGAATTATTATAACTCATATTTCATAATCCTATCAAGCAATGTTATATGCGCCAATCTGAGGGCAGCAATATGATTGTTCAGATTCAGCGCTTGTATATTACGTTATATTGTTAAGTAGAGTGATTCTTTTTATTTAAACCACTGTCAAGAATAAACAAATCCAGACGGCTTAAATTAGTAAGTGCCAACACGTGCCTCGATATTTTTTATTGCTGGTGTTAATAAAATAAATGTAGATAACATATCATTTTCTTTTCATTACCGATTTTGACCCTTTCCCAACCAAATAAACATTTATAATATGTAATGGAGCCTCTTTGCAATTTTGTTATGGTAACTTTGAACTGCCAAACTAAAAACAAACCATCTCACTTACACTGCAAAAGTGTCGTTAGAAAGAACGAGACAACATGATCGTATGATCCGTCACACGAGCATTATCGCGAATCCTTTACGTCAAAATAAGAAAACAAAACTGTTTCACTGCTTACTTCGAAGAAATGTTAAATTATCATCGTTATTACGAACTTTAGTTCTCTAAAGTGTTTTTTAAATTATTAATAGTGTTTTCAGTGTTATATTTTATGTATAAAATGTACCAAAGGATGAACGGACTATACTCTGACGCGCCTCACAGGTTAGAATTAAAAAAGCGTACTTTATACTACTTTTGTTTTTTTAATTTATTTATTGTAAATACTATGAGTACGACCTCGTGGCTTTTGTAAATAACGGACTAGACGCCGGTTCACATTTAACTATAATAATGCTAAAATATATGCCAAAACCTAATAAGTATGCCACGAATCGTGATTTCACTTTAGATTTTTTAGTGAGAATTATTTTGAATTTAAAAAATAATCTGAACGTATTTGGTTTACCATTTCGATCTCCTATTTTTGTCAATTTATAGAAATAATTAAATTTCAAAGTTTCAACATGCACTGTACATTAAATTATAGTTTCATATAAGTAACTCATAAAAGTTTGATAAGAGGTGAAATAAAATTTATAATAGATTTTTCTGACAAATTTCACATTTCTGGAATTGCAATGTAAGTTTAGTTTTTATATATTAATTTTTCAACCTATTTTTTCCTAATTAAATTTACAGTAGGTACCTTCATAATCATTTATGTATAAAATGTACCAAAGGATGAACGGACTATACTCTGACGCGCCTCACAGGTTAGAATTAAAAAAGCGTACTTTATACTACTTTTGTTTTTTTAATTTATTTATTGTAAATACTATGAGTACGACCTCGTGGCTTTTGTAAATAACGGACTAGACGCCGGTTCACATTTAACTATAATAATGCTAAAATATATGCCAAAACCTAATAAGTATGCCACGAATCGTGATTTCACTTTAGATTTTTTAGTGAGAATTATTTTGAATTTAAAAAATAATCTGAACGTATTTGGTTTACCATTTCGATCTCCTATTTTTGTCAATTTATAGAAATAATTAAATTTCAAAGTTTCAACATGCACTGTACATTAAATTATAGTTTCATATAAGTAACTCATAAAAGTTTGATAAGAGGTGAAATAAAATTTATAATAGATTTTTCTGACAAATTTCACATTTCTGGAATTGCAATGTAAGTTTAGTTTTTATATATTAATTTTTCAACCTATTTTTTCCTAATTAAATTTACAGTAGGTACCTTCATAATGGAAGAGAAAATTGCAAATTTTAAATTTCCCTTATTTGTATGGTCTTATAAGAAAAAGTTTCATTTGATTTTATGCTATTTCTATGTTGCTCTTTGTCTTATTTTTTTTATGGGCTTTCTGTAAGCATGTATTCAGTTGGCCAAGATGATTAAATTTTATCACAAAGCACTACAATATTCCTTTATGCAGCAGTTTCCTTCAATTCATAAATTTGACCTATTAATTATCTTCCTCAACAACAAAATACTACCAAATTAGATTAAAAATACCCTCCATTGTGGTTAAAATAAAAGATGTTTGAATTTTTGTTTTTATTTAATATTGGGCAAACGAGCAGACGCATCACCTCATGGTAAGCGATTACCGCCGCCCAGGAACACACACTTTGGGGGATGGGAAGAGGGTTTGGGGTATGGGCCTCCGGTATCCTCACTCACTCGGTGAAACACAGTGCAAGCGCTATTTCACACAGGTTTTCTGTAAGGCTGTGGTATCACTCCGGTATTATTTTTTATACCACTAACTAATCCTTCAAGGATTAATTGATTTGTGTATATATTTATGGTTATGAGAGCTAAGTTCCAGAACAAACTGGCTGACTGAACTTTAATGACACCAAAGCAAAACTAAGCCTAGACCCCTCTCGCCCTGATTCTCAACCCCAAAAAGTGGCAACATACAAATACATGTAATTGTGTGTCCGTTTCATGTATGTATAAAGTCCTAAAGGATATAGATGTGATGTGGGAGTTATCTAAAAAAAATCAAAATTTTTTTTTTTTCAGTCATTATTTTTTTTTATCATAGGTGATTTTTATTAGTCTTGTTTATCCCTTCATCATCAAGGGTTGCCATCTTCCACATGAAGTTTGGATATCAGCAGATGGTAACCCTCACAAATATGAGCATCTTCTTATAATTAGTGACTCTTTAAGTTGAGTCTAAGCTATTTATTTTTTTATTACAATTTGTTAAGGGTTACAACATATGGGTATACACATTAATATATAGCCTTTATTGCATTATGGCTGATTTAAGAAATCACGGTGAATATATAGCAGTGGTTCCAAACCTTTTATTGATTGCAGACCCCGAGTCCACTGTGCTCAAGGAGAGGCCTATATGATGACACTTACAAATATCATGTCTTTCTATTGGTAGAAGAGGTTACCCCTCAAAACCACACAAACTTCATCCCTTTATAATATTAGAATAGATAAATGTCTTAACGATTGTTTTTTGGCTTAGCATTGTAATATGAAACCAAGTGTGCCATAATAAGCCTGTAAACTTAGCTAGTCAAATTTTTTACAAAAACTGTTTGGTATTTCACTGCACAGTTGGCCTAATGGTTTAAGGAGTCGCCATGCTGCTTCCTAGCCAAGTGTTGTGGGTTTAAATCTCACATGGAATAACATTGTGTGATCAACAAGTTGTTGTTCTGAGTCTGGGTGTTCTTTGTGTTCGTTTCATGTATGTTTGTAAAGTACCCCTCGACACATGATGTATATTCCAAAGGAGCGAGTTGTCTTAAAAAAAATTGCTAAGAAAAGCACTGTCCAATAATAAACAAATCAATTTATATTTTTGATCTTATCTATTTTTTATATTTAGAAATCATGGTCATCACAGATAAAAATATCATTAATTTGTTGTTTAGCGGTAGGTATATTCTTGTATCTATAATTCATTTGATTATTGTAACTACTTTTGTTATTATAATAATAATAAAGCCCTTTTATTCCGAACTTGTTACATGCAATATAAAACTTCTGTCATGAATCCCAATCCCTACAATAGGTCTCGTAGTTCGGTGTGCCTCATGGCATAGGCCTCCTCCAGCTCTCTCCACTGTACTCGATCCTCTGCAACTCTGGTCCAGTGTGGTCCCAGGGTACGGCAAATTTCATCAGTCCATCTTGTTTTCGGACGCCCCCGTCCTCTATTGTCCCCTCTTGGATACCACAAGGTTACTTGCTTGCTCCATTTGTCCATTTTGCAACGTAGCATATGTCCCGTCCAACTCCACTTTAAATGGTCTATATGAGCCGTTATATCCGTTACTTTAGTTTTCCTTCTTATTTCAGAGTTTCGGATTCTGTCACTTAGCCTGATTCCCAACATGCTTCTCTCCATCGCCCTTTCCGCTTTAGCCAGTTTTTCCCTATGTTTATCTGTCAATGTCCAAGTCTCGCAGCCATATGTCATGCAGGGGAGAATGCTGGTGTTGAAAATCCTTCGCTTGGTATGTATAGCTATATCTTTGTTTTTCATTATTTCTTTCAACGACCAATACTTTTTCCAACCGCAGGCTATTCTTTTGTTTATTTCCTTGGACATGCTGTCTTCAGGAGATATAATCTGTCCTAAGTAAACATATTCTTGTACATATTCGAAAATGGTTCCACAGACCTCTATGTTGCTTTCTGTCGAGTTGGTCATCAGTTTCGTTTTATTAGCGTTAATTTCCAAACCTGCCTCTCTGCTTTTCTCTACTATATCTTTCATCATGTGTTCTAGTTTCTTAGGATCTTCTTCTAGCAGGACAACATCATCTGCAAATCTCAAATGATTCAGACGCCTTCCGTTGATCGTAATACCGTAACTATCCCAGTCCAATCCTCTAAATGTGTGTTCCAGAACGGCATTAAATAGCTTAGGAGACAGTGGGTCTCCTTGTCTCACGCCTTTATTTATTGGAAAAGGGTCTCCTTTTGACTCTAATTTAATACTACTTTTACTGTTTTTGTAGATGGACTTGATCAGTTCTATATAGACATCATCCACCCCTTGTTCTCTAAGACTCAGCCAGATATATTTGTGTTTTAGACTGTCAAATGCTTTGGAGTAGTCTATAAAGCATATATACAGTGTCTTCTTGTATTCATTATATTTTTCCCAGACTTGTT
Source organism: Spilarctia lutea (assembly GCA_916048165.1). Lineage (NCBI taxonomy): Eukaryota > Metazoa > Arthropoda > Insecta > Lepidoptera > Erebidae > Spilarctia > Spilarctia lutea. Next base: position 2,011,196 of record OU696498.1, on the reverse strand, counting down.
TGATTGTGTGGATGTGGTCTATAGTACTGTAGTTCTTTCTAAATCCCGCTTGCTCAATCGGTTGGTTTTCGTCCAAAACCCTTGTTATTCTTTCTAAAATTATTTTTGCGAAAACTTTGTACACATTTGATATTAGGCTAATTGGTCTATAGTTGCCGATGTCATCTTTGTCTCCTTTTTTATGGAGGAGAATAATATGTGATTCATTCCATTGTTTTGGGATGATGCCTGTTGTTATAATATCATTGAATAATTTAGTTAGAATTGGGCTTATTTCTTCTTCGGTGCCTTTAATTAACTCATTAGTTATATGATCGGGTCCTGGAGCTTTTTGTAACTTCTGTGACATGATGGCTTTCTGCACTTCCTGCAAGAGTATTGATGGGACTTTTTTATAGCTCGTATTGCACTTGTTACTGGCTTTTTTTTCTCGATCAGTGCCATTGTTTGCGTAAAGAGTTCGATAGTAATCTGTGGCAAGACTCTGGATTCTTCTGCGATTTGTTACTTGTTTGGATCTGTTGTTTTTTAGTTTTGGTATCCATTCCATTCCATATTCCCTTAATTCCTTTAAAGCTTTTCTCAGCCCCCCTGTTCTTTGAATTTCATTTTCTAGTTTTTTCATTCTTCTGAATTTCCTATCTTTTCTTATATTTTCTCTAATCAGTTTGCTTAGATTTGATATTATGTTACGGTTTTCTTTAGTTTTTGACTTATCTGCCATTAGTACCTTTCTTTCTTCTAGAAGCTTTATTGTCTTCTCACCAAACTTTACATCTTTAGTTACATTTTCTTTTCGCAATTTTGATAGTTGTCTGTCCATTATGTCGTATTTTTCTGTGACACTTCTGTCCGAGCTTACTATTTCTTTCAGTGTGTTGATAAACGAAGAATCTATTTTTTTTTCGTGTTGTTCTAATGTAAATTTATTTATAATTTTGTTTCTAGCTTTTTTTGTTGGGTACTTTTTTAAACGGCAGCATACCATGCGGTGGTTAGTATTAAAGTTTAAATTTTGAATAACTTTTGTATCTTGAAAAAACACTGGTCTATTAGTTATTACGAAATCAATTTCGTTTTTATATTTGCCATCAGGTGACAGCCAGGTCCACTTGGTTTTTGGGTTTTTTTTGAAGACTGAATTTAGTAGTGTTAAGTTATTTTGTAATAGAAATTCAATTAGTCGATGCCCGTTTGCACTCCTCTTTCCATATCCATGTTTGCCCATTATCAGTTCTTCGCCAGGTTCTCTACAGCCAACCTGTGCATTAAAGTCCCCCATGACTATGAGGAAGTTGTTATGGTATTTTTTTATTACATCAGACAGAGTACAGTAGAAGCCTTCACTTTCACTTTCTAGTGCTAATTCTGTGGGTGCGTATGTTTGTATAATTGTCCACGGTTTTTTGTATCTTGGCAAGTTAATGTTGAGTATTGCTATTCTGTCAGAAATGCCTATCAATTCTTGTATACAGTTTTTTAATGTTTTTTTAATTAAAAAACCCACTCCTCTCTGACCTGCTGTTTCGCCTTTCTGATACAATATATAGTCGTTTCTTTCCGTTATTTTTTCTCCTTGCCTTCGCATTTCACATATTCCCAGAATATCATATTTTATACTTTGTATCGCCTTGTCCAATTCGAGCAAGCTTTCTTCCGTTCGCAGAGTTCTAGTGTTGAGTGTTGCAATGTTAAATGTTTCATTTCTTTTTGCTGGAGGGTTTTGGTCTAGTACTCCCGCGGAGACCAGCCGTAGTGGGAGACAGATTTCTTGTTTTTGCTTAAATCTATTAATTGTAGGTGTTTCTGTTTGTTTCCGGTTTTCTAGGGCTCTATTTAGTTTTTTGAGGAATTCAAGTTAGGATCGGATCTTGTTTTTTCTACATAATTAAGTATATTTGGTCTAATAACATTTTTCTGTACTTTTATACAAGATTGGGTTGTATTTTCATTTAAATTGCTTATAGTAGCTTTTTTCTGTGTTGCATGGTTAGGCGAGTTTGAGGGTTCTCTCCTCCTTTTTTCTCTACTATTGTCCTCCGGTTTTATCACTATTAGTTTGTCATGCTTTAGATAAGCAATGTTTCCATTCTTTTTTTCTTTTTCCACTTGTGATTGAAGTTGTTTACGCAGTTCCAGAGTTTCCTTGGAGTAATCCTCTTTCACGTATATATTTGATGGGAGGTTTGACTTGTTCTTGAGTACAAGGTGTTTCTTCCATTGGGTTGTAAAAGAAACTACGACTGGTCGGTTTTTGTATTCCGTCTTTTTTCCAATTCTATATACGTTACTAATCTCTTGACTATTCATTTGTACTCCTATCTCTTCTATGGTATCTTTTATATAATCAACCAATTCCCGCTCAGACTTGCCGATTTCAACTAATCCGAAGAAGACGAGGTTATTTTTTCGTTTCTCTTTTTCTAAGGATTTAATTTTCAGCTCCAGTTCTGATACTTTGTTTTTTAGGACTTTGTTTTCTTCAATTATTGCCTTCATTTTCTCGTCTATTACTTCTGTGACGTTCTTGGTTACCGCATGTGTTATATGGTCAGCTTGTTTATCCAATTTATCATCCAGTTTTTGTAGAAGTAGTTCCATCATTTTCTCCATAGTCATTTATTTATCTGGCAAATTTCTTGTTTGTTGTGGTATCACTTTTTTAATGGGGGATTTTTAAATCATTTACTGGCAACCCCGATGTTGATGTTGACTAACGTCACTGTCAAATCTCTATTTGTTAACGGTCTTTTATGTTAAAATGATCGTTGGGGGAATTGTTTTTCGTGAAAATATTAACGCCTACACTATAATTACTGCTTTCAACTATTTTATAGTTCTTTTTTCACTAGAATGTCACTTGAATAATGTTGTTTTCACTATTTTACACTGTTTATGAATTATTTCACGCGGAGGTCTATAACGTACGTGTTGACACTTTAGCCACCGGAACCGGAAAAAAACTTTTGTTATTACAGAAAAGATTTTTTTCCATTGCCTTTTCTCAATGACTAGCTGAGCCCCTCGGCGTTACCCGCGAAACGATAACAGCCGTGAGGCGAAGCTAGTCTATATCTATCAGTGACCTTCGAAATCGTTCCAACCGTTCCTGAAATCCCCGAACAGACAGACAAAAAAGTTAAAAATTGATTTTTTTAGATAAATTACAAACAGACTACAATTTTATTTACATACTAGCTGACCCACGCAACCTCGTTTGCGACTTCTATTGCCCAGTTTTTGAAACATTCTTCATTGGTGCTCTGCTCCTGTTAGTATTAGCGTGATGATATATAACCTATAGCCTGCCTCGATAAATGGACTATCCAACACTGAAAGAATTTTTCAAATCGGACCAGCGGTTCCTGAGATTAGCACGTTCAAACAAACAAACTCTTCAGCTTTATAATATTGGTATAGATTTGTACACATTTGTAGATTTACTGTATTTATCATGCTGAAAAAACCATAGACTTCATTTCCTATAAGAGAGAGATAATAAGTAAAGAAGGATTTCATGAATAAATTGGTTTTACATGTAGATACTTGAATATGTGTGTGGCCTGTGTCGAAAAAATTACACGTATTGTCCTTGCCAGCTATGAAATAACTAAATATTATAATTATTCACAGTTCTTAATATACTTCACTTGACTTTTAATTAATTATGATGGTATTGATGTCGTTAATGATGAATGTTGTATAGTCATTTTAATTTATGTTGTATGTTTTAATACAGACAAGTAATAAGACAGAAGGGGGCAATGGTAGATAAATTACACTGCCTTGGGGGGGCAGTGGTAGTGGATGCGACTGCTGTGCTTCAAATCCTGGGTCGGACCAAATGTTTGTGTGATCTACAAATATTTGTTTCGGAGTTTGGGTGTTTGGGTTAATTTATACGCGGTAGAAGTAGGAGCGAGAGGTATACCAGCTAAATCTCTCTATAACCTTCTGAAAGACCTTGGCCTGTCGAGATCTGCAGTAAGTTCTATTTTAGAACGAGTATCCAAGGCTGCACTAACAGGTTCCTACCAAATTTGGCCAAGTAGGGTGGGAAACTCGAGCAGTGAAGGTGAGCGTTGATGCGCATCTTAAAAGGGGCCTCCTTAAACCTACACCTAGGTCGTATGTCCTGGGAACTGCTTTGAGTTTCTCCCTCTGCCACACGATGGACCCGGCACCCGCACGGTGAATCCATGGAGTGCTAAGAAGTTTGTCTCAATATGTATGTATTTACAAAAAAAAAAATATTATGTATTTATATCAGTTATCTAGTACCCATAACACAAGCAAGTTTTGCTTGGCTAGGGACAAGATAGTGTGGGTCGCCATGCTGCAATGTCCCTATTAGCATTGAGGATGGTGACCACCACTCTTGGATTCTGCTCATGCTTTCCATCAGGCAGAGCAGAGTCATTTTAGCAGCTAAGACAAAAAAAAAAAAAAAAAGATGGTGTTAGATGTCTGAAAAAAAAAAACATGTAGATACATAAGCGTGGGTAGGGAGGATAAACAGTGTGTACTAAGGGTGGTAACCGAGAGGGGAGATCTAAGAGTATGTATTAATGTTTTATCAGCCCTAAGGACTGGAATAGGGTTGCCACCTTAAAAATAAATTGTCCAATAACTTTTAGAAGGTGAGGTGAGATAGAGACAAAAGTTGTAGTTTTTTAGTGGCTATCCTAAACTAGGTCAATACCTGTATTTCAAGACTCCAGGATTGACATCCACGCACTATACCTACGAGGTGGAGTGAAAATTGGAGGTACCTTTACAACAACCGCGAGGAACACCGCGGCACTAAACTACTGACAGCTATTGTAAAATAGAAGTAGCCTAAGTTACCCGGTCCGGCCGTTCCAGAGATTATCCGAAAAAGACGTACAGACAGACAAAAATGTTAGCTATAGTTTTTTTTTCTATGTAGAAATCCTGTCAGGTACCGCCTCTTGGTGGCATGTCGAACTGACTAAATCCGCACGCCGTCTCGGGTACTAGATGCCGGGGAACTAGGTGCACCCTAGAAAGGAAAACCCTGGAACCCCGACGTTCCTCGGAACACCTACCGTTTGTAGATGCCCCCATCTTGTGTGGGAAGCCCAATGTGTTAATGTCCCCCAGGGAGCGCACGCTCCGCAGCCTCCGCGCCGCCACCCGGTCCTGAAATACTTTCATATTTATTAAGTGCTAACCTGTTATTACGTTAAATAAATAAATAAATATTCCGGACATCTAACACACAACGCCATCTAGTCCCAAGCTAAGCAGAGCTTGTGTTATGGGTACTAGACAACTGATATGAATACTTATATACTGTTTTTTTTGTTAAATACATACATATTATACATAGAAAACACCCAAACTCCGAAACAAATATTTGTAGATCATACAAACATTTGGTCCGACCCGGGAATCGAACCCGAGACCTTAAGAACAGCAGTCGCATACGCTACCACTGCGCCACAGAGGCAGTCATTAAACAAACAGACTTCACTTTAATTTATTTGTAATTAATAAAAAAACCTACACTACTCTCGTTGCCTACTCCCCGGGTGGGGATTAAATAAATCGCAATCACTCGACCTGATCGTCACCGCACTATCTCTGCTTAGAGAATCATATTGATAATGTAATATGTAATCAAAAGGAATTTAAATTATAGAATTAATTTGATTGTATGTTGATAAGTTAGCGAAACTATTTTTAATTATAGCTCAATCGGTACCCGATCACTTTAAAACTTTTAATTATATTTATATATCCTGTGTCACCCGGGTAATAATGATTAACAATCTATTAAAACCTTATCACAATATGTGAATGTGGCTACGTATGTGAATTAAGTCAATAAGATTGTATAAATAAATAAAAGAAATATTTCGGACATCTACACACAACGCCATCTAGTCCCTAGCTAAGCAGAGCTTGTGTTATGGGTACTAGACAACTGATATAAATACATATATACTTTTTTTTTGTAAATACATGCATATTATACATAGAAAACACCCAAACTCCGAAACAAATATTTGTAAATTACACAAACATTTGGTCCGACCCAGGATTTGAACCCGAGACCTCAAGCACAGCAGTCGCATTCACTACTACTGCGCCAACGAGGCAGTTGTTAGTGCAGTATGTAGTTAATTAGCACTTTTGCAATGTTTCTAGCCGGGACTGAGATATAAAACACGGAGTGAATTTAAACTGAAAGTATTTTTAATACTTGAAAAAGTTATACATACAAAGAATCTACACGCGTTGGGTAGGTTTAGCGCGACCCAAGGCAACTGGCGTTGCCCGGCCTTACAAACGGGTGGCCAGCGACAAAGCTTACCTCAGCTAAAATGTAATACTGTGTGCCTACATCTTCATTTGATTAATGCCCGGTTCCTATATTTAACGAATCGTTATCGTGTAAAAATTTTCTAAACCGACTACGAGTCGTAAATACCGTTCCTCAATTTATTTTTTATAGGAACGATTTTAGCTTACGCCCCGTATTATATACTACTATTCGTACCTAGAACGAATCATTTTTCAAATATAGGAACTTGGCATAAATCGTTTTAGTAGTTTCGGCGATACGGTGTACACTTTATTGTATACCAGTAGTAGTGTAATAACATGGGAAACTTAAAACTATTATAATGTATGTACAAGTGGCGGCCTTATCGCTCCATGGCAATATGTTACAGGCAACCATGAGATGGAAAGAAGAGTAGGGATGAAAAAGTATAGTGGCAAGACCGGAGACCCAATAATGTAGAAGAAGACTGTCATAGTGTGGGTCACCATGCTTTAAATAAAATAAATAAATATTTCGGTCATATAATACACAACGCCATCTAGTCCCAAGCTAAGCAAAGCTTGTGTTATGAGTATTAGACAACTGATATAAATCATGACTGCCTCGGTGGCGTAGTGGTAGCGTGTGCGACTGCTAAGCTTGAGGTCTCGGGTTCGATTCCCGGGTCGGACCAAATGCTTGTATAATCTGCAAATATTTGTTTCGGAGTTTGGGTGTTTTCTATGTATAATATGTATGTATTTACAAAAAAAAAAGTATATAAGTATTCATATCAGTTGCCTAGTACCCATAACACAAGCTCTGCTTAGCTTGGGACTAGATGGCGTTGTGTGTTAGATGTCCGGAATATTTTTTTATTTTTTTATTTTATATGCTTTTTTTGTAAACACGTTCATATTATACACAGAAAACACCCAAACTTTGAAACAAATATTTGTAGATCTTTAACAAAAAGAACGTACTCCTTCTTAAAAAGCCGGCAACGCGTGGGCGGCGTTAGTCGCTTACCATTAGGCGATACGTATGCTCGTTTGCCCGCTATATAATAAAAAAAAAATCATACAAACATTTGGTCCGACCCGGGCATCGAACCCGAGACCTCAAGCACCACAACAGTCGCATACGCTACCACTACGGCACCCAGGCAGTTTCATATTGCATTGTCTGCGTTCACAATGAGTATATTGATCACCACTCTTGGATTCTGCTCATGCTTTGCATCAGGCAGGGTAGTCGCTTTGGTGGGCTCATATAAATAAAAAAAATATTTTTATGGCGATGGAAGATCGGACCATATTGATTTCTGTTTTACCTTTTTCTCAATCAAAACTTCTACTGTTTCTAATCTAATTATACTTTTTTTTTCTAATTCCAGGCCATCTATGTCCCAAGGTACTGTGATCCACAGCCAACGGTTCCAAGAGAAAGACTTCACCGTAGCGACCCCTGAGGAGTTCGTCAGAAGATTCCAAGGCACCAAGCCCATTAATAAGGTACGGTATAAAAATAATTACTGTGAAGGTACGGGTCTCATGTCCCCCCAGTACAAAGGGTGGATTCTTAAGCCAAGAGAGATCATGCCTGAAGGGCTGGCTAATTGTTGATATTGGGAAATTGTATTTATGACTGAGAATACAAGTGTGAGAGGCATGACAATCTCTATTTCGCGATACAGTATTACTAGTTGCTGTTTTGTATGGTACAAGGGACAACGAACAGATGGGACACGTGTTTGTAAGTGACCCACAGATAGGGGAGAGGGATCTCCGGTAACCTTATTAACTCGTATTACCCCAGGAAGGTACCAACTGCGCTAGCGTTGGAGAATCCCTCTCTGGACGTCCACACTCAGAACACAACGTGCCTGAGCGTGGACGCCCAGGCTGCCCCTCGTATTCTGGGGCGGGGGGGGGGGGGCAAAAAAAGAACGTACTCCTTCCTAAAAGGCAGGCAACGCACTTGTAACGCCTCCGGTGTTGCGGATGTTCATGGGCGGCGGTAATCGCTTACCACCAGGCGATACGCCTGCTCGTTTGCCCCCTATACAATAAAAAAATAAAATATTTACTCTGAGAGCTTTCATAAAAAGAATCATCAAAATCAGTTTACCCAGTCGAAAGTTCCCGAGAACCGCCTCCTTTTTTGAGGTCGGCTAAAAAACCATGGCTTTCTTACTTTATTAAATAACTAGCGACCCGCCCCGGCTTCGCACGGGTGCAATGCTGATACTAAATTAAATACACTACAGAAAAACTATGAACGTTGTATATAAAAACATAGCGGCCCGCTCCGACTTTGCACGGGCATAAAATAGAAACCTCTAAAATTAGCAATGTTGCCTTAGTATATGATGCATGTATTATACATATAAACCTTCCTCTTGAATCACTCTATCTATTGGAAAAAACCGCATCAAAATCCGTTGCGTAGTTTTAAAGATTTAAGCGCACATAGGGATATAGGGACAGAAAAGGCGACTTTGTTTTATACTATGTAGTGATAATTTCTGTATTCCTCTTTTATCTTCTTTCCAGGTGCTGATAGCCAACAACGGTATTGGTGCTGTAAAATGCATGCGTTCGATCAGAAGATGGTCCTACGAAATGTTCAAGAACGAACGGGCGGTCAGATTCGTGGTTATGGTAAGGATTACTTGGTAATTGTGTACTTAACCTAAGTATACGAAGTGTCACCAACCCTGTTCATCCCGTGAGTGTCGTAGAACCTAGGGAGAAAAGACACAGCACTGCAAAGAGAAGGAAAACTTGACTCAAACCCTATATATATATATAATAAATAAATATTCCGGTCATCTAACACACAACGCCATCTAGTCCCAAGCTAAGCAGACAACTGATGTAAATACTTATATACTTTTTTTGTAAATACATACATATTATACATAGAAAACATTCAAACTTCGAAACAAATATTACATACCTACATTATACATAGAAAACACCCAAACTCCGAAACAAAAAAAAAAAAACAAAACATTTGGTCCAACCCGGGAATCGAACCCGAGACCTCAAGCTTAGCAGTCGCATACGCTACCACTGCGCCACCGAAGCAGTTGTTTGATTTGATATTCTCTTATGCTAGAAGGAGAGTCGTCAATAGACCACCACAAGAGCCTCTCCCTTTTAAGGAGCTTTTGATCTACTGCACCACGCTAGCCAGGCTTATATTTTGACTGCCTCGGTGGCGTAATGGTAGCGTATGCGGCTGCTAAGCTGTATTACAAAAAAAAAAGTATATAAGTATTTATATCAGTTGTCTAGTATCCATAACACAAGCTCTGCTTAGCTTGGGTCTAGATGGCCTTCTGTGTTAGTTGTCTGAAAATATTTAAATATCTACTCAAAGTTAACAATAGCAGGTCCGTACTTTGATTACAGTGACCACCACTCTTGGACTCTGCACATGCTTTCCATCAAGCGGAGTAGACTCACTTGAGCCGGTCTTCTTATAATAATTCTATTTTTCTATGACCAGGTGACGCCAGAAGACTTGAAGGCAAATGCGGAGTACATAAAGATGGCGGATCATTACGTGCCCGTGCCTGGGGGGTCAAATAACAATAATTATGCCAATGTGGAGTTAATTGTGGACATCGCTGTGAGGATGCAAGTGCAGGTATGTTGAACATATACCACTTTTTATTCCAAGGCATACGGAAACATAGGTACCATGTTTGGTATCAAAATACTTTAGGACTGAATAAATAGTGATAGGAAGCTAGGGGGCCGTTCATAAAATACGTTCGCATACAAGTGTGGGGGAGGGGTCTGGCTGAATGTGACAAGATGTGACAAGGGGGGACGGGGGGTATACGGCAATGTGACGTTCGCCGTTTATTATTTTTTGACATGAGCGCTAGCTCTATGACTTCAGCCTGAAGCTCCGGATTTTAAACAAATTCCTTACGATTGGTTTTGTCCGTCAGTCCACGATAAATTGGCGAGTAGAACATGTAAAGAATGTGGCCTATATCACACATCTAACAAAACCTTACTACAGCATTTAAAAAAATTACATCCAAAACAAAAAAGAAAGGTTGAAGTAGTTCGGCGTACAACCAACTCGTATCGCAGCTCGGCGAGTTCGAGAGCTGTTATGCATAATAGGAGATGAAAACGATGGTACGAAAGATGCAGAATGGTTAGATGACGATGAAGTGGACGGTAGTTTTGAAGATGAAGAAGATGGTACAATACCGATTGTAGATATTTCGGCCCATTTAGAAGATCCTTGGACTTCTGAATAATAGAAATATTATTTATTATTTATATGTTCGTTATGAAAGATATTTATTAATTTATTTAAATTTTATTATAATAACTAAATAAATATTTTTAATTTTCCGAATTTGTCTACTATCATTTAGAATTTATCATACTCAGCAGGGGGGGGGGTCTTAGTATTTGTGACGAAATATTTCTAAGGGGGGTCACAAAAAGTGTGACACAGCGTGACAATGGGGGGGAGGGGGTCAAAAAAAGCTGATTTAAGTGTGACGTATTTTATGAACGGCCCCTTGCGTAATAGTACCTTTATGTATAATTCTCACTTGCTTCAATAATACACACCACATAAAGGTTGACTGGAAAATAATTGCATACTGGAGACTGGACTGGAAAGCTTAATTAAATAAATTAAATTTTATCGATGGCGCTTCCCGGTTCGAAAAAGGTGTCTTGCCTATTTTGACTTCATTTTGTCTCCCGATTGGCCAAGGGGGGAAGTGAACATATTATATTTCCAACTCCTCCAGTTTTATTCTGATTAATTTCGTTGCGGGTACCAAGACAGTTAATTTTTCCTGGGACTGCCCGAGTGTCGTAACTCGGTGTGTTCGTGGGTCACTGCTGTTTATCCTGGTGTACAGGAGTTACAGTGGTGGGCGTGTGGGAGGGATTAGTACCATAATACATAAGTGCATACACATAATTAAATATATAATACTAGCTGAACCTCGCAGTGTTACCTGCAGTTATTAGTTTACACATTGTTTTTTTTTTCTTACAATTAAAATAGCCTATATTAATCAGTGATAATGTAGCATTCAAATGGTGAAACAATTTTTAAAAGCCGTCCAGTACTTTTTGAACCAATTCGTTACAAACATACTTACATACAAGCCTTTCCTCTTTATAATATTAGATAGATAATAATGAAGTTGTTTCCTTGTCTGTGGTGTGCAGGCGGTGTGGGCGGGCTGGGGCCACGCGTCGGAGAACCCCAAGCTGCCGGAGCTGCTGCACCGCGCGGGGGTGGTGTTCATCGGGCCGCCCGAGAAGGCCATGTGGGCGCTCGGGGACAAGATCGCCTCCTCCATCGTCGCGCAGACCGCCAGCATACCCACGCTGCCCTGGAGCGGGAGCGGTAACTCACCACTCACCACACACTATACACTCCGTTCGCTTATATACGGTCACTAATGCCCGGTTCCTATATTTAACGAATCGTCATCGTGTAAAAATTTTCTACAACCGACTACGAGTCGTAAATACCGTTCCTCAATTTATTTTTATAGGAACGATTTTAGCTTACGCCTCGTACAATATACTACTATTCGTACCTAGAACGGATCGTTTTTCAAATATAGGAACTGGGCATAAGTCAAGGAGCCCGCCTACGGCAGATTTGTCAGTTTACGCCGTTGTGTGATTTAATAAATTCGTATTGCACAACAATAACCACAATTACGTGCAGACGCACGGACACTATCTAAACGAATGAACTATAAATACTAGTTATACAAATCCGAAAGTAACTCGATCTGTCTGTTACACTGTCACAACTAAACTCATTGTAATGAAATTTGACATCGCAGTGTTTTGATTCTTGAAGAAGGAAATAGGCTACTCCTTACTGTGACCTTCTTCTCAGCGTCACTTACCATCGAGTGATTTAAAGTAAACGATCGAAACGACGTCAGTTGACGTGATATTAACTCACACTAGGCCTTACCTAGTGTGAGTTGACTTTACGTCAACCCGATCGTTACAGTGCAAGCAACAAAGCCAAATTTACTCTATATTGAATCGATTCATAATAAACTTTTGTAGTGAAATTTCTTTAGAATCGTTGCGATTTCAAACAGGATGCAACGGAAAAAACGACAGGTAAGCGACACAAATACAAAAAGTCGTCTGTAATTAGTGAACCAGAGCGAGAGAGCAAATGTCGGTCTCATTCTTTTGTTGATTTACTGAAGTTTCACTTCCATCGTGTGTGAATCGCACACACATCTTTTTTCTACGAGCCTGGCCAACTGACTCTAGTCTGTTTGATGAAAAGCATGAGCATAATCCAAGAGTGGTGGTCACCATACTCATTGCGAATGCAGACAATGCAGCATGGTGACCTACACTATGACTGCCTATTGAGATGCTTCTGCATCATTGAGCCTCCGAAATCGAAACACGACAATTTTTTTTTTTTTTATTGAATACAAATGCAAACTAGCAGACGTATGTCCTGATGGTAAGCGATTACCGCCGCCCATGGACACCCGTAACTCCAAAGGCGTCACAAGTGCGTTGCCGACCTTTGGGGGATGGGGAGAGGGAATGGGGGAAGGGGTTGGGGTATGGGTCTCCGGTATCCTCACTCACTCGGTGAAACACAGCGCAAACGCTATTTCACACCGGTTTTCTGTGAGGCCGTGGTATCACTCCGGTCAAGCCGACCCATTCATGCCGAAGCATAGCTCTCCCACGGTAAAAGTCGTCTGCAGTCATTTTAAGTGTTAAATTTTCAACTGTAACTTTCTTCCCTAGAACTGAAAGCCGAATACAACAGCAAAAAAATCAAGATATCATCGGAGCTGTTCTCCAAGGGCTGCGTGACGACCCCTGAACAAGGGATGCAAGCCGCGCTTAAGATCGGCTTCCCCGTCATGATCAAGGCTTCTGAGGGTGGCGGTGGAAAAGGCATTCGGAAAGTGGAGAACCCTGATGATTTCAATAATATGTTTAGACAGGTACGTGGCATACTTTCTTGCTTTGTCTATGGGAGAGGCATACTTAGGCGTACACCATAGAGCAACACAAGCTGGCGGACCGGAGTGGAGTAAGCCATAACGTCATTTTAACCGACTTCAAAAAAGGAGGAGGTTTTGGGGGTGGGGAGAGGGATGTGGGAGGGGTTGGGGCATGGGCCTCCGATAGCCTCACTCACTCAGTGAAAAACAGCGCAGGCTCTGATGGACCAGGATCGGAGTGATACTACACCCTTTCTTTAATTTCTTTATTTTCACTGAGACAGTGCATTATTCAAGCGACTGCCTTCAGACATCCACAACCGAAGTCTTATTAGATATCGAAGTTCTGCAGAAGACTATTATCGTACTTTTTGGTGCTTCAACTACTCGTAACGATTACCACAGATGTTCGTATACCAGGACCGACGCCTTAACGTGCTCTTCGAAACACGGAGGGGTCTTAATGTGTTAAGATCTGTGGGGGAACGGGTGTCATGTCCCTCCAACACAAAGGGAGGATCCTCCGACCAGGCGAGGTGATCATGCCTGGCGGGCTACTGCCCAACAGTTGATGTTGGGATGTTGTATATATGATAATCGGCGCGAGAACTTCTACTGCGCGATTCAGGATTGGTAGTTTCTTAGTGTTGTACGTTGCTCCGTAGTTTTAGTGTATCTTCGGTAGATGTCGCCACAGATCCATGGATTGACCTGACTAGGGTTGCTTAACTTTGCAATGGTCCTTCTTTAAGAGATAGATTTTATGAGAGAAAATAAAGGTATATGTGGTTTTAATTTTCAGGTACAAGCGGAGGTACCTGGATCTCCAATATTTGTGATGAAACTCGCCAAGTCGGCTCGACATTTGGAAGTGCAACTCTTGGCTGATCAATATGGTAAGAGTTGTAGAAGTATGAGAATGAAGAGAGTAAGAGATATATATAGACAAGTGTATTTGACTGCCTCAGTGGTGTAGTGGTAGCGTATGTAACTGCTGTGTTTGAGGTCTGCATCTGAAGAAACACTGCCATATACCATATTCCGGGCTGCTGTTAAGAATTTCTTGTAAGAAAAACCCAACAGCAGTCCGACTCGGGAATCAAACCCGAGACTTCTTGATCGTAAGCAGTAGCTTTCGTTAACCACTAGACCAACGAGGCAGTTTTATATATTTGTGTACTGTATAATTGTGTATATCTTTTGTTGGAGATCCGTATGTAATAAATAAATAATATATGTTTACAGGTAACGCAATATCACTGTTCGGTCGCGACTGTTCGATCCAGCGACGTCATCAGAAGATTATTGAAGAAGCGCCAGCCGCTATTTCTAAACCAGAAGTATTCATAGAAATGGAGAAGGTAAGATATTACTCTATCCGGTGTGAAATAGCGCTTGCGCTATGTTTCACCGAGTGAGTGAGGATACCGGAGGCCCATACCCCAACCCCTCCCCCCATTCCCTCTCCCCATCCCCCAAAGGTCGGCAACGCACTTGTGATGCTTTTGGTGTTGCGGGTGTCCATGGGCAGCGGTAACCGCTTACCATCAAGTAATGCGTCTGCTCGTTTGCCACCTATTCAATAAAAAAACAAAAGAAATAACGGTAGAAAATTCGACTCAAGGGTCGCAGATTCGATTTCCACTTTCTGCATGAACCTCATTATCATATCTACTGCTGTATGCATCATCAACAACCCATAACGTTCCGCTGCTGAGCTCGAGTCTCCTCTCAGGAGAGGGTTAAGGCCATACGTCCTCACGCTATGCATATATTTTTTAAATCGTTTTTTCCAGAAAAAAAAATACATGTATAAATAAAATATGATTTTCAAAGTTTTTTTTTATGGTATATGTGGCAAACAAACAGACGTATCGCCTGATGGTAAGTGATTAACGCCGTCCATGGACATCCGCAACACCAGACGCGTCACAAGAGCGTTGCCGGCCTTTAGGGTAGGGTAGGGAGGGGGGAGGGATTGGGGTATGGGTCTCCGGTATCCTCACTAAGTGGCTTCTAAGACTTGTAATTTAGCCATTGCAAAATAGGTATCCACATTAACCCTTAACAACCCACAAGTGTCTTGCGGACACGATTTTGCGTTTATGTTTTCATAAAAACTAAAGTATTTATTTTTATGAATCGGCCTTTTATCTAATTTATCGCCAATGTTTTACGAATCTAAATGTGCAATGAAAATATTTGTATGAATAATTAAATTAAATATTTTTATGAATAATTTATTATTTTTGGTTAATAAACGAAAATAGTACTTCATCAATCCAGAAGTGTCCAACAGACACAATAACATTTTGTTTGATTCGAGTGTGAAGGTAGATTGTTTTTATTTACATTTACTTATAATCTTATGGTATCGGGAGGGCAATAGCGGCTGCTAGACCTTTGTTTGTGTTATAATCGTAGTCTTTGTAATCGTATCACGTATCATTGAAAAACGATGATGAACAATTATGGAGTGAGAGTGATGATGTACCATTACAAGAATACGTCTCAATTGACAATTATAAAGGAAAAGATGGAACAACTTGAAAATCAGAACCTGACAGGCAAAGCCGAACGCCTCGACATAACATAATTCGCGGTGGTATTCATAAGGTGATTCTTCCTCCAGGGCAAGCTATAATAGATCCGAGAGACAGTTTCAACCTTTTTTTTCGACGATCAAGTATTAGAAATAATAGTAAAATATACCAATACTGAAGGGCTTAGAGTTTTACAAAATCGATGGAAATCAATAGACAAAATCGAAATGTAAGCATTTCTAGGTCTTTTATTGACTATAGGCGTCAATAAACAGGGCGGTGTGGATTTTAGAGAATACTGGGACCCTATCTTTGGCAATCCAATATATCGAGCTACAATGGGAAAAATAGATTTGCTTCTTTATTACGATTCTTAAGATTCGATGATAAAAATACTAGGTTCCTGAGAAAGTCAAAAGATAAACTTGCACCTATTAGGGAATTATGGGAATACGTAAATCAAAACCTGAAAAAGTTTTATTTGCCTGGAGAAAATCTCACTATTGACGAGCAGCTTGTACCTTTTCGAGGACGCGTATCATTCAAACAGTACCTACCCAGCAAACCTGATAATTATGGTATGAAAATTTGGTGGATCTGTGACAGCAAAACTAGTTACCCCCTATTTGGTATACCATATCTCGGAAAAGAAGGACAAAACAGGGCGGAAAATTTAGCGTACAATGTAGTCAACCAGTTATGTGAACCATACTTCTGAAGTAACAGAAATGTTACTTTTGATAATTATTTCATGAGTATTGATGTCGCAAAATCTTTGGCACAAAATGGTCTTACAATAGTTGGAACACTGAGAAAAACAAGACGTGTATACCTCCTAATTTTCAACCCAAGAAAACCAGCGATATTGAGTCTTATGTATTTGGATTTTATAAAAATATGACATTGGTCTCTTATGTACCAAAAAAGAATCGTGCTGTAATTTTTTTGTCTACGATGCATCATGGAAAGGAAGAAGATGTGAACAAAAACAACAAATCTGAAATAAACTTGTACTACAACTCCACCAAGGGAGGTGTCGATATACTGGACTAGATGGTTCATGAGTATACAGTTCGGCGTAAAACAAATAGGTGGCCAATTGCATTTCTTCAAAATATTATAGATGTTGTTAGCATTGCATCGCTTATTATATGGAAAAATATACATCCTGATTGGAACTCATAAAAAAAATACACTTAGAAAACTATTTTTACGTGAAATCGCAACCGAGTTGGTAACACCTCATATACGGAAACGAAGCACGAAAGGACTAACAAGTTAGCAGCAAGTAAGCAGCCATGCAAGACGTGGCAGGGTCAAATCAGGAAGCTACTCAATCCTCTGAACCTGCTGCGAAAAGGAAGAAGCGTTGTTATATTTGCCCTTCGAAATTATCAAGGGCTTCTAAACAGTGTTGTGATAAATGCAATCGCAATGTCTGCTCTGAACATTCTGAAAAAAAGGTATTTGTAATATCTGTAAGTAAATAGGTGTAAATATACATTACTGAATACATTATACTGTCTTTTTCATTCAAAATATCTTTCTTTTCTTTCATCACACCTTACATTTATAAAATGAGTCTGTTGGACACTACTGGTCAGTTACGTCACAAAAGCATTCTGGATAGTTAAGGGTTAATATAAGTTCGAAACTAAAAACGAAAAGGTTTTTTTATAAATAACTTAAATAATAAACTTCAAAACGTATTTATGAAATCCATTAAAAGTTATTTTTAAAAATATTTGATCAAAACACTGAAGCGCTTCTACACCGTGGGAGAGCTATACTTCGGCATGAATGGGTCGGCTCGACCGGAGTGATACCACGGCCTCACAGAAAACCGGCGTGAGATAGCGTTTGCGCTGTGTTTCACCGAGTGAGTGAGGATACCGGAGGCCCATACCCCAACCCTTCCCCCATCCCCTTTCCCATCCCCCAAAGGTCGGCAACGCACTTGTGACGCCTTTGGTGTTGAGTGTCCATGGGCGGCGGTAATAGCTTACCATCAGGTGATACGTCTGCTCGTTTGCCAACAATTCAATAAAAAAAAAAAAACAATTTTCTTTTTTATTTCCAGGCTGCAGTCCGTTTAGCTAAAATGGTGGGTTACGTCAGCGCAGGGACAGTGGAGTACCTGTATGACCCTGCGACTGGAGCATATTACTTCCTGGAGCTGAACCCTCGGCTGCAAGTGGAACATCCTTGCACTGAGATGGTGGCTGATGTCAATCTACCCGCTGCACAATTGCAAGTAAGTGTTTTGATCAAATAGACCAGCATACCAGTAGACGAAAATACCTATATATTACTAAATAAAAATAAAATAAATATTGTCTATCGCCATCTAGTCCCAAGCTAAGCATAGCTTCTGTTATGGGTACTAGACAACTGATATAAATACATATATACTATTTTTTTGTAAATACATATTAAACATAGAAAACACCCAAACTTCGAAACAAATATTTGCAGATCATATAAACATTTGGTCTGACCAGGGAATCGAACCCGAGACCTTAAGCTTAGCAATCCCATACGCTACCACTACGCCACCGAGGCAGTCTACTAAAGTTATGGGGATTGCGGTCTGTATGTAGCAAGAATTTCATACAAATTTTGACAAAGAAGAACCGATTTCAAGAACTGGGCCAAATTGAAATGAGACCACAAGGAAAGCACCAGCATTTAAATAAAAAATAGTTTCATTCAGTCGAAAGTACTGAGGTAACAAACATAAAAAAAAACATTAAAAGGTGTGTGTACAATTCACACACGATGGAAGTGAAACTTCAGTAAATCGACAAAAGAATGAGACCGACATTTGCTCTCTCGCTCTGGCTCACTAATTAAAGGTGTCTTTTGTATTTGTGTCTCTTACCTGTCGTTTTTTCCGTTGCATCCTGTTTGAAATTACAACGATTATAAAGAAGTTTCACTTCAAAAAAAATAATTGAGAACCTCCTCGTTTTTTGAAGTCGGTTACTAACAAAAATTCTGTATTTTTTTTTCGTGGGTAGGCATTGAAAAGTTCACACACATTTGTAAAAGCTCCTTGAATATTTTAATTCTTTTATAGTAATTCGTATTCTAATTTAGTAAATTATTGGTTATTTACTTACTATTTGCAAGGCCTTCATTGTGTACATGAATTGACTGAAGTCTCTAAACCACCTGCCAGCTTTATTTTTTTGCACAAACAAACCACAGCAAATCACATATTTGGAAGAAGAAGAAGTTTGCTTATTATCATTGTCTCCATCAAAGATGTCCCAACTTTCCGAAATTCAGTTGGCCCAAAGCAGTCTTGAAGAAACTTTCTCCAAAAGGATGGCTCAGTTAGAGGAGCAGCTGCACTCTGGAGAAAACTCTAAGGACACTGTTGCTCGGGTTTCAGAAGAGTTCAGGACCTTCCGGGAGCTTATGTTCAGCATGCTGGGCCTACTGCGGAAACAGATAAATGAGTGTACCAAGATGGTGGATGCTACAGAGACCCGCCACCGCCGCAAGGCACTTATAGTGCTCGGAGTGCCTGAAGCAGTCCAGGAAGATTGTAGCAAGACCCTGCTGAGTATTGTGAGTCAGAGAATGGGCCTTAGTGACATCACTACATCGAATATCAGGCTCTGTCACCGTATGGGTACTCCATCCAAGGAACGTCGTCGTCCAGTACTCGTCAGATTCTCTTCGGCTGAGGTCCGTGCTGCGGTGTGGAAGGCCAAGACTACGTTGAAGGGATCCGGCTATTCGGTAAGAGAGTTCCTAACTAAAACCAGACAGACCACATTCAGCATGGCTCGCCAACATTTTGGTATGTCGGGCTGCTGGACACAGGATGGCACCATTGTCATTAAACTCGCCGATAACAGCCGTCACAAAATAACAACACTGGACGAGCTCAAGCCGCTGATACACAAACATCCCAAGACGACTTCACCGCCTAAAGCGAGTTCGACCATGGCCACGAAGGGTCCGCGGAGACAATAACGGTATCACATAATTGCACATAACTCCTTATTGTTTTATATTCTGCTCATATTTACTGCAAGTTTGTTGTTTTTAACACCGTAGTCAATGTTTACATTGTCGATCATAATCGTAAACAATACAGTGACAGTCGCGGTGACAAGACATCTGTCAAAAAGTTTTTTTTTTTTTTTTTCTTCGTTCGTCATCCAAGTCTGAATGTTGTTTAACTATAGACAATTTAATAGTGACATTTTTTTTTTTTAATGTTTATATTCACTCACCTGTTTAGTTTTATATTTGTGTTTTCTTAATTATTTACAGAGATGAATGCAGTAACTT
The DNA here is from genome assembly GCA_916048165.1 of Spilarctia lutea. Taxonomy (NCBI): domain Eukaryota; kingdom Metazoa; phylum Arthropoda; class Insecta; order Lepidoptera; family Erebidae; genus Spilarctia; species Spilarctia lutea. Next base: position 1,991,044 of record OU696498.1, on the reverse strand, counting down.
CTTTTAAGTTATTCCAGACATTTGTCACTAGAAATATTTTGTATTGTTTTGTTTCTTTTTTTTTTTTTTTTTAATTGACTATTTTTGTTTTGCCTGCTGGTGGGTGGTATGGAGATATTATCTACCAACCCCGGCCCATTTATAAATGCGCTTCATATTCATTTATTTTCTATTAACTTTAGTAGTTTTAGTAAATTTATATTATATTATTAAATATTTATTTAGTTTAAAGTACACTAATGATAGACGATGCAGTTGACTTATATCTGTCCGCCGATGACTTTTCAGATGACAGTTACGCGTCTCTGACGGATACTCTGGGTGACCAACTGCGGCAAGCTTTTTCTCTCAAATCTCGTTATCTCCTAAATGTTTGCCACATCAATGCACAAAGTGTCCCCAGTCACTTCAGCGATTTAACTGAAACTTTCTCAAACAATGACGTTCATGCCATCCTGATTTCTGAGACGTGGCTCAAGCCTCACCTTCCCTCCTCCTCCTATTCACTCACCGGCTTTGTCCTTATTCGCAATGACCGCTTGGACAAAAGGGGGGGTGGTGTAGCTATCTACCTTCGTAGCGATTTACCGTATAAAACACTTGCCTCGTCCTCTTCCAATATTTCCTCAAATGCTGAATATCTTTTCCTCGAGGTTTGTGTCAGAGGAGTTATCGTTATTCTTGGTGTAGTCTATTGCCCCCCTGCTGTCAACTACTTCTCCAGTCTGGAATCAGTTCTGGAATCTTTAGGGTCGGAACACTCGCATCACATCATCATGGGAGATTTTAACACTGACCTCTTAGCCTTAATGTCCCCCCGTACACACAATCTCCTTCAGATCATCCAATCAACCAGCCTCCATGTCCTACCCCTTCAAGCCACACATCATAATATTCACGGTCAGGACACCTGGCTCGATTTAATGCTTACGTCCTCCCCAAACCTTATCTCCTCCCATGGTCAACTACCTGCCCCTGGTTTCTCCCATCACGACCTAATATTCATATTGTATACCCTGAAACCTCCTAAACCACCTCCCAAAATTGTACAGCTTCGCAGTTTTCGTCATATGGATCTCGAGAAATTACACACAGATGCTGCGAATATAGACTGGTCAAGTGTGACAGCGGTTACGAACGTGGACACCAAAGTCAATATTTTTAATTACACTATTATGAAACTATTCGACGTCCACGCTCCTATGAAGTCAATAAAAATAAAACGTGCCCCGGCACCTTGGATGACCGAGGAGGTCCGTACAGCGATGAGGCGCAGGGATCAGTTCTTCCTCCATTACAGGAAAGATCGATGCGAAGACAAATGGAATCGCTATAAGACTGCGAGGAATCAATGCAATCAGGTGATACGTAACGCTAAACGCCGACATATTCTACACAACATTGAGTCCTCTTCTCCTTCCAGTATCTGGAAGTTTCTCGGTACTTTAGGTATTGGCAGTAGGCAGCAACCCGAGTTTAAGAATATAATCAGTTTAAATGACATCAATCAGTACTTCTCATCCACAACCACGTTAGATCTTCATACCAAGTATCAAACGGTAAGCTACATAACTGGTCTCACCAGTCCCAGTACCGACTCATTCGACTTTTCTCCGGTGTCTTCTGGGGATATCAAGAAGATAATATTATCAATCAGCTCCAATGCCGTGGGGTGTGACGGCATTAGTCGCCGCATGATCACAACTATCCTGGATCAAACACTGTCTATTATTACGCACATTATTAACTTCTCACTTGACTCAGGTAGCTTTCCCTCTATTTGGCGTAAAGCTTATATTATCCCTCTTCCCAAAAAAAATAACCCGTCACTTCCTGAACATTTTCGACCTATCTCTATTCTTCCCTTTCTATCTAAAGTGCTCGAGGCCTGTGTACACAAGCAGCTTTCAGAATATGTACTCGGACAGAAGCTGCTCAGTCCTCTACAGTCAGGCTTCAGGCCCGGTCACAGCACTACTACTGCCCTTCTTAAGGTAACTGGCGATATTCGTAAAGGCATGGAGGGCACCAAAGTTACAGTTTTAGTCCTGGTTGATTTCTCCAATGCCTTCAATACAGTCAGTTACGAAATTCTACTATCTATCCTTACGTATTTTAAAATTACCCCAGATGCACTGGAATGGTTCTCCTCTTATCTTCAAGGACGTCAGCAATGTGTTCGTGTTCAAGACTCCACTTCCAGCTGGTGTGACCTCAGCGCTGGCGTCCCTCAAGGCGGTATTCTATCTCCCCTATTATTCTCTATATTCATCAACCTCTTAACCCAACATCTTCAGTGTGCGTATCACCTGTATGCGGATGACCTGCAGATCTATTCACAGGAAAAAGTCGAGGACATATCACGAGCCATCGACAGTATCAACAAGGACCTAGATCGCATAAACTCGTGGTCGAAGAGGTTCGGATTGTCAATCAATCCTACTAAATGTCAGGCAATCGTAGTGGGTAGCAAAAATATGATGCGCAGAGTGGACACAACTTCACTCCCACCAGTCGTCCTCCACGGCGCAATTATACCTTGGAGCCCTGTAGTCAAAGACCTAGGACTGCTCATCGACTCAACGCTCGATTGGAGAGCTCAAGTGACTAATGTGAGTCAAAAAGTGACAGGACATCTGCGCACACTTTATCGTTTAAAAAATTTCCTGCCTCCCAAAACAAAAATCTCACTCATGCAAACCTTAATTATTCCTTTAATCGACTATGGTGATGTGTGTTATTTCGACCTGAATGCAGACCTCCTAAATAAACTAGACCGTCTTCTCAATAACTGCATTCGATTCATATTTAATCTTCGCAAGTATGATCATGTATCTGCTTTACGTTCCCAATTAAAATGGTTACCCATCCGTCTACGTCGTAATCAGCGTGCGCTGACTTCTCTCTTTTCGTTCCTTAATTCCCCATTCTCACCTACTTATTTTGATCCCGATTTACATTTTCTTTCCTCGAATCACGACAGAAACCTCCGCTCTACGAATAATCTGCTCCTCCTATGTCCTTCCCACACCTCCGATTTCGTTCACGCCTCATTCTTTGTGCAAGCAGTGCTGCTTTGGAATGCGCTCCCACTCGAAATCAGGATGTCCACAAACCGTTACATTTTTAAAAAGAGCGTACACAATCACCTTCTTCAAATCGCGGAATAACTTATTTAAATGTACTCCTACTTTAAGTCTACTTTCCAGTGTACGATTAGTAAGTATATGTATTATGTACCTATATATTTATTTTTGTATGGATGTATGTATGTATTTAAGTATATGAATTTTTGTGTTGGTTAGATAAATTTAGGTTACAACATTAACCTCGATGCACCTACCTTACTAGATCTCTACACCCCCCAAAGGTTGGCTGGTAGAGAATGCCCTTGGCATTAAGTCCGCCGATGTACATGTGCATGAAGTTAGAAATAAATAAATAAATATATCATAGAAATGCACAAAATGTTTTCTAATTCGAAGTGGGTCAATAGACAATATACTAGTAAATGGATAAATAAATAAATATTCCAGACATCTAACACACAACGCCATCTAGTCCCACGCTAAGCAGAGCTTGTGTTATGGGTACTAGACAACTGATATTATTATCAATACATATATACATTTTTTTTAACACTCAAACTCCGAAACAAATATTTGTAGAACATTTGGTCCGACCCGTGAATCGAACCCGAGACGTCAAGGATAGCAGTCGCATACGCGCTACCACTGCGCCATAGGCAGTCTGCAGCATGTATATTATGTTCTTTATTTTTCTACTATTACCAATACTTTCGATTTAACTGCCTCAATGGTGTAGTGGAAGCATATGCGACTGCTATGCTTCAGGTCTTTGGTTCGATTCCCGGGTTGGATCAAATGTATGATCTGTATGTATTAAGATCAGTTGTCTAGTATCCCTAACACAAGCTCTGCTTATTTGGGACTAGATGACGTTGTGTGTTAGATGTCGAGAATATTTATTGATTGATTATTTATTCCAGGTGGCCATGGGTCTCCCGCTGTACCACATCAAGGACATTCGTCTGCTGTACGGCGAGTCGCCCTGGGGCATGAACCCCATCGAGCTGGACGAGCCAAAGCAGAGACCCTCGCCCTGGGGACACGTCATCGCAGCTAGGATTACTTCCGAGAATCCTGATGAAGGTAAATCTGCCTCGTTTTTGATGTGAATGTTGTGCTGATTTTTGCTACAACATTGTATAACATACAATCTACAAAAAGAAAATCACGTAAACAATTGCACTATACAGCAAAGGCAACCAGCTCAGTTTACACTGTACTGGAGCACTGGTTTTCAACTGGCCTCTGTCATTTGCGCCAACAGTTGCGAATATACTGAAACACACAGACAATATGCAACACACCAAACATGAGATATTACTACGTTAGTTACAAACAAAAATAATCAAAAAAGCACCTACTTTAAAAGAAAATAAAATATGACATAAAAACAACAAAAATCAATAAGATAGAAATAAAACAAAGCAAGAAATTGGCATGCTAGGAGTCTCTCTGAAGGTCAAAATTCGTAACGAAGTAACCCGTCAGAGAACCAAAGTGACCGACATAGCTCTGAAAGTTGATAGGATGAAGTGGCAATGGGCTGGTCACATATGTCGCAGAACTGACAACCGCTGGAGTAAGCGTGTCTTAGGAGACCACGTCTTGATAAACGTATTGTGGGACGCGCTCTGGTCGGATGGCAGGACGACTTGCGTAGGAGGGCTGGCAGTAACTAGATGCAAAAAGCTATAGACCGGGCTCTGTGGTGTTCCTTGGGAGAGGCTTATGTCCAGCAGTGGACTGCAACGGGCTGATGATGATGATGATGATGATGAAATCAGACATTCATCCATGAACAAAGTTTAACATTATAAAGACGGGTGCAACAGACACACAGTTCTGCTACAATAATTTCTGTTGAGCAAGAAATTTTCCATGTAAATAACTCTTTAAGGTGATTTGGTACATGCTTTTCCGCATCACGGAGGTAAATTTTCTATGTAAAGTATAAATATATTTATTTTTACATGGTTAAACTGCACGGACGGCATAGCGGTTTAAGCAGTCATTGCGTCACTTTCTACGCGCTGAGTGGTGTGCGTTCAACCCCCACATGGTACAACACTTTGTGTTATGCACAAATTGTTGTTCTGAATTCGTTTCATGTACGTTTGTAACGTGACATAGGATAATATATTACCAATTTGGAAGTTGCAATTTAAAAAATATCGATTGTCTAGTACTCATAATACAAGCTCTGTTTAATTTGAGACTAGATGGCGTTGTGTGTAGGATGCCCGAAGAATTATTTAATATTGTATGTATTATTTCGTGTTGTATGTTAGGTTTCAAGCCGTCGTCGGGTACAGTCCAGGAGTTAAACTTCAGATCTTCGAAGAACGTGTGGGGTTACTTCAGTGTGGCCGCTTCGGGCGGACTCCACGAGTTCGCTGACTCACAGTTCGGACACTGCTTCTCGTGGGGCGAGACCAGGGAGCAGGCCAGGGAGTGAGTACCACTTTATTTATTTCTTAATATATATATATATTACATAAGGCGCTTAAAACAATAACATATACGTACTATTAACAAATTTGAATCGTGACCCACCATATGATTACTGTCTTACAAACGTTCACATACAATTAGGTCGATATTTATAATTACTCATAATTATTTGTTGCGTTGATATACGAGATATGTGCTGTTATGACCTGAATGCAGATCTTCTCGATAAACTGTACCGTCTTCTTAATAACTGCATTCGATTCGTTTCTAATCTCCGTAAATATGATCATGTTTCCCTTTTCCGTACGCAACTCAACTGGCTAACTATTCGCTTACGACGAGAACAACGAGCTCTCACTTTCTTGTACTCAATTTTAAATAACCCATCTTCACCAAAATATTTAACTTCCTGCTTCCAACTTCTATGCAGCAACCACAACAAAAACCTTCGGTCCAGTAATAACATCCTTCTTCTTTGTCCCTCACATACGTCTGAGTTTGTTGGCTCATCTTTTGTTGTTCAGTCCGTTCTAATTTGGAATGAGCTCCCTCTCGAAATCAGAATGGTCACCAACATCTTTTCTTTTAAGATAAAAGTAAAGCAGTATCTTATTAAACAACTTGCAGAATCAACATCTACATAATTGTCATCTATTGTTCCTAGTACACCTGTTCGCGTATGTATGTATCTATTTAAGTTTATATGTATTTAGTTGTATGTATGTATTAGTTTTTATATGTATGATTAGCTTTTATATATTATTTTATTTGATATATTGCCAGATATTTTAGTTTATTTTAATACATTTTTGTTTACAAAATGCACCCACTTCTTGTTTTCTATGCATCACCTGATGGTTGACTGGTAGAGAATGTCTTGGGCATTAAGTCCGCCAATGCACCTAATTAATAATAATTCAGTTATAAGTTAGGTCAGGGTAGTTATAATAATTCTAAGAGTTTTGGCTAACAATATTATGGGAGAACGGGTGTCATGTCCCACCAACACCCAAGGGAGGATCCTTCGACCAGGCGAGGTGATCATGCTCGTTGATGTTGGGATGTTGTACTCGTATATATGATAATCAGCGCGGGAACTTCTACTGCGCGATTCAGGATTGGTAGTTTATTCGTGTTGTACGTTGCTGCGTATTTCAGTGTATCTGCGGTAGATGGCGCTATAGTATGTCGCTGTTGCGCTGTATGTGGAAGTCGCCACAATATCTATTATAGATGTACACAAGATTTTTTGTACAGAAGATACAAATTTGACAAAACATCAACAAAAAAAAAATAGTATAAACAAGAATTAAATTAAAAATGAAACTAAATATCACGAAAGATAACCAAACCTCTTATCATCAGGAATCTGGTGATAGCTCTCAAGGAGCTAAGCATCCGCGGCGACTTCCGTACGACGGTGGAGTACCTCATCACTCTCCTGGAGACTCCAGCCTTCCAGGAAAATAACATCGACACCAGTTGGCTCGACGCGCTCATTGCTGAGAGGGTATGTGCAAATTTATTCATCATAAACAGTATTAAACAGCCTTGAACTGTCCACTTAGAAAAAAAAGACGACTTCCCTCATTAGGAATGATGATGATCACTCTCTGTCCCCTTTCTCTCATAATCCGATAGGACGGTTAACCGACACGATCGGGGAGAGATCAGACGCAGGACCGACAGCTTTACGTACTCTTCGAGCCGTGCCTCGTTCAGTTCAGGGGGTTCAGACCCCAACTTCCAAACTCCGAACTGTTATTAAGTAGTTCTATAATCAGAAAAACTCAACAACACTTTTGGCCCGACCCGGGTTGCCCTCTGAGAGCACGTAAAACTGTCGGTCCCGCGCCTGATCTCTCCCCGGTCGTGTCGGTTAATGGGATTATGAGAGAGAGGGAACATAGAGTGCACCTGTGGCTGGTTTCCGTTCAGAGAACATTATTATTAGTGTTGCGCCATAAGGAGATGGATCTCGTTTGGACGAGAATAATCGAGAAGAATTGAGGACAGTGCCATCTAGTGTCGGGAAGCGCGCAACAGTGGACATTATGACGATTTTCTCGACGCTAGATGGCGCTACAAATAGCTCCAGAATAATCTATTTAGTCTCGAACCATCGATCGTATATTATCGTACATTCCAGTTATCTCGACAGCTATATAAAAGCGGAACGTGTTAGTCGTACGGGCAGTATTGTTTCAAGATACAGCGAATAAACATCGAAGAGATCTTCTAGTGCGATTAACGAGTGATTTATGCCCGGTTCCTATATTTAACGAATCGTCATCGTGTAAAAATTTTCTACAACCGACTACGAGTCGTAAATAAAGTTCCTCAATTTATTTTTTATGGGAACGATTTATGCTTACGCCCCGTATAATATACTACTATTCGTACCTAGAACGGATCGTTTTTCAAATATAGGAACTGGGCAAGTGATTTGTAATTATAAAAAGTGTTGTTAATAAATATTGTGTTATATTTTTGGTATTCAATCGACTACTTTAATTTTATTTAATACCCTGCTCGTATATACGTATATACATATGTTACTTAGTATCTGTTATTCCTAGGTACAATCAGAGAAACCAGATATAATGCTAGGTGTGATCTGCGGCTCCATCCTGATCGCTGACACCATCATCACTACAAACTTCCAAGAGTTCAAGAGTGGGCTGGAGAAGTAAGTCACTTTAGTTTACTAAGCGTATACCACATTACTGCTCTACTTGTAATGGGAATAACTTGATGTTTATTAGCAAACTAGCTGACCCACGCAACCTCGTTTGCGTCTTCTATTGCCCGTAGCGTGCAAATTTTCCCCCGTTTTTAAAACATTCTTCATTGGTGCTCCGCTCCTATTAGTATTAGCGTGTGTGAATGATATATTTTATATATAAATTTCTCGTGTCACAATGTTAGTTACCATACTCCTCAAAAACGACTGGACCGATTTTCATGAAATTTTGTGAGCATTTTAGGTAGGTCTGAGAATCAGCCAACGTCTATTTTTCATCCCCCTAAATGTTGAGGGTAGTCCACCACAAAATTTTCTTTTTTAATTTTTAGATTTTTTTATGATACAACATTAGAAAATACATACAACACTGAATTTTCAACCCTCTACGATCAACACTCTTTTTTTTCATTGCGATTTTTATTGACCCACCCCTAAAATATATATTCCTTTTCATGGCAAAGCAACGTTTGTCGGATCAGCTAGTAGACTATAATAGTTTTCCTTGATAAATGGACTATCCAACACTGAAAGGATTGTTTCAAATTGGACCAGCGGTACCTGATATTAGCACTTCAAACAAACAAACAAACTCTTCAGCTTTATAATATTGGTATAGATTTTACTACTTTTAATGTTTATTATCTTTTATTTGGTAAAAATCATCTGTAACAAATCAAATTTACTGCCTCGGTGGCGCAGTGGTAGTGAATGCGACTGCTGTGCTTGAGGTCTCGGGTTCAAATCCTGGGTCGGACCAAACGTTTGTGTAATTTACAAATATTTGTTTCGGAGTTTGGGTGTTTTCTATGTATAATATGCATGTATTTACAAAAAAAAGTATATATGCATTCATATCAGTTGTCTATTACTCATAACACAAGCTCTGCTTAGCTTGGGACTAGATGGCGTTGTGTGTTAGATGGCCGAAATAAAAAAAAATAAAAAAAATAGTCTTCAATAGTCTACTTCCGGACGTAGGCGTCTCGTAAGGAAAGTTTTTGGTCTTCGCTGGAAATTCGCGTCGGTTTTCAGGGGTAGGGTATCCTGCGTAGTTTGATCCCACTATTGTTTGTGAACATCTATCCCTTTCCTATTACTCAAGCCCAGGATATTGAAAGTAGTAGAGCTACGATGATTTCAGCACGAACAGGTCGGTACTACCCTCACCGAAGACCAACCTAAAGTGGCATTTTGACGTGTTTCATCTGAGGCCCATTTTTTTTTTGAATAGGGGCCAAACGAGCAGACGCATCACCTGGTGGTAAGCGATTACCGTCGCCCGTGGACACCCGCAACACCAAAGCGTCACAAATGCGTTTTCGACCTTTGGGGGATGGGGAGAGGGAATAGGGGGAAATCACTCGATGAAACACAGCGCAAGCGCTAATTCACACCGATTTTCTGTGAGGCCGTGGTATCTATCCGGTCGAGCCGGCCCATTCTTGCCGAAGCGTGGCTCTCCCACGGTTTGATAGTGTGGGTCACCATGCTGCATTGTTAGATTGTCTGCACGAGCAATGAGTATGGTGACCACTATTCTTGATTTCTGCCCATGCCATATATTGTAAAAATATAATGTAAAAAAAAAATTAAATATGTACCTATATGGTTTGACAGAATCATAATCACGTTGTAAATAATATATATTTTTCTCCACAGGGGTCAAATCCAGGGGTCAAGTCAACTGTCCAACTGTGTAGAGGTTGAACTGATCCATTCCGGCTCCAAGTATAAGGTGTCTGCCACCAAGTCTGGTCCCACATCCTACTTCCTCGCTATGAACACCAGTTTTAAGGAGTTGGAGGTCCATCACCTCACGGATGGCGGTTAGTAAATTAAAATAGAAGACGTTTCACCGTTTCCGTCTTTACAACAAGGGCTCCCGGGACCCATGCCCAGGGCCCCGATCCCCATAGGGCCCCGAACAACTCCTCTTCTTACTCTTTTTTTTATTGAATTGTGGGCAAACGAGCAGACGTACCACCTGATGGTAAGCGACTAACGCCGCTCGTGGACACCCGCAACACCTGAGGCGTCACAAATGCGTTACTGACTTTTGGAGGATGAGGAAAGGGAAGGGGGAAGGGGTTGGGATATGAGCCTCCGGTATCCTCAGTCACTCGGTGAAACACAGCGCAAACGCTGTTTCACACCGGTTTTCTATGAGGCCGTGGTATCACTCCGGTCGAGCCGGCCCATTCATGCCGAAGCGTGGCTCTCCTACGTTATTAATATTGAGAAAAATCATCACCTTTGTTGCAAACTTGCTTTGTTTGTAAGTGAATACACAACTAACTATTCTATGAATATCGTCGCGGTTATTATGATCCGTAGTGGACCAAGTATAAAAGAAACTTGGAGGCTTAAATTAGGGGCGATGACAGGAGGCCATAACAGTGTTATCAGTGTGAAGAATAGGCATGATGACAGTAACTAAGAACCACTAAAATTATGTATTTATCTGATGAAATAGTTTAGAACGACATTCCATGTCAGATGTCAAGTTGAACACCAATCAGAGCGAGTTACGTCACGTTTGTGTACACGTCATTTTGTTTGGATTTAATCGACGATCACTCTGTTTCTAAGGGCTATAATCGACCCTGGTTAACAAAAGCAGACGCCATGACACCACCGAGCGTTTTGGTGTGAATTTTTAAACTTAAAATTTAAATCACATTTTTCCCCTACAACATGAACCTCCCCCTACCCTAAAAAATTAAGTTTTACTTCACTTTTTTTTTTATAGAAATATGATAGTTTTTTTTAGGATACAATAGGAGATACTACCGAACATAATAACACAGATTTTTTTTTTTATAATTTTTTATTTATTGAATAGTTGGCAAACGAGCAGACGTATCACCTGATGGTAAGCGATTACCGCCGCCCATGGACACCCGCAACACCAAAGGCGTCACAAGTGCGTTGCCGACCTTTAGGGGAATGGGAAAGGGGAGGGGTTGAGGTATGGGCCTCCGGTATCCTCACTCACTCGGTGAAACACAGCGCAAACGCTATTTCACACCGGTTTTCTGTGAGGCCGTGGTATCACTCCGGTCGAGCCGACCCATTCATGCCGAAGCATAGCTCTCCCACTTCAAAATTAGTCGTTATGCCCATTACAAATTTCTAACAATAAATTCAACGCACACGTCAATTGACCTCGTTGGTTACGCCCTCCCCACCGGACTGATAACTTTCGATAGGCCCAACTGAGCCCAATCCAGTGACCCGTCTGCTGTTGCAGACGGCGCATAAAATCACTGTGACAGGCCGTAGACCTGGAGAAGTCACCCCGAGACTCTTAGTTCGGGTCTGCGAGAAGAACCTGAATGATGAATGAACGCACACGTATTTTTTGACTTGTATGTATCCATGAGGGTCGATAGTCACTTCCCATCAGCCGTCTCTCGTTTGCCCTCTATACCATAAAATAATATATTTTTTTATTTACCTTAGGTACACTTCTGTCGGTGGATGGAGCGTCCTACACGACCTATCTAAAAGACGAAGTAGACAAGTACCGCATCGTGATCGGGAATCAAACCGTGGTCTTCGACAAGGAGAAGGACCCATCCAAGTTGCGAGCGCCATCTGCCGGAAAACTGATCAATACTTTGATAGAAGATGGCGGCCATGTTGATAAAGGACAACCTTATGCGGAGATCGAGGTTAGGAACTTATTAATGTTTTTTCTGATGGAAAGCGTGGACAGAATCCAAGAGTGGTGGTCACCATACTCATTGCTCGTGCAGACAATGCAACAATGCAGCATGGTGACCCACACCATGGCGGCCTGGTGATGCTTCTGAAGAGCGTACTCCTTCCTAAAAGGCCGGCAACTCACTTGTAACGCCTCTGGTGTTGCGGGTGTCCATGGGCGGCGGTAATCGCTTACCATCAGGCGATACGTATGCTCGTTTGGCGCATATATAATAAAAAAAAAAGTTTAGAATTCATAACGTTAGCATATGATGGCATGACATTTGTTGCGCTTGGCCGATTTTTGTATATAAAAATAAACTTTGGTTCTTAGGTGATGAAAATGGTGATGACCTTGTCGGCTCCAGAGTCCGGCAACATAACCTGGATCTTGCGACCTGGGGCTGTACTCGATATGGGATCTCTCATTGGTACATTGGGTGAGTATAGTCATTTTGATACGTTTTATAAGTTTTGAGAACTAGCAACAATGATCAAGTAAAAAATTGTGGTATGTAAACAAGATTGAACCTTATACGGATCAGAATAAGGTCTTATACTAAAGTGAACTTAATTTTAACGATTGGTTTGAATAATTATAGTCGTTCCAATCGTTTATTTAACTTTTGACAGATCACGCACATAAAGTTTTGTAATAATTTTTGATACAATGTACTCCAGGGAATACTGTACTTCATGGACGGGCTCCGCCCACTTAGAGATGTTTCATTCGTAATTAACCTCTGGGGTGCGGCATCACGGATCCGTGATTGTCCCGTCGGTGCGGCATCACGGATCCGTGATAACCGCAGTTAACTTGCATTTTAATTAATTTTGGGTATTAAAGTTATTATAATAAAGTCTAGAAAGGTTTGTTATGCATTTGCTTTATACGAACAACATTTTAAAACATTCGTTTGTCAAGTGCGCTTCAAGAGCCGTTAAAAAATCGAGTTCCAATTTCAAAGTTGACGATGACGCAACGCGATCTTTCAAGTGCCTCTTAAAATTGATTTTTTGCCGATAAGGTGGTTTTGAAGGTAGTTTGTTGTTATATTTTACTTTTTATACTTATTTTAGGAACCACTATCAATACGAATTGAGGCATAAATCATGCGTAATTTTGAATAGTGTTACTCAAAAAGTTACCGAGTCTGCGGCCTCGGGTTCGATTCCCGGGTCGGACCAAATGTTTGTATGATCTAAAAATATTTGTTTCGGAGTTTGGGTGTTTTCTATGTATAATATGTATGTATTTACAAAAAAAAAGTATCTAATTATTTATATCAGTTGTCTAGTACCCATAACACAAGCTCTGCTTAGCTTGGGACTAGATGGCGTTGTGTGTTAGATGTCCGGAATATTTGTTTATTTATTATTTATATGGAGGACAAATACAGAAAAAAAATCAAATTTCAACCAATGGGCGACAACTAATTCAATTTAATAATAATGATTCATGAATAAATCCCTTAATTTCAATAAAAAAGGCTCCATTAGATTACTTAAGTATTCGCCCGTATTAAGCTGCTCCATCTAATGTTAAATCTTCTGCTGTACCCTACCTCCTTAACTCTAAACCCTTCTATTCCAGAGCTGGACGACCCTTCCCTAGTGACAACAGCGCAGCCCTACAAAGGACAGTTCCCCATGGAGGAGAACACGACCTTCTCAGAGAAGCTCAATCACGTCCACAATAAATATAGAGCCATACTCGAGACTACACTATCTGGTATGTATGTTTAACAACCGACCTCTTAAACGACTAAACCGATTTTGATTCGTTTTGTGTTTATTAAGTGACTAGCTGACCCACGCAACCTCGTTTGCTACGGGCAATATAAGATATTGCCCGTAGCGTGAAAATTTCCCCCATTTTCAAAACATTTTTCATTGTTGATCCGCTCCTACTCCTATTAGTAGTAGCGTGATGATATATATAAATGGACTATCCAACACCGAAAGAATTTTTCAAATCGGACCAGCGGTTCCTGAGATTAGCGCGTTCAAACAAACAGACAAAAAAACAAACAAACAAACTCTTCAGCTTTATTATGTTAGTATAGATTTATTTTATGGGGAGAGGGGTATTCTTACTATTTAATGTATATCTTTCTAAAATATAATATATATTTAGCTTCTAAAGTATAAACTCGTTTCAGGTGTTTGCGTACCAAGCATATTATAGTTTAAATTTCTTCTGATATTAATAGTTTAATAGTACATTTAAACTTCGAATTTGAGAATTGAAGAAGCAATGTACAGTAACGAGTGTGAGAATTTTTAATGCGTGATTCAGGACCAGCATTTACAAAGTAGTTCTAGTCGTTTTTGTTAGATGGCGTAACTTGTATGTAACACAAATATCTAATTAACTTAAGTCATATGTGGTACCACTGTTAGATAACGCTGGTTTTTGTCAATGGTTTTTTTTGTTTTTAAATAAAGGTTACTGTTTACCCGAGCCGTACAACACTCCTCGCTTGCGCGAAGTAGTTGAGAAGTTTATGCAGAGTCTGCGAGACCCATCCCTGCCTCTCCTGGAATTGCAAGAGGTGAGTCTACTATCAGCTGTTAAGAATGTTCACCATCCCTATTCATCCTATGGGTGTCGTAAGAGCCGACTGAGGGAGCAAACCACACAGGACAACTGAAAAGAGAAGGCAAACTTGCAATAATGGGCCTCCGGTATCCTCACTCACTCGGTGAAATACAGCGCAAGCGCTATTTCACAACGGTTTTCTGTAAGGTCGTGTTATCACTCCGGTCGAGCCGACCTATTCCGAAGCGTGGCTGCCAACGGTAAAATATTAGTTATCTTTGGTTAATATCGATCTTAGAATAGAATAGAATAGAATAATCTTTATTGTACATTACATAAATAGTTTACATAAAATAATGCATGAAATGACTAACCATGTACAAATGATCTTAGCTCTTTTCCAAAATGATATAAAGCATTTTTGACGTATGATTACTCGATGAATTGCATGCTTAGGGGGTTTTTTAAATTTGTAATTTTATGTGTAAGTCGCAACAGGGATATCGCTAGAGCTAAACCTGACAGTAACTGAAAGAGGCTGGGTTAACTTTCATCTAATGATTACCTATTATAGCGTGTGTGGAGGAACGAGTATCATGTCCCACCAACACAAAGGGAGGATCCTCCGACCAGGCGAGGTGATCATGCCTAGCAGGCTAATTTTCGACGGTTGATTCTGGGATGTTGTATAATGCCCAGTTCCTATATTTGAAAAACGATCCGTTCTAGGTACGAATAGTAGTATATTATACGGGGCGTAAGCTAAAATCGTTCCTATAAAAAATAAATTGAGGAACGGTATTTACGACTCGTAGTCGGTTGTAGAAAACTTTTAAACGATAACGATTCGTTAAATGTAGGAACCGGGCATAAATGATTGTAAATTGCTCCGTAGTTCAGCGTGTATGCTATAGATGGCGCTGTAGTACGTTGTTGTTGCGCTGTATGTGGAAGTCGCCCCACGTGTGTCATTCATTTCAAAATAATTGTCAGGTATTATCGTCGACGTCGGGCCGCATCCCCATCGCTGTGGAGAAGAAGGTCCGTAAGCTGATGGCGCTGTACGAGAGGAACATCACCAGCGTGCTGGCGCAGTTCCCCAGTCAGCAGATCGCCAGTGTTATCGACCAGTAAGTTTATAACACAACACACATATGTATATGAAACGGGCACAAGTAATACCCAGACACGGAACATAAATTTGTGGAATAAGCATAGTGTTGTCCCATGTGCGCTTAGAACCTACAAACTCAGCGCAGTAGAAAGCAGCGTAGCGACCGCTTTAACCACTAAGCTACGAATTGGGGGTACTTTAAGGTAGCTAACGCGTTTGTAACTCTAGATGGTTTTTTTTTTATGGAATAGTGGGCATACGAGCAGACGTACCACCTGATGGTAAGCGATTACCGCCGCCCATGGACACCCGTAACACCAAAGGCGTCACAAGTGCGTTGCCGACCTTTGGGGGATGGGAAAGAGGATGGGGGGAGGGGTTGGGGTATGGGCCTCCGGTATCCTCACTCACTCGGTGAAACACAGCGCAACGCTATTTCACACCGGTGTTCTGTGAGGCCGTGGTATCACTCTGGTCGAGCCGACCCATTCATGCCGAAGCGTGGCTCTCCCATGTTAAATATGGTGGTGATTATTTCTCATAAAATGAACCCTCATTAGGGGAGTTTCCTAATGGTATAATACCTGTCTACGGTAGGTCTAACTGAGTCCTATTACTTTAGTCATTCAGGTTCTTCTCGTAGACCCCCAAAAGGGTCTCGGGGGTAACCTTTCCAGGTTTAAAGCCTGTCCAAGTGGTTTTCAGCGCCGCCTGCAACTACAGGTTGGACAGGCACAGGCAGGATTGCACGGTTGGCCTAGTGGTTTAAACGTTCACTACTGCGCCAAGTGCCGTGGGTTCAAATCCCACGTGGAACATCACTTTGTGTGATCCACAAAGTGTTGTCCTGAGTCTGGGTGTTATTTGTGTCCGTTACATGTATGTTTGTAAAGTCCCCCGCGACACAGGATGTAAATTCCTAATGCGGAAGTTGTCTTTTTAAAACAGAAACAGAACAGAACAGGTGGGTCACTAGGATGGGCCCCATGGGCCTGTTGGTAGTCCTTCTAATAACGCCCGGGTCTGGTCCAGTATGGTGACCTGTGCTTAGCGAGGTCGAGCTCCTAGGGATAATTACTTTAGTATGTAAATAAAATATAATGGAGTGTATAAATGAGACTTGTACTATGTACAACCAAATAAGTATATAAGGCGAGGCTCGCTGTCTCGTGTGGAGCGCGGAGAGCCGTCGGCCCGAGACGATGCCCCCCCTTCCAACTTCAGTTCTTGGTGCTTGTGCTTATATAAATTGACTCTGTCCGTTCATCTGTCACGGTTTCACGAGAAAACCGATTTGGATGAATTTCACTATACGGATAGATTGGACTATGCAGAAGGACAAAGGTTAATTTTTAACGCTATAACCGGCATATACGCGGGCGATGCCGAGACTGCCTCTGTGGCGCAGGGGTAGCATATACGACTGCTAAGCTTGAGGTCTCGGGTTCGATTCCCGGGTCCGGCCAAATGTTTGTATGATCTGCAAATATTTGTTTCGGAGTTTGGGTGTTTTCTATGTATAATATGTATGTATTTACAAAAAAAAATATATATAAGTATTTATATCAGTTGTCTAGTACCCATAACACAAGCTCTGCTTAGCTTGGGACTAGATGGCGTTGTGTGTTAGATGTCCGGAATATTTATTTATTATTATTTATTTATTATTTATTGCGAACAGACAGACGGGGCAGAGGACTTTGTTTTATAATGTGCAGTGATAAACGATAATAATGTTTATATTTTCATCTTACAGTCACGCAGCATCTTTGGCAAAACGGGCGGACCGAGATGTGTTCTTTATGAGCACACAAGCTCTAGTTTTGCTGGTACAACGATATAGGTAAGATTATTTCTAGAACATTAAAAATACTTATTTTTTATCCTCTAGGACAGGTCATCGCTCTTCGACATTCTCCGTTATATAAAAGAGTAATAGAGTACTTATAATTATAACGTACGGAAGTCGTACTGTCTGTACAAGGCAATAATAGCTCTATCACTATGCGATAGAGTTTAAATTGTCTTTTAAAAAAAAATTGTTTGTCTGTAACGTCGGTTTACGGACGATAGTTTAACGTGACAATGTCATAACAAAATATCGATGAAATGTTTGCATTTTGTATGGATACAAAGGAGTGATATGAATTATACGTAACGTAACGGGACAATAGGCGTAACGGGACAATGCGTCATCCTTTTTCGTGCGTGCAGTCGGCGTTCATCGATTTATTAGACGTTGTCACGCCAATTTTTGAAGTGAAACTTCTTTATCGGGGTTGTCAAAAAATTTAGTGTAACATTTTTTCGTTACGCGTCACATTTATCCGTTACGCTATCTTTTTGAAGTGAAACTTCTTTATCGGGGTTAAAATAAAATGTTTTATCATTATTGAGAGTAGTTATATACAATCCTTCAAAAAAAAATTATAAAATAAAACAAAAAACATTTTCAAACACAAACAGGACCAAATTAATACTACAATGAAATATCACATTACAAACAATATTATTTTATTTAGTCCACAATGTAAATAACTACACACATCACATTCCACAAACTTACTTCATTCACACCACAGATCGCGAAATATTTACTCAGGTCTCGCTCCTTAACTTTTATTGCACTTGAAATAAGAATTGTCACGAATATTGCTGGTTTATAAGTCTTTTGTCGTTATACCTTACGTCGACATATGATATTTATTTTTTGAAAAATAACGTCATAAAGAAGTTTCACTTCTTACAAGTGTACGCTAGTACACGCAACTTTTTTTTTCAGCTTGGCATATTATGCGACTTATATAAAAAAATTATTAAGAAAACTTACTGGTTATAGTTCATTCGTGTTTAGAAAATAGTGACGCATCTATCAAATCCCGTCCCCTGACCAATCAAGTTCCTAGAGATTATTGTTTCGTACGAAACCTTGGAGCCTGATTGGTCTAAACGCGAACCTGATAAATCAAGTATCAAGAACACACATTTCCTTGCAAATTACTCTAAGCGCTTTTTAACGATATGTTATTTTTATGTAAACATTTGGCCTACAATAAAGTTTATTCTATTCTAATTTGTTGTATTCTTAAAAGTATTATGCCTTATTGCTTAGTAAATAGAGTTGATATTACTTTATACGTTTGTACTTAAGTCCTCGTTTTCTTACAATTTTTTTTTTTCACAGAAATGGTATACGCGGTAGAATGAAGGCGGCTGTTCACGACCTACTGAAGCAGTACTATCAAGTGGAGAGTCACTTCCAGTTGGGTAAGTTCATATACACGGTTCGCCTAGTGGTTTAAACGGTCCCCATGCCGGTTTCCACTACGCCAAGTGTTGTGGGGTTCAAATCCCACACGGGAGAATATATTACTTTGTGCGATTTACGAATTGATGTGCAGAGTCTGGGTGTTCTTTGTGTCACACAGGATGTATATTTCTAATTCGGGAATTATCGGTTTATTATCATATAATTTTTTTTTTTACATGTAATAATACTTTTCTTTTGTATTTTACAATATTAAAATGATATTTTTTACTTTATATGTATAACATGGCTATGAATGTAATTAAATTATTTTTTTATTAGATATCTTAAAAGATCGCCATCGACTTAGCACTCGCGCTTGCACTTACAGCGGACTTTCGATGTGTCTGGCAAGATGTTAAAACCATTGAAACTGTCCGGCTTTTGGGGTAACATCTTTTAATAGGTCCCCAAGTAACATATATAAAATTTAGCTTTTATACTATAACGAAAGTAGAATTACAATTTATTAAAGTATAGGGATGTCTGGCAGGGGGTAGCAACTGTCATAAGTGTCTGACAATGGATGATCAGATTTCTAAAGTTATCTTTAAGAAAATATAAAAAAATTGAGCTTTATACTTTAACGAATTTAAGGTACTATTTTATACACCTTTACTACCGGTTACCTGCCCAAGTAACCACCACCCAAACTTTATAGTCCCTGGTCGTACTTACCTATATAGGGGACATCCGCAGATAAACTTTCAGCTTTTATAAAATAACGAATGTCTGGCCGTCGTGGGCTCTTGTAATAACACATCGCTCAGGTGGAGTTAAGATTTGAATAGAATGTCAAAATGAATGGAAATGAATGGAAAAACCGAATGACGACTGCCAACCACTGTTGAATTAAAATTATGTAGTCGGGTTATAGTTTTTTAACTTTTTCTTTCTAAATATTTTTTAATTATGAATTTCAATAACTGTAAATTTTGTTTCCAGGTTCGTACGACAAGTGCGTAGTCAGTCTACGAGAACGTTACAAAGACGATATGCAGGCCGTGGCCAGCATCATATTCTCACACAACCAAGTGGCCAAGAAGAATTTATTGGTAATAGTTGTTTTATAGTATTTTTTTTAAATGTATTGGCCTGCCCGAAATGTCTCTCAACTCTACCTGATGGAAAGTATAAGCAGAATCCCAGAGTGGTGGTCACCATACTCTGCAACATTGAGCCTCCTGGTCTTGCACTCACCAACGAAACTGCACCGTTGCCTTAGTGGCTTAGCTTAGATCCGCAAATTGTTGTTCTTAGTTTGGGTATTCTTTGTGTCCGTTGTATGTATGTTTGTAAAGTAACCCCCCCCCCCTCCCTCCCCCGACACGGGATGTATGTAAAAATGTGAGGCGGTATGAGTGTCTTTTTTTCTTTGAAATACGAGAATAGTTTGAATTTTTTTTTTGTTGATTAATGGGCAAACGAGTAGACGTATCACCTGATGGTAAGCGATTACCGCCGCCCATGGACACCCGCAACACCAAAGGCGTCACAAGTGCGTTGCCGACCGTTGGGGGATGGGAAAGGGGATGGGGGGAGGGGTTGGGGTATGGGCCTCCGGTATCCTCACTCACTCGGTGAAACACAGCGCAAACGCTATTTCACACCGGTTTTCTGTGAGGCCGTGGTATCACTCCGGTAGAGCCGACCCATTCATGCCGAAGCATAGCTCTCCCATTAGGTTATTAAATGTATGGGATATAGTAATAATGTGTGACACTGACTAAAAAAATAAATTGTTACCGTGATTTTCTAAATTACAACTCTTTTTAGGTACTGCGGTTATGTTAGTTTTAATAATATTTTTTGTTTTCCAACAGGTCACCCTATTGATCGACCACTTATGGTCCAACGAGCCGGGCTTGACGGACGAGTTGGCGACCACACTCAACGAGTTGACGTCACTGCACAGAGCAGAACACAGCCGAGTCGCTTTGAGAGCTCGACAGGTGAGAACATAGCATATATAAAACCTTAATTACATATTTTTTAATGGAATAGAAGGCAAACGAGTAGACGTATCGCCTGATGGTAAGCGATTACCGCCGCCCATGGACACTCGCAACACCAGAGGCGTCACAAGTGCGGTGCGGCCTTTGGGGGAGGGGGAGGGGGTATGGGCCTACGGTATCCTCACTCACTCAGTGAAACACAGTGTAAGCGCTATTTCAAACCGGTTTTTTGTGAGGCCGTGGAATGACTACAGTCGAGCCGGCCACTCCCACGATTAAAATTTTAAATTATAAAATTGTTCCTTTAGATAGTTATCGACGAAAGCTATAGGCCATCACGCTGTCACCAATAGGAGCCGAACAGCAGTGAAAAAACTTGCACTTTTGAATGACACAGAGGAAGTTGCGCGAATCAAGTATATTTTTTATATAAAAATGGAAAAATTCGGAAACACCTGAACCGATTTGGGTCATTTTGATTTTGAAATGTTTGTAGAAGTCCACGCGAAAGTTTGAGCGGTCAATAAATTAAATAAAATAGATTAATTTCTTAAATTGAAGACATCTGCTCTTCGATAATTTTGTGAGAACTTATAAAGTGCCGGTTGTCACTTTCCTTCAGGTGATTGTTTTTTTTAGTGAATAGTGGGCAAACGAGCAGACGCATCATCTGATGGTAAGCGATTACCGCCGCCCATCGACACCCGCAACACCAAAAGCGTCACAAGTGCGTTGCCGACCTTTAGGGGATGGGGAGAGGGAATAGGGGGAGGGGTATGGGCCTCCGGTATTCTCACTCACTCAGTGAAACACAGCGCAAGTGCTATTTCACACCGCTTTTCTGTGAGGCCATGGTATCACTCCGGTCGAGCCGGCCCATTCATGCCGAAGCGTGGCTCTCCCACGGAAAAACTTGCACTCGTTGCAATGTAAGTAACATTGTCATAAAAATCAAACCTAACTTATTTCGTTTTACCCAGGTTCTAATTGCCGCCCACCAACCAGCGTACGAGCTCCGTCACAACCAGATGGAGTCGATCTTCCTGTCGGCCGTGGACATGTACGGCCACGACTTCCACCCTGAGAACCTGCAGAAACTCATCTTGTCGGAGACCAGCATCTTCGATATATTGCACGACTTCTTCTATCACACTAATGCAGCTGTGAGTATTATCTCCAGTCCTTATTCAAGCTTGATCTTGACCAGGGGTTTTGATTTTGTATTGTCTATATTTACATTGTTAACGCGCCAGTTTTATCACAAATGAGCTGCAATACATTATTTATACTAATAATAAAGGCTGAAGAGTTTGTTTGTTTGAACGCGCTTATCTCAGGAACAGCTGGCTCGATTTGAAAAATTATTTCAGTGTTGGATAGTCCATTTATCAAGGAAGGCTATAGGCTATATATTATCAAGCTCTTTTGATAGGAGCGGAGCACGAATGAAGAATGTTTTAAAAACGGGGGAAAATTTTTACGCTACGGGCAATTGAAGATGCAAACGAGGTTGCGTGGGTCAGCTAGTTATTAATATTATAATTTATTATAATATAAATATTATATAATTTGACTGCACGGTTGGCCGAGTGGTTTCAGCGGTCGCCATGCCGTTTGCTACTGCGCCAAGTGTCTTGGGTTCAAATCCCACGCGGTACAACACTTTGTGTGATCCACGAATTGTTGTCCCGAGTCTGGATGTTCTTTGTGTCTGTTTCATGTATGTTTGTAAAGTCCCCCACGACACAGGATGTTTATTCCTAATGCAGGAGTTGTCTTTAAAAAAAAAAAAAGAATATAAAATTCATACCTAAAATCTTCCTCATTAGTTGTAAGATGACGTTTGTGATAACTGTCACAGAAATCAAGGTATAGGCCGCCATTTTGTTGCGGCGGCCATTTTGAATCAATAATAATACCGCATCATATATAATTGCATTGTCATCAGAACTAAATGTACATTTAAAATTTTAGCTGTGATCGAATATCGGGAAGTGGATCAAATTTAACTAAGATTTGATTACAGATAAACATCGGGACAGGTGAAACTAAATAAAAGCTTGTAAAAATTGCAATTGAATAGACAGGTTTATTTAAAATATTCGGCTGTATTGGGATCGACCTTCTGCGGTTCAGCTGTTGATGACCCATGACCCCCCCTCCCCCCCCTGCGCAGGTGTGCAACGCCGCGCTGGAGGTGTACGTGCGGCGCGCCTACACGTCGTACGACATCACGTGCCTGCAGCACCTGGCGCTGTCGGGCGAGCTGGGCGTCGTGCACTTCCAGTTCGTGCTGCCCACTGGACACCCCAACAGGCCAGTTCTACTTATCATGCACTTCTTTTTGTCATTGATTTGAACAATATCACGATCACCAGATCGACAACCTGGTCTCTCCTTGATAGGAAGTTTTGTAGTGCTATTATTTATATATGAGTTGTGAAAAAATCAATATTATATATTATTAGATACATCCCTACTTTACTAATGCACTGTGCAGTGCGAACCTATAAATAAATAAATAATAAATAAATATTCTGGACATCTAACACACAACGCCATCTAGTCCCTAGCTAAGCAGAGCTTGTGTTATAGGTTCTAGACAACTGATGTAAATACTTATATACTTTTTTTTTTGTAAATACATAGGTACATATTTATGCATAGAAAACACCCAAACTCCGAAACAAATATTTGCAGATCATACAAACATTTGGTCCGACCCGGGAATCGAACCCGAGACCTCAAGCTTAGCAGTCGCATACGCTACCACTGCACCACCGAGGCAGTCTAATTAATCTTTCGGATGCGCGAACGGGTACTTCCGGTTACATGCACCGTGCGGCGAAATTGCAAAATTTTGCAACACGGTGCATGGTGTACGAAAATGATTAAATCTTTTCAAAAACAATGCTCGGTGGTTATAAAAGTGATTATTTTTCAAAAGATGGATAACAAGCGTACATGGTTATGTCATATTTTATTACTAAACTAATGTTATCGCTTTATTATTTACTCACAATTGAGCCAAGTATTAATTTACGCACCTATTGTGTTAATAAACATGATTTTAATATTTTATGTGGTTTATTATTCATTTTACTTATTATCCTCATAAAGTTCGATAACTAAGCTATCTACTGATATAAAAAACACTATAACTGCAGTAAAAATTCATTGAGAAACATATTTGTAAAAATCACATTTCGCTGTCGAGATATTCGCCATTTTGTCACTTTACAATCAAACTATTATTGCGCCGAACACCAAATTACGTAGTATTTATATGAAGAAATAGTGTTTTTTAGTTAAATAATTTATTTTTTTAGTTAACTAGTGCAAAAGACAGGAACAAGTCATAAAAAAAACAACCTATTTATCAAGTTATTTAAAAAAAGGACTCGTTTGCTAGACCAGTTTTCATTTATTATTTTTAAGTTCTGAGAATTCTCTAAACTCTATGAAAATGACTGAATGCTAAAGAGAACAAACTGATCGTTCCATTATGTGACACACAAAGTCTATGCTCAATACAAAATAATTTAGTAAAACATAAACAAAGATCAGTTTACGTCTTGTTCATTGTCCGTCACTACTGTGTATGTGTGGGTGTTAATAGTTCCGGGACTTCCCGCTAGGCTGCGTGCAAACACGAATCAACGGCGATATACAATTTTAAGTGGCGTGCTATTGGAGAGGCCTATGTCCAGCAGTGGACTGCGATAGGCTGATGATGATGTAGAACAGTAATGGCGTGGGAGCCCTTTGTATGTGTGCGTCTAATTTCGCTCGTCAGGCAAAAAATTAGTGTTTATTTAAATATTTAGCTTTTCTAACACATTTTTGTTGCTATTCTATATTCTATATAAGATTCTCATCGCAATTATATCATTTTATCAATAAAAACATAAGAATAAATGCGTAAAAACCTTCAAATGAGTAAGCCCTTTTCAATAGGTAATAGACTCGGTAACTTTTTGAGTAACACAATTCAAAATTACGCATGATTTATGCCTCAATTCGTATTGATAGTGGTTCCTAAAATAAGTATAATAAGTAAAATATAACAACAAACTACCTTCAAAACCACCTTATCGGCAAAAAATCAGTTTTAAGAGGCACTTGACAGATCGCGTTGCGTCATCGTCAACTTTGAAATTGGAACTCGTTTTTTTTACGGCTCTTGAAGCGCACTTGACAAACGAATGTTTTAAAATGTTGTTCGTATAAAGCAAATGCATAACAAACCTTTCTAGACTTCGTTATAATAACTTTAATACCCAAAATTAATTAAAATGCAAGTTAACTGCGAAAAACATGGATCCGTGTGTGCCGCACCGACGGGACAAACATGGATCCGTGTTGCCGCACCCGAGAGGTTAATACACGATACTTGGCCACATGCGTCCTCTTGCTTTTCGGACAGCGCTTGGTAAGGACGTGTCTTGATAGGTCGTGCGGCACGTGTCAGCCACATTTAGTCAGTTTTTGGTTGTATTTAGAACATTATAGAACTGAGGTTAGCCCGCCTCCCATGTGTTTCTCTTTTTATTTAATCTTCTCTCCTGGTTACCTAATAATATATTGATTTTTTCAAATAAATTTCATAAAATTGTAACTTCTAAGCCAACGCAATCAAAAGATACAGCTGTTTATGCTGCAAATTGTCGACACTCGCAGGGGAATCAAAACCTGGTACTTCCCTTGAACTCAGAATCTTGAAATTTGGTACTAAGCAACGTCTATGCAAAATTGCGAAAAGCATAAATTTTTAGTTATGTCATGTACCTAATATACCTTCAGGTTTGTACGGAACCCTCGGTGCGCGAGTCCCATTCGCACTTGGCCGAGTTTTTTTATTATTATTTTTGATTTATAACCCGATCAACTTGTATCCAGGATCCCCATCAGCCAGTCGGAGATCGAGCTGTCGGCAGCGGAAGATCAGGAAGGTGTACCGGCCGAGCTGAGCACGGCCGCCATGAGGAAGTGCCACCACCGCACCGGCGCCCTCGCCTCCTTTGAGTCCTTCGACCAGTTCGTGCAGTACTCTGATGAACTCCTGGACTTGGTGCATGACTTCGCCAGCACGGCCACCGTCAGGAGAGAGGTGGGTTGCTTTCACCAATACTTATACGAGTTGCGTTGATGAGTGCGAGACCGGAGACTAAATGATGCAGAAGCATCTCAGTTGACTGCACGGTTGGCCGAGTGGTGTCAGCGGTCGCCATGCCGCTTGCTACCGCGCCAAGTGTCGTGGGTTCAAATCCCACGCGGTACCTACAACACTTTGTGTGATCCACGAATTGTTGTCCCGAGTCTGGATGTTCTTTGTGTCCGTTTCATGTATGTTTGTAAAGTCCCCCACGACACAGGATGTTTATTCCTAATGTGGGAGTTGTCTTTTTTTAAAAGAAAAAAAAAGAAAAAATAAATAAACCACCATGTTGTGGGTCATCATGCTGTATTGTTACATCATCTGCATTCGCAATGGGTAAGGTGACCACTACTCCCGCATTCCTCTCTTACTTTTTGTCAGACAGAGTAGAGAGTGAGATCGTTTTTTCTGACTTCTGATTTACTACGGTAGGAAAGTGTAAGCCGTGGAGACAGTCGATGGCTGGCGGTTGTTGATTCTTTGGGGATAGCTTGGATACTACTGGA
This sequence comes from Spilarctia lutea, assembly GCA_916048165.1. Lineage (NCBI taxonomy): Eukaryota > Metazoa > Arthropoda > Insecta > Lepidoptera > Erebidae > Spilarctia > Spilarctia lutea. The sequence continues at coordinate 1,964,471 of OU696498.1, read as the reverse complement.
GGCACTGTCTTACCAATGCATATTTGCCTGTATTCATACTACTCACTACCCCGCTAGATACTTCATTTATCTAGAAAATTTTGAATCTTGCAAAATGTTGGGATGTTGTATATATGATAATTAGCGCGAGAACTTTTAATTGCGCGATTCAGGATTGGTAGTTACTCCGTCTAGTGCATTACTTCGTAGTTCAGTGTAATTTCGGTAGATGGCGCTGTAGTATATTATGTTGTATGTGGAAGTCGCCACAACTTTGTGACTAAACGAGATTCCGTTTCGACAAACTATTTCAGATCTTCAATATGTAGTAATAAAGGTTGTTGTTCTGTGTCGTTCTGGCTTATTATTAAAATCTCTACGCTACTAACGTTTGACTGCACGTTTGGCCTAGTGGTTAAGCGGTCGCCACGCCGTTCCCTACTTCGCCAAGTGTTGTGGTTTCAAATTCCACATGGGACAACACTTTGTGTGATCCACAAATTGTTGTTCTAAGTTAGGATGTTCTTTGTGTCCGTTTCATGTATGTTTGTAAAGTCCCCCGCGACACAGGAATTGTTCCTAGAGCCTAAAATCGATTAAATTCTGTAGGGGAACGAGTATCATGTCCCTCCAACACAAAGGGAGCATCCTCCGACCAGGCGAGGTGATCATGCCTGGCGGGCTACTGCCCAACAGTTGATGTTGGGATGTTGTATATTAAATGATAATCGGCGCGAGAACTTCTATGGCGCGATTCATGATAGGTAGTTACTCCGTGTAGTGCGTTACTTCGTAGTTCAGTATAACTTCGGTAGATGGCGCTGCAATATGTGGAGGCCGCCACATTTCACAGTGAAGCGTGTTAACGTATAATTAGTAAGATATGAAAAGATTGTGTCAAAATTAATAAAACACCTACCGTTACACAGGACCTGGCAGCGCTGCAGGAAGGCAGCGAGAGTCGAGACAGCACCAGCATCAATGTTGGATTTGATTACAAGCCCGTGGACTCCGAAGATGTGGTATGTCACTATCCATTACTGTCAACAACCCATAGCGTTCCACTGCTGGGCTCGGGTCTCCTCTCAGGAGAGGGTTAAGGCCACACGTCCCCCCCTCCACCTCCCCACTTTGGGCGAGTGCGGGGAGGGGCGACATAACGTCGTGGCTACGTCATCTTGCCATTGGATGTCTTTAAGTCGACAAGGGCCTCAAACTAAGCTTCACGACTGTTATCCTATGATAACAAACGGAACGGACTGCTTAACGTGACGCTCACGGAGATGCTCATGGTAACATATCACCAGCGGTCACCCATCCAGGTACCCACCGCGTTTTTGCTTACCTTCGGTAATTATTTCTAATCACCGAGTGCAACTGGGCTTTGAACGTGGTATGTCCTTTAACCTAATTAATAATAAATAACTATGTTTGTTATATACATTATGCTACAAATAATTGATTAGTGTTTTTGATTTTTTATGGAATAGGGGGCAAACTAACAGACGTATCGTCTGATGGTAAGCGATTACCGCCGCCCATGGACACCAGCAACACCAGGGGCGTAGGTGTCATTTATTCCGTAGGAGTTGTAAGAGCCGACTGAGGAGTATCACCTGACGCAACATCAGAGGCCTTTGATGGATGGGGGAGGGGGTGGGATATGGGCTACGGTGTGGCTGTTTAACACCGGTTTTCTGCGAGGCCGGGGTATCATTCCGGTCGAGCCGGCTCATGCATGCCGAATCGTGGCTCTCCCACGGTAGCTTTGATATTACCATTACAGCTGGTTTTAATTTTGACGTTATTTATCGTGGACGAAAATTGTATTGTACGTTAAGTATGTGTGGTGTTGTGCCCAGCCGCTGGAGCCGATCCACATCCTGATGATCGGCGTGCGCGACAGCGGCGAGAGCAGCGACAGCGCCGTGTCGCGCCGCTTCGGGAACTTCTGCCGCCTGCACCGGCACGAACTGCACCAGAAGAGGATCCGGAGAATCACCTTCATGCTGCTCATCAAGTTTGTGCTTCTCTCTTGTCCTGGCTTTCCTAACAACCGACTGATCAGGTTCACCTTAACGGCCCGAAGAGTTCGGTTGTGGAACTCCTTACCAATGAAAATAAGACGTGCGCGCACACATTAGCTGCGTTCAAGAGACTGGTGAAAGCATATTACCTGGTAGACCTCAAAGACTCGTAACCAACCTTACTCTGAATGAAGTCTCAAATTCCACTATAGTTTATATGGAATATTTATTAATTAATATTTCTACACACTTATTTATTTTATACACATATATCCATAAAAATAAATAAAATTAAAGTATCTGTTACCAGTTACGGTACCTACATTAATAAGATTATAAAAAAAACTGTCTGTCTATCTATCTAAAACGGCTTTACCGATTTTGTCGGGACTTTCACTGGCAAATAGGATATGTTATAAAGAGTAACTTAGGCTACTTTTATTTAAAACTACTTAACCAGTATAATAATAATTATAGACATATTATTGTTAACTTAAGTGAATACCGCGGTACGACTTGAAGACTTTGTCACACATTAAGTTTGTAGTGTCAGATGTAATAATAATAAATAAATAATAAACATTTTGTAAATACACAAATATTATACATAGAAAACACCCAAACTCCGAAACAAATATTTGTAGATCACACAAACACTTGGTCCGATCCAGGATTTGAACCCTAGACCTCATGCACAGCAGTCGCATTCGCTACCACTGCGCCACCGAGGCAGTATCATCAGTTAATATTATTATTTAACTCACAATAAACAATTTGATCAACAGACGTCAATTCCCGAAGTTCTTCACGTACCGAGCTAGGAATGACTTCAAAGAAGACACAATATACCGGCACCTGGAGCCAGCGTCCGCCTTCCAGTTGGAGCTGTACCGCATGAGGAGTTACGAGCTGGAGGCACTACCCACCAGCAACCAGAAGATGCATCTGTATCTCGGCAAGGCTAAGGTAACATTCATAAACAATAGTTTGGACAAACCGGAGGCCCAATGATTCAGAAGCAACTCAATAGGCCGACATAGTGTGGGTCACCTTTTTTTTTTATTGTATAAGGGGCAAAGGAGCATACGTATTGCCTGATGGTAAGCGATTACCGCCACCCATGGACATCCGCAACACCAAAGGCGTCACAAGTGCGTTGCCGACCTTTGGGGGATGGGAAAGGGGATGGGGGTAGGGGTTGGGGTATGAGCCTCCGGTATCCTCACTCACTCGGTGAAACACAGCGCAAACGTTATTTCACACGGGTTTTCTGTGAGGTCGTGGTATAACTCCAGTCGAGCTGACCCATTCATACCGAAGCATAGCTTTGACTGCACGGTTGGCCGAGTGGTTTCAGCGGTCGCCATGCCGCTTGCTACTGCGCCAAGTGTCTTGGGTTCAAATCCCACGCGGTACAACACTTTGTGTGATCCACGAATTGTTGTCCCGAGTCTGGATGTTCTTTGTGTCCGTTTCATGTATGTTTGTAAAGTCCCCCACGACACAGGATGTTTATTCCTAATGTGGGAGTTGTCTTTTTCAAAAAAATAAAAAAATAATAAAAAATAGCTCTCCCACGGTTCTCTTCGTATCAAATTCTCTTGAGACTCGAGAGGGTTCTTATTTAGCGACTAAGAATTGTCATGTACATTTGCAGGTAAAGAAGGGACAGGAAGTAACAGACTATAGATTCTTCATCCGTTCCATCATCAGGCACCAGGATCTCATCACCAAAGAGGCCAGTTTTGAATACTTACAGAACGAAGGAGAAAGGTAGTTCATCTATACAAATGATTAAAATTATAAAATAGGTATTTGTTTGTCGACTGCCTCGTTGGTCTAGTGGTTAGCGTAAGCGACTGCAAATCAAGAGATCTCGGGTTCAACTCCCGGGTCGGACTGCTGTTGGGTTTTTCCTACAAGAAATTCCTAATAGCAGCCCGGAGTATGGAAGATGGCGGTGTTTCCCGCCCGTGCTTCGGAGAGCACGTTAAGCCGTCGGTCCCGGTTGTCATGAACATCTATGGCAATCGTTATTGGGAAGTCAGTGCCCTCAAATATACTGACAACTAGTTCAACCTTCGAATTCAGTTCGCCCTCAGGGCTGCGGAGGTCAGATGCCAGTCGCTCTGTGTAAAAACTGATATTCAGGTAAAACCGGTTGAACTAGTAGCCGACCCCAAATAATATTGGGAATAATAAAGGCTAGGAAGAAGAAGAAGAAGGTATTTGTTTGTCCCGGCTTATCTCTAGAACGGCTTGATCAATTTTAACGTGAGTTTCACTTTCACATAGCTGGTGATATAAGGAGTAACTTGGATATTTTTATCTTAGTTCTAAAGGTATAATATATATGACCGCCTTGATAGTGCGACTGCTGTGCTGAGGTCTTGGTTCAACTCCCGTTTGGGACCAAATGTTTGTATGATTTTCAAATATCTAATTCGGAGTTTGGGTATTTTCTGTATCTAATTATGTATTTACAAAAATAATTATGAGTATTCTATCAGTCAACCTAGTTATAATACAAACTCTGCTTAGTTTGAATCTAGATGGCGTTGTATGAAGTGTCAAAAAAAATTGAAACAATTTGTACTGACAAAATTATCAAATGACTGCTTCTGTGCCACAGAAGCAGCGTATGCGACTGCTGTTCTTGAGGTCTCGGGTTCGATTCCTGGGTCGCACCAAATGTTTGTATGATCTACAAATATTTATTTCGGAGTTTGAGTGTTTTCTATGTATAATATGTATGTATTTACAAAAACAAGTATATAAGTATTTATATCAGTTGTCTAGTACCCATAACACAAGCTCTGCTTAGCTTGGGACTAGATGGCGCTGTGTGTAATATGTCCGATATATTTATTTATTATAATTTGCAGGGTTCTGCTAGAAGCCATGGATGAATTGGAGGTGGCATACTCCCACCCACTCGCCAAGAGAACAGACTGCAACCATATATTCTTGAACTTCGGACCCACTGTCATCATGGACCCGGCTAAGGTATAGATAGAGACAATACACATTATTTCACACAATTTACAATAGTCTGTATGTTAACGGGTCTAGAGTCACCACTCTTATTCATCCCGTGGGTGTCGAGACACGGAGCTAACTACACAGTATTTGTATTTAAATAATCAAAAAAATAAACAAAATAAATAAAACCGACTTCAAGAATTGGACCATATTGAAAGAGAATTAACGAAGTCGGTTCATCCATTCGAAAGTTCTGAGGTAACAAACATAAAATAAAAAGCAGTCGAATTGAGAACCTCCTCCTTTTTTGAAGTCGGTTAAACATTAATAAAGTAATCTATCAGTAAATTTGTACTTAGTTTTGTTGGAATATCATTAACATAATTGCCAGTTCCTGAACGAATCCTGAATAGTTCTCATGACTGCCATTGGAGGCGCCACTTATTTTCTATATATATATATATGTGTGTGGAATCATTTCTCGACACACAATTTTATCATTCCTTATCTAGTAATAAAATCGTTTAACTAATTCTATTCTGGTATAATTACTACAAGTTTAAAGCTAGATGGCGTTGTATTTCAGATATTCGAACTATTTATTTATGATATTTATAGACCCAATGATGTAGAAGCATCTTCATAGCCAGCCATGCTGCATTATTGCATTGTCTGCATTTGCACTGAGTATGGTGACCACCACTTTCGGATTCTGCTCATGCTCTCCATCAGGGCAGAGTGGAATCACTTTGGCAAGCCCAAAGAATCCCATGACCACCGAATCAGTAGCCTGAATCGCCACTAGACTAACAGACAATATACATAAAACTTTCTATTCTATACAGATTGAAGAATCCGTTCTCGGCATGGTGATGAGGTATGGTCCTCGCCTGTGGAAGCTGAGGGTCTTACAGGCAGAGATCAGGTTCACACTACGAATGGGTAAGTGGCTACTTTAGAACATTGAATTATATATATTTGCAACTAACAATGTTTTGCAGCCTTCTTATTAATGCTTTTTTTTGTTAACACACACACACACACACACACATATTTTTCTGTATGGAATCAAACCCGTGATCCGTGATGGTAAAGTATGAACATAGCGGGCCACTACCCAACAGTTGATGTTGAGATGTTGTACTTATGATAATCGGCGCGAGAACTTCTATTACGCGATTCAGGATTGCCGGTTTCTTTGTATGGTACGTTACTCCGTAGTTCAGTGTAACTTCGGTAGATGGCGCTGTAGTATGTTATGTGAAGGTCGCAACAAACATAATCAAAGAGTGGTCAACATACTCATTGCGAATGCAGACAATGCAACAATGCAGCATGGTGACGCACATTTTGGCGGGCTATTGAGTTGCTTCTGCATCATTTTCAACTTAAAACTTGCAGCTTTAAAGTTGAAAATAACATGAAAACGATGCTTAAAGTTAAATAATTTTATGGATAAGTATTTACAACGATTGTGTCAGGTTACCGAAGCTTCAACAACTCTTCCACTGACTTTAGGGGGAAGGACTGTTAAGTAGGCAACGCTCTCGTGACGCCCGAGTTGTAGGTATCCATGGGCTGCGGTAGGCATTTACCATCAGGTCATCTGTCTGCACGTTTGCCTCTCTGTACCGCAAAAGAAAAAATAAACATCAAAATGGGTTTGTAAACGAAGTAGTTACTCGCAAACACACGTAAAAAAATAAATATACGGTCAAATTGAATAACCTCCTCCGTTTTTGAAGTCGGTTAAAAAACCAATGCAAACCGGAGTGATGTTACTACAATTCAAACCCAAATCACACACATAATGCACATTAGTTTCTATTTATCGCACTTTTTTTCTTCTTATGTTCTTCTGGTATCTCTTCTTTTCTCTTACTGCTTTTGGCTTTTTATTTTTATTATAATACAAGCTGATTCTGGTATTGTGAACTACTTTTAATCTCAATGTCTCTTAATGATGAAAGAAAATGATTAAGTTTAATAGACCAGTATCTTTTGAACTATCATTGCTTATGGTTCCCGTAATATGGCAGGTCGACAGGTATACTGGCCGTTAGTGGACGATTGAAGCAAAATATAGCTATTGGCATTTCTTTCCCACGTATTTTAACTTACTATACATTTTGTCTAAAATGGGTAGAGATTCTCTACATGCTAGTATATAGAAATATCTATAAATTCTCTATCTTAGAATTCAGCTAAAAGGAAACACAATAATTACTAATATAGTACAGTATATCAGCTTCGACCCACGACTGGAATTTATGTCAGGAGATCAGCTTCTTCGCTCTTGTATGTAAAATGTTCTACTAGCCGACACAGGTGCACTCTGTGTTCTCTTCTCTCTCATAATCCGATGGGACGGTTAACCAACACGATTAGGGAGAGAACAGGTGCAAGAGATTAAGTAGTTCTATAACCAGAAAAACTCGATAACACTTGGCTTGACCCGGGATTCGAGCCTATCTCGACTCTCTTGATAGGCAGTCGCATACGTCAACCGCTAGACAAACGAGGCAGTTATGTTTTATATATTATATTAACAAAACGTGTAAACATCATGAAATTGTCGGCACTTACGTCGTTTTGGTCGCGAAAACTATTCCTAATTTAAGCGCTCTAGTGCTGTTTCTTTTAATAGTTTGTTAAACGACATAAGTAATGATAAAGCTCTGCAGCATGACGCCTCGCTTAGCTAATGCTCTCGTTCTAAATATGATAATCGATTCTTAAAGAGTAAACATCAAAAATAGTAACGTATAAATCAAGCTGCGCCCCCTGACCATTCAGCCTAAGCTCCGCCCCCTGACCAATCAGCTCCCCAAACCAAATTGCAAGCGTTTTTCTTTCTGCAATAAATTCTCGTGTGTCATTGGCCAATACTTTGTCTAAGATTAGCCAATGACACACGACAATTTAGGCGATAAGGATTGCAGAAAAAAAAACGCTTGCAACTTGGCTAGGGCCCCAGGTTTCGTGCGAATCCGGAGCGTGTAGCTCGTTAAGACACAAAGAAAAAGAGATTAAAATTACTCCACAATATCAGAATTGGCCTAAATGAATTGTTAACTGAAATTACATAAATATATTGTTTAATAGGGTCCCAACATACCAGTGCGTCGCGACGGACAAGCCTCGCTGCCTCACAGCAAGGCAAGTTGCCCCAGAAGGCTTTGCTGTGGTTCTATTATCACCCTTATTCAGATAACCTTAAAGTTCTATATTATTATAGGTCCTGGAGTTCCCACTAAGAATGTTCGACTGTGTCTATCAAACGGGTCTGGATATTCTCTGGACATATATACTTACGAAGAAGTTTCTGATCCTAGGACTGGAGTGGTGAGTTACGTTTATAATGTGGTTAAAAAACATTGCACGTATACGCACGCATAGCAACATATACGTGATATAATGGGTACGCTTTTCTCTCTTTCTAATTCGCCCTGTATTGTATCTTTTCTCTCTCTCTCTCATGTATAATCGATGTATGATTAATCAGAATGCGTCTCACATGACGACTTTCGCCTTGAATAACCAAGTATTTACAATATTCTATAGTACTAGGTAAAATATAAATTACCTAAATAACGACCTATTAATGCGATTATATATATGTTATGTTGTTACTTTTGAGTAATATAGTTTGTAACCCGTAAGTAGTATTTTGCCAATTTGCTATACGTATATAACATTTTGCCAAATTTAAATTCAAATTTAATAATATGTACAAATGTATACAAAGTTCTTAATATATGTATGCAAATATATTTTTTTTTTTTTTTTGCAATTTGCAATGTGAACGTAAAATTTTGCCCACTTTGCAATTTGTGAGTAACATTTTGTCCATTTTGTAACCTGTAAATAACACTTTGCCGATGTGCTCTCTGTAAGTAAAATTTTGCCAATTTGCCATCTGTAATAACATATCATCAATTAGCAACTTATCAACATTTTATTTAATGGATGTACGTTATAATATGTCTTGGCATCGCTTTAAACTACAACATTGTGTTTGACAGATAATGTTCCAATCTTACGGACCTAAGCAAGGGCCTATGCACGGTCTGCCAATCTCCACTCCCTACGTCACCAAGGACTATCTGCAGCAGAAGCGGTTCTTGGTAAATACATTTATACACTAGCATTTGTCCGTATATATACTAATATCGGCTTGAGAAGCCTATGTGAAAGAACATTCATAGGAAAACTGATGGTTTGGATGCAATATAAAAGTTATTATAGAGCCTAGTGCAGTGCCAGGCGCCTACTTCAGCATGATCAGTCAAGTTCCAAGAAAATATAGTTTTGTGGCGACTTCCACATACAGCGCAACAGCGACACACTATAGCGCAATCTACCGCAGACATACTGAACTACGAAGCAACGTACAACACGAATAAACTACCAATCCTGAATCGCGCAGTAGAAGTTCTCGCGCCGATTATCATATGTACAACTGTTGGGCAGTGGCCCGCCAGGCATGATCACCTCGCCTGGTCGGAGGATCCTCCCTTTGTGTTTTAAGGGACACGATACTCGTTCCTCCACAGTTTCGTATTTAATTTTCACATCGCTATTTTTTAATGCGAATACACTATAGACAGAATTTTCAACACAAAATGGATAACTTCCGATTTTCTTATTTGCCTATTTAAATGAAAAAATTAAGTAGTTTTATTAAAAAAAAAAAATTTTTGGTAGGCCACATCGCAAGGTACGACCTACGTGTACGACATACCGGACATGTTCAGGCAGATGGTCGAGAGGAGATGGAGGGAGTGCATTGAGGAGGGGACCGTTGATGGTAAGAGAATTGTTCATTATATTCGTATACCCCAAAGTTCTTATATAAAACCAAGAATACTCCGCGCTGTAGGTTCGAAGCTAGATGAGATGAGAGCTAGCCTGGTAGGGGGGGGGGGGATATGTGTTATTCCCAGCAGTTCCCGGATCCCGTCCTTCTCAGGCATAGAGTGGCACACCGTGAGGGTTTATTCGGTTCGATTCCGACACACCACCTCGCCGCAAACTCCGGTGGGTTACGGAACGTGGGGGTTTACACATAGGCAGGGGAGGCTTTTAGACCTGAAGTCAGCCGCGGAGCAGGTTATCTGGATATCATTTGATTACATGGATAACGCAGTGGTTTAAGCAGTCATCTCGCCGCTTCCTACAGCGCTTTGTTCAATCTCCACATGGGACGACACTTTGTGTGATCAAAACACAAAGTGTTGTTTTGAGTCTGAGTGTAATTAGTGTCAGTTTCATAAATATGTGTTTAGTTACCAGCAACACAGATTGTAAAAAATAAACAAAAAAAAAAATAAAATAAAAAAAAATTGTTGTCAGTGTTAATCCACATTTTCATACGTAGAGTTGAGTATTTATATTCCTCCGTATTGATTTATTTGTGAATTCCCACGTTTGGTTGAGTTGAAAGTATCGTGCCTCCCTTCGTTACTGTCAAAATGACAAAAAATAAAGTACTCAAAGGACAAACAAGAGTTTGTCTTGCGACTTTGTGAATACCATAATCGATAATGGATTTATTTCAAAACCGTTTTTATAGTCTGTGGTCATTAATTACGAATGACATATCTCTAAGTGGGCGGAGCCCGTCCATGAAGTACAGTATTCCCTGGAGTACATTGAATCAAAAATTATTACAAAACTTTATGTGCGTGATCTGTCAAAAGTTAAATAAACGATTGGAACGACTATAGTACAGTATTGTAGTAGGTTGTAGTATCAATGCAACCTGAAATATGCTATTTTGTGATAAACATAGGGTAGCTATTTATTAATTTCATGAAAAAAAAATATTTCTGTTCCTCATCAGGGCCTCAGCCGGACAATGTGATATCTGTGGTGGAGCTGGTCGTAGAGCCAGACGGTGAGAGACAAATCATGGAGGTGACCAGACTCCCTGGACAGAACACTGTGAGTATACGAGTACATAACGAGAAGATAATGATAAGTGAGAGAAGAGTAGGAGACCTAGAAAAATGCCAATTTTTTTTTTTTTTTTATTATATAGGGGGCAAACGAGCAGACGTATCACCTGATGGTAAGCAATTACCGCCGCCCATGGACACCCGCAACACCAGAGGCGTCACAAGTGCGTTGCCGGCCTTTTAGAAAGGAGTACGCTCTTTTCTTGAAGGTTTGAAGGTCGTATTGGTCCGGGAACACCGCAGGCGACAGCTCATTCCACAGTTTTGTTGTGCGCGGCAGAAAGTTTCGGGAAAATCGCATAGTTGTGGACTGCCAACCATCTAGATGATGGGGATGGGAATTATTTGCAATTTGAAAGTAACATTTTGTTATATTGTAACATATAAATAACATTTTGCCAATTTGCCATCTGTTAGTAACAGTATTTATTTTCTCTAAAGGGGTGTCAATAATTAGGTACGTCTTCTCAAAATGGAGTCATAGATGAAAGGCTGATGAGTTCTCGAGATGATGGTGTCTATTAGCAGCGACTATTAAAGATGTTATCGATTTCCGATATTCAACGATAGTATTATTTTTAAGACGAAATGACAATTCAATTTATTTTGCAATTGATTCATTATTGGCAGGTTGCGAATAATAATAAAATATGAGTGTGTGTACTTATGTACACGCGTTAGAAGTTATACTTCTTTGGCGTATGGAAAAAAAATAACTAAAATGCAGTAGTGATTAACGATAAATATAAAATTATTTAAATAAATAAATAATATTTATTTATTCACACTGTTTAATTGTACTGTTACGAAACACGTGTTCTAAATATAAAAATACTAGAATATACAACTTGAACATAGTTTCGATGTTCATGCCACCTAGAACTAACTTCACGATGTACAATTCAGGTGTCGGTGTGCGCGCGCATCCTAAAAATTCACTCATCATTTTTCTCCATCGCGCCAAAAGAAGTATAACTTCAAAAATTTCAGAGTTCAAGAAGTAATCACCCACGTATATAATGGATGCTCCCTAAGTATCTCACCTTATTAAATATGAATATCTCAACAGGTGGGAATGGTAGCCTGGCGGTTAACCCTCTACACGCCGGAGTGCCCAGAAGGACGCGATATCATCCTCATAGCGAACGACCTCACCTACTACATGGGGTCTTTCGGACCCCAAGAAGATTGGGTCTATTACAGAGCCTCGCAGTACGCCAGGAAACTGAAGATACCCAGGGTAAGTGGGAGAGCCATTCATCAACAGCTTTTGACTTTCCACTACTGGAGACAGGCTCTTTATAGTCGTTCCAATACTTTATTTAACTTTTGACAGATCACGCACATAAAGTTTTGTAATAATTTTTGATACAATGTACTACAGATAATACTGTACTTTATGGGCGGGCTCCGCCTACTTAGGGATGTGTCATTCGTAATTAATGACCACAGACTATAAAAACGGTTTTGAAATAAATCGATTATCGATTATATTAATAAAACATACAATAAAATTATTGTGATTATATTTTATATCAAATCACGTAAAAAGCTTTATTATTTTGCATTAAAATGCCCTAAATGTCTCTGTTTCAATGCATAAATAATTTGCGTAATGAAAACAGTTCCATCGTACTCGTACCTAGTAATGGGATCGAATGTATTCGCCGCAAATTAATGAATCTAAAATAATTGTTTAGACTTACTATAGTTGGTTCAAATAAAAACTACCTGCGGTACCTACTTGTAATGAACAGGTACAAAATGTTGAAATTCGTAGTAATTTACGGATTAAAAATAAAACAACCAAAAGAGGTACTGTAATACTAATTTTAATTATAAAGAATCGTCTTCTTCGTATGACCAGGAATCATCATCACTTGAGTTCTCAGTAATATTGATTATCATTTCTTGGATAGATAAATTGTCGAATGCAACATCCCGATCCCAATCCGACATTATCACCTTCTTTGTTTTTTCTACAACATTCGCCCAGTTTTCTGGAGTTACTTTTTCACACGCATTTTTCAGTAAATTCAGCATTTTTCTTGCGGTGAAAGGAGGAGTTGTATTGTTCCTCGCAGCATATCCTTTAACTTGTGCCCAGATCATTTCAATTGCATTATATTGGCAGTGATATGGGGGAATTCTGAGGACGGTATGCCCATGCTCTGCTGCCATTTCATCTATGACGTATCGTTTTGGCAGCTTCTTTGTTTTTAATATCTTTACTAACTCTACTTTTAGTAGGGACTCATTCACCTCTTCGCCATTGTCACGGAGCCAGTTTATAATTTCATGTTTTTTGTTGGCCTGTGTTGGTATTTTATTAATTTGACGAGAGTGATAAGGTGCATTATCAATAAATATTATTGATGGCTCTTCGAGTGATGTAAGCATTTCTCTGAACCACTTTTCATACACGTTCGAATTCATCTCCTCATGATAATCTCCTGTTTTCTGGGATTTAAAAGCTAATAGAGCGCCTGGCACAAATCCTTTTACTGTTCCTGCATGACAAATAATCAGTCGTTCGCCTTTTCCCATTGGTACTGTAGAAGTGGAGCCAACGGTGTTGTCAGTCCAAGTTTTTGACAGCGTATGATTCGCATTGAGCCAAGTTTCATCTGTGAAAACAACATTCGACCAATCTTCTATTTTTTTTGCTTGTCTTAAAAAATCGCATCTATACAAAGCAATATCATTGCGTTCCATTAAAATTTTTCGTTTGTCACATTTTTGGAATAACATTCCAATGTCTTTCAATACCTTTGTCAGAGAAGATTTTTGACCACGGAACAAACCACTATTTCGAAGAGATTGTGTTAGTTTTTTTAATGTTGGAATCTCTTTTCTTTGGTAATAGTCGTATATATGACGACGAATAGCATCAGCGTCAAAATTGTCAACGGCTGTAACTTTACTAGGCGGACGTTTTTTCTTAGGTGTAGATAGCTTATTCTGTTCCATGCCACTGCTGCCGTAGCCTTCTTTTGTTATTTTTGCCACTGTTGGAGCACTAATACCTAATGCTGCTGCAACACGGTCTCTAACTTGAGTCACTGGTATAAGAGGCCCACCATTACGGCTTTCCTTTTCAAAGTATTCACGAAGTCGCAAGACAAACTCTCTTGTTTGTCCTTTGAGTACTTTCTTTTTTGGCATTTTGACAGTAACGAAGGCAGGAACGATACGCTCAACTCAACCAAACGTGAGAATTCACAAATAAATCAATACGGAGGAATATAAATACTCAACTATATTGAAGGTTACTCATTGAAATACTGTAGATTATTTTAAAATAGACATAGAGAGATTTAATAAAGATCATCAATAGTTTAACAAATACAATATTAACCACTGAATTACAACACAATACAATAATACATTTTGAAAATTCAGTTCCTTTTATATATTTTTTCATGACATAGAACCGTCATATTTGAACAACATTCTTTTAATCCATTTCTTCTTTATTTTGACAAAGGAGGTCGCACATTGAAACACATAGAAATATGAAGTACGAAATTATCTATAAAATAATGAGTTTGTTAAATCGATTAAAACTTCTTAATGCATAAAATCGATCGATGAAAGAAATCGAATAGGTAACGGGTCAGGGTATCACTATTTGATTAAGTATTAGAGCTGTCAAAAGTTAAATAAACTATTGGAACGACTATAGAAGTGAGGTTTTGGTCTAATGTACCACGCTGACCAGGCGGGTTAGTAAAGGGTTTGTTTCAAGATTTCCTTCTCTTTGCAGTGATGTTGTTTCATTAAGTTAGCTCTGTTACTGCCATTTTGAATTACCTTTCAATAAGGTCTCAGAACTAGCGTGTGGACGTGTGACCTTAACCCTCTCATGAGAGGAGACCCGAGCCCAAGCAGTGGAACGTTATGGGTTGTAGATGATGTCTCAGAACTAGAGATAGGTTTGTGGCGACTTCCACATAAAACATAATATACTACAACGCCATCTACCGAAGTTACACTGAACTACGGAGTAACGCACTACACGGAGTAACTACCAATCCTGAATCGCGCAGTAGATGTTCTCGCGCCGGTTATAATATATACAACATCGCAACATCAACTGTTGGACAGTGCCCGCTAGGCATGATCACCTCGCCTGTGTTGGAGGGACATGACATCTGTTTCTCCACAGGTTATTGAAAAATTACTGGTTTTTTTTGACAATTAAATCTTGTCAATGAACCTGCATATTAATAAATCATACTGAAAAAAATATAGAAAAAACCCTATCTCCAGTTTTAACTAGATTATTGAAAATGGCCATTAGTCGGCTCTTACGACATAAATATTCAAAATGTCGATACTTAAATTACGATTACGTTCAACAGCACCCATATCTCACTACCTCGGTGGCGTAGTGGTAGCGTATGCGACTGCTAAGCTTGGGTCTCGGGTTCGATTCCCGGGTCGGACCAAATGTTTGTATATATTTGTTTCGGAGTTTGGGTTATTTCTATGTATAATATGTATGTATTTACAAAAAAAAAGTATATAAGTATTTATATCAGTTGTCTAGTACCCATAACACAAGCTCTGCTTAGCTTGGGACTAGATGGTGCTGTGTGTTAGATGTCCGGAATGTCCGAAATATTTATTTATATCAGTTGCGAATAGATTCGGATCTCCTCTCAGGAGAGGGTTATATGTATAATAACGATTACGTATAATATGTATAAAACATTGTTAATTTCCTGAAGTTTCTACCTTGAGCTTGCACTGAATTGCAGTTGTCCGGCGTCCATGAGCGATGGTCGTCACTTTCCTTCAAGTGACTATATCATAAAACGGTGACTTCATAATAATACTTCTTTAGAAAAGACAACTCCCACATTAGGAATAAACATCCTGTGTCGTGGGGGACTTTACAAACATACATGAAACGAACACAAAGAACATCCAGACTCGGGACAACAATTCGTGGATCACACAAAGTGTTGTAGGTACCGCGTGGGATTTGAACCCACGACACTTGGCGCAGTAGCAAGCGGCATGGCGACCGCTGACACCACTCGGCCAACCGTGCAGTCATATAAAGTCATATAAAAAATTGATCTGTCTTCCACCAGGTGTACATAAGCGTAAACTCCGGCGCTCGTATCGGAGTGGCCGAGGAAGTGAAGGCGGAGTTCAACGTGGCGTGGATCGACTCCGAGCGGCCGGAGCGCGGGTTCAAGTACCTGTACCTCACCCCGGAGTGTTACACCAAGCTCTTACCCCACGGCTCGGTCAAGACACAACTGATAGAGGAAGAAGGAGAGTCAAGATATAAGATTACTGATATTATTGGTGAGTGTATTGGTGATCTGTTTCTTTCATCTCGCTTTACTATAATCTACATTAGCTAGGGGGGGTTTTGGTGTTCACACCCAGGGATTTTGGGGTTTTTTTTTTATACTTGAGCTACCAAAATGACTCTGCCCTGCCTGATGGAAAGCACCAGCAGAATCCAAGAGTGGTGGTCACCATCCTCAATGCAAACAAGGACAGTGCAGCATGGGACCAGCACTATGGCGGCCTAGTGAGATGCTTTTTCACGCCCCGCTTAAAGGACCCGGTCCCCGATCATAGTGGGATGGAAACACGTGCGCTGGTAGTGACTTCCAGGTTTTAACCGCTCGGCACAGGAAGGAAGAGCCGAATCGATGAGTGCGAGAGTGTATGTCTTCCACTCTGAAGCGGTGACTTCCGAGGCCAGCACGTGTTGTCCTGTAGAGGAGAAGGTATAAACCCGGGGTATTTTGGGGTTCAAAATAAGTTAAGAGGGGGGGTTAACGAGATGTTTCTACAATAATGATATTTTAACACTATTTTTTTTCCTCGTCCTGGTGGCATGTCGGACTCGAGCCGACTAAAACCGCACGCCGTATCATATTTTTTTGTTTTTCATAATAATATTAGGGTTAAAGAGACAGCTATTTTATTATCTTGAACCCCCTTCCCTGAAACTGAAACCTGGCTACGCCTGTGTCAATCTAGGACGTGATTAGCAGTAAAAGTGAAATAGCAGTAAAGTTAATTGATTTTAACCATGTTAACACTACCATTAGGACTATTGAATGAACTAGAATACACGCATCATCAAAAATTATACAAAACATCGGTCAATCTAGCTTTTAGATGTAATTAGTTTGAATAGGTGTAATAATTGTGACTGCCTCGGTGGCGTAGTGGTAGCGTATGCGAATGCTAAGCTTGAGGTCTCGGGTTCGATTCTCGGGTAGGACCAAATGTTTGTATGATCTGCAAATATTTGTTTCGGAGTTTGGGTGTTTTCTATGTATAATATGTATGTATTTACAAAAAAAAAGTATATAAGTATTTATATCACTTGTCTAGTACTCATAACACAAGCTCTGCTTAGCTTGGGACTAGATGGCGTTGTGTGTTAGATGTACGAAATATTTATTTATTTATTATTAATATTTTATCATCAAAAATTATACAAAACATCAGGCAATCTAGCTTTTAGATCTGATTAGTTTGAATAGGTGGTATTTATTCCATTAATTAATTTATCCCCCAGGTAAGGAAGACGGTCTAGGAGTGGAGTGTCTGCGGGACGCTGGTCTCATCGCCGGAGAGACGGCCCAGGCCTACGAGGATATAGTCACCATTTCCATCGTCACCTGCAGAGCCATCGGTATTGGCTCTTATGTGGTTCGGTATGTGTTATTAAAATAATTTCAGACATTTTTTTTTTTTTATTGCATAGTGGGCAAACGGGCAGACGTATCACCTGATGGTAAGCGATTACCGCCGCCCATGGACACCCGCAACACCAAAGGCGTCACAAGTGCGTTGCCGACCCTTGGAGGATGGGAAAGGGGATGGGGGGATGGGTTGGGGGATGGGCCTCCGGTATCCTCACTCACTCGGTGAAACACAGCGCAAACGCTATTTCACACCGGTTTTCTGTGAGGCCGTGGTATCACTCCGGTCGAGCCGACCCATTCATGCCCAAGCATAGCTCTCCCACGGCAACTAGACAGATTCTAAATTACGGTGAAATAGGTTCCTGAAACTCCAACTATCAAATACATAGAAACTGTTTAATAAGTACTTATTAACTAATCAATTATTTTTTAATTTATTTAAAAGCGAATTGCGCCCGGCTTCGCATGAAAGTCTTTGAAATTCTCGAATTCGAATTTGTGCCGTGCGAGACCCACGTTTCACCGAGTGAGTTCCCGTCGTAGTTCAGCGTATATTCGGTAGATGGTGCTGTAATATGTTATGTTGTTTTTGCGCTGTATGTGGACGTCCAAGTATATCCACAAATATTATCCGTTTTTTTTATTGAATAGGGGGCAAACGAGCAGACGCATCACCTGATTGTAAGCGATTACCACCGCCCATGGACACCCGCAACACCAAAAGCGTCACAAGTGCGTTGCCGACCTTTGGGGGATAGGGAGAGGGAATGGGGGAGGGGTTGGGGTATGGGCCTCCGTTATCCTCAGTCACTCGGTGACACACAGCGCAAGCGCTATTTCACACCGGTTTTCTGTGAGGCCGTGGTATCACTCCGGTCGAGCCGACCCATTCATGCCGAAGCGTGACTCTCCCATAAACGTTTGGTGACGTATTATGAATTACAGAGTGTAACCACCCTTATTCATCCCGTGGGTGTCGTAAGAACCAACTGAGGAAGCAAATTACGAGAAGAAAAACTCGACATAAACTATACTAACCCATCTAGGCAGCTTGGTACAGTAGACCGAAACCTCATTTGTAAGAAGAAACCTGTTGACGATGGACAGATATTAATTGTTCCTATCGTTCCAGGCTTGGTCACCGCGTGATCCAAGTAGAATCATCGTACATAATCCTGACGGGGTACGCGGCCTTGAATAAGGTCCTGGGCCGTGCAGTGTACGCCAGCAACAACCAGCTCGGCGGAGTCAACGTCATGCACCACAACGGAGTGTCTCACTCCGTTGCGCCAACTGACCTGGAGGCTGTACGAACTGCGGTGCGATGGCTTGCCTTTATACCTAAGGTATGTACTCAAGTATTCGTTCATTCATTCGTTCACTCACTCACTACTTCGACTTTGAAAGCATGTGGTCTTCTTGCTAATTCAAGATTGGCATCTTGACAACCTCAATACAAATAAATAAAATTGAAGTGTCAATTTATAATTACCAATCAATTGTTTTTCACTAAATAGACATGAAAGTAGTAATTACATTTCTTTTTCCTTCTGTCTGTTTATTTGTGCCGACTAATCTCTGGTACGGCTGGACCGAATTTAATTGGCAGATGGCTGTCGATGTAAGGAGGAGGGTATTTTGTTAGATTATATTTGTAAAGCTAAAGTAAAGTAAGTACGCCCCCCCCCAGGACAAGCTGAGCACGGTGCCCATAATGCGCATGGCGGACCCGGTGGAGCGGCCCGTGGCCTGGAGCCCGCCGCGGGCCGCCCACGACCCTCGCCTCATGCTGGCCGGGGACGGCTCCAGAGCCGGCTTCTTCGACGTGGGCAGCTTCGACGAGGTCATGCAGCCCTGGGCGCAGACCGTCATCACCGGTGAGTCTCCTGCACTCACTCACTCACTCACTCACTCACTCACTCACTCACTCACTCACTGCTCTACGTCTCTTCTGATAACTTAACAAAATAGTGAGCTATGCAGAAACCGTCAACCCTGACCGATCAGGTTTATTATATGCGTATATGTATCATCAAATTCATTTGACTGTATAGGTGGCGCTATGGTATGTTATGTTATAATAAAAAATTTAAATTCCAAATTGACAGTAATTATCCGAATAATAAAATTATTACGAACACGTGACACAATCGAACGGTTCTATGAGTAAGGCGAGGTGGGAACGGTACCTAATCGGAGAGTTTCTTTTCAGATCTTGTTCCGTCCACACCTCTTAATCTTTCGAATGCGGGAACGGGTACTTCCGGTTCCATGCACCGTGCGGCGAAAGTGCAAAATTTTGCAACACGGTGCATGGTGTACGAAAATGATCAAATATTTTAAAAAACAATGCTCGGTGGTTATAAAAGTGATTATTTTTCAAAAGATGGATAACAAGCGTACATGGTTATGCCATATTTTATTACTAAACTAATGTTATCGCTTTATTATTTACTCACAATTGAGCCAAGTATTAATTTACGCACCTATTGTGTTAATAAACATGATTTTAATATTTTATGTGGTTTATTATTCATTTTACTTATTATCCTCATAAAGTTCGATAACTAAGCTATCTACTGATATAAAAAACACTATAACTGCAGTAAAAATTCATTGAGAAACATATTTGTAAAAATCACATTTCGCTGTCGAGATATTCGCCATTTTGTCACTTTACAATCAAACTATTATTTGCGCCGAACACCAAATTACGTAGTATTTATATGAAGAAATAGTGTTTTTTAGTTAAATAATTTATTTTTTTAGTTAACTAGTGCAAAAGACAGGAACAATACATAAAAAAAACAACCTATTTATCAAGTTATTTAAAAAAAGGACTCGTTTGCTAGACCAGTTTTCATTTATTATTTTTAAGTTCTGAGAATTCTCTAAACTCTATGAAAATGACTGAATGCTAAAGAGAACAAACTGATCGTTCCATTATGTGACACACAAAGTCTATGGTCAATACAAAATAATTTAGTAAAACATAAACAAAGATCAGTTTACGTCTTGTTCATTGTCCGTCACTACTGTGTATGTGTGGGTGTTAATAGTTCCGGGACTTCCCGCTAGGCTGCGTGCAAACACGAATCAACGGCGATATACAATTTTAAGTGGCGTGCTATTGGAGAGGCCTATGTCCAGCAGTGGACTACGATACGCTGATGATGATGTAGAACAGTAATGGCGTGGGAGCCCTTTGTATGTGTGCGTCTAATTTCGCTCGTCAGGCAAAAAATTAGTGTTTATTTAAATATTTAGCTTTTCTAACACATTTTTGTTGCTATTCTATATTCTATATAAGATTCTCATCGCAATTATATCATTTTATCAATAAAAACATAAGAATAAATGCGTAAAAACCTTCAAATGAGTAAGCCCTTTTCAATAGGTAATAGACTCGGTAACTTTTTGAGTAACACAATTCAAAATTACGCATGATTTATGCCTCAATTCGTATTGATAGTGGTTCCTAAAATAAGTATAATAAGTAAAATATAACAACAAACTACCTTCAAAACCACCTTATCGGCAAAAAATCAGTTTTAAGAGGCACTTGACAGATCGCGTTGCGTCATCGTCAACTTTGAAATTGGAACTCGTTTTTTTTACGGCTCTTGAAGCGCACTTGACAAACGAATGTTTTAAAATGTTGTTCGTATAAAGCAAATGCATAACAAACCTTTCTAGACTTCGTTATAATAACTTTAATACCCAAAATTAATTAAAATGCAAGTTAACTGCGGTTATCGCGGATCCGCAATGCCGCACCGACGGGACAATCGCGGATCCGCAATGCCGCACCCCAGAAGTTAATTGTGACAATAATCACTCTTGTGTCATTATACTTTATCTGTTGGTGTTTGTCGTCAGGTCGCGCTCGTCTGGGCGGTATCCCAGTAGGAGTGGTGGCAGTGGAAACGAGAACGGTCGAGGTGACGCAGCCGGCCGACCCTGCCAACCTGGACTCGGAAGCTAAAACCTTGCAACAGGCTGGACAGGTAAATAACTGACGAATTGTTATTCTTGGACCTATTGCCGTCTACTCCTGAATGAAGATATTGTGGTGACTTCCACATACAGCGCAACAGAAACATACTACTGCGCCATCTACCGAAAATAAACTGAACGACGCAATGACGTTCTACACGGAGCAACTACTAATCCTGAATCGCGGTATAGAAGTTCTTGCGACGATTAACATATATACTGGCTCGCCAGACATGACCACAACGCCTGGTCGAAGGATCCTCCCTTTGTGTCAAAAAAAACATGACACCTGTTCCTCCACAGTATTCTAAGGATCTCCAATGATCCCGGTTTTGGGCAGTCCCTGGAACACAGTACCCGCAGGTCGTCGATCCATGATGCGGCAAGACTGTTAAATTACTTATATATTGTGGGACACACGACTCTCTGATAAATAACTGCTGAGCTTGAGGTCTCGGGTTCAATTCCCGGGTCGGACCAAATGTTTGTATGATCTGCAAATATTTCCATTTTGAGCTACAGAGTGATAAATATTGGAGTGATAGCAGTGATTAACCTAGCCACCTCGGCGACAAAACATCAAACACTCGGCAACAAAAGTTTTTTTGAACAGATGAGTTCGGCTTTTTCTAACTGGAGTAACCCTGAGAAGAAAGGACGAATCAAACTTTTTTTTTATGGAATAGGGGGCAAACGAGCAGTCGTATCGCCTGATGGTAAGCGATTACCGCCGCCAATGGAACTCTGGAAACATCGTCTCTTTCAATGTCACATGTGCCAAAGACCCTGTGACGGTTACATTTTTTACTTATTACAATACAAAACTTTGATATTCTCAGGTTTGGTTCCCGGACTCAGCCTACAAGACCTCACAAGCCATAAACGACTTCTCCCGCGAAGGTCTGCCCATCATCATCTTCGCCAATTGGCGTGGTTTTAGCGGAGGACAGAAAGGTAAATTAATTATTACTGATGGACTTCGAAAGAATTTGATCATTATTTTATCATTGTTGTTACACCTTGTGATGTTTGAGAATACTTAATTTTCTAGTATATTTAAAATAGTTAAATTATTACTCAACTCTGATTTCATATTCTATGTTATAACCCCCTGTTCATCCCGTGGGTGTATTAAGAGCTGACTAATGCCCAGTTCCTATATTTGAAAACGATCCGTTCTAGGTACGAATAGTAGTGTATTATACGGGGCGTAAGCTAAAGTCGTTCCTATAAATAATAAATTGAGGAACGGTATTTACGACTCGTAGTCGGTTGTAGAATATTTTTACACGATGACGATTCGTTAAATATAGGAACCGGGCATAAGGGACCAAGCTATGCAGGACTACAGCACAGCAAAGAGATATAAACACAAATCGTATACCATTTTTTCTGACCAGTGTGGTATATGTGGCTAAAACTTTAGTAAGGAGAGGTCCATATCCAGTTGTGTGATTATTAACATCTAGTTTGAGCCTTTTATACAGGGTCTGTCGTAAATAATGGATAAGTCGTAAACTGGAGTTGGTCCGGCTATGAGACTATTAGAAAATCGTATCTTTTTGCCAGGGTTTCTAACCGTATGGAAATGGCGTAGACTTTTATGTTTTTTTATAAATTTCGCTACTCTTTGCATTCATTCCGTTGCCATTTCGTTAAATTTAGGTATTTCTGTGTCATTTTTTTTGTATTATAGTCTTGAAGATGTGTATTATTTAGTTTTAGTACTGTTTTAGGCGTTTTTAACGTTGGTCATTTTCAAAATTGTCATTTTAAGATTTTTTATGTTTTTGTTTTACTTAGGGTCAACTTTTGATCATTTACTGTGTAAAAAAAAAGTACGGCGCTATAGCTGCCCATGATCTTAATAAATTATCTAGTATGTGTAGATTCTAAAAAGGTATAACAATGCATACTTCACAAGTAATATTAAGCTACATGAGCGAGATCAATATCAAGGTGAGAAAATATTTTTTTCATGTAATGTTGTAAATGGTTATAAAACTTCGTCATAATGATTTATTTCTGCCAAGATTCTTTACACAAACACTATGGGGTCACTATTAAGGATATTTAAAAGAAAACTAGGTTGTTTTAGTACGTAAAAATATTTATTCAACAACTTAAACTAAATGTTCGAAGTGTCCTCCGCCGGCAGCTATGCACGCTCTACATCGCCTAATAAACGATCGCTTAATCCGGCGCACATAACCGGCTTCTTCAATTTTTCTCGCTGCTACTTGAATGCGCGCACGCAACTCTTCTACAGAACTTATTGTTTCACTGTATACTTTTTCTTTTATACAGCCCCAGTAAAAGAAGTCCAAGGGGTTCAGGTCTGGCGAACGTGGAGGCCATAAAATTGGCCCCAATCGCCCTATCCATCTATCTGGATAAGTATTATTTAAATGTTCCCTGACACGAACAGCGTAATGTGCTGGACACCCATCATTTTGTAGCCACATCTCATTTCTTATCTCTTGTGGGACGTCTTGCAGTAAACTAGGTAAAGTATTTGCTAAAAAATTCAAATACATATCCGCATTTAATATTGCCGGCAATTCGAATGGACCAATGATTTTGCCATTAATAATGCCAGTCCATAAATTAATTTTAAATTGATATTGCGATCGGTCTTCTCGGATAAGTCTTGGGTTTTCGAGTTGCCAGCTGTGTATGTTGTGAAGATTCAAAAAACCATCTTTTCGACACGTTGACTCGTCACTCCATAAAATTTTATTAAAAAAACTTTGGTCTTCCCTCATCTTTCGCAGCATTATGCGACAAAATGTTATTCTCGCAGCAGCGTCCCTTGGCATTAATGTTTGGACCCTTTGATAATGATAGGGATATAATTCATGCCTTTTTAAAATCCTGTGTACAGATTTTTGAGGTATACCGGTGCGCCTTGAAATTACACTTATGGACGTACCAGGGTCTTCTGCAACTATTTCCAGTACTTCGGCTGCACTGTGGCGTTGTGGTCGTCCTTCACTCGCCCCGCCTACGCCGGTCCCAGGAAATCGTCCTTCCAAAAATGTGTTGTGCACTCTTATGAAGACACGATAGTCAGGATGCCGGGCATTTGGATATTTTTCCCGATAAACTCTAGCAGCTCTATTGGCGTTGCCATCACATAAACCATAAATGTAATGCATGTTTACGTATTCGGCCGGCGTGTATTGTTGAGGCATGATATACAAAATTTTCCAAAATAACACGTGCAATCGATAGCACAACACGATGCCCATAAATGAGAGCTGAGTTGTCAATATCACCAGGTTAACAAGTCCAAATCACAAAGAAAATCTAAGTCCGATATTAGAAAGCAGTAACAAATTGACGACAGTAATGAAAACGAGAGCACATGCGATGGTCAAAATCACACTGAGAGATGTATCAGGAGTGCGCCCTAGCTAAACGCATGCTAACCTTTTCACACATCGTGAGTGTGAAAGGGACGGTGCATCATGCAGTGTGCCTAGTAACAATGTCCTTTTCACGCGGGGAGACCCTTTGTATTGCTGTCTTTGTTCATTTTTTTACCTGATGATCCTTTTTACGAATAAACTTGTAACATGTTTGTCGCATGTAACTATTAGAGCACATCAATTTTAAAATTAAACACCTTTATGAAATGAGGAGGCATGAAATTTTTTTGACAAAAAACTACCTAGTTTTCTTTGAATATCCTTAATAGTGGCCCCATAGTGTTTGTGTAAAGAATCTTGGCAGAAATAAATCATTCTGACGAAGTTTTATAACCATTTACAACATTACATGAAAAAAATATTTTCTCACCTTGATATTGATCTCGCTCATGTAGCTTAATATTACTTGTGAAGTATGCATTGTTATACCTTTTTAGAATCTACACATACTAGATAATTTATTAAGATCATGGGCAGCTATAGCGCCGTACTTTTTTTTTACACAGTAAATGATCAAAAGTTGACCCTAAGTAAAACAAAAACATAAAAAATCTTAAAATGACAATTTTGAAAATGACCAACGTTAAAAACGCCTAAAACAGTACTAAAACTAAATAATACACATCTTCAAGACTATAATACAAAAAAAATGACACAGAAATACCTAAATTTAACGAAATGGCAACGGAATGAATGCAAAGAGTAGCGAAATTTATAAAAAAACATAAAAGTCTACGCCATTTCCATACGGTTAGAAACCCTGGCAAAAAGATACGATTTTCTAATAGTCTCATAGCCGGACCAACTCCAGTTTACGACTTATCCATTATTTACGACAGACCCTGTATATAGTTTTTGTTGTATTCTTTCAAATATACCAACGATGCAAAAGCATCACAAGGTCGCCAAAGTGTAGGTCACCATGCTGCATTTAAGCATGGTCTGTATTCGCAATGAGTATGGTGACCACCACTCTCAGTTTCTGCTTTTGCTTTCCATGAGGCAGAGGGAGAGATAATTTTATCACGAATTAATTACGTTATACAACAACAACTATACTAAAGGCTGTTTATGATAAACTAGCTGACCCACGCAACCTCGTTTGCGTCTTATATTGCCCGTAGCGTGAAAATTTTCCCCCGTTTTTAAAACATTCGTCATTGGTACTCCGCTCCTATTAGTAGTAGCGTAATGATATATAGCCTATAGCCGTCCTCGTTAAATTGACTATCCAACACTGAAATAATTTTTCAAGTCGGACCAGCGGTTCCTGAGATTAGCGCGTTCAAACAAACAATCAAACTCTTCAGCTTTATTGTTAGTATAGATAATACGAATCAAAATTAGCACGAAACATGAAAAAATATAGTAATTTATTCCCTCTGACCAACGTTTCCAAAACTTTTCTAAAGAGAGTTGTATGTCCAGTAGTAAATAATTAAATATTTTACTGCTTTACTGTAAATTGTGAGATTGATTGGTGGAAAGGGACGAAAAACGCGTAACAGTTAGTTGATGGTAATAATTTCCTAGATATGTACGAGCAAGTGCTGAAGTTCGGCGCGGAGATAGTCCGGGCCTTGCGCGGGGCCACCGCCCCCGTCATAGTGTACATACCTCCCGGGGCTGAGCTGAGGGGCGGAGCCTGGGCCGTCGTGGACCCCAGCGTCAATGCTCAGCGTATGGAGATGTACGCTGACCCTGAAGCCAGGTATGGAACCCTCACTCTAACTTTTTGGGTTCGATCCACACATTGTCCATAAACTGTTGTTCTGGGTGTGTTTTGTATCGGTGTAATGTATGTTTGGGAAGTCCCTCGCAACACATGATACTTTGCCAGAATAAGAGAAGCTCTGCGCAATTAATTTTTTTTTTATAATTTCTATTTTTTTTTTTCTCATAAATGTATACGTTCTTTAGAAAAGGGCCAAGGATTGAAATCATATTACTTTATTCACTCAGTAAAAAGCAAAGCAATCAATCATAATTTGTAATCCCTAAAATATACTTTGATTTCTGTGACAGTCCTCACTAGTGTAATTTTACAACTTACGAGGAACATATAGGTGTGAATTTTATATTTATAACTAGTTGACCCGGCAACCGTTGTTTCGCCATATATGTCATTTCTAGGAAAACATAAAAAAAATAGAAAAAAAAAAATTTTTTTTTAATTGGTAAATAAAAAATAGGGGTTGATCGAAGAGGGGTAAAAATTTAGCGTTGTATGTATTTTTGTATGCTGTATCATAAAAAAATAAAAACAAAAAAATTGTCCAAAAAAATTCAAAAAAAATTAACGGTGAACCACCTTTCACAGTTAGGGGAATGAAAAATAAATGTTTTCCGATTCTCAACCCTAGCCGATCACGCTAAGCTTCACGAAAATCGGGCGAGCCGTTTCGGAGTAATTCAATTACACACATAGCGCGTAAACAATGAAAATATAGGCAATATAAAATAAAATCCCTTGTGCAAAGTTACGTCATCGGTCGAGGTCCATTTACGAGTATCATAGAGATTAAGCTAAATTTTAAAGACTTTAAATAAAGATATTTCTTTAAACGATGGTATAATTACATTTTATGCCAAGATATGACTCTGCAATGGACTAATATTACGTTTATTTCAGGGGTGGAGTACTCGAAGCGGAAGGCATAGTGGAGGTAAAGTTTAAACAGCGCGACATCCTCAAGACCATGCACCGACTCGACCCTGAACTACTCAGAGTCGGAGCCAGGATCTCAGGTATATCACCATATTACTCTTTAATTAGAATGAATAATATCAATGTAGTGTATGCGTCTATTCAGTCACCTCACTCAGTGATTCATTCATTCATTCACTCACTCATTGTAGTGATATCTTAGTGAAAGAGAAGGCAGTTATTATGTTGTTCTTAGCGCACGTGCGGTCGTGAAAACGGCCCAGTCGACTGTCAGAGGTGGAAGTGAGTGAGAGCGCATGCGTCTAAGAGAAGACAATATAGAAGGATATACTACAGTTCACCATAATATAATCCTATAGTAACTCGTTTACCTTTGTGGATGAATGGGTGTCATGTTCCACTAACACAAAGGGAGGATCCTCCGACCAGGCGAGGTGATCATGCCTGGTGGGCCACTGCCCAACAGTTGATGTTGGGATGTTGTATATATGATAATCGGCGCGGGAACTTTTACTGCGCGATTCAGGATTGGTAGTTTCTTCGTGTTGTACATTGCTCCGTAGTTCAGTGTATCTGCGGTAGGTGGTGCTGTACTATCAACAACTGTTGCGCTGCACACCTTAGCCTATATTTAAGTTCTAAGGATAGGCCTAAGTCCAATAGTGGAGCAGTCCAAATTCAAAATAATTTATTCAATTAAGACACTAAATTACATTTATATACGAGTACGTTAAGTTGAAGCTACAGTTAAAAATCATAGATCGACACGAACAGACGCCACAGCATGTACTGGATTGTCATACCTTGTCTACTATTAAATATGGTGAAAACACCAAAATCTACTGCCCACTTGTGTCGATCTATAATTTGCTTTTCCAAAGTGCGTAGGGCCTTATGAGGAGAATACTGTCAAAGAAACACATGGCTATTCTTTTTAAAAGTCAGCGGGCAATCGAGCAGAAGTACCACCCGATGGTAAGCGACGGGGAGGGGGATGGGGGAAGGAGTTGGGGTATAGGCCTCCGATATTCTCACTCACTCGGTGAAACACAGCGCAGGCGCTGTTTCCCACCAATTTTCTGTCAGGCTGTGCCACACTTCGGTCGAGCCGGCTCATTCATACCGAAGAGTGGCTATAAGTTATGTATATATTAGTATATACAGGTCAACAGGTGTAATATTTTGTCTAATGTGTATTCTCTTTTACTACAGAACTGAAGGAGCAAATCAACGATATATCAAAGAGTTTAGACAGAAGAGGCTCCATCGATGACAGTTTGATCAGAACAGATGTCGGCAGAGAAGGTAAGAGATTGGTACAAAATTAAATAATTATTCTGAGTCGCAGTCGACGGCACATTTGACCCTCGATACTTTAAGTGAATGACCCAATGATAACAAGCCTACAACTCATCGTCCCCAATTTGTCAGGGTCCAGGGATTCCTTTGAGTACACATTTTTTTGTGTGGAAAGCCCCTCGAATACCACCTCTTGGTGGCATGTCGGACTCGACACTACTAAATCCGCATGCCGTTTTGGGTACTAGATGCCGGGGAACCAGGTGCACCCTAGAAAGGAAAATCTTGGAACCCCAACGTACGTCGGGCCATCTACGCTTTGTAGATGGCCCCCTCCTGTGTGAGAACCCCGATGTCCCTGCTACTGTCCCCGAGCCTGCTACTGCTAGTCTGAGGGTGACGGACGGCCTCATCTGTCACCCCCAGGCTTGCGCTTATGGCGGACATACGGATCGTTCTGAGATCTCCTCTCTTGAGTACACCTGGTACAAAAATACTCCAATATAAAAACGTGCGGTGTCATAAGGGTAGACTACGGAAGCAAACTACGCTGGACTGCATAGAGAAGAAAAATTTTACTGTATCCCAACCCGTGTGGGCAGCATAGTGTAGTTGGCCATAATCTCCTTGAAAGGCTTACGTCCAGCAGTGGACTGTTAAATATTGTTGATAACTCCGACATAAACCAATTTCGCACGGAAGAAAAGGAGATCCCTTGTTTCATTCCCTTTCAATGCACCTATGTATTAAAATGGATTTTCAAATTATTATTGGAACGAAGTTCCTTATCGCGCGTTGCGGAAGGGGGCTAAACGGAATTGTAACGACACTTTCGACATATGTCAACGACACATTTTGTCAAGACGAATTTATTATACCACATTGTGTGTTTACCCAAGAAATTTAATGATACCACAGGGAGGATTCAATTTTCCCCACTTATTCCTGGATCGCCTACTTAGTCACTAGTCACATCGTGAAGTCTAGTTCTTCGATACCGCCATACTTCTCAATCGAGGTACCCCCTAATACTTTCACGCCCCCCCCCCCCTTTACCTATATTTTCAACCCCCTTTTGGGGCTTATCACCCCCAATCCCGTAGCACTCCCAATCCATTCACCCCACTACCCTGATCACCCCCACCCCCTAAGATCATCCCTTAAGGAAGACACCCCCTCTATCTCCGAAACTAACGCTCGGAGACATTTTTTAGTCCCCCTTGCCCACCCTGAACTTGTCAGGAATCAGCACCCCTCAATATTTGTCTTACCCCGCCCCCTTTTCTTAAAAAATCCTTCACCCCCCCCCTCAACCTAACTTTCGAACCAATTACCCCAGCACCTTAGTGCTTGGATTCGTTCCATCCGGGTGTCCCTTGACACCTCTCAATTTTTTATATTATTTTTTGCGTTTATTTAACTAAGTATAACCACGTATGTATACTGGCGTTCTACAGCCCATAGTACATGCTATGTTTAATTTGGTTCTATATAATATTTATGTATATCTGTTTCAGCTGAGGGTCGCGTACGTGAGCTAGAAACGGAACTGCTAGCCGCTGAGAAGACAGCCAAAGCGCGGGAGAAGGAACTGAGCCCTACATATCATGAGGTAAGTACAATACAGATGTGATATGATATGATGGTATATAGATTATACCGAGTGAGTGAGGGTACCGGAGGACCCTTTTTTTTTATACGTATGGAAATTCTCTCGGGCTGTCACCCTACCGGGGTTTGCGGTGAGGCGGTGTGTCGGAATCGAACCGATTAAAACCACACGGTGTGCGAACTCTGCGCCTGAGAAGGGAGGATTCCGCGAACTGCTGTTATTAACACGACCAGACCCAGCTACAGGAGGCCGGCATGGCACTTGTGACGCCTTTGGTGTTGAGGGTGGGTGTCCATGGGCGGCGGTAATCGCCTACCATCAGGCGATACGGCTGCTCGTTTGCCCTTATTCCATAAAAAAATATCTTTCTATCTGAATATTAAATTTTGACAAGAAATTCAACACTTTTCAAAGATTGCTTGTACGAGTTAATTGTTTTCATGTTATTTTTGTTCTTTATTTCTCATGAATGTAATCACAATGTGCCACAGCGAATAGTTGAAGAGAATTGTTAGTATTATAAAAAGAACAAAGTTCCTCCAACACAAAGGGAGGATCCTCGGACCAGGCGAGGTGATCATGCCTGGCGGGCTACTGCCCAACAGTATCAACTGTGGGATGTTGTACATATGATAATCGGCGCGAGAACTTCTATTACGCGATTCAGGATTGGTAGTTTCTTCGTATTGTAGGTTACTCCGTAGTTCAATATAAATCGATAGATGGCGCTGTAGTATATTATGTTGTATGTGGAAGTCGCCACATCACCATTCCATCGACTATTAACTCGAGAACGGTTGGACTAATTTTGATTATGTTTTAAATTTGTGTCGCCACCGAAAGGTAAACAACAAATTGCAGAATCACTGTTTTATAAATTGATTTTCTCGTTACCTTATAGATACCCCCAACATAGAAAAATAAAAATATATAACAAAGAGCCCAAAAAAAAAAAATTCGGACATCTAACACACAACGTCATCTAGTCCCAAGCTAAGCAGAGCTTGTGTTATGGGTACTAGACGACTGACATAAATACATATATACCTTTTTTTTCATAGAAATCACCCAAACTCTGAATCAAATATTTGTAAATCATACAAACATTTGGCCCGACTCAGGAATTGAATCCGAGACCTCAAGCACAGCGGTCGCATTCACTACCACTGCGCCACCGAGGCAGTCAAAGTAAAAAGTAAAAATAGAGTCGAGTTTATCGAAACACTTTAATATTGTATATTCTTTTACAGATCGCTGTCCAATTCGCCGAGCTACACGACACAGCTGAGAGGATGTTAGAAAAGGGCTGTATTTCCGTTAGTATTACATTTTCACTTGTCTATACTAATATAATAAAGCTGAAGAGTTTGTTTGTTTGTTTGAACGTGCCAATCTTCAAACCTTCAAGAAAAGAGCGTACTCCTTCCTAAAAGGCAGGCAACGCACTTGTAACGCCTCCGGTGTTGCGGGCGTCCATGGGCGGCGGTAATCGCTTACCACCAGGCGATACGTCTGCTCGTTTGCCACCTATACAATAAAAAAAAAAAACAGGAACCGCTGATCCAATTAGAAAAAATATTTCAGTATTGGATAGTCCATTTATCGAGAAAGGCTATAGGCTATATATATATCATCGCGCTAATACTAATAGGAGCGGAGCACCAATGGAGAATGTTTCAAAAACGGGGGAAAAATTTTACTAATTCAAATTTCATAAGACGCAAACGAGGTTGCGTGGGACAGCTCGTTCTATATACGAGTATCTATCCTCTCTTCCCTAATGTATAGCTGTTATAATAAAAAAATAAATATTACTATTTGCAGGACATAATCCCGTGGCGTTCATCCAGACGCTTGCTGTACTGGCGTCTCCGGCGTCTGCTGAAGCAGAACGAGCAGGAGTTGAGGGTCCAGGCGGCCGTCAAGCCCGCAGACTCCATGGACCAGGGAGCTGCCGCCGCCAGTCTTCGGAGGTGGTTCACTGAGGATCTGGGAGAAACACAGGTCTGGATAACGGTTTTTATGTAATCGGCTGATAACACCAACAATCTTCTGAACTTTTTAGCGGCTTTAAACTTACTACTTGACTGATGGACTGCCTCTGTGGCGCAATGGTAGCGTATGCGACTGCTGTTTTTAAAGTTTCGGGTTTGAATCCCGGGTCGGACCAAATTTTTGTATGATCTACAAATATTTGTTTCGGAGTTTAGGTGTTTTCTATGTATAATATGTATGTATTTACAAAATAATATATATATATATGTATTTATATCAGTTGTCTAGTACCCATAACACAAGCTCTGCTTAGCTTGGGACTAGATGGCGTTGTGTGTTAGATGTCCGGAATATTTATTTATTTACTACTATACAGTTGAACTTCGATTTGTTAGGTGGAGCGACTGCCATCAGAACTCCACAACACAAGCACTAGACCATATCGAAGTTCTGTAGATAGACAGGTATTGGACTTTTAGGGTTCAAACCATCCGTAAGAGTTACCACAGATGTGATGGGAACCGAACCCGACGAATTACCTTACTTACCTCGCCCTATTTCTTTCTCCCATCCAAATTTACCATTCTGTCTTCGTCTGCAGACGGAAGAAATGTCTCATATTGCCACAGATTCAATTCGCAAACGCACCGTGGGAGAGCTATGCTTCGGCATGAATGGGTCGGCTCGACCGGAGTGATACCACGGCCTCACAGAAAACCGGTGTGAAATAGCGTTTGCGCTGTGTTTCACCGAGTGAGTGAGGATACCGGAGGCCTATACCCCCAACCCCTCCGCCCATCCCTTTTCCCATCCCCCAAAGGTCGGCAACGCACTTGTGACGCCTTTGGTGTTGCGGGTGTCCATGGGCGGCGGTAATCGCTTACCATCAGGTGATACATCTGCTCGTTTGCCCACTATTCAATAAAAAAAAAAACGGCACTAATATCTAGCCACTATAAAAGTGTTGATGAAATTGTTAATTATTATGTTTTCCTGTTACTTGTCCAGTCCCACCGGTGGGAGCACGACAACGAGGCGGTGTGCAAATGGCTGGAGAGTCAAGCGGGAGACGACAGCTCCGTGCTGGAGAAGAACCTGCGAGCGATACACCAGGATGCTATCCTGCAGGCCGTTAATAACCTCGTGCTGGTACGTATACCTTCCCTCTCCCCTTGCCATTTATAGATCACCTTTATTTTTTACAATATTTATGTGCATTTTTAATCAGAAATGATGTGCAATACAATAAAATGACGCTAGTGACAATTGAAACAGAGGTCAAGCTATATTTTAAAAGGCCATAATGGATTGCTGGTTGTTATCATAGGATAACAGTCGTGAAGCTTAGTTGGAGGCCTTTGGGCGGCTGAAAACATCTAACGGCAGGCTTACGTAACCACAACGTTGTGTCGCCCCAACCCGCACTCGCCCAGCGTGGGGGGTGGGGACGTGTGGTCTTAGCCCTCTCCTGAGAGGAGGCCCGAGCTGATGATTGATGATTGGCATAATATATACTAAGCTGAGAACCGAACCGACGACCTCTAGCTCAGCAGTCAGGCTCACTAACGATTTATTAATCTTGCTTTTTTTCTCACCAGGACTTAACACCCTCTCAGCGATCAGAGTTCATAAGAAAACTGTCCGCACTAGAAATGGAACATTAATATTAGACACATTCTTTAAGAAGAACAAATTATGTAAGGTTATATATTTATTTGGGGTAGCAGTTGAGGCAAATGTGTGTTTGACTGTGTGTTTATTACCACTAAACTGTAAAATAAACATTAAAAAAATTTAGGGGTGCTTTAGCGGTCACCTAGACTTATGCTACAGCGATTATGAGTTCAAACCCCACATGGAATAACACTGCGTGATCCACAAATTGTGGTTCTGAGCTCGGGTTTTCTTTGTGTATATTTCATGTGTGTGAGTGCAGGAAATGTCTTTTTAAAAAAACAAAATGAAAGTGTACGTTTATATTTCTTTATGTTCATTTAAAAATTGAAAAGAGAGGAACACATTTGATTACATGTTTTGTGGTCGTAAATATACACAAGGCGTGTGGTTTTTAAGCTCGCAATTTAATTAATATATATGTATAGTTCCTCGGCCAAACAATCATACCAGCTTGTAATATTACTGATTTTTTTTTTAATTCATGCTGTTTTATTAATGTAATTTATTTATTATATTTCTCTAATAATGTTGC
Source organism: Spilarctia lutea (assembly GCA_916048165.1). NCBI lineage: Eukaryota > Metazoa > Arthropoda > Insecta > Lepidoptera > Erebidae > Spilarctia > Spilarctia lutea. The sequence continues at coordinate 1,929,624 of OU696498.1, read as the reverse complement.
CATAGATATTGAAATAACAGGACCTAATTTAACTTAAATATCTATTAATCCTAATTCATTTTAAACGTTTCTTTATTTATTTAAACTTTTAACAAAACTTAAATCTTACAATTATTTTTTTATATATATTTTCCTATACTGATATTTATTTTATTTTTTTCTTCAAATACTACCATTCTTTATATTAATATGACAACACTAAGTGTGACGTCATCATCAATTTGACGTTTTTGAAAATTAATTAATTTAACTTGACAGTCGACTAACCTATTAACTATTTGTCTATTTATTTTCCATGTACTAGTAGTCCCCGCAGTTTCTCTTGCGTTTTTAGACACAGCTATCCTCTTCATCCGAATTCATACACAATGTATAAAAAAGTTGTTGATGTGGACATAAATTCAAAAAAACACCGTGGGAGAGCTATGCTTCGGCATGAATGGGTCGGCTCGACCGGAGTGATACCACGGCCTCACAGAAAACCGGTGTGAAATAGCGTTTGCGCTGTATTTCACCGAGTGAGTGAGGATATCGGAGGCCCATCCCCAACCCCTCCCCCATCCCCTTTCCCATCCCCCAAAGGTCGGCAACGAACTTGTGACGCCTTTGGTGTTGCGGGTGTCCATGGGCGGCGGTAATCGCTTACCATCAGGTGATACGTCTGCTCGTTTGCCCATTATTCAATAAAAAAAAAAACAAAACATCACAAGAATCAGTCCAGCCGTTCTTGAGTTATATATGGTAAAACTAACCCGTCTTTATTTTATGTACTAAATAAACTTAAACATTGTACATAATGCCACATTGAATTTATATTTATTTGTTTGGCCCAGGAATTATATATTTAGAAACATGACAATTTTAAAAAGTAAACAATTTTATTTATTAATAATATAATACACACCTTGTTAGTGTCTATTGGTACGTTAAAACTGTATCTAAATAGGTCCGTCCTATTCTTTTGTTATTATTTGCGTAGCTTATTCTAGAATATTGTTAAATAAAATATGTACAGTACCTATACAAAATTTCAATTTTTTTATATACATTTGAAAATATGTATAATTTTTTATTTGTGTTGTTGTTGTGTATATATAAAATATATACATTGAACAACAACTGTTATAAGTCTCAAATTACAATGAAGCAATAATTATATTATAGTTTTGGGCACTCGTATGTTCTCAGCGTGTAGAATATACGTGTATATGTTGATGTATTGTATACTAACATGTATATAGTTTTGTATAGTTCAAAAGTACAATTGTTGTACTTTAACATTCCTGTTTTTGTATTTAATTGTTTTTTTATATATACATATGTAGTTACCTTAATATTATATGGCGGCCATTTCTTATTTTATTCTTAATTTATCATAAATATTATATTTAGAATCCACATGAAGCTTATAGTTGATTTGTAATGATAATGTAATGGACTTTAAAAAAATAAGTATTTACCTACCCCCTCCCCTAAATCAGATTCTAAGAGGGGAGAAGTATTTATTTAAAAATATCCCCTCCAATAGACTATGAGGGAAGAAGTTATTTACCCAACACCCACCAAATATTCAGACTACAATTGGCTATTTCTTTATCTGACCCCGATAGAAAAAATTCTCTAGAGTGAATGAATTACTCCTTCGAATCTACGTTTTGTTTTTGCTAAACTGTGCTTAAATTTTGATTTCAACGCTATTTTACCAAAGATTTTTCGTAAATAAGACTTATTTTTTATGGTATTAAGATATACCAAAGAAAATTGATGCATCTCTGATTTATTAGTACCTTTTTTCTAATGTCGTTCGTATAATATTAAGGTAGAAACTATTGGAACTCTATTATGGAAAAGAAGAATTATACTACCTCTATTTCTTCTCTATTCTCTTTCAAAAGAATTATTTAAACTAATGTTGTGAATCGTAATACATATAATTGAAGTATATTATGTTGACATCTGACATTTAGAAAAGTTTAGTTTCCCTTTCTCTTATAATAGAGTTCTTATGTTTTTCTATGTTGCAACACTGCTGTTATAAAGTTCGAACTAATCTCAAAGAAACAGTCAACGTTATTGTCAACGGGTGCGAATTGACCCCATGTTTTGTAGATCTTGTTGTGTTATAGTCCCAAACGGGGCTGCCAGTAGGAAAAACTTAATTTCTACTATTTACACTTAGTAATTTATCCCTAGAAATGTTTTTGAGATATATCCATAGAAATAGTTATCATTATTTGATTATTGTAACTAGCAACCCTAATGCAAGTACTTTTTTTGAATTGAATTCGTTGAAATTAATTAATGTTTAAAAATCGGTAATATATAGAAAACTGTTTATTAATGACTTAACAGTATAAAAATAGGCCAGAGCTCATAATCACTCCGCAATGGAACAAAAAAAATAGAAAAAAAGTGTTACCAACAAAATAACAAAGCGGCAAATTATTACCATTTTAAAAATAATATATGTATAGAACAAAATGTTATACACAAGATATTATTAGTTAATAAGCTGATATTATCAATCTTATGTAGTGTGGATAGGTATATTGGGGTCACTTAAAATATTTTCTCTTAATCATCTCATTCTTAATTTTACAGGTAATATATTAAATGGGGTCTAATTCTAATCTTATAGCGAGATTTAATTGAATAATTGGGGTCTATCTCTAATCAACGTTGAACTGTAAATCTTTGTGACGTCGGTTGTTGATGGGCACCGTTTTGTGACTGGTTTGTTATGGAAACAACGATATAACACTGTTTATAGATTTGTTCATTAAGTTATAATGGTTATTTTATTGAATGGGACCAATGTTTAAATAAATGGTGTGATTCCTGATTTGTTTTCTTTAATTTTTTCTTTACCTTTATTAACTTATATTATATACTGTTTTACCGAGGGAGAGCCACGCTTCGGCATGAAAGCCGGTGTGAAATAGCGCTTGCGCTGTGTTTCACCAAGTGAGTGAGGATACCGGAGGCCCATTTTTTTTTTTTTTTTTTTACGTGTGGAAACCCCCTCGGGCCGTCACCCCGCCGGGGTTTGCGGCGGGGCGGTGTGTCGGAATCGAACCGACTAAAACCACACGGTGTGCCAACTCTGCGCCTGAGAAGGGAGGGGTCCGGGATCGCTGTTATTAACGCAAACCGGACTACCGGAGGCCCATACCCCAACCCCTTCCCTTTCCGGCAACGCACGTGTGACGCCTCTGGTGTTGCGGGTGTCCATGGGCGGCTGTAATCGCTTACCGTCAGGCGATACCCCTGCTCACATGGTCTCTACTTAAAAAAAAACCCATATATGAGTTGACTCTTCACTACTTGTTGATTTTTGCATAAATTTTGTCAGCTGTATTGAGTCATGGGGTCAGACTACCCCTCTGATGAGTTTGTAGATACGAACCATAGATGGCAGGGGTCGATCGGGGTACCAGAAATTCCCTTTTTTGGTTACACCTGGTACCCCGAGCGGTGGGGTGGCTCGAATTTGACATAAAAATATGAATTAATTTAAACCAAATTTAAAATTCACAATTCATTTAATTTGTATATAAGAATCTAGTACAACTAGTATCAGTTATAGTCGTTCCAATCGTTTATTTAACTTTTGACAGTTCTAATACCTAATCAAATAGTGATACTCTGACCTGTTACCGACTCGATTTCTTTTATCGATCGATTTTATGCATGAAGAAGTTTTAATCGATTTAACACACTCATTATTTTATAGATAATTTCGTACTTTTATCGATTACTAAACGGCAACACCGGACACGGAACCGACGCGCGACGCCATTTTGATGTCAGTGTTAATCCACATTTTCATACGTCGAGTTGAGTATTTATATTCCTCCGTATTGATTTATTTGTGAATTCTCACGTTTGGTTGAGTTGAGCGTATCGTCACTGTCAAAATATAAAGTACTCAAAGGACAAACAAGAGTTTGTCTTGCGATATAATCGATAATCGATTTATTTCGAAACCGTTTTTAAAGTCTGTGGTCATTAATTACGAATTACACATCTCTAAGTGGGCGGAGCCCGTCCATGAAGTACAGTATTCCCTGTAATACATTGTATCAAAAATTATTACAAACTTTATGTGCGTGATCTGTCAAAAGTTAAATAAACGATTGGAACGACTAAAACTATACAATAAAAATCATGAAAGTAAATAAAATTTAAGCAATATTTTATATTAAATAACTTTTGAACCTAACAATACAAGAATTATACTTCCATCAGTTTCGCACAAAGTGCAACACGTGAAGGGGCAGGCGTTCCCCTCTGTCAAAGTGTAAGCCCAAATGAGTCTACGCGATACTCAGTTAAGACACAGAATAACTTTGTGTGTGACATTTTGAATGTGACAGGCGTGTGACTTTTTTTTTTATACATGAGCTACCGAAATGACTCTGCCTTGCATGATGGAAAATGTGTATGTGTGAGAATTTCCTCACGGGAAAAATTACAGACTGCTTTGTATCAAGAATATCACTATGGCTACTCACATGGCTACGTCGGCCCGTGTTGCTCTATGGTTTCGCATCAAATTCACAAACATAACAACCAGCTATTAAAACACCTCTTTATCACGGGGAGGAGAGAAAGTTTTCAACAGGATTGCGATTAGATCGATGACCAATAATATTTTAAGAAATTATCGTTTCACACGAATGCGTGTAATTTGATTGGTCAAGAGGCGGGGCTTGATCGATGCGTCAACGATCACTATTTTCTAAACGCGAATGTAAAAGTGTGCCACTTCCATGCCATGGGATCTTAATTATCTTTAGAAGCAAGACATCTGATAAAATGTATGGGTTCAATGTCTTTTCTGTAATAGTTTTTTTTTACATCTGGAAAACAACGCCATCTACATCAACTCCCACGCAAAATAGGCGCACTGAAGTCGTCGAGTTGCTGAGACCCAGCCCACGAGTTTCAAGTTCAATAACGCCATCTGTTTCTGAATTAATCAGAGCTAGCTGGCGATGGCACGAGATCGAGAGAAATGGGAATTGGGAGAGGAGGCCTACGTCCGTAAACGGACAAACTAGGGGCTGCGATGATGATGATAATAATCCTAGTACAAGTTTCATTTTATAATCTGGAAAGAAACAATTTGCCGGTCTCAAAATATTAACAATATTTAATTTACCAATACAATAAGATACCAATGATTCTTGTAAATTTAAATATAATGGAGAAGTTTACATTTATTTTAATACATTTAAGTATGTCCTATGTCCGGTAGCGGCAACTGGACACAGTCGTCCGTTGCTACTACTAGTCACTCACTGATAAACATAGTTGCTGTGTCTGGTAGCGGCAATTGGACACAGTCGCCCGTTGCTACTACTGGTCACTCACTCGTAAACAAAGTTGCTGTGTCCGGTAGCGGTGATCGGACACAGTCGTCCGTTGCTACTACTGGTCACTCACTGGTAAACATAGTTGCTGTGTCCGGTAGCGGCAATTGGACACAGTCGTCCCTTGCTACTACTGGTCACTCGCTAGTAAACATAGTTGCTGTGTAATACTCGCGGGTTTAGGCTTGCAAAAACACGAATAGTATTGTATAACGGTCTGGTACGCAGTAAATTAGAATATAATAGTGTTGTCTGGAATCCCTTTTATACAATACATTCACAAAGAGTGGAAAGTATACAAAGAGCATTTTCCAGACATCTTGCCTACGTCTCACAAAACATCACTCATCGTTGTCCCTATGAACACCGTTTACAATATTTCAAAATGGATTTTCTTCGTAACCGTCGCCGTATTCACGATGTCGTATTTTTCCACAATAGTAAACGGCTCAATAAAAAGTAGTGATCTAACTGAACGCATACTTTATTCGGTCCCAACAAAACCGCCGAGATATGCCATCACCAGAAAATTTTATATACCCACCCGCAAATCTAATCTAGGTCTGAATGCACCTCTGACGCGTATACAGGGTCTGTCGTAAATAATGGATAAGTCGTAAACTGGAGTTGGTCCGGCTATGAGACTATTAGAAAATCGTATCTTTTTGCCAGGGTTTCTAACCGTATGGAAATGGCGTAGACTTTTATGTTTTTTTATAAATTTCGCTACTCTTTGCATTCATTCCGTTGCCATTTCGTTAAATTTAGGTATTTCTGTGTCATTTTTTTTGTATTATAGTCTTGAAGATGTGTATTATTTAGTTTTAGTACTGTTTTAGGCGTTTTTAACGTTGGTCATTTTCAAAATTGTCATTTTAAGATTTTTTATGTTTTTGTTTTACTTAGGGTCAACTTTTGATCATTTACTGTGTAAAAAAAAAGTACGGCGCTATAGCTGCCCATGATCTTAATAAATTATCTAGTATGTGTAGATTCTAAAAAGGTATAACAATGCATACTTCACAAGTAATATTAAGCTACATGAGCGAGATCAATATCAAGGTGAGAAAATATTTTTTTCATGTAATGTTGTAAATGGTTATAAAACTTCGTCATAATGATTTATTTCTGCCAAGATTCTTTACACAAACACTATGGGGTCACTATTAAGGATATTCAAAAGAAAACTAGGTTGTTTTAGTACGTAAAAATATTTATTCAACAACTTAAACTAAATGTTCGAAGTGTCCTCCGCCGGCAGCTATGCACGCTCTACATCGCCTAATAAACGATCGCTTAATCCGGCGCACATAACCGGCTTCTTCAATTTTTCTCGCTGCTACTTGAATGCGCGCACGCAACTCTTCTACAGAACTTATTGTTTCACTGTATACTTTTTCTTTTATACAGCCCCAGTAAAAGAAGTCCAAGGGGTTCAGGTCTGGCGAACGTGGAGGCCATAAAATTGGCCCCAATCGCCCTATCCATCTATCTGGATAAGTATTATTTAAATGTTCCCTGACACGAACAGCGTAATGTGCTGGACACCCATCATTTTGTAGCCACATCTCATTTCTTATCTCTTGTGGGACGTCTTGCAGTAATCTAGGTAAAGTATTTGCTAAAAAATTCAAATACATATCAGAAATTTAATATTGCCGGCAATTGGAATGGACCAATGATTTTGCAATTAATAATGCCAGTCCATAAATTAATTTTAAATTGATATTGCGATCGGTCTTCTCGGATAAGTCTTGGGTTTTCGAGTTGCCAGCTGTGTATGTTGTGAAGATTCAAAAAACCATCTTTTCGACACGTTGACTCGTCACTCCATAAAATTTTATTAAAAAAACTTTGGTCTTCCCTCATCTTTCGCAGCATTATGCGACAAAATGTTATTCTCGCAGCAGCGTCCCTTGGCATTAATGTTTGGACCCTTTGAGAATGATAGGGATATAATTCATGCCTTTTTAAAATCCTGTGTACAGATTTTTGAGGTATACCGGTGCGCCTTGAAATTACACTTATGGACGTACCAGGGTCTTCTGCAACTATTTCCAGTACTTCGGCTGCACTGTGGCGTTGTGGTCGTCCTTCACTCGCCCCGCCTACGCCGGTCCCAGGAAATCGTCCTTCCAAAAATGTGTTGTGCACTCTTATGAAGACACGATAGTCAGGATGCCGGGCATTTGGATATTTTTCCCGATAAACTCTAGCAGCTCTATTGGCGTTGCCATCACATAAACCATAAATGTAATGCATGTTTACGTATTCGGCCGGCGTGTATTGTTGAGGCATGATATACAAAATTTTCCAAAATAACACGTGCAATCGATAGCACAACACGATGCCCATAAATGAGAGCTGAGTTGTCAATATCACCAGGTTAACAAGTCCAAATCACAAAGAAAATCTAAGTCCGATATTAGAAAGCAGTAACAAATTGACGACAGTAATGAAAACGAGAGCACATGCGATGGTCAAAATCACACTGAGAGATGTATCAGGAGTGCGCCCTAGCTAAACGCATGCTAACCTTTTCACACATCGTGAGTGTGAAAGGGACGGTGCATCATGCAGTGTGCCTAGTAACAATGTCCTTTTCACGCGGGGAGACCCTTTGTATTGCTGTCTTTGTTCATTTTTTTACCTGATGATCCTTTTTACGAATAAACTTGTAACATGTTTGTCGCATGTAACTATTAGAGCACATCAATTTTAAAATTAAACACCTTTATGAAATGAGGAGGCATGAAATTTTTTTGACAAAAAACTACCTAGTTTTCTTTGAATATCCTTAATAGTGGCCCCATAGTGTTTGTGTAAAGAATCTTGGCAGAAATAAATCATTCTGACGAAGTTTTATAACCATTTACAACATTACATGAAAAAAATATTTTCTCACCTTGATATTGATCTCGCTCATGTAGCTTAATATTACTTGTGAAGTATGCATTGTTATACCTTTTTAGAATCTACACATACTAGATAATTTATTAAGATCATGGGCAGCTATAGCGCCGTACTTTTTTTTTACACAGTAAATGATCAAAAGTTGACCCTAAGTAAAACAAAAACATAAAAAATCTTAAAATGACAATTTTGAAAATGACCAACGTTAAAAACGCCTAAAACAGTACTAAAACTAAATAATACACATCTTCAAGACTATAATACAAAAAAAATGACACAGAAATACCTAAATTTAACGAAATGGCAACGGAATGAATGCAAAGAGTAGCGAAATTTATAAAAAAACATAAAAGTCTACGCCATTTCCATACGGTTAGAAACCCTGGCAAAAAGATACGATTTTCTAATAGTCTCATAGCCGGACCAACTCCAGTTTACGACTTATCCATTATTTACGACAGACCCTGTATGTAGAGAATACAATAGCATGTGTTCACAGAGAAACATAGACATCAATGCCTCTTTTAATAAATTTAGACGTTCTATAGCTGATAACACTAACAAAACTAACCAAAATTAATCTTTTCCTGTTTTACCTTTGTTATTTAAATTTTTTCATCGATTATTTTAATTTTAAGTTTTTCATCTTTTTTATAAGTGAACGCTGAATTATTCAAAACGAGAGTTTAACGTGTACTTGGTTAATATTGATATAAGCATCGGTAATTGTAATTTAGAATTAAGTAGTATTAAGCTCCATTATTATTTTGTTTTTGTACAAGTTACCTTATTCCTAACACTGTTAGTTAGGCATATTTTATTTTATCTCATATGTTGAATGTTGTGTGTACCTGTAATAGGCATGCATACTAGATAATATTATTGTATATTTTTTTTTAAAAGTGTATCGTATGTGTGCTGTTGTTTAAAATTACAATAATAATGTTTAATCCCATCAATTGGTTACAAATCATCACTGAAATGATCACACATGAATTAAATAGTAATTTTATCAATTTAAACAACACAAGCGCGAAGGTGAATTAATTATTTCTCTTCATGTTCCTAGCCTTTATTATTTCCAAGATTATTTGGGGTAGGCTACCAGTTCAACTAGTTTTACCTGAATATCTGTTTTTCCAAGGAACTACTGGAATCGGACGAACTGAATTCGAAGGTAGAACTAGTTGTCAGTCTATTTGAGGGTCCTGACCTCTCAATAACGACTACCATGGATAGTTCATGACAACTGCGACCGACGGCTTAACGTACTCTCCGAGGCACCGGTGTGAAACATCGCCATCATTTATACTTCGAGCTGTTATTAACAATTGCTTGTAAGATAAACTCAACACTTTTTGACCCGACCGGGAAATCGAACCCGAGACCTTTCGAGGCCGAGTCGCATATGGTAACCGCTAGACCAAAGAGGTAGTAAAGTTTCTTGCACTTAAATATGTCAATTAAAAAATCTATAAGTCATCTAATTATTTATTAGTTTCAAATTCATTAACTATGAAAAACATATGTAAACTACACTCCATTATATTTGAAACACTTTGTGTAAATATATTGATTTGTTAACCGATAAAAATAATTAACCAGATCCCGTTTGGTTCATATCTATGCCTGATTGACCATCAAAATAATCCTTCATAACACTCTCATCTGCTATTTCATCGGAACTCATCTTCAACGATTCAATTTTACTATCACTTATAACAGTGGGTTCCACTTTCACATCACTATGGTAACGTTTCACATGATTTACCAACAAAGACTTTCTCACAGACATATAGTTGCAATAGGAACATTTAAACGGTTTGTGTCCGGTGTGAATTGTCTCATGGCATTGTAAACTCTCCAACCGGAATGCCTTATAGTCACAAAAACGACATTTCAAACCGTTACCCAAGTGAACCATGGAGTAATGTTTAGTTATTTCATATTTATTCTTACACGTATAACTACAGACCGTACACTTGTGTTGGTAGTGACATTTCTGATGCATTACGTACTGGCATTTGAAGTGTGTAGAAAAGCTACAGTACTGGCAGTATATTTCGATGTCTGACTGCGATCTCTTATTGTGTAATGAAATCTGGTCTTTAGTTTTCGTTGAAAAATCACAGTTAACACATTTGTAGGGACGGTTTTGTGAACCGGTGTGGTGACGTTGAAAGTGTCTCTGAACGGAAGCTTTAAATCTCGCTGTATATTGACACATTGTACACTTAAACGGCCTGTCCTTGTTACTAGACTCGGAAACTTGTATGTTATTCCAGTCAACTTCACAAACCGGATCAATTTTATAAAGATTGGTCTTTTTCTGAGAAGTAAGAGTTGCATTTTCAGATGGCTCCGTAGGTATATCGTAGAGAGGTGGATCAGAATTAGGTTCTTGATCGTTAAATGTTATTCCTTGATATGGTGTTGTATTTTTTGGCACGTATATTTCACTGTAATGTGTAACTTTGTGTTTTTTACTCTCACACCGGTAATAAGTCTCAAACTCGCAATAGTTGCACTTCATAACCTCTTCTTGTTTGCTTCTTTGCTTGTGTATGTTGAGTCTCCAGCGTACTTTAGTGGAGAAATCACACAAGTCACATCTATTTGCTTTGTCGGAGACTTCATTATGAATTTTTGCTAAATGCCTTGTTATATGGCCTTCAAACTTGGTTACAAATGGGCATTTATCACACTTATATCGTTGGGACTCTGTTTTATTATGTACTTTGCTATGTTTAGCGAAATTATGCCTGTAAGCTGTGGTGTAAGGACAATGGTTGCATTTAAATTCCTTTTCTAACTTATGTTTTCTTTTGTGCGAGTTCAAATTACATTTATAATACGAGGTATACGGACACTCCTCGCAGGTGTATACGGACAATTCTTTTTCGTTGTCAGTGGATTCTCCGTGTTGTGTTATCATATGCCGTTGCAAAGATGATGGATATTTTGTTACATAATCGCAGGAGTCGCATGAAAATGGTTTGAAATTGGTGTGACCGAGAACATGGAGTTGTAAGCAGTTTTTATACACGGTCGTATAATCGCAATCTTCACATTGTAAAGTTTTTTGTGGCTTTTTCCTTTTGCGTTTCGATTTAGTTGTTCTGAAATCATAATTTCTGCATTACAAGTCTGATTTATTTCACATCAACTCATTTCGACGCTAAACGCAATAGGTGTTGTGATAGGCTCACGTTTCTCTTCACCAATTACAACGCCTAATGCACTTCTAATATTTAAGTCTTATAAATGAACATTAAAATAATTTAAGGTAGTTTTGCAATGTAAAACATATAACATACAGTGTAGAGATAGCTTTATTATCATTGTTTTACATCTTATTTACCCAACTACTTTTGGGAATTTTTGTAAGTCTATGTATATGAAAACTACTGAAACAATTTTTAATGAACGAGGTGTTATTTAATTAGATTCGTAATAATAGCCCAGGTTACACAATTTTATCAAAATATTCGCTACATTTTATAATTATAATTCTAGAATGATAATCCTGACTCGTCGCCTTATGGCATTATATAAGGTCAGAGTTTAATTCTAAAATATATTTCAACACATTCCATCAAGTGCTGAAAATCAAGAGTATCTATACTAATATTATAAAGCTGAAGAGTTTTTTTGTTTGTTTGAAATCGCGCTAATCTCAGGAACCGCTGGTCCGATTTGAAAAATTTATTTCAGTGTTGGGATAGTACATTTATCAAGGAAGGCTATAGGCTATATATCATGACACTAATACTAATAGACGTGAAGCACTAATGAAAAATGTTTCGATAACGGGGGAAAATTTTAACACTACAGGCAATAGAAGACGCAAACGAGGTTGCGTGGGGCAGCTAGTTTTTAATAAAAATATTATTAAATAGTTTTTAATTAAAAAATCTGAGACTGTAGTTTGAACGTGACTGTACTTTGAATGTGCAGGGAGACAGAGACAAACTTCTTAACACTCCATGGATTCACCGTGCGGGTGCTGGGTCCATCGTGTGGCAGAGGGAGAAACTCAAAGCAGTTCCCAGGACTTACGACCTAGGTGTACGTTTAAGGAGGCCCCCTTTAAGATGCGCATCAACGCTCACCTTCATTGCTCGAGTTTCCCGCCCTACCTAGCCAAATTTGGTAGGAACCTGTTAGTGCAGCCTTGGATACTCGTTCTAAAATGGAACTTACTGCAGATCTCGACAGGCCAAGGTCTTTCAAAAGGTTATAGAGAGATTTAGCTGGTATACCTCTCGCTCCTACTTCTACCGCGTATAAGTTAACCACATAGCCATTTTTGTTTAGTTCAGTTGTTAGATCGTAATATTTATTTAATTTTATTCTATGATCTTTAGGAATATTAGTTTCCCACGGAACAGTTAGCTCTACTAATATTATGTGTTTAATTTGTCTAGACAAAAGGAATATGTCCGGTCTGGATGACTAAACACCAACATCCTCTGGGATTTTATAGTGCTTATCATACGTATCCATCAAAATAGTCCAGTCAGGTGCAGTACCTAGGATTGAGGACAAGAATGTTGTGTTTTACAAATGTGGTCTTTTGAGAAAATGATATTCAGCAACTGATTGGTCTGGCTATATCATATATATGACACTTACTCATCTTTCTTCGGCAAGGGGTTTTCAAATTCCCTTTCTTCTTCCATAACTTCTACTTTAACCCACACACTTGCAAACATAGAAACGTCATTGCTGTCTTCGTTTGAGGTTTTTGTTTCATCAGCTTCACATACTACTTGTTCCACACTGTCATCTGACTTCGAAGTGATTTCATCTTCCTTTTTATCCGACATTGTATTCTGAAACAGATATTATCCGTTATTTTTCATGAAATATGTACAAAGGAGGATGTCAGGTCTGATAAATCGATCTACTTAGGATTCTTTTAAGAAAATTTATCAAAAAAATACTAATTATAACTCGGTCACCTAGGTACTCTTTGTTATTGCAGTAAGAAGTAAGCCTATGTCTTTCCGCAAGAATAATCTCCATGGCAAATTGTATTAAAATCAGTGCTGCATTGCAGTGATTTAGTCGTGAAAGTATAAGTTACTTTCGAATATATAATACTAGCTGAACCCCGCGGTGCTACCCGCGGTACGATGATAACTGCGGGCAACGCCGCGAGGCGAAGCTATATCTTTATAAATAGTAGCCTATGTGTTATTCTGATGTATAAGCTATATTGTGGTAAAGTTTCATTCAAATCCATTTCTTTTTTATTGTATAGGGGACCAACGAGCAGACATATCGCTTGATGGTAAGCGATTACCGCCGCCTATGGACACAAGACTCATAATACACTAACTCCTAAGTCACAGGAATACCTAGTTTAGGAGTTAGGGTAGTCTAGTTGTGTGACCTTTATCTAAAACTTGTAATCTTTAGCTCTAAAGAAATTGTAAAAGGTTGTTTGGAACAATAAAAATTATTATGATGGACACGCAACACCAGTGGCATTACAAGTGCGTTGCCAGACTTTTAAGGAGTATGCTCTTTTCTTGAAAGTTTGGAGGTCGTATTGTTAACAGATTTTTAAGAGTTGTTGGTAAATAGTTAGTGCTATTTAAGATAACAATGGAACTTCATAGACCCTACCCCTTTCTTACCAACTGCTGATGAGAAGTCATACTCATAAATAGTCAGAATTATATTAAATGACAATCTAATATTACTGTTAATGTCATAACTTTTCTTGACTTACGAGAATTAGGACAATTTCAATTCAGGTGTTAAATTTGTGTTCACCTAACTAGTTAGCTAGAAGTTATTTAAAAGGTTCTAGCTTGTTTTTAGTTCGTGAATATGGATACACTGTGTACTAGTATGCAAAAAAGTCGTAATGAGAGCTGTACGGGTGTTTACGGTTGAAGTTTATTGTTTGTCATACAATTTTTGGCATAAATCTTATTTTTGGTTTCGGTATAATATTCTTAATATTTGGAGATGAGGTTCTTTTTTTATTGTGGCGGTATGTTAGCTTTGATATCAGTATGAGGCCACAAACTCGGCCTAACGGTGAATGCTAGTTTAGCGTCTATACAAAACTTAACAAAAAAAAAACATACGGCAAATGTCCTTAATTGTGGTTTTAAGATTCCTTTGCGATTATATATTTCGTCTCCATACGTGTTAGGTATATATTCGATCTTGATAAGCGTTTTTCTCGCGAATTAACACTAACAATACCAATAAATAAATGAAAACATTTCTAAATATTAGCAATTAAAATAAACTCATTGTGAGTTCGAGAAAAAATCAATCGTATTGATGCAATTCTCAATGTTGCCAGGTTTTATCCAAGCTTTCCCCTTAACATCAAATAAAAAAAAACAATAAAATGTATTTAATTCCCACACGTAACGGTGAAAATAAATTACCTTCCTCATAGAGACAAATACAGTCATATAACACAATTTATTTCCTAAGCAACACACATTCTGTTGTCAACAAATTGTCGATTAATGTCGATAGCATTATTGTGTATGTGAATTATAGTTATGTACCAAAAAACCATCTTCATTTTAAGGATTGAGTGAGTGTAAGAGTTTATATACCTGGTTCGTGGCAAACAAATGTTTGCTCACCAGTTTTAAAACAAACATCTACCATCTGTTAGCCGTCGTAAAAAGATTTATATTTCAAAATTTATTACTGATAAAGAACAGTTACTTACAGTAATTTTTTAATTATTGGCCTAAAACCAATAATTATTAGCTACTTTTTGAAGTTACAGTCGATTGAAATAACAGAGATCTGGATCTGGAAAAGATCCAATTTTTGTCTACTCTTTTCCTGCCAAATCTGACCAGGAAATTTAAAAGCTGGTAATACTACACGTTCAGAAACAGGAGATCAATCAAACGCTAAATCATCTAAAAAATGAATCGAATGTACAGTGGACCAAAGTGATGACGATGACCCCCCTTAGAGTCATTTTCCTACAATTATTCTATACCATTAGGTTGAAATTAGCTTGAACATACATTTCATAAGTGACGAACCATTATCATTCTACTAGACACTGACAAAGCCATGACATAGACATATAGACTATGTTAGCCAGTGAACGTCCTTATCTATAGGTATATTAGGAAAGATTTAATGTATATTTGTTTGAGACATAGGATTGACTTTATTTCGAACTAGCTGACCCCCGCAACCTCGTTTGCGTCTTCTATTGCCCGTAGCGTAAAAAATTTCCCCCGTTTTTTAAACATTCTTCATTGGTGCTCCGCTCCTATTACATAAACGAAAAACGCAAATGTCTTACGGAACCCTATTTAATCGGTCGGTAAAAATAAAATCGGTCCAGTACTTTTTGAGTTTATTCGTTACATACAAAAATACAAATCTTTCCTCTTTATAATATTAGTGTAGATAGTGTAGATAATGGGTAGACTTGAGGTAGGAGGGTAGAGGTACCGTAAAGGTAGCATAGGGTACTGTAGAACAAAAATAGATAAGCATTTATTTAACAGAACGAAGTCTGTCGAGACAGCTAGTCATACATATTAGTAAAATAAAACAGTAAAATTAGAGACCTTTGTTTATTTCATATTATTAAATTAAAAATAATGGCATTCACTTCGTAAAGCGAATAAAAAAAAAAACTTCTCAATAGTTAATTTGTGGGTTATAATGGTTCCAATTGTTTGGGTCTGTAGGATTACTGGTTAAACCTAAAACCGAGTGTAAGCGACATGGTTTTCAATAACGTCTAATAATCGATTACACATAGACCCGATTAGACGACTGCAAATGTCACTTCCCCTCATGAAATCCCAGATTTCGTTACAATGCAGCTCGATTGCTTCTTTAGTCCTCTCGTTCCTGTTATCCCACATTTGAACCATCAAACCCCATAAATTTTCTATTGGGTTAAGATCTGGTGACCTACACGGCCATGGAAAGATGTTGTTTGTCCAGTCGAAATCTAAATAATTACGTGTAAAATTCAATCTCGCAGTTCTGTGTGCATCCGTTAAATGAACTTTCTTAGCATGATGTCTGTAATGCAGCCCAGTGCGGTGCAAATTATTTCTAATTGTTTCTAGACAAACGTCGTAACGTGCTGCAAAATAGCGGGTACGAGTAAAAGGATGTTCTTCGTAATGGTGTTGCATTTCCGTTCTCTGTTGGTTTGTGATTCGACGAACCCCATGATTATGTCGTCGTCGGTCTTCAAGGATACCCTCTTCAGCGTGCCGTCTGATCCAGGTTCTGACCGTGTTACGACTTATATTTAACTCACGTGATATTTCTCTAACGCCGCAACCTTGCTCACTGAGCACTACAATCCGAGCTCTTTGTTCTACCAAATTGGCCATTATACGATTCGTTTATAGATATAAATATATTCTTAGATTTTTAATTTAATATTTTCAGATTGACTACTACTTGACATCTTACACATAATGTCATTTCATTTTACAAATTATAATACTTTTTCTTCGCAATGAAAAGAGTTTGGATTATATTATTTGAAATTCAAATAAGACTGCTGTATCAAAAATATATCTTGTTCAGTGGTGACAAAGGTTTAAATTGCATTGACATCTAACCCGTAATGACGCATTTATGTTTATATCTAAAACGTACTATGTGCAAATAGCGAAGAAAACCTAACTACATTTATGATTACAAAGGAATAATTGTCAAAGTGGGTCACCTTTCAACTGGGTCGATAGTACCTGATAAATCGTATTCGGTATTCCCAAGATAGTTACAAAATGCTGTCACTGCCATCGGTATTAAATTTAAAAGATGGTTTTTAAAATTTTTATTTAATGAGTTAACCGCTTTTTCGTTGAGTCGTTCGGCTTCTGATGAGTGCTTCTCCACATTTATTATTATTAATTAATATGGTTAAATAATAAAATTTGAAACTGACGTCCTCATCCTTCCAGTAACTAATGGAGTATAGGGTAGTATAAGTAAGTGACTACCAAATGAAACATGCTTAACAAAAATGATAAATAATAATATGACATACAACTGCATACAACTTCATCAGACCTAGATGGCGTTTGGGAAACTGAGCAGATATTGTACAGTGGGTAATTGTACTAGATAACACATTGACACAAGAGTCGCATACGATACCACTGTGCTACCGAGAGGAAGTGTTTAATTTTATTCTCTAATTTCAAGAAAAGGTTATGTTTACACCTATGGTAGCGTAAAATGGAAAATGGTGAGACTGAACTGAATTGTCAAATTGACACTTTTGACAGTAATGACAGTAGTCGAATATTTAATATTCAAAATCTGAGCCAATCTGAGGTATAATTGGTGGTACAGTGTTCTTAACAGTAAGAAAAAACTAAATAAATAAACAAGAATGTATACAGAAGTGGATGTATTTGTCAGTAATTATACGTTAATAGATCCTGAAATATATCAACTATGGATTGAGGGATGTTCGTGTAAGTACTAATAATTGAAGTAGGATTTTATCGCTTGTTATCGGTGTCAAATCTTTTTTTTTTAAATACAACTCTAATTTAGGTAAGTGTATGCCCATCGTACTAAGTATTACTAAAAATTAAAAAAGAAAAGATTAGTATTAGTAAAACTAATAATACAAGAGAATTTGGACGTTAGTAACCTTGGTACAATTTTATGTGAAAATTAATTTATCTAAATTCTTGGCATTACATCAAACACATGAGAAATTCAAATTAGAAACATCTGTTATTCAATTTAGAAATTAATTTAAATCAACTGTATTTTTGGCTGTTATCTAAATTTAATTCTTCTAGGAATCTTCTACAAATGAAAGATTTATTATTCTGGTTTATTCATGAAAGAATGAAATTATTTTTGGGATAGATTTCTTGAGGTCTTAATTTTGTAAAACCCCCAAATGAAAATTTGATTATAAGTATGGATGTCATGCCAAAATTATGGAATTAAATAAAGCTACATTTTGGATCAGCAAGCTAAATTGTGTGCTGGCAGAAATAGCTGCAGAACTGATAACGGTTGGGGTAGAAGAGTGTGTTTATCAAGACACAGTTGTCTTGATAAACACACTCAGCCAGCATAATGTAGTCGGCCAACTTGTCTGGCCTATGGGTGTGGGGACACCCATAGGCCAGACAAGATGGCTGATTGGAGCTGTAATAAATAAATAAATAAATAAATATTCCGGACATCTAACACACAACGCCATCTAGTCCCAAGCTAAGCAGAGCTTGTGTTATGGGTACTAGACAACTGATATAAATACTTATATACTGTGGCATGCAATGTGGGAGGTCTATCTCAAGCAGTAGACTACAATAGCCTGATGGTGATATTGTGTTATACTTACTAGCCAACCTCATAAAAAATAGTGAGTTACACTGTTCTTCACGAACTAAGTTTCTGTAACGTTGACTGCTTCCAAAAATTAGCAAAAAAAAGAGTAAAAAAAGGCATTATTTATTTTCAGCCAGTGAAGCTGTGTGCACACTACATCAGAGAGGCTTCGCCAAGGAATATGGCGCAACCGTTGAATTGATTGCTAGTGATGTACTTGATCATTACAGGTATAATCTCCTCTCACTGTTTGTTATTAAACCAAACGTTTAAAACTTCGGCAACCATTGGATGCCACTCTTGACAATGCAACCTGTTACTATTGGATAGGAAGTAATGTATTCTTTCATTTAATAGAAAAGGAGGAGGAGTCGGACTCACACACTCAGGATTTCAGTATCTTTAATGTTTATTTTGTAGTAAATATAAATCTAAATATTCTATAATTATTTAAATGGTCATGTCTCCGTTATTTAGAGAGCCCTCTACGTTTAAATTATTTTAACAATTTATTTAGTTTTAAAGTGAATACATAATTAAATATTCTGTGAATACATAATTCCATAATTTCACGCAAAATAGGCGCACTGAAGTCGTCGAGTTGCAGAAACCTAGCCCGCGAGTTTCAAGATTTATTCAGTGAATATAACAAAAGTCTACCTATAAAGGGAAAAATCAATTTGTTGTTCCCACTTAAATATCATTTTATTCTATGTTTAGTTTTTGATGTATAAATACATCATCTGTAAAATTTCAACTGTCTAGCTATCACGGTTCATTAGTTACAATCTAGTGGCAGTTGTACAGTGGAGTCTTAGTAACAGGGGCCCGTTATTACCACTTGAATACGGAACCCTAAAATAAAATAGTTGTATCTGTGTGGTGAAAGATTAAGAATACGAAATCACACCCCCTCTGGTCTCCTATCCAATCTAGACCTAAATTATAATGTGCTATTACTACTCGACTACTGATAAAATTTCTATCTTAACCGTCATTGAATTAAAATCGAATTTTGCCTGACATTATTTATTGTTTTATAGGACATTCGCTCTTCTGGAACGTCTCCTCACAGTGCCCTCAAAGCTTTCGGAACAGATGATCTTCCAAATTGATGACGCCACAAAACAAATGCTAATTGAAAAGTAAGTTTGTTATGACACACATTGTTTGGGCTAGTGGTTTAATCGGTCGCCACTCCACTTTCTACTTAATGTCATGAGTTCAACTCCACATGACAACAATTGTGTTCTTTGTGTGTGTTTTATGTATGTTTGTGAAGTCCCCTGCGACACAGGAGTTATTCCTAATATGGAAATAAATACTAAAATTAGTTCCGTGGGAAACTAATATTCCCAAAGACCATATAATAAAATTAAATAAATATTACGATCTAACAACTGAACTAAATAAAAATGGCTATGTGGTTAATTCCTTACCGTGGGAGAGCTATGCTTCGGCATGAATGGGTCGGCTCGACCGGAGTGATACCACGGCCTCACAGAAAACCGGTGTGAAATAGCGTTAGCGCTGTGTTTCACCGAGTGAGTGAGGATAACGGAGGCCCATACCCCAACCCCTCCCCCATCCCCTTTCCCATCCCCCAAAGGTCGGCAACGCACTTGTGATGCCTTTGGTGTTGCGGGTGTCCATGGGCGGCGGTAATCGCTTACCATCAGGTGATACGTCTGCTCGTTTGCCCACTATTCAATAAAAAAAAAAAAAAAAAAAAAAATTATACACGGTAGAAGTAGGAGCGAGAGGTATACCAGCTAAATCTCTCTATAATCTACTGAAAGACCTTGGCCTGTCGAGATCTGCAGTAAGTTCTATTTTAGAACGAGTATCCAAGGCTGCACTAACAGGTTCCTACCAAATTTGGCTAGGTAGGGCGGGAAACTCGAGCAGTGAAGGTGAGCGTTGATGCGCATCTTAAAGGGGGCCTCCTTAAACCTACACCTAGGTCGTAAGTCCTGGGAACTGCTTTGAGTTTCTCCTTCTGCCACACGATGGATCCGGCACCCGCACGGTGAATCCATGGAGTGCTAAGAAGTTTGTCTCAAATGAATGGGCACATTTTCTTAGCGGTCACGGATAAAAAATACGGAGAGTCACCCCTCCTACTGAAAAGAGAAGTTAAACTTTAAACAAACCTGTGTGTGGTGTAGAAAAAAATATAAATAAGTTAGTGTATTAATAAGAATCACAAATACAATATTGACTGCCTCTGTGGCGCAGTGGTAGCGTATGCGACTGCTGTTCTTGAGGTCTCGGGTTTAATTCTCGGTTCGGACCAAATGTTTGTATAATCTACAAATATTTGTTTCGGAGTTTGGGTGTTGTCTATGTATAATATGTATGTATTTACAAAAAAAGTATATATGTATTTATATCAGTTGTCTAGTACCCATAACACAAGCTCTGCTTAGCTTGGAACTAGATAGCGTTGTGTTAGATGTCCGGGATAAAAATAAATTTAAATTAAATATTATAAATGAAGGTAGGTAGGGGGAGAGCTATGCTTCGGCATGAATGGGTCGGCTCGACCGGAGTGATACCACGGCCTCACAGAAAACCGGTGTGAAATAGCGTTTGCGCTGTGTTTCACCGAGTGAGTGAGGATATCGGAAGCCCATACCCCAACCCCTCCCCCCATCCCCTTTCCCATCCCCCAAAGGTCGGCAACGCACTTGTGACACCTTTGGTGTTGCGGGTGTCCATGGGCGGCGGTAATCGCTTACCATCAGGTGATACGTCTGCTCGTTAGCTCACTATTCAATAAAAAAGAAAAAAAAGGTAACAGTCAACAAATGACATTGCTATTTTCAGATATTACGATCTCGATGATGCTGTAATCAGGGAACTGCTTGGACGCAAACTGTCTTCACGACACAGGAAAGATTTGGACGAGGTAAGTTATAAATCCATGTACCCATCAATCCGTGGAGTGTTGTAAGAATCATCTAAGGGAGCAAACTGTAAAAAGTAAGTTTCCGTGGGAGAGCCACGCTTCGGCATGAATGGGCCGGTTCGACCGGAGTGATACCACGGCCTCACAGAAAACCGGTAAGAAATAGCGCTTGCGCTGTGTTTCATCGAGTGATTGAGGATACCGGAGGCCCATATCCTAACCCCTCCCTCTATCCCCCAAAAGCCAGCAATGCACTTGTGATGCCTCTGGTGTTACAGGTGTCTATAGGCGGCGGTAATCGCTTACCATCGGGTGATACGTCTGTTTTGAGCCGCCTATTCCATAAAAAAGGGTCAGTGGCACTCCGAGAAATCTTTCTGTTGTCGTCCTCAAATCTGAGTGATACTCAGATTTGAGGACGACTGCCTGGGTGACGCAGTGCTTGTGGTCTCGTTTCCGATTCCCGTGTTGGACAAATATTTGTATGATCTGCAAAAATAAGCATTTAACCTCTCGGGTGCGGCAACACGGATCCATGTTTGTCCCGTCGGTGCGGCACACACGGATCCATGTTTTCCGCAGTTAACTTGCATTTTAATTAATTTTGGGTATTAAAGTTATTATAATGAAGTCTAGAAAGGTTTGTTATGCATTTGCTTTATACGAACAACATTTTAAAACATTCGTTTGTCAAGTGCGCTTCAAGAGCCGTAAAAAAAACGAGTTCCAATTTCAAAGTTGACGATGACGCAACGCGATCTGTCAAGTGCCTCTTAAAACTGATTTTTTGCCGATAAGGTGGTTTTGAAGGTAGTTTGTTGTTATATTTTACTTATTATACTTATTTTAGGAACCACTATCAATACGAATAGGACTAATAGAGGACTAATACTATTTTCGTCAACGCCATCTAACAGCAAATTATATAATACCAAGTCTAATAACCAACCAACTGTCGGTTTCAAGTTCAAGTTTCGACCGGGTTCAAGTTTTATGTTTTGCTCACAAGGCGTCGCCACTTGTATGTAAACAAAGACAAAACCATAATTGAAATTTAATTAAAAAACATTAAAGAAATTGAACAATGGAAGAAATAATGGCAACACTACGCTTAATTCAAAAAGATCTCGAAAACCAAAAAATTACTATAAAAGAAAACGGCGTAGAAATTGCAAAAACAGTGACACAAAACATGAATTTAATTTTGGACGAAAAACTTAATCACCTGGATCAGAAATACGCAACCCTAAATGAACAAATTCAGAAACAAGAACAAAAGCTGAATATATTGGAAAAACAGGCAAGACACCGAAATATTGTATTTTTTGGCATCGAAGAACGTAACACACCCTTCTCTTACTCTGATTTGGAAACGGAAATTATTAGTTTCATATCAAGATATTTCAAAATAAAAATAGATCGTAATGAAATACAAGAAATCAGAAAAATAGGCAAAAAGATGGAAAAACCAAGGCCCGTAGTGGTCACATTGACAACCGTTGGGAAAAAAAAATTGAAATTTTTAAACAAAAAAAGCTTTTGAAAGATACGAACTATTACATCAAGGAAGATTACCCACAACATATTTTGGAGAAAAGGAGAATGCTACAAGAACAATTAAACATTGAACGGGAGAAGGGTAACAAAGCTATATTAAAATACGACAAAATAATTATAATTGGAAAACAAGAGGCAAATAACACATCGGGAAACAATAAAAGATCCCTCCCAACATCGCCTCATGAAACCTATAGCCGCAACAAAGCAACGCCTAGTACTCAACCAACCAAGAAAAATAAACGTACATCAAACATCTCCCAAAACCTAACCGAATATTCAGAAGATATAGTCAAACCAGGGATATTCAACTACCTTGTGAATAAAAATCAAACCAACCAAGTTTTGTCTAAAAATAATCAAAACAAATAGCAATCGGCACTCCCTCTCAAAAACAAAATAAATAAAAAAGACAAAAAAGAAAACTATCTTCCAAGCCGGCTGGTCACCGTGGAAGAAAATGACCACCACCCTCCAAAGAAACAATTAAAAATAAACCCAAAACCCTGTAATTTCTCCACAAACAAGTTTTACATAGCAACATACAACGTCAAGACACTCTCTTCACATGGAAAACTGTTAGAACTTGAAGAAGCTCTAAAAGATATAAAATATGACATAATAGGTTTGTCAGAAGTCAGAAGATTGGGTAGCCAAATTGAAGAATATGAGAACACGATATTATGCTATGTAGGCTCCACGCCGGGACTCTACGGAGTTGGGTTCCTAATAAAGAAGTCCTTAAAACATAATATTGAACGATTTATAGGTTTCACGGAAAGAGTCGCTCTGTTAAACCTCAATATTCAAGGCTGTAATATAAGCATTATACAAGCCTATGCCCCCACGTCTCTATCAAGTGAGGAGGAGATAACAGAGTTCTATCAAAAATTGGACATAGCAATACAGACATCTTCTTCTAAAAATCTTATAATAATGGGAGATTTTAATGCAAAGATAGGACAACCACTGAAAGATGAGTATATAATTACAGGAAAATATGGATATGGAAATAGAAACAATAGAGGTCAAAGATTGATGGATTTTGCTTTTGAAAATAGACTCTCAGTTATTAATACTTATTTCAAAAAAAGAATACGTCGCAGGTGGACCTGGCGTTCACCCGGCGGAGCATTTAAAAATGAAATTGATTATATACTATCGAATCAACCTAAGCTATTCCAGAACATAGAAACATTAAACTTAAACTTCTCTACGGACCATAGAATGGTAAGAGGCACGATAACTTTAAAAGTAGAAAGTAAAAGTCGAATCAAATTCACCAACAACCAAAATAGTACTTTAAAAATGAAAGAAGAAATTGAAGCGTACAAGCAAAATCTAATGCACCATACATTAAACTTAGTTGATTGTGCAGCGAATACGACAGTACAGGAATATTATGACAAAATACTACATTCTATCAACGTCAGTCTACAACAAGCACGACAAGTTAAGAACACGTCTGTAGGACACAAAATTTTCTCAGAGCGGACAATTACATTGCTTAATAGAAGACAGATATTACAAAAAACGCCTAACAAGACTCGCTCGGAAAAAAACGAACTTAGCGCCCTATACAAATTAATAAGCAAATGCATAAAACATGATTACGAAAAGTACAGGCAGGAAAAAATACAGACTCATCTTACTCAAGGCAAAAGTTTCAAAAAAGCGATAAAAGAACTCCGAACAAATAAGACTTGGATCGAGGGACTGAATCAATCAGGACGAACGACACACAACCGTAGAGAAGTACTTAATATCGCAACTGAATTCTATGAAAACCTTTACAATACGACTGCACAACAGACAATTGACAACAAACAAGAAGCACACAACAGCCACGCCAACCTAAAAAGTAAAATTAACTCTATCCATGAAATGGAAATTATACAAGCAGCTAATAAGTTAAAATTGGAAAAGAGCCCAGGCCCGGACTTCATTACTAATGAAGCAATTAAACATGGGTGTGAAATAATAGCATCACCTATGGCATCATTGTTTAATTTAATACTCAAAACTGCAAACACACCTGTACAATGGTCAGAATCCAATATAATATTGCTCTATAAAAAAGGAAACCCTAATGACATCGGAAATTACAGACCAATAAGCCTTTTACCGACTGTGTACAAGCTCTTCTCTTCCATAATAAACCAAAGAATATCTATAACTTTAGAAAAGAGTCAACCCACAGAGCAAGCTGGTTTTCGCAAAGGATTTTCAACTATTGATCACATACACACTCTGGAACTTATTATCGAAAAATACCAAGAAAACCAAAGACCGCTCTACATAGCCTACATAGACTACCAGAAGGCTTTTGACACAATTTCACACACAAGTATATGGGAAGCATTGAATAAACAAGGAGTAGAAAATGAATACATACAAGTAATAAAAAACATATACAATAACTGCGTAAGTAGAGTCAAGCTGGAATCCACTGGCCCTGATTTCAACATCAATAGAGGAGTAAGACAGGGTGACCCATTATCTCCAAAGCTGTTTATTGCGGTTTTAGAATTAGTCATGAATAAATTAGACTGGAAAAAGTATGGCTTGTATATCAGAGGAAAATTTATAAATCATTTACGATTCGCGGACGACCTGATATTGTTATCTGAAACAAGTGGCATTCTAGAGCGCATGATACAATCCCTACACGAAGCTAGCCGACAAGTAGGACTGGAAATAAACTTAACAAAGACAAACATCATGACAAACAGTTATAAAAGAGCCATCTTACTGGAACACGAACCATTACAGTACGTGGAACAATATATTTATTTGGGGAAACAGATAACATTGAACAGTAATAGCAACGAATTAGAGGTAGCGCGTAGATCAAGAATTGCGTGGAATAAGTTCTGGAGTTACAGAGAAGTGATGAAAAGTAACATGTCAATAGAAGTGAAAAAGAAAATGATGGACACTTGTATTTTACCATGTCTTACATACGGTTGCCAGACATGGAAATTCACCAATAACATCAAGAGTAAAATAACAACGTGTCAGAGAGGAATGGAACGCAGCATGCTAAATATAAGAAAAACACACAGAATCCGTCATACAAAAATAAGAAAAATGACTAAAACAGTAGATGCTCTCAAATATGCTCAAAGATTGAAATTCAAGTGGGCTGGTCACGTAGCACGATTAAAAGATAAAAGATGGACATCTGAAGTAACTTCATGGGACGGCCCTGAGGGCAAGCGGCGTGTTGGTAGACCACACACGCGCTGGGAGGACGACCTCAAAAAAGTCGCAGGACCACATTGGATTAAACTAGCCAGAGACAGAGACAAGTGGAAATCTTTGGAGGAGGCCTTCACCTGAGAGGGGTCCATTCATAAAAATTATAATAATTACATAGTTATAATAGATATATTGGAAACATAAATTGATAATAATGAAATTAATAATTGATAATAATAGAGAGAATAATTTAATAATAATAAAATAATAATTGATTTATGCATGACTGAATTGAATTGAATTGTAATAATCTAAATAGGAATCAAAATCTAAAATAATTTTAATCTATTATTAAATAGCATACCATTTATAAAACCAATATGTTATGTAAAAATTACTTGATAAATGCATGGAATAAAAGGCTTTTTTATTTTTTTTATTTTTTTTTTTTTTATTTTATTTTATTTTATTTATCAATACGAATTGAGGCATAAATCATGCGTAATTTTGAATAGTGTTACTCAAAAAGTTACCGAGTCTATTACCTATTGAAAAGGGCTTACTCATTTGAAGGTTTTTACGCATTTATTCTTATGTTTTTATTGATAAAATGATATAATTGCGATGAGAATCTTATATAGAATATAGAATAGCAACAAAAATGTGTTAGAAAAGCTAAATATTTAAATAAACAATAATTTTTTGCCTGACGAGCGAAATTAGACGCACACATACACAGGGCTCCCCAGCCATTACTGTTCTACATCATCATCAGCCTATCGCAGTCCACTGCTGGACATAGGCCTCTCCAATAGTACGCCACTTAAAATTGTATATCGCCGTTGATTCGTGTTTGCACGCAGCCTAGCGGGAAGTCCCGGAACTATTAACACCCACACATACACAGTAGTGACGGACAATGAACAAGACGTAAACTGATCTTTGTTTATGTTTTACTAAATTATTTTGTATTGACCATAGACTTTGTGTGTCACATAATGGAACGATCAGTTTGTTCTCTTTAGCATTCAGTCATTTTCATAGAGTTTAGAGAATTCTCAGAACTTAAAAATAATAAATGAAAACTGGTCTAGCAAACGAGTCCTTTTTTTAAATAACTTGATAAATAGGTTGTTTTTTTTATGTATTGTTCCTGTCTTTTGCACTAGTTAACTAAAAAAATAAATTATTTAACTAAAAAACACTATTTCTTCATATAAATACTACGCAATTTGGTGTTCGGCGCAAATAATAGTTTAATTGTAAAGTGACAAAATGGCGAATATCTCGACAGCGAAATGTGATTTTTACAAATATGTTTCTCAATGAATTTTTACTGCAGTTATAGTGTTTTTTATATCAGTAGATAGCTTGGTTATCGAACTTTATGAGGATAATAAGTAAAATGAATAATAAACCACATAAAATATTAAAATCATGTTTATTAACACAATAGGTGCGTAAATTAATACTTGGCTCAATTGTGAGTAAATAATAAAGCGATAACATTAGTTTAGTAATAAAATATGGCATAACCATGTACGCTTGTTATCCATCTTTTGAAAAATAATCACTTTTATAACCACCGAGCATTGTTTTTGAAAAGATTTGATCATTTTCGTACACCATGCACCGTGCTGCAAAATTTTGCAATTTCGCCGCATGGTGCATGTAACCGGAAGTACCCGTTCGCGCATCCGAAAGATTAAACAAAAATAGGTATATAAGTATTGTTACGAGCTGGGTATTAAATAAATTAAAGTAGTCGATTGATTACCAAAAATAACACAATATTTATTAACAACACTTTTTACAATAACAAATCACTAAATCACTCGTTAGTCGCACTAGAAGATCTCTTCGATGTTTATTCGCTGTATCTTAAACCAATACTGCCCCTACGGCCAACACGTTCCGCTTTTATATGGCCGTGGAAATAACTCGAAAGTACGAAAATATTCGATCGATGTTTTTAGGCTAAGTAGATTACTCTAGAGCTACTTGTAGCGCCATCTAGCGTCGAGTAATCGTCATAATGCCCACAGTTGCGCGCTTTCCGAAACTAGATGGCGTTGTTCTCGATTGTTCTCGTATAAACGAGTTCCATCTGGTTATGGCGCAACAGTATTTTATCATTCAATCTAGTTTTCATACCACGAGTACTGCTTGGTTTGAAACTAGATGGCGTTGTGGGTCAGGTGCCCAAAATATTATTATTACCCATATCCAGGTGTCGGAGCGGTCGGGTGCTCCGTTGCGTTGCTGTCGTCGCCAGTTCGATAACGTCCGTCGCGTGTTCAAGACCGTGGAAGAGATGCCGGGGAACGTGGTCGCCAATATCCGAAGCACCTTCCTGCTCTCTGAACGCTTGGCTAAGTGAGTTGGATCTATCCCCCTCCCCTCTATATATCTCAAGGAGAAGGTAAAGTCCCTGACAAATATTAGACACGTCCCTCCTCACATCTGCATCGCATCTCATACTAATATTATAAATTCGAAAATAAATCTGTCTGTCTGTCTGTCTGTCCCGCTTTCACGAATAAACCACTCGATCGATTTTAATTAAATTGGCATTGGAATACTTTGATTATTGAAGAAGGACATAGGCTACTTTTATCGCAACGCACTCTCAAAAGCTAGTTATCTTTAAAGTTTTTATTTTTTTAAATAGTGGGCAAACGAGCAGACCTATCGCCTGATGACAACACTATAAAAAGGAAAAAAATGGATGCGAGAATTTCTATATCGCGATGCAGGATTAGTAGTTTCATCTTGCAGTGCGTTACTCAGTCGTTTAGTGTAGATCCGGTAGATGGCACTGTAGCGTGTTTTTTCTTGTTGCATTGGAAGTGAAAGTCACCACAAAGTATTTGACCCGCCCAACTGTGTCAGCATATTTAAGCCCACTTTTGCAACATTTGATACCAGACTCCTATTGGTCCAAGCGTGATGTTATACAGGGTGTCTCAAAAGAAATTTTATATTTGTTTAGCTTACTGCGTGAACGCTGCGTACTTGAGGGGTGCGGGGGTTATGTCAATTGGTAGCTTGGCTCTTGGGGATTCAGTCGCTATGGAGCGTTTCTCGGGAGCAGACCGCGCGTTGTGCGTGCGAGAGTTTTACAAGAACGGTGATTCGACAACTGTCGCGCGTAGAAAATTCTGCAGTATTCGAGGTTTTCGCCACTTAAATGATGCGCCAAGCCTTCCTCTCATTCGACATTGGGTTAAAAAGTTTGAAGAGACTGGATCAACGCTGGATAAATCAAAATCCGGGCGACCTAGGTCATCAAGAACGGTAGAAAACGTGGAGAGTGTTAATCAATCTGTACGTGACGACCCGAGCCTTTCAATTCGGAAGCGCGCGAGTGCTTTAAATGTGCATAGATCATCATTACATCGCATTATGCACAAAGATCTAAAGCTGCACCCCTACAAAATTCAATTGGTGCAAGAATTAAAGCCCCAAGATGCCGGTCAGAGGCTTAATTTCGTAAATCAGATGATTGAGCGATTTTCAACGTTTACCAACATTTTGTTTTCGGATGAAGCTCATTTTCATCTTAATGGCCACGTAAATAAGCAAAACTGCCGCTACTGGAGTTCAGCCAATCCTAAACGCAAACATCAGAAACCCCTACACTCGCCTAAAGTGACCGTATGGGCTGCCATGTCAGCGCGAGGAATTATCGGCCCTTACTTTTTTGAAGACGAAATGGGGCGTACAGTTACAGTGAATTCAGAGCGTTATGTGGAGATGTTAGACAACTTCTTGGTACCTGAACTGCAAAACTTTCCTGGCTATAACCAAAGAACATGGTTTCAATAGGACGGAGCAACTTCACACACGTCCAATATATCTCTGCCACGTGTTCGTGAAATTTTCTCAGGAAAATTGATCTCCCGGAGAGGTGACATAAATTGGCCTCCACGTAGCCCAGATTTAACCCCTATGGACTTTTTCCTATGGGGTTATCTTAAATCTAAAGTTTACGCCAATAAACCAACTTCACTGGCGCATTTGAAAGAAAATATCCGTCACGAAATGGCAGCCATCCCTCACTCCACCTGTCGAGCAGTCATAAGTAATTTTACTGTTCGATTAAATGAGTGCCAACAACGTGAGGGTTTACATTTAGACGATATTATTTTTAAGAAATGAATTCCCAAAAAGTGTATTTTAACAATAAATAAACATTTTTTCTATATACCGCTTCCTTTTTTTTTAATCAATCCACTAAATATGAAATTTCTTTTGAGACACCATGTATAACATGTAGCCTATCTCGATAAATAAGCAATCCAACTTTCTTTTTAAATTCAATCTAGTATTGTCTCAGACAAACAGTTTTTTTAATAAGATACAAATCTTTCTGCTTTCAGGAAATATGGCGCTGTGGTGTTCATAGCCTGTATGAGGTTCGAAACTGCCAAGAGGAAGCTGCAATATTTGTCATTTAATGATTTCTATCATTGTGCTCAGGTGAGTTCACACCGTGGAGAGATTTGTAACTCAAGAGTGGCAGACGTTACCCAAACTCAATTAATTAGAAGAAATAATCTCAAATAGTGGCACTTGAATAATGCTTACCGAAAAACGGTGTTGAGCTACTTTTTTCGGTGTTTTTACCGAGTGGGATAGGTTACGGGAGCTCAAATGCCCTTCCTTCTGCTTCTGGTCGACGAGAAGAGCAGAAGGGGAGGGGGTGGGGCGGTGATACATGTTTCTTACATAGTTTGGCAACAGAGGCCATGTAATTTATAATTTAACCTAGATTTAACTTAAACATATTGTATTTTTTTTCATGCAATAAATTTTATTATTATTAAATACCATGTCTTGGTAAGGAATTCACAAACATATATGAAACGGACTTAAAGAACACTCTGACTCAGAACAACGATTTGTGGATCAGACAAAGGTAGCGTGGCGCAGTGGTAGCGTATGCGACTGCTATCCTTGACGTCTCGGGTTCGATTCCCGGGTCGGACCAAATGTTTGTATGAATTGCAAAATATTGTTTCGGAGTTTGGGTGTTTTCTATGTATAATATATATGTATTTACAAGAACAGTATTTTTTTTCTTTTTAAAAGACAACACCCGCATTAGGAATATACATCCTGTGTCACGGGGGACTTTACAAACATACATGTAACGAACACAAAGAACACCCAGACTGAGGACAACATTTTGTGGATCACACAAAGTGATGTCCGACGTGGGATTTGAACCCACGGCACTTGGCCTACCGTGCAGTCAAATAATAAAATATGTATTTACGAGTATATCAGTTGTCGAGTAGGTACCCATAACACCTGCTTAGTTAGATGTCCGATTTATTTAGATTATTTTATTGTCTGAAGGTCTGCCACTCAAAGCCTACGTATGATTCCAGGCCATCATGACAAGTTGGACCTACAGCTGCACCGGTCCGGAGTACTATGACACCGAGATGGACAGGGAGTTCCTTCTGGAGCTTCGGGAGTTGAGGATACTCCTCGATAAAGAGAAGGAGCATAAACAGTCAGTGGTTTATATCAAACTAGTTATAGCCCACGGGTTCGCTCGCGTTTTATTTACTAAGGGAGCGTGGGAGAGCTATGCTTCGGCATGAATGGGTCGGCTCGACCGGAGTGATACCACGGCCTCACAGAAGACCGGTGTGAAATAGCGTTTGCGCTGTGTTTCACCGAGTGAGTGAGGATACCGGAGGCCCATACCCCAACCCCTCCCCCCATCCCCTTTCCCATCCCCAAAGGTCGGCAACGCACTTGTGACGCCTTTGGTGTTGCGGGTGTCCATGGGCGACGGTAATCGCTTACCATCAGGTGATACGTCTGCTCGTTTGCCCACTATTCAATAAAAAAAAAAAAAAAAACGTTACGCAATTTGGGGGGGAGAGGGGGCTCGTAAAACGTTACGATGCGTTACAGGGGGAGGGGGGAGGGGCGGTTCAAAAATCTTCAAAAGTTGCGTTACGTAATACTTGAACGCTCCCTAAATAACTTTTTCTCGTGGTTCTGCCTGTCTGTAGTTTAGTTATTGCGGTACAAAATACGCTGTGTGTTACTCGCTGCTAATGTAGCTTGTAATTGGAGAAATAGTTTTTTTTAAATCGGTCCGTCGTTTAGGCGGGAAAGTTTAACAAACAAAGAAACAGTGGTAGTGAATGCGACTGCTGTGCTTGAGGTCTCCGGTTCAAATCCTGGGTCGGCCCGAATGTTTGTGTGATTTACAAATATTTGTTTCGGAGTTTAGATGTTGTCTATGTATAATATGTATGTATTTACAAAAAAAAACAGTATATATGTATTTATATCAGTTGTCTAGTGCCCATAACACAAGCTCTGCTTAGCTTGGGACTAGATGGCGTTGTGTGTTAGATGTCGGGAATATTTTATTCTTTATTTCATAGTTTAATATGAAATCGCCCACGCTGTCTGCTCGCTAAGGTCTTTAAAACTACTTAACGGATTTCAATACAGTTTTCTGTAATAGATAGTGATTTAAGAGGAAGGTTTACATAAAATAGTGTAACAATAAAAATGTTTCCGCAAATAAATTATTGATTGATTGTTACACGCGTATTATATCAGAAGAAATTCAAAAATTTCAATTTCAGGTCGCTAGTTTAAAATATTACTAGGTTTTGCTCGCGGCTCCAATTTAAAAATAGCTAATTTCAATACAACCTTAAGCTAAATTGCACCCCCGTGAGTCATGCCTTACAGGGGTGAAATACAAATACTAGTGTGGGGGGAACGGATATCATATCCCTCCAACACAAAGGGAGGATCCTCCGACCAGGCGAGGTGATCATGCCTGGCGGGCTACTGTCCAACAGTTGATGTTGCGATGTTGTATATATACGAGTATTTATATATTTTTTTTATTAAATAGTGGGCAAACGAGCAGACGTATCACCTGATGGTAAGCGATTACCGCCGCCCATGGACACTCGCAACACCAAAGGCGTCACAAGTGCGTTGCCGACCTTTGGGGGATGGGAAAGGGGATGGGGGGAGGGATTGGGGTATGGGCCTCCGATATCCTTACTCACTCGGTGAAACACAGCGCAAACGCTATTTCACACCGGTTTTCTGTGAGGCCGTGGTATCACTCCGGTCGAGCCGATCTATTCATGCCGAAGCATAGTTCTCCCACGGTAAAATATGATAATCGGCGCGAGACCTATTTATTGCGCGATTCAGGATTTGTAGTTACTTCGTGTAGTGCGTTACTTCGTAGTTCAGCGTATCTTCGGTAGATGGCGCTGTAGTCAGTTGTGTTGTATGTGGAAGTCGCCACACTAGAAACAATTTTTTTTGCCTTTAACATGATCTTATTTGCTATGTATTTAATTTTCAGTTTAATATGCATGAGATTAAGACCAAAATTGTTGGAGAAGTCATATCAAGAGTTGGAGCTGAATTTCAGGTATTTATATTTTATTTTCATGTGTGAGCCTACCAAGGTGATAACTCTACCTGATGGAAAGCATGAGCAGAATCCAAGAGTGGTGGTCACCATACTCACTGCCTTTTGAGTTGCTTTTTTTTTATTGAATGGCAAACGAGGAGACGCATCACCTTATGGTAAGCTATTACCGCCGCCCATGGACACCCGCAACACCAAAAGCGTCACGAGTGCGTTGCCGACCTTTGGGGGATGGGGAGAGGGAATGGGGGGCGGAGTTGGGGTATGGGCCTCCGATATCCTCACTCACTCGGTGAAACACAGCGCAAGCGCTGTTTCATAGCGGTTTTCTGTGAGGCCGTGGTATCACTCCGGTCGAGCCGGCCCATTCATGCCGAAGCGTGGCTCTCCCACGGAAACGACCACGGAACGTGGCTTCTGTATCATTGGGCCTCCGGTCTCACCAAACCAATGAAACACGACAGCAATTTTAAGAATGAAGCTGTTGATGTACAAACATAACTTCATTCTTTATTATATTAATATTCAGTATGTCTTTAATGGTCTTTACACTACTGGACACAAACCTCTCTTTAGAATGAAGGTTTTGGTCTAGTATAAGACGCTGTTAATATCAGCAGTTCCCGGACCCCTCCCGTCTCAGACGCAGAGTTGGCACACCGTGTGGTTTTAGTCGGTTCGATTCCGACACAGCGCCCCGCCTCAAAATCCCGGTGAGGTGACAAATCGTGGGGGTCTAGACACGTAAAAAAAAAGTGTTTGTGTCAAGTTTTCCTTCCCTTTGAGCTGATGTTGTCCTATGTAGTTATATCTACACTAATATTATAAAGAGGAAAGGTTTGTATTTTTGTATGTAACGAATAAACTCAAAAACTACTGGACCGATTTTAAAAATTCTTTCACCATTCGAAAGCTACATTATCCACGAGTAACATAGGCTATATTTTATTTTTGAAAAAAAATAGGGTTCCGTAAGATATTTGCGTTTTTCAAGAAACAAGGTGTAAAAAATCAACCAGAAAAGTTACTTATTTTACGATTTACAATAATATAGCGCATCACAATAACACGTAGGCCATAATTTATAAAGATACTAGCTTCGCCTCGCGACGTTGCCTGTGATTATTGTCGTACCGCGGGTAGCACCGCGGGGTTCAGCTATTATTATATATGTTTGAACGCATTAATTTTGCTGGTTCGATTTGAAAAATTATTTTAGTGTTAGACAGCCCATTTATGAAGGAAGGTAATAAGCTATATATCGTCACTCTAACACTACTAATAAGAGCGGAGCACCAATAAAGGGGAAACATTACCACGCCACGGGCAATAGGAGACACCGACCTGTTCCGACTTTGTTTGTGTGGTGGAACGGTGTGTAATGTCCCTCCAACACAAAGGGAGGATCCTCCGACCAGGCGAGGTGATCATGCCTGGCGGGCTACTGCCCCCTCAGTTGATGTTGGGATGTTGTATATATGATAATCGGCGCGAGAACTTCTATTGCGCGATTCAGGATTGGTAGTTTCTTCGTATTGTGCGTTACTACGTAGTTCAGTGTATCTGCGGTAGATGGCGATGTAGTATGTTGTGTTGTTGTTGCGCTTGTATGTGGAGGTCGACATATATATATAGATGTTTTATTTGCAGGCTGTACACTCGCGCGCTCGTCGGGTTGGCCTGCAACCTGCACCGGGGCAGGGAACTGAGGTCTTTGTTCATTGATTTACTTGAAAGGTTTGTTACATTTTTAGTTTTGTAAATTATTGACTGCTTCGGTGGCGCAGTGGTAACGTATGCGTCGCTTGACGTCTCGGATTCGATTCCCGGGTATGCAAATATTTGTTTCTGCTTAGTTTGGGACTAAGATGTCCGAACTGTTTATTTATTAAATAATATTTTTCTCTATCCCAATGGTTGTTAAATCGAGGCTGGTTTTGCAGAGACTGAACTTCTCTGCTTTTGACTGCACAGTTAACCTAGTAATTAAGGCGGTTATCTCGCCCCAAATCCCAAATGGGACAATACTTTGTTCGATCCACAAATTTTAGTCCTCAGTTTGGGCGTTATTTGTGTTCGTTTCATGGATATTTGTAAAGTCCTCGCGACACAGGACTTATTTCTAGTGCTGATAAAAAAATTTTAAGAAAAAAGTTAGGACGACTCCAAAAATCATCGAACTTAAAAAATACTAACATTATAAACGCGAAAATTTGTGAGTATGTTTGTTGTTCTTTTACGCAAAAACTACTGAATGGATTTTGAAGAAACTTTACAATAATATAGCTTATATATCAGAATACATATAGATTACAATTTATAAAGATACTAGCTTCGCCTCGCGGCGTTCAGCTAGTTAAGTAATATTATAATGTATGTTAGCTATATAAAACTTGCGCAAGGCCGCAACATAACGGTTGGGCCAACAGGCAGGGGGAAGCCCAGGCTTCCCCCAGGATAGCGCCTAACAGCGGTGTCGTTCCTGGGGGGACCTAAAATAACTTGGTCCGGGTCCTCCCCAGAGCAGGGCGCCTGAGACCGGCCACCGGGGTGGTTTTAGTGGACTCACCACATACCTGGCTCCTCAGTCCCCGGCAGAGCCGGAGATCCGAAGGGATTTTCCACCTCGTCAAAAAAAAAAG
This sequence comes from Spilarctia lutea, assembly GCA_916048165.1. Lineage (NCBI taxonomy): Eukaryota > Metazoa > Arthropoda > Insecta > Lepidoptera > Erebidae > Spilarctia > Spilarctia lutea. Next base: position 1,893,246 of record OU696498.1, on the reverse strand, counting down.
GTTTCTAAAACCTTTTTGAAGTTCGTTATTATTATTTCAGATGTGTAGAACCTCTGAGGTTGGGTTCGTGGCCGAAGACAGACCTGGCGCAGTTCCTGTGCGCCTACGAACAGTGTGCTTTACAAATGGATGTTTTGAGGTAATATCATTTTGTCAAATTGACCACTCTGCCTGATGGAAAGCGTGAACAGAATCCAAAAATGGTGGGCACTACACTCATTGCGAATGCAGACAATACAACATGGCGTTTAAATATTAGTAGTTTTTCCGTGGGAGAGCCACGCTTCAGCATGAATGGGCCGGCTCGACCGGAGTGATACCACGGCCTCACAGAAAACCGGTGTAAAATAGCGCTTGCGCTGTGCTTCACAGAGTGAGTGAGGATACCGGAGGCCCATACCCCAACCCCTCTCCCCATTCCGTCTCCCCATCCCTCAAAGGTCGGCAACGCACTTGTGACGCTTTTGGTGTTACGGGTGTCCATGGGCGGCGGTAATCGCTTACCATCAGGTGATGCGTCTGCTCGTTTGTTCCCTATTCAATAAAAAAAAATAGAAGGTAGCCAAATATCTGTCTTCATCAGCATAATTTTTACCAGTCGACTGCTGGACATAAGCCTCTCCTCAGAAATGAGGTTCTTAGTGTACCACGCTGGCCAGAAAAGTCGGTATAGGGTGATGTGATATCATGTGATGTGAGACTTCACATATGGTTCGATTATGTTTGCTACCTGCCAAAATGACTCTGCTCTGCCTGATGGAAAGCACGAGCAGAATCCAGGAGTGGTGGTCACCATCCTCAATGCTAATAGGGACATTGCAGCATGGCGACCCACACTATGGCGGCCTAGTGAGATGCTTCTTCACGCTCCGCTTAAAGGACCCGGGTTCATAGCGGGAGGGAAACACGTACGCAGGTGGTGAGTTCCAGGTTTTGACCGCTCGGCACAGGAAGGAAGAACCGAATTTGATAATTGATTTTTAATTTGATAGCCGGTGCTTCCCGTGTGGTCCCATTTCAATTTGGTCCAGTTCTTCAAGTTGTTTTTTTTGTAGATTAAACTTTCTATTATAATTGTTACAGGGAAGCTGATTTGAAGAGCGTCTGGGAGAGATATATGAGAGTTATAAGCCAATGTTTATTGACCATGTATCATATCTAGATGTAATTAATTATTTATTGTATTTTTGTTTAATTGTTAGTCATAGGTAAGCGGCAATAGATAAGAAATTTATATTTAACACTAGCTTAACCTCACGGTTACTCACGGTTATGGTCTAACCGTGGGTCATGCTGCGGGGCGAAGCTAGTCTACAAAAGTAGCTTAAGTTACTCCTTATATCATCAGCTACCTATCGGTGGAAGTCCCGTCAAAATCGGCACCGCCGTTCCAGAGATTATCCGGAACAAACAGACAATCAGAAATGGAAAAAAAAACGATATTTTGGTAAATGTACACATACATATGTATTTACTAAATACAAACAGACACTTCAATTTTATTTATTTGTATAGATTTAGAATTCTACAGGCAGACGTACCTTTGCATACACATTTTTTCAAGAGCTGATTCTTTTCTCGGCTGGCAATACTCTTCAATCCTAAGTTGCAAGCGACCATGGGCGATGGTAGTCGCTTTCTACTAGTTCCCTATTCTATAAAAAATAATGTACCTCTTCTGCATTCATTTCATTCGGAAATCAACGAAAATATCTCTTTAATAAAATTGGTTTTTAAAGTTTCTACTCGTCTATTTCTGCTTACCACCTTACATTTAATAGCGTGAGTGTAATGTGTTGATAAATTTTTTTTTTTGTTATAATTATGTTATTGTTTACAAACAATTTTTATCAAATTTTGTGTTATTACATAAATATTTAGAAAAAAAAAACCATTTTATTTTTAAATAACTTTATTTAAAAAAAAAGTATTATTCCAAAATAGTCAACTAAAAATAAGTACTAAATAGTGTTCACAAGTTATCACAACTTAATATTTACATTTAAGAATACATTTTTGTTTTATAATTTTATAACCACAGAGTATGAAATAAAAAAAAAACAATATTTTAGTCTATTCCCACTTTGTTTTATTTAACTCCTTGTTGAGAAGCACTCTTTGACCAGTAAGGGAAAAAATTATTACAGAATTTAGCAATTATTGACAAACATTGTGTTGAACACGATCATTAATTTGTTTCACATTTTATCGGTTTAGTACCATTGGACATCTTAGTCCCATGGTATGTATAGTCTCATTATAGGCATAATATAGTCCCACTGTAGTTATAAGATTACAAAACATTACTTTTTAAGACAGAAACATGTTGAATCATGGTCTTTTAATACAAATACTATTTTGATAATATTAAGATATTAATATTATAACACAGATGATAATGAACCACATTGAAAATATTCTTTTTAAATTTAATAAACAATTTAAAAGTTTATTCAAATACTTCATGTACAGACAATAGGCTGGTGGATATTGTAATTTGATGCGATGTAAATGGTTTTATTTTATAAGAATCAAATAGTGGCGACAATGGGACTAAGTTCCACAAACTACTAAGTCTCAAAGTCGCCGATTATTTAAAATAAAATGTTTTAGTAACATTAAAACTATGAACTATAAAATACCATTTTTTGGATTTATATCAGTACATTTTACACATTAACTTAAGTAATATATTTAAAAACACAATGAATTTCTTTTTACTAAATATTTGGCGTTTTGGTAAACCAAAAAAAGAAAAATAGACCTTTCATATTTATCCAAAATAAAGAAAAATACAGGTTTTTTTAAATAATTATGATTTACAACCTGACAATTTCTATTTTGTCATCTGACAATAGGATAGTAATATATAATTGTCACATGAAATCAAAATGGCGTTAATTTTCATGTTCTTTTTACTTCTACGTACTTCTGAAATTCATTTTATCTTGATGTTTGTACGTCAAGGACACGACACAGAACAATCAAGAAATAAAAAGAACAGAAATGCATACAGTCTCTTTATTAAACGTCAAATTATTTCCTTATGCGTATGCCTATACTGTATTTGATTGGCGTTTAAGTATTAAACATGTAAGTACATACATAACAATTAAGACAAATACTTCTCATTGCAAAAAATAGCATTACTAGTCTAAGAAGTCCAAAAGTCGCCAGTACAGTACATCGCCTATATATATAACTTTAGGTCAGTGTGACTAAAACTAACTTGTAGTTAGTTGTCCCTAAGTGTCATGATGTTAAATAGATAATAATTTTTGTCAAACATTGGATTACTAAATGCAAGAAAAAAATTTACACCTGTTCTGTGGATTTTTGAGTTAGGTGCGTTTAACCAAAATACTAACTTTTCAGGTTATACAGGTGTTACATAACATTGGGGTCATATTTTAAAGTTGTAAATGTATCGAAAATAATAAAGGAATTTCCGAAGAAAAATATTTAATTCGATTTTTACAACTTAAATTGACTATTTACTCAATATATATGATATTAGACCCCATGTTTTGTCAACAACTTTGTCTATGATACAGATCATAGACAAAGTGGTATTCAACAATTGATCATTTTAATCTCTTTCTAATTATTTAATAAAAATACTGCCACAGCGCCAACTATAATAAAATTATATAAAACTAAAAATTAATAATTTTATAAAAAAAAATACATTTAAGTACCCACACTAACCTTCCGCTTAAGAAATAATAGATTTCTAACGAAATATATAATTTAATGATAATAATAATCTATAGATATAGGTAAAAAAACCATTAAATAATTTCTTCACACAGCCAAATTAAAATAAAATAGGAATCTCGTATTATTATTTTAATAATAATAATATACTATTACGTATAATGAAATATGGGTTAATAATTCGAGTTCATCACAAACACTGATTACAATATCAATATCTATATATGTACAAGTACTCAGATCTATAGATCATTGATAAATATGGATAATATTATGTACAATAAGCGAGCAAAATGAATTTATATACAACCTTCTCTTCAAATTTCAGGGGGTCAACCGATGACCCCCAAGTGGGTCACAAATACAGCTGTCGGGAATGTAATAAATATAAACTTAGTCGATATGATTCAATTATATAAGATAAATTTTCAGAATCAATACAAAAGCTGGTCAACATTAGGAAAATCTGTGTTATCATCAATAAATTTTCGAGGTATATCACATATCATTCAGACTCAAGACTCGGCAGACCCCACATCGCTAGACCCCATGGGGGTCAATAAAGTCTAACCGCTGAGAAAACACAGATTTCCCGAGCCACATGACAGGCAATACAGTCTTTTTTCTTAACGTGTTTTGGAACGCTTGGGGTCACTCCGCCCTCAGGACCCTAGCGCCTATCCTACAGCGGGAGGGACCGAATGCCCTCTCATATGTCCACTTCACAGATTTTCCTCTTTTGTGCGACGCCATTGCCTTTCTTGATTAACTCCTGTTTTAGTCTGTAGTATGTATCTAGTCTGGTTTGACCGTATTCCTGAAACAAGAAAAATATACCTTTAGTTTCTTACAATTGTGAATGTGGGAGAGCCATGCTTCGGCATGAATGGGTCGGCTCGACCGGAGTGATACCACGGCCTCACAGAAAACCGGTGTGAAATAGCGTTTGCACTGTGTTTCACCGAGTGAGTGAGGATACCGGAGGCCCATACCCCAACCCCTCCCCCCATCCCCTTTCCCATCCCCCAAAGGTTGGCAACGCACTTGTGACGCCTTTGGTGTTGCGGGTGTCCATGGGCGGCGGTAATCGCTTACCATCAGGTGATACGTCTGCTCGTTTGCCCAAACAAAAAACAATAATGTTTATAATAAAACCAGCTGACGCACGCAACTTGGACTGCGTTTCTCTTCAATCATGCTCGGCTCCTACTGGTCTAAGCGTGATGTTTACTGTCCTATCTTAGGCACGCTAAGAAAACACAAAAAATAACGTGAAAACACGTGAATTATATATAGTAAACAGATAAAAATGATATCTTCACATAGTTAAAGCAGCCGGAATCTGGCAGAGTGTGTACGGTAACTAGACTACCGATAAACATAATAAGATTTGAACCCAAGACCTCAAGCACAGTAGTCGCATTCACTACCACTGCGCCACCAAGGCAGTCTGAGCAGAGCTTGTGCTATGGGTACTAGACAACTGATATAAATACTTATATACTTTTTTTTTGTAAATACATACATATTATACATAGAAAACACCCAAACTTCGAAACAAATATTTGTAGGTCACACAAATACTTGGTACGACTCAGGATTTGATCCCGAGACCTCAAGCAGTCGCATTCACTACCACTGCGCCACTGAGGCAGTCAAATTATAACCTTAGTTATAGGACTTACCCAATATCCAAATGGAATTTTACTCTTTGGAGCGTTAACACACGACCACAGCGTCCATAGCAGATGGCTGCTGAGAGAGAACGCCTCCACTTCGTACAGCAACTGGTTGACCTGGTCCACTGAGGGGGGGTTCAGCTCCTTGTTGTCTGACAAGTTCGCATGGTAATGCTTCAGGTATTCTTTGATGAAAATTTCCTGTAAAAAAATAATTATAATTATTTACTTCAAGAGTAACTGCCTGCTAAGCAAACTATGTTAATAGAAATATACATCCTGTGTCGCGAGGGACTATACAAACATACATAAAACGGACACAAAGAACACCCAGACTCAGAACAACTATTTGTGGATCACACAAAGTTTTGTCTCGTGTGGGGTTTGAACCCAAACAGTAAACATGGTACGATTCATTTTTGACAAAATTATCCTACGAATCTATAGATATTTGACTGCACGGTTGGCCGAGTGGTTTCAGCGGTCGCCATGCCGCTTGCTACTGCGCCAAGTGTCGTGGGTTCAAATCCCACGCGGTACAACACTTTGTGTGATCCACGAATTGTTGTCCCGAGTTTGGATGTTGTGTCCGTTTCATGTATGTTTGTAAAGTCTCCCACGACACAGGATGTTTATTCCTAATGTGGGAGTTGTCTTTTATTAAAAAAGGTAAAAGAAAGATAAAGATAGATGAGACCAACCTTCTGTTCTAGCGATGGGAAATCTTCCTCATTGAAATAATAGAACGGATGTATTGGATTGGAATAATCAATGGCCCACTCCTGGAAATGGTTGGCGATGTCGAAACCTCTGTAGTTGTACGCGCAGTACTCGTAGTCTATGAACATCATTCGAGGCTCTCCGGAGTCGGACATTCTGTAGAAAAAGAAAATTGTTTATTAATGTGGCGCCACAACAGTGGAACTATACTTTTTTTATGGTTTAAAATGGCATACGAACTGACGTATCGCCTGATAGTAAACAATTACCACCGTCCATGGACACCAACACAAAGGGAGGATCCTCCGACCAGGCGAGGTAATCATGCCTGGCGGGCTACTGCCGAATTATTTATTGCGCGATTCAGGATTTGTAGTAACTCCGTGTAGTGCGTTACTCCGTAGTTCAGTGTATCTTCGGTAGATGGCGCTGTAGTAGGGTATTGTTGTGTTATAAGTGGAAGTTGCCACACGTTACAAGTGCGTTTCCGGTCTTTGGGGGATGGAGGGGGGTTGGGGTATGGGCCTCCGGTATCCTTACTCACTTGGTGAAACACAGCGCAGGCACTATTTCACACCGGTTTTCTGTGAGGCTGTGGTATCACTCCGGTCGAGCCGGCCCATTCATGCCGAAGCGTGGCTCCCCACGGTAGATGAGGTACTATGAGCCCAGGTCAGTTAACCAGGGCGTGGAAAGCGTCTCACTAGGCCGCCATAGCGTGAGTCATCATTCAAGTGTGGTTTCCCCCACTTTTTTTTTATTGAATAGCGGGCAAACGAGCAGACGCATCACCTGATGGTAAGCGATTACCGCCGCCCATAGACACCCGCAACACGAAAAGCGGCACAAGTGCCTTGCCGACCTTTGGCGGATGGGAGAGGGAAAGGGGGAGGGGTTGGGGTATGGGTCTCCGGTGTCCTCACTCACTCGGTGAATCACAGCGCAAGCGCTATTTCACACCGGTTTTCTGTGAGGCTGTGGTATCACTCCGGTCGAGCCGGCCCATATCATCCCACTCTTGGATTCTACTTATGCTTTCCATCAGCCAGAGTAGAGTCTTGGCAGGCTAATAATGTAATTACCTGCTCAATATGCTGTCTGATGTGTTGGCATCCTCGAAACTGGAGAGGTCCTTGTCTTCAACCCCCTCGCAGGTGTCCGATTGGTTTGTCGTCCCCATGTCATCGAAGATTAGTATATTACCTGTAAATTTAGGATTACGGTTAGTTACTGGTATAGACAGTCCTCTCTCAGCTAATGCCCGGTTCCTATAATTAACGAATCGTCATCGTGTATAAATTTTCTACAGTTGACTACGAGTCGTAAATACCGTTCCTCAATTTATTTTTTATAGGAACGATTTTAGCTTACGCCCCGTATTATATACTACTATTCGTACCTAGAACGGATCGTTTTACAAATATAGGAACTGGGCATAAGGGAACTTATATGACCCATTTTGTACCACCAAACACCCACTTCCACTGTAAACCATGTAATTTCATAAAATATAGGTTTTTACAAAAACAGTTAAAAAATGTTCATACCAAAACTCATTACAACCCGTTGGAAATATCTGCGAACCTATTAATATTTCACTGAACAGAGAAACAATGAACAAGAATGAGATTAAGAAAGCAAAAATAACACACGTGGGTCGGTGCTTGCGTTGCCAACAGAACTAGATAGGCAAAGGCGAAGCGCATTCCAGCCGGGTGCGCAGATATTTCCGACGGGTAATATAGCTCATGGAAAGCGTTCGGTGACGATGACGCGAGTTTTAGGATTTTTGTTCACGCAAAACTGTGCTTAATGCGCCTAAAGAAGGTTAATATAAAAATATAGATATATTTACCTTGCTGCATATCGTTGTGACAGAACACAACTGGAGAGTCGACAGTGGCGAGGAACTTCTTCAACCACTGTAATTCCTTGTCGAAGTCCACGGCCCCCATCATTTTGATGATGCGCTCCTGTTCTGGATTCTGAAACAAAGAATATTGCGTTACTTAATTTCTATTCTTAAAAAGACAACTCAATAATTAAATAATAATAAATATTTCGGACATCTAACACACAACGTCATCTAGTCCCAAGCTAAGCAGAGCTTGTGTTATGGGTACTAGACAACTGATATAAAAACTATTTATTTATACAGCAGTCGCATACGCCACGCCACGGAAGCAGTCAAATATAAGGCAATAGGAATTTACACCGTGCTTGAGGTCTCGGGTTCGATTCTCGGGTTAGACCAAACGTTTGTATGATCTGCTAATATATGTTTCGGAGTTTGGGTGTTTTCTATGTATAATGTGTATTTATTTAAAAAAATACTATTTACAACAAACGAAGGTGTATGAGTATTTTAACAGTAATAATAGTACAACCTCTGGTTAGTTTGAAGCTAGATGGCGTTATATGTATTCCTTATTCCTTTAATTTCTTTCTCCGGTCAATATGTCCATCTAAAGGTTGCCTGGAAGAGATTGCTTTTGGCAATAAGGCCGCCCATTGTACATATCTTTTTGAATTGTAAGTTGAATAATTTGTTATTGGTGTACAATAAAGTATATTCTATTCTATTCTATGTATGTGTAAATCCCGGGGTACTTTTCAATCATACATGAAACGGACGCAAAGAACACCCAGACTTAAAACACAACAATTTGTGGATCGCACAAAGTGTTGGGCCTTGATCCCATGTCCCAAGAACCGAATCCACAACAGTCAGCGGCGAGATAAACGCCTAAACACTACAGCATGCATAAATTGTACAACTCTGTTCAGATGCACTAACCACAAGTCCCCAGGTCCATCAATAAAAAATTGAGATCAAAAATATCGGAAGTTTCACAAACAACGCCATCTAGCTTCAAGCTAAGCAGAGCTTGTACTATGATAGCTAGATTGACTGATATAATACTTATAGTCTTTTTTTGTAAAAAGATACATATACATAGAAGCAGATCATATACACATTTGATCTGATCCGGGAATCGAATCACAGCAGTCGCATATACTACCACTGCGTCACCGAGGCTGTCGAAAACTTAAAAAAACTAGTAACTGAAATATAATAAAGTTTTACAATACCTTGCCCTTGAGATTGCCTGCCGCTTGATCCTCCTTGACTGTCTTCAGCCATTTGTAACAGTTCTTCCAGATCCAGTTGGGATCCTTGGATAGGGGCAGTTCCAGTGAGTGGATGGCGGCCATCTTCTCAGCGATCTTCATCGAAATGGCTGGATCCCCTAGCTCTTTGGGGAAGAGTGGACGAGCCTGGAGGAGGAATGACATAAACATTAATCTTGTTTCTTTAAATAATAATTTAGATGTATATAATCATAACCAATATTATAGAAGGAAGGAGAGGATGACCAAGACACAGTTATATTCGACTGCACGGTTGGTTTAGTGGTTTAAGCGGTCACTACGCCGCTTGTAACTGCGCCAAGTGCCGTGGGTTCAAATCCCACGTGGGACATCACTTTGTGATATCCACGAAATATAGTCCTGAGTCTGGGTGTTCTTTATGTCCGTTACATGTATGTTTTTAAGTCCCCCGCGACACAGGATGTATATTCCTAATGCGGGAGCTGTTTTTTAAAAAAAAATATATAGACTAAAAAATTAAGGAAAAAGCGGCGGTTGCGACGTATAAGAAGGTCAAGAAAACGGTTTTTGATAGGGACAGCTGGATAAAGCTGCATCGACAAGAGCGTAGCTCTTAAGTTAATCATGAGGAACCATAACAGTTCGGACAGCCATGCTTTAATATGTACGGCCGAACTTTCCGATGGTGATCGTTATTGAAAATAGCGGGCAAACGAGCAGACGTATCGCCTGATGGTAAGCGATTACCGCCGCCCATGGACACCCGCAACACCAGAGGCGTCACAAGTGCGTTGCCGGCCTTTAAGGGAAGGGGAAGGGGATGGGATAGGGGTTAGGGTGTAGGCCTCCGGTATCCTCACTCACTCGGTGAAATACAACGCAAGCGCTATTTCACACCGGTTTTTTTTTTTTTTATAATAAGGCAACTCCCGCATTAGGAATGTACATCCTGTGTCGCGGGGGACTTTACAAACATACATGTAACGGACACAAATAACACCCAGACTCAGGACAACATTTTGGTGGATCACACAAAGTGATGTCCCACGTGGGATTTGAACCCACGGCACTTGGCGCAGTAGTAAACGTTTAAGCCACTAGGCCAACCGTGCAGTCGAGTTTTCTGTGAGGTCGTGGTATCACTCCGGTCGAGCCGGCCCATTCATGCCGAAGCGTGGCTCTCCCACGGAAAAACTACTAATACAGAGTATCACTACTTCTATTCATCTCATGGATGTGATGTAAGGGGGGCAAACTACTACAGGACAACAGCATTGCAAAGAGAAGGAAAACATGAAACGTGAGGCCTATGTCCAGCAGTGGACTGTCAGACTGTCAATACTGTTGATGATGACGCCTGGACCTAAGTAATACCACGGCCTCTTTGAAAAAAACATCGTCAATGCAGCATGGTGACGTTGGATTTTACTCCATACTTTCCATCAGTAAGAGAAGTAGTTTTGGCAGCTCTCCCAGACCGTGGGAGAGCCACGCTTCGGTATGAGTGATACCACGGCCTCAAAGAAAACCGGTGTGAAATAGCGCCTGCGCTATGTTTCACCGAGTGAGTGAGGGTGCCGGAAGCCCACACCCTACCCTTCCCCCATCCCTCTTCCCATTCCCCCAAAGGCCGGCAACTCACTTGTGACGCCTTTGGTCTTGCGGGTGTCCATGGGCGGTGGTAATCGCTTACCATCAGGCGATACGTCAGCTCGTTTGCCTCCTATTTCATAAAAAAAAGTTATCCGAATACTTACGGGTATATACTCCTCGATTCTTCCACCGGAGAACACTCCATACAGCCTTGGGCCCAGTTTCCTTTCAGATAGCAACGTGAATATTACTGATTCGGTGACGATGGCATCCATTGCTCGCTCGCCGTGGACTTGCCCGTAGATTCGAAGTAAAACCTGCAATGTATATTGCACTTATTTATAGCCCGTCAAGACTTAAGTGGTCATCTATAAGTGCAGATTTGATTGTAAAACTATTGTTTTTGAAATGAATCGACAATGTTTTTTTTCTTTTTAAGAATAAATAGGGTAGTATTGTCAATTGGGGTAACTTTGGTCGGGTTCATTTGCTGGTTTTGTAAATAAAAGATTCAAAACGTTAGATGCCTTCAATGTAAAAAAATATTTTGAACTTTACTTCATTTCAGAGAGAATTTAAGCGTATAGTTTTAACTGACTTTATTGGAGATGTGTGTGTATTACCTCATAAGTTCTTATTCAGTTTCAAAAATACATAAAATAATTGCCAGAAACAACTTTTTGTCGGACCTGAATCTAATTTGGAGGCCTTAGCCAAGTCGGCATTCTACAAACGTTATTAGAAATGAAATGTATAGAATGACGTCACCTCAATGCTAAGTCTCGTGCCCAAAACAATATAATAGAAGAGAATAAAGGCGTTGCCTATTGTAGAAAGAGATTCGACGAAAACATTGGATGGAATTCACATTGCTATCTTCTACAGACAATAAAGATGAACTAAAATTTACTTTGGCTCACTATGAGACAAAAGAACGTCAAAAATTACTAAAATACCACTAATTTAATACTTAAAAGGTTTTATTACGTATTTTATTCTGTGTTTATGTGCACGCCAATAGCATTATTGCTCAATTATCTAAATTGATAGCAAATCACTGTCCAACCTGTGTTTACGGCAATTTAATCATTTGAAAAAATTTCCCTCGTTTATGTGGCACAGATTATGTCAGGTTATATTGCCTATAGAAGTTTTATTTTTTATTCCAATTGTTTATGTTTGAAAAAAGAACAGAGCACATCTAACGCTTTGAATATTTGTTTTTATTTATAAAATTATACTTTTAAATATGGCGATGTAATTAATAATGAGAAAGAAATAAGCATCATCTGGAAATAACATAATTATGTATAGACCTGCTATTAGATAATATTTGACACCAAAACCATAGATAAATTAAAAGGTTAAGTTTAGTATTTTTATTGTATTTAGTTTTTTTAAAGAAGGTAAAAATACATAGGTCAGAATAATATTAAAAGTTTTTTTATAATTATTGAAAACTGCACTTATATAGGGCCATTAAAAATCATTATCTTTTAGGTATTCATTTACCATAGATTAAAAAAAAGATTCTTTTTTCATTGAATTTAGTTATAGAAGAGTATTTTTTTCTAAAACTTAAAAGGTAAGTATATTCAAAAATAAATATTTCGCACATCTGACATACAACGCCATCTAGCTTCAAATAAGGTACAGCTTAAACTATGAAAGCTAAACTGACTGATAGAATACTTATATAAATATTTACTCTATTTATAAATACACATTACACATAGAAAACACCCAACTTCCAAAACAAATATTTGCAGATCATACAAACATTTGCTCTGACCCGGGAATCGAACCCGAGACCTCATGCAATACTAATATTAGTATGAAAAGAAATGTTCCTAATTCCTATTAATTTATAATGATGAACATTAAATTTTAAATTTAAATTAAGAGTACACGCAATGTGGTATACGCAAATGTAAAACGAAGATCAAGTTTGTCATGTTTTCTTTCGAAGAGGCTACCATATAACACCACAGGGCCTCACAAAATGGCGTCTTGAATGGTCATCGTAAAAGTTTTAATTTAATCGAGACCGAAAGCTTCCAAAATTCCAAATCCCACATGATTCAGTTAGATTGGAGCTAATTTCTGTATATACGAGTATTATAATTGTCTATAGCCAGTATTTTTTGTGGCCATAAGTAAATTCAAATAAGGGTCAATAACTAAGATTTATGTTTACCCTGTTAGAAAAGTAGAAATAGTAGTACATAATAATAAAAAAGTGATGTGAATTCTTCTTGTTTTTTTTTTCTATTTTGACAATAGTACCCAATTTCACTACACACACCTAATTAAGTTTATAACAAAAATATTTATTTATACAAGTGTTTCGAAATTTGTTTTTTTTTTTAATAAAACATGATGACCTGTTCCACAACTGTATTAAAAAAAACCATAGACAAATACGTCAATTAAACGTCAAAGTTCAAAAGTCAAAACTGACAGCTGTCATTCTTTGACAGTTGTGAAACAGGTCGTTTATAAACATTGATATTTTCTAGAATGATCTTGTGTCACCTTTTCCCGTATGAGTGGCCAGCCTCCCAACGAGACGACGGATGGTTGCGGCGCAGCCTGATCTCCGGAACCCGTTAATGGTGGACACTAGTCCTGAGATAAGACTAATGACACATTTTTTGTGCTTCTCGACGCTCAAAGAATAAAATAATAATACATAGTACTACACCTACATTTTTATAACCTAATTATCCTCTCAAAATACAAAAAATAACTTTTACCGTAAATGAAAAGAAAAACAATTATCTCATTAGTAAGCGATACTTTTATTATTTAAAAAAAACGCAACTTTTCTAAAAACAAATCAATAAAAAATTACGTGCTTTTTTTTAAATTACTGATTTTAAGTGTTTTATTAAAATTTATAACACTTTAATTGTTATATCAGTAATAAAAACACACTTTAAGATTTGAATTAGGATGAATAACATTTATTAAAGAAACTACATCTTAAATTATGCAAGATGAAAGGGAAGGGGGGCGATTTAAACTTTAACGAGACATCTTACCTTCTCCTGACCCTTGTAATAAATAATATCATCTAATGAGTGTTATTAACAGGGGGTGTTATTAATTTTTAGATAAAAAAAACTTTAAAGTACAAAACGACTTTACCCACGTACTAAGTCGGGTATTTGAGCGACTCAATCGGGTATTTGAACGACTCAGTAGGGTATTTGAGCGACTCAGTCGGCCAGTTGAGCGACTCGGTTCTTGTCTTGTCAATCACACACGGCTGGTACTAAAACACATTTTTTTTAAAATAAATTCAAGACCCGTTTAGGTCTAGTACGGTTTTAACTGATCCATCAAGAAGATGTACAAGGTAGTTTCGAAACTTACCTTGTGGGGTTCTTCTAGAGTGAAACTGTGGCTCCTCAGTTCACATTTGTCATCATCTTCTGGACTACTCTCGCGGATATGGTAGCTGGGCACCTTACGTGGGTTGTCTGGTAGACCAACCAGGTACAGGAAGTTGGATAGGCCTCCACTGGAACAAGAAAGATACGATTATATATGACTGCCTCGTCGGCGCAGTGATAGAGTATTTACTGAGGTCTCGGGTTCGATAACCTAGTAAAGACCAAATGTTTGCATCTTGCAAATATTTGTTTAGGAGTTAGCATAATGTTCTATTTGAATGCCTGTCAAAGTGTCTCTATTCTGCCTGGTAATAACATGTATATATTTAGAAACAAAAAGTTTACAAGTATTCTATCAGTCAATTTAGCTATCATAATTCACGTTTTGCTTAGTTTGAAACTAGATGGCGTTGTATGTTAAAAATAAAATTATCACTAGGATGATCTTTAAATCTATACTAATAATAAAGCTGAAGAGTTTGTTTGTTTCAACGGGCTAATCTCATGAGGATCAATTGAGGAAGGCTATAGGTTATATATAATCACGCTAATACTAATAGGAGCGGAGCACCAATGAAGAATGTTTCGAAAACGGGGAAAAAATGTTCACGCTACGGGCAATAGAAGACGCAAACGAGGTTGCGTGGGTCAGCTAGTATTATTATAAAGCTGAAGAATTTATTTATTTTGTGTCAGTTCTATTTGCATTTTGGAAGGCCGTAGGTTGTATAACTTCACGCTACGATCAATAAGAGTAGAGTATTAGTGAAAAATTATGATATTAATACGTGAAGAATAAAGCTTGTACGCCCTTTTACGAAAATTATTATAACGGAAGAGTATGAAGGCACAGTTAAAATTTATATGAAGAATGATTGTAGAAGGCTTAATAATATTATATTATAACAAAAAAAAGGATTAAAGAACTAGACCAAATTGAAATGGGACCACACGGGAAGTACCAGTCTTCAAATAAAGAAAGAATCATCAAAATCGGTTCACCCAGTCGAAAGTTATGAAGTAAAAAACATTAAAAAAAATACAGTCAAATTAATAACCTTGTTTTTTTAAATAGTTTACAACAAATTGGACAGAAATCTATCAAGAAATCAGTTAAAATTAACTATTTATTCAAAAGTAAAGAAAACAATGTGCTATTGTTGTTGCATGGGGCATTAAAATTTATTTATTACTCGTACCTCAATCGTGACGAATAAATCATTTTTAGTCACGAGTCGGTAATGATATTTACTCTTATGCTAATCCATACTAATAGGTACTATAAATTCCAAAGTAACTCTGTATATTACGCTTTCACGGCTAAATCGCTGCACCGATTACAATGAAATGTGACATGGATATAATATCTTTATTGTAAACCAGGTAAATTATAAAAGGTCTTAATTTAAGATAAGTAGGTACAATTGACGTCCTTATCGCCCGGAGGCAATCTCTTACAGGCAACCTTATGATGGAGACAAAACAAAATAGGGAAAGTAGAGGGTTGTGTCTGGTGCATTAATATTATATTTGAAGGAAAAATTAAAGCAGTATACACGATATATAGGGTGGAAGTTAGATAAAATGAGGATTATTATATAAAAACCTAGAGGGAGTGAAATGAATATAAACTACTATTAACACACTTCTATGGGATAAGGTGATCTTATGATTACGCGAGAGAAATACATAGGTTATGGGAACTAGATATTGTAGCGGTCACGGATTCAATAACATTTTATCTATAATAATCTTAATATATATAAATCTCGTATCATAATGTTTGTCCTCAATGGACTCCTAAACCACTTAACCGATTATAATAAAATTCGCACACCATGTGCAGTTCGATCCAACTTGAGAGATAGGATAGTTTATATCACAATTTACTAATTGGGAAAATAATATTTCTTTTGAAGAGAAGCAGACGAAGTTGCATAAGTCAGCTAGTATTATTATATATTTTTACATTGCGTCGTCACGGTCGTCACCACCTAAATTGTGCAACAGAGAGAGATGTCATACGCCTACATTTATGCGTACTACCTGACTCACTCTCTCCTTAATATTAGTATAAATACAGGTGTTGTTTTGTATATAATTCAGTCATAAGTCATAAATATTCAATCATCAGTCATCTTTTGAATACAATCCTTTTACATTCATCCCGCTGTTTTACTCAGTATATTCTTACGGTCGTCTACATTTATTACTGGTTTGGTTTCCATATTGGTGACGCTAACAACATAAGTTAGTGGTTTTGGTTACCCGACCTTAACCGCTACAATATCTCCCAGGTAATGCTCTTTTACTAATCTCTTGAAGGCATTTACCAAATGTTATTTTGTACCTATTAAACGAATCTGCGACCTTCAAAACTACAACTGAATACCACCGCGCATCGTCATAAGTATTTAAAAACAAGTTTTACAAGAACTGCAGTAGCGTTAAGGTCGCTCAATATTTAAAGCATGTGGCGCCGTCTCTTATCGCGCAGCGGAACTAACCGACATATTTTTTTCAACATTCTAGATTGTTCTACAACGTTCTTATTTATGCAATACATATATTACTCGTGTGGTGACGGATTAAGAATACGGAGTGTCACCGCACTTATTCTTTCTGATGGTCTCACGAACTAAGAAAACTTGAATCAAACTGTATTGTATGCTAACCTATCTGACTAAAAGACTACTCCCGCATTAAGAATATACATCCAGTGTCGCGGGGGACTTTACAAACATACATGTAACACAAAGGACATCCGGACTCAGGACATCATTTTGTGGATCACACAAAGTGATGTCCCACGTGGGATTTGAAGCCACGGCACTTGGCGCAGTAGCAAGCGGCATAGTGACCGCTTAAACCACTAGGCCAAAGGTGCAGTCAATCAAAGTCTTATGTCCAGCAATGGACTGTCTAAGACTCATCATCAATAATCCATAACGTCCCTCTGCGGGGCTCGGGTCTCCTCTCAGGAGAGGATTAAGGCCATATGTCCCCAAGCTGGTCACGTGCGGGTCGGGGACAACCAAGACAATGTTGTATCTACGTAATCTTGCCGATATTTTTTAATTTTTGATGATATTTTTAAGCCAACTAAAGGCCTCCAACTAAGCTTCACAACCGACTGCTTAACGTGACCTCCGAATCACGGAGACACTCATGGCAACATGCCAGCTTGCTGTCACCCATCCTGACCGCGCATTCGTTGCTTACCCTTAATTATTACCAGTAATTGTTTCTAATCACCGAGTGCTCCTGGGCTATGAGCGCTCTACTGTTAATCAAACAATATCTATATATCTAACACACGTCACGTCACAAGTGGAATATTTTTCTACAATTTCGTCACATACTTCGAGGTATTTACGCGGCGTATACACATTAAATGTTATCTTGAGAATATTGTAACTATAATTATTTTTTATCTGTCAGTAATTTTCCAAACAAACGTCTTCCTGTTTGAAGAATTGAGTTGAATGTAACTTTTATAATAATAATCGTATCAACAGCCCTTGATAGACACTTAATTATATGAAAAAAAGACAATTCCCGCACTAGGCATAATTCCTGTGTCGCGAGGGACTTTACAAACATACATGAAACGGACACAAAGAACATCCTGACTTAGAACAGCAACTTGTGTCACACTAAGTGTTAATCCATGTGGGTACTGAACCCACAACACTTGGCGAAGAAGGGAACGGCGTGGCGACCGCTTAACCACTAGGCCAAACGTGCAGTTAAACTGCTGAATATAAGACTCCTTATCTAAAGGTTTAGATCGATAGTTTTCCTTACTGGGGTGCACCTGGTTCCTCGGCTCCTAGTACCTAAGACCGCTTCCGGTTTTAGTCGGTTCGGGTCCGACATGTCACCAGTGGTATCCGATGGGATTTGGGACACGGGGGAAAAAAGGAGTCATAAATCTATCTAGTTAGGTTTCGAATTTAGAAAATTTATTAAAAATAAAAAATCCGGAGCAAAGCTTGGTCATCGAGGTACCAATGAGTAACTTCGGTTACTTTTACTTTAGACTAGCTTCGCCCCCCGGTGTTACCTGCGTTGTTGTAAACATACAACAACGGACATCAGTACGTATATTTACAGACATATTTATGCGTACAATACGATAATAAAATAATATATTTACCTCGACTACATTGTATTGCGCCTTGCTTTTTAAATTGCGTCGTTCAAACTCCTACTCAAGGTAACGTAACCCAAAAAAAAGATAAATAAATAACAAAGGCCTTGGAAATACAAGTTGAGGCTTGTCTCGTTATGTAGTTTATAAAACGCATTCTATTTTTAGATCGGGTATGAACAGGTAAGCGACTTGACCTTTTTTTATAGACCCTTCGTAAAGTGAGTGGGTGGAAAGCGGGTCGGAATATTCCTTCCGATCTCCGGCTGCGTAGTCCCTGAGACGTCAGAGATGCAAAGGGCTATTCTAAACCGTCAAAAATAACAAAAAATCCTTGTCATCGAATATCAAAGGATTGTCCATACTAATAATGTCAATTCTAAAGTAACTGTTCAAGTGCTTTATACAAATAAATAAAATTGGAGTGTTTGTTTGTAATATTAAAATAACCGCTTTATACCAAATATTTTTTTTTTATTTTTTGTCTGTCTGTTAGTTCCGGCTAATCTCTAGAACGGCTGGACCGTTTTTTTAGACTAACATTTTTTTACGTTGTTTCCCGCGGATGTAAAGGTACAACAATATTCGCAGGTAACACCGCGGGACTCAGCTAGTTGTTAAATAAACTAATCAAAGTATCAAATTATCCAAAACTAATAACACAATGAGAATTTGTAAGAATGGAGTTCGTTTCAAACAATGATTTTTACCGGTTTTCAGATAATAGGGTTTATAATACGCTAATGGCGTCCAAATCGATTTATAATTCGATCAAGCAATGACATGACATATTAAAAGCATCCATTATTAATTTATCATTATTTAGATATATAAACAACTAGCTATTGTCCGCGGCTCCGCCCATGTGGCCGCCGCCAAAGGGCCGGCTCGACCGGAGTGATACTACGGCCTCACAGAAAACCGGTGTGAAATAGCGCTTGCGCTGTGTTTCACCGAGTGAGTTAGAATACCGGAGGCCCATACCCCGTCCCCTCCCCCATCCATCGTCTTATCCCAAAGGCCGGCAACGCACGTGACGCCTCTGGTGTTGCCGGTGTCCATGGGCGGCGATAATCGCTTACCATCAGGCGATACGTACTTACTTTCGAATTTATAATATTGTTATGGATTTCCGGTTAGGTATATTTTATAAATTACGAAATTTATTCAGGAACACGGGACTGTTTCGTTGATCTGGTGCCTAGCGTAGATATACAACTTAGCTGTCAGTCAAGAAGTCTCGAGTTCGATTCCCGAGTCGGGCCAAAGTTGATTTTTCTTGTTTATCGTATATGAAATTCTTATTAACTGGCCCGTAGTATAGAAAATGGGGTTTACCGCCCGTGGCTTCCCGCCCGTGGCTCTGAAGAGCACGTTAACTTGTCGGTTCCGGTTGCCATGAACATCTATGGTAATCGCTATTGAGAAGTCAGTGCTCAAATATACTGACGCTAGTTTCAACCTTCGAATTCAGTTCACCCTCAGAGTTGCGGAGGTCTGATGCCGGTCGCTTCGAGGAAAAACTGATATTCAGGTAAAACAGGTGGTACTAGTAGCCGACCGATAATCTTGGGATAAGAAATTGCTCTCCAGATATTTACTAGAAAACAGAGCGTGGATAGGCCAATTACGTGGGAGAGCCGCGCTTCGGCATGAATGGGCCGGCTCGACCGGAGTGATACCACGGCTTCACAGAAAACCGGTGTGAAATAGCGCTTGCGCTGTATTTCACCGAGTGAGTGAGGATACCGGAGGCCCATACCCCAACCCCTCCCTCATTCTCCCTCCCCATCCCCCAAAGGTCGGCAACGCACTTGTGACGCCGGTGGTGATGCGGGTGTCCATGGGCGGCGGTAATCGCTTACCATCAGGCGATACGCTTGCTCGTTTGCCACCACATATTACATATTACATAAAAAAAAAAAAAAAATTACAAGGTGGCCCGATGACCTGGTGAAGTTTGCAGGAAACCTTTAGATGCTGGCAGCAAGGATCTAGTTTTTGTGGAGAGCTTTGGGGTACCTATGTTCAGCAGTGGTTGAATTAGTAGCGGACCCCGAAATAATCTTGGGAATAAAGGCTTGGAAGATGACGCTGTTCTACACATTCTCAATAATATAAGACTTCTTGTAATGCAGTCGACGAAAAGAGGCAGGAAATTTAGACAACGATTAGTTATTTCAAGAAACACATGTCAACGTGTTCAAGATACTGATCCTATCACCCTTATCTATACATATATATAAAATCGGAGTGTCAGTAGGTAACATTAAAATAACCACTTTACTATGTATGAATATAAATAAATATTCCGGACATCTAACACACAACGCCATCTAGTCCCAAGCTAAGCAGAGCTTGTGTTATGGGTACTAGACAACTGATTTGAATACTTTTTTGTAAATACATACATATTATACATAGAAAACACCCAAACTTCGAAACAAATATTTGCAGATCATACAAACATTTGGTACGACATCATCGAAAATAGTATTTTCTTTAATTTTTGGCTGGACCGATTTAGACGGGACTGGTAGGTAGTTGATGATACAAGGAGTACCTTTTTTAGACTAGCTTCGACCCGCGGTACTACAATAACCGCGGTTAACACTGTGGGGTTCAGCTAGTATCTAATAAGATGGATGTTATCTAAATATTAGATATTTATCATGATTTATGAATGAAATAAAAATCAAATAGATTTATTGATTTATGTGGTGACGGATGAGACGGAGTGACAGCACCTCTATTCATCTCAGTGTCGTAAGAGTCCACTAAGAGAAACTACACAGGACAACCAGCACTGCGAAAGAGAAGGAAAACTTGACAAACTTTTTTTTTTTTTACTTGTGAAAACCCCCTCGGGCCGTCACTAAAACCACACGGTGTGCCACTCTGCGCCTGAGAAGGGAGGGGTCCGGGAACTGCAGTTTTTAACACGACCGGACCCCTAAAAACTTGACAACCCAACTGGGCTGTTTGGTATAGTTGGCCGAAACCTCCTTACTATTAAAGACTGTTAATCGTGTCATCTTTATCATACTCCGGCTCTCAGTTTCTCGCATCCAGCTCCTTCCAGTCGTCTGGCGCAAATCATCACTCCACCTGGCCCTTGGACGTCCTACACTACGTTTGCCGAGACGCGGTCTCCACTCAAGACCCACCCGTTTACCCCAACGGTTATCGGTTCCCATAGCCACTTGAGCTTGCTAATCCTGTGGGCTATGTCGATGACCCTGGTTCTCTGCCGGACCACCTCGTTTCTGATACGGTCACTTGGAAGACTATTGATGATAGATTATTTATTAGAGATCTATCGATTATAAAGCAATCGATTTTGATAGTACGTCATTTTACATATGCTTACGTACAACTCCAGAAAGTGGTAAGTCAGTATCCCAAATGGGACAAGCTTGGGTTGGTGGGCTATCGTTAAGTATATGATCATTTATGTATTTATAATTAGCCGCTTCCTTGGTGTTACACCTTGTTGCTTCTTATACCACGGGAACACTATAATTTCTAGACAAAAAGACTTTAATCTATCTCTTTGTTAAATCTTAACCCGATACGTTCAGCCGTTTTTACGTGAAACAGTAACAAAATCCTCACAACTTTCGCATTTATACTTTTAGTAGAAAGTAAGACGCATCCACGACCCTCCGATCCTGAGAGGAAAGTAGCTTAATTGTGACTTACGTTGTTCATGGGTATCTATAGCTATTTGTCAGCACGTGACCTATGATGTCAACCAGTCCATAAAAAAACCAAGTTAAATGCAAATATTTCATTCCTAATGTCATTTATGATGGAAAACAAAATGGCGTCCGATTTTTTATTATCACCGACGTAGGATGTATTGTTTTATCACCAACATCGATCATAAGAATAGAAAATTGATTGGTATTTTATGTGTTTTTACTAACGGTATGACGCCATAATGAATAGGGAACATAAAAATCAAAGAGCCTTTATTTTAAGTAGGTCTTTTCGAAAGGTTAAATCAGTGGCTAGTTGCGTCCGGATGTGTTAATAACAGTAGTTCCCAGACCCCTCCCTTCACAGGCGCAGAGTGGCACACCGTGTGGTTTTAGTCGGTTCGATTTCGACACGCCACCCCGCCGCAAACCCCGGTAGGGTGACGGCCCGAGGGGGTTTCCACACGTAAAAAAATAAATAAAAAAGTGACTAGTAGAACCGGCGAGAAACTCAATAAAACATGGCATATGTAACGGGTGTTTTTTTAAGCTAGATAGAACTTTAAATTGTAAAAAGTAACACAAAAAATTAAATTTTGATGAAACTTTTTTTTTTATTTGTTTCAGTATACTCTGACAAATCATCATGAATAGACTCACGCTTGAACAACGCTACGAAATTATCCAAATTTACATTGAAAATCAGTCGTCGATTCGCGCAACTTATAGACGACTGTTTTATCGCAAAATTGTGTTCAGCGATGAGGCGCATTTTTGGCTTAACAGGTTTGTTAATAAGCAAAATTGCCGCATATGGAGTGAGACCAATCCACAACAGACCCTACAGACTCCATTACATCCAGAAAAATGCACCGTATAGTGCGGTTTTCACGCTGGTGGCATCATCGGACCTTATTTCTTCAAAAATGAGGCCGGAGCTCGCGTTACGGTCAATGGAGATCGTCACCGCACCATGATCAATGATTTTTTGTTTGAAAATATGGATGACATTGATCCGGAGGAGATGTGGTTTCAACAGGATGGCGCTACGTGCCATACGGCGAACGCAACCATCGACTTGTTGAAATCAAAATTTGGCGATAAGTTGATTTCGAGAAATGGACCTGTCAATTGGCCTCCAAGGTCGTGCGATTTGACACCTCTCGATTATTTCCTGTGGGGCTACGTGAAGTCACTGGTTTATGCTGATAAACCAGCAACAATTGACGCCTTGGAGGCCAGCATTGTTCGTGTTATACGCCATACAAATGACGAAGTCGTCTATAAGTTGCGCGAATCGACGACTGATTTTCAAAGTAAATTTGGATAATTTCGTAGCGTTGTTCAAGCGTGAGTCTATTCATGATGATTTGTCAGAGTATACTGAAACCAAAAAAAAAAAAAAGTTTCATCAAAATTTAATTTTTTGTGTTACTTTTTACAATTTAAAGTTCTATCTAGCTTAAAAAAACACCCTATATTTACGATACTCGAGAAGTCCGAGTAAAAAATAAACTGACTTGGAACCCGCAACGAAATTAATCAGATGAAAAACTGGAGGAGTTAGAAATATAATATGTCCACTTCCTTCCTTAGCAAAGCGGGAGACAAAATTGAAGTCCTAATATACAGACTTTTTGAAACAGGTAAGCAACACGAATAAAATATTATAGGTCCTAAGTGAGTTATATTTGATATCTATAGTATACTATACCGTGGGAGAGCTATGCTTCGGCATGAATGGGTCGGCTCGACCGGAGTGATACCACGGCCTCACAGAAAACCGGTGTGAAATAGCGTTTGCGCTGTGTTTCACCGAGTGAGTGAGGATACCGGAGGCCCATACCCCAACCCCTCCCTCATTCCCTCTCCCCATCCCCCAAAGGTTGGCAACGCACTTGTGACGCTTTTGGTGTTGCGGGTGTCCATGGGCGGCGGTAATCGCTTACCATCAGGTGATGCGTCTGCTCGTTTGCCCACAATTCAATAAAAAAAAAATAAAAAAAATAAAACAAAAACTAGCTGACCCACGTAACCTCGTTTACGTCTTCTATTGCCCGTAGCGTGAAAAATATTCCCCGTTTTATAAACATTCTTCATTGGTGCTCCGCTCCTATTAATATTAGCGTGATGATATATAGCCTATAGCCTTCCTCGATAAATGGACTATCCAACACTGAAAGAATTTTTCAATTCGGACCACCGGTTCCTGATATTAGCGCGTTCAAACAAACAAACTCTTCAGCTTTATAATATTAGTATAGATATGGCAGAATCGCCTAATTTGAATGAGTGTAGTTTGTTCTTGAAGTTATCGTGGCCTGTGAGATATTGAGCAACACAGTGATTCACCTGGAGCCATGTCTTCGCCAACCGTTCGCGAACAGATGGAAAGAACTGGTAGATAGCGCTCCTTAGATGATTCGGTATAGAATTTGTGTTAAGTTTTCCTTCTCTTTGCAGTGATGTTGTCCTGCGTGGTTTTCTCCCTCAGTCGGTTCTCACGCCATCTGTCATCATTTAGGTTAACCTCAAAAGTAACTTACTTGACTTTCGAGAAATACATTTCATTTGGGTCGACATTCTTCCATGCGCCGTGCAAATAGTTCCTGCAGATCTTGGCCGCTACTTCCCTCATCTCCTCCTCAGTACCGCACATTTGAAGTTTCTGGGGGAAGAAGAAAGACTTAGGTTAGAAGAAATACGAAATCTAGCTGCCGGAGACTTTAATTTCGAGAAAGAGACATCTCCAGATCAGATCCTCTACTAAGGTATCCAGACTGCTGATATACATACTTATATATTTTTTGTTCATGGAATAGGGGGCAAACGAGCAGACGTATAGCCTGATGGTAAGCGATTGCCGCCGCCCATGGACACCCGCAACACCAGAGGCATCACCAGTGCGTTGTCAGCCTTTGGAGGATGGGGAAGGGGGTGGGGTATGGGTCTCCCGTATCCTCACTCACTCGGTGAAACACAGCGGAAGCGCTATTTCACACCGGGTTTCTGTGAGGCCGTGGTATCACTACGGTCGAGTCGGCCCATTCATGCCGAAGCGTGGCTATCCCACGGTTGATATTATGTTATATATTTCTAAATACATACATATTATATATATAGGTAAGTTTTACCCAGAGATCTCTGGCCTAGTACACAGTATCACCAACTACTACAGTCCTCAAAATATAGCTTGATCTCTGTGACAGAGATAGCTACGAAACCGTCTAAATAACTTTGAACAAGCGAATAACTAGTCTAAAAAAAGACTAAGGCATCAGCTATCAATGAAAATTGTGTCAAAATCAGTCCAGCCGTTTCAGAGATAAAACGGAACAAACAGGCAGATAGACGAATAAAAAAAACAATTTGATGAGATGTACGTAAGTATTGTTTTTTGCATTTAGTGTGAAACTGTTAATTTGAAATTATAAACAAACACTTCAATTTTATTAATTTTTATAGAACACCTATCTTTTCATTAACGTGCCAATTTAATCATAAATAATAAATAAATAAATAAATATTTCGGACATCACACACACAACGCCATCTAGTCCCAAGCTAAGCAGAGCTTGTGTTATGGGTACTAGACAACTGATATGAATACATACATACTTTTTTTTTTTTGTAAATACATGCATATTATACATACAACACACCCAAACTCCGAAACAAATATTTTTAATTACACAAACATTTGGTCCGACCCAGGATTTGAACCCGACACCTCAAGCACAGTAGTCGCATTCACTACCACTGCGCCACCAAGGCAATCAATGAAAAATGAACTGCAATCCATTACAAATATACAAATTCACAGATAAAATCTTACTCGTAAGTTGTAAAATACTCGACATTGGCCGAATGCACAAATCGTACGAAGCCAGAGAAGAAAAAAAAAAGTGAAATGACACTAATGACAGCTGTTACAGAGATTAACATATATTTTAAAGACTGTACCAATAGACACTCGATAAAACATTGCTTTAATTTCTGAAAATGAAACTCATTTGACTTGTAAGTCTCAAGTTGTAGAAGTATATACAGAGCGATGGCCTCTTACCCTTATGTGACCCATCTGTACGTTTAGTTACTACACCACTAAAATATAATGCAGTCTTTTAAATGAAACTTTCTTTCTAAAGGAGTTCGTTGCCGAGCAGTGAGTTATTAAAGACTGGTGAAGATACTGTCTACTATTTAACTTTAGACTCGGCGTTTATCAGGTACTACGGGCGTAAGATACAAAAAGAATTATGAAGTAAGATTAATATTTCATTACGAGATAATATACGGGGTGATACTGAATTATGAGTGTGTATGAGAGTGAGAGAGAATGATAAATATGTATGTATTTACAAAAAAAAGTATATAAGTATTTATATCAGTTGTCTAGTACCCATAACACAAGCTCTGGTTAGCTTGGGACTAGATGGCGTTGTGTGTTAGATGTACGAAAAAAAAAAAAAATGAGGCCAAATTTTAGAAGCTTTAGTATGTTATCGACTTATGGTTGATTTAGTTTGTAGTGTAGAGATAACGTTCCACTCCTGGGCTCGTGTCTCCTCTCAGGAGAGGGTTAAGGCCATACGTCCCCACGCTGGCCAAGTGCGGGTTGGGCACTGGCAAGACAAAGTTGTTTTTGAACCGCCCAAAGGCCTCCAATTAAGCTTCACGACTGTTATCATATGATAACAACCGGGACCGACTGTTTAACGTGACCTCTGAATCAGGGAGACGCTCATCTATATCATGCCACAAGTGGAAACCCATCCAGATACTGAGATCGCCGACGTTGCTTACTCTTGGTGATTGTTTCCAATTTTAAAACACAAAAATACACTCATTTGCAAAAAAAACGGGCGGTTTCGATTTTCTTCCTGGCTATAAAAAATAAAATACCAAAAAGGTTTTAATCATTTGAACATGTTACTGGTCAGTTATAAAAGTGCCATAATGTTTATAAGAGTACATTCCAAATTCAAATTTTTGACTGAGCCTGGTTTTCAAAGAAAACAACTTTTAACTACATTTTGTGGCGCGAATTCCTTATAGTTAAAATCGACTCTAATTAACTTTTTGTCAATTTTTGTTAAATAATCTGATGTCCTTGACATTTAAAAGTATTGTTATTGCTGTTTAGCAATCTCGAAAATGGTAGATAAAGTGATAAAAGCGAGCAAAATTATTGCGTTGCTTGAAGAAGGTTGCAGCCAATGCTTTGTGGCTCAGAGGCTAAATGTGAGTCGGTCGACAGTTCAAAAGACCTGGCAGCGCTATCAAGAGACCGGTTCCGTCAAGAGAAGGCCTGGTTCTGGCAGAAAGACATGTACCGAACCACGGGATGATCGTTTTCTAGTTAGTCAAGCGTTGAGAAAACGCAAATCTTCTTATGGACCTCAAGAACAGCCTCGAAGAAGTAAGAAATGTGCAAATTAGTCTATGGACGGTCAGGAGGAGGCTTCTCGCTGCTAATATACACAGTCATCGCCCGGCACGCGGCCCTAAATTACTCCGTGGACATCGAGTTGCCAGGCTTAGCTTCGCTCGAAATTGTGTGTTATGGACTCATGAAGACTGGGATAGGATATTGTTCTCCGATGAAGCCATGATATCTCTGCATGGTGAAGACCGACGTTGGCGAGTGCTACGTAGACGAGGGGAACGCTTTGCAGAGGCATGTTTTGAAGAAATCACACCTTATGGAGGGGGCTCTGTTATGTTTTGGGCAGGAATAAATTCCATGGATCGTACGGAGTTAGTCTTCATCGAAAACGGTACACTGACTGGACACCGATACATAACGGAAGTTCTAATTCCTTATGCACAACCCGCTTTAACCGCTCTTGGCGAAAACTCATTTTTTATGGACGACAACGCTGGTGCCCACCAGTCTGGCGATGTGGAAGCGTATATGCTAGAAGTCGGAATTCGTCGTTTGGACTGGCCAGCTAGAAGTCCGATCATCAATCCCATAGAGCATATCTGGGACGTTCTGAAGCGACGAGTAAGATCAGTGCAGCCGGCTCCGCAGACCATCAGAGAGCTAAAGAATGTGATTACCGCGGAGTGGGAACGTATTCCCCAAGAAACCATAAAAGATATACTCGCTAGCATGCCCAGACGAATGCAAGCCGTGATTTCAGCAAGAGGGGGTCACACTCAATACTAAACTTTTATCTGCTTTTAATGTATTCAAGAAAAACAAAGAAATTAACGCGTTTCATTTTTATTTAGCGAGCAGGTACAATAATAGTGTTTTGAGCTTAAACATTATTTCTCAATAATTTAATCAAAATGTTATAATAAAACTGTTGATACCTATTCCTTCCTAATTAATTTATGAAATTCTGAGGATAACAATACCTAAAATTGTCAAACAAACTAATAGTAACTATAAAATAGTTCTTTGCTTAAGTGCCCGTTTTTTTTGCAAAAGAGTGTATCTTATTGAATATATGTATCAATTACATTGATTTTTGTGTAAGACTCTTTAAAAGGCAACCTTTCTATCAAGATCTTGATCTTATTTTGATCTTACTAATATTATAAACGCGAAAGTTTGTAAGTATGGATGGATGTTTGTTACTCTTTCAGCAAAAACTACTAAATGGATTTTGATGAAACTTTACAATAATATAGCTTATACATCAGATTAACACATAGGTTACAATTTATAAAGATATAGCTTCGCCTCGCGGAGTTGCCTGCGGTTATTGTCGTACCGCAGGGTTCAGATTGTAAACCATAAACTACGATAATTCAATTTACGAGTATATTTATCCTTCTTATTTAGGTCAAATTAAAGTATTTTTTTCCACTTTATGAACGCTGTATTAACGCCGCTTGATATGTGTACCAATACTAAAACTTATATTCTAAATTATATCCGTTCCTCAAGACTTGACCGTTAAGGAGCTAGCGCCAATATGGACATATCACTGGATATTGTGCCATACACGCCTATTTATTACGATCATGATAATATCCAGCTCAATGCGGTAAAGACAGTTTTATTTTTGTCAACAAGTCCCGCATTTGAAATATACACCTGTGTCGCGGGGGACTTTACAAACATACATGTAACGGACACAAAGAACACCCAGACTCAGGACAACACTTTGTAGATCACACAAAGTGATGTCCCACGTGGGATTTGAACCCACAGCACTTGGCGCAGTAGCAAGCGGTGTAGTGATCTCTTAAACCACTATGCCAACCGTGCAGTCATTGCAGATACAGATTGCAGGACACAAGACAAATATTAATTAAATTTGACTGCCTCTGTGGCGTAGTGGTAGCGTTAGCGACTGCTAAGCTTGAGGTCTCGGGTTCGATTCCCGGGTCGGACCAAATGTTTGTATGATCTGCAAATAATTGTTTCGGAGTTTGGGTGTATTCTACATGTATGTATTTACAAAAAAAAGTATATATGTATTCATATCAGTTGTCTAGTACCCATAACACAAGCTCTGCTTAGCTTGGGACTAGATGGCATTGTGTGTTAGATGTCCGGAATATTTATTTATTTATTAAAAAAGAAATATTTATCCACACGTTTTTACAACACTCTGTATATGTACATACATATGTATATTGATACATACGTCATACTAAAGAAATTCACATACTTTTACTACTATATTTGTCTACGAATGTTTGGTTTATGACCGCTTTAGTTCAATAAAAAAATTAGAAAGAATTTTATGGTTTTTAAATCCCCTTAAAGTTCTATGAAGATATAATAAAAGATATATATGTATTAAAAGGCTTCAAATTACAAGGTTGATCTTAGATTAACCCGAGTGACGTAAGTGAACATCTAACAATATTAATATTATAAAACTGAAGAGCGCGTTTGTTTGGTTGTACGCGGTAATCTCAGAAAGCACAGGTTCGAATTGAAATATATATTTTTTTTTTATAAAATACAACGCCCGCATTAGTAATTATACATTTTTTGTTTATTGTTTAATAGTCCACGGGCCCACGTACAAGGGATTTCAGTGATTAATAACAGGCTGAAAGTTTATACACAGCTTCGTTTTGACGAGACCCCCAACTTTTATCATTGGACCAAATTCTGATAGTGGCAGGAAAAAGCGGGATAGGGAGCGAAACACGTCGATTTGATGAGTGTCCCAAATTAATAAATAACAGTTTCTAAAAATCAATACTTCGAGAAAATACGATGGAAAACTGAGAAAAACTTGTGGCATACAAAGTGAATGGTACCTTCCCGAGTGACCCCCAGCTCTAACATGTCAGAATGGTGACTTAAAATTTTTATTCATTTTCATTAATAACAAACTGATTTTTGTTTTGGGGCTTGCAAAATATATATTTTACATAAAAAATGCATCGGCATACAAATTCGATGGTAATTTTTTTGAGACCTACACTCGAAAGTTGTCAAGATTATGTTAATATTTTTTGCTGTGTATAAACTTTCAGCCTGTTATTAATCACTGAAATCCCTTGTACGTGGGCCCGTGGACTATAAGATCAATGTCTAGATTAAATCACGTGGGTTTTTAGGCGAGAGGGAGTGTGTCTATTAAAACAATAGATTATTCAGCAAAATCAAATTTACACAGTTTAACAAAAACATATATATAACACAAGACAAAATAGGGCAGGCAGCGCATGCAGATACAAATGTCCATTAGGAATTTCCGTTTTCATTAGGATACATGAAACGGACACAAAAATAGAATACCCAGACTCAGAACAACAATCCTTTCGGCATTGGATAGATCATTTATTAAGGAAGGCTTTGGTATATTCCGCACATCTCCGCACATCTAACACACAACGCCATCTAGTCCCAAGCTAAGCAGAGCTTGTGTTATGGGTACTAGACAACTGATATAAATACTTATATACTTTTTTTTTTGTAAATACATACATATTGTACATAGAAAACACCCAAACTCCGAAACAAATATTTGCAGATCATACAAACATTTGGTCCGACCCGGGAATCGAACCCGAGACCTCAAGCTTAGCAAACGCATACGCTACCACTACGCCACCGAGGCAGTAATAATAAGTTTATACATATATTCACTCTTTCTTAAAGCTATTACAATAAATATTAACGATTGTTACAAATCCTTACGTTTGTTAGGTTAAAGTCGGCAGCCATAATAGTATGAAACTGTGCTATAGCTGCTAAAATATAACAGCAAGCTATGACCAATAACATCTAAGCAGAAGTTGCAATTGTAAACAAAAATCTTAATTGGAACTAAAAATACAACCATCAAAATATACCGTGGGAGAGCCACGCTTCGGCATGAATGGGCCGGCTCGACCGGAGTGATACCACGGCCTCACAGAAAACCGGTGTGAAAGAGCGCTTGCACTTTTTTTCACCGAGTGAGTGAGGTTACCGGAGGCCTATACCCCCTCCCCCACCCCTAAAGACCGGCAACGCACTTGTGACGCCTCTGATGTTGCGGGTGTTCATGGGCGGCGGTAATCGCTTACCATCAGGCGATACGTGTGCTCGTTTGCCCCCAATACAAAAAAAGTTACAATTGTGAACAAAAATCTTCAATGGAACTAAAAATACAGCTATTTACTACGCCTCTGTCTATTCTGAATTTATGTATGTAATTATAACAGTTTCAATGAATATATGTCTATTAGAAAGTGTAAAAGAATTGCAGACGAGTGCAATAAATAGTACGTGCCATAATTACTATATTTTTGTAGTATATGTCTGTGTAATAATGTGTGGTTGTTCTTATCGCAGAAACTATTAAAATAAACTGAGGAATTCCAAGAAGATGTGACAACAAAACAAGTATATAGATATATATGTACGTGTGTTTATAACTGCCTCGGTGGCGTAGTGGTAGCGTATGCGACTGCTAAGCTTGAGGTCTCGGGTTCGATCCCCGGGTCGGACCAAATGTTTGTATGATCTGCAAATATTTGTTTCGGAGTTTGGGTGTTTTCTATGTATAATATGTATGTATTTACAAAAAAAAAGTATGTATGTAAGTATTTATATCAGTTGTCTAGTACCCATAACACAAGCTCTGTTTAGCTTGGGACTAGATGGCGTTGTGTGTTAGATGTCCGAAATATTTATTATTATTTAACTAGATTGTTTAAGTAATTGACATAACTTGCTGAGACACGCCTAAGTGACGCCATGAAGCAAAGCTAGTCTAAAAAGAAAGTAGCCTAGGTTAGTCCTTATATAGTGAAAGTCCTGTCAAAATCGGTCTAGCCGTGCCAGAGATTGGGAGATACCAGCAGCGAAAATGACATGTTTGTGGCCCCAACGGTTTAGGCTCTGCGTTGATGAAATAATCAGGGCAAGTCTATACTAATATTATAAAGAGGAAAGGTTTGTATGTAAGTATGTTTGTAACGAATTGACTCAAAAAGTACTGGACGGATTTTAAAAATTCTTTCACCATTTGAATGCTACATTATCACTGATTAATATAGGCTAAATTAATTGAAAAAAAAAAGAAAAAAAAAAACAATATGTAAACTAATAACTGCAGGTAACACCGCGAGGTTCAGCTAGTATTTTATATGAGCCTGCCAAAGTGACTCTACTCTGGCTGATAGAAAGTATGATCAGAATCCCAAGAGTAGTGGTCACCATATTCATTGCGAGTGCAGACAATTCAACAATGCAGCATGGTGACCCACACTATGGCGGTCTCTTGAGTTGCTTCTGCATCATTGAGCCTCTGGTCTCGTAATCATCGACGAAACCCGACAGCACGAATGCTGTCACTTTAGGTTGGTCTTCTGTGAGATGGTAGAACCGCCAGGTCGAGGTCGGCTCGTTTGTCTTGAAATGAGCGTGGCTCTTTAAATTAGCAATTTTATATAAATAAATAAATATTTTCGGACATCTAACACACAACGCCATGTAGTCCCTAGCTAAGCAGAGCTTGTGTTAAATATGGGTAGACAACCGATATAAATACTTATATACTTTTTTTGTAAATACATACATATTATACATAGAAAACATCTAAACTCCGAAACCAATATTTGTACATGACACAAACACTTGGTCCGACCCAGGATTTGAACCCGAGACCTCAAGCACAGCAGTCGCATTCACTATCGCTGCGGCACAGAGGCAGTATATGTAGCTAAATATTGGTTGAGGTAAACCCACAATCGACCTGAAGTCAGCAGTTCTGACGATGCATTACACCTATTGAGCGTTGAAACTAATGCAGATCAAGGACAAAGGTGTGGGGGTCGGGGAAAGTGTTGGGCGTCTGAGTCGTTGCATTTTACAAGTGAGTGTTGCCCCTCTTTGAGTCCTTTCCCATCCTCTACCTAAAAATGGATGGGAGATAACCTTTAGCCATCAGGCTTTTTTATTTATTTTTATTGAATAGGTGGCAAACGAGCAGACGTATCACCTGATGGTAAGCGATTACCGCCACCCAAGGACACCCGCAACACTAAAAGCGTCACAAGTGCGTTGCCGACCTTTAGGGGATGGGGAGAGTAACCTTAAAACTCTAGGTATCAGACCGGTCCATAGCAATTTACAATCATTTGTCGTTGATTTGAGAGCCGTATGTCTAGCAGTGAACTGCAATAAAGTTGTTAATGATGAAAGTATAGAATACAAGAGTAAATGTATTTATCTTAAATACACTTTGGACTTATCGTAACATAGAATGTTATCTAATCTTCAGTTTGCGCAGCTAGGCATTGCGATAATACCTGACAGATGATTGGCAGAGAGCCAGGATAGATGAATTGTATAAACACACGTAATACTAATGCAAATATATATCTATCATCTATATATAACAATGTAAGAGGTCGATGTATGTACATTTAATCTTTTTAAACGAGCTGTAGGGGAACGGGTGTCATGTTCCTCCAACACAAAGGGAGGTTCCTCCGACTAGGCGAGGTGATTATGCATGGCGGGCCATTGCCCAACAATTGATGTTGGGATGTTGTGAACGCAACACGCTAAAGAGTGGCTTATCTAGTTATCCTATGCCCTTCCTCAAGAATCAAAGTGTGGGAGAACGGGTATCATGTCCCTCCGATACGAAGGGAGGTTCCTCCGACCAGGCGAGGTGATCATGCCTGGCGGGCTACTGCCCAAAAGTTGATGTTGGGATGTTGTTATGATAATCGGCGCGAGAACTTCTATCGCGCGATTCAGGATTGGTAATTACTCCGTGTAGTGCGTTACTTCGTAGTTCAGTGTATCTTCGGTAGATTGCGCTGTAGTAGGTTACTGTTGTGTTGTATGTGGAAGTCACCATAGAGTTAAAGAGCATTAACGATTTTGATAAAATTAAGAATGCAAAGAGTGCACATACAACAACGATATCTTAAAACTAGGAGGTACAAGTGGCGCCCTCATCGCTTGAAGGCAATCTCTTACAGGCAACCATGGGGTGGAAAGCTCAGGGTAGTATCTGGCTGGTGTATTAGAAAGTTATTAGAAGAATCACAGCGATGACCGACCGCTGTCAAAATCCTATTAATATTATAAACACGAAAGTTTTTGAGTATGTAAGTGAGTTGTTTGTGGCTCTTTCACGCAAAGACTACTGAATGGATTTAGATGAAACTTTATAAAAATATAGCTTATACATCAGAATAACACATAGGCTGCAATTTATAAAGATACTAGCTTCGCCTCGCTGCGTTGCCCGCGGTTATTTTTGTACCGCGGGGTTCAGCTAGTATAGTTGGTGAGAGCAAGACCGAAGACCCAATGATCCTGAAGTATCTCAATAAGCCGCCATAGTGTGGGTCACCATGCTGCATTGTCTACGGTGACCACCATGCTGCATTGTCTACGGAGACCACTATGCTGCATTGTCTACGGTGACCACCATGCTGCATTGTCTACGGTGACCACCATGCTGCATTGTCTACGGTGACCACCATGCTGCATTGTCTACGGTGACCACCATGCTGCATTGTCTACGGTGACCACCATGCTGCATTGTCTACGGTGACCACCATGATGC
The DNA here is from genome assembly GCA_916048165.1 of Spilarctia lutea. Lineage (NCBI taxonomy): Eukaryota > Metazoa > Arthropoda > Insecta > Lepidoptera > Erebidae > Spilarctia > Spilarctia lutea. Next base: position 1,858,170 of record OU696498.1, on the reverse strand, counting down.
ATTGTCTACGGTGACCACCATGATGCATTGTGTACGGTGACCACCATGCTGCATTGTCTACGGTGACCACCATGCTGCATTGTCTACGGTGACCACCATGATGCATTGTCTACGGTGACCACCATGATGCATTGTGTACAGTGACCACCATGCTGCATTGTCTACGGTGACCACCATGTTGCATTGTCTACGGTGACCACCATGATGCATTGTCTACGGTGACCACCATGATGCATTGTGTACGGTGACCACCATGCTGCATTGTCTACGGTGACCACCATGATGCATTGTCTACGGTGACCACCATGCTGCATTGTCTACGGTGACCACCATGCTGCATTGTCTACGGTGACCACTACTAATGCATTCTGCTCATGCTTTTTTTTTTATTGAATAGTGGGCAAACGACCAGACGTATCACCTGATGGTAAGCGATTATCGCCGCCCATGGACACCCGCAACACCAAAGGCGTCACAAGTGCGTTGCCGACCTTTGGGGGATAGGAAAGGGGATGGGGGGAGGGGTTGGGGTATGGGCCTCCGGTATCCTCACTCAGTCGGTGAAACACAGCGCAAACGCTATTTCACACCGGTTTTCTGTGAGGCCGTGGTATCACTCCGGTCGAGCCGACCCATTCATGCCGAAGCATAGCTCTCCAACGGTTAAAAATGCTTTCCATCAGGCAGACTAGTCACTTTGGCAGGCTCATATATGCGAAAAAAACTTTCTTTTGTATATATCAACGTAATATTTACTCTCTAAATATGAATACATTATTCATTTAATCTTTGCGAATATTAACAATTCTAAGATATTTTTATCACTGGTTTGTATTACGCTGATATAAAGCCGAGCCTACACTTACGTCATATCTATATGGCCCGACATTATGGCCTGATATTACATGGCCCGAGACTTAGATACTCTGACCGTTAGGTACACAACATAATTATATAATGAGATGATATTCTTTTTTTATTGTTTTAAATGTTAGTTGATATGCGCATTAGAAATTCTAAGTAATCTTTGTTATTTTGTGAAGTGAAATCTTCTAGCCTCGTTAGGATAGGGATATACATATATAGAGTTGTGCGTGTTTGTACGGAGGTACAAAGACGCACAATTCGTTTAAAGGTATTACATACACACAGGTTACCGTGGGAGAGCCTCGCTTCGGCAAAAATGGGCCGACTCAACCGGAGTGATACCACGGCCTCAAAGAAAACCGGTGTGAAATAGCACTTGCGTAGTGTTTCACCGAGTTAGTGAGGATACCGAAGGACCATATCCCAACCCCTCCCCCCATCCCCCAAAGGCCGGCAACGCACCTGTGACGTAAAATTTGGTACGGAGGTAGCCGACATCATTGATTAACGACTAGACTACATTTGATACAGCAAAAATATAGTGAAGTTATGTTCCTTATGTTCCCGTGGTACGAGTTCTGATGATAATACACACAAACACACGCGTACACAGACACACACAACTGGTGAAGAAAATTATCAATACGAGTTTATTGAACGTATGTTTATTGTTTTTTATCATATGTGTATACAAATGCAAGTCAAGCATACAATCCCGCTATTGTATAGAAAACATTTAGATATCGACATATTAAACAGAGGCTATGTAATACTTGTACCTTTAAACGGGCAATTTTTGTTAATATATATTTTGAATTTCGGCAACAGCTCGAAAGATTTTAACGAAATTTAGTATGCAAGGGGTTTCAGATAAATCAATCTAGCTAGGATTAATTTTGAGGAAATTCACCAAATGAAAAACCCAATTAAGCCTCGGTCACTGTACACACTATATTTATTTATACTTCCTGCATTACATTTGCATGAGGCGGACTTACTGCCGTATAGCATTTTCTACCAGTCAACCTTTGGATGGTTTAGTAAAGGACGTGGCAGGTGCACTTGTCTTATAAAGAGAAGTTATGAACAATATATATATATATATAAGATACCAATTAACCTTTAACATAGATATATGTACAAATTAATACATGTATCTACAATTCTACATAATCACAACATATATAGCTCACTTAGGACCCATAATATTTTATCCGTGGTGATAACCGGTTTGAAAAAGGTGTATGCCTATTTTGAATTCATTTTGTCTCCAGCTTTGTTAGCAAGTGGGAAGTGGACTTATTATATTTTTCCAACTTCTCCAGTTTTCGCCATTCTGAGCGTGAGACATTAGCTGTTACGTCTCATGAACAGCTTCTTATGGTCCACAGCTGGACAAAGACCTTTACTTTGAAAGAAGGTTTTGGCCTTCTATACCAATAAAGGGTCAAACTTTCCTTCTGTTCGCTATATAAACGTTAAATTCATGAAATTTTGGAATAAATTATGTCTCTCCAATGCTTCGCTCGACCGGGCCAAAGTTGATAACTATTATTGCGTGATGCAGGATTTGATGGTTTTTGAACTGCGAGTTGGACTCGATTTTTTTACATTTAGCGACTGCCATCAGACCCCCACAACACAACACAAGGCTTATATATATATAAAAATATTATGTTGTCAGACCATACAAGGTCCCAATTACACAAACGATTGTATCGATGTTCGCATGGCAACAAGGACGCTAAACGTGTTCGACGAGACACGTATTGAAGTATGCAATGCACAGATAAAACTTTCTAGATGAGACACTAAAAAATAAATAAACAGTACACAATAATATTGTTGCAGAAATGACATTAAACGACCTATTTAAACGGTAGACGATTGGACTGGAAGCGTCATGTAGAGTAAATATTTTTGCTCTTAAAAACATTAATCTAAAGCTTAAGCTCTGTATCATTGTCTTGAAATACTGTGTGCAAAGGCTCAGATAGTGACAATGTGTGTACCTGACAATGTGTGATTACCGCTGGCTTAGGGCACTGGTAAATCAAGAGTTACTAAGTGATTTGCTTGCTTGCTTTAGTTTTGCGCGGCAAAAAGTGTTGGAATGTTAGTTTTCAATGAAATTTGACGAAGTGCTTGGATAGTGAAACGGCACGTTTTAGTCTGAACTATTTCTAGAGAGTACTCTTCAATGAAACCACATTTCTATGTAACACCAAGGAGGGTTGCGTAGCGGTGCGATGGCTTTGCAACACAGAAGAGCCTTGCAAAATACAAGTGTATCTTGCATGGCCCTTCGAGCCGAATCTCTTTCTACAATCGCTAACGGCTCTATTATCTTCTATTTGTTTGACTTCGTGACTTACCGTTGAGATAACGTCATTTCCATATATTTGATTAGTTTTCGAATAAAGTTCCCGTTAATAGTATATCAACTCGGTTAGAGGGGCAGGTTATACGTGCCTCTCTTTTTTGATTCAGTAAAAAAAAGAGAGGGAGCATTTTAGGCAATAACAATTTGTGTTTAGATATATATATATATATATATATATATATATATATATAAGTATGTTTTTATCAGTAGTTTGATTACTATTGTGGAGGAACGGGTATCATGTTCCACCCAACACAAAGGGAGGATCCTCCGACCAGGCGAGGTGATCATGCCTGGTGAGCCACGGCCAAACACTTGATGTTGGGATGTTGTACATATGATAATCGGCGCGAGAACTTCTACTGCGCGATTCAGGATTTGTAGTTTATTCGTGTTGTACGTTGCTGCGTAGTTCAGTGTGTCTGCGGTAGATGGCGCTATAGTATGTTGCGCTGTATGTGAAAGTCACGCTATATTGCAGGCTCTGTCTAGCTTTTTTTGTTGCAATTCATGAGAACACTATAGGAGGAAACACGAAGTAATTAATATGCGGTTACTCCTATGAGAAACGCACGTCAATTTTCTTTTCATTATACACCCATGTTTTACAATTGCCCTGCTAACTAGAATAACAATTAATATCAATTAAAAATGTCTGTCTAAATCATGCATCATCATCATCATCAATGTCAGACACATGCAGTATAGCAATTAAAATGATTTACATTTATCATCTGCAATCAGTAACATTGTAGTTTTTAATCAAAATGCAGTTAATGCAAATTATATGATTGATGTGTTTGTACAAGATGCTTATTACAAACCACCCTGTTGATAAACATACTTGTCTATCTGCGAACCTTGCTAGTAGTTTACTAAATAGGTAGTTTATTAATATTTCACTGAACAGAGAAAACATAAAAAAGAATAAGATTACGAAAGCAAGAATAATACACGTGCGTCGGCGCTTGCGTTGGCAACCGTACTAGATAGGCGAAGGCGGGGCAATGCGTGGGGAAGCGAGAGGTGAAGCGCATTCCAGGCGGGTGCGCAGATATTTTAGACAGGTTGTATATCACTAAAGCAGAGAACTAATGACTTCATCACACATTTATGGGTAGGAATGAACATCGGTTTAGTTACCACAGTAGAGGCTTTGTTTAATTCGGAATGAAAAAGTCGTGTTTGAGATGTGTATGGTGCGAACATACGCACGTAAATACGTTATATGCATAACGTTCAATTTAATTCAAAAAGGTCCTCTCTTTAATCACTTAATTTTTATAAAACCGTAAACTAGGTCAATAAACTACACACATACGCTTATTAAATCTATCATATCTTATCGTTATACAAGAATAAATTAATAAAACTTATCTTACAAGTGTCGACTACCCTCTTCGCGTAGATATTTCGCAAGAAATCATAATGAACTTAACATTAATACCGCAATAACATATAAGTCGATAATAAAAGCTGTGTTATCATTAAATAATAAAAGACTTAATTTAAAATCATTGCAATAAACTCTTAGATAGTAAAATTCTGATTATTTTTATCCGACTACATCGAATACAAAAGGGAGGGTAATATTTAAGACATAACCAGCAGTCGGTGGTATCCGAGGGGACTTCCGCACAAAAAATAAAATAAAAAGGGCATATTTTGGTGGTCTGGTCGTAGCGCCTAGTCTACTGAACCGATTTTAATGAATGAGGTCTCAATAGATTCGTGATAATGGCCCGGGTAACATAAGCTATATAATTATATATATATATATAAAATAACTAATAATAATTACTTCAGAGATCTTATATAGGCCGTCTAATCCCAAAGTAATCAGAGCCTGCGCTATGTTAACCACACAACTTATAAACATTACTGTATGTATATATTTATCGCAGATCAAATAAATATTATACAAAATAGCCTTTATAATACAAAGTAACAACCAAAGAGACGGTCTTATCGCAGTCTACGATCTCAGACAACCTTCATATATTTACCGACTGCCTCGGTGGCGTAGTGGTAGCGTATGCAACTGCTAAGCTTGAGGTCTCGGGTTCGATTCCCGGGTCGGACCAAATGTTTGTATGATCTGCAAATATTTGTTTCGGAGTTTGGGTGTTTTCTATGTATAATATGTATGTATTTACAAAAAAAAAGTATATACTATGTATTAATATCAGTGGTCTAGTACCCATAACACAAGCTCTGCTTAGCTTGGGACTAGATGGCGTTGTGTGTTAGATGTCCGGCATATTTATTTATTATTTACTTAAGAAATCAACGTAACAACTACGATATATATTATACAATGATTTAGAAAAAAGATGATTAATTGAATTGATTTATTTTTATTTCACCCGTTTTTTTTGCTGTATTGGTGTTGTTGTGTGTATAGTTTTTTATTTAATCTTTTTAGTTTTTATAGTACCAATTGTTTTGTAATTTTTGCGTAGTGTTTTGCATGTGTTGTTAATTTTTATTCAGTTTATTGTAGTGTATTGTAAATTTTTATCCGACACTATTGCATTGGATGTAATCCGTAATGATAGTGTATGTAATAGTAAAATAAATAAATAAATAAAAATAAATCTTTTTTTGTGGATCACTCAAAATGTTGTACCATATCGGATTTGAACTTACGTCACTTGGACGCAGTAGAAAACAGTCCATAAGTGCAGTCAAATCAGTCAGTCTATACCAATAAATAAAATGGAAGTGTCCGTTTTTAATTAAAAAATTAACAGCTTTTGACTAAATGCATATTAACGTATATACGATACTATTATAGATAAATTAAATCCATATCCCAACCCTTCACTCTCCCTCAAAGGCCTGCAACGCACTTGTGAGGCCTGTGCGGTTCCATGGGCGGCAGTAATCGTAAATTTTAACAACAAAAAAAACCGACTTCAAGAACTGGACCAAATTAAAATAAATAAATAAATAAATAAATATTTTCGGACATTTAACACACAACGCCATCTAGTCCCAAACTAAGCAGAGCTTGTACTATGGGTACTAGACAACTGATATTAATACATATATACTTTTTTTTTTGTAAATACATACATATTATACATAGAAAACACCCAAACTCCGAAACAAACATTTGCAGATCATACAAACATTTGGTCCGACCCGGGAATCGAACCCGAGACCTCAAGCTTAGCAGTCGCATACGCTACCACTACGCCACCGAGCCAGTCATGGGACCACAAGAGAAGCACCAGCTCTCAAATAAAAAAGAATCATCAAAATCGGTTCACCCAGACGAAAGTTATGAGGTAAGAAACATAAAAAAATAAACAGTCGAATTGAGAACCTCTTCCTTTTTTGAAGTTGGTTAATAAAAAAGAATCGACAAATGTATTGCTAAGCGCAAAACTCGAGAACCGGTCAACCGATTCGGTTATATTTTTGACGTGAAAACGTCTTATAAATCGATGAACGCCGGTTGGACGCACGAAAAATTGTCACGTTCCGCTTGAGCAGAGCGTGCGAGCGAGAGCGGGGAACAATCGATAGAGAGGCACGATCGGCCTAAGCCTAAAGCTTGTGACGTATATTTTTCATCTTTTTTTTTTCCATCACGTAAAATTATCGTCCGTAAACCGACTTGACAAGGAACGTTGTTGTTTAAAGAGAAATAACGTAAAAATGGCGAGGAAAATAGTAAAAACAACATGCAAGCCATAGATTAAATTAAAACATCTATCCATATTTAATTATAAGGGAATTACAACAGGTAACAAACAAGGCATTATTTTTAGGAAAAATATAGGTTCAGTACTGAACCCTTCCTCAGTAATCACACAACATGACATTAAAAGTAAGAATACAGGATAATAATATTTTTTTTAGACAATTAAACCCAAACAGATACAATGACCAATGATTTTTTTACACCTTTAAAGCGATAGAGCGAGAATATTTATTTAAAAACAGTAGCTCGTGAGTCGAAAATGTCGAGTTTGCCATCATTCATTTTCGTAATTTCATTATGAAGACGACACATTCTGACAATAGTATTGTAGTACGAGGTGTTGTTTTTGAAAATGTTTAGTGAGAAAGTTCTGGGTGATCTGTCGAGCAGCTAGTTATATATAAAGAGGGCTTGTCAGTCTGTAAGTATGTTATACAAAGTCGATGTTTACAAGACACTGTTGATTGATAGTTTCGATTGCATTTATAGCATGCGCGTGGGATAGTAGGAATTCATTCACCGGATGCACTGTATCATAACTTGTTTATATTTAGCACACATCAACAAATTTTCCATAACGATTCTGATGGACTGCCTCGTTTGTCTAGATGTTAGCGTATGCGACTGGTGTTCGGGAGGTCTCGGTTTCGTTTTCCGGGTCGGATTTCCTTTTAAAAGGGTAACTTGATGGAGGTTTCTTGTTAGTTTTCTCCGTCGGAATGACATTTTCAACTAGAATCGATAATGTAACGTTTCGTAACTGCCCGAAAATGCCTAATTGAATATACATTGTTGTTGGGTTTTCTATCAAGAAATTCTCAATAACAGTCTAAGTATGGAATTTTGGCGGAGTTTCAAGCCAGTGTGAGTGCACGTTAAGCCGTCGCGTCGGTCCGATTGTTATGAACATCTATGGCAATCGTTATACACCTTCGAGTTCAGTTCGCAGGCTGCGGTTTTACAAAATGTATCTTTTGCTGCCATACTTAAGATAGTTAACATCACGCTTAAACAGAAGCCGAGCATGCTTGAAAAGAGACGCAGTCGAAGTTGCGAAGGTCAGCTAATTAATATATAAAGGGAAGTTAAATGTGTAATACAAGGAAATAATGAAAGTTTTTACGTCAACAGTTTTTTAGCGAGTTTAAATAAATTCTCTACATATTCATAAATTGCGAATAAGTAGGTAAATGTTAGTGGCAAAAAAACAATATATCTAATACATATTTCGGATATCTAACACATACGGCCATCTAGTCCCAAGTTAAGCAGAGGTCAGTTGTGTTAGTCAGTCAGTGAAGTGGTTAGTAACCCTGACTGTGGAGACCTTCGTATTGGTTTGATTCCTACCTGTGGCAAGTTACTGTGATATAAGCACGATCATTTGTTCTGTGTCTGGACGTAATTTATCTACCACATCACATTATTTAACAATCCACTGCTGGACATAATGGACATAGGTCTAATGCAAGATGTCTGCTGGCAAGCTGGGATGGTATAAGGTTTGAGTCAAATATTCCTTCTCTTTGCAGCGCTGGTGTCAGTTTTGGCTCTTATAACCTCCCTTTTTTTATGTCGGACAAGTAGTTACTGAGATTAGCGCGTTCAAACAAACGAAACTCTTCAGCTTTATATATTAGTATAATATTTACCGGATTATAGCCGGATACTACAAAATAGATTATAAAATGTAGGTTTCTTATTACACAATAGGACATATAGTCCACAGGCCCACGTACAAGGGATTTCAGTGATTAATAACAGGTTGAAAGTTTATACACAGCTTCGTTTTGACGAGACACCCAACTTTTATCATTGGACCAAATTCTGATAGTGGCAGGAAAAAGCGGGATAGGGAGCGAAACACGTCAATTTGATGAGTGTCCCAAATTAAATAATAACAGTTTCTAAAAATCAATACTTCGAGAAAATACGATGGAAAACTGAGAAAAACTTGTGGCATGCAAAGTGAATGGTACCTTCCCGAGTGACCCCCAGCTCTAACATGTCAGAATGGTGACTTGAAAATTTTTATTCATTTTCATCTTGACAACTTTCGAGTGTAGGTCTCAAAAAAATTACCATCGAATTTGTATGCCGATGCTTTTTTTATGAAAAATATATATTTTGCAAGCCCCAAAACAAAAATCGGTTTGTTATTAATGAATGGTGAAAGAATTTTTAAAATCGGTCCAGTAGTTTTAGAGCCTATTCATTACAAACAAACATACAAACAAAGTTTTCCTCTTTATAATATTAGTATAGATTGATAGCATAAGACTTTTCTCGTAGTTCTTATCACATTAATAATATCACTATTAGTTGAATAAATGATAATATAGGTACGTTTAATACTGGTTTTGTCCGGATATTTATCGGATTCGCCAAAACTAGAATAATACGAGAAGCAAAAACTTTGTGCCCCTTTTCACGAAGATTATTCGAACGGAGGAATATGAAATTTGGCACAGTTAAACTTTATACCTATATATAAATAAATAAATATTCCGGACATCTAACACACAACGCCATCTAGTCCCAAACTAAGCAGAGCTTGTGTTATGGTTACTAGACAACTGATATAAATACTTATATACTTTTTTTTTTGTAAATACATACATATTATACATAGAAAACACCCAAACTCCGAAACAAATATTTGCAGATCATACAAACATTTGGTCCGACCCGGGAATCGAACCTGAGACTTCAAGCTTAGCAGTCGCATACGCTACCACTACGCCACCGAGGCAGTCATATATGGATATGGAGTACAGAAATTTCAGAAATAAAGCATGATACCAGTGGTCGCACTTCTAAACTAGTTAGATCTCATCTAGATCTACCTAGTTTATAGCAAATTACATAAGTCCGGTAAATAGAAGTTTGAATTTTTTTACATTTTAACTTAAATTTTGGTATTTATTGAGGTTTTTGTCGAATAGCTCAATGACCCTTAGTCCGTATATATATATATATATATATATATATATATATATATATATAGTCGTAGATATATATATATCAAATAGCTGACCCATTTTTCCCCGGTTTTGAAACATTCTTCATTGGTGCTCCGCTCCTATTAGTATTAGCGTAATGATATAGCCTATAGCCTTCCTCGATAAATGAACTATCCAACACTGAAATAATTTTTCAAATCGGACCAGCGGTTTCTGAGTTTAGCGCGTTCAAACAAACAAACAAACTGTTCAGCTTTATAATATTAGTATAGATTTAGAAATATGTGAGTATGTTTATCAGTGGTCTTGTAACCGTTGTACAGGCTCTGTCTAGTGTGTGATGAATGAGGTATGAGTTATTATTAGGTTCGTATTTCGTCAGTTTTCTTTTAATATATAACCAGGATCTGTCATTTAGAACGAGGTTAAATTACATTTGACATTACAGATAATATCTGATAAAAAACAATAATAAACACATTTAGAAATACATGTTGATATAGATAAAATAAATACCGAGTATTCCTTATCTTTATAGAGAATAGATAGACACCTAACTATGGAAAATAACTACAAAAAAAATTCCTTGGAATTTAAATGGCGTAGTCGCCGTGCGACGATTAATGTTGGCACAAATAGTTATGCTGTGTCATTAAAAATACATCCCCGTAGCGATTCAAACTGTCGCCAAGTCGCTTCTAACCCCATATGTGTTATCTACAAAGTGTTCTTCAAGTCTGGGTGTTCTTTGTGTCCTTTTCATGTATCATTGTAAAAGCCCCCGCGACACAGGATATGTATTATAAATGTAAGCCTTGTCTTTTAAAAGAAAATTGTAATCCCTCTATAGGTACTATATTGAACCTTTAGGTACTCGTATATATCTAACTAGCTGACCCACACAACCTCGTTTGCGTCTTCTATTGCCAGTAGCGTGCAAATTTTCCCCCGTTTTTGAAACATTCTTCATTGGTGCTCCGCTCCTATTAGCAGTAGCGTGATGACATATAGTCTATAGCCTTCCTCGATAAATGGACTATCTAACACTGAAAGAATTTTTCAAATCGGACCAGCGGTGCCTGAGATTAGCGCGTTCAAACAGACAAACTCTTCAGCTTTATTTTTAGTATAGAAGTATAGATTGAAATACAACAAGTATTTGAGATACAGATACATAGTTGTGAATACAGAGTCACCAATTCTGACGCGTTTATAGTCAGTTTTATGTGATTGGACGTCGAAAGAGGGAGACTAAGGGAGCTAACTACGCAGGACAACAGCACTGCAAAGAGATGGAATATTTAGAACAAATCCTATACCAAGCTGTCTTGTCAGCGTCGGTCTACTCCAGAACCTTCTATCTAAAGTCCAATCTAGGAATCTAAATCTAATCTATATGTCCAGCAGTGGATTGTTGGATTAGAGGGTGTGTGATAATAACCGTGCTTATCATACAACCACTTTTTTAAATGGGAATAGAATCTATTACCTCCGATTTAACAGACAACATCACTAACACAACAGGCCGGTAAATTATAAGGGTCATTAGGGGGAATCTTGGGATTCATTCCTAAAAAAGACCTCACATATTACAGAACATTGGAGTCGGTTACTATAAATATTTAATTTCAACATGGCGGCTAAGCAAAGGTCGTTAAAAGGTGACGAGACTATGTCACGCTGGCACCATAAAGCAATGTAGAAAGTCACGCGATAGGTGTATAAACCCAAGTTTCAAGATTAATCAGGTAACAATAGAATGACTAAAGGTAGTAAAGCCACGCTGATTTCAACAAGAACGGGCCGGTTCAACCCTACAACCTAAAGTGACAGCATTCGTGCTGGCGTGTTTCGTTGGTGATTGCAAGACCGGAAGCCCAATGATACAGAAGCATCTTGCCACCATGCTGCATTGTCTGCATCCGCACTTAATATGATGACGAATACACTTAGATTCTGCTCATGTTTGCCATCACGCTAAGTAAAGTCACTTTGGCAGGTCTTTTGACTAGGGTCACCAGGAACGCGTAAGATTCAAGTGTTTTGCTCAAGAGGTGGAGAGGAGGTGGGATGCTTCTGTTATAGCGAGAAAACTAAACAGAAGCGTTACCGACTCTCTCCCAACTCCATGTTTTATATTCATGTTAAAAGTTGTCTATATTTTTCTCTAGGGCAGACCTTGGAGTACTTTACTTGTCTTTAGACAGACAATTATATTATCATTCACTAGCGTTGTAGCTTCGCGGTAATGTTGATTTTATTTTATAATTTTTGTTAGGTTATAAATATTAGCCATTTTATATTCTATACTACATTCTAACACTCCATGTTTTCATCCAACTTAGTTAAGGCGTTCTCAAGTAATTGGGGGACAAACATACATCGAATCAAACTTTCACATCATCTTCCTAGCCTTTATTATTCCCAAGATTAATTGAGGTCGGTTACTAGTTCAACTGGTTTTACCTGAATATCAATTTTTCCACGGAGCGACTGGCATCGGACCTCCGCAACCCTGAGAGTGAACTGAATTCGAAGGTAGAACTAGTTGTGAATATATCTGAGGGCACGCACTTCCCAATAACGATTGTTATAGATGTTCATGATAACCGGAACCTCCATACCATACTATACTCCGGGCTGCGATTAAGAATTACATGTAAGTAAAATCCAACAGCAGTTCGACCCGGGAATCGAACCCGAGAACTCTTTATCTGCAGTCGCTTACGCTAACCACTAGACCAACGAGGAAGTCAAAATCAAACTTTTACGCACACACATATTTGTATAGATTAATGAATTATATATAGATGACACTTAACAAACGCAGTAACACACTAACCTTGTAACGGAGTCATATCCGATGAGTAATGCATTACAATTGAAAGTAATGAAAAAACATGTCAACACAAAACCCTTATCTATGAAATGATAGTACTCCCGCTGAGTGGCAATGACAGAGTCGCATATTTATCCGTTCATATGTCCGCTTTCACTCCGTACCTGCTCAAGCGAGTCATAAAATTTTTCGTACACTGCTTTATCACTGCACTATTTCAGTGAAATTTGTCATCGAATTATTTAGATTTTTAAGGAAAAACATATACTACTATTTACCGCGTTACATGCGTACAAAACTAGTTATAGAATCTATATCTACACTAATATTATAAAGCTAATCTCAGGAACCGCTGGTCCGATTTGAAAAATTATTTCAGTGTTTGATAGTCTATTTATCAAGGAAGACTATATATCATCACGCTAATACTAATAGGAGCGGAGCACCAATGAAGAATGTTGCAAAAACGGAGGATTTTTTCACGCTACGGGCAATAGAAGAAGCAAACGAGGTTGCGTGGGTCAGCTAGTCTATAATTTAGTTAAATTACACCCAGACACAGAACAAATGATCCCGCTCATCATACATATATATTTATCATAGGTGGGATAAGAACCCACGACTTTAGCTTAGCAGTCAGGGTCACTTACCACTAGACCCATAGCATTACGTTGATATATTCAAAAGAAAGTAAGGAATTAGACTGGAACGAAAGCGGTTAGTTCTATTCTCGGTCAGAATAAATACATAAATGCAGGAGTATATTTATTTAGTTAAGTAACAGGTGTAGCGACCTCCACATACAACATAACATACTACAGCGCCATCTAACGACACTGAACTACGAAGTAACGCACTACACGGAGTAACTACAAATCCTGAATCGTGCAATAAATAGTTCTCGCGCCGATTAGCATATTTACAACATCCCAACATCAACTGTTGGGCAGTAGCCCGCCAGGCATGATCACCTCGCCTGGTCGGAGGATCCTCCCTTTGTGTTGGTGGGACATTGACACCCGTTCCCCCCACACAGGTTTTAACAGCTCACTGCTGGTTTAGGCCTATTATATCACGCTGGCCAAACGATTTAGTGTAGGGTTTGATTCAAGTTGTCCTTCTCTTAGCAGCGCTGTTGACCTGCGTTGTTTGCTCCTTCTCCTCCTTCCAGTCCCCTCTTACGACACCCACGGTTGAATAGGGGTGGTGATATTACGTATTCCTGATCCAGACATCGACACATACTACATATTAATAATAATAATAATAATAAAGCCCTTTATTCAGACCAACTTAGTTGCTATTTACAAAGTATTAAGAAATATTAACTATGAGTTATTTTGAGAGTTGAGAGAAATTATATAAATCTATTTTTGTGGCTAAACTAATCTTAATCTATTCTAATAGTTAATTATTTTTGTAGGTCTGTTTGCCAATCGGCAAAGGCCTCCTCCAACTTTAACTTTTCTCCGTTCCTGCTTCTGGTTTTTTGCAGTATGTGAATGGTTCTAGCGTGTTTTCTCCAGGACGCTTGTCTCACGGGCGACGATGTCCCATTTAATATGTTCTAGCGCGTATGTTAATTCTGTTAAGTTTTCTTCGTCTTTCAGAGTAAGGGTATTTAGTGCTGCAATAAAGATTTTTTCTTTTGTTTTTTTTTTTTTAGATGTTGGAGGGTTGCGGTCTTCATCCCCCACGAGGACCAGTCGGATTGGGGGAGATTGTGTTTTTACGTTTTGTTGATGTTCGTAGTTTGTTACATACTACATATTACCACATCTCAAATCAAATAAAAATGGTATATCCTAATGAAGCCAAAAAACTCAGCTACTTCCAATTAAACACACGTTAACGCACAAACATATTACAAACTACGATACTTTTCGTTTGTATCGTACACATTGGCGTGCAGTAAGTTTATCTACAAAATACTGTCTTGTGCAATTAAATGGTGTAACAACTACACAAACGTGAACAAAAAGTCTGAAAGAATAACATATCACACGTAAATGCACACAAAAGACGTACTGAGACAGTGTTTTCAGGAGTTCGTATTCTTAATACCCAAGACATGTGGGTAAATAATTTGCAGGTAAATTCGTAGTCAAATAATGAAGTAGAGTTTTTTTTATTATATAGGGGGCAAACGAGCAGACGTATCGCCTGATGGTAAGCGATTACCGCTGCCCATAGACACCCGCAACACCAGAGGCGTTACAAGTGCGTTGCCGGCCTTTTAGGAAGGAGTACACTCTTTTCTTGAAGGTGTGAGACATAAGTGGAACTTTTTTTTTGTCACATACATTTATAGTGTTAAATATGTGCAATATTATTGTAATTTATAATAAACAAACATACTTATTTATTTTCGTATATTACCTTCCACAAATTATATAATTTCCAGGGAATTTTTATAAAAAGTGGCAACACTTCAATCAAACTCACATATTTATAAAAATGGCTTCACTTTCTTATTCTACGTGCATTATCTTTCTTTATTTATTTGATGTGAGTACCACATTTAAAAGAACTTTAAAAACAGAAGAAAATAGCAAAATAAACTTGTCTATTCAGAGAGTCATTATACACATACTATGACGTAGTGTGGTGACGCATGCCATGGCAACACATTGCTACGCAAATACCCAGTTTTATATCTGCTTGAAACGTAAAATGGCCACAAAGTAGACAAAATTAGGGGTGATTGCCTTCTGTGTAAGAAGCTTACAAGTTTGCAAACTTGACCCCGAGGTAAATGGGTTATTGAGTGGAGACTGCATTTGAGTGAACACACATTAATACTTTTTTTTTTGTAAATATGTACATACATATTTTACATAGAAAACACCCAAACTCTAAAACAAATATTTACAGATGATATGCATATGCTATCACTGCACCACAGAGGCAGTCAAAATAAATAAATACCCTGAAATGATTTAACAATTTACTATTACGAATACTGGGAAATCCCCAGAGTAAAACAAAATGCTGATGCGATAAGGTAAATCATCAAAATGGCCGATAAAAAAAAACTATTGATAATTATAGCGTAAAGCGTTGCTAATTTACTATTTAGGAGAACAGGGCCTCTATGTTCTCATTGACAAGTCACCTTGGCACAGGTCATTAAAACAGGGTTTTATTAACTGTACTTAATAAAAACTTTTTAATGAAATACAACTTTGACACTAGAAGTGCATTTCAGTTCAACAGTTAACTCGGCAATCAGCAATTTTGGCAGTTGAACTAGTTTTCAGTATATTTGAGTGCACTGATTCTCCAATGAGGTTCTCAAAAGTTGTTCATGACAACCAGGACCAACTGCTAAACCTGCTCTCCCAGGCACGGGTGAGAAACACTGCCACATTGGGACTTTATTGTAAGCAAAACCTTGCAACACTTTTGACCCGATCCGAGATTCGAATAAGATATCGCTCTATAGGCAGTTAGACTAAAGAGGCAGTTTGCAAATCTTTGAGTACCTAGTAAGTGCAAAATAAGCAAAGCAGTTAAACAGTACAGAGTTACATAACAATGATAATTTAGCATTGACAAGTTGAGGTAAACGAATAGTTTTAGAATATACAATCATTTTAATGAACCGATCACGATTTTGGCCGCAATCATAATTAACAACTGAAATAACCTCAAAATACCCAACAAACATCACAAAAAACAAGATATATTATATTTAAACCCTTTTCGAGAGTTCCTAAAATTAATTTACTGCTATCAAGAGGTTATTTATAGAATAAACAGTATATAATCACAATCCTGCGCGAGCAACGCCTTTTCGAAAGTGTATTTTATTGATTTTTATATGAAAACCTACCTTTGGGCTGGGCTTTCTCATGGTAAAGGCTTTTCTGTACGTATTTTGAGCCAATAAGAATAGATTCTTTATAGTTGACATGAATAACTCAACAAATTTTTCACGGCAGCAATATAAGTTGCGCGAACCAAAATATTTAAAACTTGACTGACATTACAAGTGATAAGACTAAGTAGTGACAACTGGGGTTACCATATCATAAATTATTGATTAACCCGAATGTTATAAAAATACATGTACAGAATCGGAAGAATAAGATTTTGTACCTATAAAAAGAAACCATTAAATCGCATAGTTATTGTAAGTTTGTGCTCTAAATATTAAAAGATAAACGTATATTCAGTTGTCCTGCGCTCATTCTGCATTTTAAAAAAACTATAGGACAAAGACAGCGGTAATGGTCGGTTTGAGCTATTAATTATTGTACTTCTAATGTTGTTTGTTCGTGTTAATAACTAAAAAATTGTGAATTAGTGTTACTAGAAAGAATATCTTACTGTTTACATTTCTAACAAATAGATATTAGTAAACAGTATTTTTACAGAATTAGTTATCGCGAGTAAACAACGATATTGTCCGTTTGGGTAAATTTTGACACGGATGCAGGTTGCTGGCTCAAAGACAACAGGGATTCATGCGGCGCAATAATATCAATGGAAAAATTATAAGTATGGCAACGTGATGTTTTTTTCAAAGTTATTTATTGATTTTGACACAGATGACAAGTTGCAGCGCCTATTTTATGCTTTTTATTTGCAACGCAAAGCGTGGTGTTAAATATATAATTTTTGTGATTTAACGATTTAAATACTCTGGAATTATATATTTATATCAATAATTTTGTTATCGTTTTATAAAAATGTAGTTTTGTTGACAACTTAAACTTAAATGAGTTTATTTAAATATAAGCACTATATGCAGTAAATAATTTAGCTTTTGAGGAACGATCTGTTAAATTATACCAACTAATTAATTTATTTACCTATTTCATTTGCTTTCATTCAAGTTAAGCATTTGTAGAAATATATCACGGTTATTGTTTTGCTAGAAATATATTTTTAAGAAAGTCAATAAAATGTTTTAATAACGTAACAGTTATCTTACAGGCAATACGTCACCGGGTGGTGCGATGGTCGTGCAAGAAGTCGTTATACTGCTGCAATAAAAATACATACATATATGCAAACCAAATATTTACCTTCGCCATTGTCACAAGGATATCACGTATTTAGTAATGTCTTAAGGTTTAATTCTTTTATGTGGTATAGAAAAAAAAACACCGATAACTCTTTAATCGCGACACGTCTGCTCTGCACAGTCTAAAAATAAGTACTGGCGGCTGGCGGACCCATCGTGCGAGGGAAAGAAGAGACGTCACAGAAATTCGATAAGGTGATGTGATTGCAATTCCAATGAGTGCGAAAGAGACAGAAAATGTCGAACGCACGCGATCAATGACGAATTTAAACGAACCACCCTTGTTTATGTTGTGTTCGACGTATTGGCGCAGGCAATAATTATGAAAATTGGTTTTTAAATGTGTGTAAGTTTACGTTTAATGGAACGAGATGGTTCATGTGTCAATTAAAACTAATAAGTAAAGAAAATAGTTTACCAAAATATGTGTAAATATAAGCAAATGTTAATCATTTAAACGTTTACTAGATACAGTAATAAACCTTTCCTTAGATTGGAAGTGATACCGCAACACTCTAGGTGGGAGGTAGGTACTCCAGCGTGTCCAGATTTTTTTTTAGTCAAATTGGGAATTTTGATTCTTATAGGATTCTTTCGTCGAAAGCGGGACAAAGCAAAAACGCTGTATTTTTGTTTTCTGCTACATCATCCCTAATTCGCGAAGGAAATTGTGCCATAATGTAATGTTGGAATTTTTATTATTTAATTGCCTGCCAATTTTCTTGATGACCACTACGGCTAATTGAAATAACTAACTTCACTTTGAGCGTCCGGACCGTTATGCCCAAAAAGTGGGACAAAACTTATCCCGCGCGGGTCATTACAATTTTTTAATTCAAAAAGAGGGACGGCCCGCGCAATTCAGTACGTATGACAACACTGCTTTCCACATAAATATTAAATGAATGGACTATTTCTTACTACCTAGTCACTTGAAATATTCCATATACAGCCGTCGGTGCTAAGGTAACCAGACTAATGATAAACATACTCATTTATTACTTACTACATTGTAATTACTAACCGTGGGAGAGCTATGCTTCGGCATGAATGGGTCGGCTCGACCGGAGTGATACCACGGCCTCACAGAAAACCGGTGTGAAATAGCGTTTGCGCTGTGTTTCACCGAGTGAGTGAGGGTACCGGAGGCCCATACCCCAACCCTTCCCCCCATCCCCTTTCCCATCCCACAATGGTCGGCATCGCACTTGTGACGCCTTTGGTGTTGCGGGTGTCCATGGGCGGCGGTAATCGCTTACCATCAGGTGATACGTCTGCTCGTTTGCCCACTATTCAATAAAAAAAAAAAAATAAAATTAAATGTATATCTATACTAATATTATAAAGAGGAAAGATTGTACCTATTTTTGTATGTTTGTATGTTTGTAATGAATAGGCTCAAAAACTACTGGACCGATTTTAAAAATTCTTTCATCATTCGAAAGCTACATTATCCACGAGTAACATAGGCTATA
The DNA here is from genome assembly GCA_916048165.1 of Spilarctia lutea. Lineage (NCBI taxonomy): Eukaryota > Metazoa > Arthropoda > Insecta > Lepidoptera > Erebidae > Spilarctia > Spilarctia lutea. The sequence continues at coordinate 1,838,899 of OU696498.1, read as the reverse complement.
TTTTATTTTGGAAAAAAATAGGGTTCCGTAAGATATTTGGGTTTTTCGGACACAAGGTGTAAAAATCAACCAGAAAAGTTACTTATTTTGCGAAAATTTTCATGCTACGGGCTATATAAGACGCAAACGAGGTTGCGTGGGTCAGCTATGTTTTATATACAACGTGTATTTAGTATCAGCATTGCACCCGTGCGAAGCCGGGGCGGGTCGCTAGTAATAGATATAATTTACTAAACAAACTTTATAGCCACGCTTCGGCATGAATGGGTCGGCTCGACCGGAGTGATACCACGGCCTCACAGAATACCGGAGTGAAACGCTTACGCTGTGTTTCACCGAGTGAGTGAGAATACCGGCGGCCCATACCCCAACTCGTCCCTCCACCCCCCTAATCAGACAATTAGTCGTCTCTGTATTAGATAGATAATGATTTTGAAAATAAAATAAATCCTACATGAAATACGACTAATAAACATAAATATACTAATATATATACTCATTCAAAATTTAATATTATTTAAAATACACAGTCGTGTACTAGATTGATGACTACTATTTGCCTCGTTGGTCTAGCGGTTGACGTATGCGACTGCCGTCAAGAGGTCTCGGGTTCGAATCCCGGGTCGTGCCAAAAGTGTTGACTTTTTCTTGTCTACTTAATAACAGCTCGGAGTTTGGAAATTGGGGTCTGAACCCCCGTGTCTCGGAGAGCACGTAAAGCTGTCGGTCCTGCACCTTATCACTCCCCGATCATGTCGGTTAACCGTACCATCGGATTATGACAGAAGAGGGAACAGAGAGTGCACCTGTGCGCACACACTTGTGCACTATAATATCTCCTGCGTAGTTGGCTGGTCTCCGTTGAGACTGGCCACCGTGGCCGTAATAGACTAGGAGAACATTATTACTGTGACATATGGCCACAGGATTCAAGTATTCGGAGAAGGCACAGGGCCGATAGGTGCTCACGAATGTCAAGTTACTTTAGGATGAAAGAGTTGGTACGATGCGCTGTCCAGGGTATTCACAGCAGTTTAATATTTTTCAATTGAGTCATTGGTGGGATAATTATGTGGTGAATATACAATCTGTCTGTGTTGGATTTACAAGACAACAGTACTGCAAAAAGAAAGGATACATGGTCCAAACCTCATTTCTACGGAGAGGCCTATGTACAGCAGTGGACTATAGAGGGGATGTACATGAGTTTATAATATATTTATTTTACCTACAATCATCAGAAAATTCCTCCGCATCATCGCCCAAATAAATAAATATTCTACCCATACCCATATAGGTAATATTTGTTCTGCAAATACTGATTCCCAATTAATTAAAAAAATATTTATAAAACTCTATAATAAGTGACTGTGTTCTGAGGTAAATAAACTAAAAAAAAACAAACTTAATTTATGAAGCCCGATAGAAAGAAAATGATATTAAAATGAAAGAAAAAGACGTGGCTTTAATTAAAACCATGCTTACATGATAACTGCACATTTTCTTCAAAGATCTGCTTGTCCAAACGAAATTAAAACAAATTCAGCAACTGTCCAGAGGCTGCTTAACCTCACTTCAATTTCACAAACATTACAAAGTTTAAATTTAACTAGGTATTACATGAAACAGTGTTTCCGTAAGACCACAAAACGAACCATACCACCGCCATCTAAGAGGTATGTAGTACTGAGAAGTTGTCTGTGGCCATTTCAAGTAAATAAGCTGAAAAGAAACCAATACTAAAGGTTTTTTGTTGTTCAAAACGTTTTTATTTCAAAACTAGCAGCGCCTTTTAGTGTTACTCGCTTTACTTTTCGCTCTACTTTTATTGTTATTATAGGTACTTTACTCATTTATTAGAGAACACTACATTTATTCTAAATAAAAAGTAACCTGTATTATCCAGAGCATAATAAATAAATAATAATAAATATTTCGGACATCTAACACAACGCTATCTAGTCCCAAGCTAAGCAGAGGTTATGTTATGGGTACTAGACAACTGATATAAATACATATATACCCATTTTTTTGTAAATACATACATATTATACATAGAAAACACTCAAACTCCGAGACAAGTATTTGTGGATCACATAAACAGTTGTTCCGACCCAGGATTTAAACCCGAGACCTCAAGCACAACAGTCGCATTCACTACCACTCAACCAAGGCAGTCAAATAATCTATCTGTGTGCCAAGTTTTATTCAGATCCATTAAGGAATTTTTACTTTAAATTGTAATATACAACCATACAAACTTTGGACTATTTACTTTATATAATGTCGAAGAGTTTTTTGGTAGAACGTTCTATTCGCCGAAGGTACTAGACGGATCTTTTTTTATTGGGATTATTCCCACTCATACACCCACCACTGTCTGCGCTTTGTACGCTGTCTGACTGAGATGTTCAAATAGTAGAACTGTCTCGGCATCTGAGATCGATATAAGCAACCAATCACTTGTACACCAGGAGAAGACTCCAGAAGTCCCAGAAAATATTAAACTGTCTTGAAATCCGTTTATTAGCAAAGCTAGATCAATTTGTGAAATCTCTAGGGTAACTAAGTTCTTACGCCAATATGCGGTCGGATAACCGTCCAATCGCATTATGAGAGTAAGATGCACTCTGCATCTGTGTTTACTCATCATCCAAGAAGGGGAAATTTGGTAACATTTTGATAATAGGGACCAAGTCTAGTGCTATCATCTACCATATAAATAAATAAATATTCCGGACATCTAACACAACGCCATCTAGTCCCAAGAACACCCAAACTCCGAAACAAATATTTGCAGATCATACAAATATTTGGTCCGACCCGGGAATTGAACCCGAGACCTCAATCTTAGCAGTCGCGTACGCTACCACTACGCCACCGAGGCAGTCAATATATTTTTTTATTGCACGGATGGCGCAGTATTTTAAACGTTCATTTCGATGCTTCGTACTTTTACTGAGTTTTGTGAGTTCGTTCCCCACTCTGCTACACTACACAGGGTTTTCTTTCAAGTTTTCGTGTGTGAGATGTGTCAAACCATTACTGTACATGTTACCATTTTTCACCTTTCGCGATTGTCTTACTACCTTTGTCCCATTCCTTTATTTTTTCAACCTTCACTGAACAAAATGAAATACACAAAAACCAATAACTAGTTCTAAACAGGTTGTTTACGTTTTAACAAAGAGGTTTATATAAAAAGCTAAACGAATTCTGAAGCTTTGACGAGGCACAAAAAGTGTATTAAATCTCAGACTATTGTTACCACCATGTCACGCGTCTGTGTGGTGGAGGATTAAGAATACGGATTGTTACGACCCTTATTCATCCACTCTCTCAAGTAGCAAATTAAACGAAACCTGCTTTCTAAAATTAAACATTAAATTAAAAATGATTTTGACATTTCAAACAGAAGTTTCGAATACAATTGACATTACAGGCCGACTGGAGCTTTGTCCCTTTGTATAACACAAAAAAAAATACAACGACAAAAGCGAAACTGTGTGTTTATGGTATCATCGACATTCCCTCGTTTTTTTTTCCGCTTCGTTGCATGCGTCAGGCAGTGAATGACCCTAAAAGGAAAAAGATTGCTCGCCATACTGTACCTACATATTTCTTTGTTAATGATAATTGTGCAGAAGACTATTTGAAATAAGAATCTTGCTGCGTTCAATCGCAATCATTGCATGGCTTCTTCTATTAACTCCTATCTGCTATAGGTCCTATGAAAAACTCAGTATATTCTATGTAAGAGAGCTATGCTTTTGGCAAAAATATGCTGACGCGACAGGAGTGATACCACGGCACGGCCTACTAGAAAATCATTACTAAGCTATTTATTATTGCTTTTCAATGAGTGATTCAGGGTACCGGAGACACAAGCCCTTCCCCTGATTTATTTTCTTATAAATTAACTTTTCCTTATGCAACATTGTTATTACCTACGAGTACAGATGTTTTTTATAAATAGCAATAATGAGTTGGTTTTTTTTAATAACAAGTTGCATTAAGTATTTTTACATGGCAGAATTCCATGCTGAAATGATAATTGTAAGGAAATCTACTATTAAACCTTAGTTAACCAACTGCAATAGTGTCATGACAAGGATATAGGACAGTTAAGTACTACATTTTCCTAGTTTCGTCTCTTGCGACATACACAGGATGTATAAGGTTGCCGATATTCTGTACTAGTAATCCGTCAACACACAGACATATACTCGTACATTCAAACCAAGTGTAAGTATATATATCCAACGAAGGACAAAGAAAAATGGTTCCATTCTCGTTTAACAAAAACAATGTTTTTTTTATATTTAAGTTTTTCTGTTTACAGACTACATAATAATAGAATAACTTTGGTACTAACCTTTTTGCTTCCAAACTCTTTGTAAGACACCAAATTAAAATGTTGAAAAAAAATATAGCCACTATCTTTTTTACAAGACCACACGAAGTTTTAAAATTACGATTGGGTTTTTATAATCCTAATTCGCGACTTTATGGAGGTAATGTTGAATTGTGTGCTTGGTAAGGCCAGAAAATTATATATTTGCAACGACTGCGAGTTTAAAACTATCTTAAGAAAACAACGGGATGATTAGGGGTGGTGACCTCAGCTGTCTCTTTATCCGTTACCCCTCGGAGAGTCACACATGAATAGATTTCGACCAATTATTTATTTGTGCTAAGGCAGTGAAATGGGTCCATAAGCAATTAGTCCGTCTGGAGACAGAAAGAGGAGACCTTTCACTAACGCGTGCATGCGCCCTCAGGTAGTATCTTTATCAGGGTTATCAGGCGGATTGATTTTCGACAGATATCCATAATTGAACTGACTAAAATCACACCACTTTGCGCCTGAACCCCTTCAGAGATCCCTCTGGGAACAGCTATTCCAACAATCTCATAGATTCACCTGTGCGATATCCAGACTCCAACTAGCGTTTGCCCTTAGGGGAGGCTTAATTCAGCAGTGGAAGCCCATAGGCTGATGACTTATGATGATGGTGATGGTTCATACATGACGAAACCCGAAAAAAAAAACAACCAAATTTAAGGTCGGTTAAAAAAAACTTACCTTTGCTAAATTCAGGCATTTCTGAGACAGCTTTCTGTTCTTATTGATGATCGTTGAGTAGTTACTTTCTTGCTGAAATAAACAAAAATCTATTTGTTATAGTATCAAAATCATTAAAAAACTTAAAATAAATAATAATTTATTTAAATAATAACTTCAATCATCTCACACGCTGTAGTCTGATGTTGAACTAGACAGAATCTGTACTATGGGAACCAGACCGCTGATAAACATACTTACATAACCTCCCCCTCGAATGATCGTGCCCATCAGGTAATTATTCAACCTGGGTGGGAATTGAACCTAACACCTCTGGCTTAGCAGTCAGGGTCACCACTAGACTTCAAAGCCGGTCGATCGGTTAGAATCCAAAGATACAAAGCCATTGCCCGCACTTTACAGACCTTTTCAAAAGTACTGCCTTTTGCAGCAGGTTCGTGAATCAGCCGTCTAATGATGTCTAGACGTCTATTTGTTATGGTGAACGGGCAAAAGAGCAGTAGCAGCAGCAAGTGACCTGATGGAAAGTGGCAACCACCGTCTATAAAGGCCTAAAACTCAGGAATCCCAAGCTTGTTGCCGGCCAGTTTACTCAAGGTCCTTGGTTATCAATCCACGAGAATACAAAACAATTGTAATAACGATTACCGTGTCCCACATTCCAGATATCGATAATCTCGTGGGAAAAATACAAAACATTTTTCTTATCTTCTTTCCCTTTCAGAAGATTGTCGTCACGAGGAACGGTGATAGCGACTATCGTATCGTGACGATATAATCTTTTTATCACAACTGTATCAAGCTTTCGCAACAATAGTTCTGTCATTTATGATTAATCCTTTATTATTATTATCGATAGTAGTTGTCAGGTGACCAATCTCTCAATCTATCAGCAATATCTTTTTGTTTACCCGTATTCCTTTTTAAAATACCCCTGCTGTCTAAAGTATCAGGTTGACGGCAAAGACTTGTTCCCAAAACGCAAGTAGTCCGAAGAATTTAGTTTTTATGCTCTGAATACTTGCAACTTAAGTGACACGAGTGTGTGGCCTCTAGAGTCTGAGTATCTACACTTACTCGATGTAAAAGCTTCGACAGATTTGCTTTGCTGTAAAGCCATCATTCATTCATCTTAGCCGAAACACGTGCTTCAAAGCTCTACACAGCAACCGGTCTCAATCTGCGCTCATCATACGACTCCCCGCGACCTTCACCAGGTTGATTTATTGTTATTATTCATTCTGGTCGAATCAGGTCATTTGTGCTTAAAAATTAGCTCTTCCAGAAATACAATTTTCTTTGTCTATTTATAATTGTTCTTATCCAAGATTCTTACCTTTGTCAGTTTGTGTCTCTTCTCCAAGTTGTCCAATCTCTTCTCAATCCATTTCATCCTGTTCTTAAAATCGCTTGCGATACATCTGCATAAGTTCAACGATTCACCAAATACTTTCATTTTACATTTGAATTCATCAAAATCCAAGCGTAACCTTAAAAAAGGAATGACATTTTTATAATTAACTTTGAAATAATCATTTTGTAAGAGAAACGATAGCGTAATCCTTCTTAAAAAGCCGGCAACGCATTTGTGACGCATCTGGTGTTACGGGTGTCCATGGGCGGCGGTAATTGCTGACCATCAGGCGATACATCTGCTCGTGGTACACAGAACAAGAACCTTGTAAGAGAAGGACAACTTGAAACAAACCCATCTGGCTAACGTGAAATAGTAGTGCAACATCATCTCTCTAAAGATATGCCCATGTCTGTCAGTGGACTACTAAAGACAGTTTATGACATCAGGATCATCAGCCTGTCGCAATCCACTGCTGGACATAGGCATTTCGAGTTGCTTGCCACTTGGTTCGCTCCTCGGCTTTTCGCATCCACTTTCTGCCAGCCATCTTGCAAATCATCACTCCACCTGGCCTGTGTACATATAGGTATTTTTCGAATAATTTATTGACATTTAATCTAGCTTAGAGAAACAGGGCTGGAACAAGATATCTAGTCAACGTTCTGATTACAGTTTTGAGAGTCGAAGGTCGAGAAAGAGATGGAAAACTTGACACAAACCCTAACTTACCTGTCTGGCAAGTGTGGCTGAGAATCTTGGACTATTAAAAAATACTAATGATGCAGAATCCAGTTATAAGTACCTGCTAATAGAAGAAGATATGGAAGTAAGAGAGATAGAACCAGTTACATCAATAATAGATTGAGTGGGTGATATCAGAGCTTGGGCGTAAAGTTTCGCTTTAGTCCGTCCATGTTCTTGAGGTATTGTATATACTTCTGATTTCGCCAATACACATAGTTCACTGGAAGATGAAGAAGAATTCCCTTGGCTCTCTCTTATTGTTTTGATCTTCGAATCTATGGGTTGTATGAAGATTTGATTTTCTTTGAACTTGTCACAGCTAACGTCGGGGAGTTTTTTGTTTTTTTTAGATTTGAAAATCAGTTTGCTGTTCATTTTTGAGGAGAAATCTGATAGGTTTTTGGGGAGTGGCATTTTTATTGACGATTTACGAGTATGTGTTTTTTTACAATGGTTTATGTTGTTTATTTAGTGTTTGATGGTTTAAAATGACGTTTTGTGACAGATTTACAATACAAATCTTTGTGTGTGTGTGTGTTATATTTTTAACATAATTTAGGAAAGTATTTGTGAGTTCTCTTCTCTTTCTTGCATATAACTAAAAAGTTATGTTTCGTTACATTTTGGCCAGGATAAAGTTTCGTTTAATTTCTACATGTTTTTTTTTGGAACGAAGTTCCTTATCGCGCGTTGTGAAAGGGGGCTAGACGGAAAAATTCTTACGAAAAGTTGTCACGACACTTTTTGCTATTTTAAATTATATTTGTTATTAGTTTATTTTTCATTACTTGATTCACTATTGTTGTTATGGGAACGAAGTCTTAATATTTTTTTATTAAGAAAATATTGTTATTATTTTTTAAAGAATTGGTGAAAAACATTTTTCAATTTTATATATAGCGCCATCTTTTGAATAGAAACTGAACTTACATTTACGTGTTATAGTTGTCGTTGCCAGTAGTTTAATATTAATAATATAGATGTCGCTGTAAATTAATGATGTTTAAAATTCTGTATATCAAATATAAATACAAAATATATCAATCAAATAAGTTTAGCAGTGAACTGCGATAGTCTGGTAACGACACTTTTTGCTACAGTAAGCTATTGTAAGCCGTGCGGCGTGCGCATGTTTCTCTGTCTGTCTCTCTATCTCTCTTATAGAAAGCAAGCCAGATATTTTCGTTTCGTCTTTCTATTTCGAACTTCGGTCCATCCGGGTGTCCATTGACACCTCTCAAGTTTTTGTTTTGTTAAATAGACAACCGCCGCACTAGGAATAATTCCTGTGTCGCGGGGGACTTTGCAAACATAAATGAAACGGACACAAGGAACACCCTGACTTTGTACAACAATTTGTGGATCACACATAGTGTTATGGACACTGCGGAGCGTGTACGCCCCAGGGCACAGTAACGGGAATCTAGGTGGTTATCACACAGGAGGGGTCCGTCTACAAATTGTATGTGGCCCGAGGTACGTCGGGCGACCTACAAATTACAATACAGTATTCCTTACTAGGGTACACTTGTTCCCCGGCTTCTAGTACACAAGACAGCTTGCGATTTTAGTCGGTTCGAGTCCGACATGCACCAGGAGATGGTTTCCGAGGGGGTTTCTGCCTGCTGCGGTGCCGAAGTGGTGCGTTTGTTGTACATATATTGTTAGTTTTATAATAAGGTTTATGTTTGTAGGTTAATTCGGTTGATCGGATTGTTTTAGTAGGTTGTCTACGTCACCGTTGTTACGTCATCATGTGAATTTTTGAACGTGTGTGTAAGCTGACGTCAGTCGTCGTCTAGACATGTGTGGGCTTATTTGTGTTTTATTAATGTTGGTTTAATGTCTACGTCGTACAGTAAGGGTCTATTAATAATGTGACCTTTTCTTTTAGTTTATTTTTACACTTTCACACACACGCATCACCAGCCCACAGAGGTGTGGATCACTTGACCACAGATGGACCACAGAGGTGTATCTAGTCCCTGAAGCGCCCGTGTGCATTCATTATTTTTTATGGAAAGGACATGGAACCCGCAACATCAGAGGCGTGAAGTGCGTTGCCGGCCTTTTAAGAAAGACTACTCTCTTTTCTTGAAGATTGGAAGGTCGTATTGATCCGGGAATACCTCAGGCGAGAGTTCATTCCACAGCTTTCTTGTGTGAGGCAGAAAGACAGAAAGTTAGCTTCGCCCCGTTACCCGTGGTATGAAAATAATCGCGGGTAACACCATGGGGTTCAGCTAGTTAATCATATTATTATATACACCTTTCTAACAATGCGGGTAACGCCGTCTGACGATTTTAGTCTAAAAAAGTAGCCTTAGTTACTTCTTATATCATCAGCTATCAGTGAAAGTCCCATCAAAATCGGTCCAGCCGGTCCAGAAATTAGCCGGAACAAACAGACAAATGTACAGTAAAAAATTTATTTTGGTATATGGTACCGTGTATACCTACATAATTATGCAATTAGTAAAAACCGGGTATTTTAATATAACAAACAGACACTCCAATTTAATTTTTTGAATTAGAAGATATGTAAGTTCATTGTTAAGTAGATAAGTGCTTACAATTTTGTCTGAGAATAACTTTTACTTGACCGCAAGTAAAAGTTTAATAAACTCTAGGGAACCTGACTACGTTAGACTTTTGATAAAATTTACGAATATATTGACATCTCGTTCAAAACGTTCAGTAGTTTAGGCGCTACGATAGAATATACACAGATTGCCAAAATTATGACCCTTCCTTTGGCCGTATAAAACAACTGCCTTTTAGTGGGTTTTAGTTTTAAGTTCGTAGTCCGAGTGGCTCTGTCTGTATTGCTCCGTGGTCGTTCGTTGTTCTTAATATACGTACACGCCACCTATAAGTTAATTAGTGCATTTTATAACATGTTCTATCCGTTTAATGGTTCTTAAAGTTATCAATCTGTAGTATAGATGGCACTGTTACAAATTTTTCATATATACTTCTTTCTGTATTTATTACGCCATCTATGAATAAAGAAGATAAACATATCGTAAAAGTACCACCAAGTGAATAAAGATGACGCCTCATGTACCAAAAATTATGGTTCTGCAAGATTCTATTTTTTTGCCGGACTCCTGCTGATTTCTTTCAGGCGCCCTATGGGGTCATTACCTATCGGAGTTCGACTTCGCAAGAGGAAAACACGGGACGAGACTTGGGTGTAGGAAGCAAGTTGGTCGCTTACTACGCGTCCCTACCGGTCTGGTACCAAGAACCCGCCCGAAGTGACCCGCCAATAGTGGGAGAAGGCGCGGTACACCTGCAACATCAGAGTCAACATCATAAGTGCGTTGCCGGCCTTTGGGGGAGGGGGTAGGGAATGGGGTATGGGCATCCTCACACGGTGACACAGCGCAAGCGCTATATCACATCGGTTTTCTGTGAGGCCGTGGTATCACTCCGGTCGAGCCGGCCCATTCATGCCGAAGCGTGGCTCTCCCACGGTTAAATTGTTCTTTTACTTAGGTCATCATAAAAAGTGGAAAGTGCTCACAATAAGATACTTGTTCTTACTATGTATTATATTAAAACAACATAACGACATACCGTCTGAACCTACTAAAGCCACTAACAGGAGAAGAAATAGGGTTATCGAAACCGAAAAGAACGCACGCACTTTTTTTTTGTACATTTGTTAATAATGAGGTAAATAGTATGATCCTTCTTTATGTACCTTCTTAATAAAACAGAATGCAAGTTTTACTTCTAAGTTGGTCGGTAGGTCATCACTTACCGCCAGGTTGTGTCGTCTGCTCATTTGCTCATATGGTTAATCTATACCACAGACAATATAGGAAATACTGATCCGATTCAAAATTTCTTTTCAGTGTTTGATAATCCAGTTATCCAGAAAGGCAGTATCCACGTTACAAACAAAAGTAATTGGAGAGTGAATTAAAAAAATGTTTCAGAATTCGACGAAAAATATTTTCTTTCAAGAGTTTCCATTGCGTTCACTGCGTAAACGATTAAAGTTTCAATAAAGTAATGTACTAAAGAATTGTTAACCTTTAAAAACTCTACAAAACAGTCCACGACAAAATAAGTTTATCTTTTAAGAATGGCTCACTATGACCTTTTTTATGGTAAACAGTGAGTGTATGGGGAGTGCTCCGAGGAATTGTTCGGACTGATCCCTGCCGCCTCTTTCCGCCATCGTCCTACGCGACTGAAATTTCATCCCCATCATCTAGATGGTTGGCAGTCCACAACTGTGCGCTTTGCCCTAAACTTTCTGCCTCGCACAACAAAACTGTAGAGTGAGCTGTCGCCTGCGGTGTTCTCAACCAATACGACCTTCAAACCTACAAGAAAAGAGCGTACTCCTTCATAAAAGGCCGGCAACGCACTTGTGACGCCTCTGGTGTTGCGGGTGTCCATGGGCGGTGGTAATCGCTTACTATCAGGCGATACGTCGGCTCTTTTACCCCCTATACAATAAAAAAAAACAAATTTGTGCACGTTTTATAACTTCACACTGTGCACGGAGACGCAGTCGAGTTTGCGCAAGTCAGATAGTCACAAATAGGACTACTTTAATAACCTATACAAATAAATGAAATTGGAGTGTCTGTTTGTAATATTAAAATAACCGCTTTCTACTACATGCGTATGAATGTATATACGGTACACATACCAAAATATATATTTTTAAAATTTTTGTCTGTCTATCTGTCTGTCTGTTTGTTCCGGCTAATCTCAGGAACCACTAGTCTGATTTGAAAAATTATTTCGGTGTTGGATAGTCCATTTATAGAGGAAGGCTATAGGCTATATATCATCACGCTACTACTAATAGGAGCGGAGCACCAATGAAGAATGTTTAAAAAACGGGGGAAAATTTTCACGCTACGGGCAATATAAGACGCAAACGAGGTTGCGTGGGTCAGCTAGTATTTAATATTAACATGTTACTTACTATTTATAATACACTTGATCAGCCCAAGGTTGCTGTCGCAGGACGAAGCTAGTCTACAACAATTAGCCTAAGTTATGTACTGCTGATATCATCAGCTATCTGCCAGTGGGAGTCCCGTTAAAATCGGTACATCCGCCCCAAAGATTACCCGGAACATACAATTTTTTTTTTAATTGCGTGTTGATTTAAGTGCCGTATATACTCTCACATGAATTTAGTGAATAGCTCTTACTTTGAAATTACAAAAAGTGACTTAAATTTTCATTTATTTGTATTTGTAAAGTTGAAAAAAATTGTTTATTTTTCAAGTTTTGAAGTCTGCTGTAGGTACGGTTTCCGTCTCAGGTTGTCTATGGAGTTCTGAGAACGCCTGTCACGGTATAACCTGCTCCCTTAGCTAAGTGTTTCAATTCGATTCTCTTTCAGAAAGTTTAGGGCAAATCGCACAGTTGTGGACTGCCAACGATCTAGATGATGGGGATGAAATTTCAGTCGCGTAGGACGATGGCGGAAAGATGCGGCAGGGATCAATCCGAACAATTCCTCGGAGCACTCCCCATGGTAAATGCGGTAGAAGATACACAGTGAAGCCACATCTCTACGCAGCGCCAGAGAGTCTATCCGAATTGAAAGATCCCGGCAATCGACGATACGAGTCGCCCTCCGCTGAATGCGGTCCAGAGGGAGGAGCTGGTATTGTGGTGCCCCTGCCCAAAGTTGAGGACAGTATTCCATGTGAGGCCGAACCTGCGCTTTGTAAAGCCGAAGGCGGTGGGCCGGAGTGAAATACCGCCTCGATCTATTGAGCACACCTAACATAAAATCAAATCCAATCAAAACCAATCTAACATAAAATAGACGTACAGACGGACTTCTATTAATGATTAGAAGTCCTTCTGTACTGGAAATAGTTAGTTATACTGTTTGTTTCAGGTTCGCCTACACATAAGTATTATTGAAATACGCAGCTTTATCAAGCCTACAATTGACTGGTTATTGAATCAATGTTTTCCAAATGGCAATTTTCCATCGTCAATGGATAGCGGTTCTGGCGACAGATTGGTGCAATGGTGTCATGGAGCACCTGGTTTTGTACCCTTGTGTACCCCCTTCAACGGCCAAGTCACACAACATTAACTATAATAATAAAGAAATCTCAGTAAGGAAGCTCGGACTCGGCGCGACTTTGTCTAGACTTTGACTTGACTTAGTTATCCTACTAATATTATAAACCACAGAATGGATTTTGATGAAACTTTACAATAATATAGCTTACACATCAGAATAACACATAGGCCACAATTTAAAAGACATTAGCCTCGCCTCGCGGCGTTGCCCGCGATTATTCGTCGTACCGCGGGTAGCGCCGCGGGGTTCAGCTAGTATTTATATATTTGTTAGTTTTCTATTAGAGTTGGCGTTGGTAGAGGGTAATTTGGCTACGGGTCAGTCTAGTAATTCATAGATTGCTTAATCATACCGTTACTTCTTCAAGGCAGACCATAGACAAACTCAGCCAGCTATAGACGTAGGGTTTAGGTTTGGGATCGAAAAAATAAAAAAAATATTATTTATAGACTTCATTTATTTCGATCATTTTAATCTTAATTTTTAATTAGATACAAAATATTCCATAGCAATACATATTGTTATATGTAGGCATGATGACTAAATACTTAAAGTGAAAAAATAATAATGTAAAAAAAAATACCTATTATAATTTTAATTACGCACATAACTTATTATTTTGAATTTGAGTTGGTTTTTTATTTCAAGTCGGTTCGATTTACGAATTTTTTTTTTCACAATCTGAATTTCCATTTTTCAAATTCAAATTAATAAGGTCCAATTGTTACGACTAATTACGAGTACCAATTGAATTAGATAGTCGACCATTCTGGCGAATTTTGAACCAACATGGTCAAATTTCTAATTGTTGACAACTTTTCTTACAAAATATTTAATTTCTTTCTTTTCTTAATTATAAACATACAGTAATTTATAAAAAAAAACGATAGAAAACCAAACATGGACGAACACCATTAATACTTTTTTTAGAGAAAACTGGCAGTTAAGAAAGTAATGCCATTTAACATAAAAAGGATAAAAAATATATATAAATTTTTTCGTAAAGAAATATGTGAAAAAATTAAATATATCCTACCTATTTACACAGATTTGATTTAAAAAAAATAAAAGTTATCAAAAACTGATTGATTTTTCGATTTTCGTTTCAAATTCAATTTCGAATAGACAAATGGTAACCTTTTTTATTAGGAACTGGAGTATTTTTTGTACTGTCAATAAAAAAGTAAGGTTTTTTTTTAACAAATCGAACAGGTGTATGGCACTCATTCTCCACAGTTAGGTACCATTCTTATTTTGAACTTTATTAAAAATTACTTCTTTCCTTTGCAATTGCACTGTGGGGAATGTGTGTGTTTGGCTCCAACTATTTCTGAGAAAGAGAATGGGGATACGTATCTAGGGTTTGAGACGCTTCCTGAGGTTTCATAAGAAATAATTTTGGGTTTAGTCGTAAAGGTGAAGTACTCCGGTTTGGTTGTAAATGTTACAATTTCAGGCTTAGTCGTGAATGTTACAATTTCGGGCTTCGTTGTGTATGTTACAATTTTTGGTTTCGTTGTGTACGTAAAGTATTCTGGCTTCGTCGTGAATGTTACAATTTCGGGTTTAGTCGTGTAAGTTACAAATTTGGGTTCCGTTTGGAAGATTTTCTTCTCAGTAAAAGTAGCACTGAAGGTCTTAGATAAAGGCGCTTTCAAATCAGTTCCAAAGTTCAATCCTAAGTTTTCTGTTGACTCGGAATTTACCTTCGTATTTGATCCAGTTGTGAATTTATTGAATTGGCTGAACTGTCCTGTTTGAGTTTTGATGCCTGATGTGTCGGTTGATCCTGTCTGTCCTTGGACTCCAAAACCTTTGATCTGAGTGCCAAAACCTTTGACACCAGTGACGACTCCTCCTGTCTGGCCTTTAACGCCGAAGCCTTTGATGCCTGAGATATTTCCTCCTTTGATTCCTCCCTTGACTTGAGTGATGATTTTGGTCTTGGTGATTTGCGTGGTGGTAAACTGGGCAAAACGTACGCTTTCAATTAGACCAATAGACCATTCGTACCATTCTACGTCGAACTTGTAGAAGGCAGCTAGCTGGTTACCGGCTTGACAACCTGTTAAAAATTAATATATATAATACATACATGAAAGTAAAAACGATAATTATGAATTGAAAGTTAGATTCGACAATAGAATACACGTATAAAATAGTTAAAAAGTATTTTTACTTTACAATTCGAATAAATTTTTTGAATTTAAAGTTGGTGGTGTTTGAAATTTGACAAAAAAATGCCTTAACATTTTTTGTAAAATTTGAATTTAGAATTTGAACTTTACAAATTCAAATGAATTGTTCTAGAAAATAATAAAGGTAAGGGTAATAATAAGGTAATTTGTAAATGGGTCAGCGTTCATTTACCTGATTCCCATGAGTAGATACCCCTCAAAGTATATTTGCCGTCAGTCGTGCATGCAAGAGCACTGCCAGTGTCCACCTGGAAAAAATGCCATTTTTTAGTCCAATTCACTTTATTATCCTTAAAATCTTAATATCTCCTTGGTGGTAGTCATGGCATATCAAGAGATCAAAGAGATCGTAGAAAATGGAGAGAAGTTGTTGTTGCTCCATCGACAATGGCTAACCTCGTAAATTAAGAGAGATACATATACATATAGCTAATAGTGTTATGCGAGTCCTAATTTCATTATTTTTTTATTTCAATTTTCTTTTTTCTACCTGAAAATATAAGTAATCTGAAATGTAAGATCAGGTTTTTAAAATAGTACTCTTTCTGAAGAGATGAGACTGTCACTACACTTGATGCTGGGGTGATTCTTCTGTATTTCATTACAGTTGTCTACAGCAAATCTCCCTTCACCTAAATCTAGAGGAGTTTGGAGATTGATCAACAGCTTTCAATATTATCTTTGGACTTAGGCCTCTACTTAGAGTTTTTTTTATGTATCTACTCTGCCTGATGGAAAGCATAAGTAGAATCCAAGTTTTGGTCTGCTCTACCAAACTGGACACACGGATTGGTATCGAGTTTGTGTCAAGTTTCTCTTCTCTTTGCTGTACTGTTGTTCTGCGTAGTTTGCTCCCTTAGTCGGCTCTTACGACACCATGGGACGAACAGGAGTGGTGACATTCCAAGTTTTTAATCTGTCTTACCTTGCAGATGTTGTTGGTAGGGTTGGTAGGCTGTCCACACACGCAGCTGTCCTGATCATAATTGTCCAGAAGATGAGGGTAGTCTTCTTGCAGTTTGTTCTCACATTCTTGAGGGTTGATGACAGAGACGTTCAGGCCGTGCATTATGCTGCCTTGGAGGTGGGCTGTGGAAGAAAAAGGAAAAGATAAATATTGATGGGGTTAAAAAGATATCGTGTGATGGTTTTGAATGTGTCTTTGTTTCTTTCTTATGCTGTCAAACCATAAGTGTTCAACCACTTTGCATGCAATTTTATTTGCCGCTATAGTCTGGTTTAACATGCTGCTTACATTGAGGATGGTGACCACCATTCTTGGGTTCTCCTCATGCTTGAAATGTTTGAACCCATAACACAAGCTCTGCTTAGCTTGGGCCTAGATGGCGTTGTGTGTTAGATGTCCGAAATATTTATTTATTTATTTATTATTCCCACTCAGGACAAATTATAATTGTGTGATAAACACTATCATTTGTTCTTGTCTGGGTGTAGTTTAAATACAATATGTATGTTTTTAGAAATAAATTAATATGTTTATCAAAAGTTTGGTTACCATAGTACAAGCTCTGCATAGTTTGAGATCACACATCCATGTGTAAGATTATATATCAAAAATTATAACAAAAACTATAAAACCCATGTTCTATTTATAAAAACAATGTTAAAGCAATAAATTGTCGTCTAATTACTAATTATAATGTAAAAATATGCATGTTGCATTAATTTAGGGTCACATCTACAAACGAGCACGCGCCATTCATCTGAGGTCTCATAGCTACATCTATAAATATCAACTCTCAGTGCATTAAAAAACACAACTGAATGACAAGTGTTCCAATTAAATAAATTTGTAAAATATTAACATACAAACGGTTCCATTATAATAATAATACGGAATAATATAATAATAAATAATTCTTAAAAGGTTATAATTATGAAATTGTTGGCAAATATTGACATTTCGAATGCATCCATGAATTTATTTGTCTATGGCAAGGTTCATTTGAGCGTAACTTTTAAATGTTTACAAAGAAACATTTTATATTATATTTTATACTTAATAAATTACATATAATTTAAAATGTAAATCATTAATTATGTTTATTTAATGATTGGTGTTTTAGTATCTCGATAACTGCTACTTAAAAGATTTTAATCTATTTCATATTTTGATTGTAATGAAGAGATAAAATATTCAGTTTCACTTTTATTAAATGTCAAAACGATGTGTTTTATTGCATTTTTATGAAATACTACCTACCTTGTGATATTATAATACGCTATCGATATTATTAAATTCGAAAGTAACTCTCTCGTCTGTTACACTTTCACGGCTAAACCACTGAACTGATTTTAATCAAATTTGGCATGGAGATACCTACTTTTGTGGCGACTTCCACACGCCACATATAAAACAACAATAACCTACTACAGCCCCATCTACCGAAGATTTCTTTTTTTTTTTTTTTTTTTTTTTTTTATTAAAAAAGACAACTCCCACATTAGGAATAAACATCCTGTGTCGTGGGGGACTTTACAGACATACATGAAACGGACACAAAGAACATCCAGACTCGGGACAACAATTCGTGGATCACACAAAGTGTTGTAGGTACCGCGTGGGATATGAACCCACGACACTTGGCGCAGTAGCAAGTGGCATGGCGACCGCTGACACCACTCGGCCAACCGTGCAGTCAATTCACTGAACTACGAAGCAACGCACTACACGGAGTAACTACAAGTCTTGAATCGCGCAATAAATAGTTCTCGCGCCGATTATCATATATACAACATTCCAACATCAACTGTTGGGCAGTAGCCCGCCAGGCATGGTCACCTCGCCTGGTCGGAGGATCCTTCCTTTGTATCGGAGGGACATGATACCCGTTCCCCCACACTTTGATTCTTGCGGAAGGGCGTAGGATAACTAAGATAAGCCACTCTTTAGCGTGTTAACCGATACACGTACGGGCGGTGCCGCGGCCAAAGCTATCATCCTATAAATCTTGCAATCGCCTGGGGGCAGACGCTTGGTTTAGCAGTTTGCGTTAAAATCGTGACTAAAGTTGTATAAAAATATATAATTCACCATTTTAATTTGTACAGTTATCCATAAATTAACAATTTCGTATAAATTAATATAATTTATTGCAGTTTTTAAAGAATTTATCGAACGCCCAAGGCGACAGCAATAGTTTAACTCTGAATAATTTATTACAAATCGAAAAATGAATAAAATTAAGACATCTATGGTTAGAGATGCAAAAATATGGAATAATTATTATAAAAAAATGGGGTAATGTGCTGCCGAAATTTTGATTATTTATGTTTTTTTTTGCAAATGGTGACATATAAATTAATATTAAAACAGATGGTTTACTTTAACATGTAAAGTAACTACCGTTTGAATTTGTAAAGTTTAATCACCTTCAAAAGTGATAATACAAGTAATGATTTTGCAATAATTAGCTTTAGGTACTAACTAAATAATCCATACGTGAAATAAACACTTTGTAACTTTATATGAAAACTAGCTGACCCTCGTAACCTCGTTTACGTCTACCGTCTACCGCTCGTAGCGTAATAAATTTCCCCCGTTTTCTAAACATTTTTCATTGGGGCTCCACTCTAATTGGTATTAGCGTGATGATATATAGCCTATAGCCTTCCTCGATAAATTACCTATCCAACACTGAAAGAATTTTTCAAATTGGACCACCGGTTCCTGAGATTAGCGCGCTCAAACGAACAAACAAACTCTTCAGCTTTATATTATGAGTATAGATTATGCGAATGGAGTAGGGTGGAATTAGGCACAGTTAAAAGTTTATATAAAAGGACTGCAAGGACAAATAGTTGATGATGACATAGGGGGTAAGTCTCGGTGGTGCAGTGGTAGTATGCGACTGCTGTGCTTGAGGTCTCGGGTTTGATTTTCGAATCTGTTTCGGAGTTTGGGTGTTTTCTATGATAATAATAATAATAATAATAAGATAGTGGTAAGTATAAGTAAGTTTAATTCCATGATGTAATTATGGTCAAGTTTCGAGCACTAGTATTTGGTTTCGGCTTATCTTCGAAACGGCTCGACAAATTTTGATGAGACTATTTAACATGAATAATATGAAACACGGGCGAAACCACATGCACGGTTAAATAAGAAACATGAGAAGATTAAGTTACATAATATGCAAGTACACCCATAATAAACAAGTATTAAGTAGAGTTCGCAAAACAATCTTACTAAGTTTATGAGTATGTAAGTGAGTATGTTTTTTGCTCTTTCACGCAAAAACTACTGAATGGATTTTAATGAAACTTTACAATAATATAGCTTATATATCAGAATAACACATAGGCTACAATTTAAAAAGATACTAGCTCATGGCGTTCCCCGCAGTTCAAATTCAAATTCATTTATTTAGTTAAAAAGGTACAATAATTTACAATTAAATTCTTAAATATATAAAATAAAGTACGTTAATTGTTATTTGCCTGAACTAAATTCAATCTGTGTCTCGGGCGGTTATAATCGTATCGCGGGTAGCACCGCAAGGTTTAGCTAGTCTTAAATATTTTCACACGCAATAAACGTACACGACTTTTTTCTTCTATTATAGAGATGAGTAGGAAAATTTGAAAAGCTAGAAATAAAGTTCTGATAAAATTTATACAGTCTATGTGACCCGGGACATTATTACAAATCTATTGACACGTCATACATTTAAATTGGTTCAGTAGTTTACGAGCAACGGTAGTGTGTGTGCCGACCGAAGTGAGTAAGGATACCGGAGGTCCATACCCCCAAACCCTTCCCCTAAACATTTCCCCATCCCACAAAAGCCGGCAACGCACTTGTGACGCCTCTGGTGTTGCGGGGGACTTCTATTAGCTGCTGTAGTCCGGTTAACAGTGAAAACAGTACATATTTATCTAACCAAGAGAAATCTTTTCGTCTTAATTTTGAACGTTTTTATGAATTGTCTGGATAAAGATGCAGATGCAGGTAAAACATTCCAGAATTGGGCGACTTTAACTTATATTTGTGAATATATTTTTTTACTGTATAATATCTACTTAATAATCACAAATTTTAACAAAGAAACAACCGACTTCAAGAACTGGATAAAATTAAAATGGGACCACGCGGGAAGCACCAGCTTTCAAATAAAACAATAAGTATCAAAATCGGTTCACCCAGTCGAAAGTTAAGAGATAACTAACATAAAAAAAATACAGTAGAAGAACCTCCTCCTTTTTTGAAGTCGATTAAGAAGAAAACTGTCCTGAATGCTCCAAAAATAGTTTTTTATGAAAAGAACTTAATTTTTTCCTAAAATGTATACTATATGGCTCGACAGATGAATATTTGGCGGGCTTATCAGGTCCAAGACTCAATTCAATTCATAAATAGCAAAGATTTATCATTAAAAAA
This sequence comes from Spilarctia lutea, assembly GCA_916048165.1. Taxonomy (NCBI): domain Eukaryota; kingdom Metazoa; phylum Arthropoda; class Insecta; order Lepidoptera; family Erebidae; genus Spilarctia; species Spilarctia lutea. The sequence goes on along the minus strand of OU696498.1, from coordinate 1,818,031 downwards.
TTGCTATAAAAATAAGCTGCTGCTTTGTAAAATAGGCTTAAATCCTTGAAAGTCAAGTTAACAGTTATTTCCATAAAAATATTAATTTGCAATTACTTAGATAACCTAGAAATTAATAGCCTCCATGTCTATAGGTGTCTATAACCAACACAATTATAATTATTAAAATAATTCACTAGTAAATAATAAATAAAAAAAATACACGAACAACAAAGAATTATTAAATCTGACATTTCGTTTAATTGACAATTGTTATGCACAGATTAAAATATTCTAGATTATCTATGCAAATTTTTTGACACTGACAATTCAAATATTGTATTTTTGTTTTAGGAATGACTTATTTAATTTTTTTTTGTCTATGGAAATTGTTAGCTCGTTTGTCCTTTGTTAACGGGAAATGACGTAAGTTTATCAATACATTTCCTAGGTCCCACCTGTGTTATTTCAGACATATCGGCGTCAGTATTTTTACATATTTTGAATATTAGTGTTTCCATAACTAGTTTAATTTATTCTTAGTTTTGTTGTGCTTTTTTATAAATAAATTAATTTTATTAAACTGTAAACTGTCACCCTATTTCCTACTAATATTATAAATGCGAAAGTTTGTGAGGATATTTCGATGTTTATTACTTCTTACACGCAAAACTGCGGAACGAATTTTGATAAAACTTTACGGTTATATAATAATAACTAGGTAACCCACGCAACCTCCTTCTTCCTCTCTCTCTTACTCCCGTTTTTAAAACATTTTTCATTGGTTCTTCGTTCCTATTGGTCTCAGCGCGATGATATATAGCCTATAGCCCCGATAAATGGGCTATCTACTCTATGGACTACCTCGGTGGCGCAGGGGTAGTGAATGCGACTGCTGTGCTTGAGGTCTCGGATTCAAATCCTGGGTCGGACCAAATATTTGTGTGATCTACAAACATTTGTTTCGGAGTTTGGATATTTTCTATGTATAATATATATGTGTTTACAAAAAAATAATTGTATATATGTATTTATATCAGTTATCTAGTACCCATAACACAAGCTCTGCTTAGCTTGGGACTAGATGGCGTTGTGTGTTAGATGTCCAGATTATTCATTATTATTATTATTATCTAACACTGAAATATTTTTTTAAATCAGATCAGTATTTCCTGAGATTAGTGCGTTCAAGCAAACAAACAAACTAGCAAACTCTTCAGCTTTATAATATTAGTATAGATAAAATGTGTGTATAAACTAAACTCCTATTAAACTTAAATACAAAACTAAATCTAAATCTGTTCATCATTTTAGGAGATATATTGCCAAAGTCAAACATATATAAAAAACTATGAGGAGTATTAACCACAATAACCTTGAAAAGATCGCTTTGTTTGTTTGTCCTAACCAGAATCTTGTATAATATATTTATATATTCATTTTCGTTATTTACTTGCAAATTCCGCGATGTGGTATTACAAGACCTTGGATTTAACAAATGCTTGATCAATACTAGATTTGAAAATGGTTGCGCTTGCGCACACAATATGTGTAATGTTGCTCCACTTGATTTACTTTTATTTTTTAGGACAACATTAGGTATGAATCCTGTGTCGTGGGAGACTTTACAAAAATACAAGAAAAGGACACAAAGAACACCCAGACTCAGACCAACAGTTTCTGGATCACACAGTGTTGTTCCATGTCGGGTTTAAACTGAGTAGAAAACGTAGTGAATGCTTAAACCACATTTTTTTTTACGTGTGGAACCCCCTCGGGCCGTCACCACGCCGGGGTTTGCGGCGGGGCGGTGTGTCGGAATCGAACCGACTAAAACCACACGGTGTGCCACTCTGCGCCTGGGAAGGGAGGGGTCCAGGAACTGCTAATATTAACACGACCGGACCCCAGCCAACGCTTAAACCACTAACACAACCATTAAATCAATTAAAATTAAATTAATTCTTATGGCATAGGGAGCAGATGGTCCACTTGATGGTAAGTGACCACCGGTGCTGATGAACATCTAGCATTCAAGAGTAGTAAGTGCCTTTCCGCCTTTTGAGTCAACCCTCCTAAAACAGAGAGAGGGTCTTTGAACTACGGGACGGTCTCCAATGTAAATTTCATCTAAATCGGTTCAGCGGTTTAATCGTGAAAGCGTGACAGACAGTGTTACTTTCGAATTGATAATATGAAGTAAGGATACGTAAGTAAATTCAGACAGACAGACATATTGATATAAGATAGGTACCTAATGAATCTCAAGTGATTAAATAGCACAAAAACGTTTGACAAACTCTATTTAGTTAATATTTGCTTAACAACATTTGCATAAAAAAACATAAAACCGTTTTCCTAGAACTATTACATTACTGTGTGAACTATACAATTTAAGATAAATTAATTACTAATGCTTGCCTTAATGATGTTTTTCGGGGTAAAAAGATCCTATAACCATTTTCTGATTATAATCTATCTCTATAGGAAATCTCATCCAATTCCATTTAGCCATTATGACGTGTCAATGGGGGGACAGTCCATGAATAAATAAATATTTCGGACATCTGACACACAACGCCATCTAGTCTAGAGCTTGTGTTATGGGTACTAGACAACTGATATGAATACATATATACTTTGTTTTTGTAAATACATATATATTATACATAGAAAACACCCAAACTCCGAAACAAATATTTGTAGATTCCATAAAAATTTGGTCCGACCCAGGATTTGAACTTGAGACCTCATGCTTAGCAGTCGCATACGCTACCACTACGCCACCGAGGCAGTTAATACAGACTGTCACCACCCCTATACATGCACAAAGGGAGCCAGCTACTCAGGACAACAGCACTGCAAAGAGCAGGAAAACTTGAAACGTACCAACTTTTTTTAATAATTTTATTAAAAGACAACTCCCGCACTAGAAATGATTCCTGTGTCGCGGGGGACTTTACAAACATACATAAAACGGACACAAAGAACACCCAGACTTAGAACATCAATTTGTGGATCACACATCCATCCAAATCCATGCGGCATTTGAACCAACAACACTTGGCGAAGTAGGGAACGGAGTGGTGACCGTTTAACCACTAGGCCAAACGTGCAGTCATACCACATGTACCAACTAGTACGGCCTGTGTGGCATAGTAGTTCAAAACCTCCTTTTTAAACAGAGGCTTATGTCCAACAGTGGGCTGTTAAAGTTGATGATAATAATGAATAATTATAAAACTAAAATGACGTAACATTGGATCAGGAAGTGGATTTTATATAAATTATTAAATGTCTTCATCTTTCCTGATACTTAATATATTAAAGTATTTATATAATATGCCATCTGTTGGGTTGTTCTAGGAAATCCTTAATATGATTAATGAGTTTTGTGGTATCGGCAACGTGGGTTGTGATGCTCGAATTTTTTGGCGGAAATTGACTGAGAAATTTTTATCATTCGTTAATTTTCTAACGTTTAGCATTTTTTAAGACAAAATCACTCTGCTCTGCCTGAAAGCACGTGCAGAGTAGTCACCATCCTCAATGCTAATAGGCACAATGCGGCATGGTGACCCATACTATGGCGGCTTAGTGTGATGCTTTTTTACGCTCAGTTTGTAACGTATTTACCTTTAATTTTTTTTTGTAATAGGCCAATCCCTCTTTTCTAGGAGGCCACCTTTCTTTTCTACAGCAGTTAATTATTAAAGGTCTTTGATTCATTGTGTGACTAATTATTTCAATTTAGAATTTTCGCGTTTCCTAATCTGCGTGCCTGACACGAAAGCTAGATCGAAGTTATACCGTTTTAATAATTATCTAAATCAATTCAACTATTATTGTTAATAATAATAATGTATACAGTTATTAATTAATGTAAATTAGTTCTAATTATATTTAAAAGCAGTTTTTGTGTATTTTAAACAACAAATAATCCGGATTTTAGTATAATTAGTTTTAGATGTGTCACAAGATATGAATATACTCAATACATAGTATAAAATAATGTCGCTTCCTCTTATCTGTTCGCTTAGATCTTTTAAATTACTTAACGGATTTGAATGCAGTTCTCGGCAATAGATAGAGTGATTCAAGAGGAAGTTTATAGAGTATAGTATAGTAGAGGAAATCCGAGAATTTCAAAGTTTTATGTGCGAAGCCGGGTGAAGTCGCTAGTTAAGTTAAAAACAGATAATAATACAGTATGTGTGAGAGTTGATTTACAAGTGTAGTTGTTTTACAATTTCCACGGGCAACCTAAGGACATTATGTTTGTAAAAACTTCCAATTGAATCCCCTGGCGGATCAAAATGGAAATGAAATCCAAATACCCTGAGGGTAGAGCGTGGATGAAAATTCTGACAACACTCAGTAAGAAGAGAAGTGCTCGTTTAAAAAACTACGCTATTTTTTGCTGACGGTACACCTCGACAATGACCCCAATTCATTTTCACTTTCTTATTAATCGACTTCAAAAAAGGAGGAGGTTCTCAATTCGCCTGTATTTTTTTTATGTTTGTTACCTCAGATCTTTCGACTGGGTCAACCGATTTTGACGATTCTTTTTTTATTTTAAAGCTGGTGCTTCCCGTGTGGTCCCATTGAAGTTTTGTTTTTCCTCCTAATCAGGGGTCACCTGCAAGCAGTAGATACCCCGAGGTACATCGGGGTGCCAGGGTTTTCTTTTCTATGGTAAGTACCCCCTTTTATTTTTTTTTTTTTTTTTTTTTTCCTCGTGCGGAAATCCTGGTGGCATGTCGGTCTCGAGCCGACTAAAACGGCACGCCGTCTCGGGTACTAGATGCCAGGGAACCAGGTACACCCTAGAAAGGAAAACCCTGGAACCCCGAGAACCCCGGAACCCCGAATGGTAAGTACCCCTGGTTCCCCAGCTATTAGTATTTGAGACGGCGTGCAGTTTTGGTCGGTTCGAACCCTACATAACCACCATGGTATACGTGTGATTTCCGCACAGATAAAAAGCAGGTTAGTTGTTCTTTTAAAGAGCACACAGACCTACATTTTAGCAAATTTATACATATATATTTAGTAAATTCTAGTCATATATTGACCCCCAGGTCACTGTATAGTATTTAAGATTTAAAAAGCTGATAAATACGCAATCTATGTTTAAGATTATGTAGTGTTGAATATTTCATTAACTGCCTCGTTGGTCTAGTGGTTAGCGTAAGCGACTGCAGATCAAGAGGTCTCGGGTTCAATTCCCGGGTCGGACTGCTGTTGGGTTTTTCCTACAAGAAATTCTTAATAGCAGCCCGGAGTATGGAAGATGGCGGTGTTTCCCGCCCGTGCTTCGGAGGGCACGTTAAGCCGTCGGTCCCGGTTGTCATGAACAGCTATGGCAATCGTTATTGGGAAGTTAGTGCCCTCAAATATACTGACAACTAGTTCAACCTTCGAATTCAGTTCGCCCTCAGGGTTGCGGAGGTCAGATGCCAGTCGCTCTGTGTAAAAAAAAAAAAAATTGATATTCAGGTAAAATCGGTTGAACTGGTAGCCGACCCCAAATAATATTGGGAATAATAAAGGCTAGGAAGAAGAGAGTGTTGAATATTTCATTAAATATTCTCAATACCGGGGCTCTTTCAACATATAACACGAGGTCGAATTACCTAACATACTAACTAACTAATACAAATTAGGTACTAGTTTTCTAAAGAAGTTAACCAACTGAAAAGGAGTAATATTTGTGCATGGTTATTTCAATTTGGTCCAGTTCTTGAAGACGGTGTGTTTGACTTCCACATATAACACAACAATAACTTACTACAGCGCCATCTACCGAAGATACACTGAACTACGAAGTAACGCACTACACGGAGTAACTATAAATCCTGAATCGCGAAATAAATAGATCTCGCGCCGATTATCATATACATATACAACATCCCAACATCAAACGTTGGGGAGTGGCCCGCCAGGCATGATCACCTCGCCTGGTCGGAGGATCCTCCCTTTGTGTTGGGTGGAACATTACACCCGTTCCCCCACAACGGTTCCTTTTTGATAAAATTTGTGATTATTTAAAGAGAAGCTTGTGACCCAGAGGCTGAAGTCAATGAAAAGTTCTTCAGGCATAATACAAGTGATTGTATGTATGTATGTATGTATCATCATCATCAATAACCTTTGAAGGTTTCTCATCAGCAAGGAGGTTTTAGCTTACTATACAATGCTGGCCAGATGGCTTGGTATAGGGGTTTTATGTATGTGGTCCTGTTGTGTTAATAACAGCAGTTCCCGGACCCCTCACTTCTCAAGCACAGAGTGGCACACCGTGTGGTTTCAGTCGGTCCGATTCCGACACACCACCCCACCGCAAACCCCGGTGGGGTAACGGCCAGGGGGGAATTGCACACGTAAAAAAAATTGATTTTATGTAAGTACGTGTGTAAATATTCTTAGTGACGAACAGACGAAGTCGTGACCTCTGTTATATTTAAGATGTTGTAAATGACGAGTATTGACAGTAATATATGAATCAATACGTAACATTCTGAGGTATTAAGAAACAAACAAACCACCAGTATACACTGGTACCGTCATCATTAAAAATTAAATGGAATTCTTATCAGGTAATACTTTTTGAGAGGTTTAGTTATACTGGTTAGAAGTAGCGTACAAAATTGGAGCTTATTACATTAGCAGTAAGGTGTGAAATAGAAATCGCAAATATGTTTCACAGTTGACAAGTATAATAAAGTGACAATGAATTTTGTCTTTCGTAATTTGTGTTGGGTTTTCTCGAAAACTTTAATAGTAACGTAACAGTAACATAGTGGACTTGACTGAGGAGTCAGAGGTCGCCGGTTCGATTCTATTTGCATGTTTCTTCATATGTTATGTATGTATTTAGAAAGCAAATGGTTTTATCTAGTTTAGAAAAGATTGGGGTGGGGGTCAAACGACCTAATGGTAAGCAACTATTCCGCTCCAGAACGCCTTCGATTCAAGAGTCAGAAATCCGTTGTCGACAATTGAGTCTCTATTCAAGATCAGAAAGAGGGAGTTCGAGCTCTGGTAAACTTATTCATTTGGCGAAATACAACAAAAATACTCATTACCACAGATTTTTTAGGAGTTCGTTGTATTACTCCGGTCTAACTGGCCCATACGCATGGCACTCCCATGAAAAAATACAAAGTGAAACACCGACCAATATCAGGGGAAAGTCATTTAGTAAAATTCCCTGTGAAGCCTGGATATAGTGGGGAAATCCCCGGATTGCATACTTAAATTAAACCGTCTATAAAAATTATCAATAACCAACTAATATTTCAATTAATATTCTATTTCTTTTAATGGAAGATATACAGGGTCTGTCGTAAATAATGGATAAGTCGTAAACTGGAGTTGGTCCGGCTATGAGACTATTAGAAAATCGTATCTTTTTGCCAGGGTTTCTAACCGTATGGAAATGGCGTAGACTTTTATGTTTTTTTATAAATTTCGCTACTCTTTGCATTCATTCCGTTGCCATTTCGTTAAATTTAGGTATTTCTGTGTCATTTTTTTTGTATTATAGTCTTGAAGATGTGTATTATTTAGTTTTAGTACTGTTTTAGGCGTTTTTAACGTTGGTCATTTTCAAAATTGTCATTTTAAGATTTTTTATGTTTTTGTTTTACTTAGGGTCAACTTTTGATCATTTACTGTGTAAAAAAAAAGTACGGCGCTATAGCTGCCCATGATCTTAATAAATTATCTAGTATGTGTAGATTCTAAAAAGGTATAACAATGCATACTTCACAAGTAATATTAAGCTACATGAGCGAGATCAATATCAAGGTGAGAAAATATTTTTTTCATGTAATGTTGTAAATGGTTATAAAACTTCGTCAGAATGATTTATTTCTGCCAAGATTCTTTACACAAACACTATGGGGCCACTATTAAGGATATTCAAAGAAAACTAGGTAGTTTTTTGTCAAAAAAATTTCATGCCTCCTCATTTCATAAAGGTGTTTAATTTTAAAATTGATGTGCTCTAATAGTTACATGCGACAAACATGTTACAAGTTTATTCGTAAAAAGGATCATCAGGTAAAAAAATGAACAAAGACAGCAATACAAAGGGTCTCTCCGCGTGAAAAGGACATTGTTACTAGGCACACTGCATGATGCATCGTCCCTTTCACACTCACGATGTGTGAAAAGGTTAGCATGCGTTTAGCTAGGGCGCACTCCTGATACATCTCTCAGTGTGATTTTGACCATCGCATGTGCTCTCGTTTTCATTACTGTCGTCAATTTGTTACTGCTTTCTAATATCGGACTTAGATTTTCTTTGTGATTTGGACTTGTTAACCTGGTGATATTGACAACTCAGCTCTCATTTATGGGCATCGTGTTGTGCTATCGATTGCACGCGTTATTTTGGAAAATTTTGTATATCATGCCTCAACAATACACGCCGGCCGAATACGTAAACATGCATTACATTTATGGTTTATGTGATGGCAACGCCAATAGAGCTGCTAGAGTTTATCGGGAAAAATATCCAAATGCCCGGAATCCTGACTATCGTGTCTTCATAAGAGTGCACAACACATTTTTGGAAGGACGATTTCCTGGGACCGGCGTAGGCGGGGCGAGTGAAGGACGACCACAACGCCACAGTGCAGCCGAAGTACTGGAAATAGTTGCAGAAGACCCTGGTACGTCCATAAGTGTAATTTCAAGGCGCACCGGTATACCTCAAAAATCTGTACACAGGATTTTAAAAAGGCATGAATTATATCCCTATCATTATCAAAGGGTCCAAACATTAATGCCAAGGGACGCTGCTGCGAGAATAACATTTTGTCGCATAATGCTGCGAAAGATGAGGGAAGACCAAAGTTTTTTTAATAAAATTTTATGGAGTGACGAGTCAACGTGTCGAAAAGATGGTTTTTTGAATCTTCACAACATACACAGCTGGCAACTCGAAAACCCAAGACTTATCCGAGAAGACCGATCGCAATATCAATTTAAAATTAATTTATGGACTGGCATTATTAATGGCAAAATCATTGGTCCATTCGAATTGCCGGCAATATTAAATGCGGATATGTATTTGAATTTTTTAGCAAATACTTTACCTAGTTTACTGCAAGACGTCCCACAAGAGATAAGAAATGAGATGTGGCTACAAAATGATGGGTGTCCAGCACATTACGCTGTTCGTGTCAGGGAACATTTAAATAATACTTATCCAGATAGATGGATAGGGCGATTGGGGCCAATTTTATGGCCTCCACGTTCGCCAGACCTGAACCCCTTGGACTTCTTTTACTGGGGCTGTATAAAAGAAAAAGTATACAGTGAAACAATAAGTTCTGTAGAAGAGTTGCGTGCGCGCATTCAAGTAGCAGCGAGAAAAATTGAAGAAGCCGGTTATGTGCGCCGGATCAAGCGATCGTTTATTAGGCGATGTAGAGCGTGCATAGCTGCCGGCGGAGGACACTTCGAACATTTAGTTTAAGTTGTTGAATAAATATTTTTACGTACTAAAACAACCTAGTTTTCTTTTGAATATCCTTAATAGTGACCCCATAGTGTTTGTGTAAAGAATCTTGGCAGAAATAAATCATTATGACGAAGTTTTATAACCATTTACAACATTACATGAAAAAAATATTTTCTCACCTTGATATTGATCTCGCTCATGTAGCTTAATATTACTTGTGAAGTATGCATTGTTATACCTTTTTAGAATCTACACATACTAGATAATTTATTAAGATCATGGGCAGCTATAGCGCCGTACTTTTTTTTTACACAGTAAATGATCAAAAGTTGACCCTAAGTAAAACAAAAACATAAAAAATCTTAAAATGACAATTTTGAAAATGACCAACGTTAAAAACGCCTAAAACAGTACTAAAACTAAATAATACACATCTTCAAGACTATAATACAAAAAAAATGACACAGAAATACCTAAATTTAACGAAATGGCAACGGAATGAATGCAAAGAGTAGCGAAATTTATAAAAAAACATAAAAGTCTACGCCATTTCAATACGGTTAGAAACCCTGGCAAAAAGATACAATTTTCTAATAGTCTCATAGCCGGACCAACTCCAGTTTACGACTTATCCATTATTTACGACAGACCCTGTATATAGATTATATCCGTGGGAGAGCTATGCTTCGGCATGAATGGGTCGGCTCGACCGGAGTGATACCACGGCCTCATAGAAGACCGGTGTGAAATAGCGTTTGCGCTGTGTTTCACCGAGTGAGTGAGGATACCGGAGGCCCATACCCCAACCCCTATCCCCATCCCCTTTCCCATCCCCCAAAGGTCGGCAACGCACTTGTGACACCTTTGGTGTTGCGGGTGTCCATGGGCGGCGGTAATCGCTTACCATCAGGTGATACGTCTGCTCGTTTGCCCATTATTCAATAAAAAAAAAAGAAATCGACTACTGATTTCCCCTCCCTTGTGCTGAAAGTTTTTAACATCTCTAAGGCGCCATAAAAGTATGAAAAACTCACCTTGAAGAATATTCTTGCCCCATCCAGTCACGATACACTCTCCAGCACCGTTGTAGTAAGCATCCAATCTATCAGAAGAAGAAGGCAAGCAGATAGGCCAGATGTTCTTCTGCAGTCTCAGGTTTTCAGACAAGACCAGAACTGCAGCATCGTATTTCAAGCTGCCAGGTTCGTAGAGGGGATGACGGAGGATGTGCTGGACTTGGACGATCTGGAATGGTAGAGGCTCGTCGTCTACTCCGAGCTTCCATTCTCCTCCTTTGATCAGCACGTTCTTGGCGAGAAGGCTGTTGGAGAGATAGGAAATTAGATGGTTGTTTTTAGAAGATGTTTTATGGCCAGGTCTCAGGGTTGGCGTTCAAATCTCTCATGGGAAAACACTTTGTGTGATCCACAAACTGTTATTCTGAGTCTGGGTGTTCTTTGTGTCAGTTTCTTGTATATTTGTAAAGTCCCTCGCGACACAGGATGTATATTCGTAATGCGCGAGTTTTTTTTTTTAAAGACAACAAAGGTTAGACCGCCCTATTGAGTGGTTTCCTAACAGAACTAGACAGGTGAGGATCCATCCTCCAGCTATGGATGGCCCCATAAATACATGACTGGTTAAAAAGTTAAAAGACAAATTCTTGTATATCTCCTTGAACTCTACACACTTTTCCCAATGATGCAAATATATATAACTACATTCACTAGTTTTACCAACTTGTGCTGCTATCTCCAAGTTGAGAAACTTATCAGATCACTCTTCCACAAGTCTTTTAAGAGGCAAAAGTTAATTTTTTCTTCTGGAAGTATCTCTAGGTATACAAGCAATTAGGTCCTGGTCTACTTACCCTTCAACGCAGCTAGCAGATGTAAGAACGACATCAGGTCTGGTGATGATACCTCCACAGAGTAGACTCCTGTTGGTCTGAAGCAGGACCATCGCTTGCCAAGGGATCTCAGCGAAGTCTACTTCAAGATCTTGACGGTTGCCGTATGGTTTCTGGGGCTGGTGGACGATGATTAAGATTAGGAGAAGTTCAAGCGCAGCTGCTATTGTATAGAAGATACGATTATACGAAGCTATGAAATTGGTATTTCTTATAATGTTAGCGTAACCGTCTGTGGAACTGAACCGAATTGAAAAATTCTTCGCGCATTTGATAGCCCAATTCTTGGGGAGTATGAAAGCGGTATAACTCTTACGAGAAGTGTTTCACACCGATTTTATGTGTCATCACTCTGGTCGCCGCTTATAATTATTACGATTATAAAAACATGTAATAAGTAAGTATATAGGTATTTGTAACAAATATGTAAACATTGAATAGTATCTCTTGCAATAACATCTTTTAACAAGCTCTGCTCAATATCTTACGAAAAACAAGTGCTATGATTTAGCAATATCTTTAGAAACAAGTTTGTGGCACTTACAGTTCAATAAGGTCAAACAGTGACCTTTGGGCTTATCAGAAATAACTAGGAAATATTTGTCCACATGATTCAGGGTCAAACTTGTGATATATTAGGCAAGCTTTAATTAGGAGATGGTTTTTTATGGTCTAGGGGCGTGTTGTGACGGATTAAAATGGCGGAGTTTCACTATTATCGAGTTGGTGTCTTAAGATAACCTATAACCTACCATAATCGATAACTTATATCTAGTTAAATCTGGAAATTCCTAATCTATACCAATAATAAAGCTGAACAGTTTGTTTGTTTGTTTGAACGCGCTAATCTTAGGAACCGCTGTTCGATTTGAAAAATTCTTTCAGTGTTGGATAGTCCATTTATCGAGAAATAATAATAATAATAATAATAAACTTTATTTTTATAATAAACCTAATACAATATTGGAGAGAATTTTCTTAATTTACATTATTCGTATATATGTTGGCTCCACTATGATGATTAAAAATTTCTTTTATTTACACAGGTTATTTGTACATAGTATGTTCCGTACCTTCTGAACTAGTGGATACTGTATCTCAGAAGGTAACAGTTCATCGGAGTTAATAATATTGTAAATTACAAATACGTGGAGATGGTACATTTGTAACATAATTGGATCATCAGTTTAGGTATGCACGTAACTGTATAAAGTATTAGTGAGAGATAATAAAAAATGAAAATAAAAAATAAAAATTGGCCTTTTTAATTTAATGTCAGATTTAGCCTATAGTATTAAGTAAAGATTCGGTGGCGTCATAATTTAGGGATCCCAGGTAGCCAAAAACAGCCCTTTTGCAATTTCTTACTGTTAGATTAGGAAGATCCTGAATTAGTCTAGCTAGTCTGTTATTAAGGAAAGGCCCAAGAAATAAAACGAATCTTTGCGCAAAAGTTGTTCTGCATAACGGAACCGAGAAAACCCTGTCTCTGCGCCGCCTATTACTAATGGATGCAACAGCGTAGGAATTTTTATGTTGGTCCAGGACAGTTTGTAGAATAAATAGTTGCCTTACGGTTAGAGTATTTGAAATTTCGTACAGCTCTGATGTTGGAAACATAAAATGCTTAAAGTGTATCACTTTAAGTACAGCACGTTGTGCCCTTTCTAATTGCAGAAGAGTAGTTTTAGAGCATCCACCCCAACAAACAATACAGTACCTGAGAATGGACTCACAAAGCGCATGATAAATAGATTGTATCTGTTGTGTCTGGAGGAGAGGCTATAAGCTATATATCATCACGCTACTACTAATAGGAGCGGAGCACCAATGAAGAATGCTTCAAAAAAGGGGGAAAATTTTCACGCTACGGGCAATAGGAGACGCAAACGAGGTTGCGTGGGTCAGCTGGTTAAATTATAAATGTCTGTAGCGGACAAACTGCTGCACTGATTTCAATGAAATTTGTCATGGAGATACTTTGAGTCTTGAGGAAGGACATAGGCTACACTTTACTGCGATAGTCGACAAACACGCAGGCGGAGCCGCGAGCAATAGCTCGTTGGCTATATTTTTTCAATATGATTTATTCAATACTTTCATTGACCGATATGAAGTTGCAATTATTAGTCAAAATTCAACCACGAAGCAAAATCTTGTAAATATAATTACAGGTCTGATATAACTACATTCTAAACCGTCAAAATCACTATTTAATTAACTACAAAAAATTATGTGTACGAAATGATGTTCAATCTTTACAATATTGCGACAAAACTCGTTTGATGACACAACACGTGCTTGCCTTGCATTTTATTGCAGGGTTACCAGTTAAAAAATATAATGATAATTAGCTTTGAACGCGGTTTCGTTCATTTAAATATGGACGAACGGAAATTTAAGTAATTTCATAATATGTGTGATTTATGTGTTATGTATAGACATCTATCATCATTAACAGGCGCTCATAGCCCAGTTGCACTCGCTAATTAAAAACTATTACTAAGGGCAAGCAACGACGGCACGGTCAGTACCTGGAGGGGTGACCGCTGGTGGCATGTTACCATGAGCGTCTTTGTGATTCGGAGGTCACGATAAGCAGTCAGTCGTGAAGTTTAGTTGAAAGCCTTTGGGCGACTTAAAAACATCCAACGGCAAGATTACGTAGGTACAACGTTGTGTTGCCAGTCCCCAACCCGCACTCGGCCAGCGTGGACCTATGGCCTTAACCGTCTCCTGAGAGGAGACCCGAGCCTAACAGTGGGACGTTATGGGTTGTTGATGATGAGTCTTTAAGTAAGTCTACTACTACTAAGTCCACAGCGGGACATAAGCCTCTCCATAGCACGCTGGCTAGATGAGTTAAAATAGGATTTGTTTTAAGTTTGCTGTTGTCCTGAATATTTTGCTCTTTTAGTCGGGTCCCATGGCATGAATAGGGGTGGTGACCTGTATTCTTAATCCGGTACCACACGGAGACTTAGTTAACGGTTTTATAGTCTTTCTCGATCGATAAATCACGAACAGAAAGACATAAAAGATCAACTTAAAGTGACAGCATTCGTGCTGGTGTGTTTCATTGGTGAGCGAGACCGGAGGCCCAATGATACAAGAAGCATCTTAATATGCCAGCATAGTGTGGGTCACCATGCTGCATTGTCTGCATTCCCACAACTGCTAGATTCTGCTCATGCTTTATCTGGCAGAGTAGAGTCACTTTGGCAGGCTGTTTGGATAGGTCATTCAACACACAGAGATTTTTTCAATGCAGACCGGTAGTGTCTAACATTAGCGCGCTCAAACAAACAAATTCTTGACTTTTAAGATATCAGTATAGATTTATTGTCAGAGGATGTGTGACAAAATTTCCTTGACATTTAATTGACAATAATGTTTGCTAAATAAGTGATTGTACTACGAATTAATTTTATTTGTATAATAAGTGCAAACATTGAATAGTTTAATGCCATCTTTGTTAATGAGATGTCGAAACGGAAGGTTGCGTTCTAGAATTGTAATGTTTATTTAAATAGCTATTATTATCGTTATCACCCGCCATTTGATGTCCACTACTGGACATAAGAATGGCCATAATTAAAAGAACATTGCTATACTAAAATTTCACTTAGAATGTCTTGTTTTGGTAAAATGATTTTAACATTATAGTCAATTCGATCGTTTAGTGTGAACAAAAGCTACAATGTGTACTAAATAAGACTAACAATATAATCCTCTAAATTGTTATTTTCCATTAAACCTTATGTGGTCACAAAGAATTTGATGAATTTAAACCTATCTGAAGCAAAGTTTGTTAACTAAGATCATTAATTTATTTTGATGGCCAATCCTAATTATAATAATACCTCTAATTAGATAAGGACAATGAAATTACTGCCCAAGATAAAGAGAGAAAGAGAAAGAAGAGATACAGTATTATAGCAGTATGGTACTCACGTTGGGTACACCGCACTGTCCAGAACCGTCGTATCTTGACAAGTAGACTCTATGAACAGACTCTTGTGTGATTTCTTCCCCTTGTCCTTGTTTCAAAGCTTGACTTTGTCCTTGTAAGATACCCAGTCCTTGACCCTGAGTAACACCAATTCCACCTACTCCTTGGTTAACGTACTGTCCTTGTCCCTGCCTGATGCCGAAACCCTGGCCAGTTGACACACCGTAGCCAGTTCCTTGTGAGATGCCAATACCGGATCCTTGGCTTATACCAACTCCCTGTCCTCTTTGAACTCCTATACCCTGACCCCCAACAACGGCAGTACCTTGTCCCTGTCTGATACCAGTGCCAAATCCTTGAGAGACACCGATTCCACTAGATTGAGAAATAGTTTCACCAACTCCTTGCTGGACTCTAAAGCCTTGACCTCCAGTGACAATAGCCCCTTGTCCTTGTCTAATTCCGGTTCCAAATCCTTGGGTCACATCTGTGCCGGTGGTTTGTGTTACAGTCTGACCAACACCCTGACGGACTCCTTGACCTACACCCTGGGTCACGGTTAAGCCTGAACCCTGAGTCCTCTGTATACCCTGTTTGGAAATAGAAAATATTTAGCTACCAAAAATGCAATAGAACTGAATAATTATATGTGTTCGATGCTTTATTTACCTGTCCAACAACTTCGTATTGACCTTTACCAGCCTGGCCATAAGCTCCCTGACCTTGGCTTACTGTTTGTCCAACTTGCCCAACACCCACCTGACCGATGGTTGAAGTGGCTTGATAGACTGAAGAGCCTTGACCATATTGACCTGTGAAATCATTATTTTTGTTTATGACCACTACTGGGAATGGTGTCGCAGTTTTGTGAATGTAATTTTCACCGTGGGAGAGCTATGCTTCGGCATGAATGGGTCGGCTCGACCGGAGTGATACCACGGCCTCACAGAAAACCGGTGTGAAATAGCGTTTGCGCTGTGTTTCACCGAGTGAGTGAGGATACCGGAGGCCCATACCCCAACCCCTTCCCCCATCCCCTTTCCCATCCCCCAAAGGTTGGCAACGCACTTGTGACGCCTTTGGTGTCGCGGGTGTCCATGGGCGGCGGTAATGGCTTACCATCAGGTGATACGTCTGCTCGTTTGCCCACGATTCAATAAAAAAAAAAAAATAAATAAATAAAAAAAAAAAAAACATGAGGAAATATTAACACTACCTTGTCCCCTCTGTCCATATTGTCCTTTACCTCCCTGGCTGTAGGAGCCTTGGTTGTACTGTGTTTTCTGAATCACTGTACCCGGCGTGATTGTAGGATAGTATGGTGTTTGGGTGTTTCTGAAATATTGATTCACATTACATATTGGTAGGGACAGGAATCTGTTACTTTTTAAATCGTCTAGGAGCTTCACCTGAGGGTAAATGATTGACAGCTACTCAATCGATTTTTTTGAAGTGAACCTTCTCTAGAATCGTTGTGATTTCAAACCGAATGCAACGGAAAAAACGACAGGTAAGAGACACAAATTCAAAAAGTCGCCTGTAATTAGTGAGCTAGAGCGAGAGAGTAAATGTCGGTCTCATTCTTTTGTCAATTTACTGAAGTTTCAGTTCTATCCTGTGTGAATCGCACACACACCTTTTTTATCCCTTTTGTCTAAAATAATCGAATCCACAAATAAGAAGTATTTATATTCATTAGACAACAATAAATCTTTTCTGAACAGAACATAAACATTTTCGAAAATGGGGGTTTTTTAATTTCGTCCAGAATCCGTGAAGTTTCTGCAAAATATCAGATATCTTACCTGAAGTTGTTAAGAAGAACTGATCCCGTTACATGTTGTGTTGGTGGCGTGGCAGTGACAAATGGACGAGGATTATTCGGGCTACCTCGGCTGTCGGGTACGTACTTTCCATCATTTCCTCCAAAGACATCGGGAACCCATTTTCCGAGCTGGTTCACTGGCCAGGGATCTGTGTAGTAAGGATCACGGCAGCACTTGCCGATGCGTCCTGTCTCGATGTCTTTGCAGTCCTGTTGAGGAGTAAAGAATGGCGGTAAAGAGGATTCTTATTTAGGTACTCAGGCGAATACAATTTTCATAGAAAAAAATCAGTTGGCAATAAGGGAAAAAATCTTTAAAGATGCAGCTACCAGGAATATCTTTTCTGGTTCTTCAGCAATCGAAGTCTAGTGATTAGTAATATTAACCACTAAGACAGAGATCGTGGCTTCATTTCCACTCAGGACAGGGTATAATTTATATTAAATTACATATAAAAAACATGTTTATCCGCAGCCTTGTTGTCATTGCACAGGCTCTGGCGAGTTTGGGATCAAGATGTGTCAAGAAATATATTAATACCAGAAACAGAAGAAACTGAGGCGTTATAGCTACTTACAGTAAGTGGTACTCTGTATGCGTCCTGGTCGCGGGTTAAAATGACGGTGGTATTTGAAATGACACCTTCAGCGGTACAATATTCGATGGGGGTACATTTCAAAGCAGCTGCGCATCCGGCTGGGATTTCATCTGTTGGAAAAAGAGATATTGTTAGAGGAATTAGGGACTGATATGATGATTGTAACTTAAGATTGTGTTACAGAGATATTTCTGGATTTAATGTTTTCATATATAAGTAGTAAAATTTTAGAAACCTATAAATATAAGAATCTATTTTCATGAAAATGTCATAAATGGACTCACTGGAGTACCAAATAGATACATATGTCTATTTACATCCTTAAAATTAGTTATTAGCATATCTTTACAAGATTTTAAAACCAATAAAGTAGTGGGGTGATTTATTTCTATGTGATAACTTAATTTTACTGCTTAACGTCATTATATCATGTAAAGTTTGAAATTTCTGTATGAAAAATAAACTTACTGTTTACAGGTACAATCGGTCCAGGTGTAGGTGGCAGGAAAGTATCACGAATAATTCCTCCATCAACGTAAGTTGGTCTTGACTCTGAGCCATCCAGGGGATCCGTTGGAGGCAGATATCCTGGTGCTGAAGTGGAAGATACAGGTGGCAGGTAGGTAGGCGTCACTCTTGGTGTGTAAGGTCTTTGAGTAGTAACAGGGCGAGGAGTGGTGAAAGGCCTGGGAGAAGTCACAAAGGATGTAGAAAAGATGTTCGAAGCGCTTGTGGAAGAGTCGACTGGAGGCAGATAAGGAACACCAGGTTTTAGGCCACCGTTTGGCCTGAAGATGCCAGAGTTTTCGCTTCCAGCAGAGAAAGAGTCAGTTTCAACAAAGTTCGATTGACTGTTGGTTTTGTAGACTTCATTGTTGAAGTTATTTCCAGCAAAACGAGTGGGGTTTGGAGCTACAGTTGTTCCATAGCTTGATCCGGTAGCAATTTTGTTACCACCATAACTAGATCCAACTTGAGATGTTCCAGAGATTCCAGAAACGGAGAACTGGTTGGTGTTGCTTCCATATCCAGAAGTAGCACTTCCTCTGTTTACGTTAAAGCCGTTATTTGAGGTTCCAAAGGTGTTTTGTTTTGCACCACCCTGGGTGAATATTCCTGTTTGTTGATTGGTTGTGCTTGAGAAGGTAGATCCTACACCGAGTGTGCCTTGAGAGATACCAATTCCTGATAAAGATGATGTTTCTAGTCGGCAGCAAACTTCAGTTCTGATGTTGCAGTACTGCTTCTGTAACAAAGAGAGAAATTCAGTTAATTAATTATATTGGAAATAACGGGTAAGTTCTTTGGTATAGATTTATCACTTTGAGCATGGGAAGAATCATTATCACCATCAAAATCGTCTTTCCTGCTTTTTTTTAGGACCTGGGACTAGGAAAGAAGGTAAATTAATGTTAGAAAAAAGAGTAAGGTGAGGATGCCAAGAAGAGGAGGTCTTGGATGGCAAATCTTTCTAATACTGAATAGGAATGTCTTTACTACGAAGAAGGATTTAATTTTTGAGTGTGTGGTTGTTTATAGCCATGTGTTAGATTAGATGTGTGGACATTATTATTTCTTCAATAGAATAAATAAATATACACGTGGTCAGTTTTTTTTCTATTAATTACCTTGTTTTGCATTAATCTAAGATATTATTTATATATATATATATATTTTCTTTTTCTTTTTAAAAGACAACTCCCACATTAGGAATAAACATCCTGTGTCGTGGGGGACTTTATAAACATACATGAAACGGACACAAAGAACATCCAGACTCGGGACAACTATTCGTGGATCACACAAAGTGTTGTACCGCGTGGGATTTGAACCCAAGACACTTGGCGCAGCAGCAAGCGGCATGGCGACCGCTGAAACCACTCGGCCAACCGTGCAGTCATATATATTAAGAATAATACTGTGAGTATTTTTAACTAAATTCATAAATTAGAATCTTCATTTACTAATTGGAAGTAAATTTCAACCTTGTTTCCTAGTTCTGTAGATTCATATTAACGTAATACTCTCATTTTGTATCCTTAGTCGTTTTTCTTTAGTATAATTAAGTTATTTGAAGCTTTTTATCTGAGAAACAATCTGAGAACAATAGTATGTAATTATATGTTTATAATAATTTATATGTATTGTTTTTTAAGTCGGAATAAAACACGTGATACACAACGTGCTTGACTATCAAATTGTGTTAAAAATAAAAAAGTAGGAATTAATATATAAATATAAATAAATATGTTGGACATCTAACACACAACGCCATCTACTGCCAAGCTAAATAACTGATATAAATACTTATATACTTTTTTTTTGTAAATACATACATAGAAAACAAACTTCGAAACAAATATTTGCAGATCATACAAACATTTGGTCCGACCCGGGGAATCGAACCCGAGACCTCAAGCTTAGCAGTCGCATACGCTACCACTACGCCACCGAGGCAGTTAAATTCACCATTATTTTACCTCTTCTTAAATATACATTGAAGGGCTTTCCTTTCTAAAGTAAACTAACCCTCCTAGCCAAGTTGAATTGTACAAACTAAACGTCAATGAAAAACTGATAAATGTTTTTTTTAGGTTTTTTGTTTGGGATAAGGGGCTAACGAGCAGCCACATCGCCTGATGGTAAGCGATTACCGCCGGACACCAGAGGCGTCACAAGTGTACGATAATGACGTAACATCTCTCAGCGCTAACAAAATATTAACCAATATTGCAATAGAGGCTATGGCGATTGTTGTGTGTTAAAGATAATCGACGCGAAACACTTGCAACTTGTCAAAGAGGCTGGTCCTCCAACTACTGAAAGTGGATAAAATTTCCAAAAATCTTTGCTTTACCTACCTACATACAATTTAAAAAGTATCAGCTGTCAAGTTTGTAGCCCTAAAAATCGGACGGGATAAATCAAAAAGCTTTTCCTCACATCTAACACACAACGCCATCTAGTCCCGAGCTAAGCAGAGCTTGTATTATGAATACTAGACAACTGATATAAATACATATATACTTTTTTTTGTAAATACATACATATTATACATAGAAAACACCAAAACTCCAAAGCAAATATTTGTAAATCACACAAACATTTGGTCCGACCCAGGATTTGAACCCGAGAACTCAAGAACAGCAGTCGCATTCAGTACTACTGCGGCACCGAGGCAGTATAAACCTTTTATCGCACTTTCAAAACGTTACATAAATGATTAGTACCTCGGTTTCAAAATGGCACTCCTACGAAGTAGAAATGGCAAGAAATTCCATAAGTTTTTAAAAGGTATATTTACAATCTCCAACACTTTTTTTACAAATAAATTTATACACGTTAGATACATTAATAAATTTAGTTATTAAACAATTTACAGTCGCTCATAAATATATGTCAAAATAATCAACCAACACATATTTAATTTGATTTATTAAACATCAATAAACTGCAGTTCTTTTATTTAGTTTTAAAGTTCATTGCCGGTTTGGGTGTGGAAGCAAAGAAACCAAGGATAAACAGTGAATAGGAATGCAGATGGTATTTGCCATTCGATTAATTAATCACCATTTAATTATTCTTCTTGCAGGTGTACATATAGATAACATATTACAGAAGCGTGTGGAAATATTTGAGGAGAGGTTTGTGTCCTCATTTACAGCTTTTAATGAGCCTTAGAAAGATGTTTTTGGTCTACTGTACCACGCTAGACCTAGTCTTGTAATAAGGAACTTTTCCTACTTAGCCAGAAGTCGCAGGTTCGTTTCTCACCTAGGACAAATAACTGCGAGGAGTTTTAATATAATAAATTACTCTAGAATATGGGTTTATTTAATAGCAGATATAGTAATAATTTTATACAATTCACACACGATCCTAAATTAGATGGAACATGTTTGGTATTAACACATAATATTCTGATGTTCTAGCCGATTAAGGCCACGGCGGGTAGTCTCAACGGTGACCAGCCGACTATGCAGGACATATTATAGTGCACAAGTGTGTGCGCAAAGACAGGTGCACTCTCTCTTCCCTCTCTCTCATAATACGATGGGACGGTTAACCGAAACGACCGGAAAGAAATCAGGCGCAGGACCGACAGCTTTACGTGCTCTCCTACGCACGGGGGTTCAGACCCTAACTTTCCAAACTTCGAGCTGTTGTTAAGTATTTATATAATCAGAAAAACTCAATAACTATTATAGCCCGACCACATACACATATATTGCTAAATATATACACATTATAGATAATTTACACCCAGACTCAGAACAACTGGTCTTGCACACATACTAGATGGGAACCGAACCCACGACCGTAAGGGTCATTAACTACTAAGATTGACTTAGTGGCCAGGCCAGTGATTTTGAAATATAAAAGTATGTGTAACAGCTGTTGGGTTACTACAAGTTTTGCCTAATTTGGGATGAGATAGCCGTGTGTGAGATATCTAACATTCATAATCCTTATTAGGCCGAGCCAATCCCAGTAATAAGATTGTAATGTACATTTGACGTCCAACACTTATCAAGCCAATCCCACAAAACATTCAAAAGGCCATAAATTTCACTACAACATTAATTGCAAGACATTCCATTGAGTTTATTGTTTCTGAGAGCGAATGTGACATACGAACAAACACTTTAAAGCTATTACAACATATGTCAATCAGTTGGTTAACTTAGTGTTGAGTTTGTGTAATATTTGTTACGCCTTCAAGGTTTTAAGCTTACTAAAAGCTATGAAACATTTAAAAAAATACGGAGCTATAAAATTATTTAAGTACTTAATCGATCAGATAAAAAAAACTTTAGGATATGGGTAATCAAGTTCTAATTTAATTATCTTTGTGTTGGTTGTGTGGCGACTTCCACATATAACACAACAATAACCTACTACAGCGCCATCTACCGAAGATACACTGAACTACGAAGTAACGCACTACACGGAGTAACTACAAATCCTGAGTCGCGCAATAAATAGTTCTCGCACCGATTATCATATATACAACATCCCAACATTAACTGTTGGGCAGTAGCCCGCCAGGCATGATCACCTCGCCTGGTCGGTCGTTCCTAGAAAATAGATTCTAAGAATACTAGATTGGTTCATAAACAGTGGACCGGAATAAAGATTTTGCTTTTCGAATCTAATCGGTTCCAAACCTATCTTTAACTTTACAACAACAAGCGTGTTTAACACCACGGGGCAAAGCTAGTCTAAAATAAAAGTAGCCTAAGTTACTATTTATAATTTCAGATATATGCCAGTGATAATCCCGTCGGCCGTTACAGAGATTATCCGGAACAAACAGACAGATAAAAACATATCTTTTTGATTTAAATACCGTATACTTTCATACACTCGGTGGAGTAGTGGTAGCAAATGCGGCTGCTGCGCTTAAGGTTTCGGGTTCGATTCCCGGGTCCGACCAATTGTTTGTACGTTTATTTATATATTTGTTTGTTCATAATATTTGTTTCGTTAAAAAGTGTACGTTTATTTATACCAGTGGTCTGGCTTGGCTTCTTCGATAGCTAAGATGTGCGGTATATTTATATGCCTTTACTGAAAAGCTGTAAATTTGAAATTACAAACAGATATTTTCATAGAAGATCCTTCGGTAGGTCCAAATTCCCTCAAACCTCGAAAAAAAATATGCATTTTTCCAATAAACCACAAAAATAATAGGTATTTTCTGCATTTAGTAGAGCTAAATCTTTACTTACGTAATTATAAAATTACGAAGTGTCATCTTCAAAGTCGAGGAGGTACTTGAGTTATGCCTCAATTTTGAGTATACCAATTAAAATGATGATGGCCCGCCTAAATATTTATATTCGATGATGTAATAAACTTATAGACCTTGCAAATACAACGTTTTTTTTTTATGGAATAGCGTTAAAACTAGCCGATGAATCGCCACTAAGCGATTACAGCAGCCCATGAACACCCGCAACATCATGGGGGACTACTCACTCACTGGGTGAAACACAGCGCAAGTGCTATTTCACACCGGTTTTCTGTGAAGCCGTGGAATGACTCCAGTCGAGCCGGCCCACGCTTGTCGAAGCGTGGCGCTCCCACTGATTAAAAAGAGCGTGTGGTGACGGATTAAGAACTCGGAGTATCATCACCTCTATCCATCCCGTGAGTGTTGACTGAGTAAGAGAGCAAATTACGCAAGACAGTAGCCCTGTAACATGAATACCCCTGAAACAAACCCTATTCAAACCAGTTTGCCCAGCGTGATACAGTAGTGTCTTTCTAAGGAGAATATTACTAATTCGAAAGTAACTCTGTCTGTCTGTCTGTAAAGTTTTTACGGCTAAACCGTTGCTCCAGTTTGATTAAAGTTTGATATGGAGATACTTGAGAGAGTTGCGGGCAAATGTCATCTTTTTATCTTTTATATATATATAAATGAATTGCTGTTCGTTAGTCTCGCTAGAACTCGAGAACGGCTAGACTGATTTAGCTGATTTTGGTTTTAAAATATTTGTCGTAGTCCATGGAAGGTTTAAAAGGTGAATATTAATATATATATATATATATATACATAAAAATTGGAGCATCAGTGAAGAATGTTACAAAATCGGGGGAAAGTTATTACGCTACGGACAATGGGAGACGTAAACGAGTTACAGATATGTCACATCTAGACACAGAACAAAGAATCGTGCTAATTTCACAGTTATTTGTCCCTCTGGCTTAGTAGACAGACTCGCGAACCACTAGGCCAACAGTTCCATTAATCTTTATATAACATTTGTTTGAATTGATCAGTAAAAAAACATCGATAATTATAATACCTACATCTGACGTCTTTTGCCTATTATATAGAACAGAATTAAGAAAAAAAATCGAAGGGAAAAACTATGAGTTTTTCTATAACAATGGACAATGGGATCCCATGGAATTACAATCGCAATTAGTTCATTGGTTTCCTTGAAAATGAAACGGAGATAACAATATCATGGTGGTCGGAAATACTGTTATGTAAACGGGCAATATTTATACATTAGGTATATCCGCATGTATAAAGATACGGAGTGTCAACACACCCATCTGACCAGCGTAAGAAACCTCCTTTTTAGAAGGAGAGTGCTATGTATTTTTTTATGTATAGGCCTGCCAAAATGACTAGGTACTCTGCCTGATGGAAAGTAAAAGCAGAATCCAAGCGTGGTGGTCACCATACTCTTCGCGAATGTAGACAATGCAACAATGCAGCATAGTGACCTATACCATGAAGACCCTTGTGATTCTTTTGCATTATTGGGCCTTCGCACTCACCACCGAAACACGATAGCATGAACTCTGTCATTTTATGTTACTACCTTGAAATGTAAGTAGGTCGGTTGTCGAACAGTGAACCAACCAGATACAGTGAACCACCGTCATATTTCTGAAATCGCGACGATTGTTACTTGCTCAATCATGTCAAAACATTTGCCATGTACCCACTTCCCCTCTTCCGTAGTAAGCCGACGACCACGACTTGAGCGAAACATGTGATGTGTGCTTGTTTGTTTTTCGCCGAAAAAACGTACTATTTCCAAGTAAGTATCTCGATTTTTGTATTTTTTGTTTTTAACTAAGAGAGTAAAAGTTGTGTGGTGCAAATATTGTTATAGCTTTGGAAATATCATAAGCATATTGCATTCTAAAAATTTCAAATAAGACTTATTAATTTTTAGCTTTAAAGTTGAAAAGTACTTGAATTGAACAGTGAACCAGGTCTGCATATTACACAGTGAACCGATTCACTGTGTACCTTACGATCCTGGTACACTGTTTCTTGAAGTGTTTTCTTTTTGTTTTAGGATGCCAAGGCAAAAAGATAAAGAGCGGAAGATAGGAAAACATAAAAAAATGACATGATGTCAACTTTACGTATGGTAGAAAATGGGAACTCTGTTAGAACGGCGGCAAATGCTTGTAATATTTCATACCATAGATTGCGTCGTTATGTAAAAAAGAAAATAACATGGAACAGTGAAATCACAAAATTTGCCTAATGCTGCAGTTTCAGCAATTCTCGACTTCATGTAAAAGCAATAATCAAGAAATTCAAGATTCAACTTCTGTGACTGAAGTTTGACAAGACATGACGTTCAAATTTAAGTAACCTTCTAGATGCACTTTCTCGATCTGGGGTAACATCTATAACATCGTCTACGCAAATGTCTTATTAAATATTAATGCAATGTGAACTTGCCTTTGTTGAATATGGGATGATTAATTTTAAGTATTTTGATTTCATTATTTTAAGTGATAGGTAAATTAATGAAGACTGATAATTCTTGTTGGCAGAAATGTTTTATTTTTTTTCTTTTATTTTCTATGGTCAAATAAAAAGATGATTATTAAAGATTGTGTTTCTTTTCTACAAATAAGTGTCCCATCAATATAATTATATTGTGGTTCACTGTTGAAATAAGGGTGGTTCAGTGTAAACCATCCATAGTACACAGTGAGCCAAATTCATTTATTTTTTAAAACCTCTATACCGTCTTAATTAATTCTTTGATCTTTCTGTAGTCTATAACTAAGACACCTTATAAAATTACCTAAACGATGACACCTAAATCATGTTCTTATCTTTATTTTCTAACAAGATATATGACTTAGAAAAACAGCTGGTTCACTGTTCGACGACGCACCTATGTTACACTATATTCAACAGTAGAATATTGAAGAATAATGATGACGGTCCTATTCTTTTTGACAGACACTTGTTGATCTAGCAGTTGGCTGCTGTAACTGCTAAGCCAGCGATTGACTTCTAAGGTTCAATACAGAACAATTGTTGTATGTTTATTTTGTTTGTTATGTGTCTGGTTGTTGTTCATCTATAATATGCATAAATTTAAACTGCCTCGGTGGCGCAGTCGTAGCGTATTTGACTGCTGTGCTGTGAAATATTGTGTATGTATTTATTCAAAAAAAGTATAAATGCATTTATATCAGTTCTCTAGTACCCATTATACAAGCCCTGTTTAGTTAGGGACTATATGGCGTTGTGTGTTAGATGTCCGATATATTTATTAATATTTATATTTATTTTGGAGTATATTAATATGTTTAACAGCAGTCTGGTTGCCATAGAACAGGTCCTACCTAGTTTGGACTCAATGGTATGTGAGATGTATGGGGATATTAATAATGAAGTGTCTATTATATAAATTGTCAATGAATTGTAAAACTTATAAGTCAAAGTTCAAAGAGATATAGGTATTTACTTTAAATAGATAACCATTAAATAGCCGTACTTAAAGATAAACAATACAAATGGCTGTAATTTATAAATGATGGGAATCTTTAGTAATAACATACAACTGGTTTGTTGGTTTGGTTAAAGCTGGCGCGTTATCTCAAGCAGTACAGATCCGCTTTGAAGAATTATTTTAGTGTTAGATAACCTAGTTATGGAGGAAGGCAATGGACTATATATGATCACTTTAAAAGTATTTCTTTGCGTGGGCTGTGTGTGTAAAGATTCACTATAAATATGTATGAAAGAATTGTTCCCCTGTAAAAGTTCTAAAGAAGTCCGCGACAGTATACGTCTAGCTTTTAAGGTTGACTCACTATAATCTATTCAATGGTAAACAAATTTGTTCACCTTGTTAAAACATCACGTTATTTTATTAAATTAAACTTTAAATTAAACAAACAGTCTTATTAATTAAAATAACTTGTCGAAATCATAGAATGAATAAGAACTCCTCAGACTATACTCATATTGCATCAAAACAAATATTATTTAAGTGTTTGAAATTAGTCCAATGTGCGTTACACAATGATATGCAAACGTACTATTGATTCGTATAATTTACGACAGAAATATCTGCGATTAAAATATTAGGTCAGAGTTTTTAGGAAATGTAAAGGTAAATTTGCGAGGTAGAAGAAAATTATTTTGAAATCATCATTGGGCCTCCGACGCTTCTGCATTATGAATACGTATTACAATCGTTATTGGGCAGTTCGTGCCCTTAACTGACAACTAGTTCATCTTCCAACTCAGTTCGCCCTCAGGGTTGCGGAACGAAAGCGCGTGGAACTCCGACGTCTCTTCGAGAATCTTAGTAAATAACAAAGGCTATGGTATATCCATGATGAAGTAAGTTTATAAGAGGATTTAAATCTCAGTAATGTAATGGATTATCTAAAAGGTCATTTAGACATTCATTGACAGTAATCTGTGATGAACGGGACTATTGTCGCGGTTATATATGATTGGATCAGCATTGGGTATTGCGCATATGTATTTGTTACTATTTCTATGAAAAGATTGATAGTACGTCAGTGTACGACTAGTGATGTACGACCGCCATTTTGGAGTAGGGTTGCCAGTTAAATATTTAGGTAAGTGAAAAAGCCTTATTTCTTAGGAGAGGCCGATTTCCAGCGGTTGATTATTAAAAAGATTTTCCCTCGCTTTTCTGTAGTCTGTGGGAGTAATGTGACGATACGGAAGTACATTACAGGAAGCCAATGAACGCGTGCAGTGCTAAATATTACAAATCAATTTGACACTTAGTTTTAAATAAACTAAAGGTGTAGTGGTTTAAGCGTACGCTTTGCCGCTTATTGCTGTTGATGACATGATCATAATGTTTATATTGTGTATAATTTTAACTAGTTGACCCACGTAGCCCTGTCTACGTCTCCAATTGCCCGTAGCGTTATGTTATACAAAGTGAACCAATAGGTACATCTTTTTTGCAAGACTTTAACCTGTTTAAAGTGGAAGCTTTCAAAAGGAAACCACGCAACCCTACCAGTAACGTTAGCCGCGACCGTTGATAGCGATCTATCTTAAGTATTGCAACACAAGATGTTCGCTCCAACTTGAGGTTAAGTTAGTTTGGGTAACTTAACGGTGACCTATGTTTGGTGAGTTGCCCTTTAATATTTCTATTTAAGTTATTTATTAATATGTCTTTTGTGTCTTGTATGTTATTGGTTACAAAATAGTAAGAATGATGATGAATTAAGAACACGGAGTGTCACCACCTCTATTTAAACCTCTTTTTTTGTGCCGTCGCGTCGTATCGATCCGACCTTAAAACCGCACACCGTCACGGGTACTAGAAGCCGGGGAACCAGGTGCACCCTCGGAAGGAAATCCCTAGAACCCCGACGTACCTCAGGCCACCCACTACTTGTAGGAACCCTAACATTCCCACCCTCTATTCAGAAAAGGGCGCGAGCACTTCACGAGAGAGCTCGTGCTGCCTCCCCGGCCTGCCTCTTTATTTAACCCTGTGGGTGTCGTGAGAGTAGACTGAGGGACTAACTACGCAAGACAACAACACTGCAAAGAGGAGGAAGTTTTGGATCGAACCCAACCAGCCAGCGAGACGCCTAAGGCCAGCATTGGACTATTAAATGCTGTTGATAATATAATCCATTATGTAAAATTCTCTTGTCTATTATGGTTCATGACGAACTCCGAAACTATTAAATCGATTTTCAAGTTTTTTTTAAACTCTGCTTTACTGGCGTGCGTAAGTTAGGATAGCTAACATCACGCTTAGATCACGATTGATAAGAAACGCAGACGATGTTACGTGGGTCAACTAGTATGTAGATACACTAAGAATCTCACCTAATAGAATTTTAATAGGTAATATAAAATTTGTTATTTTATATTATTAATAAATAATAACAAAATAAAGAAATATTGAATGTGTGCCTGTAATGCTGTTTTTATTGAATAGTGGGCATACGAGCAGACGTATCACCTGATGGTAAGCGATTACCGCCGCCCATGAACACCCGCAACACCAGAGGCGTCACAAGTTCATTGCCGACCTTTGAGGGATGGGAAGGGGGATGGAGGGAGGGGTTGGGGTATGGGCCTCCGGTATCCTCACTCACTCGGTGAAACACAGCGCTAGCGCTTTTTCTGTGAGGTCGTGGTATCACTCCTGTCGAGCCGGCCCATTGATGTCGAAGCGTGGCTCTTCCACAAACAATTTCAACACGGTTATGATGTTTTTTAAACGTCGTTGTTGTATTTTGTTTCGAAAATGAAGGCGGCACTGCTTCTAGCAGAAATATGCAGTGCACTGTCAATAAACATTATTCTGCGGTACCAGTGTTATTACTAAATACAATGGCTTGTATTATTAGTAATTCTTAAGTTAAGTACTACAACATTCCTGTACACACCCATACATTAACAAGCGTAAAGTGAGTCGTTTAAAAGTACGGTCAGCAGAAACGTCACCAATAGACATACGTAGTCTTATATGTTAAACATTTACTTAAATGCAAGTTTAAGCATACGGTCAGCAAAAAAGTACTCATAATAAAATACTACCGAATTAATTGTCACAATACACACCGACACCAATTGTCTATGTCTACAACTGGTGTAGTTTCGAAGACTCTTCAAAATAGTCTGAATACATTGGAAATGCACCCTAATACTGGCACACTTGGCTAAGGCCCTTGTGTTAGATTTTACATTCTTTTTGAAAATAAAAGGGCGACCAAAAAAGGTATAATAACATAATAATTATAACTTCTCACACACGGTATTCTGATCCCAAATTGAGCAGACACATTACCAAATTGCTGATAATCATGCCAATTAATTCTAAAACATAATCGAAATGAGATAAATTATACTTAGGTACAGAAAAAAAGAATGATTACAATCGGTACACACTCAGAAAATGTGAGGTAACACACGCACATAATAATTACAATCGAATTGAGTATTATATTTAAACGACTTAAAAAAAGGATGATGATTTTCCCGGTTGCCATGAATGAAACTTGGTATTCGAGTCAGTTCCCTTAAATATACTGACGCTAGTTTCACCTTCGAATACAGTTCACTCTCAGGGTTGCAAAGGTCTAATGCCGGTCGCTTCGTGGAAAACTGATATTCAGGTAAAACAGGTAGAACTATTAGCCGACCCCTAATCTTGGGATTAATAAAGGCTAGGAAGAAGAAAGGAAAAAGGATGAGGTTCTCAATTCGACTGGATTTATTTCATATTTGTGACCACTGAACTGTCGACTCTGTGAACCGATTTTAAAAATTCTTTTTTCATCGGCTCGACCGGAGTGATACCACGGCCTCACAGAAAACCGTTGTGAAATAGCGCTTGCGCTGTGTTTCACCGAGTGAGTGAGGATACCGGAGGCCCATACCCCAACCCCTCCCCCCATCCCCTTTCCTATCCCCCAAAGGTCGGCAACGCACTTGTGACGCCTTTGGTGTTGCGGGTGTCCATGGGCGGCGGTAATCGCTTACCATCAGGTGATACGTATGCTCGTTTGCCCACTATTCAATAAAAAAAAAAAAAATTTGAGAGTTGATGCTTCAGGTGTGGTCTCATTTTTATTTGGTCCAGTACTTGAAGCTGCTTTTTTTTAAATTACTATTATTTTAGATAGTTTTTGCTGACGCTAAATTTTCACTTCGATGTCCTTTAACTGTTTGGCGACGGTGGGTCGGTTGCGTCGTAATATGACACAGTAAACCTACTGACCTGCCAAGTGTGGGTTGTGGCCAACACTTGGATTAGCTCAATGAGGATCTCGCTATTGTCATATAAAGCTCTTTCAGATAATACTACTAACGACCTAGCTACTGTAATATGCATGTATTACACATGACTGCCTCTGTGGCGCGAGTGGTAGCGTAAGCGACTGCTATGCTTGAGGTCTCGGGTTCGATTCCCGGGTCGGACCAAATGTTTGTATGATCTGCAAATATTTGTTTCGAAGTTTGGGTGTTTTCTATGTATAATATGTATGTATTTACAAAAAAAAAGTATATATGTATTTATATCAGTTGTCTAGTACCTATAACACAAGCTCTGCTTAGCGTGGGGCTAGACGGCGTTGTGTGTTAAATTGTCCGAAATATTTATTGGAAAAAAAAAAAACTTTCTCTTGAATCACTTAATGCGTAGTGTAGTTTAAAAGACCTAATAGACAGCAGAAGGAACTTAATTTTATAGTATTTAAATATACTATCGACCTTAGGACCTTATACATCGTTTGGTACTTGTATTTTGAAAGAGAAAAGAGAGAAGTTAAATCGATTAAGGGAGCAATCTATATAGGATAACAACACTGCAAAGATAAGAAAATCTTTTGAACGAACCTTACACCAAGCAGCAACTGTGGTATGGTAGACCAAAACCCAAGTTCAACAGTAGATTATTAACATGTTTTCCCTCGCTTTTCTGTAATCTGTGGGGGTAATCTCGTGACGAGACGGAAGTACATTACAGGAAGCCAATGAGCGCGTGCAGTGCTAAATATCACAAGTCAATTTGACACCTAGTTTCAAATAAACTGATTCTACGGAAAGTGTAGTGTTTTAAACGGTGGCCTTGATGCTTTTTACTGGAATAAATGTTGTGGGTTCGATCCTCACATGATCTACGAATTGTGGTCCTGAGTCTGGGTGTTCTTTGTGTCCGTTTAATATATGTTAGTTAAGACACCGCTACACAGGATAATCAATAGAGCATTTAATACATATTTTAACTGTCTCTAAACCACTTATTGTAAGATGCCTTTAGCACAGTACTAAAATATTAACTATTCTAAAAAAGGTCTACATCCGCAAGTGAAATCACGAGATATAACTAGTGAACAATATGAGAATCAATTAATAATGTTACCATATTGAAAATTTTCAACAAACGACCGGCCAAGGTGAACTAGTGTTATATAAGAACTCGGAGGCTGTGTGTATCTTTATTTTCTTGTTACTCTTTACTCTGACACTTCAAACATTAACTAGTTTTTAGCCTTGGTTTTACCCGCTTTTTATATATAAGCCTGCCGATTCCACTCTGCCTGATGGAAGGCATGAGCAGGATTCAAGAGTGTTGGTCACCAAACTCATTGCGAATGCAGACAATGCAGCATTGTGTTCTACATTATAGAGACCTATTTGCTTCTGCATCATTCAGATTAGGTTGATCTTCTTTGAGAGGGTAGTTCGTCTTAAGTCGGCATTTCTCGTGTTGCCTCGTAATAATTTACACAACACGGGTTTTAAACATTTAAACAAATACCTGTCTTATATATAAAATTCTCGTGTCACAATGTTACTCGTAGTTACTAGTACCATACTCTAGCGAAACGGCTTGACTGATTCTCATGAAATTTTGTGTACATATTGGGTAGGTCTGAGAATCGGACAACATCTATGTTTAATCCCCCTAAATGTTAAGGGTAGTCCACCCCTAAAAAATTACTTTTATTTATAGGTAATTTTATTTTTTATTTTTATGATGCAGCATTAGAAAATACATACAACCCTGAATTTTCAACCTTCTACGATCAACCCCAACCAATTTTATAGACCCCACCCCTAAAATATATATTCCTTTTTATGGCAAAGCAACGTTTGTCGGGTCAGCTAGTTCTATTATAAAATTATAACGAAACCAATCAATCAGTTACCTATATCTGCATAAACAAACAAGCGAACAATATGAATAGGTATATCCGCTTTCAATTTTCGGGTACGCCATTTTAATTGATAAAGCCTTGGCATTAAATTAATGTCGCGAAAACATGTGTTTTATGTTTTTAAATATAAACATTACACTTCAGTCGTAACACTCATTAATAGATAATATATATGTTAGTTTGTCTATAACCTTTTTACAGTCATCGTTAAATTATATTACTACTAATAGACTATGTCGCTTGTCGTGGTTAAGAATAGCCTATGTCTTTCCTCAAGAATCAAAGTAATTTCATGCTAAATTTAGTAGGCTAGTATAGATTTACACTACCACTTCGATCCCGGGTATTTTAAGGGGGATGTGATAAAACAACAAAAACAAAAATGAATGAAAATTTTCCCCAATTCTTCATTGGTGCTTCGTTCCTATTAGTAGTAGAGTGATGATATATAGCCTATAGCCTCTAGCCTACCAGCGGTTCCTGAGATTAGCGCGTTCGATTAAACAAACAAATAAATTCTTCAGCTTTATTATATCACTCGTAGTATAGATTAGGAGACTATGTCGGTTATTGTCATAAAGAGTAGCTTATGTCCTTCTTCAAGAATCAAAGTAACCCCATGCTAAATTTAATAGACTAGTATAGATTCACACTACCACTTTGATCCCGGGTCTTTTAAGCTACCGTGGGAGAGTTATGCTTCGGCATCAATGGGTCGGCTCAACCGGAGTGATACCACGACCTCACAGAAAGCCGGTGTGAAATAGCGCTTGCGCTGTGTTTCACCGAGTGAGTGAGGATACCGGAGGCCCATACCCCAACCCCTTCCCCATCCCCCTTCCCATCCCCCAAAGGTCGGCAACGTACTTGTGACGCCTCTGGTGTTGCAGGTGTCCATGGGCGGCGGTAATCGCTTACCATCAGGTGATACGTCTGCTCGTTAGCCCACAATTCAATAAAAAAAAAGCAGGTCGTGAAAGAACCATCTCACTATACCGCTATAGTTTGGGGCACCATGCTGCAGTGTCTGTCTGTCTGTCATTCATAACGATCACTGCTTTTGAAGAGTCAATGTGGCATGCATAAAGTAAAAAAACCTCATAAACGGGCGTCTGATCCTAAGCTAGATCAATTCTATACCATACAGAGAGAATTACACCCAGACAGGAGAAATAATAGTACTGATCACACAATAATTATTAGAATCGAACCCACGTCCTCATGTTTAGCAGTCAGGGTAACTAAGTACTAAATCAAAAAGCCAGCCTAGTGTGGGCTCAAATAGTATTGTGGGTGTTTAATAAGGTTCTAAATACCCTTGGGCTGTATGAGTATAAGAGTATGTATGACACACGCTGTTGTATTAAATTGAGGTTTAATTTCTTTTTTGATATGTAAGCTCGTCAAAGTGACTACTTTGCTTGATGAATGGTGTTTATTATACTCATTGCGAATGCAGATAATATATTATACTATTTTTTATATTTTTTGGACATCTAACAAACAACGCTACCCAGTCCCAAGCTAAGCAGAGCTTGTGTTATGGGTACTAGTCAAATGATATACATTTTACATAGAAAACACCCAAATTCCGAAACAAATATTTGTACATGACACAAATACTTGGTCCGACTCAGGATTTGAACCCGAGAACTCAAGCACAGTAGTCGCATTCACTACCATTGCGCCACCGAGGCAGTCGACAATACAACAATGCAGCATGGTGACCCGCATTTTGACCTCTAGTCTCACACTCACTAGCGACACGCGACAGCACGAATACTGTCTTTTGAAGTCGGTCTTCTGAAAAATGTATACTGGCTATTCTCCACTTCTTAGCTAGCATGATTCTTTCTTATATCGTTATTCTACCTTCGAAAATGACGAACTTTCGTTAGCCTTAGGTATGAATTTTCCGAAAATTCTTTCTTAGTAGGAGCTTAGGAGGTGGCATAACATCAAGTTCTTAGCACCAATAGTTTAAGCTCTTGGTTTATGAGTCAGCCAGGCAATTAACTTGTAGGTAGATATTGTTAACAATCATCGTTTCTTTGTCGCAAGGTTAAACTTCGACCTTTCAAATGACCCGGAACATAGAATGATGAATTATACGTAATGTAAAAACATTTTCTATTGATGCCCATTTTATATAACTTGTGATAGGTGCCCTGACAATAGAAGTCGTGAATTTAGGAGCCGATTATGGTAGCCTCTAAGGCGGTTATGACATAATTCAATATTTATCGTCCTCATGTCTTGAGGTCGTTTGTATAATGCATGTTTAGTTAATATTAATTTTTATTTAATATTTGTTTAGTGTTGTACATAATTATATCATTATTTTCGAGATAAGGATGTTAAAAATAATTTCAAAGATCTTTTGAAGCTATGATTCAGTGAATAATAAATAGTTTAAGAATGAAATTTCTGGAATATGAACTAGATAGTTTTGAAAAAACTAGAAAAAGAAAGCTAAGGAATCAAGATATAAGCGTATCGCCTTGATTCTCTTTCTACAATCGCTAACGCCTCTATTCTGTTGTATTATTGGTTAATATTTTATTTTCAGCACGTGACTTAACGTTCAGAGATGTCATTCCCTTATGTTTGTTAGTTTTATATTAACGGTCACGTTTGTACAATGTCAATTTGGCTAGGGTGGTATCTATTATAGTACAGAGTCGGAGTTGCCTATGATCGTCAACAATGGTCTCTAAATGGGTCAGAAATAGAACACTTCATAATCTAATCGCTGGGTTTTTACAATGACTTATGCTAGACCTTTATAACGTTTATGGAAATATGTCATGGCGTCTCTGAGTTCATATAAACCTTGCAGAAGATCGTCATTACATTGAAAATTACCTAGTTTTAGCTTGGCTTTGTTGAGAAGAAATATTATCATGTTCCGTAAATAGGAGCTTACAAAAAGAACGAAATTGTGATTGGCTATAGTCACTGCTGGCCTATTATTACGTGACTAGACTAGGCCGAAATTCTGTCTGTATATAAAATAGGACATCAAACATAAACGTTCACCTACCTGGGTATTCGCCTGCAGTAAATTTCCTCCATTGGTGTTCACTACTCCGTTATTGCACTGCGCTTTCTGCACACAAATATAGCCTTGTCCAGAACAAGTCTGTTGCAACTCCCCACCAGAATTTTCAAGACCCTGAACGTTGCCAGTACTGGCGAAAGCTTCATCAATATTTTGTTGAGTCTGTTGTTGTTGTGTAAAGTCATATTCTGCTGTCTTCTGGGCGTTTTGAATGAGGTTGACATTAGCTCCAGTGGACGAGAAAGGTGCAGGTGAAGATCCAGTGAATCCTGAAGCAAATTTGCTTGCAGAGTTAAAGGCGTTAAAGTTGTTCTGGCTTCCTCCTAATCCTCCTTGAGCTACACCAAGACCAGCTTGGTTAAGTCCGCCTTGGCCAGCAAAACCATTTTGACCAGTAGTATAAGTACTTTGGGAACTTGACTTGTAACTGCTTTGGGAACCACCACCGAAACTATTGGCTCCTCCTGTGCCGAAACTACCACTAAATCCTGCTCCCTGGTTTCCTCCGGCAGTCTGGAAACCTTGTCCTGCAAAGTTGGCACCACCGCTAGTGAAACCATTATTAATTTTAGCGAAATCTCCATTTAAGAATGGATTAGCAGCAATATCGACTCCACCAGAACCTCCGTTGCTGGAGGTGCTATAGCTTGAGGACTGGAATTTGCTGTATTTTTGAGAGCCACCACCAGAGCCTCCGAGATTTTTGAAAGGTGAATTTTCATTCATCCACCAAAATGGTCCACTGTTAGGGATTTTTCCTTCTAATACCTTGCTTGCAGCGGCTTGGAATTCAAATTCTTCTCCATTGTTGGCTGCAGCGGCTGCTTTAAAAGCAT
Organism: Spilarctia lutea; assembly: GCA_916048165.1. Taxonomy (NCBI): domain Eukaryota; kingdom Metazoa; phylum Arthropoda; class Insecta; order Lepidoptera; family Erebidae; genus Spilarctia; species Spilarctia lutea. Next base: position 1,780,924 of record OU696498.1, on the reverse strand, counting down.
CAAGATCTCCGTACTTTTGAATGAGTTTCCCATCTTTTAGTTTGACTCCAGCACAGCCTTTCTCCGAGTTGCATTCTTCGAAGAACTGTTGCGTGTGGACCTCAGAGACTTGAGGTAACGTCTGGAAGGCTGCTGAGGCGTGGTGGCTATGTGTTTTCAGACTTGATGTGCCAGAGCATACAGTACATCTTTCTGATCTTGTCTGAGGTTCACTTTCTTCGACTTCTGCTACTGGTTCCTTGCCTTTGGCCAGTTGTTTTTCCCCGGTGGATTCGGAGTGAGCGTTGGTCGCGATGACCAGTATGGCAACCACTATTGGGAATAGCGGCTTCATGGTTCTGTAACAAAAGAAACCACATATTAGGATACATTCTAGAATCAAACTCACTTGTACTTATTCCACCATGGAGAGTATAAATTAAACATGTTAGGACGGAGGCTTTAGAGAAACAGTTCCAATTAAAGTGGGATTGAATAAATTGAATTTATTTGTTGTGAAGTACAGAATACTCGAACCGGCTACAAATCATATCGTACCCTATTATTATTAGGATCGAGATAGTCAATTCAATTGAATTCGTTTCTAGGGTAATTACCCTAGAAACGAATTTCTATGAAGTCCGTAAGCGGAGGGATTCCCCTACAACAGTAAAGACATAGAGTCCTGACTTTTCTAATGAAGAGGCTTGGAGGGTGTTCCTGCGTTTGAAGGCCTACTAGACCGATATGAATCCGAGTGTTTTATTTTAACTCATTTACTGAGATTAAAAGTACAGACTTATTAATATTATTTTCGTTATTTCATCGTATTGGTTTTATTCAAGTCAATAAAATGCCATCCTACTTTAGTTTTTTTACTAAATTTTATCTACTTAAAACCACAAAAGGTGAAGGGTACGCCAGACTATAAACACAGGTACATAGATGGTGCGTGAACTGCCTTTTTATTAGGTAGACTAGCGATGATTCAATATTGGCTATTAATAAACGTTCTTTTGGAGAACTTGTACCGACACAATTTGTATTCACGGTCACTACACAAAAGCCGAATCGATATTCTGAAAATATTATAAATCAATACATATCAAATGACTTGCCCCGCCTGATTCCTCAACGCAGACCCGAATCCACTGGGATTAGCTTTATATGTTGTAGGCACTGATTAAGAGAAGATCTTTGGGCATTTCACTGGGATTTCATTGGGATGTAAAAAAATGGATAAATAATTATAAATAACTCGTTACTATTGGTGCATGTTATGACATCTTAAAATGTTGTGTATTTCAACAAATTATAAGTGAATTTACTGTTTCTATTTGAGTAAGAATTTTTCGAGTTTTTGAAGCATACACAAACACACTTACTATTTTTATATATGTAGATAATAACAGCAACTTGTAATTACACATACCTATATATTAAATAAATTAGTGTGCCAAATTCTACGTTACTTTTAAGGCTTTAACGCTAGCGATGGTTCATTAAACGTTCATTTATTTGGATGGTGAGTCAACGTGTATTTGTGTCAGTTGTGGGCGAAGCTTTGCGGACTAAAATTGCGTAATGCATGCCTCAAAATTCGATCATAGTGAATGCATGGGTTACAATTGGAATTTAAGAACTCCGAGCCTTATTCCAAACTAGGTTAGGGTCTGTTTTAAGTCTACTGCGATATGCCTTAACATTAATTTTTACGTGGAACGACTACCATCAGAGTACACCCAAGTATTAATCTATATTGAAGTTCTGTACATAGACTGTTGTTGGGCTTTGTAATGCTCCGATTACCCATAACGATTGCCTCAAATGTTTTTATGATAATCGGAACCGATGGCTTAATTTGTGATGTGTATTCAATCTCCAAATATAACAATACTCAGATTGGTCCACAAATTCTTGATCTAAGTCTGGATGCTGTTTGTAAAGTCTCCGGCGACTTAGGATTCATTCTTAATATTCGAGTCCAAATTAAACGTGTTCTTTGAGGCATAGCGTCTGAATAAGTCAAGAATGGTACTGCATTTAAAGAGTGACCTGGCTAGGATTGGTTAAGTACCTATGGTAATTATTATGTAGCTATGTATAATGTATACTAATTTTAACCTTGATATATTTGCCCGCGGACCGGAGGGCAGTTGCCAGAATCTCTTTTTCCGAAACAAAACAGTCTATCATTTTTTGCAAGGGGAAATATACACACATACCCATTTTAGACTCACATACAAAAATAATTGCCTGTCACTAGGAATTCAGACATAACGTTTCAAACAAAACATTCACAATTTGACACAAACATAAACTTATTCTGTGCCATAACAGTCTGATGCGTAGGTCTATTGGGCTTATACTTCGACAAAGGGGAACACCTGCATATGGATACTCCAGATCGTGTTACTCTTTGGTATTTAAATGCGATACGATTATATCTGATGTGTTGATAGATCTATTACAAACTAACTAAAATTGCGTTACAAGATAAATCACTACATATTATGAGATTTAGACCCCCGCTGTGCTGTCTGTCTGTCTATCTGTCTAAGCGATAATCTACATAAGTAGTTGACGGATTGTTATACGGCTTTCACTAAGATATATCGATTTATGGCAGGAGGCAGCTTTAAATGTGTAACTTATTAAGTTTAGCTTAAACTTTATGAAATATGAAGATAATTATAAAAATATCACACACCTCACACAACCGTCCGATTCCAAACTAGACAGAGCTTGTACTGTAGTGAGATAACTGATTAACATACTTATATACCTATTTCTCAATACATACAAATTATAGTATATTAACTATTGCTTGCAGTTTGAATCGAGTGATTCTTTCTTCATATTTATTCGTTCTTTAAAATACTTTTTCGGATTAACACAGGCCTATGACACTCACAACTAATGTGGCTTTATATTGGTTAAAGAATTCTAAAAATCGACTCGGTAGATCCAGAGATTATTTTACCTCTTTATAATATTGTAACAAATAATGTAACTCATCATATTTGTACTTTTGGGCAAACGAGCAGACGTATCGCCTCATGGTAATCGATTACCGCCGCTCATGGACACCCGCAACACCAGAGGATAGGCCAGCAACGCGTCACAAGTGCGTTGCTGACCTTTGGAGGAAGGGGATGGGGGTAGGGGTTGGGGGTAGGGGGAGGGGGGAGGGGATGGGTTATGGGCCTCCAGTACCCTTATTGTTACTTCGGTCGAGCCGGCCCATTCATGCGGAAGTGTGGCTCTGCCACGATGTCTGTTTTAGTATCGAAATCCACGACCTCTAATTTAGCAGTAAGGATCGCTAACCACTAAATCACCAGGCAAGTTAAAGTGAGAAACTTGAATAAAAATATTTAATCTAAATGAAAATTGAACCTGTGACCTCTAACAGTTAACTCTGTTGATGTTAATTATATTTACATTACTTTTTTATATCATTTTAATGACACAAAACTTTAAATTAATTCAAAGTTTGTCTTTGTTTAACAAATTCTCATGAAAAAAATTATGTCTAAAAAAATAAATGTCTTATTCTAAATGTTAAATAATTATTTAAGTTTTAATTAATTTAGCAAATAATTAAGTTATTTATTTTTCTAACTATTGTTATAAAAATTATATGCTTATCACCACAGTACAGACTGTACCTGGTATAGTGTCAGACATAAGCTTAGTTAGGGGGAAGCGTTTGGGGTTCAAACCACCTAAATATTTTTCATAATAATATAACGGTTTAAGGGACATAGTCTTTTTATTATCTTGAAACCCCTCCGAAATTAAAATCTGACTACGCACGTAGCGACAGACAGTCGTGTGTGATGTGTGACGTTATTTCTTTATAGGAAATTTACAAAACCAATTAACAATACCCATAATAAAAACTCCTTGGTCATAAATTATCACAATAAACATCCGGAACCAAAATATCGGAAGCTTATCACCCACGCTAACCCATCCTATTATCATACTTACTATTAAGCGTTTAACCTCGCTTTAATGTTCAAATCAAACAATACAACATGCCTTTGGAATGTGTATTATGTATTTAAATGTTGGTTTAACGTTTGAACCAATATTGGGAGACCTTGGTTTATGTTTGGAGTGGGCTTCGAGTGTATCAGTGAAGGTTGGGTTTGATTTTCGTCAGCTATGGGAATCCCCATACTTCATCGTCTCATAGGAACTAGACTATAGTTTTAAAGACGCATCATATTTAGTACTTTTTTTTTATTGAATAGGGGGCAAACGAGCAGACACATCACCTGATGGTAAGCGATTACCGCCGCCCATGGACACCCGCAACACCAAAAGCGTCACAAGTGCGTGGCCGACCTTTGGGGGACGGGGAGAAGGAATGGGGGAGGGGTATAGCGCAAGCGCTACTTTAGCACAGAAAGCTTTAACGTAGAATATTGGCGCTACTCCACTCCTCAGGAGTGGAGAATTAGTTAATCAAAAGCAACTGCAATTATTTAAATCGTACTTGTTATTTAAAATGTTGGTTAGTTTCAGATATTTTAATGTTTAAACGAATTCTATTTTTTGGGTTCCGTTTCTCAAATGAAAGAGAAACCCTTATCACTTACTATTTATCAATTTGCAAAACTGCCTCGGTGGCGTAGTGGTAGCGTATGCGACTGCTAAGCTTGAGGTCTCGGGTTCGATTCTCGGGTCGGACCAAATATTTGTACGATCTGCAAATATTTGTTTCGAAGTTTGGGTGTTTTCTATGTATAATATGTATGTGTTTACAAAAAAAAAGTTTAAAAGTATTTATATCACACAAGCTCTGCTTAGCTTGGGACTAGATGGGGTTGTGTGTTAGATGTCCGAAATATTTATTTATTATTATTATATTTAGTGATTATAAACTTGTATTTTGCATTTATGAGATATCATCACCATCATGATCATCAACAGCGTTTAACAGTACCGAACCTAAACCTATTATGAGAAAGGTTTACGCGACCAGGACGAAGCCAAAGAGAAGAGTAATATCTTTGACAGTTCTTGTTGTTTGTAAATACAATATAGTGCACAAACTAATGTATATATTTTAACAATAGAAGTGCCAATAGATTCGTAATAATGGAGTGACACGGGTTATATAAATTTTACGTAGTTACTAATTAAAAAAATATCTTCTAGTTTAAGGGTTTGTTTCAGGATTTCCTTCTTTTTGTAGAGCTGTTTCTCTGCAGAGTGTGTTCGCTGAGTAGACTATTTGTGTTCTTAATAAGGCACCACACGAATAATATGAAATTATCTATAACCTATATTCATTAACGATGGCATGTCTTCTAGGAACCATTTTCTAGATACAAAAAATGAATTAAATAAAAATATTTGCGTACGGAACCATCGTTTTGTAACACAGACTTTCACTTGTCCGAATTTTAATAGCAAACATAGATTAATAATCTAGATAACCGATATTTTAAAGCGGAGGCAACTTTTTAATTCAACTTGTGAGTGAAGTCGTAAGCATTTGTGTTCAAAAGTCGATCAATTAAGTTACGTTGGCCTGTTGTGGTGTAACCAATGCCCCCAAGAAATAGTATAATATTAGATAATATTGGGTAAGTTATTCGTCCGTGTAATGACGGAATACGGAGTGTTACCATCCCTTTTCATCCTGTTAGTGTTGTAAGACTAAAGGAGCAAACGTATGACACAGCGCTGCAAAGAGAAGGAATACTTGACACGAATTTTAAACCGACCCGCCAGCCAGTGTGGCTGATCACTAAACGCTGTGATCACAACTGCTAATTTTATATTTTTTTTTATATGAAATAGCGGGCAAACGAGCAGACGTATCGCCTGATGATAAGCCCATGGAAACCCGCAACACCAGAGGCGTCACAAGTGCGTTGCCGGCCTTTAGGAAATGGGGAGTGGGATGGAGGGAGGGGTCGGGGTTTATGGGCCTCCGGTATCCTCACTCACTCGACGAAACACAGCGCAAGCGCTATTTCACACCGGTTTTCTGTGAGGCCGTGGTATTACTCCAGTCGAGCCGGCCCATTCATGCCGAAGCGTGAGTCTCCCACGGTAATACCAGATCCCTTCCATTACAAAATTTAATAGTTGTAAATTATAAGGTGAAGCTGAAGTGGAAGTGGGCCGGTCATGTCTCCAGGCGGACTGATGGTCGCTGGAGCCAACAAGTGTTAGAGTGGAGACTACGATTATGAGGCAAACGCAATGTAGGGCGCCCTGCGGCACGATGGACCGACGACTTGAAGAAAATGGCTGGCAACGGATGGATGAATTAGTGAGTGTGTGTTTGGAGGCCCACTGATGTAGAAGTATCACTAGGTCGCCATGGTGTGGGTCACCATGCTGCATTGATGCATTCGCAATGAGTATGGTGACCACCACTCTTGGATTCTGGTTATACTTTCCATGAAGCAGAGTAGTGCTGTATTGGCAGGGCAATACATAAATATATGACAATACATACATAAAAATATGTATGTATTTAGAAATTTATTTATCAGCGGTTAGGTTCCCATATTACTGGTTGTAGATTGAAATCAGACAGCCGTGTGTGAGATGTGTCAGTTATTTTAATATACGTATGTTATTCATTGCAACAGAGAAAGCTTTTAAAAGTTATTTAATCGTATTCTAAGCAAGTATATGTACTACTAGATTTTGCCCGCAGCTCTGATCACGTGTATGTCTGTTATACCTCAAAAATCAAAGTATCTCCATATATAATTAAGTGTAGGTAATACACTGAAATTGGTAGAGTAGTTTAGCCGTGAAAGCGTAACAGACAAAGAGACAGAATTACTTTCGATTTTATCAAATGAATAAGTTTAAAAGAATCAAGTTCATTAGAATTCTTAACCAGTTTTTCGAACAATCGACAATTTCAACAGGCAAAGGAAATAGGAATAATGCAACATCTGTCTTCATCTGCCCTTCTCTATGGAAAATTTAAAAAGTTTCATTAACGTATTCTTTACTAATTGGTAAAGGTTATTGTGTAGTCTTTTTTTTTTAATTTATAGTTAGCGATTTTTTTTTATTTTTTTTTTATACATCCATAAATAATTATAAATAAATTCAGATGATTTAGTTGCGATAAATAGTTTACAGTTATTTTTTTAAAAGATTGTATTTCTTTTAGGGTTGCTGCATGTTAAAATTATTTGATTGATAGTAGATATATTTGCTTAGTTTTAGTAGTAAATAAATTTAAATATTCTAATCTATTTGTTATTTTAAACCACTAGTAAGTGGGCTCTATAGATAAAGTCCTTTCCGAGTTTTATTAAAGTATCATTACTAGACTTTAATTTTGCAATGGTATTTAATTTTATAGTGAAACTAATGTAGCTAAAGACCCATTAAAATAAACACAAAAAATAAAATTTTATCGTCTCTTAAAAATAATTACACTAAAATCCTGGAACCTAATTAATTGTTACTCCGAACCTTTAACCTAATGATAGATCAATAAATCAGGAAATAAAATTAATATCGGTATAGCAGTTTCGGAGGTCTTGTTATATATATACCTACATATGCAAAAAATCTGAAACCGTGATTTTAATGTTACAGATAACACAAGGATGAGAACATAACGGGTTATAAAACGATACATTAAGAAAGTAATATTGCAAAATAACGGTTATTAATTACCATACGTTACAACGGTTTTTTAAATAACTATTAACAAAACCGGTTTGGAAAATTTTAATCGTTAATTTAGTTGAAATCTGGTTTAAAACTGTTATAATTATGTAGAACATTCGTAAATATCTTGTAAAATATGGTAGTTAACAGTTAATATATGTCAGTTTCCATTTGGCGAACGTAAAAACGTAAATTATTTTAAATAACCATTTCAGAATCGTTATTTTGGTTGCGTTTTAACACAATTTCATAAGCTTTATCTGTATGTTTGCATGTAACTGACTTTTGTAAGCATGTATTTTAGATTTTTAAACCACATTTATTTTATGATCAATTTATCCCGGGCGCCATTCTTCGATTTAAAAGTTTAAAAAAAAATAAGCTGTCATCTCTATGCCCTCAGTTACAAGGGCCAAACGGAGAGACGGTTAAGTAACTACAGAAAGAATTCCCACCAAATAACATATTTGTCTCCTATAACCTAATAATCTATTTATATTAATACATGAAGCAGAAACTGAGTAATTTTAATCGGTACTAGTTTTTTAATAGTGTCCACTTAAAAATATTCTAAACGTGTTCTTAATTAATAAATTAAAAATCCTAAAATGTAGACAGAGGCAATTTTTTACAATTATGTTAAATTTTATTATAACAATTATTTTTAATTATTTTTATGAAAACAAAAAGAAAAACATAATAAAATTGCTAAATTAATGACAAAAGATTTTTTGATATGCCGCTGTTTATTATATTATTGACGTCGTTCGGGTCATATTTTTTTAAGGATCTGTGGTTTAGTGATTAGTGATCCTGACTGCTAAGACAGAAGGCCGCAGTTCGAATTCCACTTATGAAAATAATTTTGCAATGAGCACTATCATTTGTTGTCTCTGGGGGTAATTTTTATAATCTTTATATGTAAGTATAGTCTAGTTACCATATATATATATATATATATATATATATATATATATATATATTGTCTAGTTTGAAATCAGACTGCGAAATGAGAGCGGGTATATTCTCGAGGGAGTCTGGTCACATAGGACCCTTTGCAATGTGAATTATTACCCCAATTTTAATAAAAATAAAGGTTATGAGTTAAAAACTATTTATTATATAACCCGTTAAAAATATGTAAAATCCTTTATTGTATAATGCATACTACGCAGGACAATAGCACTGCAAAGAAAAATATCATCTGTATATTTGTATATAGTATTTCAAAACCTCATTTCTAAGGACAGTCAGACAAACAATATGGCGGTCTTATTTGATGGTTTAACTAAAACAAAAGTATTGTAAAATAAATGGCAAAAAATCAACTTAATTCTTTTCAGAATTAAATAAGTCTCATGATTTTAATAAGATAAAGATTTTTATATCTAAAAAATGCGATTTAAAAGCATAATAAATTAGGAATGCGCACGTAAATTGGCGCGTTTGCGATTTTTTTTAATTGCAGTGGCGGTGTTGCCAATTAAATTTTTGTAAAATCTCCCAAAATGTTATTGTGAAATACAAAAATAATAATCGTGGGAATCTCTATAGCGAAGTATTTTTTAATACATTTTTTTTTGTTTTTAGTCGTTTTATTACTACTAGCACGTTAAACCGTCGAACCCACTTGTCATACGAACAAGTTAATTACGGATAATTGGCAGCCTAAAAAATTAGACAACTCCTCCAGTTTTCTTCTGATTAATTTCATTGCAGATTCCAAGACAGTTCAATTGTTCCTGTGACTTCACACGAACACACACCGAGTGTCTTCTCGGTGTGTTCTTGGGCCACCGCTGTTGATCCCATTGAATAGAAGTTAATTGGTAGGCGTGAGGGCGGGATCAGTTCACTGCCTCGGAGGCGTAGTGGTAGCGTATGCGACTGCTAAGCTTGAGGTCTCGGGTTCGATTCCCGGGTCGGACCAAATGTTTGTATGATCTGTATATTTTTGTTTTGAAGTTTGGGTGATTTCTATGTATAGTATGTATGTATTAACAAAAAAAAAGTTTAAAAGTGTTTATATCAGTTGTCTTGTACCCATAACACAAGCTCTGCTTAGCTTGGGACTAGATGGGGTTGTGTGTTAGATGTCCGGAATATTTTTTATTATTTATTTATTTATTTATTAGTACCAAACTGACTATATTATTAAGCAAAGCTTTAAATGGAATTGTAAAAATATTTCGTAAAGTCATTTAATGGACTAAATAAAAAAAATATAAAAATGGAATAAAAAGCAACAATTCCATTTAAAGCTTTGTTTAATAATAGTTGAAATTTGTATCTATAATTGAATTAAAGCCATTGAAAACGTATTTCCTCCGAAGCTTTATATTTGGAAGGCTGTTTTTTATATAATACTATCAATTTAGCTTCTTATGTAATAGAAACGAGATTTATTTAGACTCTTTCTATTACTAATTTAGGGTTCCGTAGCTTCGATAAGGATACCTGCTAGCTTTGTTATGACTTTCTAACTATCCTTTCTCGGCAGGAAATGAGGTTTTGTAGATCATACAAACATTTTGCCCGACTCGGGAACCGACCTCGGAACTTAAGGACAGCAATCGCATACACTACACATCCGAGGTAGTTAATCGCTAAATTGCCGAAGTAATAACCATTTATCATCGAACGCGAAATCTCAAAAGTTAGTACATGAAAGTATTGTGATATACGTAATCGCAGGATGAGATCACAAGGGACCATAAATAAACAACATAATCGACTTTCTCTCAATACTGATGAAATTGAAAGTATCGATACGCTAAAAATAATATATCGAGAAGCGTCCGTGTTTTCGCTAAAAAGGATCTTAAATTATTATCACTTTCAAAAGACTTCTGACACGCTTGAAAGAGAATATGTTAATTTTTAACCGATTTCCAAAAAAAGGAGGTTCTAAATTTGACAGTATTTTTGAAGTGAAACTTCTTAAGAATCGTTGTGATTTCCGGACCGAACCAAATGCAACAGAAAAAACGACGGGTAAGAGACACAAATACAAAAATGTGTAGGATGAAGCCGGCAAAGAATGAGACAGAAATATTATATATATTCTCATTATTTTGTCGATTTACTGAAGTTTCACTTCTATCGTGTGTGAATCGCACACACACCTTTTTTATGTTTGTTACCTTAGAACTTTCGACTGGGTGAATCGATTTTAATGATTTATTTGCTGATAGGTACTTCCCGTTACATTTGGTCTAGTTCTTGAAGTCGTTTTTGTTTTGTTAAAATTTGCAATTTACAGGCGGTTATAGTTTTAGAAGTAAAACAACCACCGCGAGTAACACCTCGAAGCGAAACTAGTCTTAAATAAAAGTAGCTTAAATTACTCTTTATATCATAAGCTATCTACCAGTGATAGTCTTATCAAAATCGGTACATATGTTCAAGAAATGAGCCACAACACACAAAAAATGTATTTTTCATGGAAGCACCGCATATCCTATATTTGAAAAACGATCAGTTCTAGGTACGAATAGTAGTATATTCTACGGGGCGTAAGCTAAAATAGTTCCTATAAAAAATAATTTTGAGGAACGGTATTTACGACTCGTAGTCGGTTGCAGAAAATATTTACACGATGACGATTCGTTAAATATAGGAACCGGGCATTAGTGAATAAATTTTCTTCTTCCTTCCTAGCCTTTATTATTCCCAATATTTGGGGTCGGCTACCAGTTCAACCGGTTTTACCTGAATATCAGTTTTTACACAGAGCGACTGGCATCTGACCTCCGCAACCCTGAGGGCGAACTGAATTCGAAGGTTGAACTAGTTGTCAGTATATTTGAGGGCACTGACTTCCCAATAACGATTGCCATAGATGTTCATGACAACCGGGACCGACGGCTTAACGTGCTCTCCGAAGCACGGGCAGGAAACACCGCCATCTTCCATACTCCGGGCTGCTATTAGGAATTTATTGTAGGAAAAACCCAACAGCAGTCCGACCCGGGAATTGAACCCGAGACCTCTTGATTTGCAGTCGCTTACGCTAACCACTAGACCAACGAGGCAGTTGCATTAGTGAATAAATATTTATTTGAAATTACAAACAGACGCTTCAACTTTATTTATTTTGTTGTTTACATGTACATACATATATATATAGATCAAAATATTGGATTTGCTTGATACTTCTATAACTGCAATGTGTCATGTGAATTTAAAAAAAATAAAGATAGAGTTGTATAATTACATAATTGATGAACCTCTTTTCCTTCTTTAAAGTTCTTTGATCGATAATTAAGTCACTGAACTAACCGAATTTAATTTAGAAATGTACCCATAATGAGCTGCCTCTATAAGTCCCAAAGTTTTCATGTCAAGGTCCACCATTACTAAACGGTTATGAAAGTGACTCCAGATGGTGTTGAGGAATACCACGATTTGTGATAATTATATTAGAACGTCAACAAAAATGGAGATCCACTATCAGGTGAAGTTATTTAAAAATAAGGTTCATTATTATAGTCTGTACGAATGACCATTTTGTTTGACAATTGATTCCTTCGAACCTCATATCATGCAGTGACCTAAAATTAATAAACCTGTTTTTTTTTTTTATTTGGGGACTAACGAGCAGACTTATCGCCTGATGGTAAGCGATTACCGCCGCCCATGGACACTCGCAACACTAGAGGCGTCACAAGTGCGTTGCCGGTCTTTGGAGGATGGGGAGTGGGATAGGTGAGAGGGATAGGGGAGGGGAGGGGAATGGGTATGGGCCTCTGGTATCCTCACTCCCTCGGTGAAACACAGCGCAAGTGCTATCAAGTTGAATCAAGTTTTCAGTTGTTATTTTTAAAAGACGACAACCAAAATATACTAAACATGAAACGGACACAAAAATTGAGAACAACCATTTGTAAATTATACAAAGGTTTGTCCCATGTAGTCTTTGAACCAAGAACACTCAGCGCAGTTAAAAGTCATCAGTGCAAACGCAGATGTGACAATATATATAATTTATATAGTAGGTATATATTATTTCTAGTGCAAGAGTTGACATATAAAGTAACAAAATATCGTAACATATACATCTGTATGTCTGTCCACAAGTGACACTTACACGATCTTATATCAAGAATTCGGCAGTCAAACCAGTCGGATGTTCAACTTGTTTACCTTTGATGATGCAACATGTTGCGTACCAAATAAACATGTTACAAAATGACCCACCCCACTTGCATTTACCCACAATATGGTAGCGCATTTTTTGCGCTTGCAACACCGTCGTCGTCGGTAATATTATTTGTTTAGATGGGCTACTTATTAAGTGCTACTTTTAAGTGAACTCCTCTCTATTACCTATATTATGTAATGATTTTTTAAGATGTTCCTAATGGTGATGTATTAAGATCGGATTGTCACTGATTCTATAAATAAAATGGCAGTGGTTAGAGGCGTTTATCAGGGGGACAATATCACTGCAAAGAGAAGAATATCAAACCCTATACCGTCTGGCCAGCGTCATATAGAAGATCAAAACCTATTTTTCTAAGGAGAAGCCTATGTCCACAGTGGACAGTTAACTGTGGAAGGTTATTAACATCACGGTACAAAAAATAGGATATGAGTATCAATGAAATATGTTGTTGAAACGGGGATTTCAAGTTTACGGTTCAGCTAGCTTATAATATACTCATTATTAATTTAAGAGATGTCAAATTTAATGTATATTTATGGATATTTTTGTTAGTTTTGAACAGATTTTATTATGTCTAACCTATGTCAACAGTGGGCTTAGAAATGAAAAGTTAGTGTACCTAGGTTCTGTCTAGTTTTAGATCAAACGGCCAGGAGTAATGATGAATGATATATAACCCATGTATAGTAACTTCGTCTGCTGAGTTCATATTGGTCTAACCGTGATGTTAACCGTGCCATATTTTAAAAAAACCGGTTAGGGGCGAGTCGGACTCACACACGAAGGATTCCGTATTCCATTACCTAAGTAAATAACAAAATCGATCAAATAAACATCATTTTTTGTATGGAACCACCCCTTAAAAAAATATTTTCTTTTAAAGTGAATATAATATATGTATACTCGTATATATTAACATTCCGTGAATATTTCAAAGGTCTACCTGTTGCTGTTATCAATATCGTGTAACTATCACGGTTCATGAGATACAGCCTGGTGACAGACGGACAGCAAAGTCTTCGTAATAGAGTACCGTTTTACCCTTCGGATACGGCACGTTAAAAACACATGATAATCAATTAGATCTTTTCATAGTTCATCGTGAGTTACAAACCGTAAGTGACACGACAATTATAAGTAATAGATGAACAAAAGTATCATTCAAATTGAGAATTCGAAAGTCAGATGTGAAGTCAGCTATTAATATATATGTCCCTGATATTTTACTTTAAATGTCAATAATGAGGAACTGCAATTGATAAAAAAGGATGTTTTGTTGTATTGCTAAAAAGATTTATAAAGGGTTAAGTTCTTTATAAATAATAGTTCATTTTTTTACGCAGACAATAACAACAGTAACTGGCATTATTTTGCATATTTCAAACCAGTATTGCCACTTAAAAAATAAAAGACGATTTGGTATTTTAAGACGCGGTTGTTTTGTAGAAAAAGTGTTCGTGTTTACAAATATTATTATAACTGAGAACATAATTTTATAAATTATATGAGTGTGAGTTTGTTTATTACACCTTCACGTCGAAACAATTAGACCGATATTAAAAATTATTTGACAAATACTCGTACATAGTAACTTAGAATAAAACATATTATTTCCATAGTAATGCATTCCAATGTCACCATAACCCACAAAACCCATAAACGACACACTAATAAATATTTATGGTAATAAATTTGACCTTGAACGATGATGTTTCAATTTTACAAATTTGACAACGCATCATAAAGACAAGACGTATAAAATATATAGATAAAGTTGTAGCCACACTTGACATGGTAACTATAATATTGAAAAACATTTAACTAGGAACGCACTAGAAGTATATCCTATATCGCGAGGAGCTTTACAAACATACATGAAACGGACAAAAATAATACCCACATACTCAGAACAACAATTTGTGGATGACACAAAGTATTGTCCCATGTAGGGACGAACCCATAACACTCAGTGGAGTAAAAAGCGGTGAGGTGCCCCTTTAAACCACTGCGCCCCTGTTAGTCAAACATAAGTTTATTTATGGGAACTATTGGAGGTTCAGTATTCTATTGGACCTTAAAATAGTTACAACCTTAAACGGATGACAATATCATATACATCCAATTACTAATTTAATCTCAGTAAGAAAGCATTATTATTATTGAATAGTGGGCAAACGAGCAGACGTATCACCAGATGGTAAGCGATTACCACCGCCCATGGACACCCGCAACACCAGAGGCGTCACAAGTGCGTTGCCGACCTTTGAGGAATGGGAAGGGGGATGGAGGGAGGGGTTGGGGTATGGGCCTCCGGTATCCTCAATCACTCTGTGAAATACAGCGCAAACAATATTTCACACCGGTTTTCTGTGAGGCCGTGGTATCACTCCGGTCGAGCCGGCCCATTCATGCCGAAGCGTGTCTCTCCGACGAAAAATTCTGAAATTTCAACCCTATGACGGTAAAATAAGGGACGAGCGATTGCATGGAAGTACGTTCATTTCACGTTTCAATCTCCAAAACAGGTTAACCGATTTCGATTTAACTTTCACTGTTAGCTAGATAATGTAATAAGGAGTTACATGTTCGCAGATATGTATAAATATTTACTTACGAGAGAGCCTGTAAAGGTACTAATATATAAAGATAACATAAATCTGCAAACATTAATGAAATTTCATTACCATAATCATCAACAGTCTTGTACAGTCCACTGCTGGACATAAGCCTCTACTTCCAAAGGCGGTTTTGGGCTACTATACCACGCTGACCAGACGGGTTAGTTTAGAATTTTGTGTCAGGTTTTCCTTCTCTTTGCAGTGTTTTTATCCTGCATAGCTTGCTCCTTAAGTCATCTTTTACGACACCCATGGGATGAATCGGGGTGGGGGCACTCCGTATTCTTAAACCGTCACCACACAAATTTAGTATATAAATGAATTGCCAAATATGTTGCTAAGCGCAAAACTCGACCTATTTGGTTGTAGGTATTTTAAATATTTTCGTTAAAGTACAAGGAAGGTTCTTATGGAAAGAAAAAACGTAAAAATTATGAGGCAAATAGTAAAACAATACCTTTTCTTTGTCCGACTACGATAGGCCACCAATAATTTTCGACTTTTCGACAGAATGAAATCTGTCGGGGCAGCTAGTTTCGAAGATAACAGATTCCACGTGTGTGAAAAACGTGGTTTTTGTAGAAATTTACATAAATATATTTATATTGTATTACGCATCTAGGAAATATGACCTTTACATCAATTCCGGCTCATAGGTTCCTCATGTCAAAAGGCTAAGTAACACTTAAGTACTACTTAGCATTTTTATTATAAATGATCCCAAAAAAGCTAGGTGGGTATAGTTTTTAATTTAGTTTGTTTTGGAGAGTACAAATTTGAAGTTTAAATAGATTGATTGACCCTCTCATAGAAGATCAACCAAAAATTACAGCATTCGTGCTGTCACGTTTCCTTGGTGTGTGTGAGACCGGAGGCCCAATAATGCAGAAGCATCTCACTAGGCCGCCATGGTGTGGGTCTCCAAGCTGCAATGTCTGCATTCAATCCATCGGATAGAGTAGAGTCACTATGACAAGCTTAATACTTTTTTTTGGAATTGAGTTCTTTTCCCATTTAAGACAAATAATTATGTGATGAGCGCGATCATTTGATCTGTTTCTGGGTGTAATTTATCTTTAATATGTATGTATTTAGAAATATATAAGTATGTATGTGTGAGATGACTGAAGCTTTTATTTTATTTATAACATTTTTTACTTATTATTGCACTTGTTAAAAATAAATCCTTATATATTTCAAGATTAATCATTGTATCTAATAATTGTATAAATTCTCACGCAAACATGAATGCTTTATATAAAACAATAGACCGTATATTTTTAATGTGTTATTATAAAGTAAATACATTAATTTATTTAAATCTTTATTATTGCATAAATTTTAGATCATAAAAATAATAATTTAAGTAAACAACTTTTTGTTAGTGAATTTTAATCTTTGAAACGTGATAAATATATTTCTTTTGTAAATATTTTAGTGAAATACAAGCCTCTAACAGTCAAGCTTCGCTGTGGCCCATTGAAGCTACTTTGATGAGATATGAGTACCAAAACTGACACGAAAAATAGATAATAACAATCTTTGAAGAAAGACCGAACAGAATCTTTGTGTGACAAAAAGTAAAAAATAGGTCTCCCATGGTAGAATATTTCCACAAAATTGCGAAAACCATCTTAGATTCACAACCGTTCGTTTTACATTGAACTTAATGCCATTGTTTCATCAATTTGAACGGTATATATAAAACATTAGATTCCTTAGCATATATTATTAGATACCTATTGTTGATTTAAAAGATTGGCCTTGAGATTTTATTGCCCAATTCTATTTTCACTATATTTTCACAGGTACCATCTAATTCGTTGTGAAATTGGCCTTTAATGCAACTTTTTATCGTAAGTCCTTTAGTCAATTTATTACTACCTAAGACTTGCTTTAATCAAAACGAAGCTTGTCAACATCATCAATAAAAGTCTTTAACCGTCCACTGCTGGACATTGGCCTCTCTTTTGAAAGGAGGTTTAGGTCTATTATACCAAGCTAGCCACACGGGTTGGTAAAGGGTTTATTTCAAGATTTTCTTCTCTTTGCAGTGCTGTTGTCCTGTGCAGTTTCCTCCTTTAGTTGTTTCTTATGACACCCACGGGATGCATAGGGGTGATGACACTACGTATTCTTAATATGTCACCATACAACAGCGGATATTTTATTTCATAACTTTATATAAAAACTAGCTGACCCACGCAAGCTCATTTACTTTTCCGTAGCGTAGCGTAATAATTTTCCCCCGTTTTTGTAACATTCTTCATTGGTGTTCCGGTCCTATTGGTCTTTGCGTGATGATATATGGCCAATAGGCTTCCTCGATATATGGGCTATCTAAATCTGATTCCTTTTTAATCGGCATAGTAGTTCCTGAGATTAGCGCATTCAAGCAAACAAACAAACTCTTCAGCTATATATATTAGTATAGAGATATGCATTCGATCGATAGCCTGAAGAATAGGTCTAGAACAAAGACAGGGCCCGATTGTGCGTGCAATGTTAGCTATATCCAGCTGTGAACTTCAATAGTCTGTGATTGCTATGACGAATAAATTACTTTAAATTCCAAAGAAGAAAGTTTTTTATTTTTTAATGAAATTTATTTATTAACTACTAGCGACCCACCCCGGCTTCGCACGGGTGCAATGCTGATACTAAATTAAATACACTACAGAAAAACTATGAACGTTGTATATAAAAACATAGCGGCCCGCTCCGACTTTGCACGGGCATAAAATAGAAACCTCTAAAATTAGCAATGTTGCCTTAGTATATGATGCATGTATTATACATATAAACCTTCCTCTTGAATCACTCTATCTATTGGAAAAAACCGCATCAAAATCCGTTGCGTAGTTTTAAAGATTTAAGCGCACATAGGGATATAGGGACAGAAAAGGCGACTTTGTTTTATACTATGTAGTGATTATTTTAATTTAAGTATTACTTTACAAATAATCTTTTTTTAACATTACCTAAGTAATGTAACCTTATGGATTTAAATATAGCTACAATAAAATTAATGGTTTATTCTCAGAGTGTGGTCCCACCATTATACACTAATGTGGTTTCACAATAACCTAATATATTTGGATCAATTTTTTTTTGTGTTTCTGCCTTGATATATGTTAATTTAAACAATAAAACTATTGAAGTGGTTTTATTAGAGTATTGTGTTTAAAATATTCTACGATAGGCGTGAGTTTGGAATTTCTTAATTTTAATATGACATTGTTTCGCAATATTTTGAAGGTTTTGTTTGATTCCTGTTTGAGTTTAATTTTATTTTATTTTTATTGTGTCAATGTAATTATTATTTGTGTCTCCCATTTGTGTTGCGCCTGGTTTCTCGGCATCTAGTAGCCGAGACGGCGTGCGGTTTTAGTCGGTTCGAGTCCGAGATACCACCAGTAGGTGATATCCTAGGGGATCACCGCTCGAAATAAAATAGGAAAGGAAAGAGTTGAAATGTATTTATTAATTTTCATATTTCCAACTCCATGTTCTTTTTAATCGCCGTCAAAATTCAGAATGTTCTGAATTCTTCTTATATGTATGTATGTATATAATGTTTTTTTATGATTCCTATATTTAATTCAATTTCTGATCATATTTAAGTACATTTATAAACTAGAAAATTTTTATTTAATTTTTCAAAAACTACTTTTTTCAGTTGGTTATTTAATTTAGCGGTGGAGGCGTAATTATTGAGACATGCTGAAATAACTATTTTTTTAAAGATAATTTTTAATGGAATATTATTTGAGCGTTATTGTCTACATTTTAAAGCAAATGACATCCAAATAGAGGTGATTTTTTGCCGAATCTCTTTATGGGTGACACTTTTGGGGGATAAAGGGATGGTAGTTAATTGTCACTGAATGAATATATCGTATAATTAAGTAGGTAGGAGCTTTGGGCTGCTGTACCGCCGATACTCTGAGGTTTGTGGGGGAACTGGGCCATATGCTAGCGGAGCCTAAGGGTGACTCCCGTTCCGGCTCGTTCCTGGTGCAAAGGTCGGCCATTCAACGCGGCAATGTTGCAAGTATAATGGGTACCTTTCCACCGGAGGCGATCAGGGATAGATTAAATGATGTTTTTTTTTTTTTTCTTTATTGTTTATTGTAGAATTATTAAGTATACAATATGTTACGTACAAATATGTTCTTTTATATAAATTTTAATAATATTAAATGTCATTTTAAAATTACTTTTGTAGAGGTTAAAGAAGCCAGACGGCGAACGATAAATTTGCTTTAATATACATTGTTATATACATATACATCGGGTTTTTAACAACAGGTTTCTCAAGTGTAGAAGGACGTAAATAAAATTTACATAACTCGTACAAAGTTACGAAGATTGTACGTTTTAAGGGTTACTAACGCAATGTACAATATAAGAAAAAGTTTAAATTCATATAGCCTATGTCACTGGGATCATTGTTACAAATAAACAAATAAATATTCCGGACATCTAACACACAACGCCATCTAGTCCCAAGCTAAGCAGAGCTTGTGTTATGAGTACTAGACAACTGATATAAATACTTATATACTTTTTTTTTTGTAAATACATATTACATACATATTATACATAGAAAACACCCAAACTCCGTAACAAATATTTTCAGATCATACAAACATTTGGTCCGACCCGGGAATCGAATCCGAGACCTCAGGCTCAGCAGTCGCATACGCTACCACCACGCCACCGAGGCAGATCTATTGATCTCATTCATTGAAATTAAGGACTACAGTGGAACATGCAGACATAGTTATACTATCAAGAATCTAATCGATTTCGCTGTAGTCGGGTAAAAACGAATCCCTTTTTTCCTTGGTAAGAGCAACACGCGTGGAGGAATTTCAACAATTATTTTAGTAACTATTTATTGAGGTAGGCTATAGGCCAATATCATCACGGTACCCTCCGTAATTCCGAGGGTAAGCAACGACGGCGCGGTCAGATGGACGACCGCTAGTAGCATGTTTCCATGAGGTCACGTTATGCAGTTGTACCCGGTTGTTACCATAGGATAACAGTCGTGAAGCTTAGTTGGAGGCCTTTGGGCGGCTTATAAACATCCAACGGCAAAGATTACGTAGCCACAACGTTGTCTTGCCAGTCCCTAACCCGCACTTGGCCAACGAGGGGACGTATGGCCTTAACCTTCTCATGAGAGGAGACCCGAACCCAGCAGTGGGACGTTATGGGTTGTTGATGATGAATGTGGCCCAAATCTCTTTTGTCAAGAGAGGTCTATGTATAGCAGTGGACTGTTATAGCATGATAATATTGAATTTTTAAGCATATAAAGTAATAAATATGTATCTAACACGTGGGCGAGTTGCCAGGCTGCTGAGACTGCAACAAAGCCAGTTTATTGGACCTACTTAGCATCTATTATCTATAACAATGGTTGGCCTTAACATAAAAAGTTTAATGCCCCGTTTAAGGAATCTATATTCACGGATACGAATAACAATCTATATTTAATGTGTTAAAAAAACCCATGACACATGGTCTAAAGAATTCGAGTTTTACATCAATGACAGTAATGTGTCGATATTTCGGTAGTTTTAAGTGTAGGGTTACTCACCAGAGATTAATAAACTATTATAGAATACAGAATGTAGTTAATTCTTTATAGAGAAGTAATGAAATTAAATTTATTTGCATAGAACATAGGTTAGTACTAGGTATTACAATGATGGTTTTTGATCATACCATATTCTGTCTTGGTTTGGCATGGAATTAATAAATAAATAAATATTTCGGACATCTAACACACAACGCCATCTAGTCCAAAGCTAAGCAGAGCTTGTGTTATGGGTACTAGACAACTGATATAAATACTTTTATACTTTTTTTTTGTAAATACATACATATTATACATAGAAAACCCCCAAACTTCGAAACAAATATTTGCAGATCATACAAACATTTGGTCCGACCCGGGAATCGAACCCGAGACCTCAAGCTTAGCAGTCGCATACGCTACCACAACGCCACCGAGGCAATAGAGTTTGTGTCACGTTTTTTATTCTTAGCAGTGATGTTATCTAGTCAGTCTCTCTTACGACACCCAGGGGATGAATAGGGGTGGTGACATATTCACATATTTTAAGACAAATCTTAAGACATTCTTCGACATGCAGTGATCAGAACACGGTAGAGTGTCTGGGAAGATGATAGATAGCGATAGTCTCTAGAAGCGTTCTCCTCTGTCAAAGTATAAGCCCAAATAAGCCTACGCATTACTCTGTTATGAGACAATGTATTTATGTGTGTGTGATACCTATTCTGGATTATTTTGTTTCTATTGTTGTGTGAGTTCGAAGTAACCCGCGATTTGTTTTTGAATGCGAGTCTAAAATGTGTAAGTGTGAAGATTAGCCCCACAAAAAATGACAGACGGTTTCGTATCGGAAAAAGTCACTGTGGCTTTTCTCCTCAGTTGGCCCATGGTGCTTTATGGTAACCTATGCCATAAAAAAATTCTTTTGTATATTTTCAAATGAATACTAAAATAAAACGAACCGGTTTTAATTCTATTATAACACGTATTTTGTACCTTCTTGATAAATCATCGATTTTATACAAAAAACTAAATTCCTCAATGTGGGTGTTTTATGGTATGCATGGATCCGGAAATAATTTGTTGTTTTTATATTTCGTAGCGTTGAACCGATATCTATAATAGTACTAGGTTTTTCCCGCGTCTCTACTCACGTGTACGTGTATCAAGATAAAGAGTAGTCTATGTCCTTCCTCATGAATCAAAGTACCTCCACGACAAATTTTATTGAAATCTGTGCATCGGATTAGGTGTGAAAGTGTAACAGACAGACAGATTTACTTTCGTGAAAGTAAGTTTGTTTATAATACTTTTACGAAAAACTACTTAACCGATCATCGTGAAACTTTGTACACATATTCTTGAAGGTATTAGATGTAACAAAGGATACTTTTTTTAATAAATGCAAGCGAAACCGCAGGGAAAAGCTAGTAGATTATAAAACTCAAATATTTATTTATTAGAACACGCTAATGTCATTAACAACTTAACAGTTAGTACAATATATATAGCCTATGACACCCGGGCCATTATTATGCATCTATTGATAGTTTATTCTCCAAAATCGGTTGAGTATTTAGGCACTACAGTAGAACATACAAACGCATAAAGACTGTCAAGATAATTACACTTTCTTTCTCCGTTTCAACTTACTCGGGTAAAAGCAAATCAAGAAACAGTCATTTCAGAAGTTGTCTAGTTCTTATGATTAAGCAAACAAGATTTAACTTTATGTTGACATAAGTGAATTACTAAACACGTTTCGACGACATCTTTAAACTAGTTCCCCTGTGACATTTGTTATGTCAAAAGTTATAATGAAATTCGAAATTTAAATCGAAATTTTGACATTTAAAATCAAAATTTAAATTAGGTTATTTATTAATCAACGATGTCTATTAGATAATGTGACTGTAGATGTATTCAGAGCGTGGTTTGTCAATTCAGATAACATTTAACGGTATTGCACTGACAGATTAATGGGTGACCATTTCTTAATATATTGAGACTCTTTTATGCCTAGAATAGCACGTTAAGCCGTCGGTCTTGTTTGTCATAGCTATTGTTACTGGAATTTGTAGCTTTAAGCAGTCTAAAGGCTGTTACTTTATACACTACTCCATGTTACTCCACTTAAATAATTGAAGTTCGACCTTATCGCAGTAGACACGAAGGTGACCCTAATCTGGTTTGAGGAAAAGGCTAAGAGGAAAACCATTGGCTGATTATAGGTCTGTAGATATCAATTTGTGTTTATCAAATCTAATATATATTATCGGAATCTCGGAAAGGGCTTCAACGATATTTGATGAACTTTAGTATGTAGGGGTTTCGGGGTAATAAATTGGTCTTTAATAAATTTTTAGAAAATTTACCAAACAAAATACCGAGTAAACGGAGCTTTCCTTATCCAGGTACTATACGGCCGACGTATCTTGCCGAGTCCTAACTTCACGCAGAAGGTTGCGCAATAACTATTTTGATGTTTTTTTTATATTTATTTAATTTGTACTAATTGGTCACTGTATTAGGAAAATTTGATTCGTATATCTATACTAATATTATAAAGCTGAAGACTTTGTTTTAACGCACTAATCTCAGGAACCGATAATCTGATTTGAAAAATTCATCAGTCTTCGATAGTCCATTTATCGAGGAAGGCTATAGGCTACACCATCACGCTAACTAGTAATCAATAAAATGTTTTTTAATTTTGCAAAATCTAAAATTTACCTCTTCACTCTTAATCTTATTTAACGATCAATCATTGTTCGTTTGTATGTCACATACCAAACACGTCGAAAGCTGTATTATTAGTGTTAAAACTTTATTGTTAACTTTCAACAGATGTTGCACAATAACACGATCCACGTGGAATGCGCTTGCGCTTCTCAATACATAAGACCACAAAACTTAAACTTACACTTTCAAATTTACATAAAAATAACCTACGGTCTAGTGGGTAAGGATTCTGAATGTGGAGCTAGAGGATGTAGGTTTGATTCTCAACCAGTTCAAATAGTTGGCTAATAAAAACTAGTATAATATATCTCTATATCTCAACTGCCTCGGTGGTGCAGTGGTAGTGAATGCGACTGCTGTGCTTGAGGTCTCAGGTTCAAATCCTGGGTCGGACCAAATGTTTATGTGATCTACAAATATTAGCGGAGTTTGGATGTATTTACAAAAAAAAACAGTGTATTTATATCAGTTGCCTAGTACCCATAACACAAGCTCTGCTTAGCTTGGGACTAGATGGCGTTGTGTGTTAGATGTCCAGAATATTTACTTACTTATACTTATCTAAAATATGTATGGGTTACCGTAGAATAGGATCTATCTAGATTGGGATCAGAAAACTGTGTACGATTTCAAGTTTTCTCTCCAAAGAGATAAAAAGGAGTTCTTTCAACTATAATTTACTACCATCCTCTTAAGGGTGGCATATCTAAACATCAACAAAAACATTTAAAAATTAAAGATGTTAAAATTAAGATAGGAAATTCGTCGATCACGCATTTGTAATTTGTAGTGAAATACTCTCATCAGCCTCAGTAAAGACCTTTCCTTAGACAAGAGGTTTAGTATAGGGTTTGTTTCAAGTTCCCTCTCTTTGAAGTGCTGTTGTCCTGAGTCGTTTGCTCCCTAATGCCCGGTTCCTATATTTAACGAATCGTCATCGTGTAAAAATTTTCTACAACCGACTACGAGTCGTAAATACCGTTCCTCAATTTATTTTTTATAGGAACGATTTTAGCTTACGCTCCGTATAATATACTACTATTCGTACCTAGAACGGATCGTTTTTCAAATATAGGAACTGGGCATAAGTCGTCTCTTACAACACCTGCAGTAGAAAGGTATGGGAGGTGACACTCCGTATCCTTAATCTATCACTGCAAAGAAATCCAGACTAATATAATAAATTCGAAAGTAACTCTGTCTATCCGTTACGCTTTCACGATAAATCACCGAGCCGATTAGGATGAATTTCGGTATGAATATAGATTGGACCTTCGAGAAGGTCATAGGCTACTTTTTCTAGCGATAACCGACATACAATTAGACAGAGCCTCGGGCAAAAGCTAGTGATGAAATAAAGAAGTCTCTCAGACTAAAAACCAAGATATCTTCAGATCTAAGAAGTCACGAGGCCAGATACTAAATACATATATGCTGTAAAACCTCAAAATGTTTTACATTAACATATTTCTCTCGTCAGCTGTATCCGGGTGTCGTCATATTATTGACGCAACGAGCATTCCTTAACTTAGACAGTGACAAATAATACTCAATATTTTTACATAACCATTTACAGATCGTTTTTGTTTCGATCAATAACTATTAATAACCGTTTTTGGCGAAACAGTTATTTGGAAGATGGACTCTTTTTAAATGTGAGTACCTGAATGAGCTTTACTCGGTATTTTTTATGGTAAATTTTCGAAAAATTAATTTTATCTAGATCGATTTATTACCCCCGAAAACCCTTGAATACTAAATTTCATGAAAATCATTGGGCCCGTTTCCGAGATTTGCTCATTTTAAGTCGATTCAAGAATTGCTCGTTTAAAGATAAAATATAGATTTACCTTTTGCTTTGCCTCGGTTGAGATCAATGGCTTTTTTAATTAGGACTATGTTTTGAAAACATAGTTTTACTAGTTAAACTGTCGTGGAATTTAAAATAATTCTGTAGATTTGGTTACACATACAAGTTTATAAAATATACATTGGTTTTTTAAGACCATAAATTAATTTCAAAATAAAGAAATTCCCAAAAGACCAATATCCAAAAACGGAAGAGTATTTAATACCGAAATGTCAAATATTTTGAATAAATTAATCAAAGTTTAATAATCCCTAGTTTTTATTATTAAAATTTCTCGTTCTAGCCACTTTGTTAGGAGAACATATTGTATTATAATATATAAATAAGAATAAAACAGCTATTTAAAACTCCGATAAAAACTATGTTTACAGATCAGACCAGACTTTAATTCCTAAAATTATTTTGACTGGTTTTACATTTGTTAGACGTCGACTATTTGAACAAGATGGATCTATACCCTCAATAATAATCATTAATAATCTTTATTTGAAACTAAAAGAAAAGGAAAACAATAACATTATGTGCGAGAATGCCTGCATTAGTTAAAAACTGTGTCGCAGCCATTAACGCCTCCTCCGGTCCGTGGCCGTCAGAGTTACATCGAAAATATAATATATAAATAATACAAATTAAATCGTATCCTCTGAGGAGATCAAAAAGATTATCCTGTCCATCCGTTCCAATGCTGTGGGATGTGATGGCATTAGTCGCCGAATGATAATTCCTATCCTGGATCACGTTCTACCAGCATTATCCCATATTATAAATTTTTCACTTGACTCGGGAACCTTTCCCTCACTTTGGCGTAAGGCTTACATCATCCCTCTACCCAAAAAAACCAACCCCTCACTCCCTGAACATTTCCGACCTATTTCCTTACTTCCTTTTCTTTCCAAGGTCCTGGAGGCTTGTGTTCATGGACAGCTCTCACAGTTTGTGTATGGGCACAATCTTCTTAGTCCTTTTCAATCTGGGTTTAGACGTGGGCACAGCACAACCACAGCTCTCCTCAAAGTGACCAACGATATTAGGGAGGGTATGGAGGATACTAAAGTCACAGTGCTGGCTTTAATTGATTTCTCGAATGCGTTTAATACCGTTTGTCACGACATCCTACTGGCCATCCTCTCCTATCTTATGGTCTCCTCAGAAGCTCTGGAATGGTTCTCTTCCTATCTTCAGGGACGTCAACAGTGTGTACGTATTGATAGCTCGTCGTCAAGTTGGTGTGATCTCCCTACCGGCGTCCCTCAAGGCGGTATATTATCTCCTTTATTATTCTCAATATTTATTAATCTCGTAACCCAACATCTTCGGTGTGCGTATCACCTGTACGCCGATGACTTACAAGTATATACACAGTCGAGTGTTGAGGACATATCTTATGCCATCGAGAAAGTCAACAAAGACTTGGACTTTATTGGAGACTGATCAGCGAGGTTTGGTTTATCAGTTAATCCAACTAAATGTCAAGTGATTGTAGTAGGAAGCAAACAAATGCTGAATAGGTTGGATATGAAGGTTATCCCACCGGTTGTCTACAATAACCAGACCATACCTCAGTGTGCAGTTGTAAGGAACTTGGGGCTATATATGGACTCAACACTCGATTGGCGAGCTCAGGTTGCACATGTCAGCCAGAAAGTCACTTCGTGTTTACGCGCGTTACATCGTCTCAAGTACTTTCTTCCCACTAAAACCAAGGCTACGCTTATGCAGTCCCTTATTATTCCCTTGATCGATTATGGTGATGTGTGTTATTTCGACCTGAATGCAGACCTCCTTAATAAACTAGACCGCCTTCTTAATAACTGCATTCGATTCGTTTTTAATCTTCGCAAGTATGACCATGTGTCTGCTTTACGTACCCAACTGCAGTGGCTCCCAATTCGACAGCGCCGTAGCTTGCGTGCACTCACTTCTCTTTTTTCTTTTTGAACTTTTTGAACTCCCCATCATTACCCGAATACCTCTTACCTCACTTCCGTCTGCTATGCTCTAGTCATGATCGAAACCTTCGGTCAAGAAACAATATGCTTCTTCTATGCCCCCCTCATACGTCCAACTTCATTAATTCATCCTTCTTTGTACAGTCAGTTCTTCTCTGGAACGCGCTCCCAACCGAAATCAGGATGTCTACTAGTCGCTTCACATTTAAGATGAAAGTACGAGATTTACTCCGGATAGAATCGGCGGAACAGTCTCAACGATAGTTCTCGGACTGAGTTATTATATATTATATTATATTATATTTATGTGTGTATATACTTAATTATTGTGTAGGGTATGTTGTATTTCTATGTATCTATGTATAATATTCAGTATTTATTTGTATATAGTAGTTTTATCCAATACCATCGTATCAAATGTATTGTGTATATTTTTTCTCACGCACCACCTCATCATATTCTCACAACACCTTAAGGTTGACTGGCAGAGAATGCCCTATGGCATTAAGTCCGCCTTTGTGCAAAATGTGCATTAAGTTTAAATAAATAAATAAATAAATAAATGAAGTTTAACTAAAATTGCTGACTACAGATGATTTGGATACAAACACAATTGTCATCATATTTGGTTTGTACGTCACCAGGCACATATCAAACTCATCAAAAGCTGTTACTAGGGCTCAAACTTTATTTATTAAAGGACTTGCTATTAAAAGTATTTAAAAGCATTTTTCAGTTGATCTCCCTGCCGTTATTGAAGGTAATGGTATAGAACTACAGACTTTTAGAGCCCGCATCACACATGAGGCCTGTTTCTTCATAAATACTTTCGAAATCTTGTTTATTTTATTTTACGCTACCTTCTTCCTCTGTTTAAGAAAAGTTGCATTTATAAGAAGAGATAATGATGCAGATGCATCTCATAAGGTGCCATAGTGTGGGTCACCATGCTGCATTGTTGAATTGTCTGAATTCGCAAAAAGCGTGGTAACCATCACTTTTGGATTCTATTCATGCTTGCCACCAGGCAGAGTTACTTTGGCAGGCTAGTTTATATATAAAAAAGATGGATCTTTTCGAAAGAAAGTATGTAAAACCTTTAATCGTCCACTGCTTGATATAAGCCTCTTATTAGAAATGACTTGCTTACTCTACCACACTAACTAAAAGGGTTTATGTGTATAGGGCTCAACTCTGTCAAGTTTTCCTTCTCTTTGCAATGCTGTTCTCCTGCTTAGTTTGCTCTGTATCTTAAATTACGACGTATAGACTACGGGCCCGTATCGAAAATTGATGGGTCATGTGAACCACCAGGAGACTTTTTTAGAAAGATACAGGGGCATAAAACAATAACATTTAGCACTATGCTGTCACTTGGAAGCTGTCCAACTGAGTATAGGTAAAGGGGAGGGAGTAGGAACCGTCGATTTTTCTCCCTTGTCACATAATTTTTGTACGGCGTTGCGAGATAATGGATTAGACTAGATATTGAAATTGAATGGGACCGATGCCGTACAAAAATAGTAAGCCACAAAGTTGGATTTCTTTTTGATTTCCCGGCGATTGTCTCGCTCAATTTAGTCATTTAATTTTAGACGGCATCGGTCCCATTCAATTTCAATATCTCTTCTAATCCATTATCTCGCAACGCCGTACAAAAATTATGTGACAAAGGAGAAAAATCGACGGTTCCTACTCCCTCCCCTTTACCTATACTCTGTTGGACAGCTTCCAAGTGACAGCATAGTGCTAAATGTTATTGTTTTATGCCCCTGTATCTTTCTAAAAAAGTCTCCTGGTGGTTCACATGACCCATCAATTTTCGACACGGGCCCGTAGTCTAGTACAATAGCATATGCATAAGTTCTTATTGAAGCAATGTTATAAATTCAAATGACTGTACGTAAATTTTTACGAAATTCATATTGTCAATTTAATATTTAAAATAGTCAATAGATCTGTCAAAATATTTTGATAATGACAAGGTCTGTGTAATTACCGTCATGTCAAATGACGAATGTCACGGTTTCTTTGGTAATTTATCTATCTGTCAGAATTTTTTGACATTTAATCTGTCAGTTTCTCATACAGTTATTCTTTTTTTAAATAAGATGTAGAAGAACAGAGAAGTAGAAAAAGATGTTCAAGTAAAAGGAAGTTAAAAGAGAAATACTTACAAGAGTGTATTTTTACACGATTACGACGAAGCAAAAAGAAAAACGCTTTTGCTGTCTATGAATGTTTGTATGTCCCAAAGTAGCGCTTAAACTACTGAATCAATTTTAACGAATGAGTTTTTGGGCGTATAGTTTTTTAAACTTATTTTGATTATTGTTTTTAAATCAATTATTTTATCGCCAAATGTTTATTTTTCAACAATATGATCAATCTAAAGCGCAATCAAATCAAATCTAATTCGCTAAGTGTTGTATATGACCATAAATTGTAGTTCCGAGTCTGGGTGTTTTTGTACACGTACAGAATGTATTTCTGGCGATGGTGACTGACTTTAATTTAAAAAAAAACAACTATATCAATCTTTAGTGTCTTTTTTTTAAATCGTTTGACGAACAAGTCCGAAATTAACCCAAGATGTGTTTGATTCTAAAACATATATATGGATGTTGTAACAATATCTCATTAAAACTAATCACGTATATAAGGAGCCAGACAGAGCACAAAAAACTGTATTTTTAATGACTTGAGAATCTTCTAATTGTGAATTAACATTAAACAGTAATTACGAGTACAGAAACACACGTCAATTAAAAAGCTTAATCTCAGACATAACTAATAGTAAAATTATCTATGTAAGTTTATTTGTTACGCTCTAACACCTAAATTACTAAACCGAATGTAATAAGATGTTGCTTACAAATTGTCACAAGATACCCAAAAGGATTTTCTAAATAGGGTTTTCTTGATTGTTAAAATTTAAAAAGGAATTATTTTCAAATAAATCTCATCCGAACAGATACTCCTGTTGACAAATACCTTAATATCAGTGAAACCTAAACTGCTGAACCGATTTTAATGAAATTTAAAGATTTAATGTAGTTGGGTTATAGTTTAAACATTTGTCTTGTTCCATACGAAACTCGAGTCGGTTAAAATATACGGTTAAACTTCGATTATTTATTCGAAGTAAGATGAACCTACAAAACTCTTCTGCTTCTTATTCCATTGAAAAAAATATATGTGTTGCAATAAGAAAAAAATCATATTCACTCATCACAGTTTTATTGGGAACGCGTTAATAGATGCTGGCAACATTGTCGTGATCCAAAACACGTTTTCATGGTCCGTGTGTAGTTTTCGATAGTATATGTGTTAAGTAATTATGTAATACATGTCTTTGTATGAGATTTTATTTAGATAGATTACGACTAGAAATTGACCAGCCTGAGATGTATTTAGGTGGATAAAACTTGTTGTTTATCGTTTTGAATGTAATTTTATTCTTTGTACGTAATATTTTTTCTAAAAGCCTTAGATACTCCTTGTAACATTAATTTATCTGTCAATGAAATTACCGCCAAAAAAACAGACAAAAAAAATTGTACAGGATTTACTTCCAAATGCATTTATTGAATAGCTGTTAATTTGGAATTACAAACAGACACATAAATTCTATTTGTTTGTTAAAATCCAAAGCTGTTTTTTTGTAGATATTTTTTGGAAAATCTGTTGAAAATTATGAAACCAAATTTAACACATGATTTTCGTAACTATTTGTTATTAATTAACTTTTTCGTGAGTTGGTTTTTATTTTATGCCATAATAAGACTATTTTACGATTTAAAACACATGTTAATTTTTTTTTATCAAAGTTCGGTTTTACATAAATACATACCTATCTCAAAACCTCTTTATCATTAGTTGGCTTGTTACAGCATCTGTGTTATGCATAATGATATTTTCTTGTAATAAAATTAAAAGATACGACTTTAAGATACGTTTAAGTGTACTTTTTTGAGACTGTTTTTAGATGTGACAAAAGGATTTAAAAATATATTTTCTACTTAAAGTGTGGCTACCCTGACCATTATGTGAAAAAAAAACGAAATAAGGGTATTTCTAACACATACAATTTTTAAGATTTAAAAAGTAATTTAAAAAAAGAGATTCAGATTAAAAATCAAAAACAGTTACAACGGTAACACGGAGAACGGCCTAGAATGTCAGATTAATTTCTATTCATAAAAAAATATGATACAGATATTCAGGTAAAACCAGTTGAAATAGTAGCCGACCCCAAATAATCTTTGTAATAATTAACAATAGGAAGATTAAAATGAAAAAAAAAAAAGTACAGAAAAGTCGAAGCTTGCAAAAAAAATACGATAAATTGATATTTCTTCTAGAGTTTTCGCGGGAAAAATTAGATTCGCGTTTCTCTTATGAATTTAATGTTACCATAAAATATTGAATTAATTACCTTATCATACAGATAAATTGGTTTGGTAGTAAATTTAAGGTTTTTGTCGTTTGACCTTACAAATTAATCGTTAATATTTATTTATCTATAAAATTATTTCAATCCTGTGAAACATACACAATTATACAACAAGTATAATGTAAGATTGTATTTTAATTTTAACATTCATGTAATTTTAATAATTAGTTTAATTGTTACATTATTTTACGTAAAAAAGTTGATGTTTTTAAGAAGATAAAAATATTTCTTTTGATAAATTGTAATTTTATGTAAAGTATGTTTGATATATGTATAAAAATGGTGTTTCCCACTTTTTTGCATACGAATATCTAATCAACATTAATTTATATTTAATTTTGATTACTGTTACTAACTTGTAAAATCCTTTTGAATATTAAATTTAGGCGGATGTAACGGCAAATTTAATGCTTATTATATTTTTATTATGTTTATTTTATGTTAACTATTTTCATTTAAATATTTAATTCTGCGAATTTTTTTTTAATTATAATAAGCTTTCAAATAAACTGATTTAAGTATATTAAATATTTATTTCAAAAAAAGATGACATGCTAGAAGAAATAATTTAAAATTTGGTAAACTTTTTTATTTCTAAATATAATTTATGTATTTAGATTATAATATATTATGTTAGACTCGTGTATTTTAATGTTGTGCAATTTATATATGTATATAATTATTAGATTTGAAAATACTGTAGTATTTATTTGATTAAATAATTTATTTGAAATGTCTCATTATTTCCAATAAAAACTATCAAAAAAATCAACTATTTACGTACTCTAAGCACATTTGAAAAGAAAAATCATCAAGTAACTCAATTATAAAAAATAAATAAATAAAATAAAAAAAAACAACTCACATAAATTTTCCCGCCAACTTACCACTCCACACAGTCACTCACAACACACTGAAACAATTCACGACAGGTCTTTGCTTATTACCAGTCACAGAGATTTTTTTTTTAGTGTTTTTGCTCTGAACACGCTCTGAGCCTCACTTTCGTTCGTCGAGTAGAAACAACCGCATTTAAGATGCGACCGAGTCTTTTATACAAATGTTTATGAAACAACGTATGACCTCGGGCACTGAATCATCGAGTATTTTTTTTTTTTTTAAAAAAGGGTTCTGTCGCGGTCTTTTTTTAAATTAATATTATGATATTATACTTTAAGATTTTAAAAGTTGTCTAGATAATAAAAAAAGATATTGAATTTTATAAATCAAATGTTTTGGTAGATTGTTTTTTTTTAACTAGATAATAAAAAAATGACATTGAATTTTATAAATCGAATGTTTACGTAGAATTACTTTTTTTGAATGTGATAATGATTATATTTTTTTTTAATTCGTTTTAGTTTAAAACAATTATATTAATTACTGACAGTTGATAGGCTGAATATATTAGTAGTTTTAATTACAAGAGTATGCGAAGCTTAAAGAACTCGTTATTAGGTAAGCCCAATGGAAGCTTCCTAAATGATATCTGAAAGTATGTGCCTCCATCTTTTTAAGTTAGGGGATATTATCGCCAATTGTGTATAATCTGTTTTATTGTTTTAAAGTCTGTACAATCGAGAATGAATAAATAAATAAAAATCCTTCCATATTTCATGCTATTTGAGACTCTGGCTACGGGAGCCAGGAATATGAAGTTTTTTCTACTAAAACTACCACGATTGCTGCCTCAAGTGAACTTATTAGTGTATCCGGACCATGTTATTTCAAGGTCCTCTTAATTTGCACGCCCTAATATTCAGGCCCTCTCCAGGTCACATATAAGTTCTATTCAAGCCCTATCTAGGCCCTATTCCAGATAAACCCACAAGCTTATCTCATGTATGTCTGTCCCTATATTCCTAATTAGCTGAGCGCCGCGGTTTTCCTTTATTTTTATTATCTAGTTTTTATTTATCTTTTCTATACATACAAGTCTCGCTCCTTTTATTAAGGACATAGGCCTAGGTCACAGCCCTTCAGAACAACCAGTGATGTACCAATCAACGGCATCCCGGTTTCTTTTCACTATCATAACAGGGAGACCTATTGCAATAGAGCGGCTAACTTATATTTCTATAATTAAATAGCTTTTGACCGCGGCTCCGCTCGCGTGTATTACAGTTATCGCGATAGAAAATAGCCTATGTCCTTCCTCAAGAATCTAAGTATCTCTATGTCAAATTTCATTGAAATCGATGCAGTGGTTCAGCTGTGAAAGAGTGAGAGACACACAGAGAATGTATAATCTTCTTATTCTCGTGTCACGGGGTGCGTAATCGAACTCCTCCGAAACGGCTCGACCGATTTTGATGAAATTTTTTGTGATTATCCGGTATCTATGAGAATCGGTTGTAATCTATTTTTCATCCCCCTAAATGTTAGGGGTAGTCACCCCTAAATTTTTATTTTTTATTTTTTTGACAAAATTTTTAATTTCTATTTTTTTATGATGCAGCATTAGAAAATACATACAACCCTAGATTTTCAACCCTCTACGATCAACCCCTATTTTTCCATCGCGATTTTTATTGACCCACCTCTACAACATATATTCCCTTTTATGGCAAAGCAACGTTTGCCGGGACAGCTAGTCTTATATATAAAATTCTCGTCTAATATGTAAAATTCTCGTGTCACAATATTAGTTACCATACCCCTCCGAAACGGCTGGACGGATTTTTACGAAATTTTGTGGGTATATCGGGTAGGTCTGAGAATTGGCCAACGTATATTTTAAATACCCCTAAATGAAAAGGGTGAACACCCCTAAATTTTATTTTTTTTAATTTTTAGATAATTTTTTTATAATACAGCATTAGAAAATACATACAACCCTGAATTTTTAACCCTCTACAATCAACCCCTATTTTTCCATCGCGATTTTTATTGACCCACCCCTAAAATATATATTCCTTTTTTATGGCAAAGCAACATTTGTCGGGTCAACAACGCTTGCACGGTTGGCCGAGTGGTTTCAGCGGTCGCCATGCCGCTTGCTACTTCGCCAAGTGTCGTGGGTTCAAATCCCACGCGGTACAACACTTTGTGTGATCCACGAATTGTTGTCCCGAGTCTGAATGTTCTTTGTGTCCGTTTCATGTATGTTTGTAAAGTCCCCCACGACACAGGATGTTTATTCCTAATGTGGGAAAAAAACTAGTATTATTATAGACTACATCTTATTGCTTTACAAGTGCACAAATTGTAATCTATACTAATATTATAAAGAAGTAAAGTTTGTGTGTTTGTTAAATTGTAGTGGGTAATCTCGGGATCTACTAAAGCGATTTTAAAAATTCTTTCAGTGTTGGATAGTCCATTTATCGAGGAAGGCTATAGGCTATATATCATCACGCTACTGCTAATAGGAGCGAAGTACCAATGAAGAATGTTTCAAAAACGGGGGAATT
This sequence comes from Spilarctia lutea, assembly GCA_916048165.1. NCBI lineage: Eukaryota > Metazoa > Arthropoda > Insecta > Lepidoptera > Erebidae > Spilarctia > Spilarctia lutea. The sequence continues at coordinate 1,745,469 of OU696498.1, read as the reverse complement.
TTTTACGCTACGGGCAATATAAGACGCAAACGAGGTTGCGTGGGTCAGCTAGTTAAATATAATTCCTATTTCCATATACATACTCTTCTTTCTAGCCTTTATTAAGCTCAGAATTATTTGGGATCGGTTACTAGTTCAACCGGTTTTACCTGAATATCAGTTTTTCCACGGAGCGACTGGCATCTGACCTCCGAAACCCTGAGGGTGAACTGAATTCGAAGGTAAAACTAGTTGTCAGTATATTTGAGGGCACTGACTTTCCAATAACCACTGCCAGAGAGGTTCGTGACAACCGGGACCGACAACTTAACGTGATCTCTGAGGCACGGGCCATCACTATCTTCCACACTGCTACTATTAAAATAGTAAATAAATTATAAATATTACGGACATCTAACACACAACGCTATCTAGCCCTAAGCTAAGCAGAGCTTGTGTTATGTGTACTAGACAACTGATATAAATACTTATATACTTTTTTTTGTAAATACATACATATTATACATAGAAAACACCAAAACTCCGAAACAAATATTTGCAGATCATATAAACATTTGGTCCGACCCGGGAATCGAACCCGAGACCTCAGGCTTAGACTGCTAACAGTCGCATACGCTACCACTACGCCACCGAGGCAGTCATTTAAAAATTTCTGTCATTTAAGTAGTCAAGAATTTCTTGTAAGAGTAAGCCAACAGCAGTACGACCAGGAAATCGAACCCGAGACCTCTTGATCGATAGTCGCTTACGCTACCACTAAACTCTTCCTGCCTGTTTGTTTCTTTCAATAAAATTAAAAACGGACTTACGATAACCGGCAGACGTGAGCGGATCCGGGGGCGTAAGCTAGTAAGTAAGTTAGAAGTTTTTTCATGCACAATGGAGTTTGGTATCAAAGACTTTGTACAAAAAACGGTGATAATTAAGAATTCGATGCGAATTATTTTTTATATAACTGAGCTGGCAAAATGACCCTGCCCTGCCTGATGGAAAGCACAAGCAGAATCCAAGAGTGGTGGTGACCATCTTCAATGCGAACAAGGACAGTGCAGCATGGTGACCAGCACCATAGCGACCCAGTAAGATGCTTTTTCACGGCCCGCAAAGGTTCAAGGTTTTTTTTATAGAATTGTGGGCAAACGAGCATACGTATCGCCTGATGGTAAGTGATTACCGCCGCTCATGGACACTCGCAAAACCAGTTTACAAGTGCGTTATGGGCCTCCGGTATCCTCACTCACTCGGTGAAACACAGCGTAAGCGCTATTTCACACCGGTTTTCTGTGAGGTCGTGGTATCACTTCGGTCGAGCCGACCCATTCATGCCGAAGCGTGGCTCTCCCACGGTACAAAGGGCATACGTGTCACGTGATTCAGTTCCAATTACGTGACACCTATACCCTACTTGCCCTACGCCATAAACAAGTAACATTCAAAAGATTCCATAACAACAGTTTTTCCAAGTAAATCCACTTCAAAACTTAATTGATACTTTATATAATTAAAATAAACTTCATAATAAAAAATAAACTAAGAAACAACACAACAAACTCATTGTTTAATTATAAAATGAATAAAATACAATGAAATTAAAATGCATTTATTTCAAATTTTATTTTTAAGATTTTGTTTATCTAGATTTTAGATAGTTTTATTCGTTGACATTTTGATCTCTCTTCTGAATCATTGAACTTGTGTTCATCGCAAAGTTGAGGAGAAGATATCACCATCCCATTTACCCGTGGGAGAGCCACGCTCCGGCATGAATGGGCCTATGAGTGATACCACGACCACACACAGAAAACCAGTGAGAAATAGCGCTTAGGGTATGCTTACCATACCCCAACCCCTCCCTTCTCCCCCTCCCCATCCCCCCAAGGCCGGCAACGCACTTGTGACGCCTCTGGTGTTGCGGGTGTCCATGGGCGGCGGTAATCGCTTACCATCAGGTTATAAAAAAAAAACAAAATCAATCTTTAAACAAGAAAAAGTTTAAAAAACTGTAGCCTATATAACCTATTACGAATTTATTATTAATTCATTAAAATGGGTTTATAGTCCGGCCACTCAGAGAATGCGTTTCTGACACTTGTAAATTCGTCATGAGTAGTGATGTACCATGAATATCATTAATAATATTTGGTAACAGTATTTATAGCATTCATTATGCATAATTATTCAATTTAGATATATTTTATATTTCAAAGACAATATTAACAAAATTGTTGATGGATGAATTAAATTTAATCGTAATTTCTGAATGAAACCAAGGGAAAGAAAATAAAAATACTGTATTTATTGAAAAATGAAATAATGAAATACATAGTTTTAAGATTTCAATAATGTCAAATCAAAATTTAATCCGACTCCGATTCGCTTGAGGACTCGCTGTCATCTTCACCAACATGTACGAGTATTATCATGTTATTATCAATCATAGTGTCTATACGAATATCGCGGTTAAAGTCATCAAATATCATTTTTTTAGTTTTTTCAACCACCTTCATCCAGTCATCTCTTGTGACTTTTTCGCATGCTTCTTTTAAAAGCGTCTTCATCTTTTTTATGCCATATGATGGAGAAGTATTATGGCGGGCTGCATAACCTTTAATTTGAGCCCAGATTAGCTATATGGCATTGTACTGGCAGTGATATGTAGGAATTCGAATATTTGATAGCTTATGGTCGTTGACTAATTTCATCAGCTCAGCTTTTAGCATTGATATATTTGCGTCAATGCCACTTCTTTGCAGCCAAGCCACCAATTCCTCTTTTCTATTAGCTTGAGTAGGTGCTTTATTTATTTGCACCGAATGATGAGGGGCGTTATCCATTATTATAACTGAAGGCTCTGGAAGACCAGGTAGCAACACATCCTGGAACCACTCCTTGAATACAGCCGCATTCATTTCTTCGTGGTAGTCAGTAGGTAGTAGTTTTTGACTCAAATGCTAATAAACCATTTTCCACAAAACCATACTTCGCACAACCAGCGTTGCATATTATGAGACGTGCTCCTTTACCGATTGGCACTTTCGACTTCGACGCTTGAGTGTCCAAGAACGAGAAAGCTCGTGATTGGTATTCAGCCATGTCTCGTCAATGAAAACGACATTGTCCTAATTATTGGAACGAAGTTCCTTATGGCGCGTTGTGTAAGGGGGCTAGACGGAAAAATTGTCACGACACAATTTGTTGACACGATACAATTTGTTGTCACGACACAATTTATTGTCACGACACGACGACGACACACACAGATATTTTCGTTTCGTCTTTCTATTTCGAACTTCGTTCCATCCGGGTGTCCCTTGACACCTCTCAAGTTTTTATCATTTTTATTTTGCTTCTCTTAGAAAATTAATTCTTTTTACCAGAAATATAAAGGGATAAAAATAGTTTTTCATTTATTTTTAATTCAGCTGACTGATATCACGACAATTATTTTCATAAGTTTAGTTTGGTCGTACCTATATCGTATTATAAACTATATTAAATATGTATTAAGTACATTATACACACTCTCGAATAATTTCTCCGATGTCCCCAGGAACTTTAATGTCGTTCGTATAAATGCCCAAAGCATTTCGGCACATTTCCCTGAAATGGTGACAACATTCGACTGTACGACATCCTTACATACTTTGTAACTCATCTTGTTCTACTGTTTTTTTGTGTATTCAATAAAGATAAATAAATAAAATTATGTATTATAAAATTAGGACGTTTTATTTAACAATATATCGACCGACAGAATATATTACGATTCCAAAAATACTCAGTTACAATTCAGTATTATTTTGTCACATCACTACAAAAACAAACTATTGACATAACCTTGAAACAGCGCAGTTTGACGTCGTTAGACTTTTAAAAATTATTGTTCTTAAATTAATTAATTGATTAATTGTTAATAACTTTAGCCTAAAATAAAACGTTTATTGTACATTGACATGATTATTCAATTTTTAATGTTATTACTCATTATTAAGGTTAATAAAAGATATTTAAAATTTTGCCATAAATTGTACGCCAGTTCAAAGTTACATCGCCCATTGAATCACGACCTGTCAGGAACGCATTCTCTCAGTGGCCAGACAATAGTAGTTTAGACGCTATGGTGAAACATACGTAGACGATGAAAAATATAACCAATCCTTTTGTCTTCGCCATGGTCGGGTAGAAAAAACCGTAATCCGTGTGTAACTGTCTAAGAATACGGAGTGTTGCCACCCCTATTTATCCCGTGGGCGTCGTAAGAGACAAATAAGGCAGCAAAATATATTAAAACCCTATATACCAACTAGGGTGGCCAGCGTAGTATAGAAGGTCCCTATATCAAGCAGTGGAATATTTAATTTGTTGATGATGTGGAAATATTACCGTGGGAGAGCTGCGCTTCGGCATGAATGGGTCGGCTCGACCGGAGTGATACCACGGCCTCACAGAAAACCGGTGTGAAACAGCGCTTTAGCTGTGTTTCACCGCGTGAGTGAGGATACCGGAGGCCCATCCCCCTATCCCCCCTATGATGGCGCAGTTGAAACTTATATTACCCCAGGAAGGTACCAACTGCGCTAGCGTTGGAGAATTCCTCTCTGGACGTCCACACTTAGAACACAACGCGCCTGAGCGTGGATGCCCAGGCTGACCCTCGTATTCTGGGGGGGGCAAAACTACGCTCTGTCATGCTCGGGGTAAGAGCAGTACCACCATGGCACCCCCTGCCACGCTAGTCGTGGACTTGTGCAACATCAGGGGATTACATAGTAGTCTAGATGCTGTCCATCACCACCTCGAGACAGCAAAGCCAGCCTTGCTCTTTTTGACAGAGACGCAGATATCGTCTCCAGCGGACACTTCCTACCTCACTTATCCTGGGTACGGTCTGGAACACTCCTTCATCTCCAAGGCCGGAGTGTGCGTGTACGTCAGAGACGATATCAGCTCTCGTCGCCTTAGCAATCTTGAAGGTAGGGACCTCTCCATCTTATGGCTCCGTGTAGACAGCGACGACCATCCTCGCGTCTATGCGTGCCTCTATAGGTCCCATAGCGGTGATGCCGAAACTGACCGACTCTTCGAGCACATCCAGATGGCTACAGACCTCGTGCAGCAGCAGATCCCCTCCGCAGAGATCGTCGTACTTGGCGATTTTAACGCCCACCACGCCGACTGGCTCAGTTTCAGTAAAACGGATCATGCGGGGAGATCTGTTCACGATTTCGCCCTAGCATACGGCCTGACACAACTGGTTACCACGCCCACGCGAGTCCCAGATGTGGAGGGCCAGAATCCTTCACTGCTGGACCTTCTGCTGACCTCTCATCCGGACGGTTACCGCGTAACCGTTAACGCTCCACTTGGCACTTCAGACCATTGCCTTGTCCGGAGTTCAGTGTTTATCACACTCTCGCCGCGATCGCAAGTTGTGCGCGGCCGTCGTGTGTGGCACTACAGGTCAGCAGATTGGGATGGGATGCGGACGTTCTTTGCGTCCTACCCTTGGAGACGGTTGTGCTTCACGCCGGATAATCCCAGCACTGCTGCTGATTCTGTTGCTGATGTTGTGCTGCAGGGTATGGAGCTTTTCATCTCATCCTGTGTGGTCCCCATTGGTGGCAAGTGTCGGCCCTGGTTTGGTTCATCTTCCAGAAAAGCTTCTCGCATGAAGCAGGAGGCTTACCAAGCCTGGGCCGGCGCGGTGGCGGTGCGGGATCAAAATACCAGCGCTCTGAAAAAGCAGTACAACTTTGCCTCCAGGTCCCTCAAAAGAGACATTGCAAGGGCGAAATCGGAGCACATCGCTAGGGTTGGCGAGAGGCTTGAGCGTCTTCCCTCGGGAACTCGGGCATTTTGGTCTCTTGCCAAGGCTATCGAAGGGAATTTTTGTAAGCCATCCTTTCCACCTCTTCACATGGGAGATAATCCGTTGGCCTATGACGCAAAGGAGAAAGCCGATCTTCTGGCAAAACACTTTGCGTCCAACTCGACCTTGGATGACGGGGGGCAGGAGCCGCCTACAATACCGCGGTGCGAGAGCTGTATGCTGGATATCCAGTTCCACCAACGCTCAGTGCGCTTAGCACTTTCGTCCCTTGATGTCCATAAGTCGAGTGGCCCGGATGGAATCCCTCCTATTGTGTTGAAGATGTGCGCTCCAGAGTTGGCACCGGTCTTAACGCGTCTTTTTCGACTCTCCTACTCCACTGGCGTAGTCCCGTCATCATGGAGGGCAGCATTGGTCCACCCGATCCCTAAAAAGGGCGATCGCTCAAATCCGACTAACTACAGGCCGATAGCCATAACTTCCCTCCTCTCGAAAATAATGGAGTCCATCATTAACCATCAACTCCTGCGGTACCTAGAGGATCATCATCTGCTTAGTGACCGGCAGTACGGTTTCCGTAAGGGTCGATCAGCTGGTGATCTTCTGGCATACCTGACACATCGCTGGGCTCAGGCGATTGAGACTAAGGGGGAAGCATTGGCAGTTAGTTTGGACATCGCGAAAGCGTTCGATCGGGTCTGGCACAAAGCGCTTCTTTCGAAGCTCCCTTCCTATGGGCTTCCCGAGAAACTATGCGATTGGGTCACTAGCTTTCTGGCATGTAGAAGCATAAAGGTCGTAGTCGACGGCGAATGCTCTGACTCCATGTCTGTGAATGCTGGTGTCCCGCAAGGCTGTGTGCTATCGCCTACTCTGTTCCTCCTCCATATCAATGACATGCTGCCAATCAGCGGCATTCATTGTTATGCGGATGACAGTACGGGCGATGCTCTCTACACCGGCCGCGCCAATATTTCTCGGGAAAACGTCATTGAGAGTCGAAACAAACTTGTGTCTGAAGTTGAGACCGCTTTGAAAAGGGTCTCAAATTGGGGTAGACTTAATTTGGTCCAATTCAACCCGACAAAGACACAAATTTGCGCGTTCACCGCAAAAAAACTCCCGTGGGTCGTATGTCCTCGTTTTGAAGACACTCCCCTATCTGCCTCAGCCAATATTGGGATACTCGGTCTCGACGTATCGAGCGAAGTCCAGTTTCGTGGCCATTTGGAGGGTAAGGCCAAATTGGCCTCAAAAAAGCTAGGTGTGCTCAACAGATCGAGGCGGTATTTCACTCCGGCCCACCGCCTTCGGCTTTACAAAGCGCAGGTTCGGCCTCACATGGAATACTGTCCTCATCTTTGGGCAGGGGCACCCCAATACCAGCTCCTCCCTCTGGACCGCATTCAGCGGAGGGCGACTCGTATCGTCGATTGCCGGGATCTTTCAATTCGGCTAGATTCTCTGGCGCTGCGTAGAGATGTGGCTTCACTGTGCATCTTCTACCGCATGTACCATGGGGAGTGCTCCGAGGAATTGTTCGGATTGATCCCTGCCGCATCTTTCCGCCATCGTCCTACGCGACAGAAATTTCATCCCCATCATCTAGATGGTTGGCAGTCCACACCTGTGCGATTTTCCCGAAATTTTCTGCCACGCACAGCAAAACTGTGGAATGAGCTGTGGCCTGCGGTGTTCCCGGACCGATACGACCTTCAAACCTTCAAGAAAAGAGCGTACTCCTTCCTAAAAGGCCGGCAACGCACTTGTGACGCCTCTGGTGTTGCGGGTGTCCATGGGCGGCGGTAATCGCTTACCATCAGGTGATACGTCTGCTCGTTTGCCCCCTATACAATAAAAAAAAAAAAAAAAAAAAAAAAGCCGGCTCGACCGAAGTGATACCACGGCCTCACAGAAAACCAGTTTGAATCAGCGCTTGCCTAACACCTTCCCCATCCCCCTTCACATCCCCCAAACGCACTTGTAACGCCTCTGGTGTTGCGGGTATCTATGGGGCGGTAATCACTTACCATCAGGTGATACGTCTGCTCGTTTGCCAAATAAATCCATAAAAAAAAATTAAAAAAGTAGTGTGACATAATGCTGCATTGTCTGCATTCGCCATGAGTATGGTGACCACCACTCTTGGATTCTGCTTATGGTTACCATGAGACATGGTAGAGATACTTTGGTATACCTAAAAAAATACGGGTCTATACCCTAAGCAAGACTACACACCCTTACCGGGTTAAAATCTGTACTAATATTATAAAGAAGTAAAGTTCGTGTGTTTGTATATTTGTTAAATTGTAAGGGGTAATCTCGGGATCTACTAAACCGATTTTAAAAATTCTTTCACCAATAGAAAGCCACATTATTGCTGAGTGTCATAGGTTATGTAAAAAACCGAAAAAAAAAAAGGCGTGGTAGTTGGTTTTGCAAAGTGAATCGGAGAAATTTCAACGGAAGGCCAAAGCAGCGGACGGCGCGCGATGGCTTCGGGTTTAATTCGGTTCGCGTTCGTGCTCGCTTCGGGAGAAGGAGGCGTGGCCTTTTACATCTGAGAGGTAGGTACCTGCGCGGCTCAGTCGCGTGGTCGGCTCCTGACGCAGCGGACGTCCTCGAAATTGAATTTTTCGAAACGTAATTAGTACACTTTCGACATTGTTTAAATAAAAAGTTCTTATCAAAACTACTTTCTATCTTATTCTTGGCAGTTAGAAATTAAAACATAACACTCTGTACTAAAAAAGGATTATTAACATTATGCCCAACGAAGTGGGCACGGGTCAGCTAGTATTTAATATAACCAAAAAATTTCGTATAAACAAATTATAAGCTATAGAATATTCATACATTGTGATTACCGTGTAGCATCTTCCGGATTCTGCAAAGATTATTCTTAAGAAGATGACACATTAAGTTTTACGTCTGTTATTAAATGATCATTATTTTACATACGCCGGACTCAAACCAGGATTCTCGTATGGCCGTGGGCGAACCACATGGTTCATGGTAAAATGTACTCGAGAGCAATGAGCCGGGTCACATCTATACGTATCTATACGAAGTAGTGTTCGCCAAGTGATCGAAATGCAACCATAATTCTATTTTTTTACTTTTTTTATTAAAGACAACTCTCGCATTAGGAACAATCCTGTGTCGCGGGGGACTTTACAAATATACATGAAAAGGACACAAAGAACACCCAGATTTAGGACAACAATTTGCGAATCACACAGTGTTGTCACATGTGGGATTTAAACCCACGACAGGCACAGTAAGAAGCGGGGTAGCTACCGCTTAAACCACTAGGCCAATCGTATAAATTTGAACTCTCTGTAACGGCTTTATCGATTTTGACGAGACTTTTATAAATAGTTAACTAGTTGTAAATAACTATTTACTAAGGCGAATATTAACTGTATAGAAGGGCATCAATCAAATCAATCATGACGGATGGCGGTGTGATTTAAGTGGTCGCCATGCCGCTCTGTGCTGGGTTGAGTACAGTGGGTTCGAACCGGTGCGGGACAGGTTTTGTTCTCGATAACAGGCTGTACGCCCAAAATGAAGTTGATTTATTAGCCGTAGTGATTTAGCGTCTGTAAAATTGGCAGGCAATAAAAAAATCCATCATTACGTTACAAATCGGAAATAACACTATAATAATTTGAATTTCACTGCACGGTTGGCCTAGTGGTTTAAATGTTCACTACTGCGCCAAGTGCCGTGGGTTCAAATCCCATGTGAGACATCACTTTGTGTGATCCACAAAATGAAATGTTGTCCTGAGTCTGGATGTTATTTGTGTCCGTTACATGTATGTTTGTAAAATCCCCCGCGACACAGGATGTATATTCCTAATGCAGGAGTTGTCCTTAAAAAAAAAAAAAAATAATAAAAAAAAAAAAAAAACATTAATTCAGACCATTTCATTCTCGAATTAGGAATTAGAGTTGACAATCTTTTTGTTTTTACTTTGTCCCGCTTTCGACGAAAGAATCCCGCCTTTTTTCATTAAAAAGTCTCAAAATCTCGAATCGACTTAAAAAATCTGGCAACCATCAGGCGATACGTTGGAAAAAAAAATACTGTGTGGTGATCTGTGGCACTCATTATTCTGAATCTATTATTACACTGACTGCCTGTGCTTGAGGTCTCGGGTTCGATTCCCGGGTCGGACCAAATGTTTGTATGAGCTGCAAATATTTGTTTCGGAGTTTGGGTGTTTTCTATGTATAATATGTATGTATTTACAAAAAAAAGTATATTATATATGTATTAATATCAGTTGTCTAGTACCCATAGTACAAGTTCTGCTTAGTTTGGGACTAGATGGCGTTGTGTCCGAAATATTTATTTATTTATTTATTTACACACACGGACGCACAGTATCAAATTGTATTTTTTGTAAAACTATAAATTCGTAATGACGGTTTTATTTTCGATTTTTCTTTTAATGTGCTATTGTTTTTTTGTTTCATGTGCGTAATTTATTCATTATACATGAAAATAATGCAGTGACAAATAATTTTATTACTTCCATATTACGAGTACTTAATTGTCTATTGGACACATTTTATTTTGCTTCTAGCCGACCCACGCAACCTCGTTTATGTCTGCTATTGCTCGTAGCGTGAAAATTTTGCCCCGTTTTTGAAACATTCTTCATTGTTGCTCCGCTCCTATTAGTATTAGCGTGATGATATATAGTCTATAGCCTTTCTGGATAAATGGACTACCCAAGACTGAAAGAATTTTTCAAATCGGACCAGTGGTTCCTGAGATTAGCGCGTTCAAACAAACAAACAAGTAAATTCTTCAACTTTCTAATATTAGTGTAGATAACATTTTTAGTGTCCAATAATTTTGAGGTATCTTTATGTGACCCGTGTGTATTCCTCTCTAGTGTATAATTTAAGAATTTCTTCAATGAGAATCGGTAAGTTCTTTTTTGTTAATATGTTGTGTGTTTCCAACTGGTTATGATAATACCGACAGTATAGGAGTTCTGTTTCCTGATTAACACTTATAGGTTTTATTTTATAACTAGCTGCGCACTGCGGTATTACCCGCAGGTTTCTTGATTGTGTTTCTTTCTTTATGGAATTGGGGCAAACGAGCAGTCGTGTCACCGTGACACCCATAACACCAGAGACGTCACAAGTGCGTTGCCGGCCTTTGGGGGATGGGGAAGGGGATGGGGGAAGGAGTTGTTATATGGGCCTCTGGTATCCTCACTCACTCGGTGTAAGCGCTGTTACACACCGGTTTTCTGTGAGACGTGGTATCCACTCCGGTCGAGCCGGCCCATTCATGCCGAAGCGTGATTCGGATATTGTTTACTATCTTATTGGTTTTAATGGTTTTTTTTTTAATTTATTTATTATGATGTATTTTTAACAAATTTTATAAAGTGCAGACAATAAACAGAATTAAATAGTTTTTAAAATTGGCAAGAGAAGCCACTGTAATGAAATACTTATTACATAATTGTCTCGGAAAAATCTCTTGCCGTTATTTTTTTGTATTTTTTTTAAAATGAATCCTAGCTAGATCGTTTAAGCCCCGAAACCCCCTTCGTACTAATTTTATAAATATACTAGCTGACCCACGCAACCTCGGTTCGTCTTCTATTGCCCGTAGCGTGAAAATTTTCCCCCGTTTTTGAAACATTCTTCATTGGTCCGCTCCGCTTAGTAGGAGCCTTCCTCGATAAATGGACTATCCAACACCGAAATAATTTTTCAAATCGGACCAGCGGTTCCTGAGATTAGCGCGTTCAAACAAACAAACTCTTCAGCTTTATTATATTAGTATAGATATGTAAGCAAGAATAGCTCGTTTAAAGGTATTAGATTCCACTTCATATTTCTCCAAACGGTACAGTACTCTATCACTTAGAGCACAATATTATTACAATGGTTGCCCTTTTGGTTGGTTCATCATAAATTATTCAAATTCATACCACGCTACACGCCGATGTCACGAAGCCTGTCGCTGTGATATAGACAATATATATATTAATATAAATATGTTTTTGACATTATAATATATAGGATGAAACATAAAGCCCTCCTCCGAGATTTCAACTTGAGATCTTGGGTTCGATTTCTGGATCAAACCAAAAGTTTGTATGATCTACAAATATATTTGTTTCGGAGTTTGAGTGTTTTCTATGTATAATATGCATGTATTGATAGAAAAAAGTAAATATGTATCTATATCAGTTGTCTAGTACCCATAACACAAGCTCTGTTTAGCTTGGGACTAGACGGCGTTATGTATTATTATAATTTTGCACAGTTCCAGTGTGAAAGATTCTTGTCCAAAAAAATAAGTCATTTCGATGAATACAAATTTCGCTGATATTAATTAACTACCTCTAGACCTACAAAATTTTATCGAAATTAGTCCTTGTTTTTATATTATTGAGTAAAGACAAACGAGTAGACGTTTTGCTTTATGGTAAGCGATTACGGCCGCCCGCAATACCAGAGGCATCACAAGTGCGTTGCCGGGCTTTTAGGAAGGAGTACGCTCTTTTCTTGAAGGTTTGAAGGTCGTATTGGTCCGGGAATACCGCAGGCGACGGTTTTGTTGTGCGTGGGAGAAAATTTTGCACAGTTGTTGACTGCCAATCATCTATGTGATGGGAATGAAGTTGCTGTCGCGTAGGACGACGGCGGAAAGAGGCGGCAGGGATCAATCCAAACAATTCCTCGGAGCACTCCCCATAGTAAAGATCGTCGGTAGAAGATACTCCTTTGAGAATGAAGAAGTATGAAAAAAATAAACACACACAGACTTTCGCCTTTATCGGATCGCAGCCTGGCAGGTATGATTACTTCGCCTAATCGGAGGATCTTTCGTCCGTATTAGAGGAAAATTACCCTGTTCCAAAACAAAAAACTGGTGTTGTCATCTGTCCTATCAAATCTACTTTAAATAATTTTACGTTAACATTAAAATTTCAATTTACTCTGCCACTTATACAATAACTCCTATCTAATTCTTCTTTAATGTATGGCCCTACCAAAATGACTCTACTCTGATAGAAACCGTATAGTCATGCAAATGCAGAAAATGGTACAATACCTACGATTACCCACACCATGGCGGCTTGTAGTAATGCTTCTGCATCATTGAGCCTCTGGTCTCGCACTCACCAACGAAACACGACAGCACGAACGCTGTCATTTTACGTCGATCTTCAGTGCTAGGGTAAAACCGCTCTGGCCCGGGAACGGGCCAGGTACCGCAGACGACTCGGGCGACAGAGATCTCGGAATAATCTCCGTTCTCCATAAACGTAAGCGTGGAGGTGAAAGATGAGGCCATCCATCACCCCCAGGCTGGCAGAAGCAGGCTCGGGTGGAGGCGCGGACGCTGTGGAGCGTGCGTGCCCCGGGGGACAGTAACGGGAACATCGGGGTTCCCACATAGTAGGGGGCCATCTACAAATCGTAGGTGGCCCGAGGTACGTTGGGGTTCCAGGGTTTTCCTTTCTAGAGTGCACCTGGTTCTCCAGCATCTAGTACCCGAGATGGCGTGCGGTTTTAGTCGGTTCGAGTTACCACCAAGAGGTTGTATCCGAAGGGATTCCCGCAAGAGGAAAAAAAAATGATAAAACCGCTCTGGTCGTGTCAACCCATTCGTGCTGAAATCAGCGTGAGGACCTACGACAAACCTTTATATCAAAATTTATTAGTGAGGGTGTATTATTCGACTCAAAATTATGAATACTTATTTTGGTAACAGCCTGTATATATTCAAACATCAGTTAAATATTATTTATGTACATTGTAGAATAATAAAGTGTGTAGACTATGGTGACCTCTGGCGCTACAAGTATCCGACTGTAACGACATGTGTGGCGGGTTCCACTCCTGCTCTGTACAAAACGTTTGTTTTGCAATGTTTTCAAAACAGTCTGCTTATCTTTATCCCACCTAGGACAACTATTTTGATATGAACACGACCATTTCGTTCTATGTCTTTGTATATTTTATACCTATATATGAATAAAATTGGAGTCTGTCTGTAATATTAAAATAAACGATTTTTAGAAAATGTATGTATACGACAATATTTTTGAAGTGAAACTTCTTTATCGGGGTTTACAAAAAATGTAGTGTAACAGTTTTTCGTTACGCGTCACATTTATCCGTTACGCGCCATCTTTTTTTTATCCCTACCACGCGTATACGAAGTATACTTTCTCCAGCGGAGTAGGGATTGGTAAATGTCTCCAATGTATTTTGCGGCCCGTTTTGAGTAGTTACGTTTGAGTTTTTTTCCTGTTATTTATAAACTGAAACAATTGTTCATTTATAGTCTCTACTTTATTCAAAGACAATCGTTTAAATTCTGCTTGTAAATCGATGGTGGACGTTGACGTTTTTCGGCCATGATAAAATGTTTTATCATTATTGAGAGTAGTTATATACAATCCTTCAAAAAAAAATTATAAAATAAAACAAAAAACATTTTCAAACACAAACAGGACCAAATTAATACTACAATGAAATATCACATTACAAACAATATTATTTTATTTAGTCCACAATGTAAATAAGTACACACATCACATTCCACAAACTTACTTCATTCACACCACAGATCGCGAAATATTTACTCAGGTCTCGCTCCTTAACTTTTATTGCACTTGAAATAAGAATTGTCACGAATATTGCTGGTTTATAAGTCTTTTGTCGTTATACCTTACGTCGACATATGATATTTATTTTTTGAAAAATAACGTCATAAAGAAGTTTCACTTCTTACGAGTGTACGCTAGAACACGCAACTTTTTTTTTTTACAAGTTTTGTTTGTCTGTCCGTTCCGGCTTCTTTTTGGAACGGCTGGACCAATTTCGACTTGACTTTCACTAGCAGATATTGTGTGTTTATCAGGAGTTTAGTTACCATAGTACCATCTCTGTATTTTTTGAGATCAGACTACGTGTGTGAGATTTGTGATATTAAAACCAGGAAAAATATGACACTGATAGATCAATGAATTAATGATTCCTATAGATTAGCATCTCGTAGGTAACTAATACGATTACAAATAATCTCGAATCGTTATGTCCTTGATGCAATTGATTTCCACAAAACGTGGGTTTTCTCCAAAATCATATACGATGATACATTGTGTTGGTCATAAGCGACTCATTGTTTACAGTATGTCAAGTTCAGCAGAACCTTGTACTCAGTTCCTTGATAGAAAGCGGATATCATCATCTATTGAA
Organism: Spilarctia lutea; assembly: GCA_916048165.1. Lineage (NCBI taxonomy): Eukaryota > Metazoa > Arthropoda > Insecta > Lepidoptera > Erebidae > Spilarctia > Spilarctia lutea. Next base: position 1,730,382 of record OU696498.1, on the reverse strand, counting down.
GCTTGCTAAGCTTTTAGAACTTCTATTTTTTATCGTTATCAATTTGTGTTTTACTGTCGAACCGCGGGAGAGCTACGCTTCGGCATAAATGGGCTCGACCGGAGTGATACCACGGCCTCATAGGAAACCGGTGTGTAATAGCGCTTGCGCTGTGTTTCACCGAGTGAGTGAGGATATTGGAAGTCCCAAACCCCATCCCCTCCTCCTATCCTACTCCCCATCCCTCAAAGGCCGCCAAGACATACGTCTGCTCGTTTGCCCTCCATTTCACAAAAAAAAGAAAAGGCCCAGGCAGTAGAAAATTCGATAGTCCAGTTGTGAACCAGAACACGGGTTCGATTCCTGATTCCTCGTGTACCAGTCTCCTTGGAAAGTTTCTCTTTTCACACCTCCTTGTAGGAAACGGGTTCAACGCAATTTCCAAAGTAAGTGATGTTACTGGAAGACATCTGGTCTTCCTTCCAATTTTCCAAAAAATGGAGTAACGATTACATAGTTGGCCCAGTGGTTTAAGCGGTCGCCTCGCCGCTTTCTACTGGGCCAAGTATTTTCGGTTCAAATCCCACACGGAACAATATTTTGTGTGATCCATAAATTGTAGTTCTGAGTCTAGGTGTTCTTTGTATCCGTCAAGTCCCTCGCGACACAGAATGTATATTCCTAATCCGATAGTTATACTTTTTAAAGAAGAAATATAAACTTTTTTACCGTGGGAGAGCCACGCTTCGGCATGAATCTCCCTTCCATAAAAAAAATATCTTGAAAATTAGACACTCTAAGGGTAGAAACGCATTGAGTCTAGTGTTTAAATTGTTTTAGGAGTCGGTAGTCACTTACCATCAAATCATTATCAAAAGCCTTTGACAGTCAACTGCTGGACATAGGTCCTCTATACCACGCCGCCAGACATAGCGTTGGGTTTGTTTCAAATCTCCCCTCTTTTGGAGTGCTGTTGCTGAATAGTTTGCACCTTAATCGCCTCTTGAGACACCCACGAGATAAATAGGCATAAAAAGCACCCAACACCACGCAAATACCACGACCATCAAATGACCGAAATTTTCTGCCACGGAATGAGCTGTCGTCTGTGGTGTTCCCGGACCAATACGACCTTCAAACCTTCAAGAAAAGAGCGTACTCCTTCTTAAACCGGCATTTCCGGCAACATACTTGTGACGCCTCTGGTGTTGCGGGTGTCCATGGGCGGCGGTAATCGCTTATTATCAGGCGATAGGTCTGCTCGTTTGCCCCCTATATAATAAAAAAAAATGACCTATGTGCTTCGTCTTCGTAAATATACCTACCTTTTTATCTCTGGGTTTATAAAGCACTATATAATACAATGAATTGTTAAATTCACTTATTTTTCTCAACCATTTTAGTTTAAAACTAATTAATAGTATAAAAATAACTTAAGGAAAAATCCACTCATAATTAGTACGATTAAACCAGAAAATGTATTGTTACTATATATACCCATTTCATTTTATAACTTAATAAATAAATAAATATTTCGGACATCTAACACACAACGCCATCTAGTCCCAAGCTAAGCAGAGCTTGTGTTATGGGTACTAGACAACTGATATAAATACTTATATACTTTTTTGTAAATACATACATATTATACGTAGAAAACACCTAAACTCCGAAACAAATATTTGCCGATCATACAAACATTTGGCCCGACCTGGGCATCGAACCCGAGACCTCATACACAGCAGTCGCATATGTAGTGCAGTATGCTACTGCGATATTAATACTTGCAATAATAATGATACTGAAGCATCTTTGAATGGATTTATCATTTATTTTTTATGGAGTAGGAGGCAAACGAGCAGACGTACTCGTATCGCCTGATGGTATGCTATGACGCTTCTGTGTTGCGGCTGTCCATCGGTAACCGCTTACTCTTACTTATCAGGTGATCCGTAAAAAAAGACTCCAAAATCTACTATCCCTTATTTTGGCTTCGTCAGTTCGTAGTCGATAAGTAGACTATTAATAAACATATATTATATAATACCTAAATATTATCATTAAATTAAACCCACACGCCCTTTATTATCGGGCTCATTATACTAGTAGTGTACCATGACATGGAATATCGTGGGAATCGAACTCACAACCTCAGTTGCGGAACATAGATATTAGGAAGTGACTGATGAGTTTATTTATGATTTAAAATGTGAATAGGTTAATTATGTAAGTCATAAATTCGACTATTTTTGCAATATATACATACAGGATATCATATAAAAATTAGTATGATGATTTAGGGTCGAATAACAGACCCCTGTTTGTGCGGAAATCCCATGTCGGTCTCGAACCGACTAAAACAGCACACTATCTCGAGTACTAGATGCCGTGGAACCAGTTGCACCTTACAACGGAAACCCCTGGAACCCCGACGTACCTCGGGCCATCTACGTGGAAATCCCGGTATTTCAGTTGCTGTCCCTAAAAGTTGTGGCGCGAGTGCTGTGGAGCTAGCGCGCCACGCACCCGAGCCTGCTTCTACTAAGGTGGCAGATGGCCTCAGGCTTACGCTTATGGAGGACGGAGATCATTTTGCGATCTCCGTCGCCTGAGGCGTCTGCAATACCTGGCCCGGTCCTAGCGAACCGAGAGAGTTCTTAACCTCTCCCGGTCCCGCTCCGCCATCCCCTTGGCAAGCATAATTTACTTGCAAAAAGAAACGGCGAAGTTCCACGCGCTCTCGCTCTGCAACATGGGCGGCCGCAATCATGTTACCGAGCGAGCGAATAACAGACCCCTAAATAACTTACGGCTTTAGTAGTTTTAAAAAAAAATACAGTGAATTAACTTAATACCTTTTTAATACACATTTTTCTTAAAATTAACCTACGTGATTAGGGCTAGAAAGAAATAAAAAAAAACTGAAAATAAACTTAAACTCAAAACTCAAACTCAAATCATTTATTTTCATAGGCCCCAAAAGGCACTTGAACACGTCAAAAATACAAACATAAAACATAAAAAAAGAGTGGTAACCACAATACGCTTATTTTTTTTTTATTGAATACACCTATTCAATAAAAAAAAAATAAGCGTATTGTGGTTACCACTCTTTTTTTATGTTTGCCACCGCAAACGAGCAGACGTATCGCCTGATGGAAGCGATTACCGCCGTCCATGGAGCCCGCAACACCAGAGGCGTCACAAATGCGTTGCCGGCCTTTGGGGGATGGGGAGGAGGATGGGGGAAGGGGATGGGGTATGGGCCGCGGTATCCTCACTCACTCGGTGAAATACAGCGCAAGCGCTATTTCACACCGGTTTTTTGTGAGGATAAGGCACGATTGTATACATATTAAAATTAATATTATGTAGATTACAAATGTACACAATCAATTTTAATATACATAATCATTTACAAAAAAAATACTAGAAATTGGATATATTTATTCCCAATACATAACGATTTCAATATTTAACCACACCTCAATAAAAAACCTTGTAAAAAAACTATGTATTATCGTATGTAAGGAAGCTCATAAAACCATCATCATTACGTAACCAATTATTTTGATTATAACTCATTAAACCTGGCTGATTTATTATGACAGAATTATTACTCGTTCGTTATGCGAAATTTTAATCTAATTCTAAAGTGCATTCAATTTAGATTACGAAAGATATTATTCTTTATTCGACTTGTGCTAAAGTAGGTGGGTCGACTATACAGGATGTATAAAGTTCTGGTTATAATTTAGGGTCGAATATTCCACCCTATCGAATTTCAGGTTAAAATTGTTTTTCTGTGAGGGCGTGATATCAATCCGGTTGATCATGCAATTTAGATTACGAAAGATATTATTCTTTAGTCAACTTTGTGCTAAAGTAGGTGGGTCGACTATACAGGATGTATAAAGTTCTGGTTATAATTTAAGGTCGAATATTCCACCCTATCGAATTTCAGGTTAAAATTGTTTTTCTGTGAGGGCGTGGTATCAATCCGGTTGATCATGCAATTTAGATTACGAAAGATATTATTCTTTATTCGACTTGTGCTAAAGTAGGTGGGTCGACTATACAGGATGTATAAAGTTCTGGTTATAATTTAAGGTCGAATATTCCACCCTATCGAATTTCAGGTTAAAATTGTTTTTCTGTGAGGGCGTGGTATCAATCCGGTTGATCATGCAATTTAGATTACGAAAGATATTATTCTTTATTCGACTTTGTGCTAAAGTAGGTGGGTCGACTATACAGGATGTATAAAGTTCTGGTTATAATTTAAGGTCGAATATTCCACCCCATCGAATTTTAGGTTCAAATTGCTAAAAAAAATTGGATTTTTATACAGAAACTTATTTTCAAACTGACATAAGAATTTGAAAATATGTAGCAAAGCTAATTTTTTTGATTTCAAAAAAAGAGGAGGTTCTCAATTCGTCGGTTTTTTTATGTTTGTTACCTCATAACTTTCAACTGGGTAAACCGATTTTGATAATTATTTATTATTTGAAAGCTGGTGCTTCACGTGTGGTCGTATTTCAATTTGGTCCAGTTCTTGAAGATAAACTGACTAGTCGGTTTATTTTGCTGTTAACATTTGTGATTATTGTAAATGTTTTTTTAACGATAAAGTAATACAGTTGGTTACTATTCATCATAATGTTTATTTAATTAATGGCAACTTTCTATATGCTACACCTTATGGTTCACCCGTCAGGTAATTGTGCTCATCGAATACGCATGTATTTTTTGGAACGAAGTTCCTTATCGCGCGTTGCGAAAGGGGGCTAGACGGAAAAAATTAAGACGAAAAGTTGTAACGACACTTTTTGCTATAGTAAGCTATTTTTTTTTTTCAGAAATTTATGTTTCGTTTTTCTATTTCGAACTTCGTTCCATCCGGGTGTCCCTTGACACCTCTCAAGTATTTTTTTATTTTACGATGAATGAACAAAATCGTACAAAATTTGAAGTACATTTTTTTATGAAATAGGGGCTTATGGGGGATGGGGAGGTGGATGGGGGGAGGGATTTGAGTATGGGGCTCCGGTATCCTGACTCACTCGGTGAAACACAGCTCGAGCGTTGTTTCACACCGGTTTTCTGTAAGGGCAATCAATCCGGTTGATCATGCTGGTTATTCCGAAGCGTGGATCTCCCACGGTAAAAACCCCTTACTTGCCTAGTATGCTATGACTCATAACTAGAAGAATTTATTACAGGCATACCGTTACTGAAAGGGTTCATTAGCTTTTGGTCTTTGACAATATAAGGAAAATTTAGACTAGATTTATTTAATCTAGCTTCACCTCTCGCTGTTATTTGCGATAGATGTTGTAAAGATAAAACATCACATCATTTCTCGTTGATAAATCGTTAAAGGTTGTTAGTAACATTAAATACTAATCACTACAATTTATCATAACTATTATAGAGCATACCTTGACCTTATAAAAACCTTTTACTGTACACGAATAGTCTAGAACTCTATTTAAATGAAATTACTTGCTCATCAACGTAGACTCCAAACCGCTAAGGCTACAATCTTGACATTTTGATAGCTTATGGTTTATATATTTTTTTTTAGAAACACGTAGTCAGAACCGTTTTTTGCTTTTATTTATTATTCATAACTTACATTTTAAAATAATGGTTACTAACTTATCACTAAATTTTCGTGTTAACCTTAATTTCTGTCTTGTTTTATTTACCTGATACTTATTTAAATCTTATCTATGTATTTTACATTTTATTTATTTACTTCTTCAAAATACTTTGAACTATACATCCAAAAGATTCAGATGTAACTGCTTCATTACAGCTTTTCTTTTTGGGTGATTCTTGCGCTGGAGAGGTAAAATAAGATGTATTTATTTATTCTAAGGTACATCAACAATATACATATACAAGAACGGTCAACATTAGGAGCTTGGAACAATAACTTATATGTATATCTATTAAAGATGTACACAACATTGTTTGTACAGAGCAATAAAAAAAAAACAATTTCAACACAAATAAAACGCCAAAAAATTAAGAACAAAATAAAAGCACAGTAAAAACAAAATAAAACAAAAATAAAATAAAGTTTCACAAAGGGTATTCAGATCTAGATCTGCACTGCATTATCTTTTGCTTAAATGCTTTGAAAGAATCGTGAAAAATGTCAAGATCATCTGAGCGTCCACACAAAGTATTATACTCAAGACACATACGCACCAGTGGTGAGTGTTTGCCAGCGTTCGTTGTACAGAATGGAATGTGAAAAGTTTTAGTGATAGGGTGTCGCGGAATTTTGTATGGTACCGTTAACTTGATGTTACTTAGCAGTTGACTGCAGTCAACTCCTCCGTTGAGAAGTATGTGGAGGAATAAAAGATCCTGGATTGTACGCCGATGGTTAAGGCTGTTCATTCTGAGGTATTCAAGATGTTGTACCTTCACAGGGGTACAATAAGAATGCATTGGGTGCATATGGGTGCATTTCCAAAAAAAAGCACCCAGAATCCACGAGTAATCATGCAGTGAACAGGCGACTGAAGATCGTAGTTAGAGGAGATCAATTGTCTCTGCCTACCTCTATGCAATAGGCGAGATATTATGCCATCATCATCGTCTTAGCGTTTATACCGGTTGCTTCCTTTCTGGAGCCCGAAGTCCGCTCTCCTGCTTTTTCTTCTGCACTTTGCCCGGTCTTCGGCATCCTTGGTAGTGAGACTATTAGCACGCATGTCACCCTTTACGACGTCAAGCCATCACTTCTTGGGTCTACCCCTTCTACCAGGACCCGGCGGAGGCGGCATGGCCAGACATTTGTTGCCCACGTAGGCAAGATATTATGTATGTATGTATTTTTAAGCTTACATGTACGAATTAAAGTTTATTGGTGTATAATAATTTGTTTAGTTATTATGTTTATATCGACATTTTGTGGATATGTTAAATGAAATTGGCAAGGGCGAATTTAGATTGATTTATTACATACCATTCCGGGTTCGATTCTGGTTTTATCAACAGATCTTTAGCAAATTTATCATCAATAAATGATTAATTAGTTTAGTAAACTTCTTTTAGGATTCCGTTTTTTTAAATTAAAAAGGAACCTTCGTTAAAGAATTATGAAGAATAAAATTTATGTGATTTCTGATAAGGTGATCACGTTTAATGCTTATCATCATCATCAGTTCAGCTTCTAGCAGTTCATTGCTGGACATAGGCCTCTCCTTAGAGGTTTTGTTCTTCTATATCTGACCTTGGTTGGTTGGTATAATTTGTTTCAGGTTTTCCTTCTCTTTGTAGTTCTGTTATCCTCCGCAATTTGTTCCGTTACTAATTAGCGTGAGAATTTTCTTGCGTGATCTAGGATTTGTAGCACTTAAGAGTTGATTTGTGACGGAAGTCACTTTTTTTCATGTATGAGCCTTTAAGTGACTCCACTCTGCTTGATAGAAAGCATAAGCAGATGACGAAGGTTTGCTATTATATTTTCGTAATTACTATTTGTCGAATTCAATATTTTGTCCTTGCACCTACCGCATCATATTTCTACAACACCTGAATGTTGACTGGTAGATAATGCTTAATGGAATTAAGTCCGCTTTTGTAATTCATGTGCACTACAAAGCAGCACGGTGATCCACACTATAGCGACCTATTTAGATGCTCCTGCAGTGTGCATCATTGGGCCTCCGGTCTCGCACTCACCAACGGAGCACACGAATGAATGCTGTTACTTTAGGTTGGTCTTCAGAGAGAGAGTGAAAACTTTCCTGGAAGTAGGTAGTACGTTCAGCCTCACAGAAAACCGGTGTGAAACAGCGCCTGCGCTGTGTTTCACCAAGCGAGTGAGGATACCGGAGGCCCTACCCCAACACCTTCCACATCCCCTTCCTCATCCCCCAAAGGCCGGCAACGCACTTTTAACGCCTCTGGTGTTACGGGTGTCCATGGGCGGCGGTAATCGCTTACCATCAAGCGATACGTCTGCTCGTTTGCCCCGTATACCATAAAAAAAGCTTATCTATACGTTCTTTTTTTTCTGAATTCTTGTCCTGTTCTCCATTGATATCTGGTGCAGGAAAGGTTTTCAGCCATTACATCGCTACGTTGATTAATGACTTAACTAGGTGTTGTAACATAAAAAAAACTTAGTCAAGTGTGGGTTGAAGTAGACTGTAAAAGGTTCCGTAAGATGAATTACTAATGTAAATTTCTACGCGCTACATTTAGACTTCTCCGTTATCTATAAGTAAATAAGTAATAGTTATATTTTTTCAAATTTAGGCTCTGTAGTATCGTAGAAAGCAGGGTGATTAAATTTTACCCACTTTTATTTAACAATATTAAAAGTAATAATTTTCCATTATGAAAATCCTTTCGACCCAGCCCGGCTTTGCATGGAAATCTTTAAAATTCTCGTATTTCCTATACTATGCTACGCATTTATTGCACATTATGAACCTCACACTTGAATCACCTATTTATTAAAAAAACTCAACAAAACAACCTCTCCCTCCATCCCCCAAAGGCCGAAAGGCCATTTGTGACGTCTCTGGTGTCGCGGGTGTCTGTGGGCGGCGGTAATCGCTTACCACCTGGTGATACGTCCGCTTGATCTATTCCATAAAAACATTGTTAGTAACTGTATAAAAATCGATGTAGTGCTTTAAACATCTAAGCGAACAGGGTCCGTGGAAAAGACCTTATTTGTCATGCAAAAGATACATTTATCAAAACAAGGTTTCCCATTTTTAATATAAAATAATGCTCCTACCTGAATACAGATAGATGTATTATTATTATGTAGAATTTGTAACAAAGTTGAAGATGTATATCATATTTTGATGGAATGCATCCGAAACGAAGCTGAAAGAAAACAATTATTTCGTAAACCTAATTTTAATGTGGGTGAATGTAATAGCATTCTCGCTCTTCCCTGCACGGAGAAAGCGAGAACACTGTATGATATAGCTAAAATGTGTATGTTAAATAGTTCATAAGTTGTATTTTTATGAGGGCGGCATAATCACTTCGTGACTAAACCGTCATTAAACAAATAAAGAAAAAAAAATCATTTAGAGTTTATCAATTCAGTTGTGGAACCCTAAAAACATACTTCAATTGTATGCCAGTTATTATAAACAATAAGAAGTCATTCTTATGGTGTATTCAAACCGTTGCATGTCTATAATAAGTAACAATTGTTTAGTAATTATAATGTTATGACAACACAAACAATACAATGTAAGTTGAAACACTTTTCTATGACATACGTTTGACTGCCTCTGTCTGTCTGAGAATGATAGTGAATGTACCATGGTATGTCATCAATGAGAGACTCCACCGCGAAGTTGGTATCGAGACTGTGAAAGAGGTAATCTCTAATAATAAAGCTGAAACGTTTGTTTGTTTGAACGCGCTAATCTCAGGAACCGCTGGTCCTATTTGAAAAATTTTCTCAGTGTTGGATAGTCCATCTATCGAGGAAGGCTATAGGCTATATATCATCACGCTAATACTAATAGGAGCAGAGCACCAATGAAAAATGTTTCAAAAATGGTGGAAATTGTCACGCTACGGACAATATAAGACGCAAACAAGGTTGCCTGGGTCAGCTAGTAGGAAATAAACGATAAAGTCAAAACCTACAAAGACAGATGGCAACAACACCTAATGGACTGTGGCGATAGCGCGACCGCGCCGTCACGTCGCGCCAGCCGCCCCGCCGCACCGACCGCTCGTCGTGAGAATTTAAAAATTATAAACGTATTCTCGGCGCGCGCCCATATTTACGTAAAGTTACTTCGCTCCAATTGGCTGAGGTTTTTGTGTAGTCTTGTAGCTCGCTTTCACTGTCCTATGTTGTCGGCCAAAATTTAATTATAAGAAAATGCATTTGTGTAAATAAATCAGATAAGTCGTAACCTCCTCGAGTTTCACTACTATTCTAACTACGGTACGAAGGCTAACAGCTGGGCCGGTTTGAATAGTTACCACCACCTTTCCCTGGTATTAAGGCTACGGATCGAAGGCTAATCAGCTGGGCCGGCCAATATACCTATCCCAGTATCTGCTGTATTTAAGCCAGCTGGCATAGTGTAGGGCCGGGTCAGTAGACAACCCCACGGGTCAGCAAGCCTCACAGCTGTCCCGAAAGGACGATTCATTCGCTGAAGAAAAGAGTACCAGAGGATATACTCAGATTTTTTTTTTAATTATGAAAATATGTAACTTGGCATATATCTCGCACGCTACCACATCTCAACCAACATAAATATTGCTGAATGTCCTTAAGACAGATTGTAGTAATAATAAAAAAAAGAAAAAAAAAGAAAGACTGCCCCTGTGGCGCAGCGGTAACTTATGCCACTGCTATACTTCAGGTTCAATTCTCCAAGGGCGCAGTACTATTCTGATAGGTCGGTCTTTTTACACATCAGATGATCTATCTCCTTATTTACCACATATAAATATTACATCTGACACACTTATCTAGTCCTAAACTAAGCAGAGCTTGTATTATGAGTACTAGATAAATAGACCCAAACTCCGAAACAAATATTTGCAGATCATACAAGCATTTGGTCCGACCCGGGAATCGAACTGGAGACCAGGGACACAGCAGATGCATACGCTACCACCGCGCCAGTTGCGCCACTGAGGCAGTCAAAATACGATTTTGTAGTTTTTTTTATAGATTATACCACCCATTGGCTTTTAATCACAATGATAGAATACAGAGCCTCGTGGTTGAGTAACTGATTAGGTCAACACATTGCAAAGTTAAGTAATACTAAACAGGTCAGTTTATTGATGGGTGACCATTCTCAACATATTGAGACCCCTCCATATCTCGGACATTATGTATAGCTGTCGAACTCGATTGACATATGAACGTGTGTGGCAATTTTTAATGGCCTAAGTACCTGAATCTGCGAATCACCTAGTGCTTGGGTTGTGGAGGTCTGATAGCAGTCGCTCCACCTAAAAAAAGAAGTTCAGCCATATCGGGTTTTTTTTTTATCATTTAATTGGGGGCAAACGATCAGACGTATCGCCTGATGGTAAGCGATTACCGCCGCCTATAGACACCCGCAACACCAGAGGCGTCACAAGTGCGTTGCCGGCCTTTAGGGGAAGGGGAGGGGGATAAGGTAGGGGTTAGGGTGTGAGCCTCCGATATCCTCACTCACTCGGTGAAACACAGCACAAGCGCTATTTCACATCGGTTTTCTGTGAGGCCGTGGTATTACTCCGGTCGAGCCGGCCCATTCATGCCGAAGCAAGGCTCTCCCACGGTAATAATTGTATATATAGTATTTATTATGTGTTAAAAGACACAAATGAAATTACGCGAGTCCATTGGTTATTAATAACTGCCTCTTTAATCTATTGGTTTGCGTAAGCGTTCTATTGGTGTGCCTCGGAGAGCATGTTAAGCCATCGGTCCCGATTGTCATGAACACCTATGGCAATCGATATTGGGAAGTCAGTGTCCTCAAATATACTGACAACTAGTTCAATCTTCTAATTCAGTTCACCGGCTTCCGCAAAACGCATATTCTTTCTACTACGTAAAATGGTGCGAGGCGTGACAGCGTCCTGCCTCAGGTGTGGCACTGTTCACCCCGGGGCTACGGCACGGTGGGGTACGGCATGGGGTACTCCAGAAGCCGCCGATGCGTTCCTGTAGCTCCTCCCGACTGCCGACGTATGCCGCCACGGGGATTAGTGGGTAGATCGGTCCTCCGGGAGTCCCACACACGTCCTTCGTCTCCCCACGGAGGGCAAGGTGCGAAAAGAATACCCCGCGTAAAAAAAAAGGTTAAACCGGTTGAACTAGTAGCTGACCTCAAATAATCGTGGGAATAATATGGGCTAGGAAATTGATGATTTAGTAATTAATATTTTTTGTCATCTAGTAATATTTTTTTCTTTGGCTATTAAGCCTATGATATTTTCAATTTAAATCTTCACAATAATATTCTAATTAAAAATGGAGGTTTTATATATATTGATTATTTAATATGTACAATTTAAATAATATTAAACGTTTATACACGTACCTATTATATATTTAATCATAATATAACCAAATATTTTTTGAATACCATCGACCCTGTCCGGATACAAAAGGAATTTAAAAAAAAAAAGCATGTCTTTATATCTATTGCTGTTAACTGCATTAAAATCCGTTACGTAGTTTAAAAGTCTAAGCGAACAGACAGCGCGCAGTGGTAGCAATTTTATTTCATTCTATGTGAAGATTCACCCCTTGGGTGTCGTAAAAACTGACTAATGCCCGGTTCCTATATTTAACATATCGTCATCATGTAAAAATTTTCTACAACCGACTACGAGTCGTAAATACCGTTCCTCAATTTATTTTTATAGGAACGATTTTAGCTTACGCCCCGTATAATATACTATTATTCGTACCTAGAACGGACCTTTTTTCAAATATAGGAACTGGGCATAAAGGAATAATCTACGAAGGACCACAGCATGATAACGAGTAAGAAAACTTGATACAAACCCCATTTCTATTCTAACTAAAGACTTATTTTTGTTTTCAATGTGTAAAATCCCTTCACATCTCCGGATCTTTGGGGACTAAGGAGCCAGGTATGTGGTGAGTTCATTAAAAACCACTCGGCGTCCGGTTTCAGGCGCCCTGCTCTGGGGAGGACCGGGCCAAGTTATTTCAGGTCCCATTCACGACACCGCGTCTATAGAGACTTTATCCTGGGGGAAGCCTGGGCTTTCCCTTACCTGTTTGCCCGACCGCAGTTTTGCGATAAGGCCGCCCTCCTATCGCTGATGGCATCAATTAATCAGCTACCAGAGGTACTCTGGCAGCTTGCGGTCTTGTCGGCGGCTGATGTCGTAGCAGTAAGAGTAGAGACGTATGTCTAGCAATGGGCTATTAATGGCTGTTGAAAAAATCAGTACAAAATTATAGTTTAATAGGTTACGAGGTCGTTAAAATCCATATAAAACTTTTTCTTGCGAAGTTTCTTTGGAGTTAATTGTGATGATTATAATACAACTGCCTATATTGGCAAGAAATCGTGAATGGAGTCACGCATACATATATATATTGTTTGTACTAAAACGCAATATTTTATATTGATTTATTATAACGTATTCAAAATTTTGTGGAGGTGTACGGACGACCTGGTTAAGATCGCAGGGACTCGTTGGATGCAGGCCGCTACCGACTGGTCAATGTGACAGTCAATAGGGGAGGCCTACGTTCAGCAATGGACTTCTTGCGGCTGAGATGATGATTCAAAATTTTGTGCATCTGTTTGTTGAGAAGTCAGTCAAGATTATTTTGGGTTCAACTAAGTTTATCTAAATAACAGGTTTCGGAACTTCGCAAGCCTGAGGGCGAACTCAATTTGTGGGTTTGTGGGGGAACGTGTGTCAACGTCCCACCAACACAAAGGGAGGATCCTCCGACCAGGCGAGGTGATAATACCTGGCGGGCTACTGCCCAACAGTTGATGTTGGGATGTTGTACATATGATAATCGGCGCGAGAACTTCTATTGCGCGATTCAGGATTGGTAGTTACTCCGTGTAGTGCGTTACTTCGTAGTTCAGTGTTTCTTCGGTAGATGGCGCTATAGTATATCGCTGGATGTGGAAAGTCGCCACAGGTTCAACTAGTTGTCAATATATACAGGGTCTGTCGTAAATAATGGATAAGTCGTAAACTGGAGTTGGTCCGGCTATGAGACTATTAGAAAATCGTATCCTTTTGCCAGGGTTTCTAACCGTATGGAAATGGCGTAGACTTTTATGTTTTTTTATAAATTTCGCTACTCTTTGCATTCATTCCGTTGCCATTTCGTTAAATTTAGGTATTTCTGTGTCATTTTTTTTGTATTATAGTCTTGAAGATGTGTATTATTTAGTTTTAGTACTGTTTTAGGCGTTTTTAACGTTGGTCATTTTCAAAATTGTCATTTTAAGATTTTTTATGTTTTTGTTTTACTTAGGGTCAACTTTTGATCATTTACTGTGTAAAAAAAAAGTACGGCGCTATAGCTGCCCATGATCTTAATAAATTATCTAGTATGTGTAGATTCTAAAAAGGTATAACAATGCATACTTCACAAGTAATATTAAGCTACATGAGCGAGATCAATATCAAGGTGAGAAAATATTTTTTTCATGTAATGTTGTAAATGGTTATAAAACTTCGTCATAATGATTTATTTCTGCCAAGATTCTTTACACAAACACTATGGGGCCACTATTAAGGATATTCAAAGAAAACTAGGTAGTTTTTTGTCAAAAAAATTTCATGCCTCCTCATTTCATAAAGGTGTTTAATTTTAAAATTGATGTGCTCTAATAGTTACATGCGACAAACATGTTACAAGTTTATTCGTAAAAAGGATCATCAGGTAAAAAAATGAACAAAGACAGCAATACAAAGGGTCTCCCCGCGTGAAAAGGACATTGTTACTAGGCACACTGCATGATGCACCGTCCCTTTCACACTCACGATGTGTGAAAAGGTTAGCATGCGTTTAGCTAGGGCGCACTCCTGATACATCTCTCAGTGTGATTTTGACCATCGCATGTGCTCTCGTTTTCATTACTGTCGTCAATTTGTTACTGCTTTCTAATATCGGACTTAGATTTTCTTTGTGATTTGGACTTGTTAACCTGGTGATATTGACAACTCAGCTCTCATTTATGGGCATCGTGTTGTGCTATCGATTGCACGTGTTATTTTGGAAAATTTTGTATATCATGCCTCAACAATACACGCCGGCCGAATACGTAAACATGCGTTACATTTATGGTTTATGTGATGGCAACGCCAATAGAGCTGCTAGAGTTTATCGGGAAAAATATCCAAATGCCCGGCATCCTGACTATCGTGTCTTCATAAGAGTGCACAACACATTTTTGGAAGGACGATTTCCTGGGACCGGCGTAGGCGGGGCGAGTGAAGGACGACCACAACGCCACAGTGCAGCCGAAGTACTGGAAATAGTTGCAGAAGACCCTGGTACGTCCATAAGTGTAATTTCAAGGCGCACCGGTATACCTCAAAAATCTGTACACAGGATTTTAAAAAGGCATGAATTATATCCCTATCATTATCAAAGGGTCCAAACATTAATGCCAAGGGACGCTGCTGCGAGAATAACATTTTGTCGCATAATGCTGCGAAAGATGAGGGAAGACCAAAGTTTTTTTAATAAAATTTTATGGAGTGACGAGTCAACGTGTCGAAAAGATGGTTTTTTGAATCTTCACAACATACACAGCTGGCAACTCGAAAACCCAAGACTTATCCGAGAAGACCGATCGCAATATCAATTTAAAATTAATTTATGGACTGGCATTATTAATGGCAAAATCATTGGTCCATTCGAATTGCCGGCAATATTAAATGCGGATATGTATTCGAATTTTTTAGCAAATACTTTACCTAGTTTACTGCAAGACGTCCCACAAGAGATAAGAAATGAGATGTGGCTACAAAATGATGGGTGTCCAGCACATTACGCTGTTCGTGTCAGGGAACATTTAAATAATACTTATCCAGATAGATGGATAGGGCGATTGGGGCCAATTTTATGGCCTCCACGTTCGCCAGACCTGAACCCCTTGGACTTCTTTTACTGGGGCTGTATAAAAGAAAAAGTATACAGTGAAACAATAAGTTCTGTAGAAGAGTTGCGTGCGCGCATTCAAGTAGCAGCGAGAAAAATTGAAGAAGTCGGTTATGTGCGCCGGATTAAGCGATCGTTTATTAGGCGATGTAGAGCGTGCATAGCTGCCGGCGGAGGACACTTCGAACATTTAGTTTAAGTTGTTGAATAAATATTTTTACGTACTAAAACAACCTAGTTTTCTTTTGAATATCCTTAATAGTGACCCCATAGTGTTTGTGTAAAGAATCTTGGCAGAAATAAATCATTATGACGAAGTTTTATAACCATTTACAACATTACATGAAAAAAATATTTTCTCACCTTGATATTGATCTCGCTCATGTAGCTTAATATTACTTGTGAAGTATGCATTGTTATACCTTTTTAGAATCTACACATACTAGATAATTTATTAAGATCATGGGCAGCTATAGCGCCGTACTTTTTTTTTACACAGTAAATGATCAAAAGTTGACCCTAAGTAAAACAAAAACATAATAAATCTTAAAATGACAATTTTGAAAATGACCAACGTTAAAAACGCCTAAAACAGTACTAAAACTAAATAATACACATCTTCAAGACTATAATACAAAAAAAATGACACAGAAATACCTAAATTTAACGAAATGGCAACGGAATGAATGCAAAGAGTAGCGAAATTTATAAAAAAACATAAAAGTCTACGCCATTTCCATACGGTTAGAAACCCTGGCAAAAAGATACGATTTTCTAATAGTCTCATAGCCGGACCAACTCCAGTTTACGACTTATCCATTATTTACGACAGACCCTGTATAATCAAATATACTTTTAAACAACTAGTGAAACGTACAAATTAACTTCTCTTAAAATGTTTGCTATAAATGTTCATGACACCGCGGACTGAGAGCCTAACGTGTTTACCGAGAAACACTGCAGTTATTAGTAATTTATTGTAAGAAAAACTTAAAATAACACTTTGGTTTAACTCGGAAATCGAACCCGAGACCTCTTGATCAACAGTTGCATACTTTAAAAAAAGATGTTGTAATCATAAGACAAATACAATTTATTTGGAATTTTGCAGCCTACAGTTAATATTTAGATTAACAAGTGGTTTGACATTCTAGGTATTTCTGAAACCCGTGTCATTAAGCTTCAATTTAAGATGCGGAAAAAACATGGGATTTCTTAAATGTATTCATGACTATTGATGGATATATTCAACCGGACACAGGCGTACAAACAGACAGAAAAACACATAATAGCAATTACGTCAACATCAGAATATAATATTAATAATTACAGGTATTTTTGTGTTTTACATTTTTTATTTATTGTATATTGTTATATTTTTCAGATATTTAACACATAACGCCATCTAATCCTAAGACGAGCTTGTAAAACAGGGATAAACAAGTGATATAAATATATATATACGTCATTGGTAAATACATACACATTATACATAGAACGGTACAACACTTTGTGTGATCCACGAATTATTGTCCCGAGTCTGGATGTTCTTTGTGTCCGTTTCATGTATGTTTGTAAAGTCCCCCACGACACAGGATGCTTGTTCCTAATGTGAGAGTTGTGTTTAAAAAAAAAAAAGCACCCTAACTCCGAAACAAATATTTGCAGATCATACAAACATTTGGTAAACCACATATTTTGGTTGTGAAATGTGGGAATTGAATCTGTTTCACAGTGAACAATACTCTAATTTTGTACAGCATGATGATCTAAGTTATTTAATCCATCAATAGCCTTGGTTTTGAACTCGTGAGCTGAGCGTCTTTAGTGCGCCTATTTTGCGTGGTGGATCGGCATTATTTAATCCAACCCAATTTCTCCAGGAAGCCTGACATACACTTTACGTTACCGACGACTTCTGGAAGTGACCTCGGCTTTCCGAGGTGTCTCGCTCGGTATTCTGCCACCCCAGGACATACCATGATGACATGAGCGGCTGTTTCTTCCTCCTCCATGCATGATCTGCATAGAGGGCTGTCTGTTACACCTAGAGTGAAAAGATTTATGTTTAGTGGTGCATGGCCAGTTATTGCTTCCGTGACAATCCAGGGTTGATCGTCGGGTGTCCCTCCTTGTTCTGCCTGCAGTTACAAAGGTAGGACCAATATATCTGGTGTTCTACCTTGGTGTTTTGTTGCAGTGTCCGTCGCAACCAAGCAGTTGGCAAGCCAGTATTGGTTCTAGGGCTACGATCCATTCATAGACTGCCTCGGTGGCGTAGTGGTAGCGTATGCGACTGCTAAGCTTGAGGTCTCGGGTTCGATTCCCGGGTCGGACCAAATGTTTGTATGATCTGCAAATATTTGTTTCGGAGTTTTGGTGTTTTCTATGCATAATATGTATGTATTTACAAAAAAAAGTTTATAAGTATTTATATCAGTTGTCTAGTACCCATAACACAAGCTCTGCTTAGCTTGGGACTAGATGGCGTTGTGTGTTAGATGTCCGGAATATTTATTTATTTTATTTATTTATAGTTAATATTACACATTTTAAATTAACTTTAGCTGTCTGTCTATAAAGCTTTCAATGAAAGGTACACTTTGATTCTTGAGGCAGGACATATAGAACTCTTTAGAGCGATAACCGATATATACACGTAACATAATACATAAAACAAAGAATTAAAACGTACGTTCAAAAAGAAGGTACATGGTCTCCTTTTCAACGAAATAATAATAATAAAATAAATAAATATTCCGGACATCTAACACACAACGCCATCTAGTCCCAAGCTAAGCAGAGCTTGTGTTATGGGTACTAGACAACTGATATAAATACTTATATACTTTTTTTTTGTAAATACATACATAGATGTGGCGACCTCCACATACAGCGCCATCTACCGAAGATACACTGAACTACGAAGTAACGCACTGTACCTACAAACTACACTACACGGAGTAACTACCAATCCTGAATCGCGCAAATAAAGTTCCCGCGCCGATTATCATATATACAACATCCCAACATCAACTGTTGGGCAGTAGCCCGCCAGGCATGATCACCTCGCCTGGTCGGAGGATCCTCCCTTTGTGTTGGGTGGAACATGATACCCGTTCCCCCACATTATACATAGAAAACACCCAAACTTCGAAACAAATATTTGCAGATCATACAAACATTTGGTCCGACCCGGGAATCGAACCCGAGACCTCAAGCACAGCAGTCGCTTACGCTACCACTCGCGCCACCGAGGCAGTCAGTCAAATAGCAGAACAATCAAATCAATAATTGGTACACTTTAAAATCAAGTTGTGATAGTATACGAATATTATACCTATAAAAAAAAATACAAATATGTGCGTGTATATATCAATATATCTTTATGTTTATATGTGTTTGTTTAAGTCTATGTATGACATATATATTTTTTACTTATTATGTAGCCCTGGGCACCTCTCTAAAAGATTTTTACACGACCCTAAGGTTGACTGGAAGAGTATACAATGGGCATTAAGTTCGTCGATGTACAAAGTGCATAAAATTCAACTCAGTTTGAGTAACTTGTCACCATCCTAATTTCGTAGTTAATCTTTAAGCGTAGGTCAATTTTTTAGGTCAAATACCGCGTATATGTGAAGTGTAAAATTTGTGTGACCCTTAAGGTCAATGATTACATTAAAATATATGGTTTTACATTTGTTATAGTTATATAAGTGAACAGTGATACAATAATTTGAAAGTGTCTGTGACTCACCATATTAAGAAATGATGTTTGTCGCTTTTCGACCTTCGGGGTTATTTTGTGGCGTGAAATAATTTTATGCAATTGGGTCCTTTTCTATACTGAATATTTGTTATTCTACTAAGTTTGGAATTTGGTTTTAATTCTCAGAGGGGTGAGCAGAGGCGTATTATAGCTTGTATTTTGAAGATTATAGTTTTAGTTTCGTTTGCAGTGGTGGTGTTGATGTAAACTACTAGGATTAATATACGACATGAGTCCGTTGAAGACTTAACCGTGCATCATCATACTAGCTGCAAGAAGTCCACTGCTGAACGTAGGCCTCCCCTAATGATCTCCACATTAACCGGTCGTTAGCGGCCCGCATTCAACGAGTCCCTGCGATCTTAACCAGGTCGTCCGTCCACCTCGCGGAAGGTCTTCCTACGCTGCGTTTGCCGTCACGTGGTCTCCACTCAAGAACCTTTGCTGCCCCATCGGTCATCGGTTCTCCGGGCTATGTGCCCTGCACACTGCCACTTCAGCTTGCTGATTCGCTCTGCTATGTCGGTAACTTTAGTTCGTCTACGGATCTCCTCATTTCTGATTCGATCTCGTAGGAATAACCGTGAATACTGAACCGATATTAATGAAATTTGGCATAGAGCTCTACGGACTCTTGCTAGAACAACTGACATACATGTGGTCGCTGCAAATTTTAATATTAATATATTCTACAACGAATTTTCAATCCAACATTTATCATTTATTTCTTTTTTTTAAAGACATCTCCCGCACTAGGAATAATTGTCCTGTATCGCGGGGTACTTTACAAACATACATGAAACGGACACAAAGAACGCCCTGACTTAGAATAACAATTTGTGGATCACACAAAGTGTTGTCCCATGTGGGATTTGAACCCACAACACTTGGCATAATAGGGAACGGCGTGGCGACCGCTTAATCACTAGGCCAAACGTGCAGTCAATTTCAACCAAAAGACGTGAAAAGAGGTTTGTAGTGACCGATGAAATTGCAAAAAAATCTTTCGTATTGGACTTACAAAGAATAAACTACCAAAATGACAAGTTAAGGGTCTGCCCTGGTGAACCAGTCAGTCAGGACTAGGAATCCTATGAATACCTTTAGTAGTGCCTTGCTGGGTTAAAGCTTTCTCTACTGCCTCGGTGGCGTAGTGGTAGCGTATGCGACTGCTAAGCTTGAGGTCTCAGGTTCGATTCCCGGGTCGGTCCAAACGTTTGAATGATCTGTAAATATTTGTTTCGGAGTTTGGGTGTTCTATGTATGTATTTACAAAAAAAAATAATATACAAGTATTTATATCAGTTGTCTAGTACCCATAACACAAGCTATGCTTAGCTTGGGACTAGATGGCGTTGTGTGTTAGAAGTCCGGAATATTTATTATTATTATTTAAAAACTAGATGGGTTGCTTAGTACTTAGTTTTCATCTCTTTGCAGTGCTCTTGTCCTACGTAAATCATTAAGGTCTTACGACATCCTGAGCATTAATAAGACGACAAACCGTATTCTTAATCCGTCACCAGACAGAAAGACTTCCCAATTTTATATATATATAGGTACTTAATTTGGCCGTAATCCAAAAAACCCTCAATGAAACTAAGTAAGAAGGTTAGGGGAAAGATTGTGTTATTTACATAGAAATGAGATGATTCAGCATCCAAGGTCCATTGACTCATGTTAATATTGAGAACAGGATATGTTTTATTTTCCAATAGCATATCATTGACAATTTGTAACTTGTGTGAGTTGCATTTAGATCATCAGCTTTGGCAGGTTTTCGTAGTTCACATCTTGATTCTAAAGAAAGATCTCGCAAAACACATCATTTTGTGTTTTTATTTTTGAAGTGAAAACTATTTAGCGGCGCTGTGTACTTTTTTGGAATGGGTAAAAATGTATAAACTGGCGTCAGGTCACGTGACCTGATCGAAAAATCGTAAGACGGATGGAGAGAGGACAGGCGGCGCAGGGCGCTTGCGCGAATGTTCGTGTGTGTATGTAATATAAATTGTCATGTTTGTGTACGATAGCGCAATAAATGAATATTGTATTCCAGCACATAAATAATAGTACTTTTATACTGATAATGAAAACAATTCGTACAAAATTATTCTCTAACCATTCCAAAATATCAAAAATGCACAACGTTAATATTCAAGTTTTCACTTCTGCCAGCACTCCCGGAGTGCAACCCGTCGATTTTTTTTTTTATTATAATGGGGCAAACGAGCAGACGTGTCGCCTGAAGGAAAGCGACTACCGCCGCCCATGGACACCCGCAACTCCAGAGGCGTTACAAGTGCGTTGCCGGCCTTTTAGGACTTTTTTATCTTTTCTTGAAGGTTTGAAGGTCGTATTGGTCCGGGAACACCGCAGGCGACAGCTCATGCGGCGGCGATGGCAAAGCTACTCTGCCTGATGGAACACATGAGTAGAATCCAAGGGTAGAGAATTGTCTTATCATTCAAATAGTCCTGGGTTTAATAAAGGCTAGGAACATGGTGTGTGTGGATTCTATAATCCACTATATTTTCTACTAGCTGACCAACGCAACCTCGTTTGCGTCTTCTATTGCCCGTAGCGTGAAACTTTTCCCCCGTTTTTGACAAATTTTTCATTGGTGCTCCGCTCATATTAGTGTTAGCGTGATGATATATAGCCTATAGCCTTCCTCGATAAATGGACTATCCAACACTGAAAGATTTTTTCAAATCGAACCAGCGTTTTCTGAGCTTAGCGCGTTCAAACAAACAATCAAACTCTTCAGCTTTGTATATTAGTATAGATTAAAATTAGGCCGATATTTTTTTATTATGTTGTGGGCACACGAACAGACGTATCGCCTTATGATAAGCAATTACCGCCGCCCATGGACACCCGCAACACTAGAGGCGTCACAAGTGCATTGCTGGCCTTTGGGGGAATGGAAAAGGGAATGGGCCTCCGGTATCTTCACACACTCGGTTAAACACAGCCCAGGGACTGTTTCACACCGGTTTTCTGTGGTATCACTCCGATCAAGCCGGCCAATGCATACCGAAGTGTGGCTCTCCCACTTATAATATTTTGCACAATGCCCTCATAACCTATTTAGAGCATCATTTACACCTTCCAACGGTTTTAAGTCTAGACGAAGGTCGACAGTGGGTGATCGTTTTCCATTCGCCCCCGGTCGTTATCACAAACCTTATTAGATGATCGATAATTTGTTAATAACATATTCAAGAATATAAGTGTCAATATCTTATTTAATTTATTGCAACTACTATTACATTTATAAATTTAAGGAGTTTGGAGTTCCGTATAAAAGTTATAAGTGTATACAAAAATCCTTTTTTTACCTCCCTACCTACCTACCTAGTATATATTTTGTATACTATTCAGTTTGACTGCACGTTTGGCCTAGAGGTTTAAGTGGTTCCAGCGCCTCATTCCGCCTTTTTTTTCTTTTTTTTTGTGCGTAATTCCCCTCGGGTTCCACCGACTGGTAGCTATGTCGGACCCACCCGCGTGCCGGGCAGGCGTTGGGATGGGTTCGGATATGTTAATAACAACAGTTCCCGGACCCCTCCCTTCTCAGGCGCAGAGTGGCACACCGTGTGGTTTTAGTCGGTCCAATTCTGACACACCACCTCAAACCCCGGTGGGGTGACGGCCCGTGGAAGATTCAACACGTCATAAAAAAGAAATAGGGGTAGTATGTAGTAAAATGAACACTCGCAACACCAGAGGTATCACAAGTGAATTGCCGGCCTTTGGGGGATGGGAGAAGGGGATGGGGGAAGCGGTTGGGGTATGGGCTTCCGGTATCCTCACTCTCTCGGTGAAACACAGCGCAAGCGCTATTTCACACCGGTTTTCTGTGAGGCCGTGGTATCACTACGGTCGAGCCGGCCCATTCATGCCGAAGCGTGGCTCTTCCACGGTAAAAGAATTTTCTACATGGGGCAACACTTTGTGTGATCCACAACCTGTTGTTCTTTGTGTCCGTTTCATATACGTTTGGAAAGTATATTCCTAATGCAGGAGATGTCCTTTTAAATAAAATAAGAAATAGTCTCATGAGTGTCTTCATAAACATTAACAGTCTTTAAAAGTCTGCTGGACATAAGCCTCTCTTTAGAAAGGAGATTTTGGTCTCCTAAAGCACGCTGACCAGACGAATTGGTATAGGGTTTGTGTTAAATTTTCCATATTTTTTCCGTGCTATTGTTCGATGTAGTTTTCTCCCTTAGTCGTCTCCTGATCCCCATGGGATAAATAGGGGTGGTGACAGGGCGTATTCTTAATCTGTCACCACATGAGTGTCTTAGGACTCCTTTAAAGGAGTCCTCGCTTTAACCCTCTCTTGTGAGGAGACTAGAACACAGCAGTGGAACATTATGAATTGATGACAAGTCGTAGGTTTACAAATTGTTGTTCTGAGTCAAGGTTTTGTTTGTTTTTCATGAATATCTGTAAAATAGCCCGGATATATGTCTATACAAGAGTCGTATTTTAAATAAGAGATAAAAGCGTATTGCCAGCTATTAAATGAACTCCCTTTTTCTCAGTATAGCTACACTCTTCGATTTGAAGATTAATAAATAAATAAATATAAATATTTCAGACATCTAACACACAACGCCATCTAGTCCCAAGCTAAGCAGAGCTTGTGTTATGGGTACTAGACAACTGATATGAATACAACACATATACTTTTTTTTTGTAAATACATACATATTATACATAGAAAACACCCAAACTCCGAAACAAATATTTGTAGATTCCACAAACATTTGGACCGACCCAGGATTTGAACCCGAGACCTCAAGCTTAGCAGTCGCATACGCTACCACTACGCCACCGAGGCAGATTGAGAGTGAGTGAAACACGGTAATTACATTCACTCGATGAAACGCAACCAGAAGTTGCTTAACACCTGTGAGACAGATGCATTGATGGCCTCCTAGCCGATTACGGCCACGGTGGCCAGTCACAAGTGTGTGCTCAAACAGGTGAACTATCTGTTCGAAACTCAAACTACGAGCTGTTATTAAGTATTTCTATAATCAGAAAAACTCAATAACACTTTTAGCCCGAGTCGGGATTTGAACCCGAGACCTCTTGATTGGCAGTCGCATACGTCAACCGCCACACCAATGAGACAACCGCTAGACAGATGCATTACTTTACTGCCTCGGTGGCGTAGTGGTAGCGTACGCGACTGCTAAGTTTGAGGTCTCGGGTTCGATTCCCGGGTCGGACCAAATGTTTGTATGATCTGCAAATAATTGTTTCGGAGTTTGGCTATTTTCTATGTATAATATGTATGTATTTACAAAAAAAAGTATATAAGTATTTTTATCAGTTGTCTAGTACCCATAACACAAGCTCTGCTTAGCTTGGGACTAGATGGTGTTGTGTATTAGATGTCCGGAATATTTATTATCACTCTGGTTAAGTTAAGTATAACTTACTGATCATAGAGCCACTTGGTATAAGAAGTAGCCACACGCAGGCGTTTTCCTCTGTCAAAGTATAGGACCAAATGTGCCTACGCGTTACACTGTATGACAGAAAATTAATTTATTAAATGTGTGTGGAATTATAAATGTTTTCTTTTCATTGTTATGCGTGTGTAAGTTTGAAGATTTCCCCACACAAAAAATTACACGACTGTTTTTATCGAAAAGAAAAAAACCAAGTCTCCTCCCCTCCAGTCCACCGTCCTGTCTATGTTACTGACAAACTTATTGACATACCTGTCTGACATTTATATTTAACACCCTTTATTTAGTATGTTTGTGTCAACTTAACCTAAAAACGTCTGATCAAATCTAGATAGAAATATCTCAACAAATTAGTACCATTTGACAAATGATTGAGAATATTGAGACACATCCGTTTTTTTTTTACACGGACCAAAAGTATTTCATAAACGCTTTTTTTGGATTCCGTGGTCTACGAAAAAATCCATTTTTTTCAAGAGATGACAGGAGAGGAGTGGAGAGGAAGACAGAGTCATAGGTACTCATATATGGGCTGACTCATAATAATATTATTTTATGTTAAAAAAGAGGCTAACGGACAGACGTATCGCCTGATGGTAAGCGATTACCGCTGCCGATGGACACCCATAACACCAGAAGCGTTACAAGTGCGTTGCCGGTCTTTGGGGGATGGGAAGGGGGAGGCGATGGGGTATGGGCCTCCGATATCCTCACTCACTCGGTGAAACACAGCGCAAACGCTATTTCACACCGGTTTTCTCTGAGGCCGTGGTATCACTCCGGTCGAGCCGGCCCATTCATGCCGAAGCGTGGCTCTCCCAGGGTTAAAATATTGCTGTTATGTGAATCTTACGTTGTTTTTCAGCGAATGGATAAAATTACCAGAAAAAATTCACACTCCTGTTCTCTGACCCCTTCTATTTGAGGCACATCGTTTTAGTCAGTTCGATTCCGATACAGTCATCCTAAAACCAATAAGGCACATGTCTTACGACACATTCCATCTGAAACTCCGGTGGGATGAGGGCCTAAAGTGGGATTTTCACACGTCCATAGATAATTTTATTTATTTATTTATTATTAGAAAGACTTACAAACATATAACAATGATGTATTATTACAATTAAATCATTCTATTGCTAATTACAAATCTCTGCATGTAGATACTCTGGGGACAACTGTCGACTTTAATTAAAATTAAAAATAAATAAATATTTCGGACATCTAACACACAACGCCATCTAGTCCCAAGCTAAGCAGAGCTTGTGTTATGGGTACTAGACAACTGATATAAATACTTATATACTTTTTTTTATAAATACATACACATTATACATAGAAAACACCCAAACTCCGAAACAAATATTTGCAGATCATACAAACATTTGGTCCGACCCGGGAATCGAACCCGAGACCTCAAGCTTAGCAGTTGCATACGCTACCACTACGCCACCGAGGCAGTCAAAATGCAGTACACATGTAACCCATACACACAAGAAATAACATATGATTATATACGTAGAAGAATGTATACAAAGAAAGGCCAAGAAAATAAAAAAAATAAAGAATAAAAAAAAATAATGAGGGCAGGAAACAAATTTTAACTCTTAGATATTCTACTTCATTGGGATGTAATAATAATAACTATTCGTCAGCCTTTAGCACAACACGAGTGTAACAAAATTAGATCAATTTTGGACATAGTCCTCTTTTGGACATAAGTTCTTCTTAGTGTAGCAGACTAGACGAGTCTTCCTTCTCTTGTTTGCTTGCTGAGTCGTTTCTTACGACACACATATTAACTGCCTCTGTGGCGCAGTGGTAGAGTATGTGAATGCTGTTCTTGAGGCCTCGGGTTCAATTCCCGGGTAGGACCAAATGTTTGTATGATCTACAAATATTTGTTTCGGAGTTTGGGTGTTTACTATGTATAATACGTATGTATTTATAAAAATAAAAGTGTGTGTACGATTCACACGCGATAGAAGTAAAACTTCAGTAAATCGACAAAAGAATGAGACCGACATTTGCTCTCTCGCTCTGGCTCACTAATTACAGGCGACTTTTTGTATTTGTATCTCTTACCTGTCGTTTTTTTCCGTTGCATCCGGTTTGAAATCACAACGATTCTTAAGAAGTTTCACTTCAAAAGTATATATGTATTTATATCAGTAGTCTAGTACCCATAACACACGACACGACGACGACACACACAGATATTTCGAAATTCGTTCCATCCGGGTGTCCCTTGACACCTCTCAAGTTTTTTGGAACGAAGTTCCTTATGGCGCGTTGTGTAAGGGGGCTAGGCGGAAAAATTGTCACGACCCAATTTGTTGACACGACACAATTTGTTGTCACGACACGACGACGACACACACAGATATTTTCGTTTCGTCTTTCTATTTCGAACTTCGTTCCATCCGGGTGTCCCTTGACACCTCTCAAGTTTTTTATTATATGAATAGGGTTGATGACACTCCGTATTCTTAATCAGTCACCACCCGGATACAACCTTTAGTTTCCAATAATTAAATACAATATATATGCAGTTAATAACAGATCCTGGAACTCCATAACTTACTTAAGGTTGAGTTTGGGCGTTGACATCTGTCAGATCCATATTCATCTAACAAATATGTAATTAAAAGACCAAAAACTTTAGAATGATTCATAGAAACCTTGGTTCAATTATTATAGAGAACTAAATGTAGGCATTGCCAGCGTTTTGGTTACATTTATAAGAAACTAGCGAAACGGTCCGACTTCGAAATTCTCGGATTTTCTCCACTATGACATAAATAATAAATAAACATTTAGGACATCAACACACAACGCCATCTAGTCCCGAGGTAAGCAGAGCTTGTGATTTGGGTACTAGAACAACTAATATAAATACATAAATATATTTTTTTGTAAATACATACATATTATACATAGAAAACACCCAAAATCCGAAACAAATATTTGCAGATCATAGAAACATTTGAACCGACCCGGGAATTGAACCAGAGACCTCAAGCACATCAGTCGCAGACGCTATCATTGCGCCACCGAGGCAGTCAATTCATGTATTACATATATGACCCTTCCTCTAAAATCACTCTTTTTATAAAAACTGCATCAAAATCTGTTGAGTAGTTTAGAAGATTTAAAAGTGATTTTATTTAGTACCATGTAGTATAAATACAATAGTCATGTTGTTATTTCCGTAATGTTTGTCTAAATCGGTGCAAGATAGTATCTTTATAAATTGTAGTCAATGTGTTACTCTGATGTATAAGCTATATTATTGTAAAGTTTCATCAAAATTCATTCAGTAGTTTTTGCGTTAAAAAGCAACAATCATACACTTATACACTTTACATACTCACAAACTTTCCCGTTTATAATATTAGTAGGATCACACTTCAGGCCATTTGCAAGAGTTGATAAGAGACACACGAAGTTGCGTGGGTCAGCTAGTCTAAATTAATAAAATTGAAGTGTCTGTTTGTAATTTCCAATTAAAACAGCTTTTTACTAAATAAATACACATGAAAGATGTTGATCTGTCTGTGTTTGTTCCGGCTAATCTCTGGAACGACTGGACTGATTTTGGCGTGACCTTTTCTTTGTTTTTTTTTATGGAATAGCGGGCATACGAGCAGACGTATCGCCTCATGGTAATCGATTACCTCCGCCCATGGACTCCCGTAACACCAGAGGCGTCACAAGTGCGTTGCCGGCCTTTGGAGGATGGGGAGGGGATGGGGAAGGCGTTGAGATATGGACCTCCAGTATCCTCACTGACTCGGTGAAACACAGCACAGGCGCTGTTTCACACCGGTTTTCTGTAAGGCCGTGGTACTCTCCGGTAGAGCCGGCCCATTCATACCGAAGCGTGTCTCTCCCTTAAAACTTGCTAAGTTAGGCTACGCTTATTGACTAGCTTCGCCCCACGGTGCCACCAGTTGTTGTAAATGTAAATCAACAATCTCGAATAACGTCGCGGCGCTGAGCTTGTTAATAATAAATCCGTGAGAAAAAATTAGTATCTAAAGAATTCAATAATCAAATATTACATTTGTAAACAACTCACGCAAGTATGAACATATTATCTCAATAGCTATATATATAACATATAAATTAATACATCCACTACTCGACTTAAAAGTCAAGACACTCGGCCCACCCATCCTATTGTTGAACGCACTAAGCAAGCGTTTAACGCCACGCGACGCCTACACGCACTTTAATATTGAACAAGAATGTATACTATCATCATCTCCCGGCGTCGTATGATATAGAAGAATAACTTAGAAAGATCTTTTTGAAGTGAAACTTCTTTAGACGCATGAGGTTAAAATTTTTACGGATGAAACGCGTCACGAAGATGTGCAGCGAAGAAGAGGGAGAGAGCGATTGATACCGATTCAGAGAGAGTGAGAAAGGGCGAATTTTAATTTAATATTCATCATGTTTTTTAAAC
The DNA here is from genome assembly GCA_916048165.1 of Spilarctia lutea. Taxonomy (NCBI): domain Eukaryota; kingdom Metazoa; phylum Arthropoda; class Insecta; order Lepidoptera; family Erebidae; genus Spilarctia; species Spilarctia lutea. The sequence goes on along the minus strand of OU696498.1, from coordinate 1,701,022 downwards.
AATTTAAAATAAATGTATTTTATTAATTCTCTTTCATTATTTTCATTAATAATTAGTTTGCCAAAGAAGTTTGACTTCTGACATGTGTACTTTGTAAGCACGCACTATTTTTTTTTACTTATTATTGTCTGTGGTATTCCCGGACTATTAGGACTTCCAAACCATCAAGAGAAGACCATTTATCTATGGTGATAACCATTTTCTATCAAGTACCTTTGAATAGCGTCCGTGAGGTGAGGCATTAAGGATACGGATTGTCTCCACCCTTATTCATCCCAAGGGAGCAATCTACGCAGGACAACCGCAATCGTCCTAACTGTCCTGTAACCATAGCGCGATTTAGAAGGCCGACACATCGCCATCTATGAAAGGTGTAGTAAAATTTTCATCAGATAAAGATGTTTTCTAAATAAATAAATAATTATTTCGGACATCTAACACACAACGCCATCTAGTCCCAAGCTAAGCAGAGCTTGTGTTATGGGTACTAGACAACTGATATAAATATTTATATACTTTTTTTTGTAAATACATACTTATTATACATAGAAAACACCCAAACTCCGAAACAAATGTTTGCAGATCATACAAACATTTGGTCCGACCCAGGATTTGAACCCGAGACCGAAACACAGCAGTCGCATTCACTACCACTGCACCACCGAGGCAGTCTAACAATGTAACAATGCAGTATGGTGACACCCATGGCGGCCGACTGATGCTTCTGTATCATTGGGCCTCCGGTCTCGCACTCACCAACGAAACACGACAGTATTTTAAGTTGATCTTCTGTGCGAGGGTACCGAATCCCTCCCGGGAATCGAACCCGAGACCTCAAGCTTAGCAGTCGCATACGCTACCACTACGCCACAGAGGCAGTCACAAAATACGTCGAAATACGCTTATTTCGTAATCTAAGTGACGAATACTACTTTAATTACTTAAGTTTGACGTTAAACTTGAATATAAATACAATTCTGTATAAACAAACGGTCTATATTATTAGAACTATTATTAGATAAAATTGAATGTAATAAACATACAACCTTCAAATATATTTGCATGACTCATTGAATGACACAGGCCAACAAATGCTCCTCTGTATGTCTTCAAGGTGAAGAGAAAACGAAAGTTTAAAGGTTAAGGTAATGGAGAAGAGACTTTGAAACGGATGGGTCAACATTGCACTAAAAAACGAGACAGCATAGGGTACAAACAAAAAGAGGAGTGAAATAGCGCTTGCGCTGTGTTTCACCGAGTGAGTGAGGATACCGGAGGCCCATATAACAACCCCACCCCCTATCTCTCTTCCCATTCCCCAAAGGCCGGCAACGCACCTGTGACGCCCCCGGTATTGCGGGTGTCCATGGGCGGCAATAATCGCTTACCATCAGGCGATACGTCTGCTCGTTTGCCACCTACTCCATAAAAAAAATACGCACCCACAACTTAGGAGCCCCTTTTTTCTTTTACTTGTAGAAATCTTCTCGGGGCGTCACCCAACCTGGCTTTGTGGCGGGGCGGTGTGTCGTAATCGAACCGACTAAAACCACACGGTGTGCCACTCTGCGCCTGAGAAGGGAGGGGTCCGGGTACTGCTGTTATTAACACATCCGGACCAGAACTTAGGACCCCAAGCCACAAGCAAGTGGTGCACCGATCGATGGACGAGGCTAACAAAACATTCCGAATAAACTAACTCTCCACCTATATGTGGAACTAGGCATCGAGAAAATAGGCATAATTTCAAGTATCCGGCTCGAAGGACCAAAATGTTAGCTAAGTAAGCTAATGTTGAACTGCTGCCCTAATAAGATTTACTAGAGGGTTTGTTAAATAACGAAAAAACCCATCTGTAATCTGACCAAGCTGGTAACAGATCTCATTTAAAAAAAATCTTAATACTAAATACAACTGCTTGAAGGAAACGATAGCGTAATGTAAATCGACGCGCACGCCATCTATCGAGGTACAATTATGTGATCGTCATAAACAATATGTGTGTACAAACAATTTTAAAATCGTTTTTTTATCAGCATGTCAAAGTGCCTCTACCTGACCTTCCAAATAGAAAGTATGTTCAGAATCCAAGAGTGGTGGTCACCATACTCATTGCTCGTGCAGATAATGCAACAATGCAATATGGTGACCCACACCACGGCGGTCTAGTGAGATGCTTCTGCGTCATTGGGCTACTATTTAATCCAAACTTACTTACTATCCCTTGGAGAAAATAGGAATAATTTCAAATATATATGTGTGTACGAACAATTTCAAAATCGTTTTTTATCAGCATTTCAATGTGACTCTACTCTTCCTTATATTATAAATTCGAAAGTTACTCTGTCTATCTGTCTGTCACGCTTGCACTGCTTAATCGCTGGAAAAATGGACTTTTCCATAGATATAACATTTTACTCTACTCTGACACAGTGGCCTGACGGGCTGGTATTCGGTTTATTTCAAGTTTTCCTTCTTTTTAATTAGTTTCTGTCAGTCCTACGTAGTTTGCTCCCTAGGTCGGCTCTTACGACACCCAAGATTTGAAAAAGGGGGGGTAACACACCACAAGATTAACATTTAACAACACTTACCGTGGGGAAGCCACGCTTCGGCATGAATGGGCCGGCTCGACCGAGGTGATACCACGGCCTCACAGAAAACCGGCGTGAAACAGTGCCTGCGCTGTGTTTCACCAAATGAGTGAGGATACCGGATGTCATTACCCCCTCTCCTCATCCCCCAAGGGCCAGCAACGTACTTGTGACGCCTTTGCTGTTGCGGGTGTCCATGGGCGGCTGTAATCGCTTACCATATTAGGTAATACGTCTGTCTGCTCGTATGTCCCCTATTATAAAAAAAAAACATAGTCACAAAAGAAAAGCTAAGGTGGCAATATATTGTGTCTTATGGCCATATAAGAAGATTTGATTAATCTATACTAATAATAAAGCTGAAGAGTTTGTTTGTTTAAACGCACTAAATCTCAAGAAACGCTGGTTCGATTTGAAAAATTCTTTCAATTTTGGATAGTCCATTTATCGAGGAAGGCTATAAGCTATATATCATCACGCTACTACTAATAGGAGCGGAGCACTAATGAAGAATGTTTGAAAAACGGGGAAAAAAATTTCATGCTACGGGCAATAAAGACGCAAACGAGGTTGCGTGGGTCAGCTAGTATTACATAACTTCAAATAGCCTGATGGGACGATAACAGCTAAGTTATGCCATAGAGCCTTGACATATCATGAGATAAAATCTTTGTAAGCAGCATCCTTATTTAATGTACCTATTTGACAGCTAATGTACAATGATAAATGGAGAACATACGATTTGTGCTCGAATCGGTGCCAACTGACGTTGATGCTACTTCATTTGTTGAGTTGTTTGACACTTTCATTAATCGTTCAACGTGGGGTTTTCCTTCCCCCCTCCCTTCACCTGCTTGACTGATACTCTACAACTTTGGGTTTTTTAATGATCCTGTGGCGACTTCCACTTATAACATAACAATAAACCTACTACAGCGCCATCTACCGAAGATACACTGAACTACGAAGTAACGCACTGCACGGAGTAACTACAAATCCTGAATCGCGAAATAAGTAGGTAGTTCTCGCGCCGATTATCATATATACAACATCCCAACATCAACTGTTGGGCAGTGGGCCGCCAGGCATGATCACCTCGCCTGATCGGAGGATCCTCCCTTTGTGTTGGTGGAACATGATACCCGTTACCCCACAATCCTCATGGCATACCTGATGGAAAACATAAGCAGAATCCCAGAGTAATGACGCCGTCACCACACCCGTTGCGAATGCAGCGTGGTGTTGGTGGTATTAAAAAGTAAATAAATATTCGAGACATCTAACACACAACGCCATCTAGTCCCAAGCTAAGCAGAGCTTGTGTTATGGGTACTAGACGATATTTTTTGTAAATACATTCATATTGCTCTAGTAGTTAAGCGGTCGCCACGCCGTTCCCTACTTCGCCAAGTTTTGTGGGTTCAAATCCCACATGGAACAAAACTTTGTGTGTTCCACAAATATAATTGTTCTAAGTCAGGGTATTCCTTGTGTCCGTTTCATATATGTTTGTAAAGTCCCCCGCGACACAGGAATTATTCCTAATGCAGGAGTTGTCTTTTTAAATAAATAATAATAATAAATATTATACTCAGAAAACACCGAAGTCCGAAACAAATATTTACAGATCATACAAACATTTAATCCGAGAGCAACAGTCAGCAGTCGCATACGCTACCACTGCGCCACCGAGGCAGTTTACAATTAATGAAACTACTTCCCCTGACTAACTGATTCATCATGTGTGTGTATGTGTGTGTGTGATGTGTTGGTGTGCGTATGTGTGTGTGTGTGTGATGTGTTGGTGTGCGTGTGTGTGTGTGTGTGTGTGTGATGTGTTGGTGTGCGTGTGTGTGTGTGTGTGTGTGTGTGTGTGATGTGTTGGTGGGTGTGTTTTATGTCTTAGTAAGGGAATGAAAGATATTCTTCCGTTTCCTCGTAGATTTTGTCTTGTAGGAGTGCAGTTAGCGCCTTTTTTGCAATTGTGACGTGATGAATTATTAATTAAACATTCTCGACTAATTTTATTGTAGAGAGCTGGACTCAAGAAATAAAAGAATGACGATATGGCTACATGCTTGACATTTTGCCGACTGATGCGTTTTATGTCATTTCGAACAGATTTTTGGAAGTTTCACCCCTTAAGGAGTGAAATAAGGGATCAGTAATCATCCAAGACAAGATGAATATAATTGGAATTCTTAATCCGTAATAGGCGTGAGTACATATATGTATGTCAAATTTATAATTGTTATTTACAGTAATTAAGTTCGACCCTGAATATTTCCTTATATTCGTAGTACAATAATTATTTGTCCACACAAAAATGACTCGAAACGTGAACTTTGAGTAGGGTGACCAACTTTCCACGATCTGATGGTCTTGTCCGCGTGCTGAGGATTTAAAAATACGAAAAAAATATCGTCTTAGTATTTCCGTATTGTTACGATTTGTAAACCTTCAAAAGAAGACCGTTTATTAGGATTAAAAACACGTAATATTACCAATCCTATTCACCACGTGGGCGTCGTAAAAAAAATAATAAAAGAGCCAACTATATAGGACAACAGCACTGCAAAGAGAATAAAAACTGGAAATGAACCCTACACCAACTCTTCTGAGCAGCGTGGTATGGTAAAAGTAAAAACATTATTTCTAAGGCGAGATCCACATCCAGCTGTTCAGTAATAAGGGCTATTTGCAGAAGGCTCTCCCACGACAACCTGTTCCTGAACGAAAATTACTGAAAAATGTAAAACAATGAGTATGGAGACCACGTTAAGAGGCGCTCATAGCCCGGTTGCACTCGGTGATAAGAAACAATTACCGAGGGTAAGTAACAACGACGCGGTCTCTACCTGGATGGTGACCGCTGGTGACATGTTATTATGAGGTCACGTTTAGCAGTTGGTCCCGGTTACAACAACCAAGCCGCCCAAAGGGCTTCAAATAAATTTCACGACTGTTAAGTCGTGAAGCTTATTTGAAGCCCTTTGAGCGGCTTAAAAACATCCAACAGCAAGATTACGTAGCCACAACGTTGTCTTGCCAGTCCCTAACCCCCACTTGGTCAGCGTGGGGACGTATTGTAATCTTAACTCTCTCCTGAGAGGAGAACCGAGCCCAGTGCCAGTGCCCCAATAATCAGCAACCCATAATGTCCCACACATTATGGGTTGCTGATTATTGATGGGACCACCACTTTTGGATTCTGCTCAAGCTTTCCATTACGCAAAGTAGAAGTAAAGTCACTTTGGCAGGCTCTATATAAAAAAAATCCGAAGAAACTAAAAACTCGTGGTAACTCCACTTAATTACCATTTGTATACAAAATAAATTCGTCTAAGGTCAGCCATTGTTTCACATTGAGTTTAATATGATTTCATCTCATCACAATGTCGACCTGCTATATCTACGGAACCCTAATAGCGTGCGGCTTCATACATATTTATGAGATAAAGGTTCGTACCCACTAGAGCTGTTCGCTATGAACCTGTAGTGACGTGTTTAAATGTGCATTGCCATTGTTGTTGCTCAGTCTGGGGTTAAAGATTCGATTCTCACCCAAAATTAATATTGTGTGATGAACAGGGCCGTTTGTTCAGTGTCTGTGTGTTATTTATCTATAATTTGTTTAGAAAAGGTATTTGAGCCACTCTATTTAAAGCGCGGTTGGGCCTGCTCAACCGTGCTACCGGGACAATATTGGGAGCAACATAAAGGTAATCGCATCTAAACATCTTTATTTATGCGTCCTCACGACTTTTAAAGCTGGAGTTAAATCAATATTACTTGTCCACTGCTGAACATAGGTCTTTTCTTAGGAAGGACGTTTTGGCCCACTATCCCACGTTATCGCACACAGCACACAGCAGCAGTTCCCGGATCCCTCCCTTCTCAGGCGCAGAGTGGCACACCGTGCGGTTTTAGTCGGTCCGATTACGATACACCGACGGCCCGTTGGAGTTTCCACACGTTAAGAAAAACAAACGATTTGTGTTAAGTTTTTCTTCAATTTGTAGCGCTGTTGAATGAGAGTATGGTGCTTTCTCGTCCTAGTGAGTAGACACCTTTATGTCTTTGGGCGTAATGGATGTAAGATCGAATAGCATTCGAGGTCTCCACAATTCTTGTACCGTGCTTAACAAGATAATAATAGCATATTTGTATTAACAAATGTCAATATACAGTTAGTCCACAGGCCCACGTACAAGGGATTTCAGTGATTAATAACAGGCTGAAAGTTTATACACAGCTTCGTTTTGACGAGACCCCCAACTTTTATTATTGGACCAAATTATGATAGTGGAAGGAAAAAGCGGGATAGGGAGTGAAACACGTCGATTTGATGAGTGTCCCAAATTAATAAATAACAGTTTCTAAAAAAATATTAACATAATCTTGACAACTTTCGAGTGTAGGTGTCAAAAAAATTACTATCGAATTTGTATGCCGATGCATTTTTTATGTAAAATATATATTTTGCAAGCCCCGAAACAAAAATCAGTTTGTTATTAATGAAAATGAATAAAATTTTTCAAGTCACCATTCTGACATGTTAGAGCTGGGGGTCACTCGGGAAGGTACCATTCACTTTGTATGCCACAAGTTTGTCTCAGTTTTCCATCGTATTTTCTCGCAGTATTGATTTTTAGAAACTGTTATTTATTAATTTGGGACACTCATCAAATCGACGTGTTTCGCTCCCTATCCCGCTTTTTCCTGCCACTATCATAATTTGGTTCAATAATAAAAGTTGGGGGTCTCGTCAAAACGAAGCTGTGTATAAACTTTCAGCCTGTTATTAATCACTGAAATCACTTGTACGTGGGCCCGTGGACTAAGTGTCTACTTCACGTTCAAAATTTATACAGATTTTTATGCTTTGGAGAGGCAAATGATCAATCACGCTTCATGAATGTGCCGGCTCGACCGAAGTGATACCATGGCCTCACAGAAAACCGGTGTGAAACAGCGCCTGCGCTGTGTTTCACCGAGTGAGTGAGGATATCGGAGGTCCAGGAATAAATAGAAAAAAAAATTGGTATACATATGTACCGTGTATTTATGTATATATGCATTTAGTAAAAAGCGGTCATTTTAATATTACAAACAGACATTCCAATTTTATTTATTTCTATAGATTAAATAACAGAATATGGGTCATGTTTACCCATTCAAATAATAAAAAAATAGACCCAAATTTTAAATCACAAAGAGACTAGATCTTTTCTAATCCTAAACGGTTAATTGTGAAATTTAAAAAACTGAAATACCAAAAATGTCAGAGCTGGATATACCATTCAAATGCATTAGATTTAATCTAGAACAATTTCAACTAAAAACGGTAGCTCTTTAAATGCTGACCTATGATAACCTAGATTATAACCTACCTGCGCCCACGCAGGTCGTAGATCAAGCATTTCGAGTAAGACTAGAAACCGCAGACTAGAGATGACGCAAATTTATTTTTTAAATAAGGTTACTTTCGCTTTTTTTTATGTGAACGAGTAACCGTGGGAGAGCCACGCTACGACATAAATGGGCCGGCTCGACCGGAGTGATACCACGGCCTCACAGAAAACCGGTGTGAAGTCGGGTTCAAATCCTGGGTCGAACCAAATGTTTGTATAATCTACAAATATTTGTTTTTTATGTATAATATGTATGTACCTATTTACAAAAATAAAAGTATATATGTATTCACATCAGTTGTCTAGTACCTATAACACAAGCTCTGCTTAGCTTGGGACTAGATGGTGTTGTGTGTTAGATGTCCGATATATTTATTATATTTATTTATTGTCTGCATTCACAATGATTATGGTGACCGCTCTTAGATTCTGTTAATGCTTTCCATCAGGAAGTATAGAGTCATTTTGGCAAAGGTCTTACATAAAAAAAACTCAAACATAATTGAAAAGAGACACAGACGAAAACACGTGCGGCAACTAGTTTATACAGATTGCAATATATCTTAAAATGCAACTAAATCATATAGCTCGTGATTACTCCACACCTACTCACCATACTCTTCAATATCAATTATGATTTTGCAATTATTTAGCAATTTTGCATTGATTAGTCCAGTTTCAAATGGATATTAGATATAGATTTGTGTTATTTATTGACGTATTAATAAGATATTAATACAAATAATAACTATGATCTTTAATAAGATCATAGTTATTATTTGTGTATAAATCATTTTTATTATTGATGACATCAATAACTTACCAAAAGAGGAGTTTTTTTACGACATTTTTAGGTATTTTGAACACACTTTTATTAGCTGCACTCATGTTTGTTTGTGTTTTTGTTTGGGACTGACTTTTGTAAGCGTAGTTTTTAGTATTTTAAAACCATACTAATAATAATAATGTCTTTATTGTACACCAGGTCAATTATAAAAGGTCTTAATTTAAGATAAGTAGGTACAATTGGCATCCTTATCGCCCGGAGGCAATCTCTTACAGGCAACCTTAGGATGGAGACAAAACAGAATAGGGAAAGTAGAGGGTTGTGTCTGGTGCATTAATATTACTCTATACTTATTTAATAGCTACCAAATAAAAGTATCAACACCGTAGGACAAAGCTAGTCTAAAAAAACAGGGTTCGCGCACCGACGGTTCCGTACAAACCTGTAGGTAACTAAAAATTTATGCTTTTCGCAATTTTTCCTTTATCTTTTTTTTACGTTGCTTCGTACCAAATTTCAAGATTCTGGGTTCACGGGAAGTACCAAGTACCCTGTAGGTTATGATTCCCTTTCGAGTGTCGAACATTTACAGCATAAACGGCTGTGTCTTTTGATTGCGTTGGCTTAGAAGTTTGATTTTTGTACAGCTCCAAGAGAGAGTAGATAGTGAGTATTCGATATGAATTTCAGCATGATACCTCCATGCGTTCCTGAGAAAAAAGGGTCATGACAGACAGACGGACAACAAAGTGATCCTATAAAGGTTCCTTTTGAGGTACGGAACCCTAAAATGTTTATCAATTCACATCAGCTATCCGCGTATGAAAGTATCATCAAAATCCGTCCAATTATACTAGTTATATATAAAAAAATGATTTTATGATGTAAGTAAATACCGTATGAATTTAGTGAAAAATTGCTAATGTGGAATTACAAACAGACTTTTATATTTCATTTATTTCTTTCAAGAGTATAGATAATAACCTACGTGACCTATCTGATGGTTTGTCATCTATTTTATAAAAGAAACACCATGTATTAAAAACATAAAAAAAAGATTTTCTGTGTTTTTTCTTTGCTTAGCTATCGAGTGAGTGAGGATACCGGAATATTCATTTTCCCCTTCCTCTGACCCCTAGGACGGCAACGCGCTCTTGAGCTGTAGCTGTCCATTATGGATGACGGTAGTCACTTGTCATCAGTTCCCGTCTGCTCGTTTGTCCCTTTACAAAAAACATCAATACAACGTTAAAATTAAATGACATGTTTTTCCAACTATTTATATTTTAAATACGTAACCTAAATTATTTTTTTAACCTTGTAACCCTTTGATAACTAATAAAAGAACATAAAAATCAAAGAAGTACCAGTTTAAAAAGTAATCATCGCAAAATAAAAGTCTTGTGTATAATATTTGAAAGGCCGAGGGCATATGTAATTGACTAGTCTTTGTACACGGCTGCACTTGAGTGAATAAACCATAATAAAACATATCAGCACTAATGAGTCGGTTTACTCACCTCACTACTTCTGATTCCTATTTCAGATATTTGCACAACAACGAATTCCTCTGTCTCCAAGGTAGTTAGTATCATGGAATAAGCCACGATGGGGCTATTCTATAATAAAAGCCTCTAAATTAATTAAGATTAAAAAAAAAACTATTTCCATGACTCCAAAATAGACTTAAAAATAGTTTTGTGGGGGAACGGGTATAATGTTCCGCCCAACACAAAGGGAGGATCCTCCGACCAGGCGAGGTGATCATGCCTGGCGGGCCACTGCCCAACAGTTGATGTTGGGATGTTGTACTTATGATAATCGGCGCGGGACCTTCTACTGCGCGATTTAGGATTGGCAGTTTATTCGTGTGGTACGTTGCTGCGTAGTCCAGTGTGTCTGCGGTAGATGGCGCTGTAGTATGTTACTGTTGAATTGTATGTGGAAGTCGCCACAGGTACTTCTCTGATAATGAATGAAACTACCAAAGTGATTCTTCTCTGTCTGATGGTAAGTTTGAGCTGAACCCAAGAGTGGTCACCATACTCATTGCGAATGCAGACAATGTAATAATACAGCATGGTGACCCACATCGTGGCAAGCTAGTAAGATGCTTCTGCATCATTGGGTCTCCGGTCTCACACTCACAGGTCTCGGGTTCGATTCCTAGATCAGACTAAATATTTGTATGATCTGCAAATATTCGTTTCGGAGTTTGGGTGACTTCTATGTATACGCATGTACTTTATTTTTATCAATTTCAGAAATTCTATAAATAATAAATATTTCTGACATCTAACACAACGCCATCTAGTCCCAAGCTAAGTAGAGCTTGTGTATATAAATACTTATATACTATTTTTTTTGTAAATACATACATATTATACATAGAAAATACCCCAAACTCCGAAACAAATATTTGTAGATCACACAAACACTTGGTCCCACCCAGGATTTGAACCCGAGACCTCAAGCACAGCAGTCGTATTCACTACCACTGCACCACCGAGGCAGTCTTTTATTACAAAAAAGTATATATATGTATTTATATCAGTTGTCTAGTACCCATAACACAAACTCTGCTTAGCTTGGGACTAGATGGCGTTGTGTGTTAGATGTCCGAAAGGTTTAAAGAAAAAATAAACCTTCTACTTATTTCTTATATACATTACGACTCTTGAACGTAACCTTACGTTTCGACATCTCATTATACAAAGATAGGCATTAAAACTATTCAATATTTGCACTTATTATACAAGCAAAGTAAATTCTCAGTACAATCACTTATTTGGTAAACATTATTGTCAATTAAATGTCAAGGGCCTTTGATTACATCTACAGATTTAAAATCTATACTATTTTTGTCTTTTCTGTCGTGTCACTTTTACGTCGTGGGAAAGCCACGCTTCGACATGCATGGGTCGGATCGACCGGAGTGACACCACGGCCTCACAGAAAACCGGTGTGAAATAGCGCCTGTGCTGTGTTTCACCGAGTGAGTGAGGGTACCGGAGGCCCACATATTTATTTATTTAAAAAAAGTACCCCATGTCATTTCTCAGGCTCTGGACTATTTGTGTACTTAATTTCATTTAAATTGGTTCAGTAGTTTTGTTGTTATAATACAAGTAAGGATAATAGTTGACGTTGAATAAAAAGTGATTTATATTTCGTGTATGCTTGAAGGTTTTAAAAGTCAAATGTCAAGTTTCGTTATTTCAATAGTAAATGTTTAAATCTAAATATTATGAACTCCGTTTGTCTTCCTGACAATTCAACTTAATCATAGTTTGATCTTTAAATGTATATTTGTATCTTAACACTAACTGATCGCCACGGTGTTACCCGCGGTATAACATAAACTGCAACGCCGCAAGTCGAAGCTAGTCTGAAAAGCCTAGCCTAAGTTACTCCTTATATCATTAGCTATCTGCCAGTGTAAGTCCCGTCAAAATCGTTCTAGCCGTTCCAGAGATAAGCCCGAACAAACAGACAGACAGATAAAAATTGAAAAAAATGTTATTTGGTTTATGTAGCGTGTATACATACATATATGTGGGGGAACGGGTATTATGTTCCACCCAACACAAAGGGAGGATCCTCCGACCAGGCGAGGTGATCATGCCTGGCGGGCTACTGCCCAACAGTTGATGTTGGGATGTTGTATATATGATAATCGGCGCGGGAACTTTATTTGCGCGATTCAGGATTGGTAGTTACTCCGTGTAGTATAGTTTGTAGGTACAGTGCGTTACTTCGTAGTACAGTGTATCTTCGGTAGATGGCGCTGTATGTGGAGGTCGCCACATATACAGGGTCTGTCGTAAATAATGGATAAGTCGTAAACTGGAGTTGGTCCGGCTATGAGACTATTAGAAAATCGTATCTTTTTGCCAGGGTTTCTAACCGTATGGAAATGGCGTAGACTTTTATGTTTTTTTATAAATTTCGCTACTCTTTGCATTCATTCCGTTGCCATTTCGTTAAATTTAGGTATTTCTGTGTCATTTTTTTTGTATTATAGTCTTGAAGATGTGTATTATTTAGTTTTAGTACTGTTTTAGGCGTTTTTAACGTTGGTCATTTTCAAAATTGTCATTTTAAGATTTTTTATGTTTTTGTTTTACTTAGGGTCAACTTTTGATCATTTACTGTGTAAAAAAAAAGTACGGCGCTATAGCTGCCCATGATCTTAATAAATTATCTAGTATGTGTAGATTCTAAAAAGGTATAACAATGCATACTTCACAAGTAATATTAAGCTACATGAGCGAGATCAATATCAAGGTGAGAAAATATTTTTTTCATGTAATGTTGTAAATGGTTATAAAACTTCGTCAGAATGATTTATTTCTGCCAAGATTCTTTACACAAACACTATGGGGCCACTATTAAGGATATTCAAAGAAAACTAGGTAGTTTTTTGTCAAAAAAATTTCATGCCTCCTCATTTCATAAAGGTGTTTAATTTTAAAATTGATGTGCTCTAATAGTTACATGCGACAAACATGTTACAAGTTTATTCGTAAAAAGGATCATCAGGTAAAAAAATGAACAAAGACAGCAATACAAAGGGTCTCCCCGCGTGAAAAGGACATTGTTACTAGGCACACTGCATGATGCACCGTCCCTTTCACACTCACGATGTGTGAAAAGGTTAGCATGCGTTTAGCTAGGGCGCACTCCTGATACATCTCTCAGTGTGATTTTGACCATCGCATGTGCTCTCGTTTTCATTACTGTCGTCAATTTGTTACTGCTTTCTAATATCGGACTTAGATTTTCTTTGTGATTTGGACTTGTTAACCTGGTGATATTGACAACTCAGCTCTCATTTATGGGCATCGTGTTGTGCTATCGATTGCACGTGTTATTTTGGAAAATTTTGTATATCATGCCTCAACAATACACGCCGGCCGAATACGTAAACATGCATTACATTTATGGTTTATGTGATGGCAACGCCAATAGAGCTGCTAGAGTTTATCGGAAAAAATATCCAAATGCCCGGCATCCTGACTATCGTGTCTTCATAAGAGTGCACAACACATTTTTGGAAGGACGATTTCCTGGGACCGGCGTAGGCGGGGCGAGTGAAGGACGACCACAACGCCACAGTGCAGCCGAAGTACTGGAAATAGTTGCAGAAGACCCTGGTACGTCCATAAGTGTAATTTCAAGGCGCACCGGTATACCTCAGAGGACACTTCGAACATTTAGTTTAAGTTGTTGAATAAATATTTTTACGTACTAAAACAACCTAGTTTTCTTTGAATATCCTTAATAGTGACCCCATAGTGTTTGTGTAAAGAATCTTGGCAGAAATAAATCATTATGACGAAGTTTTATAACCATTTACAACATTACATGAAAAAAATATTTTCTCACCTTGATATTGATCTCGCTCATGTAGCTTAATATTACTTGTGAAGTATGCATTGTTATACCTTTTTAGAATCTACACATACTAGATAATTTATTAAGATCATGGGCAGCTATAGCGCCGTACTTTTTTTTTACACAGTAAATGATCAAAAGTTGACCCTAAGTAAAACAAAAACATAAAAAGTCTTAAAATGACAATTTTGAAAATGACCAACGTTAAAAACGCCTAAAACAGTACTAAAACTAAATAATACACATCTTCAAGACTATAATACAAAAAAAATGACACAGAAATACCTAAATTTAACGAAATGGCAACGGAATGAATGCAAAGAGTAGCGAAATTTATAAAAAAACATAAAAGTCTACGCCATTTCCATACGGTTAGAAACCCTGGCAAAAAGATACGATTTTCTAATAGTCTCATAGCCGGACCAACTCCAGTTTACGACTTATCCATTATTTACGACAGACCCTGTACATATAGTAAAAAGCGGTTATTTTATTATTACAAACAGACACTTCAATTTTATTTATTTATATAGATGTAAGACAAAAAATCATGACTTAACTGTTTGGCATTTTGGACTTTACGTTTACATATATAGTAATAAATGAATATTGCGGACATCTAGTCTCAAACTAAACAGAACTTGTATTATGCGTACAACAGATATAACACTTTTTTTATAAAAAACACTCAAACTCCGAAACTAATATTAGCAGAACACACCAACATTTGGTCCGACCCAGGCATCGAACCCGAGACCTCAAGCACAACAGTCGCAACATTACAACTGCGCCACCGATGCTGTAAAATACTCGTCGGGTACGATAAATGTAGATTACATACATGAAGATCAGCAGTCCATAACAATCCTGGATACTGTTCTCTCCTTGGAAAAGAGTCTTTGGTCTACAATAATAATTCTTAAATAATAAATAAATATTCCGGACATCCAACACACAACGCCATCTAGTCCCAAGCTAAGCAGAGCTTGTGTTATGGGTACTAGACAACTGATATAAATACTTATATACTTGTTTTTTTGTAAATACATACATATTATACATAGAAAACACCCAAACTCCGAAACAAATATTTGCAGATCATACAAACATTTGGTCCGATCCGGGAATCGAACCCTAGACCTCAAGCTTAGCAGTCGCATACGCTACCACTACGCCACCGAGGCAGTCGATCTTTCTTAATCTTTCTTTCTTAAAAAAAAAGATAACTCGCACATTGTGAATAAACATCCAAACATTCGGTCCGACCCGGGAATCGATCCTGAGACGTCAAGCACAGATATACAGGGTCTGTCGTTAATCTATACTAATCTATACCAATATTATAAAGCTGAAGAGTTTGTTTGTTTGTTTGAACGCGCTAATCTTAGGAACCGCTGATACGATTTGAAAAATTCTTTCAGTGTTGGATAGACCATTTATCGAGGAAGGCTATAGGCTATATATCATTACGCTAATACTAATAAGAGTGGAGCACTAATGAGGAATGTTTAAAAAACGGGGGAAATTTTTCTCGCTACGGGCAATAGAAGACGCAAACATGGTTGCGTGGGTCAGCTAGTACTGGATAATCCGGTAAGTGGCGGTAGTCTAGATGTCAAGCTGTAATAAAATCACTGTTTTATGTCAGTTTTACCAACAGTGTACAAATGGTGTCCACCTTTAATTTTTTTTTAAATTTTGTTCCTTTGGCCATTCAATCTAGCGCCATTTCATCAAAATTTTGTATTTTTTGTGGCATCGTACTCCTAGAGACTTGTTTTATATAATTTAATTAGATTTAGAGGCGTTTTTATCATGAAACATTAGTAAAATTAACATTTCAAGTACATTTTCCTTGTATTTTTTTTCACTACTTTTAGTTTTGACCTATGATTGTAAAAAAAGGTATGACGCTATTGCTGCCCATTATCTTAATACTCGTAACATGTCTGGTATGTGTGGATTCTAAAAAGGTATCATAAAGTGTACCTAAGCAAGCAACACTAGCTCCAGGAGCAAAAGCACTAAGTTAGTCACAATTTTTATGTTTTAAGCTAAAATACTTCAAGACATGTTTTTGCAATTTAAATCTAAATTGTATCTCATCATCTTTTATTTAGCATTCGTAAAAATTATATCTTGGACGATTGTGTAACCAGTTACTACAAGTTTATTTCAAATTCAAAAGGGTATTCAGGTAAACAAAATAACAAGGATGGCAATACAAAGGCTTCCCAGCGTGTGAAAAGGACGATTAATGTTTATTGTTAGTTAGAGAAATATTGCAGCTACACATAAGCTATTAGGGCATATGAATGAAAAACAAGGTTATTTCTTTTTTTTTCTCATTTTGATGTACCCAGTGTTTCTCTCACGACCAAGACGAACCTGTTGATACCACTCACATCAAAATACGACTAGCCGCTTAGGCTCTAGGGCGTGACAAAGAAATATTATTATAAAATTAATTATTATATATCAAATTTACTATTTTGTAATATATATACTACTTACGCACCTACCACATCACATTTTTACATCATCCTAAGGTTGACTGGCAGAGAATGCCATATGGCATTAAGTCCGCCTTTGTGCAAAATGTGCATCAAGTTTGAATAAATAAATAAATAAATATACTTGACTGCCTCGGTGGCACAGTGGTAGTGAATGCGACTGCTGTGCTTGAGGTCTCGGGTTCAAATCCTGGGTCGGACCAAATGTTTGTGTAACCTACAAATATTTCTTTCGGAGTTTGGGTGTTTTCTATGTATAATATGTATTTATTTACAAAAAAAAAGTATATATGTATTCATATCAGTTGTCTAGGACCCATAACACAAGCTCTGCTTAGCTTGGGACTAGATGGCGTTGTGTGTTAGATGTCCGGAATATTTATTATTTATACTATACACACATACATACATATACTCGAAAATAATAACCCTCCTTCTTTCGCAGTCGGGTAAAATGCTTAAAAACTAGTACTTTATAATGGACTAGCTGACCCTCGCAACCTCGTTTACGTCTACTATTGCCCGTAGCGTAATAATTTTCCTCCATTTTTAAACATTCTTCATTGGGTCTCCGCTCCTATTGGTTTTAGCGTGATGATATATAGCCTATAGCCTTTCTCGATAAATGGACTATCTCACACTGAAATATTTTTTTAAATCGGACCAGTAGTTCCTGAGATTAGCGCGTTTAAACAAACAAACAAACAAATTCTTCTTCTTTATAATATTAGTATAGATTATACCAATTCACAATACATTTTCCTTTGTAAATACAGGTCTGTCAAAGTTAGAAGTTCAAGGAATCATCTAGAACTTTATTTTATAAGATGTTTGCGTAATTGAAGTGTAATTTAAACTTTTTTTTTTCATGAAAATGATTAAATGAGCAGGATTCTGCTTTGAGGAAAACTTGTGCTAGCGTGATCAAAAGCCACAGACATTAAATTTAAAAAAATAAACCATAGAAATACAAAGAACTAAGTAATCTCTTCACGGATCAAAGTTTTAAAGTGGTCAAGTTCGAGTCGAGCTCACTGACCATGCCAAAAATAACATGTTTCTCTTAAGTCATAAAAATTTGGTTTTAAAATATTGTGATTTATTTTTAGTTTGTTCATGCATATAGGTTTACTAGCTGACCCACGCAACCTCGTTTGCGTCTTCTATTGCCCGTAGCGTAATAAGTTTCCCCCGTTTTTTAACATTCTTCGTTAGGGCTTTGCTCTTATTGGTATTAGCGTGATGATATATAGCCCATAGCCTTCCTCGATAAATGGACTATCCAACACTGAAAGATTTTTTTAAATCGGATCAGCGGTTCCTGACAAACAAACAAATTCTTAGCTTTATTATATTGGTATAGTTTTTTTTTAGATAGAGTGAAAAATAAGAACAAATAATTTATATAGATATATTACAGGTACTTACAGTTACAAAGTCGGTAAATTTTTCGAGAAATAAAAATAATATGTCATGTATTTAATTTTTTGTCATTGTCATGTCGTGTCAGCCATCGACTCCAATTTAAAGACATGTAGCTTGATGTTTAATAGTGTCGTTTTAAGGTAACAAATTAACAATTCATTTCCTTCTTCACTTGTTTTTGGTTGGTAACCGCTTACCATGATGAGTTACATCTCAGGAATTCAGTATTTTATTAGGTACTAGCGACCCGCCCCGGCTTCGCACGGGTGCAATGCTGATACTAAATACACGTTGTATATAAAACATAGCTGACCTACGCAACCTCGTTTGCGTCTTATATAGCCCGTAGCATGAAAATTTTCGCAAAATAAGTAACTTTTCTGGTTGATTTTTACACCTTGTGTCCGAAAAACCCAAATATCTTACGGAACCCTATTTTTTTTCCAAAATAAAATATAGCCTATATTACTCGTGGATAGTGTAGCTTTCGAATGGTGAAAGAATTTTTAAAATCGGTCCAGTAGTTTTTGAGCCTATTCATTACAAACATACAAACATACAAAAATAGGTACAAATCTTTCCTCTTAATAATATTAGTGTAGATTAATGGAACCCCAAAAGCTACTTTATCTATAGACATAAAAACCAGATTATTGTATAGGTACAGGAGCAATGGCATATTTATCCTTGGGAATCCCCGTCTGCTATTCGTTGATGATTTATAAAGCGGATGTTCCGCGTGGTATATATAAATTTTAAATGCAGGTAGAAATATAGTTTTTACAAAAAAAAAAAGCTAATCTTTCTGCCTCGCACAACAAAACTGTAGAACGAGATATCGCCTGCGGTATTACCGGACTAATACGACCTTCAAACCTTCAACCACCAGACTGCCTCGGTAGCGTAGTGGTAGCGTATGCGACTGCTAAGCTTGAGGTCTCGGGATCGATTCCCGGGTCGGACCAAATGTTTGTATGATCTGCAAATATTTGTTTCGAAGTTTGGGTGTTTTCTATGCATAATATGTATGTATTTACAAAAAAAAAGTATTTAAGTATTTATATCAGTTGTCTAGTACCCATAACACAAGCTCTGCTTAGCTTGGGACTAGATGGCGTTGTGTGTTAGATGTCCGGAATATTTATTTATTATTTAAGAAAAGAGCGTAGGTACTCCTTCTTAAAAGGTCGGAAATGTACTTGTGACGCGTCTGGTGTTGCGGGTGTCCATAGGCGGCGGTAACCTCTTATCATCAGGCAATACGTCTGCTCGATTGCCCACTATACAATAAAAAAAACAACGCAGGACAACAGCACTGCAAAGAGAAGGAAAACTAGAAAAATATACTTTTCATCTTTTTTATCCCCCGCCGAGGTGATATTCTAAAAAGGTAAACGGTATTAGAAAACTAACAAATGTATCGGAAAGTCTCTCAAAGACAAGTCACGTGTTTAAAATAAAATATTAGCCAATAATAATAATAATATAATAAATATTTCGGACATCTAACACACAACGCCATCTAGTCCCAAGCTAAGCAGAGCTTGAGTTATGGGTACTAGACAACTGATATGAATACATATATACTTTTTTTTGTAAATACATACATATTATACATAGAAAACACCCAAACTCCGAAACAAATATTTGTATATCACACAAACACTTGGTCCGACCCAGGATTTGAACCCGAGACCTCAAGCTCAGCAGTCGCATTCGCTACCACTGCGCTATCGAGGCGTCGCCAATAATGTAAGAGACGAGAAACGTTAGCGATTCATCATCATATCAGCT
This sequence comes from Spilarctia lutea, assembly GCA_916048165.1. Taxonomy (NCBI): domain Eukaryota; kingdom Metazoa; phylum Arthropoda; class Insecta; order Lepidoptera; family Erebidae; genus Spilarctia; species Spilarctia lutea. The sequence continues at coordinate 1,681,098 of OU696498.1, read as the reverse complement.
GCAAGAAGTCCACTCCTGAACGTTCCGAATTTCGGGCAAATCGCACAGTTGTGAACTGCCCACCATCTAGATCAGGGTTTCCCAAACTTATTTTGCCTACTGCTGTTTCTAATACGATCCTGTCGCTTCACACCCAACATGCTACGTTCTATTGATCTTTGGCAAACCTTGAGCCTGGACTTCTGACCCTATGTCAAAGACCAAGTTTGGGCGCCATATGTAAGGATGGGCAGGAGACACACGTCAAAGAGACGGCGTTTCAGGGAAATGGGAAGATCCCCTTTCATATACTGTTTCATGGACCAGTAGCTCTTCCAGGCGTTATCGATTCGGCGATCGATTTCCTTTTCTTGCCTGTTTTCGAAGGACGCTAACTGGTCCAGGTACAAGTATTCTTCGACATATTGTATCTCCTGCCCGTCGACCTCCACCTTACATTTTCTGCCGTTGGTCATAAGTTGGGTCTTAGATCGATTCATTTGAAGTCCAACCTCAAGGCTTGCCGTGCTTAGTTCTTGAAGCATTTTTTGCAGTTCTCCGGCCGTGGTTGCGAAAAGTACAATGTCATCGGCAAAACGAAGATTTGTCAATCTTCGTTCACCAACGACAATGCCCCTCGTTTCCCACGAGACTGCTAGTTTTTTGAAGACTTCCTCCAGGGTGCTTGTAAAAAGTTTGGGCGATAGAGGGTCTCCCTGTTTCACACCTTTCTCTATTTTAAAAATCGGCCCCTGAGAGTGTAGTTGGATGGATGCAGTACTGTTATTATAGATCACCTCCAGAAGCTTGATGTAAGTCTCTTCGACACCTTGATTGCGAAGAGATGTAAAAATCGCAGAGTGATGGAGGCTGTCGAAAGCCTTAGCTATATTAGCGGAGATTAAACATTAATTCTAAACGAGACTTTTACTATACCTCGCAAGAGTTAACTTGAAACCTGAGCGCAGTAGGTAATACACAACGGCTCTCAGGTCTCAAGTTAAGTCTTACACCTGCAAATGAGAATGATTATTGAAACGCAACTTTATAGTATTCAAACATAGTATCTTTTATTCAAAATAAAATAAACAATCGATTCTTATATAAAAACTAATGTAAAGGATGAACCTGATGCTGTTTAACACTAGAAAGACGGGAGCAGTCATTTGACTGCAATTTGAATTTAATTTTTGAATAACTCAAAAACCACTTGACTTAATGTACTGAAACTTTGTGACTTTTATTAATATTGCTAGATAAATGAAACTATGTATGAGAATAACTCACATCTCTTTTGTTTATTATTTAAAATCTTGATATACCGACAAAGACGGCGGCAGTCATTTGACGGCTGGTATCCGATAAGTGTTTATTTGTAATATGAGAAGGTAGACTACAAAACAGTGTACGCTTATACCTTTGTTTGTAGTATGCTAGTCAAATGAACCAGTATAGTTTCGACTGCCAGCGAATTTTGTCGAAATTATTGTGATTCTTGAAAAATGTCTCGAAGTCTTCAAAATAAAGAAATACTTTCATTATTGCAAAATATTCGTGAAGATGAATCGGATTGTGGCTCTGAAAGTGGAGAACGCGATAGTGAAGATGATAATACAGTACCACCTATCAGTTCGAGTTCCTCTATGGAAGAAAGTGACCTGGAAGACCAGATACCTCTAGCAACTTTACGAAACGTTGATTTGAGATCGAGTTCTCGCAGCCGTGGTCGCAGCCGTGCTCGTGGTCGAGGCCGTGGTAGGACTCATAGTTCGGAAGATTCTGAATTCCAAGATCTTATCACTTCTATAGACGGTACGTCATGGACACGTCAAATGGGATATACTCAAAGTGGTCGTCGAGCACGGCACAATATCATAACTGAGCAAGCAGGGCCTACCTCATATGCTCGAAGAAATTTTACGGGACATTTGTCAGACTCATGGAGGCTTTTGATTGATGAATCTATATTGAGACATATTCAGAAATGTACTCTAGAAGAAGCTAACCGGCAACTAGGACACAACAACTGGATACTAACTTTGGAACAACTGGAAAGTTTTATCGCTATATGTTATGCTCGAGGTGCATACGGAGCAAAAAATATTCCAGTAAATGAGTTGTGGAGTAAAACATGGGGAATACATTTTTTTACAAAAGTTATGCCTCGTGACAGATTCAAAGAAATAATGAAGTTTTTGCGATTTGATCACAGATCTGAGGGAAGTTTACGACTTCAACAAGACAAATTTGCACTAATATCAGACGTTTGGAAGAAATTCATTGAGAACTGCTTATCTTGCTACAAGCCAGGAGAAAACGTTACAGTAGACGAGGAACTGTTTTCTACTAAGGTTAGATGCAGGTTTCTTCAATACATTGCTAACAAGCCTGATAAGTTTGGAATAAAATTTTGGCTTTGTGTTGATGTAGATTCAAAGTTTGTGCTCAATGGCTTTCCTTACTTAGGAAAGGACGAAAGCAGGCCACAAAACCAAAGCCTCGGTGAATCCGTAGTAATGCGTCTAGTGGAACCTTTTGTAAATGCTGGTCGAAATGTAACCACTGATAACTTTTTTACATCGTTGAGCTTGGCGAATAACTTGCTTGCAAAACGCACAACCATTGTAGGAACTTTGAACAGGGCACGACGAGAGGTTCCGCCTTCCGTCAAATCACTTCATATGACTTTGTTTGAAACAAAAATTCTGAAATGTAATACATGTACCCTTACAATTTATCAAGGAAAACGAAACAAGAACGTTTTATTGCTCAGCACGTTACATGAAAATGTTGATATAGATGCTAATCATCCTAAGAAAAAACCAGAAACTGTGATTTTTTACAATGCTACCAAGTACGGCGTGGATGTGGCTGACCAGATGGCAAAAAAATATAGTGTCAAAGCGGCATCTCGAAGGTGGCCTGTACAGGTATTTTTCAATATCTTAGACCTTGCAGGTATAAATTCCTTCATTTTGTATAAAAAAATGTCAGGTACCAACATAAAACGAAGGAATTTCATACTAAATTTAGCAAGTGAACTTAGCGGCAAAGTAGAAATCGAACCGAGACCCTCTGAAACTGATCCCTTGCCCGAAGAGTCCACACCTTCTACTTCTCGATCTTCTCAAAATCCGGAAATTCGGAAAAGGCGAGAGTGTTATATACAAAAGTGCAAAAATAAAACAAATAAATTATGCGACACTTGCAAAAAGCCACTTTGCGGCTCTTGTAACAAAAACAAAATGTTAAAATGTAAAAATTGTACATAAATTAATATAATTATTATACATAATACCCTGTGTTATTACTATAGCTACCATTTTTAGCACTTAATTTAAAAAAAAATATTAAATAAATTGGGGGAGTCATTTGACCGGTCGCCGTCTTTGTAGGTAGATAGATTTTCCCGTCGTTCTAGTGTTAATAAGTTTGTTGATATCAGGTTCCAATTTACTCAAGAACAGTCGCAAGTCGCCACGTTCGGTAACATGCAAACGATTTCTCTTAAGCAGTGTTGCCACAGCACTAAATCCACGTTCACACAAATATGACGATGGGAATGCTGTCAAGAATCGTTGAACGATTGACCACAATCCAGGGTCCAATTACGGGATCGGTTTTTGTAGCCAAAATTCTTGGTGACCGTTTTTGAACTTGATTTTTATTTCCTCGTTTGTTGTCAATTCTATAAGTTCTTCTTCCAGCTGAGGTGACATTGCTGTGTTCACATTTGAAAACGGATCCAACACCCAGACTGGTATTTCCAAGTTCAAAATGTCCTGGTATCGTTCGGTGAAGTCAATGTGGAGGTTTTCCAAATGGTGACAGTAGGCAAATAAATCGTCGTTACTGCAGGATACTGATAAATTCGGAAAATTGTGAAACTCACGTCTGCCCATATTCTTTTTGTGTAGAAGCAGTTTGGCTGCGAAAGCAGCTACGACGTTTTTTGTTTTAATTAAATTTAGTTCATCGCCTTGCAGTTGAAGATTCATGACGTTGAACAATTTATACAGGTCTGTCATGTAAGCTATATCATTCTTAGATGTAATGAGCTCGTTGTGCAATTCTGTATCTTTAGTTTCCTAGAACTCTATCACAGAGTTAAACAGGTTGTAAAATCGAGTCAGACAATTGCCTCTTGATAGCCAACGAACTTCAGTATGAAACAACAAACGGTTAAAATCCTCGTCGTTAGTAACACAAAGCTGATGAAATAATCTATCATTCAAAGAGCAGTTGCAGATTTTATTGACTGCTTTGATGACATATTGCAGTGATTGAAATAGTCGTTCACTTAAGTATCTAGCAACCAAATATCGTCTATGAATAACGCAATGTACAGCAAGGATACCTGGAATTTTATTTTTTAAGTACGCTACGAAGCATTTATGGTAACCTGTCATAGCCGGAGCGCCATCCGTAGCAACTGATATAATATTTTTCAAGGGAATCTCTTTTTCATCACAAAACTTTTCCAATATATTGAATATGCTTTCGCCTTTTGTATCGGTCTCTAAATTTCTAGCAAACAATAGTTCTTCACATATTTTCTCATCTTTAATAAACCTCACGTAAGACAGCAACAATGCTTCATTAATTGGTAAAGTGGACTCATCGAGCTGAATTGAGAATTGGCTTTTCCTCAGGTGATCGCACAATGATCCTTCAATATCTTTAGCCATTTCATCAATTCGTCTTTGCACAGAATTATTACTCAAAGGAATTTTTCTGATAATATCTGCGGCCGGCGTATGAAGCACAGTAGTTATTACTTCCTTTATCGCTGGCAAAATTAACTCTTCTCCGATGTTATGTGGTTTGCCTTTTTGAGCAATTAACAAAGAGATATTGTACGAAGCTCAAAGTCCGTCGTCATCTTGTTTAGCAGCCGCCGAAAGTAGTTTTGCTACACTTGGCTGAGTATTATGCTTCTTCTCTAGGTCTTGAAAATACGCTACATTCTTGTCTTTCTTACCTGGATGCATTTTATTCAAATGATCTTGCAATCTTGAAGGCTTCATTGCTTCATTCGAAAATGTTTTTATATATAGAAGGCACAAAGGCAACGATGGGTTTGTGGCATTTTCAATGAATCCGAATTTAATATGTTCCGCACAGTATTGCCGTCTCTTCTTTTTTACTTCCGACATTGTTTTGTTTTAAGAAATACGTAAGTTAGTGTTTAACTTAAATAGGTACTGCTTATCTATTATGCGCGAAACCGCAAATGGGAATAAAATAAATATTACGTTGTTTATATAGGTTTGCATAAGCAGCACGCACCGACAGGAATAAAACAAACATGCATAAACTCGTTTATCTCATTCGACGCTCAGTCGTACTCAACAAGTAAGAACAAGTATTACGAGTATATGAACCAAACGATTGATACAGGAATGCACAATTCGGACTATTTAACAAAAACTTGTTAAAACATAATTGCCCGCGGTCTACTATCTACGAAAATTACCTATCTAGGAGTACTAACAACTATTAAAATGCGAAAATATGACTGTTGCCTTTTTATTTGTTTGTTTGTGTCTACTTTCATTTCGAAACGGAGCGACCGATTGACATGATTTTTATTTTGTATATTCAATAAAACAGGACAGATATATGAACTACGCGGAGAGAAATATCGAACCGAGTTTGAGCAATCTCTTAACTAATATTAATTGATGTTCACAAGTTGTAGTTGAGAGTCGAGAGCTCATGCAGTCGGTGTTTATGCCTCCTAGCTAAATGAAATTACAAATCACCCCCTAAGCCTCTACCCAACGCCGCTATTTTTTTCTGGGTCTCTTAACCGCCCCCCTTTAGGCTTGCAGCGCCCACAAGGGGGCGTTATCGCCCACTTTGGGAAAGCCTGATCTAGATGATGGGGATGAAATTTCTGTCGCGTAGGACGATGGTAGAAAGAGGCGGTAGGGATGTTTGCTCGATTAGTCGTCTGTTACGACACCCAAGGGATGAATAGGGGTGGTGACTCTCCGTACTCTATCACAACACATATACATACATGTTAAAAGTATTTCTAATCTTGTAGTTTCAACATTAAACGTCAGTTTGAATCCATTAACAAATACATAAGATACACGTGATCTAGAAAAGGTTGCAATATTTATTAAAAAAATGTCAAAATATGCACAATTTCAATACATGTTAAAATAAAATAATCATAATAAATAAGTTGGGTAACTTATTTAAAATTTCTCATGAAATAACTCCTAATTAAGTCTGTTAAAATAGACAAATTCTTTGTCATCTTGGTAATATGCAAATGTGTAAATATGTCGTGAATTGATCGCTTCACTATATTGGTCATGCAGAGTACAAAGTATCGGCATAACTGCCAATCAAGAGTTCTCGGGTTCGAATCCGGGGTCGGGCCAAAAGTGTTATTGAGTTTTTCTGATTATAGAAATAGTTAATAACTGCTCGGAGTTTGGAAGAAGTTGGGTTCTGAAGCCCCGTGCTTCGGAGAGCCCATAAAGCTATCGATCCTGCACCTGAAATCTCCCCGGTCATGTCGATTAACCGTCCCATCGGATTATGAGAGAGAGGGAGCAGAGAGTGCACCTATGTTTCCGCACTCACTTGTGCACTATAATATCTCCTGCGAGACCAACTAGGTCTCCGTTGAGACTGACCTGGCCGTGGCTTGGAGATCATCTATATAGTATCATACAAAATTTGAAGTAATGTAACAATAACTTCAAATTTCGTATCATTCATGGTGTGGGTTTTTTTTACCAAAATGTTATGCTGGCGATAGTGTCGCGTGGTCGTTAATCTTGACTAAAATTAGTTAGGTAACACGATGGCTGGGGCTCGTATGCCGTCAGTATGGACAGGAAGACTCAAACCTATGGTTATTTCTTCAAGTGTGTGCGTAAATACAGGTGCACTCTCTGTTCCCTCTCTCACATAATCCGATGGGACGGTTAACCGACACGACTGGGAAGAGATCAGGCGCAGAACCGACAACTTTACGTGCTCTCCGAGGCACGGGGGTACAGACCCTAACTTCCAAACTCCGAGCTGTTATTATTATGTATTTCTATAATCGGAAAAACGCAATAACACTTTTTGGTTCGACCCGGGATTCGAACCCAAGAGCTCTTGATTGTTAACATACGTTAACCGCAAGACCAATGAGGCAGTTAAAACTTTCATTACTTACACAATTTTATTTTTTACACTTTAACTTAAGTTTAATATAATGTTTAAAAGAGCTTACTCCTTCCTAAAAGGCCGGCAACGCACTTGGGACGCCTCTGGTGTTGCGGGTGTCCATGGGCGGCGGTAATCGCTTACCATCAGGCGATACGTCTGCTCGTTTGCCCACTATATAATAAAAAAATAAATAAACATACTTAAATCCGTCACCACCATCATCAATAGCGTTCCTCTTTCCAAGAAAACAATAATGGCAATACCATAACACAAAAAACTAAACCACAGTTGTCTATGTTAAAAATACAAACCTCTTGTTCAAGAGTCGTTAAGGAAATTCCTATAAACATGTGTTGAAATACCCATAATTTACGAACCGTAAACTCAACTGTTGTCATATAAAAATATAACTCCCATTGTTTTTGTTACTGTTTGAATAAATTTAAAAAAAAACTAATCATTCTTTATGCGCGGGGTTTTCTTGAATTGTTTGCTCGTCCACTATTGCCAAACTATTTTGAAACACGCGCGAAATGAAACATTTAACTAATTATAATTTCTATTGTATTATATTTATGCTGAGAAAATAGTAAATTAAGAACTGCCAAGATTTATATTTTATTTTGAAAAGGACAAACAAAAAGAAATCGTTATAGAAAAACTAACGTTTGCCCGCGGCTTCGTGTAAGTCGCCTAACGCGTTAAAGCTATGCTCTTCCTAAAAACTTTTAAAACCATAGCCTATTCAATGAGTAGCAGGTAAACATCAGTTATAACACGTTATATTTATTTTGTAATTTCGAGTGTTTTTGGCACTTGACAATTTTTTGTTTAGGTTTGGCAATTTACCTCGTTGAATACATACACCGTGTTCTAGTGCGGTTTTGGTGTTTCGAAATTCGGCAATATTAGTTCGCATAGCAAAAGACCAAATAATTAGTTCAATAAGTGACCTCGATGATCGTAAACTTGTGAGATACTTTAAAAGATAGTTGATAGCGCTTAAAAAAATAAGTTTGGTTAGAACTTCAAGGTTCAAAAGCCACGCTGATTTCAGCACGAACGGGCTAGCTCCTCCACGTCCAGCGGGACAGTACAACCCTCTCACAAATCATGTGTTGTTTATTGAAATTGGATCGACTAAAACCACACGTTGTGCCACTCTGCGCCTGAGAAGGGAGGGATTCGGGAACTGCTGTTATTAACACATTCGGACCCTTCCAGCACCTGCCCGTGCAGCGGGCACCGTCTGCTGGTTGACTCTCAATTTTAGGCGACATACAGCACACGCGCACGTCGCCTCCTCCTGACTTTCTGGGGTGGCATACTCAATCACAAGACCTGAACCCTAAAGAACATTATTGGTGAACTCTAAAGGCCAAAAAGCTACACGATTATAACAAAATAAAAACTAAAAATATGTCAAGAATGAAACTGTATTAATTAAGAATAATTTATAAAACTTGTAAGTTTTATACCAATAGGAGTTTCTACTGTTATAATGATGTAAAACTGGGCCAACGAAACATCGAAATTAATATAATTAACAGTATTTCAAAGTGGCATAAATTATTTAAATTGATTTCTTTTAATATTTCCGAAAAAAGATAACTTTCGTAGGGTTGTCTTTTAACCAAGACTGTATATCAATATCTGTACTAATATTAGGAAACTGAAGAGTTTGTTTATTTTTTTGAACTCGCTAATTTTAGGAAAAAATATATTTCCGTTATATAGCCCAGTTATTGAGTAAAGCTATAGGCTATCTATCACTACGCTACTATCAAATTTGCCATTTGAGGTTAAAGTTTTGTTAAAATCGCTTCCGGTATCTGTCTGTCCCTATAAATGCGGATATCTTTAAAACTATGCAACGAATTTTAATTCGGTTATTTCTTCAATAAATAGAGTGATTCAGGAGGAAGGTTTATATATATAATACATGTATAATACAGTACAGATAAACTGATAATTTTAGAGGTTTCTAACGTGATGTCGTAAATTAACCCATTTTTTGCGCTTTGGAGTGTCAGTAGTATTGTGTACTAATTTAATTGTTTCTTTTATGAGACGATGACGAAATTACGTCAAGTGTGGCCGTGAACTCAAGTTATTGTGCTTTGTTTGTTTAAAAGTTAGTCATACTTACTGAGCTACTTACAGAGATGTTTAAGTATTAACATTAATTAGTAATGTAAACTTGAAGCGGAAATTTGTGTTTTAGTACAACCGGAATTGGGTATCTCCAAAACAAATTAATCCCGGATCCGTTTGTGAAGGTTTCAAGTTTATTTTTGTTAAGTCGCTTTTATTAACTTTACGTGTATGTTTGTTTCTATGTTACCGACTTCTGTAAGCGTGTTTTTTGCCACGCGAAAAGGAACGGTGTTCACGCCGCTTGCGTATAAAGGGACGGTGCCAGAGAAGCGGTTAGAACCGGTCACTCTCCGGTTATACGACCAGCCGCCACCGAAGCGTCTGACCAACTGAACCGATTTTAATGGATGACGTATAAAAAAAAACATGCCGGACATCTAACACACAACGCCATCTAGTCCCAAGCTAAGCAGAGCTTGTGTTATGGGTACTAGACAACTGATATAAATACTTATATACTTTTTTTTGTAAATACATACATATTATACATAGAAAATACCCAAACTCCGCAACAAATATTTGCAGACCATACAAACATTTGGTCCGACCCGGGAATCGCACCCGAGACCTCAAGTTTAGCAGTCGCATACGCTACCACTACGCCACCGAGGCAGTCAAACATGTGTCAATAAATTTTTAATAATGACCCGAGTGGATAAATAAAGTGAATCAAAAGTTTTAACGTAGTCCAGTGCTGGTTTTTTTTAACTATTTCTTGTTTACATAACAATATTTTAAATATAACAGTATTTACTATTTACATACAAGCGTCTAAAAACTCCGTCACACCTTCGCCTACTTGTAGCGGTCAAATACAAAAAAGAAACTAAAATATAAACAATGATTGTTTTATTGTATTAATTATTATCATTACTGTAGTGGAGTTTCGCCGTGGGAGAGTCACGTTTCGTCATAAATGGGCCGGCTCGACCAGAGTGATACCACGGCCTTATAGAACACCGATGTGAAACAGCGTCTGCGCTGTGTTTTACCGAGTGAGTGAGGATACGGAGGCCCTTACGCCTCTGGTGTTGCGGGTGTCCATGTGCAGCGATAATCGCATACCATCAGGCGATACGTCTGCTCGTTTGCCCCCTATTACATAAAAAAGAAATATATTTAAAAGAAATTTTAATGTGGTGTTCTCATAGGATGAGCAAGGTACATCAAAATCGACAGTAACACCACGGGGCGCAACTATTATGTTATGTTTTAAACTTGAATTACACATATTAACTGTTTAAACAGTTAATCTTTATGAATCATTTATTATTTTCTGAATATTAACCTGAATGGAATTTCAATAAAATCACAAAATTTAATTATTTAGAATTTATATTGCGAAATATTTATTAATTTATCTTCGGATACAGAAGAGATTATTATTATTGATTAATAATAAAACAGTTATAAATAAATAATCATTTTAAATAATTTTAATTTCATTTTTAGTCGACTATGAAAGGAAGCTCCACATTGGACTTTAATACACAGAAGAATAATAGTCAGGAGAATAATCCTGCGCCTGGAGACTATACAAACATACATTAAACACATAAAGAACACCCAGACTAAGAACAACATATTGTGAATCACACAAACAGTTGTCCAATGAGGGAATCGAACCCATAACACGGAAGCATAATCAGTACTTATGTTTCCTATTACGCAAATTATACTTAAATAAATTTTGGTGTGAATTTATGTAAAAATATATAATTATAATAAGAGACACATTCTGTCTGTCGCCTTGTATGTCTATTTAAGGTACGGAACCCTAAAAATGGTGGTCACGCTGCCTTCATCATCATACAAGACGTGGGCTTCTCTTATTATGAATCCTCGCTTTAATGAGCGCTATTGATGTTTGTAAATCCAAATAAAAACTGTCAAGCGTTCGCCACACTTAAATGGTTCCGTACGAACAAGATTTTATTAAGTGATGTATAAAGTTGTATTCCCTTGTTTTCTCCGAGTGCATTAGAAAGAGAACTAACTTGGAAAAGGTCGGGGCTCTCAATATTTTCGTATGCCTTCAATATTTTCGTCGCTACTAAACGGATTTTTAAAGTTGTACGCACGTAGAACCAGGAAATAAAGCATTTTTTTAAATATGTGTGTGACTGTAAGTGTTGCCACTTTTTAAAAAAATGTCCATGGAAATAGCAAAATAGGTAATATGCAAAAATAAATCTGTTTGTTTCGTATAAATTACAATTAGATTATACATATTTATGTAAATGAATGAGGAGTGTATGTGTCAGCAGAAAAAATACGGGAAGTTTATTCGAAGATTGTTTTGTTGTGATTTTGACTCGTATGTATGTTTGTCTGTTCGTTTAGAAGTAATTTAGAAGTTCTCATAACTTCTAAACTCCTATCGTAACATGACATATGGGTTACCGTAAATCCAATAAGTCTTATAGCAGCTACCAATTCATCTCTAATTGAAATTGTTTCGACTGCCACATACAACACAACAGTAACCTACTACAGCGCCATCTACCGAAGATGCACTGAACTACGAAGTAACGCACTACACGTCGTAAACTACCAATCCTGAATCGCGCAATAGAAGTTCTCCCACCGATTCTCATATGTACAACATCCCAATATCAACTGTTGGGCAGTGGCCCGCCAGGCCTGATCATCTCGCCTGGTCGGAGGATCCTCCCTTTGTGTTGGGTTGAACATGATACCCGTTCTTCCACAAAATGTTCGTGGGCAACCTAAAACCAATAACATTTTATAGTAAAAATTAAATATTAAGTACAAAAAAATAATATTTCTTTACATTAATAAAAGTGCATTTTCCCTTTTCGGCGTTACCCGCGGTGTGACAATAACCGCGGGGTTTAGCTAGTAAAATATAAATTAAGTGAGTCTCCGTGTAGGACTATTATATATATTTCCGTACAAGATAATAAATAAGTAATAAATAAAGAAATTTTCCGGACATCTAACACACAACACCATCTAGTTCTAATCTAAGCAGAGCTTGTGTTATGGGTACTAGATAACTGATTGATATAAATATTTGTATACTTTCTTTTTTGTAAATACATATTATACATAGAAAACACCCAAACTCCGAAACAAGTATTTGCAGATTATACAAACATTTGGTCCGACCCGGGAATCGAACTTAAGAATGTAAACAGAAACAAAAGATTAAAAAAATAATATTTTATTTACATTAATAAAAGTGCATTTTCCCTTTTCGGCGTTACCTGCGGTATGACAATATTCGCGGGGCTTAGCTAGTAAAATATAAATTCAGTGTGTGTCCGTGTAGGACGGTGGCGGAAAGAGGCGGCAGAGATCAATCCGAACAATTCTTCGGAGCACTCCCCATGGTAAATGCGGTAGAAGATGCACAGCGAAGCCACATCTCTACGCAGCGCCAGAGAGTCTATCCGAATTGGAAGTTCTTGGCAATCGACGATACGAGACGCCATATTTCCTTACAAGAGAAAATATTCTTTTAAAATAGTTGCCACTATGTGTGCGTGTTCCGTTTGCTTCGCGTACGGAACCCTAAATTAATGTTTAAAGCTCTAAAGAGACATAAAGAGGTCATGTATTAGCGAAGACTGGTTACTTAAAGAATTGATTTGACGCGCGACCGTCACGGTACGACATTGACTTATGTACTTAACTTTAACTTGATTCTACTCTATAACTTAACATTACGCTTGTTAATTGTACAGGAGTCAGGCAGAACTGTCGAAGGTCTTAATTAATTTATTTTAAGTGGTATTTTATTAAAACTCTTTCGGTTCGTCGGTTAGAAGTTGTAATATTTAATTGTTTAATTTTATTATGAAACCGTCGTAAATAATATTTTATTAACAGATTAAGTTGTTTGACGAGTTAGTCTTCAGTTTTAGAGTTTTAAACAAACTAGTTATACATACAGTACCTATACATTCTTATATTATAAATTCGATAGTAACTTTGTTACGCTTTCACGGCAAAACAGACAGATTATTACAGATTTTAATAAAATTTGTCGTGGAGATGAAGGACATATCTCACTTTTTACGGCGATAACTGAGATACACGCAGGCGGAGCCGCGAGATAAAGCTAGTTTTCGTTTTTTTTATATATAGAAGACCAATCCCGCACTAGTATTATGTCCTGTGCTGTGGATAAATTTACATACATACATGAAACGAATGCAAAGTACACCCAGACTCAGAACAACAATTTGTGGAGTGTACACACTTCCGTTTAGCCCTGCAGTAGTCTAGTAAAACGGTGTCGCCACAGTTATATAAATAAGCTCCATCCAAATGAAGTTTAATTAACATAATTTTAATTGAAGATAATATTGCGTTAATGATATATAATTAATGGAATTGGTGATCAAAACATTATTTTGTGTAATTATAGTAATTAAACCTATTACCTAACTACTAAGAAATAGATAATTGAAAACTTTTTATGTCATGTTAGCAAACCAGGATGTTCGTAATTACTCATAAGAGATAAGAAAATAGTTTAGTAGAACATCCCAAAATAAATTGACAAACAAACAAACTCATCTCTTGGGTGTTATTTAAGCCGACTAAGGGAGCAAAGTGCTTTACAAAGAAACAACACTTGACACAAACCCTTTTTTTGGAAGTTCTTAATCGCGCGTTGCGAAAGGGGGCTAGACGGAAAAATTGTAACGACACTTTTTGTTAAGACGAAAAGTTGTAACGACCCTGAAATTGTCAGGAATCATTACCCTTAATATTCGACTTAGCCCCCCCTTCTTTTCAATTATACCTCGGGCCGTCACCCTGCCGGGTTTTGCGGCGGGGCGGTGTGTCGGAATCGAACCGACTAAAACCACACGGTGTGCCACTCTGCGCCTGAGAAGGGAGGGGACCGGGAACTGCTGTTATTACCCCTCCCAGTGGTTGCCCTATCTGAAGCAGGCACCGTCTGCTGTTAAAACTCTCAATTTAGACGACGCACGGCACTTGACACAAACCCTATACCACCCCGTCTGGTCAGTACGGTCTAGTAGAGCAGAACCTTCTTCCTAAGGCGAGGCTTACGTCTAGCAGTGGACCTTCAAAGACATTCTACAGTAAATTTTCTTATTTGTAAAATTTTTTATTTTTTTTTTTTTCTTAAAAAGACAACTCCCACATTAGGAATAAACATCCTGTGTCGTGGGGCACTTTACAAACGTACATGAAACGGACACAAAGAACATCCAGACTCGGGACAACATTTCGTGGATCACACAAAGTGCTGTAGGTACCGCGTGGGATTTGAACCCACGACACTTGGCGCAGTAGCAAGCGGCATGGCGACCGCTGACACCACTCGGCCAACCGTGCAGTCTATTAATTGCCTTTGAATATACACAAATTTTCTTTTAATGTTTCTCGTGTGTGATCTCAAATAAAAGACACTGGATACTGGATTATAGGCCTTTTTGGTGGAAACCCTCACGGGTCGTCTCCCAACCGCAAACCCCGGTGGGGTGAAGGCCCGACCGACCAGAATCGGATCGACTAAAACCAAACACCCAGCGCCTGCCCGCGCTGACGCTTGCACTAAACTTGAATAAATGCTGGAGGCCTTTATGAGGGTTCTCCATAGCAGTTGGTTCTGTGCTGCTTGCATCCAGCGGATTGCCGCAACCTCTACCAGGTCTTCAGACCATCTTGAGGAGGATCTACCAACGCTACCATTCATTATAACTTACCATTATTTCCTCGTATATTTATTTACTAAATTGTCCATAAAATAGC
The DNA here is from genome assembly GCA_916048165.1 of Spilarctia lutea. Lineage (NCBI taxonomy): Eukaryota > Metazoa > Arthropoda > Insecta > Lepidoptera > Erebidae > Spilarctia > Spilarctia lutea. The sequence continues at coordinate 1,666,023 of OU696498.1, read as the reverse complement.
TTAATTTACTCCTTACAACTACCTGTCAGTTTAAGTCGAAATCTGTCCAACCGTTACAGAGATCAACCGGAACAAACATACATACAGACAAAAAATATTTATATCGGTTGTCTAGTATCCATAACACAAGCTCTGCTTTACTTGGGACTAGATGGCGTTGTGTGTTATATGTCCGAAATATTTTTTTTATTTATATAACATAGTTGAAACATGTAGCCCTTCTTCTGACGTAGTCGGGTAAATTTACTGTTAAACAAAACATACATAATCACAGCGCTACAACAATGTGCGGATTGGCAGGAAAGGTCCTTCTGTCGTAACACAATGAGCGGCTTACATTATGTAAATTGCATTAATTGGAATAATTATGTTTTTTTTAACTTAACTTTTTCACTTAATTAACTTATCTCGAAGGAAATGTGTGTGGCTATAAAAACAGCGACTTTTTACGCTTAACAACTTAGGAAAATAAGATCTCGTATATGATATAACTACCTAAACTCCACAATACAACAATACACGGGTAATGAAGCGGAGCGAAGGTTATCAAAAAATGTAGCTAAGTAGCTCATATCATCAACTACCTATCAGTGAAAGTCCCGTCAAAATTCGTCCAGCCTTACCAGAGACTAACCAGAACAAACAGAAAGACAGTTTTTTTTTTTTTTTTTTGATGTAAGTGAGTATCGTATATACTTTAACTTGCATTAAGTGAAAAGCTGTTGATTGGAAATTACAAACAGATACTTATATTTTATTTTTTTGTATAGATATCCTTGTTATCGAACTGTTTCCTTCAGCCCCTAATATCTGGCTATATTTTGTCAAAATATCCAGACGTGAGTTTGTTCGTATTTTACGCGCGGCCATTGTTTTACAAGACTAATTCTGCGGGAAGTGCATCCAAAAGGCGTTTAAGCATATGCGACACTACAAAACAAAATTGGTATCACATTACTAGTAAATGGGTTTAAGATGAGAAGATGATGGTAAAAAAGGAATATTTCTTACAATCTGACCCTCGCAATCTCTTCTGCGTCTCCTCCGTCACGTAATGCTGTAACAGCCTGAACAAATTTGGTTAGTTTGACTTGTACTTGGACTGTTTACGATATTTTAAAATGGAATACGAAGAAGATGAAAGACGGGGTCTATAAAACGTTACAATCACTCTGTAATGAACTCCCCCAAGAAACATGAATGAAACGAAATGAAATCATCTTCGATCATCAATCGCAGACTTTATGGCCCAACCAAGCCACAATACGAATTCAAATATAATTAATTGACAGTGATGATTAATTAACTTTTTTTTCTATTGGAGGCCGTTATTATTGTGATTATATAATTGTCCTACAAGGGCACAAAGAATGTGACGTTAGATTTACGTCATCTAAACGAGTTGTGCCTGCAAGGAACAAACTTCTAGAAAATCTAGAAGATGTGGTTAAATATACCGCCGGCCGGCTGGACCGGAGTGATATCACGGCCTCACAGAAAACCGGTGTGAAACAGCGCTTGCGCTGTGTTTTACCGAGTGAGTGAGGAAACCGGAGGTCCATATATTTTAGATTCGCAAATTATTCGCACTTGGATTAAAAACGACTTTTGTCGTGACACTCAAATGCACCAACATTCTACATAAATCAAATTAATTAATTCCAGACAAAACATATGTATTATGTATAAACAATAATTAATATTTAATAAATATTAAATAAGGAGTGCCTTGACCTCTGCCTTCCGTACCTGACCCTCTCTAATCCCAACAATAATAAAACGCATATTTAATAAACTTAATTAATATTTAAAATTATTGACATTGCAATCTTATATTAAATCGCAATTCTAAATTAATTAAGGAGGCCTCTCTTGAAGAAACACGTTCAACAAATTAGTGGTTCAGAATAAAATACTTATTTCGAAATCACTGCCTCGGTGGCGCAGTGGTAGTGAATGCGACTGCTGTGCTTGAGGTCTCGGGTTCAAATCCTGGGTCGGGCCAAATGTTTGTGTAATCTACAAATATTTGTTTCGGAGTTTGGGTGTTTTCTATGTATTATATGTACGAGTATGTATTTACAAAAAAAAAGTAGGTATATATGTATTTATATCAGTTGTCTAGTACCCATAACTAGTGTTGCCCAAATGCAAGAACAAGACGAGACTTAGCCAGTCTTGGTCTTGGTCTTGCGCCAATACACCTGGTCTTGGTCTTGGTCTTGGTCTTGCGCTCCCAGTCTTGGTCTTGGTCTTGGTCTTGCAGCAAGAGTCTTGCAAGTCTTGCAATTACCTATTAGTCTATTACTATTTATTAAAGTTTACTTTAAATCTTAGAAAAACGTATTAGAATTGAAACATTGTGAGCTTGAATTAACATAGCCATAGTAAAGATCAAGCAGATTAATAAATAACTGAGGATTTGATAAGAAATTCGAAAAATCAACTGACCTATATGTCGTTTTCCATGGAAGTAACTGTTTCTTAATAAACATTTATGATTTATAAGCTTACATTTGCTAAAACATGTAAAAAACAAATTAATTACAATAACTTGACTGTATTTCAAAGAACAATATCTGTCTAGAAAGAGATTGAACCCTCAACTTATATGAAATTTAATAAAAGAGTTTTACGATTTATCATTTATTTCAATAAAAAATAAAATACAACACAAATCAAACATAACACACAGTACACAACAGCTTTATCATTAGGTTAGTTAGTTAGTTAGTTAGTTCTTTTGACCAAGAATTAATACAAATTAACCATCTGGCTGACTCATCACTTAACCTATTTCTATGTTTTCTAATTACTAATGATGCTTTAGAAAATAATCTCTCAGCAGGTACTGAAGTTGCAGGTATTGAGAGAAAATCACAGGCCATCTTCGATAAAGTCGGATACTCTGTCTCATGCGTCCTCCACCAATCTAAAATGTCTTCCGAGCTGACAGTTCTTGGTTTTCTCAGGTACTCCTCCAACTCGTCTATCACTAAGCCTTGAAGACAAGATCCAGATGATGTCGAGGGACATTCATAGAGTTTATCAAAGTCTATTACGTCTTCATCTTCATCACATACTTTATTTTCTTTTTTTGGTAATTCCAGAGATTTGTTCAGTGAGTGTAGACTTTTATATTCTTCATAAAGTTCATTGAACTTGCGCAGACTTTCTGTTTTAAGTTGCTTCCCCCACATTGTCAGGTCAAAAGTCTGAGCCTTATGCCTTGGGTCTAAAATTAAAGAAGTACAATAAATCCAGTTGCTCTTCTTATAATGTTTAAGCATTTTGTCTCGAGCTGCTTGGAAAGCTAGAATGTACCTTTCATCCACTTCAGATCGATTAGGTTTCTCATCTAACTGTTTTACCATGAATTCAATTTTATCTAGCAAGAGATTGAATGATACAATGACTAGCGGTAATGTAACATATTTGTCTCCACCAAGTTTTGTACTTAAAAGTTTAAAGTTTATTAGAAATTTATGTAATTTTTCGAGTACCTGCCATTCACTAGCTGTGATTTGAAAATCATTCAATTCGGTGACAGAACTGCACAATATGTTAATGCCCGCTCTCACTTTTAAACCAAATCCAATCATATCATGTGTGGAATTCCATCTCGTTGGACAGTGAAGAATGGCATTTAGATTTGATGGCACGCCAGCTGCTTCACAAGCAGACTGAAACTTCTTCTTCACTATCTCACTTCTTTTTATTTTACTGGAAATACTGCGTAACTTTGTTACAGATGTACGCGAGTCAGCAATATTTGGTGCATATTCTTCATCTTCCTCATCCTCAGTTTCGTCTGCATAGTCTTCATACTGCTGATCTTGCGCGTTAGTGTCAGACTCATAGTGTAATGCTAAGGTCTTTAATAAATCTTGTACACCAAGGTTTAAAATGTGAGCAAAGCACCGGAAATGTTGATTGTCTGAATCAAAGTGTGGCGGCAGCTGTTTGCCCAGTTCATACATAAATTTGGTATTTACAGTTGCGTTTTCGACCGTGATACCTTGTATTTTATCAATTATGTCATATTCCAATAAACATTCATGGAAAATCGTTGCAATATCTTCCCCAGTATGTCGACCGCGTGATGGTATAAAATCAAGAACTACAGATCGATACTTCCATTCGTTGTCTATATAATGCATAGTAACCCCGTAGTAACTACCACCTACCAGCAATTGACGTCCACCCATCAATAGTAAACGACATTTTAGATGATAATTGTTGAAGTCGTTCCTTGAGATTCAATTGGAGCTCTTCAAATCGCTCTTTGACTTTCCTTCTAAGTGTAGACCTTTTAGGAAACACCATATTAGGGCAAATACGTCGAAAATGTACTTGTGTAGCAGTGACAACATCACGACAGCTACAGTTGATTGGGTGGTGAAAAAATATCTTCCCTTCTCATTTTTCGATGACGAAGCTACACAAGTATATTTTCGACGTATTTGCCCTAATATGGTGTTTCCTAAAAGGTAGGTACTCTTAAAATTCGAAATTATTTTGCATGAGTATACCTACGCCCTGTGGCGGCAATCAAATAGTGTCAAATGTTGTGATTTCGGCGCGGCGGCAACGATTGTTGTATATGATTTCAAAAGAAGCCGCCGGCGCGTGTATCATAACCATGTACTTCCGAAAAGCGGCAAATTTCTATGAGAAGTAAGTACAAAACCTTTGATGCCGCATTATGAAAATGCCGATGGTTAAAACATAACTATGCATGCACTCAGTTTGATTTTAATGAATATTTTTTTATTCGCTATGTAGGTATGTTTATGGTATTAGTCGTAATGCGCATAGGTCCAGTTTTTCATATTCTTTGATACAGTTTTTTGCGTCTCATAGAATTCCTAAGCGTACCTATACACCGAACTGTTACACCTAACTACTCCGTGAAATAGCGCTAAGTCCTAGCTGCAAGACGCAAGAGTCTTGCAGGCTTAGTCTTGTTCTTGCTCAAGTCTTGCACGGTCAGTCTTGGTCTTGGTCTTGCTAAAAATACGCAGTCTTGTTCTTGGTCTTGGTCTTGCAAAAACGCAAGAACAAGACCAAGACTGCAAGACCAAGACTGAATTTGGGCAACACTACCCATAACACAAGCCCTGATTAGCTTGGGACTAGATGGCGTTGTGTGTTATATGTCCGAAATATTTATTATTATTATGTTGCCTCTTTTTAACCGACTTCAAAAGAGGAGGACTTGTGATACCTCATAAATTTCGACTGGGTGAACTGATTTTGACAATTCCTTTTTTTTTATTTAAAAGCAGGTGCTGGTGGTCCCATTTCGATTTACTCCAGTTCTTGAAGTCAGTTTTTTTGTTGTTACAATTTGTGATTATTTACCGACTTCAAAAATTGACAAGGTTCTCTATGCAACTGTATTTTTTTATGTTTGTTACCTCATAACTTTCATCTGGGTGAACTGAATTCGATGATTCTCTTTTTTATTTGAAAGCTGGTGCTTCCCGTGTGGTTCCATTTCAATTTAGACCAGTTCTTGAAGTCGGTTTCTTTTAGGTTATAAATTTGTGATTATTGTTATGATGTATTCAAACGTGACATGCGTTTAATCTATACTAATAATAAATGAAGAGTTTGTTTGTTTGTTTGAACGCGCGAATCTCAGATGGTCCGGTTAGAAAAATTATTTCAGTGTTGGATAGACCATTTATCGAGGAAGGCTATAGGCTATATATATTCACGCTACTACTAATAGGAGCAGAGCACCAATGAAGAATGTTTCAAAAACGGGGATAATGTCGGTCAGCTAGTGTATGATAAATAATAATATTCTTTATTTAATAATTTTCCTTCTTAAAGGTAGACTGAAATGTAATCAAGAAAACAGCTTTTCAAAATGAAGTATTTTTCAAACCATTTCATAAACATAGGAATTGAGATCTACCCATTTCCGAAAGCGAATACGTATTCATTCGGAATAAAAAATGGTTTGGTGTGTTATTCCAGACTAAAATCTATATCTGAGTGCAATTTCAGGCAGGCAAGTAACAAATATCCACACACAACAAACAATAGCATCAACAGCTTACAAATGTCATCCTATCTGTCAAATAAATACAGATTTCGGTTTCAGAGGTTTTTGATAGAGGTATATATATGTCAGTTAAACATATATAGTGTACGTGTGTTGACCGATTAAGAATACAAAGTGTGCCACTCCTATTCGTCCCGTAGGTATCGTAAGAGCTGATTAAGGGAGCTAACTACTAAGGACGACGTCACTGCAAAAACAAGTCCCTAAAATTGAAACAAATTTTATATCAGCGTCCGTCCTGCCAGCGTAGTATAGTACACCAAAACCTGCGTTGCAAAGAGAGCCTAATGTGCAGAGTGGACTGTTAAAAGCTGTTGATTTATCTGTCTATATTTATCTTGTATCTGTAAATAATGTTACATGACAGATAACTATTTGAAATCTTCTCAGGAACTGCTGTAATTGGGCCCTACTAAGATTTCACAAAATTACATTACGTTACGATAATTAGAAGTAGGTTAAATTAACTTAAAATTTATGTTTACATAGTTAAAGTTAAACTTATAATTCGTAAGAAAAAAACAGGAAATTTGGTAACAATATTGACAAATTCAAACATCGGCCGCCATGACAGTTGCCAAACGCTTTTAAACTCAACATTCCAATGTCATATTTACGAAACAATTTTAAAAGAAAATTATTGATTCAACATGTTGAAATCTAATTTAATAGATAAATAAAATTCCTTTTATTAAAGATGACATATCGGTTCATTTAAATAATGTATTATTATGCGAAAAATAAAATCAATTTTCGCAATGAATACGACCATTAACTATTATACCATTGGCTATTTTTTGATTATTTTTGCTTGCTGCTTATTTACCAAAATTTTAGCTAGCGTAGTGTAGTGGACTAAAACCTCCTTTCTAAGAGACCTATGTCCAGCAGTGGACTATTAAAGGATGTTAATGATGAATATTGAATATCGGAAACTAGTAAGATTTGGGGCAAAAGGGATTGATCAGGCCTTTGCAACATTTGGGGTCCGGTTGTGTTAATAACTGCAGTTCCCGGACCCCTCCCTTCTCAGGCGCAGAGTTGGCACACCGTGTGGTTTTAGTCGGTTCGATTCCGACACACCACCCCGCCGCAATCCCCGGTGGGGTTACGGCCCGAGGGGATTTCCACACGTTAAAAAAAAGGCCTTTGCAACCTTTATCAATAATATTATGCTATTATATTAATTGGACCACAATGTTTAGCAGCCATAGCCTTCCTCGATAAATGGACTATATAATACTCATAGATTTTTTTAATTCGGCTCAGTAATTGTTTAGATTCGCATGTTTAAACAAACAAAAAAACTGCTAACTTTTGCCTACAGCTGTGTCCCGCTTGTATGTCGATTATCGTAGTATAGAGTAACCTATGTCCTTCCTCAAGAATTTCTCAAAGTATCTCCATTAAAAGCGGTTTAACCATGAAAGCGCAACAGACAGAGTTACTTTCGAATTTATAATATTAGTCGAGATACTCCGTCACAAATTCTCTAGTAACGCACAAAGTCACGACGCGTTTGCGCAACCTTTGAACCATTTGTGTGTGTTTTTGTTTATAGCTATGTATATGGAGATACAAAATTATGTTAATATAAAATATAGATGTTACGAATAAGTAGTGCTTTAAGATTTCCAATCGGCTGAATACGGGTACAGTCACCACTAAAAGTGTTTATCTATCTAATACCTTTTTTTTTTACGCGGGGAATGCTTTTCGCACCATACCCTTCATGGGGAGACGAAGGGCGTGTGTGGGACTCCCGGAAGACCGGTCTACCCACTAAACCCCGCGGCGGCCTACCTCGGCAGTCAAGGGGAGCTCCAGGAACGCATCGGCGGCTTCTGGAGTCCCCTCTGCCGTACCCCACGACTGAGGTACATCCCAGGGTGACCAGAGTCACCCCCAGCGCGGTACGCTGTTACGCCTCACACTTTTGTAAAGGGTGTCTCAAAAGAAATTTTATATTTGTTTAGCTTACTGCGTGAACGCTGCGTACTTGAGGGGTGCGGGGGTTATGTCAATTGGTAGCTAGGCTCTTGGGGATTCAGTCGCTATGGAGCGTTTCTCGGGAGCAGACCGCGCGTTGTGCGTGCGAGAGTTTTACAAGAACGGTGATTCGACAACTGTCGCGCGTAGAAAATTCTGCAGTATTCGAGGTTTTCGCCACTTAAATGATGCGCCAAGCCTTCCTCTCATTCGACATTGGGTTAAAAAGTTTGAAGAGACTGGATCAACGCTGGATAAATCAAAATCCGGGCGACCTAGGTCATCAAGAACGGTAGAAAACGTGGAGAGTGTTAATCAATCTGTACGTGACGACCCGAGCCTTTCAATTCGGAAGCGCGCGAGTGCTTTAAATGTGCATAGATCATCATTACATCGCATTATGCACAAAGATCTAAAGCTGCACCCCTACAAAATTCAATTGGTGCAAGAATTAAAGCCCCAAGATGCCGGTCAGAGGCTTAATTTCGTAAATCAGATGATTGAGCGATTTTCAACGTTTACCAACATTTTGTTTTCGGAGGAAGCTCATTTTCATCTTAATGGCCACGTAAATAAGCAAAACTGCCGCTACTGGAGTTCAGCCAATCCGAAACGCAAACATCAGAAACCCCTACACTCGCCTAAAGTGACCGTATGGGCTGCCATGTCGGCGCGAGGAATTATCGGCCCTTACTTTTTTGAAGACGAAATGGGGCGTACAGTTACAGTGAATTCAGAGCGTTATGTGGAGATGTTAGACAACTTCTTGGTACCTGAACTGCAAAACTTTCCTGGCTATAACCAAAGAACATGGTTTCAACAGGACGGAGCAACTTCACACACGTCCAATATATCTCTGCCACGTGTTCGTGAAATTTTCTCAGGAAAATTGATCTCCCGGAGAGGTGACATAAATTGGCCTCCACGTAGCCCAGATTTAACCCCTATGGACTTTTTCCTATGGGGTTATCTTAAATCTAAAGTTTACGCCAATAAACCAACTTCACTGGCGCATTTGAAAGAAAATATCCGTCACGAAATGGCAGCCATCCCTCACTCCACCTGTCGAGCAGTCATAAGTAATTTTACTGTTCGATTAAATGAGTGCCAACAACGTGAGGGTTTACATTTAGACGATATTATTTTTAAGAAATGAATTCCCAAAAAGTGTATTTTAACAATAAATAAACATTTTTTCTATATACCGCTTCCTTTTTTTTTAATCAATCCACTAAATATGAAATTTCTTTTGAGACACCTTGTATATAAACATAAATAATCTAAATCTTGGGAAACGGCTCCAACGATATTTATGGATTTTGAGGTGTTCCTTTTTAGAGTGTACCTGGTTCCTCGGCATCTAGTACCCGATACGGCGTGCGGTTTCAGTCGAGGGGATTCCCGCACAGAAAAAAAGGGGGTTTGAGGCGATAGAACGATCTAGCTAGGATTCATTTTTAGAAAATTTACTCAAAGATGAATACCGAGCAGAGCTTGTTCATCCAGGTACTTTGTGTGTACTGTGCTTTGACATGGAAAAAAAATGATTTTAAGTAATGTTCTATCATATTTAACACTCTTGAATAGTCCAATGTTGGTTTTGGACTTATCATCGTCATTATCAGCAGCATTTAACAATCCACTTCTGCAAATAGGCCTCTACCGTGGGAGAGCCAAGCTTCAGCATGAATGGGCCGGCTCGACCGGAGTGATACCAGGGCCTGAAAACCGGTGTGAAATAGCGCTTGCACTGTGTTTCACCGAGTGAGTGAGGATACAGCAGGCCTGTACCCCAAACACCTCCCCCACCCCTCTCCCCATCCCGCAAAGGCCGGCAACGCACTTGTGGCGGCGGTAATCGCTTACCATCAGGTGATACGTCTGTTCGTTTGCCCAATATTCAATAAGAAAAAAAAACCTATAAAGGAAATTACACTAAATGTTATTAAGAATAAAGTTGTTTTTCAAAGGGCTTGGTTTTTTAGTTTAGTTTAACGTACAGTAAACTGTGTGTGTCTGTTTGTAATGATTTATTTCAAAGGCATATGAGGGCAAACGAAAAGACAGACTACCTGATATCATCATCTTCCTAGCCTTTATTATTCCCAAGATTATATGAGGTCGGCTACTAGTTTTATTCGTGGGAGAGCCACGCTTCGGCATGAATGGGCGGGCTCGACCGGAGTGATATCACAGCCTCACAGTAAACCAGTGCTTGCGCTGTGTTCCACCGAGTGAGTGAGGATACCGGAGGTCCATACCCCATTCCCTCTCCCCATCCCCCAAAGGTCGGCAACACACTTGTGACACTTTTGATGTAGCGGGTATCCATGGGCGGCGGTAATCGCTTACCATCAGGTGATGCGTATGCTCATTTGCCCCTTAATCAATAAAAAAAATATTCAATCGGTTTTACCTGAATATCGGTTATTCCACGGAGCGACTGGCATTGGACCTCCGCAACCCTGAGGGTGAACTGAATTCGAAGATTAAACAAGTCAGTATATTTGAGGGCTCTGGCTTCCCAATAACGATTGCTATTGATGTTCATTACAACCGGGACCAAAGCGACAGCTTAACGTGCTCTCCGTGGCACCTGATAGCGAGTGTGCCAGTTTTTTGTTTATTGAAAAGCTTTTAATTTGAAACTACAAACAGGCATTTCAATTTTATTTATTTGTATAAAAGTCTCACTTGCATGTGTCTTAGGGTAGCTCTCTCACATTTGCTTATTAAATAACAAATATCAAGTTTTACCTATATAAAAAGTAGCTTTTGCAGCGTGTTTTTTTATTATTATTATATAGGGGCAAACGAGCAGATGTATTGCCTGATGGTAATCGATTACCGCCACAACACCAGAGGCGTTACAAGTACGTTGCCGGCCTTTTAGGAAGGAGTACGCTCTTTTCTTGTCGGTCATCGCGTTAAAAAGTAGTTGACGTCATTTCTCAAGAATCAAAGTATCTCCTTATAAAATTTCATTCAACTAATAGAAGAGTAATAGACAGAGTTAGGTACTTTAAAATTTTTAATATTAATTAGAATAAAATCAGGCTTTTCTTTTCCAGTTAAGTGGTTCGGACTAAAAATATTTTAAGCACTTTTGTACCGACCAGTACATTCCATTGCTAAAAGGTCGTATCATACTCGTCCGAATTTAATAAATAACAGCGATGGATGGCAATAATATCATTTTTTATGCACGCAACACTTAAGGTCGGAGAACAAAAGAATTTCTGTATCCTTATATTATATAACAAGGCCTTATAGGATGTCTCGCACAAACAATTATGGACGATCTCTCGTATTTTGTAATATTTTAATTGCACCAGTTTGTTTATTGGATTATCTAGCAATGGACATGGACTATATGAGAAATTGTTTTTTTAAGTACTACTCTAGCATTAACCACTCTTGAGGACACACAACGCCATCTAGTCTCAAACTACCAGTACCAGCTCCTGTCTCTGGACCGCATTCTGCGGAGAGCGGCTCGAATCGTCGCCTGCTAATAATTTTCAATTCGGCTGGACTGTTCGGCGCTGCGTAGTCTACAGCATTTACTATGGGGAGTGCTCCGAGAAATTGTTTGAACTGAACTGATCGTCCTACGCGACAATAGTTTCATCCCATCACTTAGATGGCTGGCAGTCCACAGCAGTGGACGAAGCTTTTTATCTTGCACAACAAAACTTTGGAATGAACTGTCGCATTTATTATTATTTTCCCGGTATTCCCGGACCAATACGACCTTCAAACCTTCAAGAAAAGGTCGGCAACGCACTTGTGACGCCTCTGGTGTTGCGGGTGTCCATGGGCGGCGGTTATTGCTTACCATCAGGCCCTATTCATTAAAAAAATTAAGAGCTTGTACTATGAAAGCTAAATTGGCTGATATAATACATTTAAGACTATTAGTCTTTATAATTCTTTTGTGGGCATCCGACAAATAAAATAAAGTGTTTCTCTGTAAACCAAAGAAACTACATTTAAAGTTTTATTGTCGGTCTTATTAAAAGTACACCATTTTGCCCTCGTATTCCATTGCTTATGTCAGTAAACAATATAGACTCCCGCGCATAGATAATATACAGAGCTACAAGTTATTATAGTCGTTCCAATACTTTATTTAACTTTTGACAGATCACGCACATAAAGTTTTGTAATAATTTTTGATACAATGTACTACAGATAATACTGTACTTTATGGGCGGGCTCCGCCTACTTAGGGATGTGTCATTCGTAATTAATGACCACAGACTATAAAAACGGTTTTGAAATAAATCGATTATCGATTATATTAATAAAACATACAATAAAATTATTGTGATTATATTTTATATCAAATCACGTAAAAAGCTTTATTATTTTGCATTAAAATGCCCTAAATGTCTCTGTTTCAATGCATAAATAATTTGCGTAATGAAAACAGTTCCATCGTACTCGTACCTAGTAATGGGATCGAATGTATTCGCCGCAAATTAATGAATCTAAAATAATTGTTTAGACTTACTATAGTTGGTTCAAATAAAAACTACCTGCGGTACCTACTTGTAATGAACAGGTACAAAATGTTGAAATTCGTAGTAATTTACGGATTAAAAATAAAACAACCAAAAGAGGTACTGTAATACTAATTTTAATTATAAAGAATCGTCTTCTTCGTATGACCAGGAATCATCATCACTTGAGTTCTCAGTAATATTGATTATCATTTTTTGGATAGATAAATTGTCGAATGCAACATCCCGATCCCAATCCGACATTATCACCTTCTTTGTTTTTTCTACAACATTCGCCCAGTTTTCTGGAGTTACTTTTTCACACGCATTTTTCAGTAAATTCAGCATTTTTCTTGCGGTGAAAGGAGGAGTTGTATTGTTCCTCGCAGCATATCCTTTAACTTGTGCCCAGATCATTTCAATTGCATTATATTGGCAGTGATATGGGGGAATTCTGAGGACGGTATGCCCATGCTCTGCTGCCATTACATCTATGACGTATCGTTTTGGCAGCTTCTTTGTTTTTAATATCTTTACTAACTCTACTTTTAGTAGGGACTCATTCACCTCTTCGCCATTGTCACGGAGCCAGTTTATAATTTCATGTTTTTTGTTGGCCTGTGTTGGTATTTTATTAATTTGACGAGAGTGATAAGGTGCATTATCAATAAATATTATTGATGGCTCTTCGAGTGATGTAAGCATTTCTCTGAACCACTTTTCATACACGTTCGAATTCATCTCCTCATGATAATCTCCTGTTTTCTGGGATTTAAAAGCTAATAGAGCGCCTGGCACAAATCCTTTTACTGTTCCTGCATGACAAATAATCAGTCGTTCGCCTTTTCCCATTGGTACTGTAGAAGTGGAGCCAACGGTGTTGTCAGTCCAAGTTTTTGACAGCGTATGATTCGCATTGAGCCAAGTTTCATCTGTGAAAACAACATTCGACCAATCTTCTATTTTTTTTGCTTGTGTTAAAAAATCGCATCTATACAAAGCAATATCATTGCGTTCCATTAAAATTTTTCGTTTGTCACATTTTTGGAATAACATTCCAATGTCTTTCAATACCTTTGTCAGAGAAGATTTTTGACCACGGAACAAACCACTATTTCGAAGAGATTGTGTTAGTTTTTTTAATGTTGGAATCTCTTTTCTTTGGTAATAGTCGTATATATGACGACGAATAGCATCAGCGTCAAAATTGTCAACGGCTGTAACTTTACTAGGCGGACGTTTTTTCTTAGGTGTAGATAGCTTATTCTGTTCCATGCCACTGCTGCCGTAGCCTTCTTTTGTTATTTTTGCCACTGTTGGAGCACTAATACCTAATGCTGCTGCAACACGGTCTCTAACTTGAGTCACTGGTATAAGAGGCCCACCATTACGGCTTTCCTTTTCAAAGTATTCACGAAGTCGCAAGACAAACTCTCTTGTTTGTCCTTTGAGTACTTTCTTTTTTGGCATTTTGACAGTAACGAAGGCAGGAACGATACGCTCAACTCAACCAAACGTGAGAATTCACAAATAAATCAATACGGAGGAATATAAATACTCAACTATATTGAAGGTTACTCATTGAAATACTGTAGATTATTTTAAAATAGACATAGAGAGATTTAATAAAGATCATCAATAGTTTAACAAATACAATATTAACCACTGAATTACAACACAATACAATAATACATTTTGAAAATTCAGTTCCTTTTATATATTTTTTCATGACATAGAACCGTCATATTTGAACAACATTCTTTTAATCCATTTCTTCTTTATTTTGACAAAGGAGGTCGCACATTGAAACACATAGAAATATGAAGTACGAAATTATCTATAAAATAATGAGTTTGTTAAATCGATTAAAACTTCTTAATGCATAAAATCGATCGATGAAAGAAATCGAATAGGTAACGGGTCAGGGTATCACTATTTGATTAAGTATTAGAGCTGTCAAAAGTTAAATAAACTATTGGAACGACTATAGTCTTGTAACAAAATTAGGTAGCTAACGCCATCTATTGACATTTAACAAAAAGGGCGCCTTAATTTAACAATAAGTAAAAGGGATCTTATGTGTTCCTTTACATACATTTATAAATTTTTGTAAATACTACATATTATGCATAGAAAACAAACACTTGGTCTGACCCGGGAATCGAACCCGAAAAATCTTGCTATTATCAGAAAAGTATTACACTGCATATTCGGTTTCTCATGACTAATGGTAAAAATTGGTTAGGGTTCCCACACAGGAAGGGGCCATTTACAAAACGTAGGTGGCCCAAGGTACGTCGGGGTTTTAGGGTTTTCCTTTTAGGGTGCACCTGGTACCCCGGCATCTAGTACCCGAGACGGCGTGCGGTTTTAGTCGGTTCGAGTCCGACATGCCACCATCAGGTGGTAACCGAGATGATTTCCGCACAAAAAAAGGCAGATAGCTCATATTATAAAGAGGAACTTACTTCTATTTCAGAAAAAAACTGGTTCAAGAACAACAAAGATCCAAATAAAAAGACAACACTGTTGTAATACTTTTATATATTACACAACTTAAAACTGTTTTAAAATAAAGATCTTTACAGGAGATTGTTATAATGTACGTATAAAACATTGTTCTTATATGTAGAACACAATTAAACATAAAATACACGGTGACACTTTAAAATTGTAACTCCATTGAAACTGAATACAAATTATAAAGTAAATAAGAGCTATGGAATAAATAGAAATATTAAAAAATATATATTTATTTTCGGACATCTGACACACAACGACATCTAGTTTCAAATTAAGCAGATCTTGTACTATGAAAGCTGGATTAACTGACTACATATAAACTTTTCATTTAATAAAGTTCAATCTTTATCCAAATATTTGTTCAGACCCTAGAATTGAACTCGAGACCTCAAGGACAGCAGTCCCATACGCTACCACTGCGTCACAGAGATAATTCTCTCGATATTTACTAGAATTTTTATTAGTTTTACTAATATTAACACTAACTTTTTTAGATAAATTACAAGCTGGTAATATCTATATAGGTATATAAAAATGTTATGTTGGTTTGTGTACGCTTCAAAAACTCAAAAAGTTCTGCACCGATCGAGCTGAAATTTTAGAATGATATATAATCCGCATCAAGGATTGTTTTATCTAATTTTTCACACACAGTCACATATCCACGACCGCGGAAAAACACGATAAAACCGACATAAACGCGGGCGGAGCCGCGGGAAACAGCTAGTTTTTTAATATTTTTAATTATTCCCAAGTAGCAATTTAACTATTACAGATTATAGAAACATTAAAACTTATAAAGGCCAAGTCGATAAAGATCCAAAACCTTGCATATAAACTTTAAATTTTAGGGTCTAGATAATGTATGGTGATTCTAAATGCTAATAAATAGTTTTATTCTATTGAAATAATACTAAAATAACATGACACATCCGTTTAAATGGTATAGTAACTGTTTCTTAAACATACTTGTAACAAATATTTAATATATATTTTAATTCTATTCTTGAAAACTGCTACAACGATTTGGATAAAATTTCGTTATTTCAAATTCATGTTTAACTAGAATATAATTACGGAACATTTTTGTCTATAAATAACGAAGAAAACGTTAAAATGAGAAACTAGATATTCTAGTAACGGTATTTCAGACGGTTTACAAATAACGTTTTTAAAATTACTATTATAACTTGAAAACTGCTATAACGATTTGGATAAAGTTTCGTTATTTCCAATTCATGTTTAACTAGAATTACGGAACATTTTTTTTTATAAATATCGAAAGAAATGTTAAAATGAGAAACGATATTTTAGACGATTCACAAATAACGTATTTAAAATAACTATTATAATAAGTTTTTGATGTTACTCATAACGAAACTATACCCATTAAGATGATTGAAATATGTTTACTGCATTGTTTTATCAATTTCAATTTCATTCATAAAAATGACATCACTTATATTAAATCAATACATAATTTAATTTCTTACTCTCGTAAACAATAATAAATAACAATAGCTACAATTCCTTTGCTTCAATTTATTAAAAAAAATAACATAACATCACGCCTGTTTACTATTAAGGAGTTTTGTAAGTCGTACTTTAGTGTTAGTGTATACCTATTATATGAACACAAGGCAATAGATTCTTCTGATAAAACGGGCAAGAGGTAAAACATCTAGGGTTATATTTTAAAAACCTTTATCGAAACGATGAAACGATATCAGTCATGTATGTAATAATTTATAACTAACACCAGCACTTTCATTTTTATTAGAATTACAGGAATAAGAGTACATATATGGTTAGGTTAAAATAAATCTCTTCTTGCGAAGACATGATACGAATAACGTTGTAACATCGTAATCATACTCTTTCAACCATACAATTTCACCTACCTATTTTATCTGACACAATAACTGGGACAGACAGACTGTTTAGACATTTAAAAAGATAATGAATGTGCTCATATTAGATAAATTTAAGACAGAGTGGGAGAGTAAACCTAACAACTAATTGTCACTTTTACATTTAACAGAAATCAGACTTTAAAATAACTGGCATATCGCTAACTGGTATAACTTTTAGCACTTGCGGTAATATTATAAACAAATTTTAAACTACCACTTTTGCTAAATTACAGTAATAATGTTATTCTTAAAGCAATATAGAAAGTGTGTGTTCTTTATGAACTGTTAGCACGCATCTGTTCTTCAAATAACGATAACTGTTTTTGAGGGTTAAAACGATATCCGTAACGATGTCACAACGGTTACTGTGGTGTAACCAAATTGGAAACGTATTATTATATATTTAAGAGAGACTTTTGCAAGTCAACATGAATAATTGGAATGTTACTAGCAGGATAAAAGCCACTGCTATCGATTAATCGAAGTGTTTGTGACTTGTGTGGTCTACGAATAAAACATGTGTGTCTGTGCATCAATTCTGTGTAAAAATGATGAAGGTCATGTGTGAATAAATAAAAATTCTTCAAATTTCTGATTATTCCAACTAGATTGAAAAGCATAATTAGAATTTCTGAATTGATCTTCAAAATTCAAATTTTAATTATTTTAAAAGTCTCGCTTACTTTATTACATTTTGTCTACATAGTAACCGAATCACAACACTTGTTTAGTTTTGGTACAAATTAAAAATGAGTCCTGATAAATACAAACAATATGAATTACAGGAATATAACACGGATCTTATTTGACTTTTCAATCAAACTTCTAAAATAACTAGTTACTGAAAATAATTGTCAGTAACGTTACTTAAACACGTTACGTTATATACCGTTATTATAACGATACTCGGGACATCTTATAATTGGTGCGTTATATTTATCAGGACTTTTTATTTTTAATATCCATGTTAATAGCCTGAACACACACAACAAAGAACACACATACACAAGTTTATTCTCTCAACATTTGAGAGTCCAATTTTCTAACGTCAAAACCGTTTTTGATATATTAAACGTCAGTTCCTCTAACATACTCGTGAACAGAACGTAGAAGGCACAATTGCTCACCGATTATAACCAAAACATCTAAGTTAAATAACTTATTCGTAGGCCATAATCCTCCAGCTCAAGGCACGCTGATTAATCATTGTGAATGTCACATCTGAGGGCTCACGTCAACTTGTCGTCATACGTCAATTTGACAGCTGTCAATTTCGTATAACTTCTATTATAGCACTGTTGTGAGTTGCTGCGACTCTCATTTTGAAATTTGACATCCGCTGTCAATCTGACATTTATTCTGACAGCTGCTTTTGTCGCCCGCCATTTTGTCGAATACCCTCTATTGGGTTCATAAATGAGTCTATGGTACACCAATAGACTACGCGACTAATTCCCTTAGCTTAATTTTTAAAAACCTAACTTTTTTATTAACGGCATTTTTGTAATTTGTCTTAGAATTATCTAGATTTTTTACAGTCTTATTGTGTCTTAACTTGACCCTTTCGTTGAAGAGTTCGTAGAAGTTGGGGAGGGGGGTGTCGACTAACACTGGGGGTGGTAAAGCATCGTTGAGTCGGTGGTGGTAGCTCGCAGCCATGTTCTGTATGAAGTGTGTGAACATGGCTGTCTCCGTGAACCACTCGAGGAAGTATTGATTTTGCTTTGACGAAGCATTCTTCACAAATGCTTCTTTCTGTAACAAAATAAAAAGTTTTTTTTTATTGAATATTAGGCAAACGAGCAGACGTATCACCTGACGGTAAGCGATTACCGCCGCCCATGGACACCCGCAACACCAGACGCGTCACAAGTGCGTTGCCGGCCTTTGAGGGATGGGAAGGGGGATAGAGGGAGGGGTTGGGGCCTTCGGTATCCTGACTCACTCGGTGAAACACAGCGCAAGCGCTATTTCACCCCGGTCTTCTGTGAGGCCGTGGTATCACTCCGGTCGAGCCGGCCCATTCATACCGAAGCGTGGCTCTCCCACGAAAACGAGAAACGAAATTTGTTTTCATAATCATTGTTATCATCAATCTATTGAGGAAAGTGTATGGCGGCAGATGGATGCGGACTGTCCAGGACCGGGATGATTGGCACTCTCGGGGAGGCCTTCGTTTAGCAGTAGACGGCAATAAGCTGAAGAGACTGTCATCATCAATTGATTTCCAAACAGGCCATTGTTGGACATAGAACGGAGAATGTAGCCTATCATACCACCCTTTCACTGAAGGATGCAGGCAAACAAAAAGTGCAGTTCCGGTAGCACCTAAAAGACTTGCCCGCAATCTGATTAGACTAAAAAGGGACGATCTCAGGAAGGTCACAGGTGTCCTGACAGGTCATTGTCTCCTGAACAAGCACCTATTCACTATAGGTGTAACAGACAGCCCTCTGTGCAGAGGATGCATGGAGGCAGAAGAAACGCCGCAGCACGTTCTCACAGAATGTAGAAGTGTGGCAGACCAACGGGCGGACATCCTCCAATCGGCATCACTCCCGGAAGCATGCAGTAACCTGAAAAGGCTGCTTAGCTTCTGGGACGAACTGGGTTGGCTGGAGTAGGGAGGTGACAGGCTCACGTACAACGGCCCAATCAAGAGGCTAAGTGCGGAAATGGCCCGGTAAAACAAACCAACAAACAAACACCACCCTGGCTAGACAGGTTGCTATAGTTTGTGTCAAGTTTTCCTTCTTACGTCATTTTCTCCCTTAATCTGCTCTTACGACGCCCACGGGACGAATAGGGGTTGTGACATTCTTAAAAACCATACTCACATCAAAAACGACATCTCCTTTCCCCAACTCCCCGTCTTTCAACTCTCTGACTGAGAAGAACTGCCAGAAGTCTCCTAAGATATCTACGAAGAACCTGAGGAATGCTTCTGATATCATCACGTTTCTGGTCTTGTTGTCTTGGACCTCCCGGTTCTTGGAGGTTTCCATCTGCAGCGAGGTCTTTAGAGACTTGTAGCTGGCAGTTGGGAGGATGGTTGATTCATCTCCTTGGTAGAAGAGCACTTTCGATGGGTGGGAGAGGTCGATCAACATACCCTGGGGATGAGATAACTTAATATTAGTATTTTTTATGATGCTGCTAAAATGACTGTACTCTACCTGATGGACTACATAATCCTAGGCTGGTGGTCACCATACTCATTGCAAATACAAATAATACAATAACACAACAGTAATAACTGCACGGTTGGCCTAGTGGTTTAAATGTTCACTACTGCGCCAAGTGCCGTGGGTTCGAATCCCACATGGGACATCACTTTGTGTGATCCACAAAATATTGTCCTGAGTCTGGGTGTTATTTGTGTCCGTTACATGTATGTTGGTAAAATCCCCCGCGGATGTATATTCCTAATGCGAGAGTTGTTTTGAAAAACGAAAAAAAAAAAAATTACGCTGTGGAGGAACGGGTATCATGTCCCTCCAACACAAAGGGAGGATCCTCCGACCAGGCGAGGTGATCATGCCTGGCGGGCTACTGCCCAACAGTTGATGTTGGGATGTTGTATATATGATAATCGGCGCGAGAACTATTTATTGCGCGATTCAGGATTGGCAGTTTCTTTGTATGGTACGTTACTCCGTAGTTCAGTGTTTCTTCGGTAGATGGCGCTGTAGTATGTTATGTGGAAGTCGCCACAACGCTGTCATTTTACGTTGTTCTTCTGTGCGAGGGTATTACATCACCTAGGGAGGGTAGTACCGCCCTGGTGGTCTATCTATCTTGATTTCATTTGGTCTTTTGCCCAAAAGTAATATTACCGAACATGTAAAAAGAAGATACATTTGAAAAGTAGATATCAATTGGATCTTAGTCTCACCTCATCGAAACCGACGTCAGCGAGGTCCCTGGGAGCAGGGTGCAGGGCTCCGGCCAAGAGTGGCAGAGGAGCCTCCAGAACATCACGCTGGAGCTCGTGCGGTACGGCAGAGATGAGGGGCTGTTGCCACACGAATGGGTACAGCGCGGACTGCAGAGCCTCCACGCATGATGATACCACCCTACCAAAAGATACAAGGTTTAAATATTTCGAACATCCAACACACAACGCCGTCTAGTCTAGTATTATAGATACTAGATAACTGATATAAATACATATATAATTATTTATGTAAATAAGTACATATTTTTTTGTGTAACGTGTACGTCGATTATCTCAGTAGACAGTAGCCAATGTCCTTCCTCAAGAATCAAACTATCATCATGTCGAATTTCATTGAAATCGGTGCAGAGGTTTTCCGTGGGAAAGCCACGCTTCGGCATGAATGGTCCAGCTCGACCGGAGTGATACCACGGCCTCACAGAATACCGCTGTGAAATAGTGCTAGCGCTGTGTTTCACTGAGTTAGTGAGAATACCGGAGGCCCATACCTCAGCCCCTTCCCTCCCCCTCCCCATTCCCCAAAGGCCAGCAACGCACTTGTGACGCCTCTGGTGTTGCGAGTCACTATGGGCGGCGGTAATCGCTTACCATCAGGCGATACGTAACAGACAAGCAGATAGAGTTACCTCATATTATGTCCCACGATGATGACCTTCCTCTCCAGGAGTAGAGAGGCGAAGACCTTAATCAGCAACCCCGCTCCAAGAACATCCAACACCGTTGATATATTGTCTTCGTCTATTCTGGGCTCTATTGGTCGCTTTATCAGTTTGATCCTGAAACAAATATTGGACGCTTAAAGACCATAGAGCTGATGATCTTCGAATAGCTGTGAAGATTATGTTGCAAGCATTAATAGTCCACGGGCCCACGTACAAGGGATTTCAGTGATTGACAACAGGCTGAAAGTTTATACACAGCTTCGTTTTGACGAGACACCCAACTTTTATTATTGGACCAAATTCTGAAAGTGGAAGGAAAAAGCGGGATAGGGAGCGAAACACGTCGATTTGATGAGTGTCCCAATTTAATTAATAACAGTTTCTAAAAATCAATACTTCGAGAAAATACGATGAAAAAATATTAACATAATCTTGACAACTTTCGAGTGTAGGTCTCAAAAAATTTACCGTCAAATTTGTATGCCGATGCATTTTTTATAAAAAATATATATTTTGCAAGCCCCAAAACAAAAATCAGTTTGTAATTAATGAAAATGAATAAAAATTTTCAAGTCACCATTCTGACATGTTAGAGCTGAGGGTCACTCGGAAGGTACCATTCACTTTGTATGCCACAAGTTTTTTTCAGTTTTCCATCGTATTTTCTCGAAGTATTGATTTTTAGAAACTGTTATTAATTAAATTGGGACACTCATCAAATCGACGTGTTTCGCTCCCTGTCCCGCTTTTTCCTTCCACTTTCAGAATTTGGTCCAATAATAAAAGTTGGGTGTCTCGTCAAAACGAAGCTGTGTATAAACTTTCAGCCTGTTGTCAATCACTGAAATCCCTAGTTCGTGGGCCCGTGGACTATAAAGACTGTCTCGGTGGCTCAGTGACAGCATGTGCGACTGCTGAGTTTGAGCTCTCAGGGTCGAGCCCAATGTTCGTACGATTTGCAAAACATTTGATTCGGAGTTTGGATAATCACAGATCAAACATCTTATCACAGATGCATTAAATGATTGTGCTCTTCACACAATTATTTGAACTGAATGGGAATTGAACCCACGACCTCTGGTTTAGCGGTCACGTAACAACTAGACCCAAGGCGAATCAAATATAAATAATAAATAAATATTTCCGACATCTAACACACAACGCCATCTAGTCCCAAGCTAAGCAGTGCTTGTGTTATAAATACATATGTACTTTTTTTTTGTAAATACACAAATATTATACATAGAAAACACCAAAACTCCGAAAGAAATATTTGGAGATCACACAAACACTTGGTCCGACCCAGGATTTGAACCCGAAACCTCAAGCACAGCAGTCGCATTCGCTACCACTGCGCCACAGAGGCAGTCTATAGTATATAAGTAGTACATTTCTTACCTAGGAACCTCCAAGCTAAGATTAACACTCTTAACTCCGTTATTATTCTCCAAATCACTATAATTCTCTTTCTCCATCAGTCTCCTCTCGGGTAGAGTCTGACTCTTTCTCTTACACTCCCCTACATCTTTAATATAGTGAGGTGTGTTTGTATAGCATATGGATATCTCTTCTCCGGGATTTGGGAAGTCTGCATCAAAGAGTTGCTGTAGTAATGAATGGATTTCGAAGTCTGATCGACCATGGCGGGACTCAATCTCTTCTAGCACCTGTAAGAGAGAGAGAACAATCATTTTTATGGTAAAAGAGACTAAAAAACAGTCATAATTTTACCGTGGGAGAACCACGCTTCGGTATAAATGGGTCAGCTCGACCGGAGTGATACCACGACCTCACAGGAAGTCGGTGTGAAACAGCATCTGCGCTGTGTTTCACCGAATATGTGAGTATCTATGGGCGGCGGTAATCGCTTAACATCAGGTGATTATAACACCCGCATTAAGAATATTCATCTTGTGTCGCGGGGGACTATACAAACATACATGAAACGGACACAAAGAACACCCAGACTCAGAACAACAATTTGTGGATCACACAAAGTGTTGTCCCATGTGGGATTTGAACCCACAAAACTTGGACGGCCGCTTAAACCACTAGGTCAAACGTATAGTCAGTGTTTACCTTCACGTGCAGTCAGACTTCAGTGTATACATACCTTATAGTAAAATCCAGGAGCTCTGTACCTGCCTATAAGGCAGTAACAAAGTGGAAGACAGGTTGTGGCACCTTCAGGGAGCACCCGACGGCAGTATCTGGTGTAACATTAAATATAATTAATCTTTGGTATATTCTCGTCGAGTTACAGGCTTATGCATAGCAGTGGACTATCAAAAGATGATGATAAGTCAGACCAGTGTTTGCCCATCTGTTTGTTCCGGCTAATCTCTGGAACGGCTAGAACGATTTTGATGGGACTTTCAATCGCAGATAGCTGATGACATAAGAAGTAAAAAGTAGTGGTAAATAAAGCAACTCTACTACTGTTAATATGCGTACCCGTAAGCCCTCTCGCCTCGTTCATCAGTCAGCACCAAGGAGTAGCATTGTTGGCTCTTGGCATCTACCGACCACTCGCTTCTGGGAGTGGCGCTCATGGTCTCCGGGAAGACCAGGTTCTCGATATGTGGGGGGACGTGTACCTGAAATACCATTGACATTTAGAACATGCTATATTCTACATCCGACAAATTTAATTCTATAGACATTATGGAGAGATGTTTTAATTTACTCCATGGGGTTTTCATGGGAAAAAGGAGTGTTTTTACTGTAATCCTCGCTATTTTTACCGTTTTTTCTCTTCATAAAAACCATACGTTTACCTGAATGACAAAAGAAAACAACCGAATTGGTCGAGTCGTTCACGAGTTTTGCACTTACCAACACATTTGGTGATTTATAATATAAACATACTTCAGCACCTGTATATATATATTTTTTTTATTGAATAAGGGGCAAACGAGCAGACGCATCACCTGATGGTAAGCGACTACCGCCGCCCATGGACACCCGCAACACCAAAAGCGTCACAAGTGCGTTGCCGACCTTTAGGGGATGGGGAGAGGGAACATATATATAGTACGTAAGCACTTTAGGGACCTGCTGACGGAGGCATCAGAATAACACTTAAAAGTGTCTATTATATATGTAATATATATATTATATATATATTTACTTTTATTTATTTTTTATATTTATATTGTATATGTATAAATTATATTCAATGTATGTATATCTAGCACCTATTTATCTGTATGAATCATTGTATTTCATAAAATAATTTTATTTAGTCTCTCGTGTCGTATAAACACACACCTGCCACAAATAACTTCGCAACACCCAAAGGTTTGTCTGGAAGAAAATGCCTGTGGCATTAAGTCCGCCTTGTGCAACATGTTTGCAGGAAGTTTTAATAAATAAATAAATAAATAAATAAATATATTTATCATATTTGCTCGAATGTGAGTTTGTTTAGAACAAAATCTCTCCACAGTTATTGTTTCGTTGATTTCACAGAGCACATTATCACCCCTAACTTCCATCTAACTCTTAGGATGGGGGGGGCTCTTAGGATGGGGATCAAGGGCAGGGCAGTAACAGACTTTCGACTCGGAGTTGCAGTTAAAAAGTTAATAACTATAATATATATATCTATATTACTGAGAGCCACGATTCAGCATGCATGGGTTGGATTGACCGGAGTGATACCACGGCCTCACAGAAAACCGTGAGTGAGGTTACCGGAGGCCCATCCCCCAAAGGCCAACCACGCACTTGTGACGCCTCTGATGCAGCAGATGTCCATGGGCGGCGGTAACCACTTACCATCAGATGATCCGTCTGCTCATTTGCCCCCCATCTCATAAATTAAAAACACACTTGCTAAACTGCAGACAGAAGCTAATAATCACCAACCTGACTTGGAAAGGCACTCTTGACGTAAGCCTGTCCCGTCATATAGTTCAGGCCCACCAGAAGACATAGGTTGAAGAGTCCCTTCTCTCGAGGCTCAAACGGCAGGTCTATACAGCCAGCCTTCTCATCTATGCTCAAGTTATCTACGCTATCTGTGCTCGCGTCCAGCATATCTTTCATTGATAAGAGATTTCCTCTCGAATCTGTCAGGTTGTACTTCGAGTCGGTATCCATCTTTGTGATATTACTCTGAAATTTAAAATAACAAAAATATTAAAATAACGTATCGCCTACTAATATTTATAAAAATGAAGGGTTTGGTTGTTTGTTTGAACGCGTTCATCCCTTTCTGCTATTTCAAGAACTGCTATTTCTTATTTAAAAAATCCTTTAGTGTAATTTAGCCCATTCTTCGTAAAAGATTTAAGGCTCACGCTATAACTAACACGAGACGAGCATCAATGTAAGATGTTGGAAAAACGGGGAATCTTTTTCCGTTTCGAAACGCACAAACGAAGTTGCGAGTATCAGTTACAGCAACTGCGATCTTGAGGAGTCCTCTTCCAAATTAGGAGTACTATTTTTGCATTCAAATATAAATAGGACCAAAATATTATTTTTTTATATAAAAGCCTTTTAAAGTTACTCCATATGAGTATAACCTAAGAGTGTTGGTCACCTTACTCATTGTAAATGCAGACAACGCAACCCGTTGGAGAGCCACGCTTCGGCATGAATGGGCCAGCTCGACCGGAGTGATACCACGGCCTCACAGAAAATCGGTGTGAAATAGTGCTAGGGCTGTTTCACTGAGTTAGAGAGAATACCGGAGGCCCATACCCCAACCCCTTCCCCTCCCCATTCCCCAAAGGCCGGCAACGCACTTGTGACGCCTCTAGTGTTGCGAGTGTCCATGGGCGGCGGTAATCGTAGTAACTGGTACGTCTGCTCGTTTGCCCACTAATAAAAAAAAATGCCGCATTGAGATGCATCATTGGGTCTCCGGTCTCGCAATCGCCAACGGAACACGACAGCACGAATGCTGTCATTATAGGTTGGTCTTCTGTGAAAGGGTAGTACCGCCCTGGTCGAGCACGTTCATGCTAAAGTCAGCGTGGCACAACTACCTAAGTCTTTTTACCTCGAACAAAGTACTTAATTATTACCTGTGATGTTCTAAAACTCTTCCAGGACCTGAATGTGGCGTAGGGGTTGTCTGCTGCGTCAGTTTTGTACGTACAAATGGAGGTTTGGTTCCTGAACCGTTTGATATTCTTAGGGTCCAAGTAGGCTACTCTTGTGGATACCCGGCGAACGTAGTTCTTGCGCTTCTCTGTCAAGCTGCGGGTAAGTTTGACGGATTCTGGAATAGAAGATATTATGGTGTGATATTCTGGAGTACGATACAACTCCTGCATCATTAATATATTCCGTGTCGCGGGGGACTTTACAAACGTACATAATACGAATACAAAGAGTAACAATTTGATGACCACACAAAGATTTGTCCCATGTTCAGTTTAAACCCACAACACTTGGCGCAATAGAAAATGGTGTGGCCGCTTAAACCACTACACTATCCGTACTGTCAAAGTCTGGTACGTATTCGAGTATATCGACCTCCGGTCTTGGAGGGGAGTGATGTGGCGACCTCCACATACAACATAACATACTACAGCGCCATCTACCGAAGTTACACTGAACTACGGACTAACGTCCAATACGAAAGCCTGAATCGCGCAATAGCGGTTTTCGCGCCGATTATCATATGTTTAACATCCCAACATCAACTGTTGGGCAGTGACCCACCAGGCATGATCACCTCGCCTGGTCGGAAGATAATCCCTTTGTGTTGGGGACACATGTCACCCGTTCCCCCACAGGAGCAAACTACGAAGGACAACAGCAGCTAGCTGAATTAAAACTTAAAACCCCACGGGGGACCAGTATGGTATTACTATACCGTAGACCAAAGTTTTCTTTGATGTGATGATGAACAGTATTTCTATACGCAAAGTCACATGGGGAGTCCTTACCTTCACTGGTGCTAGAGTCAGATTGATCAGTGGGGAAACTTCCGGGTTTGTTCTCGTCCATATTGCACACAGCTGTCACTGTCTCGAAGAGTTCGTTCATCAGACAATTGAGCTGGAACAAATAGAAACAACAATTATTTAAACATACAGATTTTGTCCATTCCTCTGTCCGCGAGTAGGCTTCAAGAATTGGAACATATGAAAATGGGACCACATGGGATGCACCAATTTAAAAAAAAAAGAATTTTCTAAATCGGTTTACTCAGTCGAAAGTTTTTTTTAAAAGACAACTCCCGCACTAGGTATAATTCCTGTGTCGCGGGGGACTTTACAAACATACATGAAACGGACACAAAGAACACCCTGACTTAGAACAACAATTTGTGGATCACACAAAGTGTTATTCCATGTGGGATTTGAACCTACAACACTTGGCGAAGTAGGGAACGGCGTGGCGACCGCTTAACCATTAGGCCAAACGTGCAGTTCTGATGGAACAAACATAAAAAAATACAGTGGTATTGAGAACCTCCTCCTTCTTAAGTCGGTTAAAAAATATTATTTTCCGGTCTTTCGTTGTTAAATTGTTACAAATAGTTGTTTTCAATTTGGTTAAAATCAGCTTAGCCATGGGACACAGACACGAATTACTTTTGCATTTAAAATATTACTACGAGTATTTTGTCCGCGGCTTCGTTCGCATATATGTCATCGCGGTAAAGACTAGCATAATGTTCTTCCTTAAAACAATCCAAGTATCTCCTTGGCAAATTTAAATTGAAATCGATGCAGCGCTTTAACCGTGAAAACGTAACAGACAGACAGATTATTTTCGATTTTATAGTATTAGTATGGAAGTATGAACATATTAGGTATAAAAATTTATTAACTTAACACAATTGCCTACAAAAAAAATTATAAGACATCCCGCGCATTATGAATAGACATCGTGTGTTGCGGGGGACTTTACAAACATACATGAAACGGCCACAAAGAACAAACTATGGTTACCAGCCATAGCCCAGTTGCACTCGGTGATTAGAAAAAATTACCGAGGGTAAGCAACGATGGCGCGGTCAGTACCTGGATGGGTGACCGTTGGTGGCATGTTACCATGAGCGTCTCCGTGATTCGGAGGTCATGTTAATCAGTTAGTGGTGAAGCTTAGAGGCCTTTGGACGGCTCAAAAACAACGTTGTCTTGCTAGTCCCCAACCCGCACTCGCAAAGCGTGAGGACGTATGGCCTTAACCCTCTCCTGAGAGGAGACAAGAGCCCAGCAGTGGGACGTTATGGGTTGTTGATGGATGGTTACCAGACCGCTGATAATTATACATATATAAACATATTTCTAAATACATACATAAATATTATAGGTACATTAAAACCACAGACGCAGAACAAATGATAATGCTCTTCTATACATCTATATATATACAATAACAGCTTTTCACTAAATGCAAATGAAACTATATACGATATTTATATAACTACATAAATCTTTTTTTTTGTCTGTCTGTTTGCTCTGGCTAATCTCTGGAAAGGTTAGACCGATTTTGACGGGACCCACACACGGTAATTTTAGTAATAATTTGTTTAATAAAAACTAAAAACTTCACGATTCGAGTCATAGGAGTGAGGTAGCGACCGTAACGCGAAACGGTCTGTTATATATTAAATTAATTTACTTAAAACTCACACAAATTTTAATAATTATATACATTTTTAATTAGTTACATGTATTATGTAATATATTATAACCTTCCTTTATATACAAAGGATACACAATCTAAGTGTAAATTATTACAAATAAAAATTAAAGACAGCGAAACTACATTAAATTTATAGATGTGGTTTGATATATTGTTGACTGCCTCGTTAGTCTAGCGGTTAACGAATGCGACTGCCATTCAAGAGGTCTAGGGGTCGATTCCCGAGTCGGTTCAAAGTGTTACTGGGTTTTTCTTACAAGAAATGTGTGTGTGTACCGGAATAAATATTCCGGACATCTAACACACAACGCCATCTAGTCCCAAGCTAAGCAGAGCTTGTGTTATGGGTACTAGACAACTGATATAAGTACTTATATACTTTGTTTTTACATACATATTATATATACAAAACACCCAAACTCCGAAATAAATATTTGCAGAACATACAAACATTTGGTCCGACCCGGGAATCGAACTCGAGACCTCAAGCTTATCAGTCGCATACGCTACCACTACGCCACCGAGGCAGTCTTCTTCTTAATAACAGTCCGGAGTATGGAAGTTATGAGGTGTTTCACGCCCGTACCTCGGAGGGCAGGTAAAGCTGTCGGTCCCGGTTGTCGTGAACATCTATACTCAAATAATGATAACCGTGTGAGAATATACGGCATGTCTACACCCCAATAGGGGTGACTAGAAATGAATACATCCCATGGGTGTCGTGACGTAAGAGGCAACTAAGGGAGCAACCTTCGCAGGACAACCGAAATGTCATTAATTTTGCCGTGGGAGAGCTATGCTTCGGCATGAATGACCCATTCATGCCGAAGCATGACCGACCGGAGTGATACCACAGCCTCACAGAAAACCGGTGTGAAATAGCGTTTGCGCTGTGTTTCACCGAGTGAGTGAGGATACCGGAGGCCCATACCCCAACCCATCCCCCCATCCCCCAAGGGTCGGCAACGCACTTGTGACGCCTTTGGTGTTGCGGGTGTCCATGGGCGGCGGTAATCGCTTACCATCAGGTGATACGTCTGCTCGTTTGCCCACTATTCAATAAAAAAAAAAAAAAAAAAGCGTTACAAGTGCGTTGCCGGGGATGAGGAAGCGGATGAGGGAAGGGGTTGGTGTAGAGCCTCCGGTATCCTCACTCACTCGGTGAAACACAGCACAGGCGCTGTTTCACACTGGTTTTTTGTGAGGCCGTGGCGGTATCACTCCGGTCGAGCCGACCCATTTATGCCGAAGCGTGGCTCTCCCACAGTAAAAAATGATATATAGAGTCGAGAAGTGGACACTCACCATCGGACTGGTCCTAAAGCGGCTCAGCGTGGGTTGGAGATATATTTATTTATTTAAATCTTTATGCACAATAGTGGCAAAAACGGACTTAATGACTAATAATTAATATGGACAATAACGAAACAATGACATTAATAAATAATATGGAAACAACTGGAATATTTGTCATTTAAAAACTAACAAATGTCTATCTATTACACAAACATCACTAGAATCAAATCAAAAGCATAACTACAAAATAAACCCGACCACTTTAGCACAGTGCACTTTCCAATACAAACACAGACAAACCCGAAAATAATTAAAACAAATCTATAAAACACTAACCTTTGAACGTCATCGTGAATGATATCATGTAACAAAGAACACAACAATCAATTCCAACACAACTTTCACTCACAGGAACACCACTTTCACACACATGAACACAATTTCTTTTATAAACTTTTTTTAACACTAGTAATAGATGCGCACGAGTAGCATGCAGAGTGGT
The DNA here is from genome assembly GCA_916048165.1 of Spilarctia lutea. Classification (NCBI taxonomy): domain Eukaryota; kingdom Metazoa; phylum Arthropoda; class Insecta; order Lepidoptera; family Erebidae; genus Spilarctia; species Spilarctia lutea. Next base: position 1,634,982 of record OU696498.1, on the reverse strand, counting down.
CTAATTCGTTTAATCACAAAACATTATGTTTCTTGCGGAGATAACAGCTTGTATGATACATCGAGTACTGAACGACTTTATGTAACTGCGAACAATTCAATTTATTTATATCATTATCCTTGTTTTGACCAATGAGTATAGGTATAGTACATTCCTGTAGCGGACTGTCCCTTTATATATTATTAAATGGTAATAATATTGTTTCTGATAAGTTTGAAATAACTCAGTCTGTCTATCATGACTAAACCGCTGTACCGATTTCAATGAAAATTTTGCATGGAGATATTTTGATCCTCCAGGAAAGACATAGGCCACACTTTACCGCGAATTTTAACCATTTCTTATAACCGAAATGTCTTTAATTAAAATAACTTTTTCATGTTACGTAAAACTTTTAAACCGTATTTTGATAATCAAAATAACAAAATTGTGGATGTAGTATTTCTGGCTGGCTGTTGGTCTGGCGAGCTAGCTCTAATTATATACTGATATATATAGCTGAAGAGTTTGTTTGTTTGAACGCGCTATTCTCTGGAACCGCTGGTGCGATTTGAAAAAATCTTTTAGTGTTGGATAGTCCATTTATCGAGGAAGACTATAGGCTATATATCATCACGATACTACTAATAGGAGCGGAACACCAATGAAGAATGTTTCAAAAACAGGGGAAAATTTTCAAGCTACGGGCAATAGAAGACGCAAACGAGGTTGCGTGGGTCAGCTGGTTAAGGTATAATCAGACAAAACCCAGATCTTACTACCAGGTGCGCTGGTAGTGTTTCCCTCCCACTATGATACCGAGCTCTGTAAGCGAGGCGTGAAAAATCATCTCTCTGGGCCACCATAGTGTGAGTGATCTTGTTGCGTTGTGACTCTTGGTTTCTAGTCATGCTTTCCATCAGGCTGAGTAGAGGCACTCGGAGACTGAGGCATTGGCATCTTCGAACCATGGAAATAAATAAATATTCCGGACATCTTACACACAACGTCATCTAGTCCCAAGCTAAGCAAAGCTTGTGTTATGGGTACTAGACAACTGATATAAATACTTATATACTTTTTTTTGTAAATACATACATATTATACATAGAAAAACCCAAACTTCGGAAAAATATTTGCAGATCATACAAACATTTGGTCCGAATCAGGACTCGAACCTGAGATCTAAAGCTTAGCAGTCGCATACGCTACCACTGCGCCACCGAGGCAGAAAAGAACTAGAACTCAAACCAAAAGCAACAAAGAACTGACGTTTTAGCATTGTTAGTATAATTTACTACACTTCCGTCTTTTTGCAGACCATTGTACATTTTCAAACGGAATAATTATCTGTTGTCATGATGCGTCACACTAAAAGCGACAGCAATGTCTTTCAATGGATAGTACCACAGTCACTAAAGTTACACCATGTTAAAGAGCATTCCAGCACTAACCACTGTTTAAGCGATCGATCTGAATGTCGTAATAACAGCTGTCTTAGGATCCCTCCAATATAAAGCGCATATCTCTCAAGGCATAAAACAGTGCCCGGTATGTTATTTATCGTATTCAGTCGCTTCTGACACTCTAACGTAAGTAGTCCCACCATCTGGCCAGAAATCGCCCCACACTACGTTGCCCAAGATCAGAACACGTGGTTATAGTCGGTCCGCCGCAAACCTGAGGTGATCGGAGGGGGTTTCCATACGTAAAGTAAGGGCTGTTACTTTGATCTATACCTAAATGGATTATGTTATTCTGAATCCGTGTGTCTTGTGTCCGTTTCATATATGTCTGTTAAATCCCTCGCGACATAATACGTTCCTAGTTCGATGGTTGTTGCTATACAACTGTCAATCCCTTATTTTACACCCTTAAGGACGAAATTTCCAAAAAAAATACCTTGCTCAGTAGGTGCCTTCTATATTACAAGCATAGCTGGCAAAATTTCAAGTTTAATCCGCATCAGACAGTTAGAGCCCGTAATTTAGAATTAATAATTGCGTATTTTTTTTTTGTTATGGAATAGGAGGCAAACGAGCAGACGTATCGCCTGATGGTAAGCGATTACCACCGCCCATGGACACCCGCAACACCAGAGGCGTCACAAGTGCGTTGCCAGCCTTTGGGGAAATGGGAAGAGGGATGGGGGAAGGGTAATGTGTGGGCCTCCGGTACCCTCACTCACTCGGTGAAACACAGCGCAGGCGCTATTTCACACCGGTTTTCTGTGAGGCCGAGGTATCACTCCGGTCGAGCCGAATTAGTCCACGGGCCCACGTACAAGGGATTTGTCAAGTTCATGTTAGTGGGTCTCAAAAAAATTACCATCGAATTTGTATGCCTTTTTTTTATTGCATTTTTTATGTAAAATATATATTTTGCAAGCCCCAAAACAAAAATCAGTTTGTTATTAATGAAAATGAATAAAAATTTTCAAGTCACCATTCTGACATGTTAGAGCTGGGGGTCACTCGGGAAGGTACCATTCACTTTGTATGCCACAAGTTTTTCTCAGTTTTCCATCGTACTTTCTCGAAGTATTGATTTTTAGAAACTGTTATTTATTAATTTGGGACACTCATCAAATCGACGTGTTTCGCTCCCTATCCCGCTTTTTCCTGCCACTATCAGAATTTGGTCCAATAATAAAAGTTGGGTGTCTCGTCAAAACGAAGCTGTGTATAAACTTTCAGCCTGTTATTAATCACTGAAATCCCTTGTACGTGGGCCCGTGGACTAAATTTAAATTATTTATACTAGCAACCCGGCCCGGCATCGTACGAGAATCTTCAAAACTCTTTATTTTCTCTACTCTAATATGCATCTATTACACACACACTATCTAAAACCGAAAACCGCATTAAATTCCGTTGAGTAGTTAAAAGATCAAAGCGAACAAACAACGAAAGCAACTTTATTTTAAACAGAAGATTCACAATTACAACTGATATGAAACAAACATCTCAATATATAATCTCACAACAACTATACATAACGCTAAGTTATATAACACAAAGGTATATTTTACAACATATGAACTAAATTTTAGATTAGGGGCCATCCATAAAGTACGTCACACGAATTTCATGATTTTTGAGCCCCCCCCCCGTCCTTGTCACAGGTGGTCACATTTCTGAGACCCCCCCTCCCTAATGTGACGTCACATGTTTTGCAATTTCACATCGAAAAATTATTAAATTAAAACAGCAGTTCCGAAATTAGTTTTATTTAAATTAAGTACTTTTTTATGAAATCAACACTTATAAATTCGGATCGAATACTGAATACGCAAAAAATCAGAACTACATCAGACCTTGTATGAAAAAGATTAAATACTGATTATCAACAAAACAATTGAAACCGTATTGTCCTAAAGATAGAGTTGGAAATTTTTTTTAGTTAAATTAATATTTCAAATTACGCAATTAGTACCTCTAGATACGAGTATATTAGATTTTGAAATGTGATGTCACGAAACTTAGGACCCCTCCCACCCCTTGTCACACCATGACACACTTTGTCGACCCCCCTCCCCCCCCCCCTTTACGTGTGACGTACTTTATGGATGGCCCCTTAATACTCAAACTGTATGTGTACGTTATTAATTGTAGTAATTGAGAGCAATTAGTGTTGTTAACTACATAAAATACGCATAGACATGGGTACATAAATAGATATTTTATGGACGATGGTAGACTTAGTATGACTGCGTGTTTTTTTTATGAATTAGATGGCAAACGAGCAGACGTATCACCGCAACACCAGAGGCGTCACAAGTGTGTTGCTGGCCTTTAGGGGGATGGGGAAGGGGGTAGGGGTTGGGATATAGGCCTCCGATATTCTCACTCACTCGGTAAAACACAGCGCAAGCACTATATTTATTTTATTTTTTTGTTATATAGGGGGCAAACGAGCAGACGTATCGTCTGATGGTAAGTGATTACCGTGAGTACGCTTTTCTCACCGGTCTTCTGTAAGGCCGTGGTATGTCTCCGGTCCAGCCGGCCCAATCATGCCGAAGCGTGGCTTTCCCATAGTAATGTGGTCACGGATAAGAGTACGGAGTGTCAGCATCCCTATTCATCCCGTGGGTGTCGTTAGAGCCGACTAGGGAGCAACCTACCAGGACAACAGCACTGACTTGACTTGACTTAATACTAACTTGTGCCAAAAGCTCCTTTGTAATGAGGGATCTATGTCAAGCAGTGGACATTCACAGGCTGTTGAAGTGATGATGGCTTTTTAATAGACAATAGTTGGTCAGTTGGTTGGCTGGTTGGTTTAAGAGGTCACCGCGATGGGTCCTATTGCGATTAGTGTTGTATATTCGATCCTACAAATTGTTGTTCTGAGTCTGGGTGCTCTTTGTGTCTGTGAGATCCTCTCTCTCGTCCGATGTTTGAAAGAGATATTCATTTAGAGTTTTGGCAGTTGAAATTTTTGGTTTTTTGTACTGTTTAGGGAACAAACGAATAGAGGAGTTACCCGATTGTAAGTAAATCCCCCCCCCCATCTACATACAAGTATCCTTTGTGCCTTTTACCAGTAGTGCTTCAGATTCGATACAAAAACCGCATAAAAACCATTTCATAATTTTTAAAATATTTTGCTACCACATTGGTAAATTCAATGTACTGGCTCTATATCGCATAAATAAACCGTTAACAAATGAGGCTAGGTCATTACTAGTGTTATTGTGACGTGAGCGATAATGATTTATTACCCTAGTGGTGCCCTGTGACATATCGATATTTCTGAATACCTAGTAGATAAAATGAAATTTCTTTTTCTCGAATTAATTTTGAAGAGAACGCCCGCACTAAGAATATACCCTGTGACATGGGGAACTTTAGAAGCATACAAGAAACAGACACAAAGAACAACATAACAAAAAAACATGTGTGTCCCTAGACCCCTGACAGAAGTCATCACCACTAATCATCTAAGTTGAACTATTTACGGTTAGTGCTGTGGGTTAGAGTGAGAGACGAGGAGCCTGCCTACCGCTGCCGTATGCGTGAAAGAAAGGGAAGCCAGTATGACTGGCGCCGTAACGCGTTACGTAACGGAGCAGTTTACCCTCCCATAATAAGTTATCACTACAATTTGCAGATCATAACTCAACACAGTAAAAAGCGGACAGTCAGTAATATAACATCTGAGTTGTAGACGTTCACGAATGACTGTTCGTAGTCTGCCGCTTCCAGTGGCCACCTGCAGCCAAAGAGTCATGAGTACGTTGCCGATTTCCCCTCGAGTCTCACCCAGACAAATAAGAGGAACAAGAATTTGGGGTTCCCGTAACTTCACTCCTTTGATGAGAACATGAAGTAATTACTTAAAACCGGGATTCTGCGAGTCTGTGGTATCAATCTTATTAAGACATATGTGCCATTTCTGCCGAAGCATAGCTCTTGTGGGGGAACGGGTGCTATGTTCTACCCAACACAAAGAGAGGATCCTCCGACCAGGCGAGGTGATCATGCCTGGCGGGCTACTGCCCAACAGTTAATGTTGGGATGTTGTATATATGATAATCGGCGCGAGATCTATGTTGTATGTGGAGGTCGCCACACTCTCTTTGCATATACAAACATTATTTTTATAGACAAAACTTTCGCATTGGTCGTTCCCCTCCCTATCAACTTACTAATTAGTTTAAAACAGTTTAATATTTTAAGATCATACGCACCGACTGCCCCTTATCACAGAATTCACAATATTATCGTAAAATTTCACACACATTCCATTACGAAGTAGAAATTGTTATCAGTATTGAATATGTTTACAAATCGGTCGCATTTTTATTATCTCAACGGTCGTATACTGCGTCAATTCAATTCGTAGCAGGGTAGCAGACTAAATGGAAGACTAGAAGTAGACCAGCCTGGCTTTGGCGTACCGGTCATGTTGAATATCGTATCTAAAGAGTTTTATCGGTGCAGAACTGATTCTTTGAAGCGTAAACAAGCCAACTTAACATTTATATATAATATTATTTACTAACCGAGTCCCGCGGTATGAAAGCAACGCCGCGGGGCGAAGCTTGTCTAAAAACAGTAACTTAAGTTACTCCTTATATCATCAGCTCCGTATTAGTGAAAGTCCCGCCAAAATCGGTGCAGACGTTCGAGAAATTAGCCGGAACATACAGACAGGCAAATAGAAAAAAAAAAGATTTTTTATGATCTAAGAATCCTACTACTATTATAAAGGCGAAAGTTTGTAAGTATGGATGTATGTATGTATGGATGTTTGTTACTCTTTCACGTAAAAACTACTGAATGGATTTGAATGAAACTTTACCACAATATAGCTTATACATCAGAATAACACATAGGCTACTATTTATAAAGATATAGCTTCGCCTCGCGGCGTTGCCCGCAGTTATCATCGTACCGCGGGTAGCACCGCGGGGTTCAGCTAGTCGTATATAATTCTGTATGCATTTAATCAAAAGTTGATGATTTGAAATAACTTTATTTATTTGTAAAGATATATAGATTAGCTGCCAAAATGACCCTACTCTGCTTGATGAAAGCCATTAGTAGAATCCAAGAGTGGTGGTACTATCCTCAATGCGAACGCGAAAAATTCAGTATGGTGACCCACGCTATGGCGACCTTGGGAGATGCTTTTTCACACCTCGGTTAAAGGACCAGGAATCATGGAAGGAGGGAAACACGTGTGCTGGTAGTAAGTTCCAGGTTTTGACCGCTCGGCCATAGGCACATACATAAAGTTCCTACATAAATAAATGATAAAACTCCAGTAGCCAAGATGCTACAATTAATTCAACAAACCGTTCGTTATAATTCGTGGAACGTCCACGCTCCGTCAACCGCCACAGCATGAGCCGTTAGGTCAACGGTTTTGGCATTAGATTAGATTAGCTTAAGACAGAGGAGTACCTATAGTGCAGGGTGTACGGTGCACACGAACGAAGCAATGTTAGGGGGCGCTTTAAGCACTTTCAATGAATTCGCGCGCTTACTAAAGGGCGCTAAAGTAATGATTGTACACGGGTGCTTCCTGACCTAGAGACCTTTCTGGCTAGAAATAATATCTAACATCGCAGTTAGGATATGATAGCCTGAAAGGCATGACCTTGAACGCCAATGTCATGACATTTGTTTATTACTTTTTATTTTATTACATCGGCGGGCATAATGCCCACAGCATTCTCTACCAGTCAACCATAGGGTGGTGTAAAAGTCTTGTGAGGGCCTACCTCACATAAGGTTATACAACTTCGGATCTAAGACATACATAAATATAGATTTAAAACATACCTACTGTACTTACATATATTAACATTTCTCTTTTCTCTTTTAAAAGACAACTCCCACATTAGGAATAAACATCCTGTGTCGTGGGGAACTTTACAAATATACATGAAACGGACACAAAGAACATCCAGACTCGGGACAACAATTCGTGGATCACACAAAGTGTTGTACCGCGTGGGATTTGAACCCAAGAGACTTGGCGCAGTAGCAAGCGGCATGGCGACCGCTGAAACCACTCGGCCAACCGTGCAGTCATGTCACATACATACATACATACATATAATATAAGTTACATCATATTCATACACTATGGTTTTGACAAATTTGGTTGGCGTGTTATCGTTTTCGATTCATGCTCATGCTTGCCATTATTTATTTATTTATTTATTTATGAATTATTAATTTATTACTTTTCTGAATAAAATTAAATAATTTGGGCAAGCGTACAAAGAGTGTAACGGGACAATGGGTGTAACGGGACAATGAGTCATCCTTTTTCGTGTGTGGAGCCGGCGTTCATCGATTAATTAGACGCTATCACGTCAAAAATTATTACAAGATATTTAGAGTACATTCTATAATCTTGGTAAATAACGGTCATCAATCCAAAATCTTGACCTTTAATGCTTATCCTTAACCTTTGATCTGCGTGCAGTACACCGCAATCAATCAATTGTGAACTCAGTACCGCCAGTCATAAGGTTCATAATGTTATTAATATTCAGGATTACGTCCTAGTGTATTTGTCCATGTTGGCTTATCATGACTCAAACACAGGAAATGTGTCAGATTGTCTATTTAACATGACCTATAATGCATTACATGTGAATTTGTCAACAAAATATGTTCAAATATGCACGGCAAGGGGTTAACGGGTTCTTGAGTGGAGACCGCGTCTCGGCAAACGTAGTGTAGGACGTCCACAGGCCAGGTGGAGTGATGATTTGCGCAAGACGGCTGGCAGGAGCTGGATGCGAGAGGCCGAGGATCGAACTAAGTGGCGTGCTATTGGAGAGGCCTATGTCCAGCAGTGGACTGCGATAGGCTGATGATGATGATGATGCACGGCATTTCTCTTTTTTACCCGACTACGGTTAAATCAAAAGAAAGGTGTTTGTATGTACCACCTTAGCGTCTAAACTACTGGACAGATTTTAATGAATAAAGTGTCAATAGATTTGTAATAATCCTACAAATATTATAAACGCGAAAGTTGTGAGTATGTAAGTGAGAATGTTTGTTGCTCTTTCACGCAAAAACTACTGAATGGATTTTGATGAAACTTTACAATTATATAGCTTATACATCAGAATAACACATAGGCTACAATTTATAAAGATACTAGATTTGCCTTTTTTCCGCTTTTACGTTGTAAATATTTGTTTTTTAAGTTTGCGTTGTAACCAGTTACTGAGAAAGGATTTATGGAAATATTTACCCTCAGGGAGCACACGTGGTCTTTTTACAAACAGTTTGTGCGAAAATTCGTCGTTATAAGTGAGCAAAGCCGCGAGCAATAGCAAGTGTTATATATAAGGATCATCCATTCGAAAATTTGACGTTATTTTCGTATTTACACTACAGCAAATCCACGAGCATTTTCTAGTCTTATTATAGCGGACATTTATTCAAAAGCTTGACCCTTAATTGCCGTCATCAACCTTGAAGAAGTATGCAATACATTGAAATAAATCAATTTTGAACTCTATGATTTATGGAATAAGTTTTACAATGTATTAATATTCGTATACCAGTACCCATAGTACGGCCTGTGCTTTACTTGAGTTCAGATTTCAGTGTGAAATGTCAACCTTCCGCTATAATCGACTTTAAGTTCACTACAATACGGCTGAATTTGATTTGTTACGTGGAGCGACTACCATCAGACCTCCAGAACACAAGTAATAGACCATGTCGAAGTTCTGTAGATAGACCGTTGTCTGGCTTTTCAGGGTTCCAACTAATCAGTAACAGTTGCCATAGATGTTCGTGTGAAAAACAGGACCGAACTCAATGTGTTAACAATGGTCACCCATTCCAAAACTGACCGGGTTAAAGTTGCTTAACTTTGCAATAATTATTTTTTTTATTGAATAGTGGGCAAACGTACAGACGTATCACCTGATGGTAAGCGATTACCGCCGCCCATGGACACCAGCTACACCAGAGGCGTCACAAGTGCGTTGCCGACCTTTGGGGGATGGGAAGAGGGAATGGGGGAAGGGGTTGGGATATGGGTCTCCGGTATCCTCACTCACTCGGTGAAACACAGCGCAAGCGCTATTTCACACCGGTTTTCTCTGAGGCCGTGGTATCACTCCGGTCGAGCCGACCCATTCACGCCGAAGCATAGCTCTCCCACGATAAAATGCCAGTTGCCATAGATGTTCGTGTGGAAAACAGGGCCGACCTCAATGTGTTAACAATGGTCATCCATTCCAAAACTGACCGGGTTAAGGTTGCTTAACTTTGCAATAAGCTCCGACATGTGAGAAATATGTTCTTAATTATTCTTTAGTAATTCCGGTTTGTTTACATTTTATTGTTTATCAAAAAGAAAGAAAGGCGGCGTTCCTTTTAGTGATAACAACCTTTGATGATACCGTCAACAATTAAAAACAAACCGAAATGATTTATCACAAGAAAGACGGTTACATCAAAGTTGAACTAAATTATATAATTAGAAATTTATTTTTGTTTCACGTGATTTGGAATAAAGCAACTTTCATTAGAGTAACATCTTTATGTCTAGGATTAAAGTAGACTTTCTATTTCGCTTTTAACTTGGCATAGTGTCTCTACTCTGCCTGATAGAAAGCATACGATGAATCCAAAAGTGGTGATCATTGTACTCATTCTTATAGAGCCAATGCAGTATGGTGACCCACACTATGGAGGCTTAGTGAGATGTGACCCGTGATCGTGACAGGGAAACATGGTAGCAATATTCAGGTTTTGACAGATTGGCACACGAAAAACCGAACCTACGTTGACTAAAGTGATGTATTTAAATATCGAGATAATGATACCACTTCTTAAGTAAACCGTTTTTAAAGCTTTTCATTGAGCAAAACCCTGCTTAGATTCTGGGGGACAGACTCAAAAGACGGCAACGCAAGTGTCACCTATAATAGAACTGTGTTACACCTTCAACGTACAAAGACACAGTGTTGAGAGTTTAAACTCAACCCCAAAGAATTAAACGAAGATGGAGACGGTTTGGCCTTCGTCGCATCACTCGCTAGGTAAACAGAAAAAAAGTATGACTAAACATCATTTTTCTACGAGACCCTGGTGCCATTGCGACAGCCCATCAGTAGGCCTGGTAGATCTGATCAGCCACTTCTCTGTTTCCTCCTAAGCACTAGACCATCCACGTATATGTGACCCGCTGTCCACAATTATAATTACTCCATAAGGTTACAAAAGGTTAGTGTCTCTTAGCTAAGACCTTAAGATAACTCCAAAGCTAATAAATATTAAATATAGATAATACATATTGCGCTGAACTTATAAAATGTAACGGTTATCGCGGGGAGGCGTCCGACCGTCTGTATTTTAAATGGAATACGAGAGCACGTGAAAGTGGAATATGTAAATGATATATTAGTATATTCCTTACAGCATCAGAGTTTTGGAGACTCATCAACCATCATCAGCGATCTTTTTGTTTTTTTTTTATTATTGAATAGTGGGCAAACGAGCAGACGAATCACCTGATGGTAAGCGATTACCGCCGCCCATGGACACCCGCGCAAAGGCGTCACAAGTGCGTTGCCGACCTTGGGGGGATAGGAAAGGGGATGGGGGGGGATTGGGGTATGGGCCTCCGGTATCCTCACTCACTCGGTGAAACACAGCGCAAACGCTATTTCACACCGGTTTTCTGTGAGGCCGTGGTATCACTCCGGTCGAGCCGACCCATTCATGCCGAAGCATAGCTCTCCCACGGTAATTTGGACATATACTTTTCTTTATAAAGAGCCACACTGGTCAGACAGCTTCATCAGTTTGTATCAAGTTTTCCTTCTCTTTGCAATGCTGTTATCCTGCGTAATTTGTTTCCTTGGTCTGCTACGATACTCATTGGATAAATAAGAGTACCTACACTATTTTATAGATACTAGCTGACCCACGCAACCTCGTTTGCGTCTTCTATTGCACGTAGAGTGAATTTTTTTCCCGTTTTTGAAACATTCTTCATTGGTGCTCCGCACCTATTAGTATTAGCGTGAAGATATATAGCCTATAGCCTGCCTCGATAAATTGACTATACAACACTGAAATAATTTTTCAAATCGGTCCAACGGTTCCACAGATTAGCGCGTTCAAACAAACATAGAAACTCTTCCGCTTTATATATTATAGTATAGAAGTATAGATGAGCCTGCCACTCTACTCTGTCTAATAGAAAGCATAAACAAGAATGAAAGGATTCGTAAGCAAAAGGCTCCGATTATGTTGGAGATGCTAGTAAAAAAAAAGTGAAAAATAAATAAATATAGAACGCCAAGTCACCGTACTCATTGCGAATACAGACATGTAACATGGTGACCAACGCGGCCTAGGGAGATGCTTCTGCATCATTAACGCTCCCCCATACCCCAACCCCTCCCCCCATTCCGACTCCCCATCCCCCAAAGGTCGGCAACGCACTTATGACGCTTTTGGGTGTTGCGGGTGTCCATGGGCCGCGGTAATCGCTTACCATCAGGTAATGCGTCAGCTCGTTTCCCCCTATTCAATAAAAAAAAAAAAATTAGGCCTCCGGTCTCGCACTCATCAACGAAACACGACAACACGAATGCTGTCACTTTAGATTGGTCTTATGTGAGAGGGTGATTTCGAACCGGTCGAGTTCATTCGTATTGAAACTCATCGCGGCTCTACTACCTTGACACACATTTGTACATAAAATTTCATAGTTACACATGAAACGGACACAAAGAACATCCAGACTCAGAACAACAATTTGTGGAACAAACACAGTGTTGGTTTTTATAGGGTTGGATCCCACAATACTTCAAATACGACCTTCAAACCTTCAAGAAAAGAGCGTAGGTACTCCTTCCTAAAAGACCGGCAACGCACTTGTGACGCCTCTGGTGTTGTGGCTGTCCATAGGTGGCGGTAATCGTTTACCATCAGGCGATACTTCTGCTCGTTTGCCCCCTATATATAAAAAAAAATTCTTGGTAGAAAATTGTGAAATGATAGCTTTAACCATTACGCAAATCCGTGCAGTTATTTTACGGAATTATTTTGTCATACCGACACGTTTTTACTGCATACACAAGTAACGAAACAGAAATTTATCAGAACGGCCATGACTTTCGCGCCCAAGATTCTCACAATCAATTACTAAAATACCTAAATAATTAATTAATTCCGATTGGTTATTTTGTATTTTTTTTAAACGAAACGGCTGACATTCGACCTCTTTCAGCTAACGGAATACTGATAAAATCCCTAAAATTAAATCGGAAGGCCATATGTTACCCAATAATCACTGGAGGTCGGCTTAACATTCCACGCTCCTATTTGCCGAATGCTAGGGGTCTGTCCACTAGTGCTAAATATTATATTATAGCTTCCAAAATGATTCTATTCAGCCTGGTGGAAAGCATGAGTAGAATCTAAAAGTGGTGGTCAGGATTACAGGTCATTCTCATTATGAATGCGGACACTGCATCGTACGCACACTATGGCGGCCCAGTGAGATGCTATTCGCGCTTGAAGGACCCGGGATCACAGAGGGATGGACACACATGAGTTGGTAGTTAGTTCCAAGTCAGTATCGAACAACTACTGGCTTTTAAAGTTAACATGGAGCAAAGTCAAGCAGGAGGTTCAGGATCGAGCAAGATTAGGACTTTCTGTGTACGCCAGAACACATAGGATATAGGGCAAAGTAAGCATCTAAGATCACCTTCAGACATCGGGTTTTGGCCGTGCGCTTAACGCGCTATGCGTTTTTTGCTTCATATTGCAAACAGTTCTCATTTCTTAAACGCGTGACTTTACAATTCAGTATAGTTTTTGACACGGTTTCTGGATTATTTTAAAGTTTATTTAAAAGCAGTTTTTTCATGTACGTATTTATCATTACTTTGTGTGATCCCAAGTTCACCGTGGGAGAGCCACGCTTCGGGCCGGCTCCCACCATACCACGGCCTCACAGAAAACCGGTGTGAAATAAAGCTTGCGTTGAGTTTCATCGGAGGCCCATACCCCAACCCGTCCCCATTCCCCAAAGGCGGGCAACGCCTCTGAATTTACGGGTGTCCATGGGCGGCGGTAATCGCTTACCGTCTAAAATACAGTGCTCGTTTGCACCTATTCTTTGTGTTCATTTCGTGATTGATTGTATAGTCCCACGTAACGTAATATATTAATAATGCAGATTTATTTAAAACGAAAAAGGACAATGCGTGTTCTTTTCACGCACGATTAAAACGCGCGTTAAACGCCTTTCGTCTGAACATTCCCTAACAGTTTGTGCTGCTGTCCTTAGCTTAATCGACATCCACCTAGTTTAAAAAGCTTAACCGTCATAACCTCACTTAGTACACACTTAAACAGTCAACCAGTCTTTGTTTTGCATCCAAGTCATCAACCAGTCTGTGACAGTCGGAGATTTGCTTGCGAAGGAGTCCAAGCATTTTAAACATAAGTTCGCGAAATGTGCGGAACTCCTCAGCTACTTTCGCCACAGTAGCCTTCGCTGGCACTCCACTGTGTAGCTGGGCCTCAAGTTCTGTCATCCTTCGATTTAATTATATTCCTAATGAAGATTTATTTAAAAAGAAAAAGGACAATGCGTGTTCTTTTCACGATTAAAACGCGCGTTAAACGCTTTTCGTCTGAACATTCCCTAACAGTTTATGCGGCTGTCTTTAGCCTAATCGAAATCCATCTTAAAAAGCTTAACCGTCATAACCTCACTTAGTACACACTTAAGTCCTCCACTAAGGTTGAACAATATCAAACTAAGTTTTAGATTTCACTTTCAACGTTTCAAGAGCTTCCTCATCCAACAATGGCATTGGAATATTAATAATATAATTGCACTACTTTATAAATACATACTACAGATGTTTGCGGATTTCGACGATTTTAGAATGTCTTGCAATGACCAGTCTAACCTGAACTGTATTTGTACAGAGTGTATATACCGTGTCAAGTAAAAATATATTAGATACTGTTTTATGTAGTAATTTTTACATAACTATATATGAGTAGGGCCTTTAGCAGGCTTACTAACACGCCAAAGAATAATAAAAGAATTGCTTAAGGCTTATTTTATGCTAGTTAATGGTACCAATCCGGTCGAGCCTGTCTGCCCATGTACATTTGTAATTCAAGAGTCAGAAGATTAAAAACATTTCGGACATCTAACAAACAACGCCATTTAATCTCAACCTAATCAGAGTTTGTGTTATGGGTACTAGACAAGTGATATTAATACACATATATACTTTTTTGTAATACATATTAAACATAGAAAATACCCAAACTCCGAAACAAATATTTGTAGATCATACAAACATTTTGACTGCTCGAGCCGTCAAAAAAACATACCTTGGGCAGCCCATCGGGCTACGGCCAGGGGGACGACCCAGATACCGCTGGAAAGATGAGGTTGCCAGAGATACGGAAGAGATGAAAGTGTCCGATTGGTCTGAAATGGCACAGAATAGGAAAGAATGGTGCATTCTACTGTCGGAGGCCAAGACACACTTTGAGTCGCTGAGCCAGCGAAGTAAGTATACAAAAATTTAATCCGACCCGGGCATCAAACCCGAGACCTCAAGCACGGCATTCACATACACTTACCACTGCGCCACCGAGGCAGTCTTTTCAAACTCAACCCTCAACATTAGGGTTAATACCTGCAGTCACTCAGTAGAGGGCTCCGTCTACTAGTATACCCCGCTAAGATACGCTGAGGGATTTAATTGGAATTTACATTCACACCGATACCCTAGGGGGTCTAAGCAGGGGATCTTAGTGAATCACAAGTGCATTGCTGATCTTAGAACACCCCGCTGCTTCTCATCCACTGGGGGGCAGCAGCGGGGTGTTCTCATCAGTGTTAGGGTGTTACATAACAATATGTATCTATGAGGCCATATCACTACTCCATTCACCACTCACATGAGTAGTGGCGACGCAAGACCTAAACTTAATGTGGGCAAAGTACATTTCGCGACTCCCTTTCATAATGCTAGAAGACATAAATTTAAAATATTCACTTGAAATTTTGTATCTTTTTTATTCATTACTAACGACCCGGCCCGGTTTGACACGAAAGTCATTAAAGTTCGCGGTTTTGCTCTACTGTATTATGCATGTATAGTCCATTCGCTCATATACGGTCACCTTCGTCGTGCCAACTTCGCGCGTGGGTCGTACACAGCAAGTATGACTTGTCAGTTTACAGTATTGTATTAATTAATACATTCGTATTTTACAACAATAACCACAATTGCGTGTTGGTACACTATCTAAACGAATGGACTATAATGACAGTCCTATTCTTTACCCATATTCTTATACCGTATCTTTATCCCGATACGTACGCCATGGGATTCTTATTCGTCCCGTGGATGTTGTTAGACCTGACTAAGGGAGCAAACTGTACAGGACAACCGCAGGACTCGTCACTCCCATGGCTCTCCTAGCATCCCACTCTATACATATAGCAGGTATCTTCTTCTTATCCCAAGATTATTTGGGGTCAGCTACCAGTTCCACCTGTTTTACCAGAATATCAGTTTTTCCACGAAGCTACCGGTATCAGACTGCCGCAACCCTGAAGGTGAACTGAATTCGAAGGTTGAAACTAGTGTCAGTATATTTGAGAGCACTGAACTTCCCAATAACGATTACCATAGATGTTCATAGCAACCGGGAGTACCATAGCAGGTGTGGTGACCTCCACATACAACACAACAGTAGCCTAATACATCGCCATCTATCGAATATACACCGAACTACGAAGCAACGCACTACACAGAGTAACTACCAATTCTGAATCGCGCAATAGAAGTTCTCGCGCCGATTATCATATATACAATATCCCAACATCAACTGTTAGGGCAGGGGCCCGCCAGGCATGATCACCTCGCCTGGTCGGAGGATCCTCTCTTTGTGTCGGAAGGATATGACACGTTCCTCCAAAGCAGGTATATGATATTTTAAACTAATTTACACTGCGTCATGTACACTCAAATTGATGAAACTACGTAATACGCACTAATTATCCAAAGTGGTGATGTCATTACTCTTTGTTTTAACTACGGCGGTGATAAGAGCTTATCTTTGAAGAATAATGGAGTATACAGCACGTGGTTATGTAAGATTACATATGATTTTATTTAGTTTTATATGATTTTTTGTTGCCTGCCTCGTTGTGGTTCAATTTCCGATCTAAAGTTTTGTTGGGTTTTTCTTTATTTATTCATTTATTTATGGAAAACTTGCAGCTAGATTTATTAGTAATACAAAGCAGATTAGTCATCAGAGAGCCAATAATAAATTTTCACTTCTAGTTTTAGATTAATATAAAATATTGAAAAACAAAACATAAACCAAACATAAATTAAGTCTCTCAGCTATGAGGAAACTGAACTCTTACTATTTATACCCTTATAAGTACCCAATCTTGCACACACCACACTTACACACACACATATATGTATACACACATACACACACACACACACACACCCACACTTTACACAATACAACCTACACTTTAATACTCATCTCTCAGTCATAAAGGTTTATAATTTATCTAGAGTTGGAGAGGCTGGTAAATCTGTCCTACAGGTCTTCCTAGTACCAGTCTCTCGCACTGTTTCACAAATTAAAAATGTAACATCTAATTTAAGAGAAATTGTAAATATCTTGTGTGTCGAGAAAAATAAAAAATATTATTATAATATTATAAATCAAAAAGAAAAAACTCACACAATACGTAAGCGCCAAACATGCAATAAACAATTGCTTCAACGCAAATTTAGGGAACACTGAGTATGCTAAAAGACCTAGACGCCTTCTTGCCGAGGATACACTAATCAAAAAGGGATCAATATCATGCAGTTTACATAATTCATTAAAATTTCTGCTTGCGCGTACCAAGTAGCTGTTCTGTCTATAATTTGTTTTAGCTACAGGAATGTGAAGAGGGGGGTTAAATGGAAGTGACTTATATGGCACATTAAATAGCAAATCAGGACTCTCAATGTTGTGGTTCAAGACCTTGATAAGAAAAGTGAACTTGTTGGGTTCGGGTTCGAACCGAATGAAAGTGTCATGGTGTTACACCCCCGTGCCTCGGAGAGCACGTTAAGTCGACGGTTTCGATGGATATAAACATATATGGCATTCCTTATTTGTAAGTCTATATTCTCAAAAACCTCCAACTCCGATGCCAGTAACTCCGTGGAAAAAAAACCGATTGAACTTTCAGCTGAATTAGTAGCTTATTTTATTGCTTATTACTACTAAGTGAGTGATTTTTATTTACACGTGATCTGTTTTCTTCTTTTTAATTAAAAAAAAATATTATATGTGACTACCATGATGAAAAGCATGAGCAGAATCGAAGAGTGGTGGCCATCATCACCGTTGCGAATATGGACAAATAGCTGAACCCAGCGGTTCGACAATAACCGCGGGCAACGCCGCGAGGCGAATCTAGTATCTTTATAAATTGTAGCCTATGTGTTAATCTGATGTATAAGCTACATTATAGTAAAGTTTCATGAAAATCCATTCAGTAGTTTTTGCGTGAAAGAGCAACAAACATACTCACATAATATCACTCACAAACTTTCGCGTTTATTAATATTAGTAGGAAGGATCAATGCAGCATGGCAACACACACTATGTCGGCCCAGTGTGATACTATTTCATGCCTCGCTCAAAAGACCCAGAATCATAATGGCAAGGAACACACACACTTGTTACTTGCAACAACCCGTGTTTTTTTAAGATAACATAAGTTTTAGTTGGGTTTGTTATAAATTTTACGATCTCAAGTTTTATATGTATGATCCTGACTTTAGACCTCAATTTTTTTTAACTAAATCATTATCGTGGTATGAGGTAAGTACCTACCTATGTAAGAATGTAGCTATGACAAATTCGATAAGGTTTCAATATACTCGTATCAAACGAGACAAGTTGTTAAGGAATATTCTGTTTAATTATACATCGGTCATGCTAGAGTTGTCACACATATCATTGCCGGATACATAAGTTCTAATCTTTTTATCGGTTACGTACCCGGATACTATGACGAGCAAGGACACGTAGTTATGTAGACTTTAAACTGAATTGGTTACGGAAAGGCTAGGTAGAAGTCTAAACAACTTTTTTTTTTATTAGACATCTAACTAACAATGCCATTCAGTCTAAAGCTAAGTAGAGCTTATGTTATGGGTACTAGACAACTGATATACATACATACATATACTATATATTAAAAACGCCCATATAACATTTATACGAAACTCCGAAAGAAACTGTGGCGACCTCCACATACAACGTAACATACTATAGCGCCATCTATCGACGATACACTAAACTACGAAGTAACGCACTACACGGAGTAACTAAAAATCCTGAATCGCGCAATAAATAGTTCTCGCGCCGATTATCATATATACAACATCCCAAGATTAACTGTTGAGCAGTGGCCCGCCAGGCATGACCACCTCGCTTGGTCGGAGGATCCGTCCTTTGTATTGGGTGGAACATGATACTCGTTCCTCCACATGCCTCTCCCCGCTTACGGACACTAGTAATTGAAGAATCAAAAATGTTTTTACAGTTGAATTCTCGTCTCGTTTCAGTAAAGTTGAGTTTCTGGTTTAGCGACCTGTAGTAAAATTTGGTTATTATATCACAGAATATCAGGGGATTGTTTAAAGTTTCACATCGAGACACCGATGCCTCGGAGGCCGATACTCCCAGTGTCGGACACCGAGGAGTTGTTAAAAGGTACTGTTGATTTCGACCAGATCAGATATTGCTTAAAACCTTGCATACGCACACGCAATTTGCCATTCCTTTCCTTTCTACCTACATTTTTGTAAGTACGAATCTATCTAACGCAAATATCTCTAACAGTGGCAATTTCCGGACATTTATCCGGACAAGTTTGTTTTCTCTACTAATTAATTAGCCCTCCAAAGTTTCCACACATCACAGTGACTTGTGACCCAACCACCAAGCACTTAAGTGCTATCAGACAACACGAGACCAATTAAATTATTTAACAACGTCGATAAATAAACAAACTGTGAATAGATGCCCTCAGAATTTAAGTGGCATTGATAAAATACAGGAAATGCATTCAAATGCAATCTAATTGTTGCTAACCCCGAAATTAAATAAATATTTCGGATATCTGACACACAGCGCCATCTAGCTTCAAACCAAACAGATCTGGTAAATACTTTTCGTTTTTAATTATTAATTTATCTACATATTATAAGGAAGGAAAATGTCGACCATTTAAAATTTGGATAAGGATATGTAGATGATAACGATACCTATTATACAGAGAAAACATACACAAACGACGAATCAAATAAATAATAAAATAATAAATATTCCGGACACCTAACACACAACGCCATCTAGTTCCAAGCTAAGCAGAGCTTGTGTTATGGGTACTAGACAACTGATATAAATACATATATACCTTTTTTTGTAAACACATAGGTACATATTATATATATAGAAAACATCCAAACTCTAAAACAAATATTTGTAGATCATACAAACATTTGGTCCGAGCCAGGATTTGAACCCGAGACCTCAATCACAACAGTCGTTACCCTTCCTGGCTTCCGCACAGTGGGGTAATAAACTAAAATGGAAACTTTATGGTCAAATATTTACAGAGAACATAATAAAGAGCCAATTCTAACTCGATACTTTCCATATCATAGATTAACACGTGTGAATCATCATCGCTATGGTATAAATACACCATGAGTCATGGTTTCGCATCGCCATTTCAGCACACCCTACAGTTAGCGAAGTAATATTCTGTAAAGGTCACGGCACCGCACCCTTATCTACCGTTCAGGGGTTAAATAATATTTTAGCATAGGTATTTGTTACTAGCTTGTGCTTGCGATTCCACCCGCTTAAATGTCCGTTTTCGCTGTGATTCTTTAAACTGATATAACTTTTTTATTTATAAACCGATTGAAATGAAACAAACACTAAATATTAAATGGAGCAAACCGCAACGCATTAGTGAAAACCGTATTGAAATTGGTTAATCCGTTCCTGAAATTAATATGCCCAAATATTGTTTTAATCATTGTTTTGGGTTCTATTGCATTCATAAAATATAATAGTTTTTCTTATATATCTTCTAGGTACAGACAGCGACCAGCTACGATTTTATTATATGTATTAATAATAATTTTTTTTTTTTTTTTTATTAATAGACAACTCCCACATTAGGAATAAACATCCTGTGTCGTGGGGGACTATATAAACATACATGAAACGGACACAAAGAACATCCAGACTGGACAACAATTCGTGAATCACACAAAGTGTTGTACCGCGTGGGATTTGAACCCCCGACACTTGGCGCAGTAGCAAGCGGCATGGCGACCGCTGTGCTATCAGGCAAAGATGTTCTTCAAAAAAGACGTGTTATAAATTAATGTGTATATTCATGCCAGCATAATAACTAACAGAATGGAACCATTTCGATTTAATAGTTAAAAGATGAATAATTGAGTATCTCTTTTCTAATTAGTTATAGGAATTTTAATTATTCAGTTACATTTATACAAAGATCAACATATATACCGTTATTACAACTATATTTATGGACAATTCTGAAATATTTTACGACTCATGTATTCCTCAAGAATCAAACTATCTCCAGGGCAAATTTCATCGAAAACAGTGCAGTGGTTTAGCCATGAAAGAGTAACAGAGTTACTTACGAATTTATAATATTCGTATGGGCCCAGCGATACTCCGTAATATAATATCAAATCATATAGTTATTAATAAATATTAAATATCATAAAAAATTTAGTAAAATACTAAAAAATTGTGTTGTAATGACTAATAAAACGCAAGATGAAAAGTGAACTAAAAACTAAACTAACTGTTGACGTAATAATTATAACGTTCATACCTGTAATTGACTCCATTCAGTCCAGATGCAATACACCAATAAATAAAAAACACTGACTTTTCTAATTACACTGATTATCCAAAAAATAATCAGTTAATTATTCAATGATCAAGTGTCTTTTATTCAAAACGAATTGTTAATATTCAATTATTCAAAGAAATGTCTATTATTAAAAAAAAGACTAAAAAGTTTACACAACACTTTTAAAATATATTCAAATTCAGAACCAACACACGTGTAATACTGTTCGTAATTCAAAATACACAGCGTCTGTTCTCTGTAATTCGTAAAACAATATTTTGTAGCACTTAAAAACCATTTTCACGCACACAACCAAGGTTTTTATACACACACAAAAAAGTTATTCACAAATTCATATTAATATTTTTTTATGCATTTTCAACACAGGGTTTTCATGAAAAAAAATATATGTTCGATCATATTCGACTGGTTTTTTTTTAAAGTATTTTTTTAATAACAAAACTAGCGACCTTCTCGCAGTGGAGTAAGATAACGAATTACACTTAAAATGTCAAACCAATCTATTTATGACGGCCTTGTAATAATTTCGGTTTGTGCAACATATAACCGATTGTTTTCAAATTTGGGTATTTATTTACGAAGCGGTGTGGTTGTGACTGGGCGCGAATACCGAGTGAGGTACGGCATGCAAAGAATTACAGTGTTGGTTTACATGACGCTGTTGTTTTAGTGAGAAAATGTTATTTTAGTAATTAGTGGTTTGTAGTTTTTTCTCTACGCGTAGGAGGTATGTTTCGTTCACCTCTAAAAGAAAATGCTTATTTTCTTTTAGAGGTGATCTCATGAATATGTAACAATAGACCAATAGTCCAATACTTGGTTAACTTAACATTATTTGCGGTTTCAATGTCAGATATGTAATATAGATAATGTTGATCCTAGCCGATTATGGCCACGGTAGCTAATCTCAACGGAGACTAGCCAAATACGCAGGAGATATTAAAGTGCATAAACACAGGTGCACTCTCTGTTCCCTCTCTCTCATATTTCGATGGGACGGTTAACCGACACGATCGAGAGAGAGATTAGGCGCAGGACCTACAGCTTTGCGTGCTCTCGGAGGCACGGGGGTTCAGACCCCAACTTCTAAATTCTGATGCTAGCTGTTATTAACTATTTCTATAATTAGAAAAACCCAATAACACTTTTAGGCCCGACCCGGGATTCGAACCGGAGACATTTTGATCGGCAGTCGCATACGTCAATCGTAAGACCAACGAGGCAGCTTTTTTTATTAAGAAGTCTGTTAAAGGGGTTCTATCAGCTTGATGAAAAACATGAGCAGAATCCAAGAGTAGTGGTCACCATACTCACAATGCAGAATGGTGATCTGAACTTTGGCGGTCTATTGAGATGCTTCTGCATCGTTAGGCCTCCGGTCCCGCACTCGTCAAATGAACAAATACTTACAATACTGAATATGTATGTAATTTATTCTGAAGCTGTTTGCATTGTCTTTCTTCCGTCATGGTAAACATTAAAATGAATCACTTAACCAGTTTTGGATACAGGTAACATTGTTTGTAGATATTACGACAAGGATTATACTCGAAGAGTACTATTATGATACGCACTTACGCAACGCTATGTATTTATATTCAATCCTCGTAAGAAACGTTATATATTACTATTGTCATTGATCCAATCGCGATGGGTGAGCACTCATAACTTATAGACAGTTAAAGTGGCATAAAATTTAAAGTATAGCCTTATTGCCATTGCCTGCGCAATTTTTTTAACAAGATAATTTTAGATATATACCGTGGTGTTCAACCGTGGAAAAGTGGATCGGAAAGATATGAAGGTTTCATATAATAATCATAAATTTTAACAAAAAAGCAACCGACTTTATGCAATGGACCAAATTATAAATAAATAATTAAAATGGGACGACACAGGAAGCACCAGCTTTCAAATAAAAAAAATATTCATTAAAATCGGTTCACCCAGTCGAAAGTTATGAGTTAAAAAACAAAAAAAAAATAGAGTCGAATTGATAACCACCCTTCCCTTTCATTTTGGGGGTGGGACACAAACATCAAATTACAAATCAACCTATCGCCGTCAAAGAGCACCAATTATTTCAAAAGTTCTTAATACACAATGAGAAAATAACTAATATCTACCAGAATATCTAGCAGAAACTAGACGCATTAGTACCGCCATTGTTTTTAAAAGTTGCTAATAAATAAAATAAATTAATATGCAAAAAAAATATAGGCTGTTTTTGAATGACATTGATGGCCATCTGCAGAGGAAAATACGGTATGTTATTATTGAAACTATAAGGTGATTAAGGTAATCCTTTTGGAGAAATACGAGTACTTTAAGCAGTGTGTATTGAGTTTATCTTCCATAACCTTAATATAGCGGATTGGAGCCCAACGTAAACTTTACCAGATGAGGTGAATAGAATCGGCAGAGAGGTCAAGTGAACGCCCTCAATGCAGCATAGTAGTCCACACCATGGCGGCTCATTCATTATGACTGTTTACATAAATTATATATTAAAGGTATTGTTTTATTGTCTGTTCGCCATGTAAACGAACTCTTAATTAAATAATGCACAATAGCAAGTAACTGTGCTACTAAATATTGTGTGTTAAATATAAATTGTTATGTATTTTTGTAAGTACGAATCTATCTAACGCAAATATCTCTAACAGTGGCAATTTCCGGACATTTATCCGGACAAGTTTGTTTTCTCTACTAATTAATTAGCCCTCCAAAGTTTCCACACATCACAGTGACTTGTGACCCAACCACCAAGCACTTAAGTGCTATCAGACAACACGAGACCAATTAAATTATTTAACAACGTCGATAAATAAACAAACTGTGAATAGATGCCCTCAGAATTTAAGTGGCATTGATAAAATACAGGAAATGCATTCAAATGCAATCTAATTGTTGCTAACCCCGAAATTAAATAAATATTTCGGATATCTGACACACAGCGCCATCTAGCTTCAAACCAAACAGATCTGGTAAATACTTTTCGTTTTTAATTATTAATTTATCTACATATTATAAGGAAGGAAAATGTCGACCATTTAAAATTTGGATAAGGATATGTAGATGATAACGATACCTATTATACAGAGAAAACATACACAAACGACGAATCAAATAAATAATAAAATAATAAATATTCCGGACACCTAACACACAACGCCATCTAGTTCCAAGCTAAGCAGAGCTTGTGTTATGGGTACTAGACAACTGATATAAATACATATATACCTTTTTTTGTAAACACATAGGTACATATTATATATATAGAAAACATCCAAACTCTAAAACAAATATTTGTAGATCATACAAACATTTGGTCCGAGCCAGGATTTGAACCCGAGACCTCAATCACAACAGTCGTTACCCTTCCTGGCTTCCGCACAGTGGGGTAATAAACTAAAATGGAAACTTTATGGTCAAATATTTACAGAGAACATAATAAAGAGCCAATTCTAACTCGATACTTTCCATATCATAGATTAACACGTGTGAATCATCATCGCTATGGTATAAATACACCATGAGTCATGGTTTCGCATCGCCATTTCAGCACACCCTACAGTTAGCGAAGTAATATTCTGTAAAGGTCACGGCACCGCACCCTTATCTACCGTTCAGGGGTTAAATAATATTTTAGCATAGGTATTTGTTACTAGCTTGTGCTTGCGATTCCACCCGCTTAAATGTCCGTTTTCGCTGTGATTCTTTAAACTGATATAACTTTTTTATTTATAAACCGATTGAAATGAAACAAACACTAAATATTAAATGGAGCAAACCGCAACGCATTAGTGAAAACCGTATTGAAATTGGTTAATCCGTTCCTGAAATTAATATGCCCAAATATTGTTTTAATCATTGTTTTGGGTTCTATTGCATTCATAAAATATAATAGTTTTTCTTATATATCTTCTAGGTACAGACAGCGACCAGCTACGATTTTATTATATGTATTAATAATAAATTTTTTTTTTTTTTTTATTAATAGACAACTCCCACATTAGGAATAAACATCCTGTGTCGTGGGGGACTATATAAACATACATGAAACGGACACAAAGAACATCCAGACTGGACAACAATTCGTGAATCACACAAAGTGTTGTACCGCGTGGGATTTGAACCCCCGACACTTGGCGCAGTAGCAAGCGGCATGGCGACCGCTGTGCTATCAGGCAAAGATGTTCTTCAAAAAAGACGTGTTATAAATTAATGTGTATATTCATGCCAGCATAATAACTAACAGAATGGAACCATTTCGATTTAATAGTTAAAAGATGAATAATTGAGTATCTCTTTTCTAATTAGTTATAGGAATTTTAATTATTCAGTTACATTTTTACAAAGATCAACATATATACCGTTATTACAACTATATTTATGGACAATTCTGAAATATTTTACGACTCATGTATTCCTCAAGAATCAAACTATCTCCAGGGCAAATTTCATCGAAAACAGTGCAGTGGTTTAGCCATGAAAGAGTAACAGAGTTACTTACGAATTTATAATATTCGTATGGGCCCAGCGATACTCCGTAATATAATATCAAATCATATAGTTATTAATAAATATTAAAATTCATAAAAAATTTAGTAAAATACTAAAAAATTGTGTTGTAATGACTAATAAAACGCAAGATGAAAAGTGAACTAAAAACTAAACTAACTGTTGACGTAATAATTATAACGTTCATACCTGTAATTGACTCCATTCAGTCCAGATGCAATACACCAATAAATAAAAAACACTGACTTTTCTAATTACACTGATTATCCAAAAAATAATCAGTTAATTATTCAATGATCAAGTGTCTTTTATTCAAAACGAATTGTTAATATTCAATTATTCAAAGAAATGTCTATTATTAAAAAAAAGACTAAAAAGTTTACACAACACTTTTAAAATATATTCAAATTCAGAACCAACACACGTGTAATACTGTTCGTAATTCAAAATACACAGCGTCTGTTCTCTGTAATTCGTAAAACAATATTTTGTAGCACTTAAAAACCATTTTCACGCACACAACCAAGGTTTTTATACACACACAAAAAAGTTATTCACAAATTCATATTAATATTTTTTTATGCATTTCCAACACAGGGTTTTCATGAAAAAAAATATATGTTCGATCATATTCGACTGGTTTTTTTTTAAAGTATTTTTTTAATAACAAAACTAGCGACCTTCTCGCAGTGGAGTAAGATAACGAATTACACTTAAAATGTCAAACCAATCTATTTATGACGGCCTTGTAATAATTTCGGTTTGTGCAACATATAACCGATTGTTTTCAAATTTGGGTATTTATTTACGAAGCGGTGTGGTTGTGACTGGGCGCGAATACCGAGTGAGGTACGGCATGCAAAGAATTACAGTGTTGGTTTACATGACGCTGTTGTTTTAGTGAGAAAATGTTATTTTAGTAATTAGTGGTTTGTAGTTTTTTCTCTATGCATAGGAGGTATGTTTCGTTCACCTCTAAAAGAAAATAAGCATTTTCTTTTAGAGGTGATCTTATGAATATGTAACAATAGACCAACAGTCCAATACTTGGTTAACTTAACATTATTTGCGGTTTCAATGTCAGATATGTAATATAGATAATGTTGATCCTAGCCGATTATGGCCACGGTAGCTAATCTCAACGGAGACTAGCCAAATACGCAGGAGATATTAAAGTGCATAAACACAGGTGCACTCTCTGTTCCCTCTCTCTCATATTTCGATGGGACGGTTAACCGACACGATCGAGAGAGAGATTAGGCGCAGGACCTACAGCTTTGCGTGCTCTCGGAGGCACGGGGGTTCAGACCCCAACTTCTAAATTCTGATGCTAGCTGTTATTAACTATTTCTATAATTAGAAAAACCCAATAACACTTTTAGGCCCGACCCGGGATTCGAACCGCAGACATTTTGATCGGCAGTCGCATACGTCAATCGTAAGACCAACGAGGCAGCTTTTTTTATTAAGAAGTCTGTTAAAGGGGTTCTATCAGCTTGATGAAAAACATGAGCAGAATCCAAGAGTAGTGGTCACCATACTCACAATGCAGAATGGTGATCTGAACTTTGGCGGT
Source organism: Spilarctia lutea (assembly GCA_916048165.1). Lineage (NCBI taxonomy): Eukaryota > Metazoa > Arthropoda > Insecta > Lepidoptera > Erebidae > Spilarctia > Spilarctia lutea. Next base: position 1,607,381 of record OU696498.1, on the reverse strand, counting down.
CTATTGAGATGCTTCTGCATCGTTAGGCCTCCGGTCTCGCACTCGTCAAATGAACAAATACTTACAGTACTGAATATGTACGTAATTTATTCTGAAGCTGTTTGCATTGTCTTTCTTCCGTCATGGTAAACATTAAAATGAATCACTTAACCAGTAATGGATACAGGTAACATTGTTTGTAGATATTACGACAAGAATTATACTCAAAGAGTACTATTATGATACGCACTTACGCAACACAATGTATTTATATTCAATCCTCGTAAGAAACGTTATGTATTACTATTGTCATTGATCCAATCGCGATGGGTGAGCACTCATAACTTATAGACAGTTAAAGTGGCATAAAATTTAAAGTATAGCCTTATTGCCATTGCCTGCGCAATTTTTTTAACAAGATAATTTTAGATATATACCGTGGTGTTCAACCGTGGAAAAGTGGATCGGAAAGATATGAAGGTTTCATATAATAATCATAAATTTTAACAAAAAAGCAACCGACTTTATGCAATGGACCAAATTATAAATAAATAATTAAAATGGGACGACACAGGAAGCACCAGCTTTCAAATAAAAAAAATATTCATTAAAATCGGTTCACCCAGTCGAAAGTTATGAGTTAAAAAACAAAAAAAAAAATAGAGTCGAATTGATAACCACCCTTCCCTTTCATTTTGGGGGTGGGACACAAACATCAAATTACAAATCAACCTATCGCCGTCAAAGAGCACCAATTATTTCAAAAGTTCTTAATACACAATGAGAAAATAACTAATATCTACCAGAATATCTAGCAGAAACTAAACGCATTAGTACCGCCATTGTTTTTAAAAGTTGCTTCAGAATGAGGGTCTTTAATTGCAGTGACTAAAACTAATACTATTATTAATATGCAATAAAAATTTAGGCTGTTTTTGAATGACATTGATGGCTATCTGCAGAAGAAAATACCTTAATATGGTATGTTACTACTGAAACTATAAGGTGATTAAGGTAATCCTTTTGGAGAAATACGAGTACTTTAAGCAGTGTGTATTGAGTTTGTCTTCCATAACCTTAATATAGCGGATTGGAGCCCAGCGTAAACTTTGCCAGATGAGGTGAATAGAATCGGCAGAGAGATCAAGTGAACGAACGCAATGGAGGATTAATATGAACGCCCTCTATCTAATCGAGAGGACATTTTTTTTGCTATATGTGAGCCTGTCATAGTGACTCTACTCTGCCTGTTGTAAAGCATGAGCAGAATCCAAGAGTAGTGGTTACCATACTCATAAATATGCAACAATGCAGCATAGTAGTCCACACCATGGCGGCTTATTCATTATGACTGTTTACAAAAATTCTAAAATAAAGGTATTGTTTTATTGTCTCTTCGCCATGTAAACGAACTCTTAATTAAATAATGCACAATAGCAAGTAAATGTGCTACTAAATATTGTGTGTTAAATATAAATTGTTATGTACCGATGAGAACAGTAGTATTAGCGCTTAAAATAATAAATAAATATTTCGGACATCTAACACACAACGCCATCTAGTCCCAAGCTAAGCAGAGCTTGTGTTATGGGTACTAGACAATTGCAAACCGCGAGGAGGCGACGTACGCGTGTGGCGTGCGTGTGGTTTTAGTCGGTTCGATTCCGACACACCACCTCGCCGCAAACCAAACGCAAAACGCAAAAAAAAAAAAAAAACAAAAAATGGGTACTAGACAACTGATATAAATACACATATACTTTATTTTTGTAAATACATACATATTATACATAGAAAACACACAAACTCCGAAACAAATATTTGTAGATCATACAAACATTTGATCCGACCCGGGAATTGAACCCGAGACCTCAGGAACAGCAGTCGCATACGCTACCACTGCGCCACAGAAGCAGTCAAGTACTTCTTATATCATCAGCTTCCTGCTAAGTCTCGTCAAAATCATTATATGCAGAAAAAACACTGCTTCGTTGATCTGGTGCCTAGCGTATGCAATATAGCTGCCGGTCAAGAAGTCTTGGGTTCGATTCCCGAGTCGTGTCAAAGTTAGATATATCGTGTTTTTCATATATGTAATTGTAATTAGCCCGGAGTATGGAGAATAGCGTTATTTCCCGCCCGTGCCTCTAAAGAGCACGTTAAGTCGTCGGTCCCGGTTGCCATGAACATCTATGGTAATCGTTATAGAGAAGTTCAGTGCCCTCAAATATACTGACGCTAGTTTCAACCTTCGAATTCAGTTCACCCTCAGGAACTGAATGAAAAGCAGGGTTGCAGCGGTCTGATGCCGGTCGCTTTGTGGAGAAACTGATATTCAGGTAAAACAGGTGGAAATCTTGGAATAAGGCTAGGAAGAAGAATATGCAGAACAGACAGACAGACAAAACTAAAAAAAAGTATTTTGATATAAGTTACTTATGTACCTAGGTACTTTAAAATGCACTTAGTGAACCCTGAAAAGCTGTTTTTTCATGTAATAGGGGGCAAACGAGCAGACGTATCGCCTGATGGTAAGCAAATACCGCCGTCCAAGGACACCCGCATCATCAGGGGCGTCACAAGTGCGTTACCGGCTGTTTAAGAAGGAGTACGCTCTTTTCTTAATTTTCTTTTTTAGTTATTTAGATACAGTACAGATTTAGCGGCATGTAAACTTAATGTAAGATCCACAACACTGTTGTCATTATCTGTACTCGAACAATATCTATCTCTGTCTAACACAAAGAAAATATCAGCCATCCTTATCTATCAGCGAATGATTAACTTCTATTACCTCACTTCATTGAAATTTATACCTTATTTTTGAGCCGTAAAGTTTATTTTACAATAACATACAATAGTACAAAGATGAACGGGAGCAATAAAATTTTAGTAAAGAATTTTGAACTTAACACAAGTAATTATAAAGCACATTTTAGATTAATATAAGTTCATGAGTAATTGTTTAAATATATAGTGTTACATGCAGGAACTGATTGACTCATTAACTTGAAATGGAGTGGTATGTGGTGTATTTGAGTAATAAAGAAAAAACTGTAAAGAGATCACAAAAAGGGCCGACTGAGGGATCACACTAATAAATAAATATTCCGGACATCTAACACACAACGCCATCTAGTCCCAAGCTAAGCAGAGCTTGTGTTATGGGTACTAGACAACTGATATAAATACTTATATACTTTTTTTTGTTAATACATACATATTATATATAGAAAACAACTAAAGTCTGAAACAAATATTTGTAGATCACACAAATATTTGGTCTACTTTAAGATAAAACCAAGTCTAATATTTTTAACTATTTCTTTTACTTAGAAAACTCCCGCATTCTGATTACATTGTGTGTCTTTACAAACATAAATGAAACGTACACAAAGAACACCCAGACTCAGAACAACAATTTGTTGATCACGCAAAGTATTGTACCCACAACACTTGGCGCAGTAGAAAGCGGCTTGACGACCACTTAAACCACTAGGCCAACAAATATTTTTGATCATATGTATCTGTGTTTTTAAAACACACATTTGATGTCTTAAATAACATCTATTTTATAGAAGTATCAAGGATTACATAAAAAAACAGTCAGCTCCACAAAGTACAGCAAATATAATTAGGTTCAGTATGTACGCCATTTCCGGTAGACATGTTACTACGCAATGACTAAACCACCAACTAACGCCATCTATGTAAAAATACTTGAATTATTTATTAAACGTCACATTATTTAGCTTCTTTCCTTCAACTTTTTATGCCAGTGTTGTATTAACAGTTGCCTTTGAAACACCGCCAGATAGCGTCACTACTGTATTTTACATTTACAACTGCCTCGGTGGCGTAGTGGTAGCGTATGCGACTGCTAAGCTTGAGGTCTCGGGTTCGATTCCCGGGTCGGACCAAATATTTGTATGATCTGCAAATATTTGTTTCGGAGTTTGGGTGTTTTCAATGTATAATATGTATGTATACACAAAAAAAGTATATATGTATTTATATCAGTTGTCTAGTACCCATAACACAAGCTCGGCTTAGCTTGGGACTAGACGGCGTTATGTGTTAGATGTCCGAAATATTTATTATTATTTACATAGATTTTTAACAACCTTTTTAATAATTAATGTGTATTAACTATGTATTAATGTGTATATATTAATGTGTATTAACTTTCCGTGGGTGTCGTAAGAGCCTGAGGCAGCAAGCTACCAGGACAACAGCACTTTAAAGAGAAGGACAACTTGAAACAGACCATCCAAGGAGAGGTCTGTTCAGCAGTGGACCATATGCAATAACCTTCGTATGCCAACGTTACTGTAACCAAAATTACGCCAGTAAGCGATATTTCTGTAGTTTTTACAACATGTTTTCTGTGTTTCTTATTATGTAATACAATAACACAGTTCGTTACAGAATTATCTATACTAATATTATAAAGAGGAAAGGTTTGTATGTAAGTATGTTTGTAACGAATTGGCTCAAAAGTACTGGACGGATTTTAAAAATTCTTTCACCATTCGAATGCTACATTATCACTGATTAATATAGGCTATTATAATTATAAGAAAAAAAAAATAACAATATGTAAACTAATAACTGCAGGTAACACCGCGAGGTTCAGCTAGTCCTATTATAAACGCGAAATTTTGTATGTAAGTGAGTATGTTTGTTGCTCTTTCACGTAAATACTACTGAATGGAATTTGATGAAACTTTACAATAATATAGCTTATACATCAGAATAACACATAGGCTTCTAGTTATTGCCGAACCGCGGGTAGCACCGCGGGGTTCAGCTAGTGTATTCATATTTCACGATAACTTAACTACTTCTAAATCACGTAGACCTTTAAACCAGAAGCCTTTTAAACTTAATAATAGACAAATATACATGCAATTCTTACCCTTTACTTATTCATGACAGCTCTATAAGATAAATTTACATTTAATCACAAATTTATAACAAAAAAGAAACCGACTTCCAGAACTGGACCTAATTGGGACTACACGGGATGCACCAGCTTTCAAATAAAAAAAGAATCATCAAAATCGGTTCACCCAGTCAAAAGTTATGAGGTAACAAATATAAAAAAAAATACAGACGAATTGAGAACCTCCTCCTTTTTTGAAGTTGGTTAAAAAGATCAAAATAAGCGTCAATACTTACATTCTCTCGATCCAAGTCCAGTTGATTGTCTCTTTTCGGCAAAGTGAATGTAATACAACCCTCATTTCTTGTTTTAATCTTTTTTAAATCCGTATTAAATTTAATATCGGATTTTAATTTTGACACTAATATCGGCTTTGGCTTCAAATTGACAGACTTCTTAATATCGGCCTCCGGAAATCCGTTCTCGAAGTTCTGCCGCAATTTGGCAAAATCAGTGCCTGATGGTTTCTCTGTTATTGAAAAGGGCTCTTGTGATGTTGAAGGGGGTTCTTGTGATGTTGAAGGGGGTTCTTGTGAAGTTGAAGGGGGTTCTTGTGATGTTGAGGGGGGTTCTTGTGATGTTGAAGGGGGTTCTTCTGATGACAACAAGGATTCTCTGGATATTAACGGGGGTTCTTCTGATGTTAGGGGTGGCTCTGGTGTAGTAGAGTCTTCGCATGGAACATCGTAAATGTTCTGATCCTGGAAGAAGATAACAATACGTTATAATAGACGAATATCAAAGTTATGTAAATTAATTCTGTTTTTATACGTGACGTGGACGTGGCCTTTACCGTAGAACATTGTTCAAGCAAAAAGGCTCCACGGTAAAAGGAAAACTAAAATATATTAAAACAAATTTTGAAGAGATTTGAGACAATTTGAACTCAATTGGTGCATAACTGTAGTTGAAGTGGTACGAGCCGACGTATCGCCTGATGGTAAGCGATTACCGCCGCCCATGGACACCCGCAACACCAGAGGCGTTACATGTGCGTTGCCGACCTTTTAGGAAGAAGTACGCTCTTTTCTTGAAGGTTTAAAGGTCGTATTGGTCCGGGAACACCGCAGGCGACAGCTCATTCCACAGTTTTGTAGTGCGCGGCAGAAAGTTTCGGGAGAATCGCACAGTTGTGGACTGCCAACCATCTAGATGATGGGGATGAAATTTCTGTCGCGTAGGACGATGACAGAAAGAGGCTACAGGGATCAATCCGAACAATTCCTCTGAGCACTTCATGGTAAATGCGGTAGAAGATGCACAGCGAAGCCACATCTCTACGCAGCGCCAGAGAGTCTAGCGGAATTGGAAGTTTCTGGCAATAGACGATACGAGTCGCCCTCCGCTGAATGAGATCTATGTTCTTATATAACTCAAGTTTAATTCTCTTCTATCCTTTATAACGCTATCTTTCCATTCACTCCCACAAAGAACGGAAGTACACAATGTACGTATACATTTTTTCTTTGCAAAATAAACCATGGAATTTCACACGATTTAAACATAACAAACATGTGTTGAATATTAAATCTGTACCTATAAAATGATTTGCACATTAACGCTGAGAATACTTTTCAAACCACACCCTTCGTGGAGGAGCGTTTGTGACACTACCGAAGACTCGGTCTAGTCACAAAATCCTGCAGCGACCTATTTCGGCAGTCGGGAAGAGCTCCAGGAACGCATCAGCGGCTCTAGAGTCGTTCCTGCCGTACCCCACTGTGAAGTACTAGAGTGATATCCCCCCACGTGCCATGCCTCTATTGCCCTGACTGAATGATTCATCAACGCAGAACCTAACCACTGGGGATACAATCTTGAAATGTTGAAAAACTGATACTTTGTATGTTGTAGGCACTTCTGTAGACATTTTTGAAGTGAAAACTTCTTTAGCGGCGCTGTGTACTTTTTTGGAATTGGTAAAGATGTATAAACTCGCGTCAGGGCGTCAGGTCACGTGTCCTGATCGAAAAAATTCGTAATTTTTTTTAAATATCACCCCTAAAGGTATACAAGGGAAGAACGATTGTTTGGACGTTAGTCTTTTTAACTGACTTTAAAAAGGGAGGAGGTTCTCAATTCCTCTATTTTTTTTTTTACCTCAGTACTTACTTTCGACTGGATGAACCAATTTTGATGACTCTTTTCTTATTCAAAACCTCTTGCTTCCCGTGTTTTTTTTTGTTAAAATTTTACATTATTCAAAGTTAGGAACACAAATACACGAGTAAAGCCCGTGATTTAGCTAGTAATGTGTAACAACAAACGGTACATATTCAGAGAAAGTGTCGCTTTCAATGTACAAATACGTATTTGGCACCTCATTAACACAGTTTTTGAGTATACACAAAGACTTATTCTTAAAACCATGACATCACTTTGTGGGAGAGCCACGCTTCGGCATGAATGGGCCGGCTCGACCGGAGTGATACCACGGCCTCACAGAAAACCGGTGTGAAATAGCGCTTGCGCTGTGTTTCACCGAGTGAGTGAGGATACCGGAGGCCCATACCCCAAAGGTCGGCAACGCACTTGTGACGCTTTTGGTGTTGCGGGTGTCCATGGGCGGCGGTAATCGCTTACCATCAGGTGATACGTCTGCTCGTTTGCCCCCTATTCAATAATAAAAAAAAAAGACACTTAATCTTTCATCAGATCATCTGTGGAAGAACTGGTGATAGATCCTTGCAGAGGAATCTTTCGACCTGGGGGATACTGGGAAGTATATTTACTAAATGATGATTAGAACTTTTATTGCGCGATGCAGGATGTTGACTACAGACTACATGGATGGTTTAGTGGTTTAAGTGGTCACCTCGCCGCTGAGTGTGTTGAGTGCTATGGGTTCGAATCAGCATGGGACAACATAAATTGTAGCTCTGAGTCTGATTGTTCTTTGTATCCGATTTGTGAATGTTTGTAAAGACCCCTGTGACGCAGGATATGACTGAACGATTGCCCTCTAACCTTAAGAGAAAGGTAAGGAGAGAGAGGGGGGCAATAAAGGACTAAAAAGCAGTAGCGGACTGTTCTTGAGGTCTATGTGTCCCTGAACAGCGGTAGTCACTTCCTGTCTGGTGGCTCTCAACGTTTACCCCTACACCACAAAGAGAAACCAGATGACAAGTGATCTTGGCACCAAGAACTGGTTAGAGTACTTTCTCACGAACGGGTTCTGACTTATTGAGTGCAATTATTTGCGGAAATCTTGTGTACTGAGTGCGGATATTAGAAACTTTCTATTTAACTGTCAGTATATCTTAATTATGGTGCTTTTATGTGACGGTCTGATGGATAGAAAAGTGGACTAGCTGTCGTGGGTTCGAATCTATCCAACATTACAACAATTTAACACACAACGCCGTCTAGTCCCACGCTAAGCAGAGCTTGTGTTATGGGTACTAAACAACTGATAGAAATATATTACTTACATACTTTTTTTTTTGTAAATACATACATATTATACATAGAAAACACCCAAACTTCGAAACAAATATTTGCAGATCATACAAACATTTGGTCCGACCCGGGAATCGAACCCCAGACCTGAAGCACAGCAGTCGCTTACGCTACCACTCGCGCCACCGAGGCAGTCAAAGTTTGTCTGTCTATTTGTTTCGGCTAATGTCTAGAACAGCTGGACTGGTTTCGACAGGACTTCTACTAACAGATAATAATTGATGTTCTGTTGAGTAACTGGGGCTACTTTTATTTTTGACTAGCTTTGTTTTCCAGGTCGTGGGATAACTCCAATCTAGCCAATTCATACCGAACCATCATTAAAAGGTTAAATTCATCACCAGTTTTTGTTCTAAGAAACTGTTTATCAGTTTTAAAATGTGATGAAACGACCTAATTCATAAAGTTCAAAATCGCGTGTCACCTATTGCACAAACTTAGACAAGAATCACATTTTACACGCATTTAGAATTCTACGCAAATTCGTCACAGAGAGTTTATTTAATTTTAATCTTAAACACATTCTAAATGAAACCTTACAGTATTCAAAATAAGGCTGTATATCGTTCACATACCATGCACAAGACAGTAGAATTTAACGCTAATTCGTCACAGAGCATTTACTTAATAAATAAAAATCTTAAACGCCATTTACACGTTAAGCTAAACACAACCTTACTGCTTTAATTATAAAGTAGCATTTTGCATAAATACTCAAAAGTCGTTACGTCAGCTTGTATCTTGACATTCATTAGAAATATTTTTGTTAGAAATATATATAGATATTAATGTTAAAAATATGTAAAATTATTCCATTACTTGTTTTCTTAGGCTTACTATAATTACTACTTAATTAAATACGCAATGTATATCAGTTGTTTTAGTAGTTGCGTTGAAATAGTATCGTCTCTTAAAACACGATTATTTGTCACTAGCCGCGCCCCGCGGTTTTAGTCGTACCTTTACAACACCGCAGGGCGGAGCTAGTCTAAAATAAAAGTATCCTAAGTTACTACTTATATCATTAGCTATCTGCCAATGAGAGTCCCGTCAAATGAATCGGTCCAGTCGTTCCAGAGATTAGCTTAAACAAACGTATTGACAGACAATAATTTAAATTTAAAAGTGCCGTATTACTTTTATATGCATTTAGTGAACGCAGTTAATTTAAAATTACATACAGACACTTCAATTTTATTTATTTGTATAAATAAATAGATTTAAAATACAACCCACACACTAGGAATCTATTTTTCTTTACAGAGGACTGAACAAACATATAAGAGACGGAAACAAAGAACGCCCAGACTAAGAACAACAAATCGTGGTTCACACAAGTTTTGTTCCATGAAAAAATCGAACCCACAACGCCATCTGTGCAGTTGATCACTTAATTCTTATTACATAACAGTGTTCACTGCCTCTGCCTACCCCTTAGGGGATATACGCGTGATTGTCAGTCTGATATCACCCAACATTCATCATCATAATGATGAAGTATGATGCAATAATCACATACCGTATCGAGGCTACCGTTTCCGGTGTTTTGTTCAGATCTCAAGTGTATCAAGTGGTTAACTCCTTTACTTAACCATAGTTTCTCAAACTTTAATCTTTTGTAACCCCTTGTACAATGATTTGTAGGAATTCGCCACTAGGTTTAATATTATAGATTCATTCGACTTCATCTTTATCTAGTATAAAATAAAGTAGTTTTCGCTGTCTGTTCGCTTAGATCTTTGATACTACTCAAGGCATTTTTATGCAGTTTTCAGTAATAGATAGTGATTTAAGAGGATGGTTTATTTATTTAATACATGCAAATTATAGTAAAGGAAATCCGAAAATTTCAAATATATCCATGCGAAGCCGGACCAGGTCGCTAGTATACAATAAATAAATCAGACACAGAACAATGATCCTCACACAATTATTTGTCATGGATAGGAATCGAACCTACTACCTCTAGCATAGCAGTCAAGGTCTGTAACCACTAAAATGTTTTGATGTGTGACATTTATTTCTCCACGTCTAGCAATATGCACAAGATATTTCACTAATATTGAATGAAATCGCTAAGATCATAGTACAGCCAATACTCGCTACGCACTAATATTTAAGAGGTAGCTTGCATGTTACTGTATATATTTAGTAGCACGCAAACGATTTCTCTTTTCAGTTGATTATGCCCTTAATCATTTTAAGATACCTTCGCATACCGATAGTTTCATTATGTTCAATGCAAATAAAAATAATGGTACTGCAAGATGGAGCTTGGGTAGACCCCACACAATGTGGTTTCGGTAAACCGTCGGATACGGTCAGCACAAGACCGGTTGTTGTGAAGAGCTTTGGAAGAGGAGGATGTCGTCTGACGTCTTTCAGCTGAGATGATGATGGTGACAAATGCAAATAAATTTATTATTATTAAATGTAATATCGAGCAGATGGGTTTCCTTACGGGAAATTACTATCATAAAACCTCTCAGTCCAAGTACAAAATAATAATTATCCTTATCCACTAGCATCAATTTCCCCAAGTACACAAAGGGAGGATACAGCATTTATACCTAGTCGCTCAGTAATTCGTTACTCCATAGTTCGGTGTATTTTCAATATATGGCACTGTAGTATGTTTATTGAAGTATGTGGAAATTGACACAACATAATTTCATCCTTTGACCCCTTTCTTTCACCCCCTGTAAATACAAAGTTTGAGAAAGACTGTATTGAACAGATGCACGTTCATATTTGAGTGAAGTAAGGTTACAGACCTTATATGAACAGTTAGCATTGGTAATCAACGAAAATAAGGAGATGTTTATTTTTAGGTTTCGATAATTCAAGGGTAAATGGTTACCAGCGACTGCAAGCAGTTAAAGCACGAGATTTATAATGTTGTGGCGACTTCCACATATAACACAACAATGACCTACTACAGCGCCATCTACCGAAGATACACTGAACTACGAAGTAACGCACTACACGAAGTAACTACAAATCCTGAATCGCGCAATAAATAGTTATAGCGCCGATATCATATATACAACATCCCAACATCAACTGTTGGGCAGTGGCCCGCCAGGCATGATCACCTCGCCTGGTCGGAGGATCCTCCCTTTGTGTTGGAGGGAAATGACACCCGTTCCCCCACACTGTTAATTAAGATAGTAACAAAATGACATTTGACGAGCCTCTAGGTGTAGTAGTTACTGAATTTGACTGCTAACCTGGAGTTCGAAGGTTCATATCTTACTCAGGACAAATACCCAGTTAGCAGCATAATCATGTCCGAGCGGTATTTATGTATGTCTATACTAATATTATAAATCAGCATGAAGTAACTCTATCTGTCTGTCTGTTACGCTAAACCGCTGCACTAATTTCGATGAAATTTGGCATGGAGATACTTCGATTTTGGAGGAAGACCATTATTTACGCGTCCATATATATATATATATATATACCTATACTAATAATAAAGCTGAAGAGTTTGTTTGTTTGTTTGAACGCGCTAATCTCAGGAACTGCTAGACCGATTTGAAAAATGATTTCAGAGTTGGATAGTCCATTTATCGAATCGAATGAAGAATGTTTCAACAACGGAGGAAAATTTTTACGCTACGGGCAATATAAGATGCAAACGAGGTTGCGTGGGTCAGCTAGTATAGAAATATAGTTTTATATGTATGGTTATCAGAAGTCTGGTTGCTATAGTACAAGTTCTGTCCGGTCGGGTAACAGACGAGACGTGTCAAAAAGTTATTTTGCAACGTCTTTGAGTCAGCAGATGATCAGTAATACATTTTAGCTTAAGTATATTTTACTAGATTTTCATAAATATATATTTTTTAATTTCTAAGTAGTCTGTGACAAGCACTAATACACATAGCGTGGGAGAGCCACGCTTAGGCATGAATGGGTCGGCTCGACCAGAGTGATACCACGGCCTCACAGAAAACCGGGTGTGTGAGGATTCCGGAAGCCTATACTAACCCCTGCCCCATCCCCCAAAGACAACGCACTTGTGACGTCTCTGGTGTTGCGGATATCGCTTGCCATCAGGCGACACGTCTGCTCGTTTGCCCTCTTTACTCCTTTAGATAAAGATGTAACAAATAAGAAATTCGTTATTTTTAAAACGTTTCAATATTACTATTAGAGTAACATTCAAGGTCAAAAAGCATTCTGGTTTATTTTTAATATCACAAAAACAACATGGCTTCAAGGAAACAGGTTTTAATATAACCTGTGTAGTATTTATTGTTTTACCTTTATTATTACTCTTAATTATGACAACTCACGCTATTGGGATGTTCAGTTCTGTATCAGACTTGGATAGAACAGAATAGAAAAGGAGTGATACCACGGCCTCACAGAAAACCGGTGTGAAATAGCGCTTGCGCTGTGTTTCACCGAGTGAGTGAGGATACCGGAGGCCCATACCCCAAACCCTCCCCCATCCCCTTTCCCATTCCCCCAAAGGTCGGCAACGCACTTGTGACGCCTTTGGTGTTGCGGGTGTCCATGGGCGGCGGTAATCGCTTACCATCCGGTGATACGTCTGCTCGTTTGCCCACTATTCAATAAAAAAAAAGAAAAAAGAAAACTTTATTTGTACACCATTTAACAAATTTATAAGAAAGTACAGAGATGAATAATGTTTATTGTAATGTACAAAGGGCGGATATTTAATTTTTTGATATTAATTTGATTAGTCCACTGTTGGACCTGAACCTCTCCTTGTAAAGGAGGCCTATTACACCACACCGACCAGACCAGGATCGTTTCAAGTTTTTTCTTCGCAGTGCTGTTGTCCTGCGTAGTTTGCTCCCTTAGTTAGCTCTTACGACACCCACGGGATGAATAGGAGAGGTGACACTCCGTATCCTCAATTCATTTTTTTTAATGCAAGTCCTGCACTTTAGAAACATACATGAAACGGACACAAAGATCACCCTGACTTAGAACAACAATTTGTGGATCACACAAAGTCTTATTCCTTGTAGGATTTAAACCCAAAACAGTTGGCGAAGTAGGGAATGGTGTGGCGACCGCTTAACCACTAGGCCGATGTGCAGTTATTTATTCAATTAAGACCCTAAGTGAGATTTATAAACGTTAAATTGTAGCTGCAGTTAAACACAAACAGACGCCGCAGCATGTACTGGATTGTCAAGGTAAATATGGTGAAAACACCAAAATCTACTGCCTGCTTGTCGATCTATAATTTCCAGTTTCCAAAAGCCTTTTTTTTATTATATAGGGGGCAAACGAGCAGACGTATCGCCTGGTGGTAAGCGATTACCGCCGCCCATGGACACCCGCAACACCAGAGGCGTCACAAGTGCGTAGCCGGCCTTTTAGGAAGGAGTACGCTCTTTTCTTGAAGGTTTGAAGGTTGTATTGGTCCGGGAACACCGCAGGCGACAGCTCATTCCACAGTTTTGCTGTGCGTGGCAGAAAATTTCGGGAAAATCGCACAGTTGTAGACTGCCAACCATCTAGATGATGGGCCTTATGAGAAGTATCCTGGCAAAGCAACTCATTCACTCCGCCAGTCACTCTTTTTAAAAGTCTGATATTCAGGTACAATAATGTTAGTATTACATGAATGGTAAACAGTATGCAAGCTGTTCTCACCTGCAATTCGTCACCCGTCACCTCACGAATATATCAGAGTTTGTTTGCGTCGAATGGCGGCAGGAAACTGTATCTTACAAAAGTTAGTCCATTGTCTAACACTTTTTAAGCATTTTTCACATAATTTTATAAAACATTTAATACACCTATTGTTTGAAAAATTTAAAATTTCTTCATATAAAGCTTTCGTATGCCAATACAATTCCTAAGTAAAAATAATTTAAATGAGTAAATAAACTGATAACTTTTTTTTTACGTGTGAAAACCCCCCTCGGGCCATCGTTTGCCCCTAGTTCCATAAAAAAACTACAACATGAAAAATTAAGGCATTTTTAATAATCAGAATCTCAGAAACGAGCCGTTTCTCATCGATTTTCACGAAATTTAGTATGCAGGGGTTTCGTAAGCGATCTAACTAGGATAAATTTACCAAATAAAACACCGAGCAAAGCATGATCATCCAGGTATTGAGAATAATACATTGTAACGGAAAGAAGATTTAATACCCATGTAAATTCTTTGATTAAATCATTTTACAGACTAGTCGTCGAATTGACAGTTGATTTCTAACGCCTCTAAGTAGCACAAAGCGCAAATAACCAGTGTTTCTAAGTAATTAATTACTCTTATCGGTTTCTACAATATTACTCAATACTAAAGGGCTTCGGAGACCGAAAGCAAACAGCGGAAATATTGCACAACGGTTTATAAACGACGTTTGCTCAATCCACTTAGAAATAGCACTTTTATTACACAATTTAAAAATAAAAGCCATCCAGTAGTCGCATAGAGCAACACGATAGCAGACGTTCTTCTCTGTCAAGGTATAAGCCCATTTGAGCCTACGCGTTATGCTGTCTATACATGATCGTTTTACGAGACAGACGTGGAAGCATTAGCCGCTGTGAAAATTAATCTGTACAGTTCGAGCACACACTGTGGAATTGGCCACATGTAGTTGAGTATTGTCATCGCTACCTTTGATGAGCGACCCAAAAACCGACACCGATGCCATACCACGACCATTCCACGCGCCATTTTTTTTTATTGAATAGTGGGCAAACGAACAGACGTATCACCTGATAGTAAGGGATTACCGCCGCCCATGGGGTGTCCCACACCAGAGGCGTCACAACTACGTTGCCGACCTCTGGGGAATGGGGAGAGGGATGGGGGAGGGGTTGGGGTATGGGCCTCTGGTATCCTCACTCACTCAGTGAAACAACACGCACTATTTCACACCAGTTTTCTGTGAGGCCGTGGTATCGTCGAGCCGGCCCATTCATGCTGAAGCGTGGCTCTCCCACGCCATAAGCCATCCGACGCCAGTATGGCCTATACACGCTGGCCCATCATAGTGAACCATCGCGATGGCCCATCATAGTGAACCATCGCGATGGCCCATCGTATAGTGGAGCCAATACACTGATAATACACAATAAATTTGTGTGTGTAATTGTAAATGTTTT
Source organism: Spilarctia lutea (assembly GCA_916048165.1). Classification (NCBI taxonomy): domain Eukaryota; kingdom Metazoa; phylum Arthropoda; class Insecta; order Lepidoptera; family Erebidae; genus Spilarctia; species Spilarctia lutea. Next base: position 1,591,886 of record OU696498.1, on the reverse strand, counting down.
CGAGTTCGTAGTTACTGGGGATTACTTTATTGTACGTGGGTCAAAATGTGTATGTGCGAAGATTTTTCTCGCAATAAATGATAGGCTTTTCTCCTTCGTTCGGTGGCCCGTGTTGTTCCGTGCAGTAGTCTTTTTTTTATCGAGTAGGTGGCAAACGAGCATACGTATCGCTTGCAAAACCGGGGCGCCACGGGTGCATTGCCGGGCTTTGGGGGGTGGAGAGAGGGGTTGGGATGTGGGTCTCCGGTAACCTCACTTACTCGGTGAAAACTCCCTATCTCCCAAAGGTCGGCAACGCACTTGTGACGCTTTTGGTGTTGCGGGTGTCCATGGGCGGCGGTAATCGCTTACCATCAGGTGATGTGTCTGCTCGTTTGCCCCCCATTCAACCAAAAAAAAAAAAGAAACAGCGTAAGCGCTATTTCACACCGATTTTCTGTGAGGCCGTGGTATCACTCCGGTCGAACCGGCCCATTCATTAGTAGTCGTAACAAATTGTAAGAGCCGACTAGGAGAGGCTACTCAGGACTGCAGCTCTACAAAGAAAAGGAAAACTTGGACAAAAATTCGTCTGGCCATCGTGGTATAGTGGACCACAACATTCTAAGGAGAGGCCTTTGTCCAGCAGTGGATTGTTAGAGACCGTTAAAGATGATGATGTACAGCGTCTCGGAGTAAATTTTTTGTTTGCTTATATTATTCATTGCACTAAAACACTTGGTATTCTACCTACACCATAAAGTTATTTGACCTACTAAGATAGTCGTCTTATGTTAACAATGGCAGGGTTGTCACAAAATAGGTAGTAAACACGTTGATTTCAACACGGTTGGACCGGTTCCACAAAGGCGGTAGTACCCTCTCACAAAATACCAATCTAAAGAGACAGCGTTCATGCTGCCGTTCATACAGAAACATCTCACTAGGCCGTCACAGTGTGGGTCATCATGCTGCATTGTCTACATTCGCAATGAGTATGGTGACCACTACTGTTGGATTCTGATCATGCTTTCCATCAGGCAGAGTACTTTGGCAGGCTTATATTTAAAAGAAGAAGCGTTAACAGTATTTCCAATATTTATTTCTGGATTCTTTATTGTTTTTGAAATATACTTAAAACGTATTTTATTCATTCAGTGATTATTTAAACCCAGAAAATATTAAATAAAATTGAAAATTAAGGGATGGAAATTCAAACTTACAAAACACGTTACTATTGGTCGAAACGAAATGTGACGTCGATGGTCACTTTAACGAAATTATCGGCGTCGAAATTCCTACTGTGTTAGTAGTGTTTGTAAGAAAAATTAACTTTTTCCATGATTTTATAGCAATTAAAACTGTAAATAAGTATTTAAACTAACTGAAATACTGAATAGTAAACAAACACGAAATGACAATGACGTCATTGTCCATGTCAAAAGCGCGCGCAAAATGGCGGCGTTTGAATGGCTCAAATACAGTCAGTGTTTAAAGTTTCACTTTGAAAATTAGTTCCAAGCCTTTTTATTTTATTTTTTCTATGCTATAGAGACGTAAATGATCAGATTAAGAAATAAAAAAACATGCATATTCCTTATTATACACAGAACGACGATAGTGTTTAGAGGGGCGTTACGTCACAGCGACGCCATGACAGAAGTTAGCGTTTATACCGGGAAATTCTTTTATTTTTCGACGACTGAAATTTTTGTATACATTTTATACATATCTATAAAAATATATGTAAAAAATCGTGTACATTCCTATTTCTAACGGTTACTTGGTTTATTTTTTTTTAATTACACGAAAGGTGAAATAAAAAAACATGCATATTCCTTATTATACACAGAACGACGATAGTGTTTAGAGGGGCGTTACGTCACAGCGACGCCATGACAGAAGTTAGCGTTTATACCGGGAAATTCTTTTATTTTTCGACGACTGAAATTTTTGTATACATTTTATACATATCTATAAAAATATATGTAAAAAATCGTGTACATTCCTATTTCTAACGGTTACTTGGTTTATTTTTTTTTAATTACACGAAAGGTATTTTGGCAAAAATTGTTGATGCATTGCATGAGCAGAAAGGTCACCAATCTAAAGATCAAATTAGAGGATAAAAACATTAATTTTGTGCCCAATTAACTTTAAAAAATACAATTACAGTAAACTATTTACTTTATTCGTCTAACAGTAAACAGGACAAAAGAATCAAAATCTAGAGTTAACTGTATAGCCAATAATTGTGTTTAAAGTTTCATTTAGCTTGCCCTGTTAGTTTGTTTGAGTCAAATCTAGTAATTGAGATTTAACCCCCTTCCTGTTGACATATAGATCTGCAATTTGTTACACACCAAGTTCTGATGACAATATAATTAAATAAATTCTGATTCATTGTAAATCCAAGATAACCGCCGCTACAAAATGGGCTTTTAGAAATTTTGTCACAAATTCCTCAATCCTTTATCAAAGAAAGGGCTTGTCTAGTAGAACACAGTTCACTACGAAAAATTAAAAACTTGTTTTTTTTCTTTTTTTTTCAAATTTTAACGGTTTTATTGATACTAAAAACTAAAAAATATTCCTTATGTCCCAGGTTCCAGTCATCACACCCTTTCCCCCACCAATCCAAGGCATTAATCGGATAAAAAATAAATTCGTTGGCCGTGTTCCCGTTCAGTCAACTGAGTATACGCTACGCCCAACGATTTTATTGTTTTATCAAAATAATGGACCTACTTCATTAATTTTTAGCTTTTAGTACCTACATTAGATTCAATTAAACTAACGAAAGAAAAATGAAATAAAATAAAAAATTAAATATAGTTTTACAACGGTGACAACCCTAAGCCCCCAGTTAACGTAACATTATTCCATTGTATTATAACGATTAGGCCTCATTCACACTGTTGAATTCTCAAAGCTATTAAGATGATATTAATGGACCACTCTAGAAGGATCTGGGGACGGACATCCACCGGAAACCGTCACTTACACTAGATATTTAATAAATCATTGTTATAAAAAGTTTAAGTGAAAAAAAAATTGTTAGTGAAGACAAAAAAACACACGAGAAAAAATGAAATAGGTGTGAAATAGCGCTTGCGCTGTATTGCACCGAGTTAGTGAGGATACCCACCTTTTGGTGTTGCGGGTGTCCATGGGCGGCGGTAATCGCTTACCATCAAGTGATGCGTATGCTCGTTTGCCCCTTATTCAATAAAAAAAAATAACAAATGGTTTTAATATTTTTATCAATCCATATAATAAAATCGTCTGTCGCTGTCTGTACATGGAAGATATATAAGATTTTTTTTTTATTGCCGGGCTTTATGAACGCAATAGAACACAAAACAACGATTTTTGAAAATTTTGTTAGTTTGTCTATATGTTTATTTATCTCAGAAACAGCTTAACCGGTTGGAATGCGGTTTTAACTAATGCGTTGCGGTTTGCTCGTCTTAAGTTAGTGTTTGTTTCATTTCAATTGGTTCATAAATAAAAAAGTTATATCAGTGTGGCGACTTCCACATATAACACAACAATAACCTAATACAGCGCCATCTACCGAAGATACACTGAACTACGAAGTAACGTACTACACGGAGTAACTACAAATCCTGAATCGCGCAATAGAAGTTCTCGCGCCGATTATCATATTTACAACATCCCACCATCAACTGTAAAGAATGAGCACGATAACGAACTAATACACGGACGATACTTCAATGTCCAAAAGATTTATTCATTTACTAGCTAATCTTCGCAACCTCGTTTATATCTACTATTGCCCGTAGCGTAATAATTTTCCCTCGTTTTTTAAACATTCTTCATTGATGCTCCACTTTTTTTTTTTTTTTTTGAAAGACAACTCCCACATTAGGAATAAACATCCTGTGTCGTGGGGGACTTTACAAACATACATGAAACGGACACAAAGAACATCCAGACTCGGGACAACAGTTCGTGGATCACACAAAGTGTTGTAGGTACCGCGTGGGATTTGAACCCACGACACTTGGCGCATTAGTAAGCGGCATGGCGACCGCTGACACCACTCGGCCAACCGTGCAGTCTATTGGTCTTAGTGTGATGATATATCCCTCGATAAATCTACTATCCAACATTCAAAGAATTTTTCAAACAGGACCAGCAGTTCCTGAGATTGACGCGTTCAAATAAACAAACAAACTCTTCAGCTTTATAATATTAGTATAGATATCAAAACAAATTTATACTTACACAACTCTTAAATTAATTAAAATCCTAGTATTAAGATCAATCATTGAAAAAAAAAAAATTTTGTGGAGGATCAGTGCGAACAAAAATTACAAATAAATACGCGGGCTTCACAGCGCTCGCGCCCCATATTTTGGGGAGACCAAGGGAAACGTCAGTGGTTCCACACACACACAGAGGAGGCCCGAGGTACGTCGGGGTTCCAAGGTTTTCCTTTCTAGGGTGTACCTGGTTCCCCGGTATCTAATACCCGAGATGCCGTGCGGTTTTAGCCGGTTCGTGTCCGACATGCCACCAGCAGGTGGTATCCGAGAGGATTTATTTATTTATTTATTTATTTATTTATTTATTTAAGGATCTCACAACGAGGAATACACAAAAACAAGACAAAAGTAATTAGTAGGATAACAAGTTATGTGCTCCCTCACTTATAGGAGACCACATCATGCACAAGCAAGTTCACACAAATATAAAAAATAGAAATACAATAAATTTTAAATGTAATAAAAGTGTAAATAGGGTACATAATGTTATTATTATCCCCCCATTGACACCTCCATCATCACCTTTACAAACTTAAAAATATGCAATTGACAAATTGACAAATGAGACCTGTTGTAATACAACTACCTATACTTAAGGACCAAAAAGCAATTCAGATAAAAAAAAAAAAAAAAAAAGAAATAAAGAAATAATCAACATGGAAACGTATTGACATATAAACACCTACATGCCAGCGAGCTTTGAGCTGATTAGACATTTAAACTTTTTAAGTGTATTTGAAAAAATGTCTATGTCTTCGGAAGGACATGATAAAGTGTTGTACTGATAAGCAATCCTAACAAGTGGCGAGTGCTTTCCCAAATTTGTTCGGCATCGCGGTTGTTTGAACAATGGACGAGGGTAGCGAGGGAGCCTCGAAGGAACGTTGATACCCATCCTACTGAGAAGATCCGGACAATCCATAGCGTTATTAAGCATTTTATGTAGGAATGACAGATCAGAGATGGTTCGGCGTGACTTTAGGTCAATCAATTTAAAATAATTTAGTCTATTTTCGTAGGACCTACAATTCCTCGGCCTGAATCGAAAAGCTAAGTGACGAAGTAGTCTCTTCTGTATTCTTTCGATTCTATCGATATGTACTTGGTATGAGGGATTCCAAACTGTACTGCAATAATCCAACTGACTTCGTACATAGCTGTCGTACAATTGTAATGTTGTGGATGGTCTCTTAAATTCTTTTGATGATCGTAATACGAATCCAAGAGACCGATATGCAGAATTTAGTATGTTGTCTATATGTTCCGTGAACCTGAGTTTACTGTCCAAATAAATGCCCAAATCACGCACCACCCTTACTTCTGTTAGAGCCTTATCTTGGATTCTATATGAAGACTTAATGTTATTGCGCTTTCTAGTAAATTTGATATGGTAACATTTAGAACAGTTTAAATACATTTTGTTACTGGTACACCACTGAGATAAACTGTCTATATCCGCCTGTAATAAATGTGTATCGGCTTCAGTCAAAATTGTGCGTGTAAATTTTAAATCATCTGCAAAAAGGTACGGTTTGGAATGTTTAAATACTTGTGAAATGTTATTGATAAAAATATTAAATAATAACGGTCCCAAATTAGACCCTTGGGGAACACCAGAAGTCGCAATGTAATAGTCAGACTCATCACCATCCACAACCACAGAACACGGTCTATTCTCGAGATACGACCTACACCACCTCAATATTGTATTGACAATGCCCAACGACTGGAGCCTCTTTAGTAATATTTCATGGTTAACTTTGTCGAATGCCTTCGAAAAGTCCGTATAAACTGCATCGACCTGCAAACCCTGATCTACTGCCCCCATCAGTTCAGTTACGTAAGTTACAAGATTTGTGTTTGTAGATCTTTTCGCGGTAAAACCATGCTGATTTGTGGATAAGAATTTATTAACATGGCCGTACAACGTTTGATACACAAGTGATTCGAGTACCTTAGACAAAGTGCAAAGAATAGAGATGGGTCGATAGTTAGAAATAATATCTCGCTTCCCATTTTTGAATATAGGGACTATTCTAGCACGTTTCCATACACTCGGGAAGACGCCAGTTTTAATTGACGTATTATAGATATCAGCTAATGGTTTAGACAAATAACGAGCACACCTCTGCCAGAATATTGGTGGAATATTATCCGGTCCAGCACCCTTGCACATGTCTAGACCCGAAAGTTTTTTACATACAGCTTTAGGTGTGATAGAAAAGTCATTGATAGGTAATATAGGAACTGTGGAAACAGAAATATCATCTATCAGTTCATCCCGACAATGGTTAGGGATAGCAAAAACTGATGAGAACTGTTCTGCGAACAAATTGGAAATGGCTTTACTACCATTAACACTAACATTATTGAGAGTCATTTCAGAAGGATAAGATGTACTACCTCTTCGGAGATTTTTTATGTGGGTCCAGAAGAATTTAGGATTCTTTTTTATTTTGTTTTCGCATTCATGAATATAATCATTGTAACATTTTTGTATAAGTCTTTTACAGTCTCTTCTGAGATAATTAAATTCAACTATATCCAATGGATTTTTATGTTTCTTCACTTTAGTACGTATCTTCATTTTTTGCTTAAGCAATTTTTTCAATTGATTAGTATACCACGGAGGATATTTTCCTTTTTTACTTACGGTTTTTGGTACATATTCACTAATTATATGATTAACTATTGTGTAAAAACTGTCTAACATATCATTTACATCATTACAATTTATAAATTCGCGGGTCCAATCAATGTGCTTTAGTGTTTCTATTATGGCTTCATAATCTGCTTTGTAGTAATTGGACTTAATTATTGGTTTAGAGGCACTTTGAAGTTTTACAGGTAGAGTGACTATGAGCTCTAAGGGCGGGTGGAATTTATCTATTTCCCTTATAGGATCTAGACAGATATTTATTTGAATATGTTCGAGATCAGAAAGCACTAAGTCTAATGTTTTATTTTGGAAGTTTTCAACCCAGTTGAATTGTTGCAGATTGTTTAATGCCATAAAATCAAGTAAGATATTTTTAAGATTACCAGTACCGATTGTTGAGACGCAGCATGTATTATCCGTGACATTACTCATCCAATCCACACAGCTCAAGTTAAAATCACCCACTATAAGTGTGGAGCTGTTATTGTTAGTGTCCATAACTGAATTGCAGTTCTCAATAAAATATTCAAACACATCCGGACCGACAGGAGGAGGCAAGTAGACACAGCAAATCTTTACATTTTTTAAGACTGTGTTTGTTCTGGTTTCAATCGTAATCCATAAATCCTCACAGTCACTTTCCCAGTCAGTCATACGAGCCGAAATAAGTTTATTTGAAACTGCTATAAGTACACCGCCACCACTTTTTTTGTGCCTATTAAAATTAGAAGTTTCACGATCCCTTCTATAGACTGCATATGAGTCGTTGAATAATTCAGAATCAAATACACTTTCGCAAAGCCACGTCTCGGTTAAAACAAAAACATCATACTCACTGTCATGTATGTGATGACGGACATCTGATAAATTGCTACGCAGTCCTCTAGTGTTCTGATAATAACATTTGATAGAATTGAATTTAAAAAAAAAAATGCTTTTATAACGAACACAATTGAAACTTATAAACTTATAAACTTATTCCGCAAGAGGAAAAAAAAAAAGGGATCCTAGCGCCTTTAGTTTTGTTCTAAATTATAGATTTAAAAAACCCGAAACACCTGATCAGAGTACATTTGCAAACGTGCGCTATTTCATTCCTATTGCCACGCCACATATCTTTGAAATTACTGGACCGTTGTTAATGAAACCTGCACTTAGTAATGTATATATTATATATATATATATATATATTAGACTGCACGGTTGGCCGAGTGGTTTCAGCGGTCGCCATGCCGCTTGCTACTGCGCCAAGTGTCTTGGGTTCAAATCCCACGCGGTACAACACTTTGTGTGATCCACGAATTGTTGTCCCGAGTCTGGATGTTCTTTGTGCCCGTTTCATGTATGTTTGTAAAGTCCCCCACGACACAGGATGTTTATTCCTAAAGTGGGAGTTGTCATTTTAAAAAACAAAACAAACAAATATATCTACATAACTGCCTCGGTGGCGCAGTGGTAGTGAATGCGACTGCTGTACTAGTCTCGGGATCAAATCCTGAGTCGGACCAAGTGTTTGTGTTATCTACAAATATTTGTTTCGAAGTTTGGGTGTTTTCTATGTATAATATGTATGTATTTACAAAAAAAAAGTATATAAGTATTCATATCAGTTGTCTCTTACCCATAACACAAGCTCTGCTTAGTTTGGGTCTAGATGGCGTTGTGTGTTAGTTGATTGAAAAAAAAAAATATATATATATAAATTAAACCTTTTCATTTGATATCCCTCTCGAGGATATGTGTTTCTACTCCCTACATCTTATAAACGGCTGAACCGTTTACCACCAAACATTATCTTTTGAAAAACCTAACAATCGCAAATATATTCAATTTCATTCGCTCTACATTTTGCGCAATATACAAAAACACATAGTCATTCATACAAATATTTGTAATGAACGGGCATCAAACCGGTTGACGCTCTACTCTACTTTTTCTTAAACTTTGATGGTTAAGTTGCTGCACTATGCGAAATAAACGACTTATCTCAGTAGGTCACGCAATTTACAACAATAAAACTACATACAATCATACATGTGTGTATATTTGTGTCATTTTAACACAGAAATGCTGACACAGGTCATTGAGGTCGATGATCTAGTGATATCAATTTCTTTTTGCACTTTGTTTTTTTTTTTGACTAGCTCGGTGGTGCAATGGTAGCGCTTGTGACTACTGTGCTCGAGGGGTTCAATTCCCGAGTGGGACCAAATATATAGGTAATCTGTATTTATAGATATTTGTGTCGGAATATGTGTGTTTGTATGTATAATAGTTATATTATATTTCATCCCCATCATCTAGATGGTTGGCAGTCCACAACTGTGCGATTTTCCCGAAACTTTCTGCCGCGCACAGCAAAACTGTGGAATGAGCTGTCGCCTGCGGTGTTCCCGGACCAATACGACCTTCAAACCTTCAAGAAAAGAGCGTACTCCTTCCTAAAAGGCCTGCAACACACTTGTAACGCCTCTGGTGTTGCGGGTGTCCATGGGTGGCGTTAATCGCTTACCATCAGGCGATACGTCTGCTCGTTTGCCTCCTATATAATAAAAAAATAATGTTATTTATTTACATAAAAACAGCAACAAATAGTTTAACAGTTTCACTGCATAGATATAAAGTATATACATCTTGTCTGTCTGTCCTTCTGTTTGTTCCGGCTAATCACTGGTTCGGCTGGACCGATTTTGATGCGACTTTAACTGGTAAATAGCTGATGATATAAGATGTAACTTGAGCTACTTTTTTAAACATGATTCACCCCCCGGTGTTCCCCGCTTTTTTTGTTGTAAAATTACAAGTTTATATTACCGTGATTATTGTGCTAAATATTAATGTTACTGTAAAATTTTATCTAAATTCCTTTACTTGTTTTCGCGTTAAATGTAACAAACAATCAAACATCCTCATTAACTTTCGCAATTATAATGTTGGAAAGGAAATAGTACAGGATATTTACTGACATTTAACACAAAACGCAAAACACAAAACGAGGCAAACGAACAACTGATGGTAAGTGATTACCACCGCCCATGGACACCCGCAACACGTTGCGTTGCCTTTGGGGGAATGGGGGAAGGGTAGGGTGTGGGCCTTCGTTGCCCTCACTCACTAGGTGAAACACAGCGCAGGCGCTACTTCACACCGGTTTTCTGTGAGGCCGTGGTATCACTCCGGTCGAGTCATGCCATGCATGCCGAAACGTGGCTCTCCCACGTCTGATAGCAAGCAAAACGTGTACTATAGACACTAGACAACTGAAATAAATCCATACTAATATTATAAATTCGAATCCAACTCTGTCTGTCACGTAATCATGGCTAAACTGCTACACCGATTACAATAAAATTAAGCATGGAGATACTTTGAATCTTGAGGAAGGACTTAGGGCTACCTACCTACAATTACCTATCGACAAATTCGCGGGTGAAGCCACGAGCAAAAGTTAGTAGCATAATTCTTTTACAATGCGATAAGCTATTGGTAATTTTTGAGGTTAGAAAGTTCAAACGCGTAAACCGCAAATGTCTTACAGATAAGGAAAAAGTCGCCTGGAGGAAAATATTGGGATTTACCCAGTAACAGGTCTCATATGTGTCGATCAGATATTGAGAATCACTGGAGAAATATTCACTAGGCACTTATATTTAGTCATATTTAATACCTCTTTCCTGCTAGTTAAAAAAAATAAAACAACGATGTGTGTGTTGCATTATAATCGATAATAACTAAAATTAAAAATGTAAAAATCTCCCAATACGCAAGCACTTAATCGAGTAATCATACGCCATAAATGTTTACATCAGTTTGGAATAAATAAATAAATATTCCGGACATCTAACATACAACGTCATCTAGTCCCAAGCTAAGCAGAGCTTGTGTTATGGGTACTAGACAACTAATATAAATACTTATATACTTTTTTTTTGTAAATACATACATATTATGACTGCACGGTTGGCCGAGTGGTTTCAGCGGTCACCATGCCGCTTGCTACTGCGCCAAGTGTCTTGGGTTCAAATCCCACTTGTTTGTTTGTTGTTTGTTTCACTGGGCCATTTCCGCACTTAGCCTCTTGATTGGGCCATTGTACGTAAGTCTGTCACCTCCTTACTCCAGCCAACCCAGTTCGTCCCAGAAGCTAAGCAGCCTTTTCAGGTTTTTACACGCTTCCGGGAGTAATGCCGATTGGAGAATGTCCGCCCGTTGGTCTGCCACACTTCTACATTCCGTGAGAACGTGCTGCGGCGTTTCTTCTGCCTCCATGCATCCCCTGCACAGAGGGCTGTCTGTTACACCTATAGTAAATAGGTGCCTGTTCAAGAGACAATGCCCTGTCAGGATACCTATGACCTTCCTGAGATCGTCCCTTTTTAGTCTAATCAGATTGCGGGCAAGTCTTTTAGGTGCTACCGGAACTGCACTTTTTGTTTGCCTGCATCCTTCAAAACATATTAAGTTCAAATCCCACGCGGTACAACACTTTGTGTGATCCACGAATTGTTGTCCCGAGTCTGGATGTTCTTTGTGTCCGTTTCATGTAAGTTTGTAAAGTCCCCCACGACACAGGATGTTTATTCCTAATGTGGAAGTTTTCTTTAAAAAAAAAAAATACTGTACTGTATATATATAATAGAGCTGATACTCTTACCACCAAGGAAATTGGCTTTCAAAAAACCGCGTCGAAATATGTATATCCGTTTGAGAGCTACGATGCCAGAGATAGACATCAACGTCAAACTTATAACGCCCCTCTTTTTGCGTCGGGGGGTTAAAATAAAGTGTGGAGGAACGGGTATCATGTTCCACCAACACAAAGGGAGGATCCTCCGACCAGGCGAGGTGATCATGCCTGGCGGGCTACTGTCCAACAGTTGATGTTGGGATGTTGTGTATATGATAATCGGCGCGAGAACTTCTACTGCGCGATTCAGGATTGGTATTTTGTTCGTGTCTACGTTGCTGCGTAGTTCAGTGTGTCTGCGGTTGATGGCGATATAGTACGTCGCTGTTGCATTGTATGTGGAAGTCGCCACAAAAGTATTTTGTTATACACGTTAGAGATGTGTTTAAAATGTCTACTTGCAGTAACGATTCTTCACGACTTTATATCACACACTCAGTTAGATCGTTTGGAGCAAAAATGGCATGATTAACAGCCTTTAATAATATATTCCAACTAGCTCTTACAACACCCAGGGGATGAATAAGGATGGTGAAAGTTTGTCACAAAACAGACGGTGTCATAAGATTCTTCATAATTTTAGGCAGAAAAATTACATTCCAAAACAAACACTCACACGCTTAAAAATCCGAAAGTTCTCGTTGAATTCCTGAGTCACGGAATAATGAACCTTACATCGATACACATAGCTTCAAATATAGATTGATTGTTGCACGGTTGTTTCGAGCGCTTTCGCCGGTGGGCGCGTTCTTGGTACAGTGAACGACCTTGTATGTACGAGTAGTTACTAGAATGCGCTAGTAATAATAATATGGGTATAAAAAGGACGTCTCGCGGGCCGCAGTTCAGTTCAGTTTGAGCTACAGTGCGATAAATATCGGAGTGATATTAGTGATTAACCTAGCGTCCTCGGCGACAATTAAGTATTGTTATTCTAAGTGATATCGTGATTTTAACAGTGTTTTAATATATTCTCTTTTACACGTCAGAAGGTTTATATCTCAAATCCAGTGAACCTTAACATGTAACAACAATTACGAGTATGTCTGGGAATTAAAAGAAAAAAAAACAATGTGCTTGTTCGATGTCTCTGTCCTCCTAGTGGTCTATACAATCGACAATGGAATAAGTGACCAGCGCCGCCTCTTCAAGCCACTATATTTTCAGTCTCATTCATTATTTGCGTTATTTCATACCCTAACTCCTCCGCGCTTTATTTCTTTATCCCTATTCCCTTTAAGTAACCAAGGTGTAGGACCTTTCCATGCCATTAACGCTTGAAAACCACTTAAACCTCACACTCTTTTTTTTTTTATTGAATAGTGGGCAAACGGGCAGACGTATCACCTGATGGTAAGCGATTACCGCCGCCCATGGACACCCGCAACACCAAAGGCGTCACAAGCGCGTTTCCGACCTTTGGGGGATGGGAAAGGGGATGGGGGAGAGGTTGGGGTATGGGCCTCCGGTATCCTCAATCACTCAAAACACAGCGCAAACGCTATTTCACACCGGTTTTCTGTGAGGCCGTGGTATCACTCCAGTCGAGCCGACCCATTCATGCGCAAACATAGCTCTCCCATGGACTCTGACATGTGCTGAGGCGGTGTATCGCAATCGTATCGATAAAAACCACATGATGTGTTTCTCAGGGCCTGAAATAGGAGATCCAAAAACCACTGTTATTAGGACCTCCGGGCCTTATTGAACTTATTCAAGTTTAAAAACTATGTCATGGTCTTCATGTTGACATATTTTAGTTTAAATCTTCTATTTTTATCCTTTCGTAATTAGTAAACATCCAAAGATACGTTTTTTATATATCAGAACGTTCTAGAACGGTGAATAAATATGTTCTGAGCTCGGCAATACATATCATGTTAATTGTATTGCCCTTGGCCGTATTTCATATGTAATATTGTTATTGCCAGAATCGGGTTGATCTGGTGCCACTCCGTCTACTTGTACTTGAGATAGGCAAATGTCAGATTAATTATGACGCCTGCGTTTTATCGCCTATGGCGGCAAAGAGTAGCGTATGTCATTCCTCAAGAACCAATTTATCTCCATGGCAAATTTTATCGAATTCGGTGCAGCAGTTTAGTCGTAACAGAAGACAGATAGAGTTACTTTTGAATTTATAATGATACAATGGCCTCATGTGTCACCCTCAGGCTTGCGCTTATGAAGGACGGAGATCGGTTTGCGATCTCCGGCGCCTGAGTAGCCTACGGTGCCTGGCCCGTTCCCGAGCCCAGCGAGTTCTAAACCTTTCTCGGTTCCGCTCCGCCGTCTACTTGGCAAGCATAACTTGCTCGCAGAAAGAAACGGCGGAGTTCCACGCCCTCTCGCTCCGCAACATGGCCGCAATCATGTTACCGAGCGAGAGAACCGCCACCCCAATGGCCGCCACGAGATCACACCTCAGCTCCCCCCACGCCGGACATTCTGCCAGCGTGTGGAGCACCGTGTCCACGGTCCGGCATCGCAGTGGTAGCAGTCAGGCGTTGGCTCCTTGCGGATCAGACACAGGTGCTCTCCGAAGCATCCTTTCCCAGTGATCACCTGTGTCAGCCGGTATGAGAGGGTCCCATGACGCCTCTCGAGCCAATCCTCCATAACGGGTCTTACCGCCACAATAACGGCGTGCCCAGCGCTCGGTTGCTCAAGTCGCTCCCTCCATTCCTCCACAAGGACCCGGCGGAGTTGGGATTTCTGATCGTAGATTTCTCGAGTCTCAGGACTTCTACCCAACTCCCGCACCTCCTTGCGACACTGGTAAAGAGCCGCAAGGGTTCTCACCTCCAGGTCCCATGGTGGAATTCCGGCCAGGAGACTCGCCGCCTCAAAAGAGATCGTGTGGTACCCCCTTATGATCAATCCTGAATCGCGCAATAGAAGTTCTCGCGCCGATTATCAAATATAAAACATCCCAACATCAACTGTTGGGCAGTGGCCCGCCAGGCATGATTACCTCGCCTGGTCGGAGTCGCCACCCTTTGTATGTTGGAGGGACATAATACACGTTCCTCCACAAGGTCATGAGGTCTCGAATTCGATTCCAGGGTCGTACCGAAAGTCTGCATGATATTAAAAACATTGTTTTGGAGTTTGGATGTTTTCTATGTATAATATTTGTATTTATATCAGTTGCCAACAATACAAGCTCTGCTTAGTTCGGGACTAGATGACGTTGTGTGTTAGATGTCCGAAATATTTATAAAGCTGTATTGATCGACAGTATTCTTACACATACACACTGTTAAACCGTTCGGAGACCATACAATTTTCGAATATCTTCAAAATGAAGTTTGGAGGTCATCAGACGGTATCCCTCGCGATCATGAGTGGCCTCAAGAATTGGTGATATTTTTAAAATCCAGTCAGTTGTTTGTTTCAGTATTGAGGTATTTTAATTGTATATTATGTGTAAGATGTATTGAATGTCTTCTTATAAAAGAAACTGCATAGAAGATGAAAGAGATAAAGAAATATTGACACTGTTAATGATGCAAAATAGGTTTAAATAATGATAACCTGCGCCCGCGCAGTTATAATTCTATGAAACTATTAACCCATTTCCCCCAAAACATTTAACATACTATGATAAGCGTAATATTATTGTTACAATTAGGTATTTTGATAACATCAATATATAATCAAGTAGAAAGGTTTTTTGATAATTTTGCCAGCCAGACATTTTCCCTGTGTGAATTGAAATATTCAAAGAATTTGCTAAAAATACACGTGATTTCAGGTGGGGGTCTAGTTTTAAACCTCACCACGTATCGCCAACGGGGAGGGGAGAGTCAGTCTTAAATTCGTGTTCATATTTTCTTCATATTCATGTATGATATAATATTTTTATAGTACTTAAATAATAAGGAGTAAAAAACGTATTCATTGAAATATGAAAGGACCAGTTTTATTTATTTAATATTTTTATGATAACACACGACACACTAAAATATATTGCATAAGTATCCTGTGTCGCGGGGGACTTTACAAACATACAAAAAACGGACATGAAGAACACCCAGACTCAGAACAATAATTTGTGGGACACACAAATATCACGTGTAGGGATCGAACTCACAATACTAAGCGCAGCAGGAAGTGGCGTGGCGGCCGCTTAAACCACTACTCACTCAGACTAAACAAGTATAAATGGGAGTAATTATGTTAACAAATATAGTACAACTAGCTGACCCACGTAACCTCGTTTACATTTCCTATTGCGCGTAGCGAGATAATTTTCCCACGATTTTTAAACATTGTTCATTGGTGCTCTGCTCCTATTGGTCTTAGCGTGATGATATATAGACTATACCCTTAAAGATTAATGGGCTACCTAACACTGAAAGAATTTTTCAAATCGGACCAGCCCTTCCTGAGATTAGGTCGTTCAAACAAACAAAATCTTCAGCTTTATATATTAGTACAGATTACAAATATCATTTTGTCTGCGTGTGTTTCGGTTATCGCAATAAAAAGTAGGCTATGTCCCTAAAGGTCCAACATATGTTTAAACCGTGGTGGGAAAGCCTCGCTTCGGCATGAATGGGCCGGATCGACCGGAGTGATACCACGGTCTCACAGAAAACCGGTGTGAAATAGCGCCTGCGCTGTGTTTCACCGAGTGAGTGAGGGTACCGGAGGCCCACACCCTACCCTTCCCCCATCCCTCTTCCCATTCCCCCAAAGGCCGGCAACACACTTGTAACGCCTCTGGTGTTGTGGGTGTCCATGGGCGGTGGTAATCGCTTACTATCAGGCGATACGTCTGCTAGTTTAGCTCCTATACCATAAAAAATAACTCTGTATTGAAATTCTAAGATAGTTACTTTCGGATTTATGTTCGAGTACGGATGATTATCAGTTGCCCAGTTCCCATACTACAGGATCTGCCTAAAATTAAGCCATATTTAATAAACACAACTTAATATAATCTATATATATAAAATGTTATGTTGGTTTGTGTACGCTTCAAAAACTCAAAAAGTTCTGCACCGGTCGAGCTGAAATTTTACAATGATATATAATCCGCATCAAGGATTGTTTTTATCTAATTTTTGCATCAGTCACATATCCGCGACCGCGAAAAAACACGAAAAAACCGACATAAACGCGGGCGGAGCCGCGGGATATAGCTAGTTTATCATAATTTCTGATGGTAAGCAGAAAGGAAGCAATCATAAAAAATGAAACCGCATCTCACAATTACTTTCATTTGCTACAATTTATTTCGGACATGAACTGGTTTCCATACCTGTTTAATTTCCACTAAACCTGCTTCAAGAAACTACACGAATAGCCGCGGGAAACCTCTTTACGTAGTCGATTGTCGCTTTCGCTGTCGCTTTGATCCCTTAAACTACTCAACAGATTTTAATGCAGTTTCCTGCAATATATAGGTTGTGATTTAAGAGGAAGATTTTTATGTGTAATACATGTATATTATGGGAGAAGGGATTCGATAATTTTAAAGGCTTCCGTGCGAAGCTGGACCGTGTTGCTAGTTAGTAAATAAACATTAGCCGACACATCATATGGTAGTTGTAATAGTCGACTATTCCGTTGGTCGACCTGACAACTGAACCTCAGGTCGTGGGTTCGATTCACACGACTAATAGTTTATTTTTTTGACAACTTCCGCATTAGATCTTGTTTTTTTATGGAATAAACAACATTCTAACGAGCAGACGTATCGCCTGATGGTAAGCGATTACCACCGCATATGGACAACACCAGAGACGTCACAAGTGCGTTGCCGGACTTTGGGGGATGGGGGAAGGGTTTGGGGTAAGAACTTCCGGTATCCTCACTCGCTCGGTAAAACCGGTTTACTGTGAGGCCGTGGTATCACCTCGGTCGAGCCGGCCCATGCATGCCGAAACGTGAGTCTCCCACATGATAAATAAATACTTCGGATATGTAACACACAACGCCATCTAGTCCCAAGCTGAGCAGAGCTTGTGTTATGGGTACTAGACAACTGATATAAATAGATATATACTTATTTTTTGTAAATACATACATTTTTTACATAGAAAACACCCAAACTCCGAAACAAATATTTGCAGATCATGCAATCATTTGGTCCGACCCAGGATTTGAACCCGAGACCTCAAGCTTAGCAGTTGCATACGCTACCACTGCGCCACCGAGGCAGTCATATATAGTGATACACCAAATAGTGTTCACCAAGGTTCATTGGTTAAGTATACGACCTTACACGATTAAGTAGTATATTTTAGTAGGTTTGTTAGTTGTCATCCAAAGATGTCAATGTTTATAAACTTCGATTATTTTTATCTTAATGGCAGTTAATGTACGAGCTTCACGTGAGATGAAACGTGAAATTATGTATAGCAATAAAGCCACGTGCGCAATTTACCTATCATCACTATCTACATAGTATAAAACAAAGTCGCATTCGCTGTCTGTCCGTCCCTATATATGCTTAAATCTTTAAAACCACGCAACGGATTTTGAAGTGGTTTTTATTAATAGATAGAGTAATTCAAGAGGAAGGTTTATATGTATAATACATGCATAATATTGTAGAGAAACACTGATAAATTTAGAGGCTTCTGATGTGATGTCGTAAATAAACACATTTTTTTTGCGCTTACATTGCAAACGCTGGCTGCACCCTAGGGGTTAGACCTAAATAATGTACAACAGTATTGTACATCTTAAAAAGATCTACAAAAAAGTCCGCGATGGCATATGTCTATCCATAATATCCATCCCACAATAACAATTTTTTATTCGTTTCTTTTTACGAGAAATAATGGATTATTTACGAAGTGACTTTAAGCAATACAGCATTAATCCTTATCCAATTAAGTACCTTAAATAGATTGGGCATTTAATATAGATCAATATAGCTCCTTACAGTATTTAATTTAAATGAATAAATTCGAAGATATTACAGATTTAAAATGCACGTGTCGTGTCGTCACTGAGTGCATCTGAAATCCACCCGTGCGTAGCCGGGGCGGGTCGCTAGTTATATATAAAAAAAAGTGTAATCTGTATTAATATTATGAAACTGAAGAGTTCATTTGATTAGAAGAGTTTTTATCTTAGAAACTACTGGACCGAAGATTAAATGTTAAGTTTATCACAATACCTAAGAGAAAATCGAATCAAAATTTGTTAAGCCACTTCTGAGATTTTCACTTGTGACGACTCTGGTGTTGCGTTGCAGACGATACGTGTGTTCGGATATGTATAAATAAATATTCCGGACATCTAACACACAACGCCATCCAGTCCCAAGCTAAGCAGAGCTTGTGTTATGGGTACTAGACGAGTGATTTAAATACATATATACTGTTTTTTTTTTGTAAATACATACATATTATATATAGAAAACATCCAAACTCCCAAACAAATATTTGAAGATCACCCAGGATTCGAACCTGAGACCCCAAGCACAGCAGTCGCACTCACTACTACTGTGCCACCGAGGCAGTCGTGCAAATAACATACATAAAAATTCTAAAACCTTTTTTTACTTCTGTTACTAAAGAACTCATTTATTAGTTTCTCTTCAATATTTTAAATGTACAGATATCGACCGCATTTTTTTTTGTGCGAAAATCCCCTCTGATACTGGTGGTATCGGACACGAACCGACAAAAACCG
Source organism: Spilarctia lutea (assembly GCA_916048165.1). Classification (NCBI taxonomy): domain Eukaryota; kingdom Metazoa; phylum Arthropoda; class Insecta; order Lepidoptera; family Erebidae; genus Spilarctia; species Spilarctia lutea. The sequence goes on along the minus strand of OU696498.1, from coordinate 1,572,613 downwards.
CACACCGTCTCGGGTACTAGAAGCCGGGGAACAAGGTGCACCCTCGAAAGGAAATCCCTGGAACCCCGACGCACCTCGAGCCACCCACTGTTTATAGGTGGCCCCCTCCTGTGTAGGAACCCTCGACCTCTAGCAATTGCATTATAGGTATCTAGATATAAATGGTGGTCCCAGTAAGAATGCCCTTTTTCATCTATAAAAATAACCGCTTATTTGCACTCATTGACTGCACGGTTGGCCGAGTGGTGTCAGCGGTCGCCATGCCGCTTGCTACTGCGCCAAGTGTCGTGGGTTCAAATCCCACGCGGTACCTACAACACTTTGTGTGATCCACGAATTGTTGTCCCAAGTCTGGATGTTCTTTGTGTCCGTTTCATGTATGTTTGTAAAGTCCCCCACGACACAGGATGTTTATTCCTAATGTGGGAGTTGTCTTTTAAAGAAAAAAAAAAAAGTAATAAATAATTAATAACTATATATGCATATGTATGGTATACACGGTATATATACCAAAATAACATTTTTTTTGTCTGCCTGTCTGTTCTGGCTAATGTCCGGAACGGCTGAACCGATTTCCGGGACGGGACTTTCACTAGTAGGTAGCTGATGAAACAAGGAGACCGCGCGTAACACCGCGAGGTTCAGCTAGTTTTAGGTATATAAAAACTTGTATATTTTTGAGAGAGTTGTGATTTATATATTGGATTGTAAAGAAGACATGTTCCGATTAAGTATAGAATAAAATATCCGCCAATATCCCACACGATATACCTAGACATATTACACAAATTGTTGTTCTGAATCTGGGTATTCTTTGTGTTCATTTCATGTATGTTTGTACAGTCCCCCGCGACACAGTATATATATTTCTAATTACGGGAGTTGCCTCGTTTAAAAGGAAGCAGCGAGTTAACCATTTCACCATTAGTGCAGTTGGTATTTACGTATATAAGGCTATTGGTCTAGCGGTTCAAGTATGCGACTGCCAATCAATAGGTCTCGGGTTCAAATCCTGGGTCGGCCCAAAGTGTTATTGAGTTTTTCTAATTATAGAAATCAGCTATGAAGAAACAAGAAACAGCTCGAAGTTTGGAAGTTGTTGGGGTCTGAACCCCCGTGCTTCGGAGAGCCCGTAAAGCTGTCGGTCCTGCGCCTGATCTCTCTCCGATCGTGTCCGTTAACCGTCCCATCGGATTGTGAGAGAGAGGGAACAGAGAGTGCGCCTGTGTTTGCGCACATACTAGTGCACTATAATATCTTCTGCGTAGTTGGCTGGTCTCCGTTGAGACTGGCCGCCGTGGCCGTAATCGGCTTGGAGAACATCAATATAAGGCCAAGAAAAGATCAATATCTTTATTTATACATAACTCTTGATCTCAAAATCAATCAATACATAAACACTAATTATAATTGTTTTGATGAATTACTTATATGATAACCTAAATAGTCTAAATACATAAACAAAGGAAAATGGCTATTATTATCCATACTAATATTATAAAACTGAAGCTTGTTTGTTTGAACGCGCTAATCTCAGGAACCGCTGTTCCAATTTGGAAAATTCTTTCAGTGTTGGATAGTCCATTTATCGAGGAAGGCTATAGGTTACATATCATCACGCTAATACTAACAGGAACTGAGCACCAATGAAGAATGTGTGGAGGAACGGGTGTTAGGTCCCTCCAACACAAAGGGAGGATCCTCCGACCAGGCGAGGTGATCATGCCTGGCGGGCTACTGCCCAACAGTTGATGTTGGGATGTTGTATATATGATAATCGGCGCGAGAACTATTTATTGCGCGATTCAGGATTTGTAGTTACTCCGTGTAGTGCGTTACTTCGTAGTTCAGTGTATCTTCGGTAGATGGCGCTGTAGTAGGTCATTGTTGTGTTATATGTAGAAGTCGCCACAAATGTTTCAAAAACGGGGAAAACTTTTCACGCTACGGGCAATAGAAGACGCAAACGAGGTTGCGTGGGTTAGCTAGTTTAAAATAAAAATGGCACATTTTTTAGGTACTAACTACTGCATGTAGGTCCTGCCTCGTATATAACAACCATGACGATAAAACTATACCTATGTCAGTTTTAATGGAATAGGGGGCTAACGTGCAGACTTATCGCCTGATGGTAAGCGATAACCGCCCCCATGGACACCCGCAACACCAGAGGCGTTACAAGTGCGTTGCCGGCCTTTGGGGGATGGGGGGAGGGGTTGGGCTATAATAATTATTTTTAGAATTTTAGGTGTGAAAGTGTAACAAATGAAAGAGTTGGCATTTATAATATTACTAATGGATTTATCACTTGAACTGATTTTTTTTTACGTATGAGTCATTCAAAATATGGATGGAAAGCCTGAGCAGAATCTAAGAGTAGTGGTCACCATACTCATTGCGAATGCAGCAGTATGACCCACACCATAGCGGCCGCGGCCTAGTGAGATGCTTCTGCATCATTTGACTCAAGTTATATAGACATATTTGACTGCCTCGGTGGCGCAGTGGTAGTGAATGCGACTGCTGTGCTTGAGGTCTCAGGTTCGAATCCTGGGTCGGACCAAATGTTAGTGTAATCTGCAGGTATTTGTTTCGAAATTTGGGTGTTTTTTATGTATGATATGTGTGTATTTACAAAATAAAAGGTAAATATGTATTCATATCAGTTGTCTAGTACCCATAACACAAGCTCTGCTTACCTTGGGACTAACGTTGTGTGTTAGATGTCCGGAATATTTATTTCGTCAATCGATTTCCGTCGACAGGATCTGATATTTCCCAATATTCAACGAAAATGATCTCATGTATTGTGAATGGGATGGCTATGAAAACAAAGATGGCAGGTCGGACTAGGTTATATCGATAATTAAACGTTGACATATTAGCTATAAGTTATTAATAACAGAGTGATTATTATCAATTATCGTGTTTTGAATAGTGATGCAACTGATACACGTATCCGCTACCATTTGAAGGATAAATATAACATTTCTAAAGGGAGGTGTTGAAGGGGGTTTAGTTTTAACTTATGACTATTTTTTTTAATGTATGACCCTGCCAAAATGAGTCTACTCTGCATGATGGAAAGCATAATCAGAATTCAATCAAAGACTGCACGGTTGGCCTAGTGGTTTAAGCGGTCACTACGACGCTTGCTACTGCGCCAAGTGTCGTGGGTTCAAATCCCACGTGGAACATCACTTTGAGTGATCCACAAAATGTTGTTTTGAGTCTGGGTGTTCTAAACTCAAACTCAAATCATTTATTTCCATAGGCCCCAAAAGGCACTTGAACACGTCAAAAATACAAACAGATAAATACAAAACAAAACTCAAGTATACAAAACAAAATTCAGTGATAAAAGGTACTAATACTAAATTCACTGAAATGATTTGAATTACCGGAGCTTAGATTGATTTCGATTCAACTCAAAGGTTTAAATTGAAATCAATTTAAGTACCAGCTCCGATTGGTTTTGCATTCATGAGAAGAGCTGGTGAGAAACTCATGTGCACCATCTTTTCAAATAATTCATACAAGCTTGTTTGTTTTTGACAACAGTACTTTTATGTGCAAGTTAAGGCAACCAAAACACAAGGCTGGAAAGCGGTCTAAAGCACGATAATTGATAATAATCACTCTGTTATTAAAGCTAGGAAAATCAATTTTTTGTGTAATAAAATAATAAAAAATAGTCCATAGCATATAAGGTTTTAGTTCTTTGTGTCCGTTATATGTATGTTTGTAGAGTCCCCCGCGACACAGGATGTATATTCCTAATGCGGGAGTTGTCTTTTTATGAAAAAAATAGTGGTGGTCACCAGACGCATTGGGTGGGTATGTAGACAATGTAGCATGGTGACCCACACCATCGCGGCCTAGTGATGCTTATCCATCATTGGGCCTCCGGTCGTTGCTTACCCTCGTTAATTGTTTCTTATCACCGAGTGCAACTAGGCTATGAGTGGTCACCATACTCATTGCAAATGGAGACAATGGTCAGGTCTCGCACTCACCAACGAAACACGACAGCACTAACGCTGTCATTATACGATGATTTTCTGTGCGAGGGAATTATCGCCTTGGTCGAACCGGCTCAACTGTGCTGAAATCAGCGTGGCTCTACAACCTTGCAATTGTAGAAATATACTTATCGCTACCTAAGAACACCCCTGTAAGTCAAGAGTCAGAAATGCGCTGTCGATTTATAGCACCGAGCAACACAGGCACACCTGCAAGTACCCATAGCGATTTTTCCCGATACAATAAATAGTCAAAAGCTAGTGTATAGGTATATATACAAACCCTAGACTATGAACAAATTGAAGGGCTATTTTACCGCCAGCAGTAAGCATATACCCATACCTACACATACATATATCCATTTTGCATATACACACACGCACCCACACACGCACGCACGCACACACGCACGCACGCACGCACGCACGCACGCACGCACGCACGCACGCACGCACGCACGCACGCACGCACGCACTTTATTTAATTTTATCTGTACCTTTCAAACCTATAATCTGTCTTTGTAACAGCAGGACACTAATTCCCAAGTAACAGGAATACCCTGTTTGGGAGTTGGGTTAGTCTAATTGTGTGACCTTTACCTTAAACCTTGTAATCTTTACCTCTAAAGAAATTGTAAATGGTTATTTGTAACAATAAAGATTATTATTATCTACACTAATATTATAAAGAGGAAAGATTTGTATTTTTGTATGTAACGAATAAACTCAAAAAGTAGTAAAGTACTGGACCGATTTTAAAAATTCTTTCACCATTCGAAAGCCACATTATCCACGAGTAACATAGGCTATATTTTATTTTGGAAAAAAATAGGGTTCCGTAAGATATTTGCGTTTTTCAAGAAACAAGGTGTAAAAAATCAACCAGAAAAGTTACTTATTTTACGATTTACAATAATATAGCTAATACATCAGAATAACACGTAGGCTATAATTTATAAAGATACTAGCTTCGCCTCGCGACGTTGCCTGTGATTATTGTCGTACCGCGGGTAGCACCGCGGGGTTCAGCTAGTATATTATATTATTATATATACAAGAATTGCTCGTTTAAATATCACACAATAAACATATGTAATAATTGGTTTATTTTAGTATTTTCCTCCTTGATCTCCGTTCAGAGTATTTCTTAAAATAGTTCGCCTATAATAAGAGTATGGTATTTCTAAACATGAATGAACCACCACAATAGGAAACACATGGTTCGAAGTTATTTTTAGACACAGTGTTTAAGAGGGGCGAAGTTTACAGTCAAACAAACATTGCTTTTTATCATATTGGAGACGGAAGTCGCAAGACAGACACACTTTTTTGTAACTTGACACGTTTCATACTTAGCCGTCTGATTTTAAATTAGGCAGAGCTTGTACTATAGTCTATTATTAACCGACTTTAAAACAGGACGAGGTTATCAATTCGACTGCATTCTTTTCTTTTTTTTGTTACCTCATTACTTGCGACTGGGTTAACCAATTTTGATGATTATTTTTTTATTTGAAAGCTGGTGCTTGTACTTGAAGACGGTTGTTTTTTTTGTTAACATTTGTGATTGTGTCAATTTCTTTTTAAAAGATGTTTCCCGCGCTAGGTCAACACACTGTGTAATCCACAAATTATTGTTCTGAGTCTGGGTGTTCGTTGAGTCCGTGTAAAGTCTTCCTACATGACGTATATTATACGTGTACAAAACATCTAAACTCCAAAACAAATATTTGCTGATCATACAAACATTTGATCCAACCCGGGAATCGAACTCAAGCACAGCAGTCGCTTACGCTACCACCGCATCACCGAGGCTGCTGTTTATATAGACAAGAAATCCATACTTATAGGGTATATATAAATGTAAAATTAACTCTGTCTGTCTGTCCTGCTTTCACGGCTAAACCGCTGCACTGATTTCGATGAAATTTGTCATGGAGATACTTTGATTCTTGAGGAAGGACATAGGCGATAACCGACAAACACGCGGGCGGAACCGCCCGCAAAAGCTAGTACTACTATATAATCCACTCACGCGCATATCCGCACAAGTGTTGCATAAACAAGTACCTATATCATTGCTTGTACATTGATACTATGTACAAAAAGAAAGTTAGTTGTAAGTACGTTTTGTACAGCTACGTTCATGTGTTTTACGAAGTGTATTTTCTATATATGAGCCTGCCAAAATGACTCTATTCTGCCTGATGGAAAGCCTGAGCAGAATCCAAGAGCAGTGGTCACCATGCTCATTGCGAATGCAGACAATGCAGCATGGTGATCCAACTTTTTTTTCTTTTTTTTTTACGTGAGGAATGGGGATTCCACAAGCTGTCACCCTATCGGGGTTTGCAGCGGGGTGGTGTGTTAGAAGCGGACCGACTAAAACACACACACACACACAGTTTCCCACTCTGCGCCTGAGCAGTAAGGGGTCCGGAAACTGCTGTTATTAACACATCCGGACCCCTCCCAGAGGTCACTTACACTATAGCAGCTTATTGAGATGCTAGAGGTAGCGTATGCGGCTAAGCTTGAGATCCCGAGTCGGACCCAAATGTTTGTATGATCTGCAAACATTTGTTTCGGAGTTTCGGTGTTTTCTATGTATAATATGTATGTATTTACAAAAAAAAGTATATATGTTTTTAAATCAGTTGTCTAGTACCCATAACACAAGCTCTGCTTAGCTTGGAACTGTATTAGATTTGTTTTTTTTTTTTTTATTGCATAGTGGGCAAACGAGCAGACGTATCACCTGATGGTAAGCGATTACCGCCGCCCATGGACACCCGCAACACCAAAGGCGTCACAAGTGCGTTGCCGACCTTTGGGGGATGGGAAAGGGGATGGGGAGAGGGGTTGGGGTATGGGCCTCCGGTATCCTCACTCACTCGGTGAAACACAGCGCAAACGCTATTTCACACCGGTTTTCTGTGATGCTGTGGTATCACTCCGGTCGAGCCGACCCATTCATGCCGAAGCATAGGTCTCCCACGGTAAATTTATATCATTGTTGATGATGTATTTTCAGGAATGAGATAGAACTCGGTCAGAGTGTGGTATAGGTACATGAGGTGGTAGCAGGCTGTGTGCCTCAGGGTGCCCGTGCTAATTACTTCACTGGGTTGAGTGTGGTTGGAGTACAGCAGATAGATAGAATAGTAGAGTTAGTGGAAGAGACATTAAAAGGTATGGTTCTTGACTTGGCATGGCAAACATACATGAAACGGACACAAAGAACACACACACTCAGATCAACAAATCGCTGTCCATGTCGGATTCGAACTACGAACACTGCAATAGGAAGCAAGCGAGCCATCCCAAATGCCGTAACATTACAACCAGAAGTGAATAAATAAACACAGTTATTACTAAATTATTACATTTTTGTATAAAATTAACATTTAATTACTTTAATTGTTACATTGTATTAAATGAATTCACTTCCGCTGTCTGTTCGCTTAGATCTTTGTAACAACTTGTGGCGACTCGTTCCGGCTAATCTCTGGAACGGCTAGACTGGTTTTGACGGGACTTTCACTGGTATTTAGCTGATGATACAAGGAGTAACTAAGGCTACTTTTTTAGGCAATAACCGCGGGGTTCAACTAGTGAGTTATAAATTACCCAAAAGCCTATGGCAATTTTTACTTAAAAAGGATTAAAACAAAACTACAGTGACCACAAGTTCAATGATTTTTACGGACAAGTCCTGCTTAAACATTAGCTTACAACAATCTTTCTGTAATCACTGTTGATTCATCTTAACGATCATATGATCAACGGTGATGGTTATTATCAGAATTATAAGTAGAAATATGTACGTAGTGTTTTTTTTTTAATTAGTTCATAGGGGGCAAATGAGGTGAGCGATTACCGCCGCCCATGGACACCCGCAACACCAGAGGCGTCATAAATGCGTTGCCGGCCTTTAGGGGATGAGGAGGGGGATGGGAGACGGGATGAGGTATAGGCCTCCGGTAAAAAAAATATTGAAACATAAGCTAACTTAAGAAACATTAAAAAAACCAATCAATTTATACAAAGGATAGATCAAATAAAATTACAGTGACCACAACTTTGATGATTTAAATGGACAAGTCCTATTTAAACGTTAGCTTGGTACAACACTTATTATGTATTCACTGTTGATTAATCTTAGCGGCTATACATGGTGTGAAGGTTATTAGGAGAGTAGTAGCTAGGCACGTAGGGCTTATTAAATCGTGGTTGCAGGTGTTCTATATGTAGATAAGTTATTGCTTAACCGTTGGGAACATGACAAGCACACACATACATGTATTTCTTTGCTTATTTGTTTCAATAAGCAGACGGATGACTGGGTAAGCAACTATCAAAGTATGAGGTGTAAGGGGTTTTGGTATTCGTGGCTTATTACTTAATCCACTTTATTTAATAATATTGAATTAGCTTATTCCAAGTTTTTTATGGGAATACGATGCTACGGATTACCGCCGTCTATAGACACCTGCAGTACAAAAGGCAGGCGTTGCTGGCCTTTTAAAAACAAGTACGCTTATAATACAAATCAAATTAATTTATTCAATTAAATTCGACTGCCTCGGTGGTACTGCTGTGCAGTCGAATTGTGGCAGTGTTGAGGTCTCGGGTCCAAATCCTGGGTCGGACCAAATGTTTGTGTAATCTACAAATATTTGTTTCGGAGTTTGGATGTTTTCTATGTGTCATATGTATGTATTTACAAAAAAAAACAGTATCTATGTATTTATATCAGTTATCTAGTACCCATAACACAAGCTCTGATTATTTACAAAAAAAATAAAATAATTAACACTAAGTGACATTTATGAGCGTTAAATTGAAGCCACAGTATGTACATAATGTATATAATTAACGCTACATGGACGGCGTAGTGGTTAAGCGATCGCCTTGCTCGCCTCGCTTTCTACGGCGCTGAGTGTTGTTGGATCGATTGCCCACATAAGACAACACTTTGTAATTCACAAACTGTTTGCTCGTTTTATGTACGTCTGAAAAGTCTATCGCAACACAGGATATACTCAACAGCATTGCATGGAGAAGGAAAATAGGACACAAACCAACAGGTTTGGCCAGCGTGGTAAAGCAGGGTCTAAGCTCTTTTCTGAAGATAATTGCGACTCTCAAATGTAAAGGAAGACTTATCCACTAAAACGCCTAATATAGTCACTGTACTCGTAAAAACAGCTGAGTTCCGCATAGCCCACGCTACTTTCCCCGCCAATAAACAATAGACTTTCGCTATTGTAACCACACGCTGATTGCCATAATTAATCAATTGGGTTCTAGTGAATTTAATTAGCTCATTTATAAGTGCTTGGATGAGCAATAAGGCATCTGTCACACTGCTAGCGGAGTAGCGAATAATTAGTTTGACGTGATTTTATCGACTAGTGAAGTAGTTAATTTTTTTTTTCCTTTTTTTTATTCAACGTCATCTAGTTCCAAACTAAGCAGAGCTTGTACTATGGATACTAGACAACTGATATTAATGTGGTAGTGAATGCGACTGCTGTGCTTGAGGTCTCGGGTTCGAATCCTGGGTCGGACCAAGTGTGTGATCTACAAATATTTATTTCGGAGTTTCGATGTTTTCTATGTATAATATGTATGTATTTACAAAAAAAAAGTATATAAGTATTTATATCAGTTGTCTAGTACCCATAACACAAGCTCTGCTTAGCTTGGGACTAGATGGCGTTGTGTGTTAGATGTCCGAAATATTTATTCATAAGCCGTAAGTCAGATTTCATTAATAGAGATGCTGTATAGTCTAAACTGTTTTATCTCAGGTAACCTCAATAATACACAAGGTTTAACTGATAGATGTCATGGTTAGACTGGTAACAATAATATGTTTATTTTTCCTTAACCCTCAGAAATAAAGCCGTGTTAAATGAGGGTTTTTACCCGACTACGGATAAGCCAAAACGTACAATAATATTCCCCACGCACTTGGCCCGTGCGGGGACGTATGGCCTTCTTGAGAGGAGACCTGAGCCCAGCAGAGGAACTTTTTGGGTTGTTGATGATGATGATGATGTATGTTTGTGTGTTCCACTGAAGCACCCAAAACTACTGAACTGAATTTAATGAATGAGGCGCCAATAAATTCGTAATATTGGCCCACGTGATCTATATCATCATGATATAGATTTTTTATGGAGTAGTTGGCAAACGATCAGGAGTATCGCCTGATGGTAAGAGGTTACCGCCGCCCATGGACACCCGCAACTCCAGAGGTGATACAAGTTCATTGCCGGTCTTTGGAGGATGGGGAGGGGGATAGCTGGAGGGATGCTCACTCACTCGGTGAAACACAGCGCAAGCGCTATTTCACACCGGTTTTCTGTGAGGCCGTGGTATCACTTCGGTCGAGCCGGCCCATTCATGCCGAAGCGTGGTTCTCCCATGGTAAAATAGGCTGAGGCTATTTCCATTTTATCAAATGTTTTCACTTAGTTAGATTATAGTTTTTTAAACTTATCTTTGACTAATGTTCCGTTAACAAAACATATAGATTATACTAGATTAATTAAGTCGTTCACAGGCCAAACTAGCAACAGCTGTTAATAGTCCACTGCTGTACATAAATAAACCCCTGAAAAATGAGGGTTTGGCCTACTTTTTTTCTTAAAGACATCTCCCGCCCTACAAATAATTCCTGCATATCACGGGTGACTTTACAATCATACATGAAACGGACACAAAGAACACCCAGACTCAGACAATTTGTTGATCACACAAAGTGTTATTCCATGTGGAATTTGAACCCACAACACTTGGCGAAGTAGGTAACGGCGTGACGACTGTTAGACCACTAGGCCAAACGTGCAGTTACAATTTTGGCTAGACTTGTTGGTATAAGATCTATTTCTAGATCTGCAAGTAGGCCTAATATAGAGTTTTCCAGCTGGGAGGAGTCCGGTGGTGTTAATAACAGCAGTTACCGGATCCCTCTCATCTCAGGCGCAGAGTGGCACACCGTGTGGTTTTAGTCGGTCCGATTCCGACACATCACCCCGCCGCAAACCCCGGTGGGGTGACGGCCCGAGAGGGTTTATTCACGTAAATAAGGGTTTGTTTCAAGTTTTTCTTCGCTTTTCAATGATGTTGTCATGCTATTTAACTCTCTATAAACATATATCAATATCAGCGATCTATTTTTGTCCATGCAATCTTTGCAATGCTTAATTGGAGACAATATGCTTGCTTTCTCAGGGGCAAAATAAATTATGACAGCAAAACATAAATGAATGAGTTTAATACATCTCTGTCCACCCCTTTAGGCATGTGAGTACATGAATCTTCGTTCACTAATTGTTAAACTGTCATGACATGTCAAAAAGTTTCTCTCTTGATTGTATTCTAACGACTTTTTACATCAATATACATTTATACTTAGTTATTAGTTCGCAAGCGTGGGAAAGTATGTGACATCGGATTTGCAATCCATAGGTTGCGGGTTCGATTCCCAACTACAACTAACATTAAAATAAATAAATATTTTCGGACACACAACGCCATCTAGTACCAAACTAAGCAGAGCTTGTACTATGGGTACTAGACTGATATTAATACTTATATACCCAAACTCCGAAACAAATATTTGCAGATCATACAAACACTTGGTCCGACCCGGGAATCGAACCCGAGACCAAAAGCACAGCAGTCGCATACGCTACCACTGCGCCACCGAGACAGTTAAAGAGAGTAGTAGTTATTGTTTTTCTATATATTTTATTTATTTATTTTATTTTATTTTTTAAAAAGACAACTCCCGCATTAGGAATATACATCCTGTGTCGCGGGGGACTTTACAAACATACATGTAACGGACACAAAGAACACCCAGACTCAGGACAACATTTTGTGGATCTCACAAAGTGATGTCCCTCGTGGGATTTGAACCCACGGCACTTGGCGCAGTAGCAACCGGCGTAGTGACCGCTTAAACCACTAGGCCAACCGTGCAGTCGATATATATTCATCGAGTGAGTAGCCTGTTTCTATTTACACACGTCTGGTTGTAATTTTACAAAAAAAAAATGTAATGCCTCACCGCTTCTTACTGCGCCGAGTATTGTGAGTTTGATCCCCACATGGGACAACACTTTGTGTGATCCACAAATAGTTGTTCCTAGTCTGGGTGTTCTTTGGGTCCGTTTCATTTCTACAGTCCCCGTGATTCATGTCACCGTCTGGACAGCGTGGAATAGTAGACCACAACCTTCTTCTTAAGGTCATTATCCTGTCCAGTAATAAGGTTCATGATGATGATGCATCATTCAAAGTCTACTGCTTTTGTACTAGTGTTGTACAATTTGGCAAGTCACTCATCCGGCTAACGGACACAGATGTGTTTAACCTAGTATTGACGTGGGAAATACTAAATTACCTACATCATTGTCACACTACTTTTTTTTGAAGTGAAAATTTCTTTGGCGGCGCTGTGTACTTTTTTGGAATGGGTAAAAATGTATAAACTCGCGTCAGGTCACGTGACCTGATCGAAAATTCGTAAGACGGATGAAAAGACACGTGACAGGACAGGCGGCGCAGGGCGCTTGCGCGAATGTTCGTGTGTGTATGTAATATAAATTGTAATGTTTGTGTACGATAGCGCAATAAATGAATATTGTATTCCACCACATAAATGATAGTACTTTTATACTGATAATGAAAGCAATTCGTACAAAATTATTCTCTAACCATTCCAAAATATCAAAAATGCACAACGTTAATATTCAAGTTTTCACTTCTGCCGGCACTCCCGGAGTGCACCCGTCGATTTTTTTAATGAAATTGGGTGCAAACGAGTAGTCCTATCACCAGATGGTAAGCGATTACCGCCGCCCATGGACACCTGCAACACCAGAGGCGTCACAAGTGCGTTGCTGGCTGCGTTTTCTATATATAGTATATATATATATATATATATATATAAATATATATATAGATATAGGCTAAGTCCTAAGCCTCTCCCGGTAGGTGTCATTTTCATTGAAAGAAATAGGGTATTATTTTCTCTTTGTTTTTTTTAGCTTTCTGACCTTCCACATGAACTTCAACTGCCATATTTCATATTCCTCTATTCGCATATATTTCGTAAAAAGGAGTAGATACAACGTTTTAGCTACGCGTATTAATATTTCTATGTAAAACTCACGACTATTAAAACAAATTTTGTCTTTTACGAAGTATCTACCCATCTTCTGAGATAAACGCTGGTCACGTCACTTCTTAGTAGGCGAAGAGCTTTCAATAAATCATGTCCCATCTACCTCATTCATTCATCAACATAGTTGCAAGTTAAAACATGTTCAGTTACGAAACTAGCGACCGGCCCGTCTTCAGGCGCAAGCTATTAAGTTAGCAAGAAGAAGGCTGGATCAAGGGTCTGATACAGAAGGCAGTCCTTCTTAACACGGCACGTATAGTGAGGAGGTTCCTGTCTTTGGAGCCCTAACCACCGGTTTCTTGGCCCTGTACCCGAAGTCGGTGGTCTACTATTTTTTATATTATTAAATGTATTTATTTTTATATGTATATTTAAATTAAATAAAGGAAATAATAATAATAAATCTTAATTGTAACAAAAATTAATTACAGGACACTGTAATACACACTTATAAATAAAATTGGAGTGTCTGTTGTATTTAAATAGCATAATATATGTATGTATGAATATATTATGCATTTACTATACACGGTACTCATACCAAAATAATATTTTTTTTCAATTTTGTCAGTCTGTTTGTTCCGGCTAATCTCAGGAACGGCTGGACCGATATTGACGTGGCTTTCACTGATAGGTAGCTGGTAATATAAGGAGTAACCTAGGCTACTTTTTTAGACTAGCTTTGCCCCGCGGCGTTGCCCGCGGTACGACAATAGCCGCGGGTAACAACGTGAGGTTCAGCTAGTTACAATATAAATATAATAGATTACTACATATTGGTAAAAAGTGCATAAAAATCCGTGCAGTAGTTAATGAGTCTATCGCAAACAGACAGACAGACAGACGCGCCGAAGGACTATTTTATAATATTATGTAGTGATGACTATGTTAAGAAAATGTAAGCCGTGACTTTACTTAGCCACGGTTGTACAGTTAAGTTTCAACTTCAACGAAACTTCAACAAACACGTGAATATACAAATGAATCAAATTTTAGTGTCCGTTTGTAATATTCAAATACCCGCTCTATACTAAATGCATATCTATGTTTGTAACGAATTGGTTCAAAAAGTACTGGACGGATTTACCGTGGGAGAGCTATGCTTCGGCATGAATGGGTCGGCTCGGACAGAAAACCGGTGTGAAATAGCGCTTGCGCTGTGTTTCACCGAGTGAGTGAGGATACCGGAGGCCCATACCCCAACCCCTCCCCTCATCCCCTTTCCCATCCCCCAAAGGTCGGCAACGCACTTGTGACGCCTTTGGTGTTGCGGGTGTCCATGGGCGGCGGTAATCGCTTACCATCAGGTGATACGTCTGCTCGTTTGCCCGTTCGTTTGTATAGGCTACCGCGTCTCGGCAAACGTAGTGTAGGACGTCCCCAGGCCAGGTGGAGTGATGATTTGCGCAAGACGGCTGGCAGGAGCTGGATGCGAGAGGCCGAGGATCGAACTAAGTGGCGTGCTATTGGAAAGGCCTATGTCCAGCAGTGGACTGCGATAGGCTGATGATGATGATGATGAATATAGGCTATTTTATTTGTAAGAAAAAAATAACAAAAATAACAATATGTAAACTAAAAACTGCAGGTAACACCGCGAGGTTCAGCTAGTGTATTATACACGGTACATATACCAAAATATTTTTTTTTATAATTTTTGTCTGTCTGTCTGTATGTACCGGCTAATCTCTGGAACGGCTGGACCGATTTCAACGGGACTTTATCCTAAGTGGTTCGCTGCTATAGTCGGCTTTTACGAAACCCACATCTATACAAATAAATAAAATTGGAGTGTCTGTTTGTAATATTAAAATAATCGCTTTCAACTACATGCATATGAATGTATATACGGTACACATACCAAAATGTATATTTTTCAAATTTTTGTCTGTATGTCTGTTTGTTCCGGCTAATCTCAGGAACCACTGGTCCGATTTGAAAAATTCTTTCGGTGTTGGATAGTCCATTTATCGAGGAAGGCTATAGGCTATATATCATCACGCTACTACTAATAGGAGCGGAGCACCAATGAAGAATGTTTCAAAAACGGGGGAAAATTTTCACGCCACGGGCAATATAAGACGCAAAGGAGGTTGCGTGGGTCAGCTAGTCTTCAATATGTATTGACGAAACTAACACCAGTATCCATATTTATATTAATACGAAAGTAAAACCGTTAGTCTATCTTTTACGTCGAAATCGATGGACTAGTTTCAATAAAATTTGTCATTTAGATACTTTGATTTTTAAGGAAGGATATTGCCTAAACTTGTCGTGATAACCAACATAGCCGCAGGCAAAAGTACTAAATCTATACTAATATTATAAAGAAGTAAAGTTTGTGTGTTTGTTAAATTGTAGGGGGTAATCTCAGGATCTACTAAACCGATTTTAAAAATTCTTTCAGTGTTGGATAGTCCATTTATCGAGGAAGGCTATAGGCTATATATCATCACGGTAATACTAATAGGAGCGGAGCACCATTGAAGAATGTTTCAAAAACGGGGAAAATTTTCACGCTACGGGCAATTGAAGACGCAAACGAGGTTGCGTGGGTCAGCTAGTAAAACATATAATCTTTGCAAGCCAGCCGGCAGGATATCAAACCAGTAATTCAAGGAGGTTTTTAACTATCAATGCAACTTGCAACTTCTTTTTTTTTCATTCTGGCAACATCTGCTTCCATTTTTTTTTATAACGCCGCTGCGTTTTGTTATTGGAGAATGAATTATACTGGTTCAGTTTACAACTATATACAGCTACCCTTTAATTAAAAATGTAAGTGTCTGTATGTATATTTAATCTTTCTTCTTACTAGAGACCTGGCGGTAGTAATTCAACCGTTATAGACTAATTACTAATGTATATTATGTTTTTACGCGACTGCGACAATAGGAGTGTTGTGTTTTTCGAATATTTAAGTATGACTTTGACTGCCTCGGTGGCGTAGTGGTAGCGTATGCACTGCTAAGCTTGAGGTCTTGGCTTCGATTCCCGGGTCGGACCAAATGTTTGTATGATCTGCAAATATTTGTTTCGGAGTTTCGCTGTTTTCTATATATAATATGCATGTACATACAAAAAAAAGTATATAAGTATTTATATCAGTTGTCTAGTACCCATAACACAAGCTCTGCTTAGCTTAGGACTGGATGGCGTTGTGTGTTAATTGTCCGGAATATTTATTTGTTTATTTATGTTTATTTCTTTGTCACGTTGTGTAGCGTAAATAACTAGAAAGTTTGTGGCATCTGAGGTGTCGTTAGATGTCTTATATGGTATTTGAAGTGTTGTTAGATTAAGTCTTAATTGTGAGTGATAATACGTACGTATGATCTCTTTCTCAATGAACTGGCAGAACCTTACGTACTTGAATGTCTGAGCTTAGCTCGGTATGGGTGTTAGATAGATATTTATGTATGTATTTATCTGTTTTTATATTATACGTATACGTTTAAAAACATATTATATATTACATGTTATGAACTGTTTACATTTTAACTGATTACATAATATTTATGTAAATTCTGTGCACCATATAAGATTTCAACACCACCCGAAGATTGACTGGAACAGAATACCCTGGCATTAAGTCCACCGATGTACAAACTTAGTGTATAAGGTTTATATAAGTAAATAAATATAAAATTATAGAAATCACAGTGATCTTCCTCGTGGGACCACCTTGTAGAGAATCTACCCACGTTTCTTATGTTACACGGTCGTCGCTTGAGAACTTTTTGGTCCATTGGCCATCATTTTTCATCGTGGGAGAGCCACTTCGGCATGAATGGGTCGGCTCGACCGGAGTAATGCCACGGCCTCACAGAAAACTGGTGTGAAATAGCGCTTGCGCTGTGTTTCACCGAGAGAGTAAGCAACCGAAGGTCCATATCCCAACTCGTTTCTCCATCCCCCTTCGCTTCCCCCAAAGGCCGGCAACGCACTTGTGACGCCTCTGGTGTTGCGGGTATCCATGGGTGACGGTAATCGCTTACCATCAGGCGATAAGTCTGCTCGTTTGCCGCCTATACAATAATAAAAAAAAACAATTACTAAGAGCAATGTAACCTGACCACAACCAGTAAAAGTTGGCCAATTCTACGGGAAACTGTACGTTATACCCAAAATACGAAGTTCTACCGCAGTCCGACCCGAAAATCAAACCCTAGACCTCATGATCGGCAGTCGCTTACGCTAACCGCTAGACCAACGAGGCAGTAGTCATACAGAGTCAATAAATATAATTTGTCTTTTTATTCGACTTAAAAAAAACTGTATTGTGAACAGTTGTCTATGTTTTAGAAAAACCCCAGGTTTTATGTGTAGAGGAAGGGTTTTACATGTATTGTGTTAATTCAATACACAAAGGGAGGATAAACCAGGCCAGATCTATATATAGTTTCGCAATAGAAATATATCCTGTCGCGGGGGTCTTTACAAACGGGCACAAAGAACACCCAGGCTCAGAACAACGATTTGTGGATAACACAGTGTGTTTGTTGTGCATTGAATAGCACAATGAAGATCCTGTTGGTCTAGTGATTAGTATTCTGATTTGACTACCAGCGGTCATCGGTTCGATTTTTTTTATGTAAGGGCCATTTTTTTTTCTCCTTGCGGAAATCCCATCGGGTACCTCCTACTGGTGGCATATCGGACCCGAACCGACTAAAACCGCACGCCGTCTTAAGTACTAGGTGCCGGGGGACCAGGTGCACTCTAGTAAGGAAAACCCTGGAACCCCGACGTACCTCGGGCCACCTACCAGTTTGTAGGTGCCTGCCAAAGTGACTATTCTGCCTGATGGAAAGCATGAACAGAATCCAAGAGTGGTCATCACCATACTAACTGCAAATAGAGACAATGCAACAATACAGCATGTCATACTATGTTGGGCTATTGACAAACTTCTACATCATTGGGCCATTGGATTTAGGACAAATAATTGTGTTAATTATCACGATTATTTACTCCGAGTCTGGACGCCGTCAAAAATCAAAAGCGAATCAGCAGTTTTCGAGTTACAAACACATACTTAGACACACAGTTTTAACTGTATGGAAAGAATCTACTTCACACATTACAAAAGCAGCCATGCGTTTAAGGACACCGAGACGTCACGGTTCGTCAACCAGGAACTGAACCCACGATAAGCCACCCAACCGTGAATTGAGTCATCAGGTTACTTCCTACAGATTGAGATTCACAAAATCACACAAGACATGTGCACTGTTTATACCAGTGTGGTAGCAAAAAAGAGGGGGTTCATACATATCTGTAGATATTTTTTTTATCTTTACATTTACAACTTCGAGTAACTCCGCGGGGCTCATCTAGTCCAAAATAAAAGTAACCTTAGTTACATCTTATATCTACCAGTGAAAGTCCCCTCAAAATCGATCCAGCCGGTTCACCGAGTGAGTGAGGATATCGGAGGCCCATACCTCAACCTTTCCCCCTCATCCCCCAAAGGCCGGCCGCACTTATGACGCCTCTGGTGTTGTAGGTGTCTATAATCGCTTACCATCAGGCGATACGTCTGCTCGTTTGCCTCCTATTCCATAAAAAAAGTGGTCGCCACGCCGCTTTCTGTTGCGCCAAGTGTTGTGGGCTCAAATCCTACATAGAACAACACTTTGTCCACGACCCACAAACTGTTGTTCTCAGTCTGGGTGTTTTTTTAATTATATAGGACTTAATGCCGTAGGCATTTTCTGCCAGTCAACCGTAGGGCGATGCAGAGCTAAATGAGGTAGATGCACGGCAATTCTAATTAGGGTGTTCTTTGTGTACGTTTCATATATGTTTGTAAAGTCGACACAAGACGTATCTATACTAATATAATAAAGCTGAAGAGTTTGTTTGTTTGTTTGAACGCGCTAATCTCAGGAAGAAAGATTTTTTTTAAATCGTACCAGCGGTGGTACGATTTAAAAAAAATATTTCGGTGTTGGATAGTCCATTTATCGAGGAAGGCTATAGGGTATATCATCACGCTACTAATAGGAGCGGAGCAACAATGAACAATGTTTCAAAAACGGGGAAAATTTTCACGCTACGGGCAATATAAGACGCAAACGAGGTTGCGTGGGTCAGCTAGTATTCCATAATGCGGGAGTTGTATTTTAAAAAGAAGAGGAATGTTGAATCTTGGGTGGAATCGAACCTTGACTAGCCATAAGGATATCTATCCACTAAATCGCATGGTAAGCGATTACCGACGCCCATAGACACCCGCAACACCAGAGGCGTCACAAGTGCGTTGCCGACCTTTGGGGGATGGGGAGGGGGAATGAGGGAGGGGTTGGGGTATGGGCCTCCGGTATCCTCACTCACTCGGTGAAACACAGCTCAAGCGCTGTTTAACACTGGTTTTCTGTGAGGCCGTGGTATCACTCCGGTCGAGCCGGCCCATTCATAGCGAAGCATAGTTCTCCCACGGTAAAGTTATACGTACAGATTGACAGGAACCATCACGAGTAGGTCAATTTTTTATTTTCCTGACATTTTGTTATGATCTCCGATACTCTAACTTAAAGAGTCGGAACTAGATCACGCTGAGGAAGTGCTCGAAAGCAACGGATATCTAGTGAATGGAGAACGGAAATAACCAAAGCAAATGGGAGTTGAATTTGTCGCACAGTGATACCGAAATCACTAGATAGTTTGGATGCATCTGTGAAAAATTCAAACCCGACCCAGTGTTCATCCAAAAAGAATTAAAGGTGGTAACAGCAGAGATGGAACCCTTAGTAATTCTAGCATCCAGAAGAATATTGGGCTTAAAACAGAGTATGCTATACTGAAAGGAAAAAAGAGGAAGTTTGTCAAATGTTACAGCAGAATTCATAACAGGAAAGTGGCGAAAAGATTGTAGAACCAATGGAATTCGTTTATGTGTCCAGTAAGAACAGGAATTACACATAGTGTCCAAGTCAGTAATTTTTTGGAGAAGGGGGTGAAGTGTTACTAGCCGCTGTCATATAGATTAACTAGCTGACCCACGCAACCTCGTTTGCGTCTTCTATTGCCCGTAGCGTAAAAAAATTCCCCCGTTTTTGAAACATTTTTCATTGGTGCTCCGCTCCTATTAGTATTAGCGTGATGATATTAGGTCTTTACCTATGAAATTGCCGTTTTGTATGCAATAAGTGAAAGTACTTATTTTTTCAAACTTTTTTATTTCTGTTATTCGAAGTAATCACCCATGCAATCGACGCATCTTTGCCAACGCATTGGCAGTTTATTGATGCCCTTCTTGTAAACATCAGCTGGACGGGAGGCAACAAACTCTTTTGATGAGCGCTTTCGATTGTCGAACAGAATCCATTTTTCGTCGCACGTAACTATTCGTTTCAAAATTCCTTCATTTCTTTGCCTGTTGAGCAGCGCAAGCCAGGTCTCGACGCGTACGTTGCGCTGGCGATCGTTAAGGTCGTGGGGCACCCATCTATCAAGCTTTTTACCTTGCCAATGTGTCGCAAATGGATCAATATTGTTTTGATGCTTACATTAAAAGCTGCTGCTAGCTCAGCTGTAGATTGAGTTTCGTCAGCTTCCACAATCGCCTTTAATTCATTATTGTTAACCAAAGTCTCCGGACGACCACGAGCTTCATTTCTCAAGTCAAAATTTCCAGAACGGAACTGGGAAAACCAATAAAGGGTTGTGCGTTCGTTTGTACAGTTCTCTCCGTAAACGTTTTTGATGTTACATGCCGTTTGTGACGCGTTGGTGCCACGACGGAACTCATATTCCATAATTACACGAATTTTTAAAGTATCCATTATGACGAAAAATGTTCAAATGTAATGAAAATACAACGATAATCAAAAAACAAAAGACTGAGTTTGTAAATAGAATGTCATGGTTTTAAAACAAAATTAATTTGAATTTAGAATACAGAGCCATTACAAACTTTTTTTTATTTGAATTGACCAGTACTGAAGAAACGCAATTTCATAGGTAAAGACCTATTATATAGCCTATAGCCGTCGTCGATAAATGGACTATCTAACACTGAAATAATTTTTCAAATCAGACCAGTAGTTCCTGAGATTAGTGTGATTAGTATAGATAATGTTAGAGGAAATCCGAGAACATATGAGACAACCAATATTAGTATGCATCATTATTTTTGTTAATAGTATCTAAACCTTCCTCAAAACCCAATAAATAATTTTAACACAGTGACTAAACTTCATGAATCAGTAATTTATCTGTAAACCACAACATTTATAAGAACGAGGCAAACAGTTATTCATTGACTGGCCTGGTTGGTTAGCAAACTTAACTGCTGGGCCAAAGGTCATGGGTTCGTTTTCCATCCAGGGCAAATATTATGTAATGAGTATGGTCATTTAAATTACATCTAGGTGTAATTGATCTATATACTTTATGTTGTTATTTAAAATACATATTTATATAGTACTAGCTGAACTCCGCAGTGCTATTAGCGGTATACCAATAACAGCAGGCAATGCTGTGAGACGAAGCTAGTATCTTTATAAATTGTAGCCTATATGTTATTCTGATGTATATCATTATAACTTTACCATAATGGTATAATATACCATTATGGTAAAGTTTCATCAAAATCCATTCAGCAGTTTTTACGTGAAAGAGTAACAAACATCCATCCATACTTACAAACTTTCGTGTTTATAATATTAGTAGAATCTATAGGAGTTGAAATCCTCAATTATATCATTATATAGGACTCCACAGTGTGTGTCAACATGCTGCATTGATGCATGT
Organism: Spilarctia lutea; assembly: GCA_916048165.1. Classification (NCBI taxonomy): domain Eukaryota; kingdom Metazoa; phylum Arthropoda; class Insecta; order Lepidoptera; family Erebidae; genus Spilarctia; species Spilarctia lutea. The sequence goes on along the minus strand of OU696498.1, from coordinate 1,550,626 downwards.
CTGCATTCTTTTTTTTTTATTGAATAGTGGGCAAACGAGCAGACGTATCACCTGATGGTAAGCGATTACCGCCGCCCATGGACACCCACCCGCAACACCAAAGGCGTCACAAGTGCGTTGCCGACTTTTGGGGGATGGGAAAGGGGATGGGAAAGGGGATGGGGGGAGGGGTTGGGGTATGGGCCTCCGGTATCCTCACTCACTCGGTGAAACAGCGCAAACGCTATTTCACACCGGTTTTCTGTGAGGCCGTGGTATCACTACGGTCGAGCCGACCCATTCATGCCGAAGCATAGCTCTCCCACGGTGAACTCGCAATGAGTATGGTGACCAGTACTCATAGATTCTGCTTATGCTTTCCATCAGGTAGAGTAGAGACTTTGGCAGGCTCATATATAAGGAAAATCATTTCTCTTGAACAGTGTGCTGCCGATAAGTGCATCAAGTGCTGATAAGTTTAATAATTAACAAATAATAAAAAAACCATCAGTTTAATAATTAACAAAACATTATCTCTGAGTTATGATTAGATAACAACATTTATGATAAAATAATTATATAAGCAGTAGTATACATTTACAAAGGTGATAGATAATTATAATGGTACAGATGTTAGCCCATCTGTCCCAGTTATAATGAACATCTATGGCAATATTCTTAATAGAGAAGTTAGTTCTGCTCATTTTAGTATATTTATACCGACAAGCTTCGAATTTTACAGCGAGGGCATACTTTTAGACTTCATGGAGAATAAATAATGTGTTTATCATGTATAATTATGTTTAAATTCCATTGAAATATACAGAAAATTTCATCTTAATTGGTTTAACCCTTTAGGAGGAGTTAGGTGATAAACACACATACACAAGAATTATATAATTAAGAAACTAAACTAAACCTATATTATAAATGTGAAAGTAACTCCGTCCTGTTTTCGCGGCTAAACAGCTGCACCGATTTCAGTGAAATTTGGCATGGAGATACCTAGATTCTTGAGCAAGGACATGGGCTACTGTTTGCTGCGATAACCAACACCAAACAGGCAGAGCCGCATTCAAAAGCTAGTTATAAATATATTAAAACATTATTAAACTTTTTAATTACTCCTCAACATACCTGGTTTACATACTCTGTAAGTGGAATTAAATATGGCACAAAAAATAACTTATTTCTACTACTTACTTCAATGGATTTCAGTCTCATATCATCCATACTTCTGCTAGATTTCAACGTGTTCAGAGTCCCGTACTTATTCCTCTTCACAACCTTAATGTCATCTTCTGAATAAGGCACATCATAAATATGATCACTCACATAAAATTCAGAATTTTTCACTACACATTTACAGTTCAGGTGACACTTAAAACCGTGGTCCTTACCATCGTTCATCTTGCACTTTGTACACCTCTTATGGTTCTCCTCTATGCTGTCCGTACTAGATGTACAACATGCCATCACCGTACCCTGGTTTTCACCATTCAAACGGGTATATGGAAGACTTGAAGTAGAATTATTTGTAATGGCACAGTTTAGAGAATTCAGGCAACGGGATATCGGATCCATAGTTTGGTTCGGTAGTAAAGTTCTATTGGTAATATCCAGAATTTCGGTACATAAATAGTGGATTTCTTTTGGCTTTTTGGGGTAATTTTGGTTTTTATCAGGTTGTCCTGTTCCTTCACGTTTTTGGAGCAATAAGTTTTCTAGTTTTTCAAGTTTTCTCATTGCTTCTTTCTTTTGGTGTTCAATGTCTTCCTCTGATATTGTTGGTTTAATGTTAAAAGTGCGCGGTGGCTTTTTTGGTGGAGGTCCGGCAGGTAGCGGTTGCTTCAAAGCTTTTTTTAATGTATCTGTTAGTTTTAAATGAGGGTTTTTGAGTTCTAACCTGATAGTATCACTGGAATTACAGAACTCATCCATAGCGGGTAAATTTGTGGTTTCTGACGGTTTCTCAAATTGAGATTTTAATTGTTTTACACGGCCAGCTTTGTCTTCTTCAACATTCTCTGTTTCAGAGCTGACTCCACTATCAGTCATGGCATCTTGTTTTTCGGCATCTTTTTTCTTCGGTTTCACTACTTGAGCATACTGTTGCAATATGTGTACTGGGACATCAGAATCTGGAATGGAATCAGGAAGGACTGGCTCACTGGTTGGCTCAATAAGTTCTGTATAAACTGGAGGAACAAAGTTATCTTTCCGCATCTGATCCTCTAAGAAATTCCCGAGCCTTTTTAATCTATCCTTACTCAACCTTCGCTCCATTTTCAAAGAAAAATCACTAGTTTCCGCTCTCCCGTTGCAACTGCCGTGCCTTTTAGGGCTATTGCTGATTATTTTCTGACTTCTATCACACCGAAATGCATGACTTCGGTGCAACTTCTTGCCAGGATCACTGATTTGGCGCGATAAACTGTTTTTCGTATCACTAACACTTCGTTTGACATCTATTTTAGTGTACAAGTAACTGTTATTTGGTTTAGGTGCGCATTCGTCGCTGAATTCTGACTCATTAGTGATATCAATATCCCTATTAGGCGATAAATTACAATCGATTTTATTTTCAGTGTTTTCCTTACCGACGTTTGCAGAGAAATCATGTTTATGTTTGTACAATTGTGACTCAATTCTCACCGGTACAATGTCGTTGTTTAAACTCTCAAATTGATTTTTTATTTTTTGAACTCTGTTCTTTGAAGACGATATCATTTCGATATAACATAATACATTTTTATTGTCTATATTCACTAATAAGGTAACGCTCATACACTAATTTTCATTTAACACAATTTATGTTACAACTTCCATACCCGAATGAAATCGTAAACATATGACACTATTTTTTTTTACAAAACAATGTTTCTGTTACACAAAACTGTTAATTCTTATAAGATAGAATTAATTAATTCTATAAATTAGGAAGTTGCACGACACAAAGTCTTTATTGCGAAAGTGATTCGTCGATTGTTGTTAAATTCGATGTTAACTATTTCGAAACACAATGCACTTGACAGAAAGTTTACATAAACAGTTGATCGAGCAATCGTCAGGGCACAGCATGGCAAACCACTTGTAGTGTTACCAGATATAAACTGAATTCTCCTTACTAGCTTTACTTTTAGAGAAAGTCTACATCTTAGTCTTAAATCTACAATACATTCATTTCATAAATGTACTCAGACTACATTACAGATATATATTATCTACAAAATGTATGATTACTGGAAAATAGACAGATTTAATTATTATTTTCCTTATGTAATGACGTATTTGTGTAAGTCAATAGGTGTTTTGTATTCACGATTGTACTTATATTATACTAGCTGATCCCCGCGGTGTTACCCACGGTACAGCAACAACTGCAAAAACCGTCGCGGGTTAATACTATTCTAATAAAGTAGTCTAAGTTGCTCCTTATATCATTAGCTATCTACCAGAAAAAATCCCATCGAAATCGATCCAGTCAATCCAGATATTACCAGTAACAAACAGACAGACACACAAAAATTGTAAAAAAACTATGTATTTAGTAAAAAGTGGTTATTTTAATATTACAAACCGAAACTCTAATGTTTATTTGTTTAGATAGTTATTGTTATACGTACAATATTTACGCATAACTTTACGAGATAAAAATTTTTTTTAATATCACAACGAACCTCAAAATTTATTTTTGTGATTCTAAAAATGATTGTTGTTGTGTCACCTTATTTCAATAAGGACTTAAAGAGAGAATAAAGGTGTCTCAAAAGAAATTTCATATTTAGTGGATTGATAAAAAAAAAGGAAGCGGTATATAGAAAAAATGTTTATTTATTGTTAAAATACACTTTTTGGGAATTCATTTCTTAAAAATAATATCGTCTAAATGTAAACCCTCACGTTGTTAGCACTCATTTAATCGAACAGTAAAATTACTTATGACTGCTCGACAGGTGGAGTGAGGGATGGCTGCCATTTCGTGACGGATATTTTCTTTCAAATGCGCCAGTGAAGTTGGTTTATTGGCGTAAACTTTAGATTTAAGATAACCCCATAGGAAAAAGTCCATAGGGGTTAAATCTGGGCTACGTGGAGGCCAATTTATGTCACCTCTCCGGGAGATCAATTTTCCTGAGAAAATTTCACGAACACGTGGCAGAGATATATTGGACGTGTGTGAAGGCTCCGTCCTGTTGAAACCATGTTCTTTGGTTATAGCCAGGAAAGTTTTGCAGTTCAGGTACCAAGAAGTTGTCTAACATCTCCACATAACGCTCTGAATTCACTGTAACTGTACGCCCCATTTCGTCTTCAAAAAAGTAAGGGCCGATAATTCCTCGCGCCGACATGGCAGCCCATACGGTCACTTTAGGCGAGTGTAGGGGTTTCTGATGTTTGCGTTTCGGATTGGCTGAACTCCAGTAGCGGCAGTTTTGCTTATTTACGTGGCCATTAAGATGAAAATGAGCTTCATCCGAAAACAAAATGTTGGTAAACGTTGAAAATCGCTCAATCATCTGATTTACGAAATTAAGCCTCTGACCGGCATCTTGGGGCTTTAATTCTTGCACCAATTGAATTTTGTAGGGGTGCAGCTTTAGATCTTTGTGCATAATGCGATGTAATGATGATCTATGCACATTTAAAGCACTCGCGCGCTTCCGAATTGAAAGGCTCGGGTCGTCACGTACAGATTGATTAACACTCTCCACGTTTTCTACCGTTCTTGATGACCTAGGTCGCCCGGATTTTGATTTATCCAGCGTTGATCCAGTCTCTTCAAACTTTTTAACCCAATGTCGAATGAGAGGAAGGCTTGGCGCATCATTTAAGTGGCGAAAACCTCGAATACTGCAGAATTTTCTACGCGCGACAGTTGTCGAATCACCGTTCTTGTAAAACTCTCGCACGCACAACGCGCGGTCTGCTCCCGAGAAACGCTCCATAGCGACTGAATCCCCAAGAGCCAAGCTACCAATTGACATAACCCCCGCACCCCTCAAGTACGCAGCGTTCACGCAGTAAGCTAAACAAATATAAAATTTCTTTTGAGACACCCTGTATAAAAATCAAAAGGGTCATTTCTTTCTAGTATCTTTTATTCCATGGCTATTAATAAAATTACGAATAAAACAGACGCGTCATAATCTCGATACTTAAAAACACTAATCTTTTAATTGCTTTAACTTTTTATCATAACTACTTTTACTTAGGTATTCTAAGTGAATGATGTTGATGTTGTATGAAAGAAGTTAACTTATTATTATGAAAACTTAATTTATAAAAATATTTTTTTAATATGGAATAAGGGGCAAACGAGCAGACGTATTGCCTGATTGTAAGCATTTACCGCCGCCCATGGACACCACCAAAGGCAACATAAGGGGTTGCGGACTTTTGGGGAATGTAGAGGGAGATGGGCGAGGGGTTGGCATATGGGCCTACGGTATCCTTACTCACTCAGTGAAACACAGCGCATGCGCAGTTTCACACCGGTTTTCTGTGAGGTCGTGGTTTCAAACATATTGTACAAGGCGAATTTAATGCCACAGGCATTAACTTCCAGTCGAACCTTTGGGGCTTGCGAACCTGTATATAGTAGGCATACATTTGAACAAGTAACACGAGAGTAAAGAAACTATTTTTAAAACAACATAAATAATAGACATATTAAAAATAAAACCTAAATAAAATAAAACACAAATAAAAATATAATAGCTTATACAAAATTTGGTCTCTTTTTTTGCTCATTACATAATTTCTCGACAACCAGATTTAATTTAGCATACTTACATTTGATTACTTATACACACATATTATCTTTAAGATAAGAATATTATTAACAAATATCTTGATAAGAATCTCCCCGAAAGTAGACAGATTTTTTAGTCTTGATAACGAGTAGGTGACGCCGTTACACACTTTAAAGAGCGCGGTTAAATGTTTGCATCTATCTCATTTGTTAAATTGATTTTTTTCATCGAGTTGCATTGCAAATCAAAAAAATGTTTTTTTTTATTTTAAAAAAATACTTTCTTAGTACATAATACATACAATAAAATTGAAGAAAAGTTTTGGGCGTATTCGAACGTTTTTGCTTAGATTGATTTAAGAGACATCTATTGACAAATAGCAATAACTGTTTGGTAAAGTTTTGTTCAAGCAGAAACATGTTTAGAATTTCATTCGAAACCTCATCTGCAAAGTATCTTTGATTGAATTTAAATTTTAATTACCTAATACGTAATTTTTCATGACATTGTTTTTTAAACCACACTAATTAATCTGTCCGCCTAAAAGAGAACTATGACAATATTTCAAACATTCTTGCTATTAAAAATCTTGGCGCCCTCTTCAGAAATTCGTTTGTAATAGGTTAACTTCATTGACAGATTAAGTAGTTTAACAGAAATATAATAGATGTCGCTACTAGAACCAAAGACATCGGCGAAGCTACGTCCCCTATACGTAAAGTGGTTTGATTAATGATTTTCTATCTTGCGTCTACCCCATAGTATGGGATATCATTAGAAAGATCTTTTAAAAACATTTAGAAGTTGCTAAAATATTTTTTTTGATTGAGGTGTCTGTTTCTGAGACCTCTCAGGAAAGGGGTTATAAGGCCACCACGCTAGCTAAATGCGGGTTGGGGACTGGCAAGACAACGCTGTGGCTACGTAATCTTGCCGTTGGATGTTTTTAAGTCGCCCAAAGGCCTCCAAACTTAGCTTCACGACTTTCATCCTATTATAACAACCGAATCACGGAGACCATTCAGGTACTGACCGCACCGTCGTTGCTTACTCTCGGTAATTGTTTCCAATCACCGAGTGCAATTGGGCTATCAGCGCCTCGATAGTTTTCGTTTAACAGTGCCTCATCTTCGTCCCTCCACAAAATCCAAACTTATAACAGTTAGATAACTATATTAGTTTAGGACTGTTGAATATAAACAGTGTACATTGACTGCCTCGGTGGCGTAGTGGTAGCGTATACGACTGCTAAGCTTGAGGTCTCGGGTTCGATTCCCGGGTCGGACCAATATTTGTTTCGGAGTTTGGGTGTTTTCTATGTATAATATGTATGTATTTACAAAAAAAAAAGTATATAAGTATTTATATCAGTTGTCTAGTACCCATAACACAAGCTCAGCTTAGCTTGGGACTAGATGGCGTTGTGTGTTAGATGTCCGGAATATTTATTTATTTATTTATTGTTGATGTTTGAGCTCGATAGATGGCGATATATCGATTTTCTGTATCGTGATATTAAGATCTACGGACTATTGTATAAATGCCGTCTAAATCAATCAAAAACATCCGCGCTTAGACGTGTGTTTCATTGCCTACCACGTTTATAAAGGTGATTTTTGGGATTACGGTCCAAGGAGTTATAAAATCTTACAAAATCTGTTTACTTGGTAAATTTCGTAGAAGAAAAAAACTAAGTAATAAGTCAACACGTGAAATATTAAAAAATAAAATAACAAATAGGTGACTACGGAAATTCTATACCTGATACGCACTTGGAGAGCTTTTAGAGTTCCGTATCTCGTGATTTTCCGGGCGGAGCCACAGGAAAAAGCTAGTTAAAATTATTTTAACATCATAATAAACATTATCTATCGGCTTCCTTTTAAGTAATATAAGAAATCTTATAAGTTACGTCCCACGTTTTGCTAAATAAACTAAGAAACTTGTTTAATTGCTTACTGCATTAATAGTATATATTTATTCAATTAACATATCCTTAACAACTGTAAATGTGCTATAAACACACCATAAAATAAAATACACAACACAACTTAGACATGAGTAATAAAATGCAAAACGAACCAACTTGGGTGTACAAATTCTTATTGTTAGATTTAAGGTGGCGACTGACCTATAACATTTCGGTGTTACGTAACGTTACGTAACACCGAAATGTAACAGGTCAGTACAGTGAGCCGAGTCGCTCACTGCGAGCCGAGTCGCTCACTGCGAGCCGAGTCGCTCACTGCGAGCCGAGCCGCTCCACTCGGTTGTCGATATTTTCGCAAATCCCTTTGAGTGTTAAGGCGTTACGCCTTAATTTTAAGTCAGTACAACCCCAAGCGTCGTCGGGAGTCACAGGTTCCGCACAACACCCCGTTACTGCGCCAAGTACCGTGGGTTCAAATCCTATCCGACATTTTGAGTACCAATGAAATCTTATGCTCAAGGCCTCCTCGCTACGAGCAAATGTACAGGTCAATCAGGTAATGCCGCTACGCATGTTATGTTACTGCAAAATGCTCAAGTCAGTCGCCGGCTTAACAGAAGCATACAATCACTGCTGGAGGGGACTAGGCTTTGATATTCTGCACCATCATACCCAACAGTTGAGGCACAAATTACCGATGGTATAAGTGCCATTCATGTTTGAATTATTATTACTTTTTATTTCATATAGTGAGTGATGATACCGGAGGCCGATACCCTACCCTACCACCTCCCCCATCCCCTCCCCATTCCCCAAAGGCCGACAACGCACTTGTGACGCCTCTGGTATCCATTGGACGGCGTTAATCGCTTACCGTCAGGCGATACGTCAGCTCGTTTGCCTCTTGTTCCATAAATATATATATACTTACCACAAATTCACAGGAAAAATAAAAATACAAAATTTAAATTAACTTATATTTGATTCTAAGTAAATAGGTAATTGGATTGAAAGACTTTTATGAAGTTTAGTTTAAGAATTTTTAAATTGTAAGCAATTAGTACAATTAAATGGTTGGAGCGATTGGAGCTGACAATCGAAATACAGGCTTTGCCTAGTTTGATTGCAGACGCTAAAAACAAATTGAACTTTAAAATATTGCCTAATTTCTTTTTTGTAATTTTGTACTAACTTATTTGTTTGGAAATAAATTATTATTATTATTACATCTTAATATATATAAATCTCGTGTCACAATGTTTGTCATCAATGGACTCCTAAACCACTTAACCGATTATAATAAAATTCGCACACCATGTGCAGTTCGATCCAACTTGAGAGATAGGATAGTTTAAATCTCAAATTATAGTCGCAATTTTAATTTATTGCTAATTATTTGTCTGTTATTATTTGACAATCACAATTATCTGTTAACTCAAAATGATTCTAACAGATGTCGATACCTTTCGACTGGGTTGAGTAAGTAATCAATAGATGGCGCTGCTATGGTAAATCTATAGGCTATATTTTATTTTGGAAAAAAATAAGGTTCCGTAAGATATTGGGGTTTTTCGGACACAAGGTGTAAAAAATCAACCCTATACGGGGGAAAATTTTTCGCTACGGGCAATAAAAGACGCAAACGAGGTTGCGTCGGTCAGCTAGTAAATCTATATATCAGGACAGAATGGTGACGAACAAAACGAACATTTACACAATTTCTACGTGGTATAAAACCAGTAAGCCCCCAAACAACCGTGGGAGAGCTATGCTTCGGCATGAATGGGTTGGCTCGACCGGAGTGATACCACGGCCTCACAGAAAACCGGTGTGAAATAGCGTTTGCGCTGTGTTTCGCCGAGTGAGTGAGGATACCGGAGGCCCATTTTTTTTTTTTTTTTTTTTTTTTTTTTTTTTTTTTTTTTTTTTTTTTTTTTTTTTTTTTACGTGTGGAAACCCCCTCGGGCCGTCACCCCACCGGGGTTTGCGGCGGGGCGGTGTGTCGGAATCGAACCGACTAAAACCACACGGTGTGCCAACTCTGCGCCTGAGAAGGGAGGGGTCCGGGAATCGCAGATATTACACGACCGGACGCCTCCCAGCGCCTGCCCGCACTGAAGCGGGCACCGTCTGCTGTTAAAATCTCGATTTAGGCGACGCACGGCACACGCGTACGTCGCCCCCTCGCGGTTGGCCTGTAATGCGGATGGAGGGGAAAACCCATCCCGTCCATCCGCGGCCACACTCAGGGCGGCATGAGGCGCTGATAGGCGCGCCTCCGCCGCCCCGTGCGCCGGCGGCGGATCGAGTCCGAGTGGATATCGTCCTCCCGGGCCTTCTCCGCCGCCTCCTTCTGCGAAATTACTTCTTCGCAGAAGGTCGCGACCGCGGTAAAACTGCTGTCGCTACCGGCCATGGAGCGTATGATGGCCGGTAGCGACAGATCTCCTCCGATGACTGCAGTGAGGGCCCGGCGCTGCTCCGCCCAGGCGGGGCAGAACTCCAGCGTATGCTGGGCCGAGTCCTCACTGCAGTCGCAGTGGTGGCAGGCGGGACTCAATTCCCTCCTAGCGACCGAGTGCAGGTACTTTCCGAAGCAACCGTGCCCGGAAAGCACCTGCGTCAGCCGGAAGGAAAGGGTCCCGTGCTGCCGCCCTGCCCACTCGAGGATGACCGGCTGGAGCGCCTCCACGGTGGCAAAGCCAGCGCGTGGAGCCTCCAGCCGGGACGACCAACGAGCCATCGTGGCTCGGCGAGCGGCTTCACGCCAATCGCGTACCTCTTCGGGCGGAGGACGATACCCGTTCTCCGCCCGATATTCAGCCGCTCGCCGATAAACTTCGGCGAGCACTTCCGCCTCCAAATCCCACGGGGGTGTTCCGGCCAAGGCGCACGCCGCCTCCGTCGACACGGTGCGGTATCCGCGTATGGCTCTGACCGCCAATACCCTCTGAGGCCGCCAGAGGCGTGCCTTATTCTGGGCGGTCAGAGCCGGGACCCACACCGGTGACCCGTATAGGGCCATCGACCGGACCACCCCCGTGAAGAGGTTCCTTGTAGCGACGCTGGCTCCACCCAAGTTGGGCAAAAGGCGCCCAAGGGCGGAGGCAGCGCCGACCAGCTTCGGAGACAATTGTCGGAAGTGCTCGTCGAAGAGCCACCTACCGTCGAGGATCAGGCCCAGATACCTCATCTGGGCCCGAACCGGTACGAGGACCGAGTTGACTTCGATGGAGGCGCCGGGGGGTGGACCACGACGGGGCCCATGAAATAATAGGGCCTCCGTCTTATCCAGGGCCACCCGCAAGCCCAGCGCCTCGATGCGCCCAACCACCAGAGAAACACCCCTGGTGGCCAGGCGCGCCGCCTCTTGGAAATTGGCCCCCCGAGCTGTGACCAAAGTGTCATCGGCGTAACAAATTACGCCCAGCCCGGGGGGCAGACGACTTCGAAGGACCCAGTCGTACCCCACGTTCCACAGGAGTGGTCCGAGGACAGACCCCTGTGGAACGCCGCACGACATGGGTCGCCGTCTCAAGACGCCATCTCGGTCCTCGTACACGACGGTACGCTCCTTCAAATAGTCTGCCACCAGCCGCCTCAGGTACTCTGGCACCCCATGATACTGGAGTGCTTCCCTGATGCAGCTGAATGGCAGACTATTAAAGGCGTTGGCGATGTCCAAGGACACCGCCAACACCACGCCGCCACAGCCAACCGCCTCTTCGGTCACGGCCCTAAGGCGCATCACGGCATCGACCGTCGAACGCCCCTCTCGGAACCCGAATTGGGCGTCCGACAGGTCGGGCCCCACCTCGCTGAAATGCTGGACGATGCGGGCAGAGAGAATCCTCTCGAACAATTTGCCCGCCTCGTCCAGCAACACGATGGGCCTATAGGCCGCGACCGAATCGGCTGGCCGTCCCGGCTTCTGCAGTAGGACCAGCTTCCCGCATTTCCAGCACTCAGGGAAGCGTCCGGACGCCAGGCAGGCGTCCAAAACCTCCCTGAGGCGGTCCGACATATGGTCGAGGGCTCGGGCCATCACTCGGGGTGGTACCCCGTCCGGCCCGGGGGCGGTGTTCTTGGAACGGATCCGCAGAACAGCCGCCCCAACCTCCGATTCCCTAACGGGCGGAATATCATCCTCTCTGCCCCCGTCGTCTCTGGCCACTGAATAGGCCATCGACGGGGGCGTGTGCTCCACCCGCTGCGGGAAAAGGCCCTCGACCACTTGCTGCAGGAAGCTGGGCTGGAGAGTCTCGGTAAGGGGGGGGCCCGCCGTGCGGAGCTTCTGACGCACCGCACGATATGGGCGACCCCAGGGGTCACGATCGGGACTCTCCAGCATCTCCTTTCTCCTTTCCTCTTTGGCGCGGCAAATGGCCAGCTTCAGAGTCCTCCGCGCTTCGCGGTACTCCTCATGAAGCCGGCCCTCCTCACCGTCTACGCGGTGGCGTCGCCGCCGGCAGCGGGTGTAGGACCTCCGGGCACGAGTACAGGCCGCACGGAGGTCCGCCAACTCCTGGGACCACCAGTAGACCCCGTTCCGTGGAGGCCGACAACCCCGAACGCGGGGCATGGCCGCATCGCAGACCTGCGTAATCGCAATGCGAAAGCGGCCAGCCCCCATGTCGACCTCCTCGGCCGGGGCCCGCGGAGACAGCCAAGACTGAACTATGGCCGCCTCCTCTAGCAGGTCCCTGTCGAGTTTGGCAACTGCCCACCGCGGAAAGCGGGAGGTATGCCGCGCCACGTGACCCCTACTGGGGCCCTGGGACCGGGAGAGCTCGAATCGGATATACAAATGGTCCGAGAGCGTCTCAACCTCATCCAGGACACACCAGTTCCTTACTCGTGCGGCAACAGCAGGGGTAGCGAACGAAAGGTCCACTATCGACCCCCCCTGCTGTCGCACGCACGTGTTGGTGGCGCCTCTGTTCAGCAAACAGAGGCCCACCGAAGCCGCCCACTCCACCACGGCATCGCCCCTGGCGTCCGTCGCTGGGGAACCCCACGCAATGGATTTTGCGTTGAAGTTCCCCAGCACGAGGACGTGCCCAGACGCTAGTCGCCGCATCGAGGTCTCCAAGTTGTTAAGGAAGACCTCGAAGTCGCTCAAACTCCGGTTGGGGGAGAAGTAAACACCGTAAACAGTTATTCCCCCCCACTCGGCGGCCACATATCCAGAGCCCTTGTCTCTAAGCGACAAGGGCGGGGAACGAGCCGCCGAGGAGCCGACGACTGCCACGGAGCCGTCCCGGTCACCCATCCAGTTTGGACGGGGAGGGACGTAATAGGGCTCCGCGACTACGGCAACACCTATCGACCACTGCGCCATGGTTTGCAGGAAGAGATCCTGCGCCGCGGCGCAGTGGTTGAGGTTCGTCTGGACAAGGAGGTTGGAGACTTGATCCATTTACTGGATCGTCTCTACAACCTCCTCCATGGGCGACGACGTGGTCGCACGAATGACGTCGGAGGCAGCCTGGGTCGACAGGCTAGCCCCCGACGTCTGCCGAGAAGCTCGGGGAGGCTTGCAGCCCCCCTGCCCCATCTGGTGATTGGCGGGCTTGTTGCCCGCCGCACACACGGGGCAGTGGGGGGCGGCAGAGCATTCTGCCGCCTTTTGCCCCGGTCGACCGCAGCGGAAGCAAAGTCCGCTGCAGTCAAAGCAGCTTTGGCACTTGGTGCGAGTGTGTCCCGCAGCGAGGCATTTAAAACACCTCATCGGTCTCGCCGCCAGGACTGTGATCCTCGCGCTCACGAAACCGATGAGGATCCTGCCTGCATCGGCCAAAATTTTGGCCGACGCCACGGGACAGCTGACCCACACCGCACCAAGGCCTCCCGGACCAGGGCGGATGGTGCCGACCCTGACGCTGTCCGCACCGCAACCCGCCTTCTCACTGATTACGGCGCGGACGTCGTCGGTCGTGACCGAGTCGTCCAGGCCCGAAATGCGCAGCTCTGCGCACTTTGTGGGCCTGGCGATCCTCACACCATCCGTGGCTGCGAAGACGTCCCTCAACTTCTCGGCAACGGTGTCCGCCTTTTTTGCGCCATCGGCCCCAGGGAATTCGAGAACTCGAGCTCCCGTTTGGGCCTTGCGCAGGCGGACACCGGCCGTTTCAAAATCTTCGGCGAGACTGTCCCGGGCCTTCTTGAAGAAGGCCGCGTAGGACAGCCCGCCGGATGTCGCCTCCGGTGACAGGGTCACCACTACAGCCGCGGTTTTCGGCGGCTGCAGTTTCCGCGGCTTGTGGCTCTTTGGAGTGGCCCCAGCCACCGGAGGCGCCTGCGGGCCAGAGGCTGCCTGTCGGGCAGCCTTTCTGGCCCGCTTTCTCGCCTTCTTCGATTTTGCCCCTCCGACTACCTGCCAACCCTCATTGGAGGGGGCAGATGTAGAGGGGCCAGGCAGAGGTGTTGGAGTGGGAGGCATAGGTGTTGCAGCTTTTGCTGCCGCCCTCGGCCCCGTCCTCGGCGCAGCCGTCTTGACCGGAGCCGGAGCCCTGGCCACCAGCCCTCGAGCAGCCGCAGGGGCCGGCGCTGTTCTCGTCGTCGACGCGTAAGACACGCGACCCCCCACCACAGGGAGAGGGGTCGGCATCGACGACGCGGCCGTCCGCTTTGGTGTTGCAAGCGGCGGCCGCATGATAGGGGCCGCAGGCAGCCTCGCCTCCAGGCCGGCCGTACGACCCTCTATCATTCGCCAGCACGCGTCGAGGATGGCAGCCAGCTGGGCGTCCGTAATCCCAGTGCCGGCAGGGGACGGCCGCGGCGCAGATGGGGCCTGCTGGGCGTCAGTTATCCCGGTGCCGGCAGGGGATGGCCGCGATGTAGACGGGGCCCGCTGGGGCGTAGACGCGGCCCGCTGGGATGAAGACGGGGCCGGGGCCCCCCGCTCCGCTTGGAACTGGGCGAACTGAGCGGAGAGCTCAGCGACCTGCCCCGCCAGACGGTCGTTGGCCGATTGAAGGCGACCCACGTCCCCAATGAGGGTGTCCACGACCCCCGCCAAAGCGGAAGAGGAGTCCTTAAGGGCCCTTACGAAGGAACCCTTAAGGTTTGTGGACTTGGTAGCCACCTTGTGGATGATGGCCACCGCCGCGTCCGCTCTCTCCTGCAGAGAGGCCAGTGATTGGGGCGCTGAATCCCCCTCCACCGGCCCGATCTGGAGCATGAGACCGGACATCTCCTCCTCCGCCTGATATTCGCCGTCGGCCCTTGCTCGCCTGTATGATTCCGCCTTGCTAAAGGCGGAACCTGACGAAGCCGAGGCTAGGGTGCGAGATCTTCCCCTCTGGCCGCTCCCAATTTTAGGTGGCGGCAACATCTCCTGGGACGTGTCGCTTTCGCCGCCGTCCCTGAAGAGGCCGCGCTTGCGGGTCTCCGAAGCCTCCGTCTCCATCAGCTCCAGTGCGTCCACAATCGCACTGGAGCTACCACTCGCACCAGAAGTGGCGGACCTGGAGCGCGTGCGCTCCGAAGTTCTTCGGCTCCCAGCAGTCAGATGTCTGGCTTCTGGGAGCCCCACCGAAATGGGCGTTCCGGACCGGACGTCCTCCTCGGCAGACGATTGCTCGTCTGCCTTTCGGAACTGCCCCTTGGCATTCCTCCTTTCCTTCCTTTCCTTCCTGTCGCTCTTCTTCTCTGATCCGGTTGGTATAGCGTTAGTCGTCGTGTTGTCTCTGTCCGTATTGTTTTTTAAATTTGAGTTTATATCCATAATTAAGCCCACGATTAGGGGAGAACTAAAAGTCGACCCGGGCAGAGATCCCCAATACCCGGGCAAGCCTATGTACTATGGAGGTCGGCCGATATCCACAGGTTTTTTACGACTTAACTGTCGGGTGTTATAGACTATCCTTGTCATGGGCCGGCCAATCAAGGCAAGCCCTCCGGCCATCAGGTTCTCAGCGTACCCTCTTGGAGCCACCAGTCAGGTCGTTGTTGAGCCCCTAATGGTTACGGAATGCGAGAGGGTGGCTAGCCCTCTCTCACAGACGGGACTAACACTCAAGTGCCAGCCCCTCTGATCTACTCGCACTCCAACACGCCTTCTGCTAAAGCAGAGGGACGTTTGGAGTGCCGCGCGACGACTTTGCGTCACGCCCTTCACGGCAGTCTGCAGCCAGACTCCGTCTGGTATCCCATTTGGTCTGGAGTCTCACCCTGGGCCAATCCGGCATGAGTAGCTCTACCCGGCACAGCCCCAGAGATCATTGACCCACGCAAGCCCCACCACGACGACAACGTAGGGATACATTGGGGGGATACCGGAGGCCCATACCCCAACCCCTCCCCCATCCCCTTTCCCATTTTCCAAAGGTCGGCAACGCACTTGTGACACCTTTGGTGTTGCGGGTGTCTATGGGCGGCGGTAATCGCTTACCATCAGGTGATACGTCTGCTCGTTTGCCTACTATTCAATAAAAAAAAAAAAAAAAAACACCTTACCTTACCTACCTTACCAATACACCATAGTAAAGGTGTATACCTTAACTATCTTTAGCGTTAGTTGTACGACTATTTTATTTTGCGACAATGACAAATCTGTATCAATCATAATATTTATATAATTTAACAACCACATTGTCTTACAAATCGAGTGGTACGTTATCCCGGTCCTACGACTAAAGTTTTTTGTCCCGGCTACCTTTTTTTTTTATTGTACGGAAATCCCCTCGGTACCACCCCCTGGTGGCATGTCGGAGTCGAACCAAATAAAACCGCACGCCGTCTCAGGTACTAGATGCTGGGGAACCAGGTGCCCCTAGAAAGTTTTTTTACCGTGGGAGAGCTATGCTTCGGCATGAATGGGTCGGCTCGACCGGAGTGATACCACGGCCTCACAGAAAACCGGTGTGAAATAGCGTTTGCGCTGTGTTTCACCGAGTGAGTGAGGATACCGGAGGCCCATACCCCAACCCCTCCCCCCATCTCCTTTCCCATCCCCCAAAAGTCGGCAACGCACTTGTGACACCTTTGGTGTTGCGGGTGTCTATGGGCGGCGGTAATCGCTTACCATCAGGTGATACGTCTGCTCGTTTGCCCGCTATTCAATAAAAAAAAAAAAAAGGAAAACCCTGGAACCCCGAAGTACCTCGGCTTTGTATATGGCCCCTCCTGTGTGGAAACCGCAAAGGTTCCCGCTACTGTCCCTAAGGGCGCGTACGCTCCGCAGCGCCCCCGCCGTCACCCGGGCCTGCTTCTGCTAGGGTGACAGATGGCCTCATATGACACCCTCAGGCTTGCGTTTATGGAGGACGGAGATCGTTCTGCGGGTCCCTGCTACCGCTGTTAGCTACCCCAATCGAAAACGTTTGTAAGGTGAAAGGCCCTCATCAAAATAAAACTACTCACGAAAAATTTGCTTGATAGTAATAACTTGGAAATTGGTTCCAGGGATCCCGGACTAATTTGTCTGTCAGTATATTATTTGAAAAGAGGGTAGAGTTAAAATGCATTTTCACCTATTATAATCTATACCAATGATAAAGCTGAAGAGTTTGTTTGTTTGAACGCGCTAATCTCAGGAACCGCTGGTCCCAAGCTAAGCAGGGCTTGTGTTATAGGTACTAGACAACTGATATGAATACATATATACTTTTTTTTTGTAAATACATACATATTATACATAGAAAACACCCAAACTCCGAAACAAATATTTGTAGATTACACAAACATTTGGTCCGACCTAGGATTTGAACCCGAGACCTCAAGCACAGCAGTCGGATTCACTACCACTGCGCCACCGAGGCAGTGATATACATATTATCACGCTAATAATAATAGGAGCGGAGCACCAATGAAGAATGTTTCAAAAACGGGGGAAAATTTTCACACTACGGGCAATATAAGACGCAAACGAGGTTGCGTGGGTCAGCTAGTTTTTAAATAAAATAATATCGAGCATAAAAAAATCAATAAAAACTGGCTTGTTCAAAATATTGACAAATTGTTCGCCATTAAATTTATAATTTAATATCTCCTAATAAAGTTTTATAAGTGACAACATGGATGTATCATAGCACAGATCTATATACTAATTAAATTGTTTTGACCGTTTTAAATATATATTATAATTAACTTCAAACACGTATTATGATCCCTAAAGGATTATTTTATTATTGTTAGCCAAAAACAATAGTTACGGAATTGTGTTTGGGAAGCTACGTCATATCTTCGAGTCGGGTACCTCTTCACTTAAGATCACCAGTGCGTCCTACCTGTAATGACATGCGGAGCCGAGACGTGGAGACTCACCAACGGGCTGGTCAACAGGTTTAAGTGGGAGCGTGCGATGGGTGTTCCTCTGTGCGATAAAAGTAGTAATGAGGTTATTCGACGGAGAGCTAGAGTAACCGATATCACACTGGCCTGTAGTTATACATCTATGCAACTAAATAAAATTGAAGTACCTGTTTGTAATTTTTAAATTAACAACTTTTCGATAAATGTAAATGAAAGATAAGACAGTCAAAAAAATATATGTCTGTTTGCTCCGGCTAATCTCTGGAACGGGTGGACCGATTTTGACGGGCATTTCACTGATACGTAGCTGACGACATAAGGAGTAACTTAGGCTTCTTTTTGTAGAATACCTTGTAACTCGTTGTTGTCGTACCGCGGATAACACCACGAGGTTCAGTTAGTATATTAATAATCAAAATTTAACAGAATAGAGACTAATTCACGAATTGGACCAAATTGAAATGGGACACGAGAAGCACCAGCTTTCAAATATAAAAGAATCATTAAAATCGGTTCACCCAGTCAATAGTTCTGAGGTAGCAGTTAATATTAGCTATTTTACTTATATAGAGGTATATTACTGCAATGGTAGTACATTGTGACCCTCTGAGTGCCTCACAAAGAACTGAACTTCGGTTTCCATACCCCTTTCGGAAAAGGTAACGAAAAATTTACTTAACATCGGTCCCTGCACAATTCAAGTAGAAGGGAGCTTACTTACAGATGCGGCTGCTGCAAACGACCCGGGAAGGTGACACTGCATTGCGGCCGGGGGTGTCGTCTTGGGCGGGTCGTTGTTCCTTCTCTTTCTGCCTAAAACGGTGTGAGGCGTAACAGCGTACCGCGCCGGGGGTGACTCTGGTCACCCTGGGATGTACCTCAGTCATGGGGTACGGCAGAGGGGACTCCAGAAGCCACCGATGCGTTCCTGGAGCTCCCCTTGACTGCCGAGGTAGGCCGCCGCGGGGTTTAATGGGTAGACCGGTCTTCCGGGAGTCCCAAACACGCCCTTCGTCTCCGAAGGTATGGTGCGAAAAGCATTCCCCGCGTAAAAAAAAAAGAAAAAAAAAAGGGGTCGCCCACAACTATTCTGATTCTGTGAAGTCTTGTAGCCACATACATTTCAACAGCCTTTATCAATCCACTGCTGGACATAACCTGTCTCTCTAAAAGGGAGACTTTGATCTACGAAACGAGTTGGTGTAGGGTTTATTTCGATTTCTCCTTCTCTTTGCAGTGCTATTGTCCTGCGTAATTTGCTCCCTGAGTCGACTCTTACGACACCTACGGGATGCACAGGAGTGGTGACACTATATTCTTAATTCGTCACCAGAGAATATATAAGTACCATAGAATAACGCACTTCTATTTTAAGTAATAAACATTATGTGTTATCATACTTTGAATCGTCACGGCATTGGTTTTTCCGAGACATGATATTTACATTAATTCAATATTGACTAGTGATGAGATTAAATATGCCGGTATCCGGTATTTGTTTTTCTCCGGATAATCATAATATTATTGTTTATTCATTATACAGAAAAAGTACAAGTAAAATCAACATTAGTAACAAGTTAAGATAAATGAAGTCACAAATATATACAGGGTGTAAAAAGACTACTACCGAAAACTTGGGGGTTGCAATCAGACCATGATACTGAATAGGTTTAGCGAAAAGAAAACTCAAAAAAATATTAATTTATCTAAGTCGTTTTATGTTTTTTTCTGCTTACATACACATAGTAAAACATAACAGGACCCAAACTACCTAATTATCTCATTTAGAAAACCAAAAAACAAAGAAAATCAATAAAACAGTAATGTATTTTAATATCAAAACAGCTGGCCGGGTGAGTGCAATGACCGTGACAGAGCGCGCGGGCGCGTTAAGTAGTACATTGCTGGCTTCTGAAATTAATAAAAATCTTGACACATTGTTTTTTCAAGCTACAATTTTTTTAAAGACAACTTTGTTTTTTTTAATAAGTTTTGGGGTGCTGGATCAGCCCCTTTCGTTTTCGATAGTCGTCTTTTTACACCTGTATATGTGTGTATAAATTAAGTTACAATTTACTTACTAGCTATTAATTCTTTTTTTATGGGCCGTCACTCCATCAGAGTTTGCGATAGGACGCTATGCCAAAATCGGACAGAATAGAGAAACATGTGGTTTTTTGCGTCTGAAATAGGAAAATTCCAGGAACAGCTTAGTAATTTATTTATTTAATTTATTTATTTAATAAGACATCCGTACTCAGGTTTAAATGTCGGCTTCGGGTTATCACAATAAAAAAATACATCCACATCCTGTAATGTATGTTGTAATGTAGGTAATCGCTTACCATCAGGCAAACGAGCTGTTACGGGGTGGGTCTAGAAGTTCTTTAAAAAGAAACAATTTTAATTGAGACTGAAACATTATTTAATTAAAAATCAATTTAATATCATTCATCATCATCAATTACATAAATACCTAGTGCCCTCAACGAAATCGGAAATAAGTCTGATGTCATATATTAAAATATCGTTTATAATGAATTGCGTCGCTTACGTCAATGCAAACGATGCAGTTTTGTTTTTATGGAATGCCGGGGTTGCGACATCGTAACATCCCCCCCGTTAAGATTGATCATTACAGATTAAGTAAAGATCAATGTATTTACTTAAAACAGAGATCGCCGTGGGCTACAGAAATGGATAATCACTACAACTTAATTTTATACTTATCTACTTAACTTTAAGGCGTTTAAAAGATATTACAATTAAAACAATACATATTAAAAGTATTCATATCATAGACCGTTTAACTAGCAGTAAGTCGATGTTTCACATAACATTATTTAACATTACATAATTGTATTTCTTTTCAAATTAGGTAAGGATTTTACAGATGAGCGAAGATCATCTTCCTCTGAGGAGTCGGATGTATGATGTTGTGACTGTCGGACTACTATGTCCTGAGTTTTTTGACTCTTTGTTTTATTATTATAATTTTGTTGTATATAGTGACGCAGCAGCCTGAATGTTTACTACAGACATATCGTCTACTTTTAAATAAAATGTATAATAGAACGACTGTAGTGATAACATAAGTTAATGATAAATAATGAGTAGAATATCTTTCTAAATGAGAAGGCTCTTCAATTTTCCTTATCTGGTTTTCAAATTCATCTAATTGTGTACTGGCTTTAACTAAGGAATCCAGATTATTAAATTCATTTAGCTAATTTTATTAGAGGAACCTGATTGATGGTTTTATTTAAATGTCTGGTATCGCAACAATCGGTTACAATATTAAAATTCGAGATTGAACTGGTAGTATTTGAAGTGAAACTGTCGGCTGGAGTAAAAGTTAAAGTCTTATAAAAAGCAGAACATGATTTTGGTACATGCATTATTCCTGAACCAAACAAGATTTCGTCGGTGTTACTGGTGGCTTTGTCACATACGAAATGACATTTTCCTGGTTCAGATTGCACGAATATCCATCGATTGTTGGTAATTTTTTGGAACAAATCCACTGAACCCCGAAGAACTCTTGTTTCGCAAGACTTTGGTAACTTAGAGATAACTTCTGTAAGCAACGTAGTTTCGCACGTAGGATTTGCGATAGTCGAGTAAACGTTACCGAGAACACACACATAGCACTGGTCTTTTATGATTTTGCACTCACTCACACTATCGAGTTGTGAGTAAAACAGCCTATCCGAAGTTATTGCCAAATATTGTTTACTCGGTGCGACAAGAAGATAAGTGTCTGGTGCAGAAACGTCGAATGGGACAGGAAACGGGATGTTATGGTAAAGGTTATAAATCTGAGGAAGAACCAGCGGTATTTTTACAACTATAACAAGCTTACTGTCATGGTAATAACATACAATGTCACATATATTAATTATATCATTTATGTTATGTAATGATAAACGAATAGGTAGTTCGGAATGCTTAGGCAAATAGTTGACGTGTAACTCGAGCTCCTTGTATAACTGTATGGGACTGAGTACTGTCGGGTGCAGTACGTTTATTTTACTAAACAATATGGCATTGTTTATATCGTCTATATCAAAGGACAGCGTTATGACAATGCTTTCTATTGAAGTTAACATAAGAGACAAATGAGATTTCAATTATTTCAAGCTTGTCGTTGGTGTTTATTAATTTTTCAAAGGTTTTTTTCTTTTTTTTTCAATAACAAACATATTTTGATTTAGACGATACTCATTTTCTTTGACCTTTGACATAGTATTGTTAAAAGTAGAAATAGTAGACTTAATAACGTGAATGTTATAGCGCATAAGTACTGTTAACTGTTTTTCGTCCGACTGTACTTTATTAATAGCGTCCGTGAACTTGTTTGCATCATCAGAATCTAAAGTGCCGAAGAACGTTTTTAATAGGGAGCCACCGGCGTCAAATAGCCCGCGTTTTGAGCGTTTTGTTTCTTTTACATTTACTAAATAGGAGATAGAAGAGAACTTTTTAATATTATTGCTATGTTGAGTCCTTAATGCATTTCAGGAATTTAAGCAATCATCTTTTACTTTAGGAGACTGTGTTGAATCGCAATTTTTAGAAACTCTTTCTAACAAAAATTCGACATTTTCTATATGTGGTTGAATATAAAGAAATAGCTCAAATCTATATAGGTGATAACGTTCCAGTAATCATTTGTAAACTTTAAATCTAGTAACTTATCGAAATATAACCGGGAAACTGCTGACATTAACCTGTAACCAATAGAATGGAGACATGTTTACACTAGACGGAGGCGGGTTTAATTTCGTCATAATGATGGATACGTAAATACAAATGTGTGTAGATATGTTAGTCATTGGAAGTACTTTGGAATGTATAAAGTTCTCGTTCTAAGGTCATTATGTCGGGCGAGTTGTCATCGAACTTAGAAAGTTGCATGACTCTGGGCTCTTGTTTGGGGCTGGCTACCCGTGTGACCCTTGGATGTAAAAGAATGGACACTTGTTTGGGGCTGGTTACCCGTGTGGTCCTGGGAGTTAAAAGGATGGACACTTGTTTGGGGCTGGTTACCCGTGTGGTCCTTGGATTTAGAAGGATGGACACTTGTTTGGGGCTGGTTACCCGTGTGGACCTTGGATTTAGAAGGATGGACACTTGTTTGGGGCTGGTTACCCGTGTGGTCCTTGGATTTAGAAGGATGGACACTTGTTTGGGGCTGGTTACCCGTGTGGTCCTTGGATTTAGAAGGATGGACACTTGTTTGGGGCTGGTTACCCGTGTGGTCCTTGGATTTAGAAGGATGGACACTTGTTTGGGGCTGGTTACCCGTGTGGACCTTGGATTTAGAAGGATGGACACTTGTTTGGGGCTGGTTACCCGTGTGGTCCTTGGATTTAGAAGGATGGACACTTGTTTGGGGCTGGTTACCCGTGTGGTCCTTGGATTTAGAAGGATGGACACTTGTTTGGGGCTGGTTACCCGTGTGGTCCTTGGATTTAGAAGGATGGACACTTGTTTGGGGCTGGTTACCCGTGTGGTCCTTGGATTTAGAAGGATGGACACTTGTTTGGGGCTGGTTACCCATGTGGTCCTTGGATTTAGAAGGATGGACACTTGTTTGGGGCTGGTTACCCGTGTGGTCCTTGGATTTAGAAGGATGGACACTTGTTTGGGGCTGGTTACCCGTGTGGTCCTTGGATTTAGAAGGATGGACACTTGTTTGGGGCTGGTTACCCGTGTTGTCCTTGGATTTAGAAGGATGGACACTTGTTTGGGGCTGGTTACCCGTGTGGTCCTTGGAAATAGTATTTTGGTATTTGGGTGATGAAACAGTGTTAAAACTATTTTTCGATTCTGATGTAGAAGGAATAAGACGTTCATTGCCAATGGGATTTTTATCCGAAATAGAAGACAATGTCACGTTGTCACCGTTAACAATGGGCACTTTAGCCGAAATAGAAGATAACGATGACATAGAAGACGTTCATTGCCAATGGGATTTTTATCCGAAATAGAAGACAATGTCACGTTGTCACCGTTAACAATGGGCACTTTAGCCGAAATAGAAGATAACGATGACGTAGATTCAGTGGAAATAGAATTAGATTTAGCATTTCGTAGACTGGACTTAGAAATTGGCTTATTTGATTTAGAAACAGTGGATTTAGATATTAAAGTAGTAGGGCTGGTACCTAAAGTATGGGATTTGCGTTGGTACCGATGCGCAAACCCAACATTTAGTTTAAACAATCACCATTTTCTATTTCTTGTACTTGTGGAGGCAATGATGTCTCGGAAGCCGATTCTATACAATTTTGTCGATATGCTCTTGAACCACTAGGATAGTTATTATTGAAGGGTCGTGAATTATTATACTGTCGTTTCCTGCATTGTGAAATATCATGGCCTATGTTTTTGCAATATCTACACGTAATTGTTGTGTTAGCATTTTGAGACTTGTAATAAAAATTATTAGTATGTGGCTGTGAATGAACTCGAAGTTGCGAGCGTTGCATATCACGTTTCAATTTGCTGTAGCATTCCGATTCTACATGACCCATTTTATTGCAATTTTTACAATATTTAGATATGACAGAAGTATTTTTGGCTAAATTTAGGATCTAAAATTCAATAATAAGAAACAGATTTAATGTAGAACGCGGATATGGCAATAACTAGGGATAAAAATATTTTACTCACAGTAAAATCGCGTACTGGACGAGCATCGTTGGTTGACAGGATTCTTCACAGGAACGGCGTCGGTAGAGATGTCGTTGGCGGCGGTACGAATGGCAGCTCGTTTTCAGCGACGGGACTGCCTTGCAAGTGGCGCAAGACTTTCTGTCGCAGGCAATCGCGACTGGATGCAGCGGAATACGACGAAGTGCAGTAGGGCACTGCGGGATACAGTGGGACGAGTCTTCTGATGTTGTGTGGTACAGGAGCAGCGAGATACGGCGAGATATTTGATGGATTCTTGAGTCGGAGATGTATCACAACGATTGTTTTGTCAGGAAAGCTAATAGAATTGTGATACGGTTTAAAAATGGGCACTGGTTATCTTAATCGGAATATCGGGCACACGTTTATTTTCACGCAAATTTTACCCAAATATCCCACTTCTGACACCACTGTTACGGGGTGGGTCTAGAAGTTCTTTAAAAAGAAACAATTTTAATTGAGACTGAAACATTATTTAATTAAAAATCAATAGAATTACATAAATACCTAGTGCCCTCAACGAAATCGGAAATAAGTCTGATGTCATATATTAAAATATCGTTTATAATGAATTGCGTCGCTTACGTCAATGCAAACGATGCAGTTTTGTTTTTATGGAATGCCGGGGTTGCGACATCGTAACAGAGCACACGTATCACCTGATGGTAAGCGATTACCGCCGCCCATGGACACCTGCAACACCAGGGGCATTACAAGTGCGTTGCAGGCCTTTTAGGAAGAAGTACGCTCTTTTCTTGAAGGATTGAAGGTCGTATTGGTCCGGGAACACCGCAGGCGACAGTTCATTCCACAGTTTTGTTGTGCGCGGCAGGAAGTGAAATATACGTCTGAGGATGTTCAGTTTCAGATTCATCCGGTGTTTTAACACCGATTCTATCTATCGCTATGCTCTTCATTACTAAAGTATTCGGTTAGTATCCGGACCCATTATCCGGACGGTTTTTCCACATCACTTTTGTTTACTATCTGTAACAAAATACGGATGTACATAAATTCATAAATTATTAATGACAATTTGTGGTTTTATCGTCTAAGAAATTAACTACATTTGTTACCTAGAAATGTGGAAAAAAACATATATTTAAATGCCATCACTTGATTACTTAGCGGAAACCCTTAGAACTGTGTTATTGGTTCAGCTTAAGTTGGCAATATGTACATAAAATACCACGAAACCAGAAGCTGTTTGTCTGTCTGAATAGGCTGCCATAGTGTGGGTCACCATGCTGCATTATCTACATTCGCAATGAGTATGGTGACCACAACTCTTGGACACACATACACAGAAACACACACGCGCACGCGCACACATACACACACACGGACGCACTCATACACATTATCTGTAATTTGTAATGTTGGCATTATTCTTGCCCATGTAAACATAAATGTCACTGCTCCTCCCACCATACATTTTACAATTTCCAGAGTCAGGAGCGGCTGGTAATCTGTAATACAGGTCATCCTAGTGCAGATACCAGTCTCCCACACAGATTATATTTATTTGAGTTGTATTGTCTGCATGAATTTGTTGTTAATTGTAAACTGTGTGTGAGAAAACAATAAATTATTATTACGAGTATTATTATTATTATTTTTTTTTTTAAAGACAACTCCCGCATTATGAATATACATCCTGTGTCGCGGGGGACTTTACAAACATACATGTAACGGACACAAAGAACACCCAGACTCAGGACAACATTTTGTGGATCACACAAAGTGATGACCCACCTGGGATTTGAACCCACGGCACTTGGCGCAGTAGCAAGCGGCGTAGTGACCGCTTAAACCACTAGGCCAACCGTGCAGTCAAAAAAGTCGAAAAATTATTCAGCTAATACTTTCCATCAGGCAGAGAAGACTCACTTTTTTCAGGCTCATATATAAATAATAATAATAATAAATCTTTATTGTAACAAAAATTGATTACAGGACACTGTACAACCCTGACTCCCAAAGTAGCGCTAGCTGTGAGTTGGGAGTCAGTGCCTATTCACAGGCAAAAAGAACACACAGTAGTTACAATAATAGATAGTTACAGTTAATTAACTTTAAAATTGAATGCTTAGATGATAAATGTTTGTGTGTGAGTGTGATTTATCGTGTTTAGATTTGTGTGTAGTGAGATGTGTTTTCATAACTTTATTATTTGTAATAGGCTTTCAACATTATCAAATTCCATTTGATTAAGCCACAATTTAATTACTTGTTTTATTTTAAAGTTGCTTATGTTTTTTGTTTCATTAATTAAATTTTGATAGATATAAAACACAAAAATAAGCACGGGTGGCGTAGAAACGGCGTACCGTTTTCATCACGCCAAGTGTTGTGGGTTCATACCGTCGTTCTAAGTATGGGTGTTCTTTGTGTACATTTCATGTATGTTTACTAATGCGGGAGTTGTTCATAAAAAAAATCGTCCCCTGCCTTTAACACAGCTGGACATATGCCTCTCCTTGGAAATAATAATATAATAATAATAATAATAAATATTTCGGACAATTTAACACACAACGCCGTCTAGTCCCAAGCTAAGCAGAGCTTGTGTTATGGGTACTAGACAACTGATATAAATACATATATACTTTTTTTTTGTAAATACATACATATTATACATAGAAAACACCCAAACTTCGAAACAAATATTTGCAGATCATACAAACATTTGGACCGACCCGGGAATCGAACCCGAGACCTCAAGCACAGCAGTCGCTAACGCTACCACTCGCGCCAAATAAGGTTTTGGTCCACTATAGCACGCTGGCCTGACGGGCTGATATAGGGTTTGTATGAAGTTTTCTTCTCTCTCTCTCTCTCTCTCTCTCTCTCTCTCTTTCTCTCTCTCTCTCTCTCTCTCCCTGCAGTGATATTGTTCTGCGTAGTTTTCTTCGAATTCTTAATCCTTTATCACACGCATTAACACATCATTTTCATACACCAGGGACTACCCTATACTTTCCACGTCTTTTGTTTCCATCCCCTGGTTGATTGGAAGAGATTGCCTTTGGGCGATAAGGCCGCCAATTGTACCTCCTAGTTTTGTGTTACTTATTATTATTATTAACCCATGTTAATAGAAGAATAATTTTTAAAGGAGAATTTAAAACAAGACGTTAAAATATTCCAACCATTATTAATTAATACGAATTATTTATGAAACGGGTAATCCCAAAGTTTGTTTATAACAAGAAATAAATAAATTTCACTACATATCATACCTAAATATATATCTTCATTTTAAATGTTTTATATGTGTCACTGTCAAACTTAAATGTCTTAGTGTCCATTGAACAAGTTTATTTTATAAAAGATTAAATAGTAAAAAAATACTATAAGAATATTTCCTTTCGGCGCGAAAGATATTTATAGCCAGTGTTGCTAATTGAAAAAAAAACAGTCAATTTTTCTCAATC
This sequence comes from Spilarctia lutea, assembly GCA_916048165.1. Taxonomy (NCBI): domain Eukaryota; kingdom Metazoa; phylum Arthropoda; class Insecta; order Lepidoptera; family Erebidae; genus Spilarctia; species Spilarctia lutea. Next base: position 1,522,568 of record OU696498.1, on the reverse strand, counting down.
GATCGATATGGGATCATCTCTGTGAAAGATGGCTTCGAAATCCACGAAGTAAATTTACACAAGCGATTTTATTTCTTATTACGGGTTTTAGGATTTAATTATTTGCCATAGCAGCAGACAAGGAACACACAGAAACATTGCATTATAATGTAGGGTTGTTCCAAGGCTGCTGCTTGTCACCAATAGCTTTTAATATAATTATAAATATTCTTATAGATAAGTTAATAAGTCATGAGAAAAAATGGGGCTATCGGTTGAAAATAAACAACAAATACACAGAGTCCATCTTAGCCTTTGCAGACGACCTTGCCATACTGACACGTAATCCAAAACAATGTCAGAAGTTATTAATTGAAGTGGATGAGTTTTGTACACGGACTGAGGGCAAAACCAAGTAAATGCCACTGTTTATGTCTGGGTAGACGGAATACCAAATATACCTCATATGATCCGGGACTCTCAATAGGAGGACAATGTGTAACCACGATTGCTGAAGCAGTGCCTTTCAAATTTCTTGGTAGAAAGATTGATTACAAAGGACGTACACCATCCTTAGAGGTAACTGTCGAAAATTTTCTTAGTGACTTGAATAAGGTAGACCAACAACCATTAAACAATATTAAAAAAGTTTGGATATACGACAATTATCTTACGTCGCGTCTGACTTGGCCTTTCCTTGTATATGACATCGGTAAAAGCCTCCTGGCAAAACTAGATGCAAATGTCAAAAAGATATTGAAGTCATGGCTCGGAATTGCACACTCAGCTGACCCCTCAACTCTATTTAGGGATCAAAACAGTTTTGGGATGAAATTAAAGAAGCCATCTGAACTCTATAAACACCTCAGAGTGACGAAAATGCATGTCTTGGGACAATCCCAGGATGAAATAGTCTCATCACTCCCAAAAGATAAATATGTTACAGAGCTTGAGTCAAGACTTCAATTCCATAAACAATTTATGGCTGGTGCACAGTTTAATAAAGTCGGGCTGGGTTTCGCAAAGAGGAAGGGAGACCGAGAAATAATAAAATCCTTTATACAACAAGATGAAAATGATAAATATAAAGTGCATGCAATGAATCTAGAAATGCAAAGTGAATGGTTAACTATAGGTGAGTTCTGCATCCCGTTAGCCCTGAAATGGCGCACCTTGCTATATGATTGGTCTCCTGCCCTATTAAAATTCTATCTGAATGCCTTCCAAATGACCCTCCCAGACCAAAGTAACCTAGTGCGATGGGGGAAAGCATCTGAAAAATCTTGCTATACGTGTGGTGAGGCAGTAGGTACTGCTAGGCACTTACTGGTAGGTTGCAGGGTGCTGCTTGATAGGGGTTATTACTCACGCCGACATGATAGAGTACTAGAAATCATACGTGAAGCAGTAAGTCTTTCAGTAGCTAGAGCCCAAAAAGGATTGACTACAAATAAACGAGAAATTAACTTTATAAAGGATGGCTCAGCTACCAAATCTAAAAGCAAGCCTTTCTCAATCCTAGGTACTGCACCTGACTGGACTATTTTGATGGATACGTATGATAAGCACTATAAAATCCCAGAGGATGTTGGTGTTTCGTCATCCAGACCGGACATATTCCTTTTCTCTAGACAAATTAAACACATAATATTAGTAGAGCTTACTGTTCCGTGGGAAACTAATATTCCTAAAGACCATAGAATAAAATTAAATAAATACTACGATCTAACAACTGAACTTAACAAAAATGGCTATGTGGTTAATTTATACGCGGTAGAAGTGGGAGCGACAGGTATACCAGCTAAATCTCTCTATAACCTTTTGAAAGACCTTGGCCTGTCGAGATCTGCAGTAAGTTCTATTTTAGAACGAGTATCCAAGGCTGCACTAACAGGTTCCTACCAAATTTGGCTAGGTAGGGCGGGAAACTCGAGCAGTGAAGGTGACCGTTGATGCGTATCTTAAAGGGGCCCTCCTTAAACCTACACCTAGGTCGTAAGTTCTGGGAACTGCTTTGAGTTTCTCCCTCTGCCACACGATGGACCCGGCACCCGCACGGTGAATCCATGGAGTGCTAAGAAGTTTGTCTCAGGTAACAATACAGTTTTCAACAACAGATAGAGTGATTCGAGAATAAGGTTTATATGTGACACACGCATATTTTAGTAGATAAAACACGAGAATTTCGATCACTTGCATAGCCGGGCCGACCGAATGTCCCGACGAATTTCATACCTCCATATTTTTTTTCGTGAATATTTCCCACGGGTACTGTACAATCGCGGATTAAGAAAACATAACACTTCTAGTTTTCTTTTAATTTACTTTTTTACAAACCTTGTCTTGACAATAACAAACACTTAAAATAAGAATGTATAATTCTGTTTTTAAGTGATTCAGTGATCAATTCCGTGCAGACGATCGAAATTTATGCGCGTACATACATTTCGATGATTCATTTTCATGTAAATAGATTTTAAGCGTTATTTTTAATTGTCATTTATATAAAATTCAGATATATAAATCTTCTTAACATTTTTAAAACTATCAAAAAATAACTCTTAATAAAAGACAAATATTCCGAAATTCACACGGTTTAAAAATAAATAAACTAAATGTTGAATGTTAATTTATTTTGAACTGGCTTTCGCCCGCGGCTTCACTCGCATTTAATAAAAAGTATCCTATGTAACTTCTAATACCTCCAAGAATATGTGTACAAAGTTTCATGATGATCGGTTAAGTAGTTTTCGCGTGAAAGCGTAACAAACAAACTTAAATGTGATTTAAACTTTATAATTTGATCTAATCTAAATCTAAAATAATCTATCGTATTACTGCTTATTAAAATACGCCTGCCACACACCGTTTTGCAACACCCAAAGGTTTGACTGAAAGAAAATGGCTGTGGCATTAAGTCCGCCTTGTGCAATACTGACTGCCTCGGTGGAATAGTGGTAGCGTATGCGACTGCTAAGCTTGAGGTCTCGGGTTCGATTCCCGGGTCAGACCAAATGTTTGTATGATCTGCAAATATTTGTTTCGGAGTTTGGGTGTTTCCTATGTATAATATGTATGTATTTACAAAAAAAAAGTATGTAAGTATTTATATCAGTTGTCTAGTACCCATAACACAAGCTCTGCTTAGCTCGGGACTAGATGGCGTTGTGTGTTAGGTGTCCGGAATATTTATTTAATATGTTTGCAGGAAGTTTGTATGAATAAATAAATAAAATTATTTAATAGTAAGGAATGCATATAATATACATAATATTGACGGTTAAAATGTTTGACAAATAATGATAATTTACATAATAAATACAAATACGTGTACTAAGTCACTACACTTTTATTATTAACATCGCGTTTATTTTTTACTAGCTGAAGCCCGCGGTGCTACCCGCGGTACGATGATAACTGCGGGCAACGCCGCGAGGCGAAGCTATATCTTTATAAATAGTAGCCTATGTGTTATTCTGATGTATAAGCTATATTGTGGTAAAGTTTCATTCAAATCCATTCAGTAGTTTTTACGTGAAAGAGTAACAAACATCCATACATACATACATCCATACTTACAAACTTTCGCCTTTATAATAGTAAGTAGGATTATCCTACTGTAATTATGTGAAGGTTTATTAGGTTACAAACAAATAAAAACGTTTAATAAATATAAATTAAAACAAAATATATAAAAAATGAGAACATTATCACTTTACTAGCTGACCCACGCAACCTCATATGCGTCTTCTATTGCCTGTAGTGTGAAAAAATTTCTCCCGTTTTTTCGAAACATTCTTCACTGGAGCTCCGCCTCTATTACTGGATGATGGATCCGGATAATGGGTTCGTATAATGGGTCCGGATACTGACTGAATCCGTGAGTAAAGAAAAGCACAGCGATAAACGGAACTGATGTTAAATCTCCGGATGAATCTAAAACTGAACGTCCTCAGTCGAATATTTATGGAATTTCAACCCTAAGCCTAAAATATTTTTTTTAGGGGAAAACGTGCAGACGTATCGCCTGATTACCGCTGCCCATGGATGCCCGCAACACCAGAGGCGTTACAAGTGCGTTACCGGCCTTAACAGCGACAGCTCATTCCACAGTTTTGTTGCGCGAAGCACAAAGTTTCGGGAAAAGCACACAGTTGTAAACTGCCAACTATTTAGATGATGCGCATGAAATTTCTGTCGCGTAGGATAACATATTTTTAATTTGCGGATAATTTTTAATGTTTCTTGATTTTTCCTTCAGAACCTTACAACCCTTCTTACTATACAATGTTACAGTACTTTTACCCTCAAATATATGTTTAGGATTATGATTATCCGGAGAAAAACAGATACCGGATACCGGCACATTTAATCTCATCTCTAGTCAATATTGAATTAATGTAAATATCATGTCTCGGAAAAACCAATGCCGTGACGATTCAAAGTATGATAACACATAATGTTTATTACTTAAAATAGAAGTGCGTTATTCTATGGTACTTATATGTTCTCTGGTGACGAATTAAGAATATAGTGTCACCACTCCTGTGCATCCTGTGGGTGTCGTAAGAGTCGGCTAAGGGAGCAAATTACGCAGGACAATAGCACTACAAAAAGAGAAGGAAAAGTTTAAACAAACCCTATACCAACTCATCTCGTAGATCAGTCTCTTTTTAGAGAGACAGGTTATGTCCAGCATTAAACTGACAATGATTACGTACCACTTTGCGACAGTAATTATCGGTATAATAGCTTGCTACCACAGGTTTTTTTTTATTGAATAGTGGGCAAACGAGCAGACGTATCACCTGATGGTAAGCGATTACCGCCGCCCATGGACACCCGCAACACCAAAGGCGTCACAAGTGCGTTGCCGACCTTTGGGGGATGGGAAAGAGGATAGGGGACGGGTTGGGGTATGTGCCTCCGGTATCCTCACTCACTCGGTGAAACACAGCGCAAACGCTATTTCACACCGGTTTTCTGTGAGGCCGTGGTATCACTCCGGTCGAGCCGATCCATTCATGCCAAAGCATAGCTCTCCCACGATGAAAAGGTTCCAGGTTATTTAATGAACTAAACCATCTGGAACGCATTGATTTATTCTGCGGTGTCCCAAATAATATCAAAAGTGTTATGTTTCATGAACCAGAGAAAATGTTCTGGTAATCTACATTCTGTTATAATTTTTGATTATATTTTTACTGTGTTATTTCTACATGCGGAAGTTTGTAATTGGCATATAGAGAAACAATATCATATTTATATTGTAAATTTAGCTGTAAGCTCCTCGAATAAAATAAAATAAAATAAATGAATCAAGGCTGTTGACGATGCATGTGGCCACAAGACTTCACAGAAACAGAATAGGTGTGGGCGACCCCTGTAAGTGAGATCCCTCCTACTTGATTTGTGAGGGGGCCGATGTTAAGTAAATTTTTCGTTACTTTTGCCGAAATGGGTATGGAAACCGAAGTTCAGTTCTTTGTGAGGCACTCCGAGGGTCACAATGTACTAACATTGCAGTAATATACCTCTATATAAGTTAAATAGCTAATATTAACTGCTACCTCAGAACTATCAACTGGGTGAACCGATTTTAATGATTCTTTTATATTTTGGAACGAAGTTCCTTATCGCGCGTTGCGAAAGGGGCTAGACAGAAAAAATTGTAACGACACTTTTTGTTAAGACGAAAATTTGTAACGACACTTTTTTATTATACCATGTTGTGTTTACCCAAGAAATTTAGTGGTACCACAGGGACGAAAATATTTTCCCCACATACTCCTGGATCGCCTACTTCATCACATCGTGAAGTCGAGTTCTTCGATACCGCCATACTTCTCAGTCGAGGTGCCCCCCGCCCCCCGCCCTAATACTTTCACCCCCCTCACTCTTTACTAGTGGTGCGTTATAATACTGCTAAGCTGGAGGTCACAGGTTCGATTCCCAGGATACGTATCTACTATTCTACGTATATTTGGCGGGTAAAATGTAATACCCTGGAATGGAACTAACGACCAGCGCCCGGGTCGTTCGCCATAGTATGGGTCAACATACTGCATTGACTGCCTCCGTGGCGTAGTGGTAGCGTATGCGACTGCTAAGCTTGAGGTCTCGGGTTCGATTCCCGGGTCGGACCAAATGTTTGTATGATCAGCAAATATTTGTATCGGAGTTTGGATGTTTTCTATGTATAATATGTATGTATTTACAAAAAAAAGTATATAAGTATTTATATCAGTTGTCTAGTACCCATAACACAAGCTCTGCTTAGCTTGGGACTAGATGGCGTTGTGTGTTAGATGTCCGGAATATTTATTATTATTATTGTCGACGTTCGTTTATAGAATGGTGACCACCACTTTTGGATTCCACTCATGCTTTCCATCAGGCAAGGTAGAGTCATTTTAGCAGTTAAAACTTAAAAAAGGGCTGACTCGTATGTTAAAAAATTTGTACGATGTCAATGTTCTTGTTTCCATAATTATATGTAGGTATGTGATCAGAATTTTAAAATTAAACCTAATTTAAATGCCTACTACATCTTAATAATTAATTTTAATTATACAAAATGTTGTGTTAATGATAGTTAGACCTGTGTGCTGGAAGTTCCGTACAAATTGTTTTGGAAATATTTGTTGGTATGTACCTAATAAAATTAATGGTAATAAATATTTGTTGGTCTTGTAAACGTCAAACTTTGATTTGCAATTCAATTAAAAACATAATGAAGTATATGTAACTGATTGATGTTTGACTGCCTCGGTGGCGTAGTGGTAGCATATGCGACTGCTAAGCTTGAGGTTTCGGGTTCGATTCCCGGGTTAGAACAAATGTTTGTATGATCTGCAAATATTTGTTTCGGAGTTTGGGTGTTTTCTATGTATAATATGTATGTATTTACAAAAAATAATGTCAGTTGTCTAGTACCCATAACACAAGCTCTGCTTAGCTTGAGACTAGATGGCGTTGTGTGTTAGATGTCAGGAAGAAAAAATTTAAAAAGTGACAATTGGTGTACAATAAAGTTTATTCTATTGTATTCTAAAAAAACACGCTTACAAAAGTCGGTTAAAACAATCTATTTACTACAGCGGCCATTGACGATGCCCACTTAGTCGATACACACACACAGACATATTCTGTTACATCTTTTGCTACTAATACTAGTATACATACTTTAATACTAATAAAAGTATATTAAAATACATATTTAGTGTTCCCGTGCTGTTTCCGCACTAAGCCTCTTCATAGGGTAATTGTGTGTGGAGGGCTGGGACGCAGTGGTCTCTTTCTGTGAGACTGTGATGCTCCAGAAAGAGACCGCTGAACGGGATCGGGAGAGGGCCGATCTCGAGCGTGGGCGACGTCGCCGGCAACATCAGCCTCCGACAGTACCGCAAGCAGAGAGTGGGGACCTCTGGTAGCTGATTGATGCGGTCAGCGACAGAGGAGCGCCCTGGTCGCAAAACCGAGGTCAGGCCGCAACATTTAATGATTGGGCCAACAGGCAGGGGGAAGCCCAGACTTCCCCCGGGAAAGAGTCTTGTAGACGCGGTGTCGTTCCTGGGGGGGACCTGAAATAACTTGGTCCGGGTCCTCCCCAGAGCAGGGCACCTGAGACCGGCCGTCGGGGTGGTTTTTAGTGGATTCAACACATACCTGGCTCCCCATTGTCCCCGAGGAGCCGGAGATCCAAAGGGATTTTTCCAAACTTTATAAAAAAAAAATATAAAAAAAAATAGGGTCATTGTGTGTGGGTTTGTCATTTTCTTACTCCAACCATCCTAGATCATCTAAGAAGCTTAGCAGCCTTTTCAGATCACACTACATCTTTCCGGGGGTCATGTAGATTGGAGGATGTCTATCCGTTGCTCTGCCACACTTCTATATCCTGTGAGAACGTGGTGCGGCGTTTCTTCTGGCTCTAAGCGTCCCCTGCACAGAAGGCTGTCTATTGCACCTATAGTGAATACTGTGAATAGGTGCTTGTTTAGAGGCAATACCCAGTTAGGATACCTATGACGTTTCCGAGATCGTCTCTTTTCAGTCTGTCATGTCTGTTAAAACACTCTTCTAAATCATCATCATCTCAGCCAGAAGGCGTCTACAGGGGAACTCTATTCCCTGAGGTTCGATACAACATCTGGTTTTGCCAAATTTATTTTACAACCGTCTGCTTACATCAAAACAAGCTCTGGGTGATATCAGATGGCTGTGAGGTGTGACAAGTTTTATTTCATTAATGATTTTTTTATTTAGAATTCTATACAATCTTCTTTCATAAATAATGTTATGATTTTTAGTCAGACGGAAGTGCCATTTATACTTAAATTATATTACCTTCAAATGTTCAAATAAAGCGCTTAAAAGACTTGAAATAATAGTTGTTTGATTCAAATTTTCATATTTAATTGTGTTAGAAGTTTTATTATAGCCTTAGCTGACCACACATATATAAATACTAGGTGACCCACGCAACCTCGTTTGCGTCTTATATTGCCCGTCGCGTGAAAATTCTCCCCCGATTTTGAAACATTCTTCATTGCTGCTCTGCTCCTATTAGTAGTAGCGTGACGGTATATAGCCTATAGCCTTCCTCGATAAATGGACTATCCAACACAGAATTTTTCAAATCGGACCAGCGGTTCCTGAGATTAGTGCGTTCAAACAAATAAACAAACAAAATCTACAGCTTTATTATTAGTATAGATTTATGGTAATTTCCATTTGACACCTCTAAACATAAGTCCCATATATGGTAATTACTAAAAGATATATGGGTTTCATATTACACGTTTAAAATGGAACCCAAAACATTAATGGTAATTCTAATGTAAATAATTTATAGGAAAGGCGTAAATTCTCATAAACAAAACCGGTATAAATATTTAATTATTTAAAATTTATCAATCTTATTTTTTTTAAGTTGTTGCTATGTAAACCTAGTTAAACACCCGTAAAAAATAATCTATATAGTCGTTCCAATCGTTTATTTAACTTTTGACAGCTCCAAAATTTGATCAAATAGTGATACCCTGACCCGTTACCGATTTGATTTCTTTTATAGATCGATTTTATGCATGAAGAAGTTTTAATCGATTTGTTGTTTGTTGTTAGTGTTAATCCACATTTTCATACGTCGAGTTGAGTATTTATATTCCTCCGTATTAATTTATTTGTGAATTCTCACGTTTGGTTGAGTTGAAAGTATCGTGCCTCCCTTCGTTACTGTCAAAATACCAAAAAATAAAGTACTCAAAGAACATACAAAAATAATTTTATTGTATGTTTTATAAATATAATCGATAATCGATTTATTTGAATACCGTTTTTATAGTCTGTGGTCATTAATTACGAATGACACATCTCTAAGTGGGCGGAGCCCGTCCATGAAGTACAGTATTCCCTGGAGTACATTGTACCAAAAATTATTACAAAACTTTATGTGCGTGATCTGTCAAAAGTTAAATAAACGATTTGAACGACTATAGGTACTAATATTTTAAAGCTGAAGAGTCTGTTGGTTTGATCGCGCTAACCTCAGGAACCGCTGGTGCGTTTTAAAAAATTCTTTCGGTGTTGGATAGTCCACTTATCGAGGAAGGCTATATGCTGTATATCATCACGCTACTACTAATAGTAGCGGAGCACGAATGAAGAATGTTTCAAAAACGGGGGATAATTTTCACGCTACGCGCAATATAAGACGCAAACGAGGTTGCGTGTGTCAGGTAGTGTAATATACACGACGGACAATTCTAGAGGTAGATAGATCTTAACTGCTGAGCTGTCGTGGGTTCGGTTCCATTCCAAGATGGAACCGAATAATGTGTGCTTGAGTGTAATGTGTCTACTGTATGTATGTATTTAGAAATATATAATTATTTAATGATTATAGACCTTGCTACCATTGAATGAGTCATTTAGGCTTATCCATTAGAGTAAGGTCTATTCACCCACCGGAGGCCCATACCAAAACTGCTGGTCATAAACCTTCCCCAAGGCTCCCCATAATGATCGGTCCTGTGCTGCTACCATCCAGTGGTTTCCTGCAACCCTCACCGGGTCTTTGGACCATTTTGAAGAGGGCCTACCCACGCTACGTTTTCCAGCACGTGGTTACTACTCAAGAACTCTTTGGCCCCAACGGCCATCTTGTCTGCGAGCAATATGCCCCGCCCACATTTTAGGCTGGCAATACTACGAGTAATGTTGGTGACCTTGATTTGTCTGCGGATCTCCTCATTCTTGATTCTTACACGCAGAGAAACACCGAGCATTGATCTCTCCATTGCTCTCCGTGCTACTTTGAGCTTTTTTATAAGGCCCATTGTGAGTGATCACGTCTCTGGACCATAGATGCGCAACGTATACTTGCACACACGTCTACCCTCGACGGCGGCTCTCGCAATAATACTGTGAACGAGTGAGTGAGTGCATGAATGAGTAACCTAGTGATGCGACTGGATAGACGTAGGTATGTGGCCCACTGTGGGGGGGAACGGGTATCATGTCCCTACAACACAAAGGAAGGATCCCCGACCAGGCGAGGTGATCATGCCTGGCGGGCCACTGCCCAACAGTTGATGTTGGGATGTTGTATATATGATAATCGGCGCGAGAACTATTTATTGCGCGATTCAGGATTTGTAGTTACTCCGTGTAGTGCGTTACTTCGTAGTTCAGTGTATCTTCGGTAGATGGCGCTGTAGTAGGTTATTGTTGTGTTATATGTGGAAGTCGCCATAGGTATACACTATAACTGGCAATACACACTGGTGAAAAAATACAACTTCGTCTAAAACTCCGTGGAGTGACAGCCCGAATGGGTTTCAACACAATCAAAAACAAGATGCCCTACGTAGTTTGCCCTCTCAGTAGGTACTTACACCCACGGGATGAACAGGGGTGATACTCCGTCACCATAGGTCAGAGGAGAGGTTTTAAATAAAATCAGCGGAATAATAATATTACATTACTCATGTGCCAGCGTTGTCGGTATGTCGCAATATTAACATTTGAGGTGGAGTGTCGAGTTCATTTTTCTGCTGATACAGCGTGGTGTGTTACGTACCTAGTGCAATGACCCCAATGCACCTCTTATATACCGCACTACCTGACCCAGGTAACCTCGTCTTTTGTTTATCATAAAAAGGTTATAGTGAACCTTAAAGATAGACATATGCAGTTGCGGACTGATCTTATAAAGGGGAACAATACTTTAATACATATTGTGTTTGTGAAACTTTAACCATTTACAACGCACGCAATGGAAGCTCACAAAAGCAATAATTTTCCCCCGTTTTTGTAACATTGTTCATTGATACTCCGTTCCTTTTGATTGTAACGTGATGTAATATAGTCTAAAGCTTTCCTCGATAACTGAGTTATCTAATTCTGATGGAATTTTTCTTGAGATAAGCACGTTCATCCAAACAAACTGTTGATCTCCTAACCGGCCACGGCCGGTCTCAACGGAGACCAGCCAACTACGCAGGAGATATTATAGTTCACAAGTGTGTGCGCAAACACAGGTGCACTCTCTGTTCCCTCTCTCTCATAACCCGATTGGACGGTTAACTGACACGATCGGGGAGAGATCAGGCGCAGGACCGACAGCTTTACGTGCTCTCCGAAGCAAGGGGGTTCAGACCCCAACTTCCAAACTCCGAGCTGTTATTAAGTATTTCTAAAATCATCAGCCCGACCCGGGATTTGAACCCGAGACCTCTTGATTGGCAGTCGCATACATCAACCGCTAGACCAATGAGGCAGTTATGCAAAATGTTGGTTTTATTCCCACCCAGGACGAAATGCTGTGTGCTGATCACAGCGGTATCGTAGGCGACTGTGTCTACTCGGGTTTGATTCTCCGGTCGGACCAAACGTTTATATGATATACTCTTTTTTGTAAATACATACTTATTATATATATAAACACCCAAACTCCGAACAAATCATTGACCAAATGTTTGAATGGTATTGCAGATCATACAAATATTTGGTCCAACCCGGGAATCTGACCTCAGACCTCTAGCACAGCAGTCGCATACGCTACCACTGCGCTACCGAGACAGTTGTGTAGGTTTGATTATCCATACGTTTTATTTATTGGTTTGTTTGTTTTGTCTCCATTTCAGCTGAAAATCATTGTTGATGTTTAAATAAGAAAACATAAACGCAACTCGGCATATAATTAATGATATTTATAATACACAGAAAAAATCTGTGAATGCAACTTAATTAACTAAGAAATGATATAATTACTATGTTAACAATTATAATTATGTTGTTTTTGTTCCAATTAGTACCGCAATTTCCTGGAGCTCAGATGTAATAACCCATGTGGTTGTAGAGGAACGAGTATCATGTCCCACCAACACAAAGGGAGGATCCTCCGACCAGGCGAGGTGATCATGCCTGGCGGGCCACTGCCCAACAGTTGATGTTGGGAGGTTGTATATATGATAATCGGCGCGAGAACTATTTAATGCGCGATTCAGGATTTATAGGACAATCGCCTGGTCCGAGGATCCTCCCTTTGTGTTGGAGGGACATGACACCCGTTCTCCCACATGGTGATGGATTAAGAAAATGGAGTTTGAGCTATTTATCCCGTGGGTGTCGTAAGAGCAGGCTAAGGGAGCAAACTACCAGGACAAAAGCACTGCAAAGAGAAGGAGAACTTGAAACAAACCCTTTACCAACCTTCCTGGTCAGCGTGGTTCTTTTTTTTATCGAATAGTGGGCAAACGAGCAGACGTATCACCTGATGGTAAGCGATTACCGCCGCCCATGGACACCCGCAACACCAAAGGCGTCACAAGTGCGTTGCCGACCTTTGGGGGATGGGAAAGGGGATGGGGGGAGGGGTTGGGGTATGGGCCTCCGTTATCCTCACTCACTCGGTGAAACACAGCGCAAACGCTATTTCACACCGGTTTTCTGTGAGGCCGTGGTATCACTCCGGTCGAGCCGACCCATTCATGCCGAAGCATAGCTCTCCCACGGTGGTGTAGTAGACCCAAATTCATCCAGGAGAGGCTAATGTCCAGCTGATGACTGTTAAAGATTAGTGAAGACGATGGTATAGAATGAAGTTTTTTCCAATCACCATCAACTATTTAAAGGAATAGGTACATTAATTCAAAACCATCTGTGGTAGAAATTGTTTGAAAGACAGAGATTATTGAGTGCCTCGAGTGCAGTGGTGGCGTATGCGACTGCGATACAGCGGGTTTGATACCCGGGTGAGACAAAACGTTTGTATAATCTGCAGACATTTGTTTCGTAGTGTGTTCTAAGTTGAAAATGTAAGTAGTAAAAATGTGGCACGTCACACTACAAGTGCCATAATTACGTGGCGCCACAAACACTTTTTGTATCTATACTATCTATACAAATAAATAAAATTGGAGTGTCTGTTTGTAATATTAAAATAACCGCTTTCTACTACATGCATATGAATGTATGTACATACCAAAATATATATTTTTAAAATTTTTGTCTGTCTGTCTGTCTGTTTGTTCCGTCTAATCTCTGGAACGGCTGGACCGATTTGGACGGGATTTTCACTGGTAGGTAGCTGATGGTACAAGGAGTAACTTAGGCTTACATTTTTTAGACTAGCTTCGCCCCGCGACTTTACCCACGATACGACAATAACCGCGGGTAACACCGCGGGGTTCAGCTAGTAATATAATAAAGCTGAAGAGTTTGTTGGTTTATTTGTTTGTTTGAACGCGCTAATCTTAGGATACACTGGTCCGATTTTAAAAATTCTTTCAGTGTTGGATAGTCCATTTATCTAGGAATACATATACATATAGGCCATATATCATCACGCTAATACTAAAAGGAGCGGAGCACCAATGAAGAATGTTTCAAAAACGGGGGTTAAATTTCCACGCTACGGGCAATTGAAGACGCGAACGAGGTTGCGTGGGTCAGCTAGTCTCTTATAATAAGCGTTCTAGCGTTGTTTATGTATCTTTACAAACATACATTAAACGGACACAGAGAACACACAGACTCAGAACAATAATTTGTGGATCAAACAAAATGTTGTCTCATATGGTATTTGAACCCACAACACTTGGCGCAGTAGAAAGCGGCGTGACGACCGTTTAAACCAGAAGATCAACCGTGCGGTTGATGCAACAATGTACTGAATCCTCGTCCACCTTATGGCTATTACTTATCACTTAAGACACAGCCGTTTATGCTGTAAATGTTCGACACTCGCAAGGGAATCAAAACCTACAGGGTACTTGGTACTTCCCGTGAACTCAGAATCTTGAAATTTGGTACAAAACAACGTCTTATAGCACAGATAAAGGGAAAATTGCGAAAATCATAAATTTTTAGTTACATCGTATAGTATACCTACAGCTTTGTACGGAGCCCTCGGTGCGTGTGTCCGACTCGCAATTGACAGATTTTTTATTTATATAAATTTATTTTTTAAAAATTAATACATAATTTATAAATTATGAAATATAATGAAATGAAATAAAATTATTTTTTAAAAATTAATACATATTTATAATTAAATTTATTTTTAAAATAAAAAAAACACAGCTAAAATATATATTTTCATTTATTTTTTAAACTTTATTTTTTATTTACGTTTATTTATAAACTAAATATAATGTATTTATAAAATAAAACCCGCAAAAACTATTTGTTGCGCAGTTTTATGAGCGGCCTTGTTTTATAAAAAATACGGTAAATTGTCTATAGATGCAATTGTATTGTCTTTTTTGTGTGATTATCGCAGCCGCATCTAATATAATGGCGCCGTTAAAGAGACTCAGCAGAAAAATATATTTCCTAATCATTTTTTATCAACTGTTGTTAATAATTCTGTATAATTAAATTATGTGTTTAATTATTGGTCAACAGGGTTGCCAATTATTTTAATATATATTTAACAGTTCGTGACACTATCTACTAAAGCGAATTAATACATAACAAAACTCACTACATACTTTATTTCAGAAAAAAATACTTTAAATTTTTAAATTCTCTTTCTTTTTTAAACCTTTAAATATTTGAAGTTTCACATTCTTCCGTTAAAAAATGGTCTTGAGCATAAAGAATTTTCTTTGCGTATATTAAATGTTCCGAATTTTGCATTTCTCTGTGCGCGAAATATATTAAAAGTGTAACGGAAAATTCGCATCCAACTACATATTGCGACACGATATCTTTACTGGAATTAAGCATAGACTGTAAAATATATATTATATGAAATTATTACACATAGACCGGTAATCGAACCTGCGACATCTTGCTGTTGAAAGCACCTGTTATTCAGCTGATGCCTATCAAACAATCGTTATGAAGAATCACCGCGTGACGTATCAAAGTTTGCAAGAGAATGGCGCGATAGCTGTATTCAGTTGGGCAAGTAAGCCCGCTACGACCAAACGCCTGTGCGTTCTATTCTACGACACGGCGGGAAAAAAAGTTTAAAAAAAAAACAAGTGTCATTCGTGACAGCTCTAGTGTTTGAATTGTGAATTCTAAATTTGAAAAGTGTGGATTTGTGTAAGTGACATTTGGGATACGCGGGAACATAATACAAGGAATTGAGTATTTTTTTTAAATTGAGGTGAGTTTATTTTTAATTTATTTATATTTTTCGTTTTATGTTAGAAATAAAAATGATTATTTTTTTGGCAAATTAAAAAATAAATTTAATGTCTATAAAACTAATAAAATAATAAAGATTATTGACACAAAAACTAATTTTTTTTCTAATGTTATTTTCTATAAGTTTAAATACGTATCTTATATTTATAAGATTTAATTAAAAGTTAAAGTTACGTTACCAATATAATTATTTAACTTAGTAATAAAAGGGCATTACAATTAAAAATGGCGGCATATATTTTGATATTTCAGTTATGCCGTGTTATGTCACATTTCGCTAATAACGCTTTCACCCGTAGTGGGAGATGTAGGGCACTCGGTCACGAAAGTATTCTCCGAGATGAACGCCTTAAGATGCATTTAACCAAAGATATTACTTTCATTTTTAAACTATTCACACATATATATATTTCTGCTGTATATTTTGTACGTCGGTACAAAGTTAAGCAACCATAGCTAGGTCAATCTATGGATGGGTGACCATTCTTAAGAAATTGAGACCCTTCTATGCTTCGGGGAGCACGTCAAGCCAATCGTTACGGGTAGTTAAAGCCCTAAAAATTCGAACAACGGTCTTTCAACAGGACTTTGATATCGTCTAGTGCTTGGGTTGTCGGTCCGATGGCAGTAATCCAAGTTCAGCTAAATAGTACTAGACTAAGTCGAAATAACTCTAAAAACCCTGTACAAAGAATAATAATAATAATCGCTTTATTGTACACCAGATAGTTAACAAAGGTAACTTAAAGCTAAGAGGTACAATTGGCGGGTCTTATAGAATATTAAGAAATTGATATATATCTATCTACATTACAAACATACGCTTTTATCAATCAACTGCTAGACAACCACTTAGCTTTCTCACTTTCAATTTTAAATATGAATTTTATTCTTAAAAAAACACAACAGTCGCATAAATTTATTTTTGAATTTAAATCTTCATTACATTCTTTAAACGAAATTTAAAATTCACTACTTTTTGTGAACGGTAAAGTTTATCCTCCGAAATTCTCTGAATATTTTATTTATTTATTTATTTAATTATGTATCAATTACTTTTAAAATAAAACTTATTTTATTTATGAATAATAATTTTATTAGAGATTAGATTGTTTTGATTTCAAAACGTTTTTTTTATTTATGTCTTTTAAAATTTGTACGTATTCAATAGTGGAGTGGGCGTATATGTCTCATCCCACCTGTACAGATCCTAAACACGACTGTTTGATGTTAAACTAACCAAACTAGGCCTGTAACAGCTGATAAACATACATATACTTATCTAAATACATACATAGGTATTGCTCTAGAGTCCGTGGGAGAGCCACGCTTCGGCATGAATAGGCCGGCTCGACCGGAGTGATACAACGGCCTCACAGAAAACCGGTGTGAAATAGCGCTTGCGCTGTGTTTCACCGAGTAAGTGAAGATACCGGAGGCTCAGAAACCCAACCCCACCCCATCCCACTCCCCATCCCCCAAAGGCCGGCAACGCACTTGTGACGCCTCTGGAGTTGCGGGTGTCCACGGGCGGCGGTAATCGCTTACCATCAGGCGATACGTCTGCTCGCTTGCCCCCTATACCATAAAAAAAGAGTTATTTCTTTTCATAGCTATGCTACGTGTTTCAGTAAATATAATTAATTTAATACCAAATACTTTAAATGACAGCATTCGTGCTGGTGTGTTTCGTTGGTGAGTGCGAGACCGGAGGCCTAATGATGCAAAAGCATCACTAGTCTGCCATAGTGTGGGTCACCATACTGCATTAACAATAAGTACGGTGACCACTACTCTCGGATTTTGCGTATGCTTTCCATCAAACAGAGTAGAGTCACAGTGGCAGGCACATATGTATCAATCAACAACCCATAATATCCCACTGCTGGGCTAGGGTCTCTCAGGAGACCCTGCACGGTTGGCCTAGTGGTTTAAGCGGTCACTACGCTACTAGTGCGCCAAGTGCCGTGGGTTCACATCCCACGTAGGACATCACTTTGTGTGAACAACGAAATGTTGTCCTGAGTCTGGGTGTTCTTTGTGTTCGTTACACGTATGTTTGTAAATTCCCCCGCGACACAGGATGTATATTCCTAATGCAGGAGTTGAATTAAAAAAAATAAAAATAAAAATAACAACTTCCCGATTTCCGATTGAGCTCAAATTTGAATCAAATTTGAATACGTTCCCACGCTGGGCAAGTGGCAAGACAACGCTGTGGCTACGTAATCTTGTCATTTGTTATTTTTAAGCCGCCCAAAGGCCTACAACTAAGCTTCACGACTGTTATCCTATGATAACAACCGGGACCGACTGCTTAACGTGACCTCCGAATCACGGAGACGCTCATGGTAACATGCCACCAGCGGTCGCACGCGCCGTCGTTGCTTACTAATAATTAATAAATAAATATTTCGCGGACATCTAACACACAACGCCATCTAGTCCCAAACTAAGCAGAGCTTGTGTTATGGGTATTAGACAACTGATATAAATACTTATATACTTATTTTTTGTAAATACTTACATATTACACATAGAAAACACCCAAACTCCGAAACAAATATTTGCAGATCACACAAACATTTGGTCCGACCCGGGAATCGAGCCCGAGACCTCAAGCTTAGCAGTCGCAAACGCTACCACTACGCCACCGAGGCAGTCGATTGTTTCTAATCACCGAGTGAAACTGGGCTGTGAGCGCCTTTTTAGATCGGCACATATGTAAAACACCAAATTATGACATAATCTTTTGAAAGTACATAAATTTCATAAAATCTTTATTGAAATCGGAATTCCCAGAATCCGAGGTACACAACCCTGACCTGCTTATTTATTTCCTGCCCATTTAAATAGGCATCTATCCACCCATTTTCTTATTTACGAGTATACTTGTCAATTTAACCGTTTGACAATTGCAGTCTTGTCCCGTATTAATATGTACCAGTCGTTGCCCAGTGGTCAAAATTCGATATTATTAGAATTAAATAAATCGACTGTCTGTCTGTTTGCTTCGACTTCTGCAACAGCTGTACTTATTTGGCGGGACCTTCATTTGCAGATAGATATAAGGAGTAACGTAGGCTAATTGTTAAACTAGATTTGCCCCGTTGTAACATCGCGTGACTCAACTAGCCTATAATATGAATGTATTTAGTAATATATAAGTACTAGCTGAAACGCGGGCAACGTCGCGAGGCGAAGCTAGTATCTTTATAAATTGTAGCTTATGTGTTATTCAGATGCATAAGCTATGTTATTGTAAAGTTTCATCAAAATCCATTCAGTAGTTTTTCCGTGGGAGAGCTACGCTTCGACATGAATGGGCCGGCTCGACCGGAGTGATACCACGGCCTCACAGAAAACCGATGTGAAATAGCGCTTGCGCTGTGTTTCACCGAGTGAGTGAGGGTACCTGAGGTCCATACCTCAACCCCTCCCCCAACGCACTTGTGACGCTTTTGGTGTTGCGGGTGTCCATGGGCGGCGATAATCGCTTACCATCAGGTGATGCGTCTGCTCGTTTGCCACCTATTCGTTAAAAAAAAAAGAAAAGTAGTTTTTGCGTGAAACAGTAACAAACATCCATCCATCCATACTTACAAACTTTCGCGTTTATAATATTAATTAGGATTTACATTAGTCTAGTTACCATAGTACAAGCTCTGTTTAGTTTAAGTTTAGACGGCCGTTGGTGACTTGTAAAGCTATAAAACTCTTACATTGTAAATTCCTTGGCCAGCGATAGATAGATCATAAATGGCTGTCGGAGAAAGTTTATTAATTTCCGACTAGCCGACCCGTTCAGTTTCGTCTCTTTTTTATATGAACTTGCCAAATTGACTCTACTCTGCCTCATGGAAAGAATGAGCAGAATCCAAGAGTGGTGGTCTCCATACTCATTGCGAGCCTTTGCCAACGAAACACGACACAGCACGAATGCTGTCATTTTAAATTATATAGGGGGCTAATGAGCAGACGTATCGCCTGATGGTAAAAGTGCGTTGCCGGCCTTTTAAGAAGGAGTACGCTCTTTTCTTGAAGGTTTGAAGGTCGTATTGGTCCGGGAACACCGCAGGCGACAGCTCATTCCACAGTTATGTAGTGCGAGGCAGAAAGTTTCGGGAAAAGAGCACAGTTATGGACTGCCAACCATCTAGTCTAGATGATGGGGATGAAATTTGTGTCTCTGAATAAGTACAAATTTTGCCCGTCTTTTGCTACATTTCTTATTGATATACTCGGCTATGATACTCGGCTCCTGTTGGTCGTAGCGTGATGTAATGTAGACTACAGCCTTTATTGATAAGTGGGCTATCAAACACTGACAGAATCTTGCAAATCGGACCTGTAGTTTTTAAGATTAGCGCGTATAACAAACAAACTCTTTTTAATATTAGTGTAGATAGAGACGTTGACCTCAGGCACTTCCATAAGTCAGTTCTTAGTAGTACTTAGTCGGACATACTTAAGTTTTTACTTAAAAGTAAGTAAAACCATTTTTTGTGGGCATAAACTTATATTAGTTTAGCAGGGTATGTGACTGTAGTAGCTACGTAAGTTATCACTTTAGTAAAGTTAAGCAATCATAGCCAGTTCATTCCTAACATACCGAGAGCCCTCCGTGCCTTGAAGAGCACGTTAAGTCGTCGCATAATCTAGTCGCTAACAGTCTGTCTCAAACCACCTACCTCCTCTTTTTAAAGTAGGTTAATTCAATAAATTAAAAATGAATCAGCCGTGTAGTTCATAGACATGTAACACAATTAAGAACTACACTACAGAGCAACGAATTCGTAGCACGCAAATAAATCTAGGTTACACACTAATAATGTTAGCTTGATCGTATAAATTGTGTTTATTAGACGTTTTATTTTATTCTTCAAACGAAAATAATAAAATTGGCTTACTAGCTTGTTAATATAGTGATTAGGGGGATGTTGAAAACTAACCTAGAGATATTGGATCTTTTTTTTTTTATTCAAAAACGGGCAAACGATCCCCATCCCTTTTCCCATTCCCCCAATAGCCGGCAACGCACTTGTGACGCCTCTGGTATTGCGGGCGTCCATGGGCGGTGGTAATCGCTTACCATCAGGCGCTACGTCTGCTCGTTTGCCTCTTATTCCATAAATAAACGGTACTCTAAAAAAAAAGAATATTGCACAGTGTTTTTTATGAATTTAGAATTACTATAATAGCGCCGGTGTTGCCAGCTGAGGAAATCCTGGTTAAGCAACCATGCATAGCCTATAATTGTTTACAATATCTAAAGTAATTAAAAGAAAACTAGTGAAATCTAAATCTCCTCTAGAGCAAAGCTAAATAACTGATACAGAATGTATTATTTATAGAAGAGAAAGTAAAAAGTCGACCGGTTACCCGATGTTAAGTGATTACCTACGCCCATGAACATGTGATACTTAAAAGTCACAATTGATTTGTCACTTGATTTCAACCTAATATTCCGGACATCTAACACACAACGCCATCTAGTCCCAAGCTAAGCAGAGCTTGTGTTATGGGTACTAGACAACTGATATGAATACATATATACTTTTATTTTTGTAAATACATACATATTATAGATAGAAAACACCCAAACTCCGAAACAAATATTTGCAGATCATACAAACATTTGGTGCGCCCCGGGAATCGGTGGCTTAGCAGTCGCATACGCTACCACTACGCCACCGAGGCAGATCTCAAAACTAGGCAGAGGATTGACTGCCATAAGTTGCCATGGTTTTCACCGTGGGAGAGCTATGCTTCGGCATGAATGGGTCGGCTCGACTGGAGTGATACCACGGCCTCACAGAAAACCGGTGTGAAATAGCGTTTGCGCTGTGTTTCACCGAGTGAGTGAGGATACCGGAGGCCCATACCCCATCCCCTCCCCTCATCCCCTTTCCTATCCCCCAAAGGTCGGCAACGCACTTGTGACGCCTTTGGTGTTGCGGGTGTCCATGGGCGGCGGTAATGGCTTACCATCAGGTGATACGTCTGCTCGTTTGCCCACTACTAAATATAAAAAAAAAAAAAAAAAAGGTGCAGTGGTTTGTGGATGTGTGTGGTTTCACGGATCGTTCGCGTTTCGTTTCGTTTCGATGTTTTCCATCTAATACCTTTCAACGAGCAATTCTGTATATATAATAAAAACATAAATGTAAAATGAGTGCCAAGTTCAATCCTACTAATATTATAAACGCGAAAGTTTATGAGTCTGAAACTGAATATAGTCCGGGATACCCGGAACCAATTTCACAAGTTATTACTATCAAGCTAATTTTTCGTAAGTGGCTTCATTTTGATGAGACCCCCATTTTTCGTGTTACAAAAATTCCCGATTGAGGTAGATAACAGGGGTAGCCGGAAAAGAAAAGTTTTGGCGTAGGACCGGGATAACGTACCACTCAATTTGTAGGACAATGTGGCTGTTAAATTATATAAAAATTAACTATATATATATATATAGGCGGCGTTACCCGTGGTTATTGTCGTACCGCGGGGAGCACCGCGGCGGTTAGCTAGTATTATATTACATGCTTTGGTTGTTCACTTCAACGACAAAAGAAATGAGGTTTAAATGGGTGCCAAGTTCAATGGTCAGTCCTGAAATCGAAGCCTAAAGTCTGACTTGGCCAGTTGTCATATACGAACCATTTCATCAACAACCCAAAATGTCCTACTGCTGGGCTTGGGTCTTCTCTCAAGAGAGGGTTAAGGCCATACGTCCCCACGCTGGCCAAATGCGGGTTGGAGACTGTCAGATATTTGAAGCCACCAAATGGTTCGTGTAATACTCGTATTACATACGGTGCCAATTCTGTCAGCTTGAACTTGGCTTGACACGCTACTGCGGGTCTCGATTCGAATCTCGGGAACGGCTCTAAATATTTTCATGAAATTTAGTATGTAGAGGGTTTCGATGGCGATAAATCGAATCCTGGACAATCGAAAACCATTCAGTCGTCCAGGATTTGAGACATTGGCGTACTTAATACCTAGAGAAAACAGGAAGTGGGTGCATTTAGATTAAAATTTGTATTGAAATAAACAGATTAAACAATAACAATATCAATATAATATATGTAATATATAAACCACATCACACACACTAGAACTAATACATAGTGCTCTGTGTGTTGTGGATTCAAATCCCGCAAATGAAAGATGAAACTTTTTGTAATATACGAATTATTTCTTTGTGTGTTCTTTTATCTATTAGTAAAGTATCCGCAACACAGGATATATGCCTAGTGCAGGAGTTGTCGTTTTAGAAAAAAAACTGATAAATTTATAAAACACCAAGACAAAACAAAATAGATCATTTCTTTATCCTAATTGGGAATAGAATCCAAGACCTCCGGCTTAGCTGTCAAGGTCACTAACAACTCATAAAAAAATTACAAAATCATTTTTTTAAACTTTCTCTGATACGGTTTAGGAACGGTGTCCGACATTTTGGTTTTTATACGAGTATTTGGTTTTTATACGAGTATTTGGTTTAGTTGCGGCTAAGCAATAGTGATGCAATTTTAAGCTCATCAGTTTTAATAGTAGTCTTGTCCAGTGCACGACAGTGTAATCTAACATTTAGTTCACATTTTTGACAGTGCGTTGACCTTGCTATCACAGACCGTTGGTTTTTAACGGCCATTTTAAATAACCTATTTCCAGTTTTAACACGAAAGCTTCTGAAAACGAACTCAATTTACCTAGAAAATAACATTTATTTTCTTTTCTTCTGCTCATATAGTATGGCCCTGACAGAGCGATCGTGATCGCTATACCTATAGTAGTTTTAGGAGATGAGACCATGGGGGAGCATCGCTTCGGCATGAATGGGCCGGCTCGACCGGAGTAATACCACGGCCTCACAGAAAACCGGTGTGAAATAGCGCTTACGCTGTGTTTCACCAAGTAAAAATCCCGGAGGCCCATACCCCAAAGGCTGTCAACGCACTTGTGACGTCTCTGGTGTTGCGGGTGTCCATGGGCGGCAGTAATCGCTTACCATCAGGCGATACGTCTGCTCGTTTGCCCCCTATTCAATAAAAAGAAAAATGTTATACGTTTCACATCGTTTCGCCATTGCTACCTTTCCGAAGTCGTTCTACTGCACTCGTTCACCGAACCTCCCACGGTAGACTTGATCTGGCCAGTCCAACGCGTAGGTGACCTTCAGGTGGGGTCTAGTGCCTTCAACTCTTCGTTGAACGACAAGGCATTCTATGGATTGATCGCCAAGGAACATGTCCGAAGAATATATTAAAGTAATAAAAAGGAATATCAATTTAACTGCACGTTTGGCTTAGTGGTTAAGCGGTCGCCACGCCGTTCCCTACTTCGCCAATTGTTATGGGTTCAAATCCCAAATGGAATAACACTTTGTGTGATCCACAAATTGTTGTTCTAAGTCAGGGTGTTCTTTGTGTGTGTTTCATGTATGTATGTTTGTAAAGTCGGACAAATGTTTCTATGATCTGCAAGTATTTGTTTCGGAATTTGGGTGTTTTCTATGTATAATATGTATGTATTTACAAAAAAGTACAAGCACACAAGCTCTGCTTAGTTTGGGACTAAATGGCGTTGTGTTTTAGATGTCAGGTATATTTATTTTTGTTGTTTATTTTATTGTCAGAAAGCACCCACGCTTTTTTACATTAAAATTATTTTCTACTTTTCAGTGTTTTTTTTTTTTTTTGTTTTATTGAATAGTGGGCAATCGAGCAGACGTATCACCTGATGGTAAGCGATTACCGCCGCCCATGGACACCCGCAACACCAAAGGCGTCACAAGTGCGTTGCCGACATTTGAGGGATGGGAAAGGGGATGGGGGAGAGGTTGGGGTATGGGCCTCCGGTATCCTCACTCACTCGGTGAAACACAGCGCAAACGCTATTTCACACCGGTTTTCTGTGAGGCCGGATCACTCCGGTCGAGCCGACCCATTCATGCCGAAGCATAGCTCTCCCACGGTTAAAATTTATTTATAAAATCATTTTTTTATACAATTATTTATTTTATGATTTTTTTTAATTATTGCTATCAGTCCTCGATAAGTCTAATAAGTTAAACTGAAATCTGACCGTTTGAAGTGGTTCAAAATCAAATCCAAAGAAGTCGATTACAAGATACAGACGAAGCTAATAAAAATCTTGTAAAATACCCGGATCGTAACAAATTTATGTACAGTTTGGGAATCTAACCGACTTCTGACATCTGACGTTAAAAGGTCAACAACATTTTCAAGTTATGTATAAGTTCTTTTACATAATATGAATATTTTATTGAAGCTGGTTTAATAAATAAATATTTCGGACTTACACACAACGCCATCTAGTCCCAAGCTAAGCAGAGCTTGTGTTATAGCTATTAGACAACTGACATAAATATCTTTTTATTGTCTGGCCACTGAGAGAATGCGTTTCTGACAGGTCGTCTGGCAAAATTTTTAATATCTTTTATTAACCTTAATAATGAGTAATAACATTAAAAAATTAATAATCATGCCAATGTACAATAAACGTTTTATTTTGGGCTAAACTTATTAACAATTAATTAATTAATTAATTTAAGAACAATAATTTATAAAAGTCTAACGACGTCAAACTGCGCTGTTTCAAGGTAATGTCAACCGTTTGTTTTTGTAGTGATGAGACAAAATAACGAGGCAATTGTTTTTTTTTTCCCGTGGGGAATGCATTTACGCACTTCGCTCGCCCACCGCGGGGGATGTGGGTTCGCTTCGTGTGGGACTCCTGGCCTCCGAGAGAGGGGGCCAGACTACCCACTAAACCCCACGGTGTTCCTCCTCACCTAAGACCGAGCCACGGGATAGTTTGCTCACCGCGACTCGGCTAGGGATGCATGCAAAACAGTATAACAAAATGAGTTACAAGGTATGTAAGGATGTATAACAATTGGCGGTCTTTTCTTTCCCTCTGTTTCATTCGGTAATTATGATTAAATTTAATTCATCCATCAACAATTTTGTTAACATTGTGTTTGAAATATAATAAAATATATATAAATTAAATATTTATGCATAATGAATGCTGTAAACACTGTTACCAAATATATTATTAATGTTTATGGTACATCCTACTCGTGACGAATTTACAAGTGTCAGAAACGAATTCTCTGAGCGGCCGGACTATAATTGTAAATACATACATATTAATGCTGAATGCGACTGCTGTGCATGAGGTCTCGGGTTCAAATCCTGGGTCGGACCAAATGTTTGTGTGATCTACAAATATTTGTTTCGGAGTTTGGGTGTTTTCTATGTATAATATGTATGTATTTACAAAAAAAAAGTATATATGTATTCATATCAGTTGTCTTGTACCCATAATACAAGCCCTGTTAGCTTGGGACTAGATTGCGTTGTGTGTTAGATGTCCGAAATATTTATTTATATTTATATTATATTATTATATACACCCAAACTCCGAAACAAATATTTACAGATCACACAATAATTTGGCCTAAAAAAGGCCTCAGTCTTTTTAACCGACTTGAACCGACTTTCTCAATTCGGCTGTATTTTTTATCTTTCGAGTGGGTGAACCGATATTGATGATATTTTTTTTGTTTGAAAACTGGTGCCGTGTGGTCCCATTTTAATTTGAACCAGTTTTTTTTAGATTAATTAAATGTCTAGGTTAAAAAACTAGTGCTGACGTCAATTCTATCGTCGATCATTGATTTACAATAATAAGTTAGTTAACAAAAAAATATACCAATTTAAAAAACAAGAACTCAAATGCTGTCTATTAAAATAATTATTTGGGACCATAGCCAATTTGTCTCTACATCTATATCTATACAAATAATAAAATTGAAGTGTCTGTATGTAACTTCAAATTAACAGCTTTTCACATAATGCAAATAAAAGTATGATGTTTGATACCACGGCCTTACAGAAAACCGGTGTGAAATAGCGCTTGTGCTGTGTTTCACCGAATGAGTAAGGATACCGGAGGTCCATAACCCATCTCTTTCCCCCATCCCCCAAAGGCCGGCAACACACTTGTGACGCCTCTGGTGGGTGTCCATGGGCGGCGGTAATCACTTACCATCAGGCGATACGTCTGCTCGTTTGCCCCCTATTCCATAAAAAACAAATGTTTCTTTAAGTATATACGATACTTACATCAAAAGATTACTTTTTAAATTTATATCTGTCTTTTTGTTCCTGCTAATCTCTTGAACATCATCAATAGTATTAAACAGTCCACTGCTGGACATAAGCCTCTCCTTAGAAGTGAGGTTCCACTGTACCATGCTGACCAGACCGGTTGGTATAGGGTTTGGGTCAAGGTTCCCTTCTCTTTGGAGTGCTGTTATTTTTTTTTTATTTTTTTCTTGCTCACAACTCCATCTAGTCCCAAGCTAAGCAGAGCTTGTGTTATGGGTACTAGACAACTGATATAAATACTTATATACCTATACTTTTTTTTTGTAAATACATAGGTACATATTATACATAGAAAATAACCAAACTCCGAAACAAATATCTGTAGATTACACAAACATTTGGTCCGACCCAGGATTTTGAACCCGAGACCTCAAGCACAGCAGTCGCATTCACTACCACTGCGCCATTGAGGCAGTCAAGTTGACACCCTTAGTCTCTTACGACACCCACAGAATAAGTAGGGGTGGTGACAATAAGTATTCTTAATCTATCACCACACGTATGTCTATGAAACGTCTGAACCAATTTTGATGGCAATTACACTGGCAGGTAGCGTATGATATATGGAGCCCCCGTGGCATTACCCCAACGACAATTGAATAACACGAGGCTAGGCTACTAATGAAATAATTTTGGGAATAATAAAGGCTTCCACTGAACCCTAAAATCGGAACAAATTAATCAAATCCAAATTATTATTATTTTTTGCCGACTACAGTAATTATTCCTAATTTATGTATGCATGTATTTTTTAATGTTGCCATAACACGGTAAAAAACTTATAAACATGTACGTCAATTTAACGTGTGGCAACTTTATATTTAGATCTAAGAAATAATTAATTTGTTTACCGATCTATAACTACCTACGTCCAGAATAAATTATATTATGAACTATAATTTATAATTATGATTAAAGAAAACTGGTTAGGTTTTATTCTATATAATATTTATACCTAATAGTGTTTTCTAGATCCTTTTTAAACGACTTCAAAAAAGGAGGAGGTTCTCAATTGGTCTGTAATTTTTTTATTTTTGTTGCCTCACAACTTTCGACTGGGTGAACCGATTTTGATGTTTCTTTTTTAATTGAAAGCTGGTGCTTCCCGTGTGGTCTCATTTTAATTTGGTCCAGTTCTTAAGTCGTTTTTTTTGTAGTTAAAATTTGTGATTATTCATTTTAAACTATTCATATAAATTTAAAAGTTTCAAAAGAAATTAATTGCTATTTCTATGAATACGTCTTATGTCTTAGTGACTTTACAAACATACATGAAACGGACACAAAGAACACCCAAACTCAGTACTACAATATTTGTGGATCACAACAAAGTGTTGTCCTATAATGGGAATCAAACTCACAACACTCAACGCAATATCTAATACATTTAAACGAGCAATTCTTATTTATAACTACCTACCTACTACCGTGGGAGAGACACGCTTCGGCATGAATGGGCTGGCTCGACCGGAGTGATAACACGGCCTCACAGAAAACCGGTGTGAAATAGCGCTCGCGCTGTGTTTCACCGAGTGAGTGAGGATACCGGATGCACATACCCCATCCTTTTTTATGAAGTTTAGTACGCAAGGGCTTTTGCGCTCACGCTACGACCAAAAGAAGCGAAGTCTCAACAAAATAACGTTGCATACGAGTAGGTATATGGGGAAATAATTATCCTTTTGAGAGGTTCCATTGCGTGCGCTGGGGAAATGGTTCAAGTTTCAAAAAAACAATGTATGAAAGTATTGTTAAACTTTAAAAGTCCTTAAAAAAAAATTCCCTATAGCATATGTCTATCTTTTAAGGTTGAGACACTATAAACGTTTTTGTTAAACCTGTTCACGCTTTATAACATCACGCTACGTGCAATAGGAGACGCAGACGAGGTTGCGTAGGTCAACTAGTAACACATAATTTTTATCTA
The DNA here is from genome assembly GCA_916048165.1 of Spilarctia lutea. NCBI lineage: Eukaryota > Metazoa > Arthropoda > Insecta > Lepidoptera > Erebidae > Spilarctia > Spilarctia lutea. The sequence goes on along the minus strand of OU696498.1, from coordinate 1,493,789 downwards.
CCAAACTCATCATCATCGTCCTACCCTTTTCCCAAATTTATTTGGGGTCGGTGAAATGAGTTTTGTTATTCCATTCTCCTCCATCACTCGCCAGTTCACTACTAACTCCCTTTCTGGCCATATCTTCTTTTACGCAGTCTATCCATTTTTTCTTTGGTCGTCCTCTATTCTTATACCCGTCAACTTCCATACCCAAAACCTTCCTAACCCTTCCTAAAACCTTCCTAAATCCTAAATTTATCTACCAAACTATGTCAACGAAAACAATTATAATAATGTTCTCATAGCCGATAACGGCCACGGCGACCAGTCTCAACAGAGACCAGCCAACTACGCAGGAGATATTATAGAGCACAAGTGTGTGCGCAAACTTGTGCAGGTGCATTCTCTGTTCCCTCTCTCATAATCCGATAAAACGGCTAACCGACACGATCGGGACGAGATCAGGCGCAAGACCGACAGCTTTACAAGCTCTCCGGGACGTCCAAACTTCGAGATGTTATTAAGTATTTCTATAATCAGAAAAACTCAATAACACTTTAGGTTCGACCCGGGATTCGAACCCGAGACCTCTTGATCGACAGTCGCATACCTCAACCGGAATACCAACGTTTTCTACGGCCACGTTTGATTAAACATTGAGGTTAAAATACAACTTATAAATATTTCTTTATTTAATGTAGTCGTAGTGGTAGCGTATACGACTGCTAAGCTTGAGGTCTCGGGTTCAAATCCTGGGTCGGACCAAATGTTTGTGGAATCTACAAATATTTGTTTCGGAGTTTGGGTGTTTTCTATGTATAATATGTATGTATTTACAAAAAAAAAGTATGTATGTATTTATATCAGTTGTCTAGTACCCATAACACAAGCTCTGCTTAGGTTGGGACTAGATGGCGTTGTGTGTTAAATGTCCGGAATATTTATTTATTAAAAAAAAAAAAAAAAAAAGTAACACTATAGATGAATTAAACTATAAAGAGGTACATCAAACTTGGTAGATATTTTACTTTCACTATCCTTTTGTTAAGAGAATCCGATGCTAGAACAGGTCTTGGTAGCTGACGATGAGTCCGGTATTTCGGACTTGTTAATTAAATAAAGAAATATTTATAAGTTGTATTTTAACCTCAATGTTTAATCAAACGTGGCCGTAGAAAACGTTGGTATTCCGGTTGAGGTATGCGACTGTCGATCAAGAGGTCTCGGGTTCGAATCCCGGGTCGAACCTAAAGTGTTATTGAGTTTTTCTGATTATAGAAATACTTAATAACATCTCGGAGTTTGGACGTCCCGGAGAGCTTGTAAAGCTGTTAATAATAATAAGTTTCACTTAAAAAAAAATGGCACAAGAAAAATAAACCCGAGTAGATAAAACAATTGATAAAATTTATGTAGCCCATGTCACCCGGGCCATTATTACGAAGCTAGTGATACCTCATTTTTCAAAATCGTTTCAGTGGTTCAAGCGCTACGAACATACATACATACATAGTCTACTAAAACTATTACTCTTCCTTTTGACTTCGCCGTAGTCGTGTAAAACATCTAACTCAAACTCAAATCATTTATTTCCATAGGCCCCAAAAGGCACTTGAACACGTCAAAAATACAAACATAAAAATATAAAACAAAACTCCTAATACTAAATGCACTGAGATGATTTGAATTACCGGAGCTTAGATTGATTTCGATTCAACTCAAAGGTTTAAATTGAAATCAATCCAAGTACCAGCTCCGATGGGTATTGCATTCATGAGAAGAGCTGGTGAGAAACTCATGTGTACCATCTTTTCAAATAATTCATACAAAGCTTGTTTGTTTTTGACAACAGTATTTCTATGTGCAAGTTAAGGCAACCAAAACACAAAGGCTAGAAAGCGGTCTAATAAGATATTAAAGCTAGGAAAATCTATTGTATAGTCCATTCGTTAAGACAGTGTCAGTACACGCAATTGTGGTTCTTGTTGTGAAATATGAATATATTCATACAACGGCGTAAACTGAAATATTAATCTTAATGGCTCTTTGATTTCGTGGCGGCTTTGTTTTAACAAAAAGGCGCGCGTGGAACGGTGTCGCGATCAAAATTACCGTATCTAAGCGAATGGACATTATTATTCTCGTGTCACTGTTGCTAACGATGAACTCCGAAAATATTTAATTGATTTTCGAGTGTTTTTAAACGTGTGCTTTTCTGGAATGCGCAGACGACGTTGCGTGGCGCCGTATCGTCGTTGATATTTATATAAATAATCAATTTACATCGAACTCAGAATAGAAATCATTTAAATGTCTAAACTATCAATAAAATATTTTTTAGCAAAATAATCTACAAAATATTTTTATTACATTCATTAATTCATATAACATTAATACTTATCGGTATGTCTGTTTAGTATTCATGCGCTCAGAATAGCTTTGTCACATTTGTAATGTAGGTTAACAATAATATTCATAAACCACACAACGGATTTAGACGTTATTTTCTAAATAATTATAGCAAAAAAAACTACTTCACAACTGGACTAAAATTAAATATACCAGATTAAATATTAAATATAAAGAACCATTAAACATATTAAAAAAATACAGTCGTAATGAGAACCACCTTCTTTTTTGAAGTTATATTAAAAAAATACTTTTTTTGGCATCAAATCAACCAGCTATTCAGCAGTTCGGATTGATACCTGCCGCATCTTTCCGCCATCGTCCTACGCGACAGAAATTTCATCCCTATCATCTAGATGGTTGGCAGTTCATCCCCATCATCGAGATCTAGATGGTTGGCAGTTCACAACTGTGCGATTTTCCCGAAATTTTCTGCTACGCACAGCAAAACTGTGGAATAAACTGTCGCCTGCGGCGTTCCCGGACCAATACGACCTTCAAACCTTCAAGAAAAGAGCGTACTCCTTCCTAGAAGACCGGCAACGCACTTGTGACGCCTCTGGTGTTGCATGGGTGTCCATGGGCGGCGGTAATCACTTACCATCAGGCGATACGTCTGCTCGTTTGCCCCTATATAATAATAAAAAAAAAGCTACGCGACCCTACTTTATGAGCACTCCTTGATAAACTTGCATTTAATTTAGGCGACTAATAAGTTATTTTTAGAATGTATTACACAATGTTTTTTGAACTGGTTTCAAAGGCTTTCAAATAATAAAGGACTAATATACATAACTGGAGTTAACACACACAAACCGGTAATAAATACTGTCTGTATTCTTGGTTAAAAACGATATTTTAAATATTCTAAATTCCTTGTTGATTAAAATATTTGTGTTACCTTTTTTATTATTTTCTTTTAATCCGTTATAAAAACATTATACATATACTCAAATACTTTTAAACGAGCAATTCAGATCAAATACATATATGTATTTGATCTGAATCTTGGAAACGGCTCCAACGATATTAGGTACGTAAAGGGTAAGTTTTAGAAAATTTACTAAAAAAAAAATTTGCCAAATTGGTTCTGCCATGCAATGAAACAGCGCCTGCGCTGTGTTTTACAGAGTGAGTGAGAATACCGGAGGCCCATTTATTTTTATTTATTTTACTTATGGAAACCCCCTCGGGCCGGCCCGCCGGGGTTGTGTGTCGAAATAGAACCGACTAAAACCACGCGGTGGGCCATTCTGCGCCTAAGAAGGGCGTCTGCGCTGTGTTTCACCGAGTGATTGAGCACCCCTCTCGCCATCCCCCTCCCCATCTCCCAAAGGCCGGTAACGCACTTGTGACGCCTCTGGTGTTGTGGGTGTCCATGGGCGGCTCGTTTACCCTCTATTACATAAAAATAACCACTCACAGATATTGAAAACATTTTCAAAGCCAAAAAAATCCAATAGATTTATATTATTGTTTTATACCTACCCCCCGCCCGTGTGTATTTCAGTTATCGCAGTTAAGAGTAGCCTATGTCCTACCCTAAGAATCAAAGTATATCCATGTCGAATTTCATTAAAATCGGTGCAGCTATGGGGGAACGGGTATCATGTTCCACCCAACACAAAGGGAGGATCCATGCCTGGCGGGCTACTGCCCAACAGTTGATGTTGGGATATTGCATATATGATAATCGGCGCGAGAACTATTTATTGCACGATTCAGGATTTGTAGTTACTCCGTGTAGTACGTTACTTCGTAGTTCAGTGTATCTTCGGTAGATGGCGATGTAGTAGGTTATTGTTGTGTTATATGTGGAAGTCGCCACACAGCAGTTTGGCCATAAAAGCGACAAACGGACTGAGTTAATACTTTTTAGAAAGATAAATGATCTATTTTATTTTTCGTAGTTTTACGTAATTGATATTTCGCGTATATGTTTTGGTATGTGTGGAGGAACGGGTGTCATGTCCCTCCAACACAAAGGGAGGATCCTCCGACTAGGCGAGGTGATCATACCTGGCGGGCCACTGCCCAACAGTTGATGTTGAGATGTTGTATATATGATAATCGGTACAAGAACTTTTTATTGCGCGATTCAGGATTGGTATTTTCTTCGTGTTGTACGTTGCTCCGTAGTTCAGTGTATCATCGGTAGGTAGCGCTGTATATGGAGGTCGCCAAAGTATGTTTGATGTTTAGTGGGTTCGATCCCAGGTTTAACAATTTTCAGGTCATAAAGAGTTTAATAAACGGATATACAAACAGATTTTCATGGCTGTTTGTCTTTTTCTGGCGTGCGTAAGATGGTTAACATCACGCTTGGACCACAGACATAATTAAGAAAAATAATTACGTAAAAAGGATGTTATAAAACAGTCATGGAGGCACGCATACAGACGCAAAATAGTACAAAAGTATTAAGTAATTACAAAGATTTTCCTACACGTCACAATGATATATAATTACTTTAAAAACATAATTATTTTAAATATATACAATATACATAAAACAATACAACTGTCTCGTTATTAGTAGCGGTTAGCGAATGCGACTGCCGATCAACAAGAAGGTTGTAGAGCCTCACTGATTTCAGCACGAATGGGCCGGCTCGAAGATCAACCTAAAATGACAGCGTCCGTGCTGTCGTGTCTCGTTGGTGAGTGCGAGTCCGAAGACTCAATGATGCAGAAGCATCACTAGGCCGTCATAGTGTGGGTCACCATGCTGCATTGTTGCATCATCTGTATTTACAGTGAGTATGGTGACCACCACTCTTGGACTCTTGGATTCTGCTTATGCTTTCCATCAGTCAGCCTCATGTTAGATTCCTGGGATGGGCCGTAAGTCAATATCGTCATTAATCTACTGCAGTCCACTGATGAACACACATCAGAGCCCAGTCTGTTGCTTTTCGCATCAGACCGGGGCGGGCCGAAATTGTTGTTATAGATTTTTTAATAACAGTCCAGAGTATGAACTGGAAATGGGCTGGTCATATATGTCGCAGAACAGACAACCGCTGGAGTAAAAGTGTTTTAAAATTGAGACCGCGTCTTGGCAAAGGTAGTGTGGAACGCCCTCTGGCGAGGTGGTGGGACGACTTACGTAAGCGACTGGATGCAGAAATCAACAGACCGGGCTCTGTGGTGTTCCTTGAGAGCGGCCTATGTCCAGCAGTGGACTGCAACGGGCTGATGATGATGATTAAGCCATCGTTATTGGAAAGTCCGTGCCCTGTAATATACTGACAACTAGTACAACCTTCGAATTCAGGTTGCAGAGGTCATGCCAGTCGCTCCGTGGAGAAAATAATGTAAGACCGGTTGAAGTAGTAGCCGATCCCAAATAATCTCAGAAATAAAGGCTAGGAAGATGATTACATTCAATAATACATACATGTCTTGAGGTAGATGTTTGACGTAAAGGAATTCGGCTTGTTGTAAACTGAGTATTCCTACAATTCAAGGCTCAAGTGTGTTGCTGCCTTGTAAATACTTATATAGGTATACACCTACAGTATTAGAGAGAAGGGGTTTTGGATTCTGGTCACTTCAACACTTGGTAAAAGCATTGAAAAAAATACATTGACACTGGTTTTCTCTGATACCGAGGCAACACTCAGGTCAAGCCAGTGGTCAATATAGTAGTTAGCGATTAAGGAGCGTTAATAATAATAATAAATCTCTTTATTGCACACCAGATAAGTAACAAAATTAACGTAACTACGAAAACTTAATCTAGGGAAGTATAATTAGCGGCCTTATCGCCCTGAGGTAATCTCTTACAGGCAACCATGGGATGAAAAGAAAGAGCACGCATGAAAAGTATAGGGTAGTGCCTGGTGTATTGCAGAAAGGTTAGGAAAATGAAATTATAGTAGAATATATACATTTTATAAGGTATAATAATAATAGTAACACGTAGTGTGGAAGATTGAATAAATACATACAAATATTTAAGTGAAACACAGTTATTTCATTGATGGAAACTTTGGCCAACCAAGTATAGCAAAGTAAACTATGGGACAATGACGTTACTCAAGTAATAATCCCTTACCAGTCTCTTAAATGCAGTCGATGTTTTCGCACGACTTATTGTGACTGGTAGGGCGTTCCATAAGCGAACTGCTTGGACAGAGAAATGGTCGAGAAATTTTGTGGAATGTCCTGGCATTCTTAACTTCAAATTCTTTGACGATCTCAACGATTTGCTATGTGAGTCGAATAGGAAGTTAAACCGAGATTTCAGGTAACGTGGAGCAAGTGGATTGAAAAAATGTGGAATGCTTTATGATTTTGCGTGTCATCCTTGCGCAGAGTATAGCAGGGTACAACGCAATAAAGTATAGGTACATATACTCAAAAAAACAAATATGACTGGTAAAAACTTTAATAGATTGGATAAAATCACTAACCTATAGATAACACGGAGGCACTCTTGGAGCACATTGTATGAGTAGCTGATGAGTAGTGGTAACAATCATATACTACACCACATCCACAGATATTAACACCAAACACACAGCTCACACGCTTATCTTATATATAAATTTCTCGTGTCACAATGTTAGTTACCATGCTCCTCCGAAACGGATGTTCCGATTTTCATTAAATTTTGTGAGCATTTTAGGTAGGTCTGAGAATCGGCCAACGTCTATTTTTCATCCCCCTAAATGTTAAGGGTAGTCCACCTCTAAATTTTTTTTTAATATATAGCATTAGAAAATACACACAAACCTGAATTGTCAACCCTCTACGATCAACCCCTATTTTTCCATCGCGATTTTTATTGACCTACCCCTAAAATATATATATCTTTTTATGGCAAAACAACGTTTGTCGGGTCAGCTAGTAAATGAGTATAATAATACAGATCATTTTGCTTAGTAAGTACATACCTACCGCTAAATACACCCTTGCGAAGTATGTTCTTAAATTTGTAAAAATTACTTTTTGTATTACATTTGTTTCACATTTTAATAAATGTGGTGTGAGTGGTGTGTTACGGGTGTGTGATAATTCATACATCTGTGCCTACTTCTTGTATATTTTTATTGCTATTTGTGTTGTGTTATGTGTTTGTATTGCTTTGCTATGGAAGAGAGGAGAGAGGAGATTTTTAATGTAAACTTATGAAGCAATAAAGTATCTTGAATCTTGAAACTCGCGGGCTGGGCTATTTTGCGTGGTGGGATGGCTTTATTCGTGCCACCCCAGTTCTTCCAAGAAGCCTAGCAGACCCTTCATGTTGCCGACGACTTCAGAAGTGACCTCGGTGATCCGAAGTGTCTTGCCCGGTATTCTGCCACCTCAGGACATGTCATGATGACATGGTCGGCTGTCTCCTCTTCCCCCATGCATGCCCTGCACAGAGGACTGTCTGTTACACCTAGAGTGAAAAGATGTTTGTTTAGTAATGCGTGACCAGTTATTGCTCCAAAGCAATAAAGTATTTTGTATTTGTATTTGAACCGCGGGAGTAGGTATGTCTGCGTTTTTCAAGAACTTCAAGGAAATAAAATGTTCCAATTGTTGCAACATCATTCATTGCTAGTCGGCTCCTATTGGTCTATAAGCGTCGACAATTTTCCTTGATAAATTGACTATCCATTTACTTTGTTTCGAAATTTTGTTTATAACTTTTCAAGATTATCGCTGTCGAACAAACAATCTCTTCAGATTTACAATTTTTGTATAAAAATAATTAGAATTTTAAGTTAACATACAGTTCAAAATAATAATTTTAGATCTTACAAAGGTGAATAAACTACAATTGTATGTTTGTCAAAACATACCATTTTAGGGTTGCTGCCCTCAAAAAAATCATTATCAACAGCCATTCCCAGTCCACTGCTGGATGTAGCCCTTTCCTTAGAAAATATGTTTAGGTCTGCTAAAATAAAATAAATAAAATAAAATTTATTTCAAACTCAATATACAAGGTTTTCGTGTTTCTTAAGTGTAGACTTAATATAAGCAAAATATTAATTCTTAATCTATACTAATAATAAAGCTGAAGAGTTTTTTGTTTACAATAACAATTAACAATAAGATAACATTGTAAAGAGAAGGCAAACTTGAAACAAACCCTATCAAACTTATCAGTGTTGTATATTATACTAAATCCTCTTTTCGAAGAAGAAGAAGGTATAAGCTGTCGATGTGATATCATAGAAACCCAAGACAAAGTGACGGCATTCGTGCTGTCGTGTTTCTTAGGTGCGTGCCGGCCGGAGGCTCAATAATGCAGAACCTTGTCAATAAGTCTCCATAGTGCATCGTTGCATTGTCTGCATTCGTAATGAGTATGGTGATACTCTTGGATACTGATCATGCTTTCCATCACGCTGGGTAGAATCACTTTGGTACCCCCAAATAAAAAAAAAATACGCAGAACAAGAGCAACGTAAAGAGACCGATTAATTTGTCAGTAATCTATAAAGCTGAAGAGTTTGTTTGTTTGTTTGAACGTGCTAATCTTAGGAACTGCTGGTCCGATTTGAATTATTCTTTCAGTGTTAGATAGTCCATGTCAGCTAGTTTAAAATAAGTTACGCAAGACAACAGCAACGTAAAGAGACCGATAATTTGTCAGAAATCTCATAAACAGCCATTTATCCAGGGTGAAATTGTTATTGGAAGTCCACTAGCCGATCATCTTTTAAATTTAAGATACGGAACACTTTAGGGACCTGCTGATGGAGGCATCAGAATAACACTTAAAAGTGTCTTTATTATATATGTATATTAGCTGACCCACGCAACCTCGTTTGCGTCTTACATTGCCCTTAGCGTGAAAAATTTTCCCCCGTTTTTGGAACATTCTTCATTGCTGCTCCGCTTCCATTAGTAGTAGCGTGATGATAGCCTTCCTCGATAAATGGGCTATCCAACACTGAAAGAATTTTTGGAATCGGACCAGCGGTTCCTGAGTTTAGCGCGTTCAAACAAACAAACACACTCTCCAGCTTTATTATTAGTATAGATACTCGTATATATATTTACTTTTATTTATTTTTTATATTTATATTGTAAAATAATTTTATTTAGTCTCTCGTCTTACTTGTTCAAACACACACCTGCCACAAACAACTGCCCAACACCCAAAGGTTTGTCTGGAAGAAAATGCCTGTGTCATTAAGTCCGCCTTGTGCAATATGTTTGCAGGAAGTTTCAATATTTATTTATTTTTTTATTTAGGACATCTAACACACAACGCCATCTAGTCCCAAGCTAAGCAGAGCTTGTGTTATGGGTACTAGACAACTGATATAAATACTTACATACTTTTTTTTTGTAAATACATACATATTATACATAGAAAACACCCAAACTCCGAAACAAATATTTGTAGATCATATAAACATTTGGTCCGACCCGTGAATTGAACCCGAGACCTGGCAGTCAAATAAATAAATATTGTAGATCAAAAATGTTAATTCTAAGTTTATTCATGCTTCCAGCGATGAGATATTGTAGGCTTCTGATCATGCTTTACATCAGGTAGAGTATTCACTTTAGGAGGTTCATATATAAAAGTAAGCAGATAATAGAACAATTTTAAAGCACCAAATTGTGATACAATTGATTTAGTAAAAGCTAAAAGATACAAGTGGCAGCCCTGCGCCCTGGCCGTTTAATTCGAAGATGATTCGGAAGGTTCCAGACCTTTTAGGACCTGTTTCGAGGTAAATCCCCACGTAACATAATCACCGACAAATTTGTTTATGAAAAATATATTATAACCTTTTGAATATCGTCTAAATTTAAAATGTTATTGCCATTGCCTGTTTATACCGTGGGAGAACCACGCTTCAGCATGAATGGGCCGGCTCGAACGGAGTGATACCACGGCCTCACAGAAAACCGACTGTGTTTCACCGAGTGAGTGAGGATATCGGAGGCCCATACCCCCAACCCCTCCCCATCCCGGCTACGCACTTGTGACGCCTCGGCTGTTGCGGGTGTCCATGGGCGGCGGTAATCGCTTACCATCAGGTAATACGTCTGTTCGTTTGCCCACTATTCAATAAACAAACAAAAAAGCAAAGCCATCGATGTTATTCTCATCATCATAACTTTTGTTATTTCGAAAATTATTTGAGATCAGCTATTAGCTGAACCGATTTTATCTGAATATCAATTCTTGCAGCCAGCGAGAGGCATCGGACCTCCGCAACCCTCCGCAACCTACGGGTTTCTAACTGAACTAGTTGTCAGTATGTCTGAGAGCTTTTACTTCCCTATAACGGTTGCCAGAGATGTACATGACAACCGGGACCGACGGGTTAACGTCCTTTTCGAGGTAGGGCGTAAAACACCGCCGAACTGAGATAAACCCAACATCACTTTTGACCCGACGGACGTAGGAATTGACGTCAACACCTCTCGGTCACGGTGTTAATTCTCGTAATTATAATATCTTTACAAATAAATTAAATTAAATTGTCTGTTTGTAATTTCAAATTAACAGCTTTAGACTTGATGTATATGAAATAATAAAATAAATAAATAAATATTTTCGGACATCTAACACACAACGCCATCTAGTCCCAAGCTAAGCAGAGCTTGTATTATGGGTATTAGACAACTGATATGAATACATATATACTTTTTTTTGTGTAAATACATACATATTAGAAATAGAAAACACCCAAACTCCGAAACAAATATTTGTAGATTACACAAACATTTGGTCCGACCCAGGATTTGAACCCGAGACCTTAATCACAGCAGTCGCATTCACTACCACTGCGCCACCGAGGTACTTACATAAAAGAAAACAATTTTTAAATTTTTCCTTCTATCTGTCTGTTGGTTCTTTTGTATCTCTAGAACGGCTGGGCGGATTTTAACGGGACTTTCACTGGGGTATAATTTAAACTAGCTTAGGTATCTGCGGTTGTCATTGTATAGCGGGTAGCACCAGATATACACTCTCGTACTCGCCGCTTTGGTCCTTCCTTTCTGTGCCGAGCGGTCAAAACCTGGAACTCACTACCTGCGTACGTGTTTCCCTCCCACTATGAACCCGGGTCCTTTAAACGGAGCGTGAAAAAGCATCTCACTAGGCTGCCATAGTGTGGGTCACCATGCCGCATGGAATTCTGTTCGTGCTTTCCATCAGGCAGAGCAGAGTCATTTTGGCAGTTAAAACATAGAATGCGATATACAGTCAAACCTGGATAAGCGACAGTTCAAGGAAGCGCAATCTCATTGTCGCTTATAGAGATTTCTCACTAACCGGAGTTTCTCGCTAATGCAGGTACATGGGTAACGTTTTTCTCTTATAGAGGTACGCAGCAATTCACATTCGACATATAAGTACTTTATAAGGGTAGGTATCAAGATGCTTACGAAAACAATACAAAAACTATGGTAGGAAGTTCTACGAAAGTTAAGAATGAGTCATAAAATAGCAGATGTTAAATTTGTAATTTGTTTTGTCATTTGTTACTGTATGTGTGTATCTTTTATGTATGTATGTATTTTTATTGTAGCTATACCTCCTAAATAATATAAATAAATAAAGCTCGACTGTCGCTTATATAGGTAAAGATAACTAGCAGTCTCACTTACGGAGGTCCATGAGGGAAAAACGACTCTCTCTTACAGAGGTTTCTGTGTCTCGCTAATAGAGGTTTTGGGAGCTTAAAATGAAGGGTCCTGACTATTACTCTAACTTATAGAGTTTTCTCACTTACCCAGGTTTGACTGTAGTTAAAAACTGACTTCTCACAGCGATCATGACTCGAAGAATTTCGCAACTTTAATATTCTATTTATAGACATATTATGTTTAGAAGTTCTAGATTTTTTGTTTCCATCTAACCAACGAACGATTTAATACAGTTTTATAACGGTAATGAAATTATTACAATAATGATTCTACAATGATATATAAATGTATCTAGCTGTAGGTACTGTATCACTCTAGCAATGTTATTTTTACTTTTTTTTAAAGACAACGCAAGCGTAATGCTAATACATTCTGTGTCGTGGAGGACTTTACGAACATACATGAAACGGATACAAAGAACACCCAGACTCAGAATAACAATTTGTAGATCACACAAAGTGTGGTCCTATAAGTCATATAAGATATTTTGATAATGAGATATATAAGTCCTATAAGAAAAAATATATAAATCCTTTTTTGACACTTCAAAACCATTTAATTATATTGTTCAAAGATGTCTGTAGTATGGAAAGTTTCGATCCATTCTATTTATATCCGCACCAATGCTAAAAATAAGTGATTAATGATTTTAACTGTCAGTTTTTACGTTTAAACCGCTGACTGCACGGTTGGCCTAGTGGTTTCGGCGGTCAGTACGCCGCTTGCTATGCGCCAAGTGCCGTGGGTTCAAATCCCACGTGGGACATCACTTTGTGTGATCCACAAAATGTTGTCCTGAGTCTGGGTGTTCTTTGTGTCCGTTACATGTATGTCTGTAGTCCCCCGCGACACAGGATGTATATTCCTAATGCGGGAGTTGTCTTTTAAAAAAAAAAGAAAAAAAAAAAAAGATTTATAGTCTTCAAGTCGTGATGAAATTAATTATAAAAAATATATAAAATGTGAATGACATGAAATGTGGACCGTCTTTCGAAAAAACAAATAACGATCTCCCCTGCCAAAGTTGTCTTGTCATGTCGGTCATGTCTCCAGGCGGACTGATGGTTGCTAAGGCGCTTTGGGGAAGACCTTCATTCGCAGAGGACGACAATAGGCTAAAGCAGAAATAGAGCCTGCCAAAGAGACTCTTCTCTGCCGGATAGCGCAACTAAATGAACTCAACCATGGCGTGAACACTTGTAAGAAAAATCTAACAACATTTTGACTCGGAAATCGAACCCGAGACTTTGATCTGATCGCATACGCTGACCGCTTAAAGTTTAATCTATACTAATATTATAAAGCTCAAGAGTTTGTTTGTTTGTTTATGTTTGTATATCACATTTATGTCACAATGTTTATAAATCACATTTAATTTAACACATAAATATACAGCACTGGACACGGGCAGACTGACGACACCGGGCGCGGGCCCTATTGTAAGACCAGCGCTGCAGTCACTCTGACTTCAGCAATATGCTGAGATGGGCGCCTTTTCTGGCATTACACAGGATAACTTACATCCTATAAACTTAACTCTGTACAGAACCATACATTTTCCTGTGTTTGTCAGAATAAACGTTTTTTCTTTCTTTCTTTCTTTCGTTTGTTTGAACGCGCTCATCTCAGAAATCGCTGGTCCAATTTTAATTAATTCTTTCAGTGTTAGATAGCCCATTTATTGAGGAAGGCTATAGGCTATATATCATCACGCTAAGAACAATAGGAGCGGGACAACAATGAAGAATGTAACAAAAACGGGAGAAAATTATTACACTGGCAATAGGAGACGTAGACGGCGTTGCGTGGGTCAACTAGTTAAACTTTGTGGGAGAGCTATGCTTCGGCATGAATGGGTCGGCTCGACCGGAGTGATACCACGACCTCACAGAAAACCGGTTATAAATAGCGTTTGCGCTGTGTTTCACCGAGTGAGTGAGGATACCGGAGGCCCATACCGCAACCCCTCCCCCAACCCCCTTTCCCATCCCCCAAAGGTCGGCAACGCACTTGTGACGCCTTTGGTATTGCGGGTGTCCATGGGCGGCGGTAATCGCTTACCAACAGGAGATACGTCTGCTCGTTTGCCCACTGTTCAATAAAAAAAAAACTTATAAACCTTCCCTCCACTTGAGAGGGTTTTGATCTAAATGGTGATAATATACTAAAGGCTCTTCTATAGGTGATGTTGATCACTTACTATCAGATGGTGAACTTTGCCCCCTATACTATTCTGTAAATAGCGATATACGTTAGACTTAAGTAAGGTATTACCAACTTGGTAAGCAGACATTCTAGCTACCTCTGTCGTAACACACCTGTTTCTACGTTGAACTTGCTACTAAATAGAATTCACTTTCAAATACACACAAAACCTGCTTTTGCCACATTAGTGGTGAAATAATATCATCATACCTTAGTAACTAAATTGAACCTTAGAATTTGTGTTACATACTTTTACCGTGGGAGAGCCACGCTTCGACATGAGTGATACCACGGCCTCACAGAAAACCGGAGTGAAATAGCGCTTGCACTGTGTTTCACCGAGAGAGTGAGGATACCGGAGGCTCATACCCTCTTCCCCCCTCCCCATAACCCCCAAGGTCTCTGGTGTTGCGAGTGTCTGCTCCTTTGCCTCCTATTCCACAAACAGCAGGACAAATTCGCGATAAAATTATTTAAAAATGATTATCTAACCTTGTATTTCCTGACGTTTCGTACGAGTTGTACGTGGTCACGGGTAGACCCATTCCAAATTGAAGTACCACCCGATCAGACACGCTTGTTGGTCGGCGGGGGCTCCGGTGCTGGCTCACGTACAAGCTCGAGCTCATTGAAGGCTCGTCCGCGCTGACCTATTTCTTTCCGTATAGAAATCCTCTCGTCTATTATCATAATGTGATCTATGTGCCCTTTAGGCTATAAGACAAAAGTATGATTAGAGTACAGTAAGTTTACTGCGGTGGTGCAGTGGTAGCGTGTGCGACTCCTGTGGTCTCGGGTTCGATTCCCGGGGGACCAAATGTATGTTTGATCTGCAAATATTTGTTTCGGAGTTAGGGTGTTTTCTATGTATAATATGTATGTAGTTACAAAAAAAAGTATAAATGTTTTTATATAAGTTGTCTAGTACCCATAACACAAGCTCTTTTTAGCTTGGGACTAGATGGCGTTGTGTGTAAGATGTCCGAAATATTTATTTATTATCATTATTGTTTATTTCGTCTAAACTCTGTACAGAATAAATTTGAAGTGTCTGTTTGTAACTTCAAATTAACATTTATACGGTACTTACATAAAAAAACATTTTTAACATTTTTGTCCGTCTATCTGTTTGCTCCGGCTAATCTCGGGAACAGCTGTACCAATTTTGGCGGAACTTTCACTGGCTTTTTTAGACTAGCTGCGCTCGCTCAGCTCAGGCTCAGCTAGTACGAAAATATAATCGGAAGAAACGAAACACGCAATTCGTGTGTGCATGTGCCCATAACAAGTGCTACGGTTAGGTAATAGAATTGAACAACTATGATTACTGTTAATTTAATTATCTAATTATGTAGGTATAAAAAATACAATTTCAGATATTTACCTAATAAACTTTATTATAAAACTAGCTGAACCCCGCGGTGTTACCCGCGGTTATTGTCGTATCATGGGTAACGCCGCGGGGCGAAGCTAGTCTAAAAAATGTAAGCCTAAGTTACTCCTTGTACCATCAGCTACCTACCAGTGAAAGTCCCGTCCAAATCGGTCCACCCGTTCCAGAGATTAGCCAGAACAAACAGACAGACAGACAGACAAAGATTTTAAAAATTTATATTTTGGTATCTGTACCGTTTATACATTCATATGCATGTAGTAGAAAGCGGTTATTTTAATATTACAAACAGACACTCCAATTTTATTCATTTGTATAGATAAACAAGCGATCCGGCCCGGCTTCGTACGTAACGCCATTTCGTTTCGTTTGTAAGTTTTTTCTAAATTAAAAAAATAACGATTATAAAGTAGCAGTTTGTTGATAATAACATTATTATTTGTTTCAGGTAAACATCAAAAAACCAGTAATATCTACATAAAACAATGTCTTAAATTGAATACTAGTGAGGATTACACATGTAAGTTGGAAAACAGACGCTTGCTGCATGATATTAATTAAGAACAAAAAACCCGTGACCTTCACCTTGGAATTCTGGAGACTTGGCAAATCTTCTATAGATATGTACCTTCCTTACCCTATTTCCATCACCCCCAATTTAGTTCTTTCCTTCATTTATATGCAATCATAGGATAAGGCGGTTAGGCAACTGGCTGCGGACCTTCTCGGTCCGAAGAAGTCAGCTCCGTGGAAAAACTGATATTCAGGTAGAACCGGTTGAACTCTTTTTTTTTTTTTTTTTTTTTTTTTTTATTGTATAGGGGGCAAACGAGCAGACGTATCACCTGATGGTAAGCGATTACCGCCGCCCATAGACACCCGCAACACCAGAGGCGTCACAAGTGCGTTGCCGGCCTTTAGGAAGGAGTACGCTCTTTTCTTGAAGGTTTGAAGGTCGTATTGGTCCGGGAACACCGCAGGCGACAGCTCATTCCACAGTTTTGCTGTGCGTGGCAGAAAATTTCGGGAAAATCGCACAGTTGTGGACTGCCAACCATCTAGATGATGGGAATGATATTTCTGTCGCGTAGGACGATGGCGGAAAGATGCGGCAGGGATCAATCCGAACAATTCCTCGGAGCACTCCCCATGGTAAATGCGGTAGAAGATGCACAGTGAAGCCACATCTCTACGCAGTGCCAGAGAGTCTAGCCGAATTGAAAGATCCCAGCAATCGACGATACGAGTCGCCCTCCGCTGAATGCGGTCCAGAGGGAGGAGCTGGTATTGGGGTGCCCCTGCCCAAAGATGAGGACAGTATTCCATGTGAGGCCGAACCTGCGCTTTGTAAAGACGAAGGCGGTGGGCCGGAGTAAAATACCGCCTCGATCTGTTGAGCACACCTAGCTTTTTTGAGGCCAATTTGGCCTTACCCTCCAAATGGCCACGAAACTGGACTTCGCTCGATACGTCGAGACCGAGTATCCCAATATTGGCTGAGGCAGATAGGGGAGTGTCTTCAAAACGAGGACATACGACCCACGGGAGTTTTTTTGCGGTGAACGCGCAAATTTGTGTCTTTGTCGGGTTGAATTGGACCAAATTAAGTCTACCCCAATTTGAGACCCTTTCCAAAGCGGTCTCAACTTCAGACACAAGTTTGTTTCGACTCTCAATGACGTTTTCCCGAGAAATATTGGCGCAGCCGGTGTAGAGAGCATCGCCCGTACTGTCATCCGCATAACAATGAATGCCGCTAATTGGCAGCATGTCATTGATATGAAGGAGGAACAGAGTAGGCGATAGCACACAGCCTTGCGGGACACCAGCATTCACAGACATGGAGTCAGAGCATTCACCGTCGACTACGACCTTTATGCTTCTACATGCCAGAAAGCTAGTGACCCAATCGCATAATTTCTCGGGAAGCCCATAGGAAGGGAGCTTCGAAAGAAGCGCTTTGTGCCAGACCCGATCGAACGCTTTCGCGTTGTCCAAACTAACTGCCAAGGCTTCCCCCTTAGTCTCAATCGCCTGAGCCCAGCGATGTGTCAGGTATGCCAGAAGATCACCAGCTGATCGACCTTTACGGAAACCGTACTGCCGGTCACTAAGCAGATGATGATCCTCTAGGTACCGCAGGAGTTGATGGTTAATTATGGACTCCATTATTTTCGAGAAGAGGGAAGTTATGGCTATCGGCCTGTAGTTAGTCGGATTTGAACGATCGCCCTTTTTAGGGATCGGGTGGACCAATGCTGCCCTCCATGTTGACGGGAATACGCCAGTGGAGTAGGAGAGTCGAAAAAGACGCGTTAAGACCGGTGCCAACTCTGGAGCGCACATCTTCAACACAATAGGAGGGATTCCATCCGGGCCACTCGACTTATGGACATCAAGGGACAAAAGGGCTAAGCGCACTGAGCGTTGGTGGAACTGGATATCCAGCATACAGCTCTCGCATCGCGGTATGGTAGGCGGCTCCTGCCCCCCGTCATCCAAAGTCGAGTTGGACGCAAAGTGTTTTGCCAGAAGATCGGCTTTCTCCTTTGCGTCATAGGCCAACGGATTATTTCCCATGTGAAGAGGTGGAAAGGACGGCTTACAAAAATTCCCTTCGACAGCCTTGGCAAGAGACCAAAATGCCCGAGTTCCCGAAGGAAGACGCTCAAGCCTCTCGCCAACCCTGGCGATGTGCTCCGATTTCGCCCTTGCAATGTCTCTTTTGAGGGACCTGGAGGCAAAGTTGTACTTCTTTTTCAGAGCGCTGGTATTTTGATCCCGCACCGCCACCGCGCCAGCCCAGGCTTGGTAAGCCTCCTGCTTCATGCGAGAAGCTTTTCTGGAAGATGAACCAAACCAGGGCCGACACTTGCCACCAATGGGGACCACAGAGGATGGGATGAAAAGCTCCATACCCTGCAGCACAACATCAGCAACAGAATCAGCAGCAGTACTGGGATTATCCGGCGAGAAGCACAACCGTCTCCAAGGGTAGGACGCAAAGAACGTCCGCATCCTATCCCAATCTGCTGACCTGTAGTGCCACACACGACGGCCGCGCACAACTTGCGATCGCGGCGAGAGTGTGGTAAACACTGAACTCCGGACAAGGCAATGGTCTGAAGTGCCAAGTGGAGCGTTAACGGTTACGCGGTAACCGTCCGGATGAGAGGTCAGCAGAAGGTCCAGCAGTGAAGGATTCTGGCCCTCCACATCTGGGACTCGCGTGGGCATGGTAACCAGTTGTGTCAGGCCGTATGCTAGGGCGAAATCGAGAACAGATCTCCCCGCATGATCCGTTTTACTGGAACTGAGCCAGTCGGCGTGGTGGGCGTTAAAATCGCCAAGTACGACGATCTCTGCGGAGGGGATCTGCTGCTGCACGAGGTCTGTAGCCATCTGGATGTGCTCGATGAGTCGGTCAGTTTCGGCATCACCGCTATGGGACCTATAGAGGCACGCATAGACGCGAGGATGGTCGTCGCTGTCTTCACGGAGCCATAGGATGGAGAGGTCCCTACCTTCAAGATTGCTAAGGCGACGAGAGCTGATATCGTCTCTGACGTACACGCACACTCCGGCCTTGGAGATGAAGGAGTATTCCAAACCGTACCCAGGATAAGTGAGGTAGGAAGTGTCCGCTGGAGACGATATCTGCGTCTCTGTCAAAAAGAGCAAGGCTGGCTTTGCTGTCTCGAGGTGGTGATGGACAGCATCTAGATTACTATGTAATCCCCTGATGTTGCACAAGTCCACGACTAGCGTGGCAGGGGGTGCCATGGTGGTACTGCTCTTACCCCGACCATGATAGAGCGTAGTTTTGCCCCCCCCAGAATACGAGGGGCAGCCTAGGCATCCACGCTCAGGCGCGTTGTGTTCTAAGTGTGGACGCCCAGAGAGGGATTCTCCAACGCTAGCGCAGTTGGTACCCTCCTGGGGTAACATAAGTTTCAACTGCGCCATCATAGGGGGGATAGGGGGGTTGGGCCTCCGGTATCCTCACTCACGCGGTGAAACACAGCTAAAGCGCTGTTTCACACCGGTTTTCTGTGAGGCCGTGGTATCACTCCGGTCGAGCCGACCCATTCATGCCGAAGCGCAGCCTCGTCCTCTTCTTCTTCAAGTGCTAATAGGAGGTTAGAGATTGTTGCTTTATATGTTTGATCTTATTTATCTCAGGAACTACTAAGCCAATTTGAAAAATTATTCCAGTATCGATAGATTTGACATCAATCTTTTCACGTGGGAGAGCTATGCTTCGGCATGAATGGGTCGGCTCGACCGGAGTGATACCACGGCCTGACAGAAAACCGGTGTGAAATAGCGTTTGCGCTGTGTTTCACCGAGTGAGTGAGGATACCGGAGGCCCATACCCCAACCCCTCCCCCATCCCCTTTCCCATCCCCCAAAGGTCGGCAACGCACTTGTGACGCCCTTGGTGTTTCGGGTGTCCATGGGCGGCGGTAATCGCTTACCATCAGGTGATACGTCTGCTCGTTTGCCCACTATTAAATAAAAAAAAAAATCTACGATATTTAGGAGCTGGGTAGTAATAAAAAATGTTACAAAAACGGGCATAATTTTTTACGTAAAGATACGTAAAAGGGGAATTACATAATCATAAACAATTTCGTTTATTTTGCGAGGAGTTAATTTTGTCATTGTTATATTTTTATAGTTCAAAACATTCTCACAATAATAATGATGGGAAAAAAGTGCAAGTCTCACAACTTTAATAAAAAAAGACTAAGAAAAGACTAAAAGATTTGTGTTAGTGTTTTGCACTGAGTAGCTGAAGTGACCGATGCTTAAAACGTCTAGCACGTTTTATTAATTTTTTGAAGTGAAAACTTCTTTAGCGGCTCTGTGTACTTTTTTGGAATGGGTAAAAATGTATAAACTCGCGTCAGGTCACGTAACCTGATCGAAAATTCGTAAGACGGATGGAGAGAGGACAGGCGGCGCAGAGCGCTTGCGCGAATGTTCGTGTGTGTATGTAATATAAATTATCATGTTTGTGTACGATAGCGCAATAAATGAATATTGTATTCCACCACATAAATAATAGTAGGTACTTTTATACTGATAATAAAAGCAATTCGTACAAAATTATTCTCTAACCATTCCAAAATATCAAAAATGCACAACGTTAATATTCAAGTTTTCACTTCTGCCGGCACTCCCGGAGTGCAACCCGTCGATTTTTTTTTTGATGAAATGGCAACCAGCCGTATCACTCGGACCAACTATTTCTGCCAATGTCAAGTATTTATCGTCTTCAATTATCAAGTCTTCGAGTCTTCAAGTCGTCGTCGTGATGAAATTAATGATAAAAAATATATAAAATGTGGATGACATGAAACGGGGATCGTCTTTCGAAAAAACAAAAAACGATCAGTATTTCAATCTGGGGAGAGTTCTCGAAGGTTGGAAACGCATTTATGATTCAACATTCACAATTGCATTGACAACTCAAGTGTTGTAGATTTCCAAGAGCGATAGAATTTACTTACCACCAAGCGGTTCTGATCGATTACCCTCGTAAACCATTTATAAAAATAATAATTCTATTTCCCTCTTCACACTTCTAATAAAAAAATAAAGTCTTATATAATCCTACTAATATCATATACGCAAAAGTTTGTGAGTATGTAAGTGAGTATGTTTGTTGCTCTTTCCGTTTCATTTCAGAAGTTCTCGCGCCGATTATCATAAAATAAAACAACACTATACCCATCAGAGTGATATAGACCTTAGGCTATATCCCTCCGGTGGGTATATTGTTGTTTTGTGGGGAAACGGATGTTATGTCCCTCCACACCCAAACGAACACGAAGGGAGGATCCTCCGACCAGGCAAGGCCTGGCAGGTCACGGCCCAACGGTTGATGTTGGGTTATTGTTGTAAATATGATAATCGGCGCTAGAACTTCTATTGCGCGATTCAGGTTTGGTAGTTACTACTTGTAGTGCATAACTTCATAGTTCAGTGTATATTCACTCAGGCCTATGTGAACTATTATAAACTATTGATGATAGTTTTATAAGAACCGGATCAATAAAATATAAAAAGTACTCAACTTTATTTCTTGAATAAATAAAATCACTAGGAAGTGGATTTTATTGCTGTGTAGGCAATAAAATTGAGAAGAACAGACATGACGTTAGTTCTGATGTAATTAATTTTATTATAGGGTAGGTATGTATAGGCCGACCGTTTATCTGAGTCCTCGCCTGCGCAGTAACAGGGGCGCTCTTTACTATGACGTCACATATCTTAGGAACTATCTTGGCGCATTTCATCTCGTGTGTATCTCACTAAGCGCCCCCGCCGCCCGCACCTGTCTCAGTCCCCTTTGTCGTCATACCCCTGCGCCCCTGTTACCGCTCAGGCGAGGACTCAGATAAACGGTCGGCCTATATCTAATACCTTTAAACGAGCAATTCTTGTAATACATATCTATAATGTGAATCTCAAAAATGACTCCAACGTCTTTCATGGAATATAGTACATACTATTTTCCGTGGGAGAGCGTGTTCGGCATGAATGGGCCGGCTCGACCGGAGTGATACCACGACCTCACAGAAAATCGGTGTGAAATAGCGCTTGCGCTGTGTTTCACTGAGTGAATGAGGATACCGGAGGCCCATGAGGCGCACTTGTGACGCTTTTGGTGTTTTGGTGTCCATGGGCGGCAGTAATCGCTTACCATCAGGTGATGCGTCTGCTCGTTAGCCCCCTATTCATAAAAAAAACCTATATTCCATGGCTAGGGAGTTTGGGGGGCATAAATCTAGCTAGGATTCATTTTTTAGAAAAATTCCCAAAAAAATACGGCAAAGCTCGGACATCCAGGTTCTTTGTAAATATTTTAAAAAATAACGCTAGGCTAGACATCTACTACCACCTTATGTCTTAATAACAGAAGTTCTTGGATCCCTCCCTTCCATCTCAGGTGCAGAGTGGCACACCGTATGGTTTCAGTCGGTACGATTCCGACACACCATCTAGCCGCAAGTCCTTTTCATCAGGGAAAATCCATTTCATCAAAAATTGAATCAGTCAGCCAGCCTTCCAAATACGTAATCACGTATCAACGAAAGTAGTACGAAAACGAATATCTGACTTCAGAAATTTTGTTCTTCGCATTTTCATGAGTCACGACAGTTAAAAATAAACCACAAAATGTTTTTAAATTTAAATCAAGTACATTTCCATCATTAGTACTTCCTAAACCTATTCAAATTTTCAAAAAAAACCAGTCAATATGTACTCTATGATCAAACACTTAAAGTTCAAATATCTTATGACCCACATATCCAAATGATTCACTTATAACGGAATTAGACAGTCCCATTACAAAACCCCGTTCGAGATAAATTATCTATAGAAGCCATTGAATCATTCTCTTCTATAAAAACTATTAACGTCAATGCAAAATATTTTCGGAGACGCAAAAAATCTGATAATACCATCTGACTATTGAAGTTAGCCATCACATTATTCTCATCATTTCAAATAGTCTTTTAATGGATATATGGCAAAAAAACAATGTATTTTAGTATATAAACAAAGTTGAATTTCAAAGGTATGTAAAAATTCGTAGGTATTGCAAAGATTTTATATCACTTTGTTTATAATTGTACATGTATTAATTACTTTAAAAAAAACGTCTACAAAGCGTCATGAGTAAAACTGTAGGTTTTTTATAACTATACTATAATTTTACAATGTCATCGAGGTTTTTGATCCTTAGCAATTGATTTTTACATATAAGAAGTTGAGTCTGCCAAAGAATCGTCCATCGTCCATCGTCCTACGCGATATAAATTTCATCCCCATCATCTAAATGGTTGGCAGTCCATAACTGTGCGATTTCCCGAAACTTTCTGCCGCGCACAACAAAACTGTGGAATGAGCTGTCCCCTGCGATGTTCAAGAAAAGAGATTATTCCTTCTTAAAATGCCGGCAATGCACTTGTAACGCCTCTGGTGTTGCAGGCGTCCATGGGCGGCGGTAATCGCTTACCATCGAGCAATACGTCTGCTCGTTTGCCCCTATACAATAAAAAGAAAAAAAAGAGTCTCTACTCTGCCTGTTGGTCACCATACTCATTGTGAACGCAGACAATGCAACAATGCAGCATGATAAGCCACAGTATAGCAGCCTGTTACGATATTTCTGCATCATTGGACCCCGGTCTCGCACTCACCGACAGCACGAATGCTGGCTTCTCCAACCTTGCGAACATAAAAGAATATTTCAAATTGGTTTATACTCGTAAATAATATAGGTTTAATATAACAAACATTAAATAAATACCTGCTACCGAAATTCTTCACAAAACGATTGATGAAGACAGACCTAAAATTCACTGAATTACTTTGTCTATGCTTATTTTTATTTACATGGCCATCTAAAAGGTACAAAACTTGTATTCACTTAACGTTTTTTTTTTTTGTGAATTCTAAATTACTTATTTTAAATACTGAATTATTAACAATAATTATCGTTTACTAGTTACCTAGCTTTTTTTGATTTCTTAATTATTTTGCTAATAAGTTTTCTAATGATGCAAAAGTCAATTATAACTATTAACAACACTTAAGTTTTTTTCAAGGTGATATGAAGTTAAAATTCATAAAATGTCATTTATAATACAACTTGCAAAGATCCTAACATTGAGAAAATAAGTGTTAATTTTTGGGATATGAAATGCTAAAATGGCAAAATTGCATTCTTAAGGTACAACCAGGACGGTACTACCCACGGAGAAAATACCCCGTGAAAAAAGACAGGTACTGACGTCATCGCAGTTGACGCCACCTACAATTGTAGACTGTCAACGTCAATGTTTTAGAATTGCATCGAAACATCACAATTCTTGAATATTGACGGTACAAATAAGTAAAAGATCACATGCTTTTAACCGACTTCATAAAAGGAGGAGGTTCTCAATTCGTCTGTATTTTTTTTATATTTTACCTTATAACATTGGACTGGGTGAACCGATTTTGATGATTCTTTTTTAATTGGAAAGCTGCTGCTTCCCGTCAGTTTTTCTTGTTGTTAAAATTTGTGATTATATCTTCTGCAAATTACTCGTATAGGCGTTCTTATACCATAAAAGATATCACATTTTATTTGTAAGTAATTTTACACTTTTTTTTTAAGTTTTACAAAAATCTCTTAGTGTGTTCTTGAAATTTAATTCAATTTATTCGCCACTAAATGGTGTGTACAAAGATAGTAGCATTCGTTAATAAATACTAGTAAATCTCAACATTTGTGTTGTGCATCGCTGGTAAAAGTGTACAAGAGTAGTAGAAGACTATGTAGTATAAAGTAAACATTTCAGATTACTCACATATTGTAATCAGCCTACCCAAAATAAGCATGTGATATATTTATAAACAGTAATTTTGAAATACCGACTGTACTAAAGCGTTTGATTGAGTTGAATATCAAATGAAACTGTCTAAAAGTTTAAGTTTAATGCCGTAAGACACATTAAATATTTGGTATTTTTCGTTTTCACTTAATAGACTACGTTAAATATATTTACAGTAAAAGATTAAGATCGGTTTCAAGCGTTTATTTGGGAGTGCCTCTAGGACCTATCTTTGGACCGCTTCTATTTACACTAAGAACATGATTTTTAAATGGATATTTATTATCATTTAAAACTAAAGATCATTCAGTAGTTGAAATTTGACCATAATTATTTTTATTATATTCTTTAGCTTTCTGCACTTCCACTCAGTTGAACTTTAACTGAGCCAAATTTCATACTCTTTTTTTTTGAATAGGGGGCAAACGAGCAGACGCATCACCTGATGGTAAGCGATTACCGCCGCCCATTGACACCCACAACACCAAAACCGTCACAAGTGCGTTGCCGACCTTTCGGGGATGGGTAGAGTGAATGGGGGGTAGGGTTGGGGTATGGGCCTCCGGTATCCTCACTCACTCACACTGAAACACAGCGCAAGCGCTATTTCACACCGGTTTTCTGCGAGGCCGTGGTATTACTCCGGTCGAGCCGGCCCATTCATGCCCAAGCGTGGCTCTCCCACGGAAAAAATCCATCGCATAATTACTGCTTAAAGAGACAATGGATTTGTTTCACGTATATAGATTACGTCAACTTCATTAAACCCCCAAGTCAAAAACTGTGACCATTTATGAGAAAATTTATAATTAGTGTATTACAAAAAAGATGTTGTAAAGCATAATAATGTTATATTATTCTTATATTCAATGTTATCAGATTTCATTGAATTGAGAAACTAAGTCTTAAAATTTTGGATCTATATTTTTTTTTGGAGCAACCAATTTACATTTTTACCAGAAAATTACATGATTAAGTAGTTAAATTAAAACTAACTTTTACCTGCGGCTCGCATTGTGTTGCGATAAAAAGTCCACTCACCGTTAGATCAGGCGAAGTGCTGACCCCTTTGGGATTAACGACGTAAAAAATTTCTTCAACTCTCGATCTTAAACTACGACCTAACCTTTCAATTCAATTTATCTTTGCTTGAATAGCAGATAACTAAACCGTTAAAGATGACGCGTCAGTAGACATCAATTTGGTAAATATACCATTCGTATGGAACTAAGTTTTTTCCTGGTAATGATTTAACTTATTGTTTTATTTACATTGGAATTCAATATCTTTATTTCGTAGAAGTGTTTAACAGTTATTTGAAATCAAACATTATAAATTTACACAGAAAGAATAGTTCTCTTTTTTGAGTTCAGTTTGTCATATCAGTTGTCTAGTGCCCATACTACAAGCTCTGCTTAGCTTGATACTCGATAGCGTTGTGTGTTAGATGCACGAAAATATTAATTTTAATTACCTATAAGAATTTAATTAATTTCGGCAATAGCGCATGCGATTATTTGTATCATAAATAGTTTTTGCAAAGCAAAAAGTTGAAGGAAAAATTATTCCCATCGTTCATGTCTCACGTGGGCTAACAATTTACTATTTCTAGTGCTGCCGTCATTCTCAGTATAAAAAAAAAAATCTAGACCAACAGGTTCAAATTAAACTGAGATTATTATTTTTTAAATGGTGCCGTAAGTAAAAAACCCAATTAGCATATAAAATAACAAGCCAACAGACTTATACAAGAGGAATTATTTACATGAAATAATAATTCATACTGCCACATTGGTCTAGCGGTTGACGTATGCGACTGCCAATCAAAAGGTCTCGGGTTCAAATCCCGGGTCGGGCCAAAAGTTTGGAAGTTGGGGTCTTAACCCCTGTCGGAGAGCACGTAAAGCTGTCGGTCCTGCGCCTGATGTCTCCCCGGTCGTGTCGATTAACCGTCCCATCGGATTATGAGAGAGAGGGAACAGACAGTATGTACTATAATATCTCCTGCGTAGTTGGCTGGTCTCCGTTGAGACTGGCCGCCGTAGCCGTAATTGGCTAGGAGACCATCATTAATATGAGGACTGAACTGCCTCGTTGTTAGCGTAAGCGACAACGAATACCGCAGTCGGGCGTCTCCACAAACATGTAATACATACAACTTTTCGCATTAGATGTTTCACACCAAATCCTCACTTCTAAGGTTACCTGGTATATAAATCTAAGAAATTACTCATTCGACTTAAAAATCCTTGTACTACCTCTAGTTGAACTTCGCGGTGCGACAATAACCACGGAAAACACTGCGAGGCGAAGCTAGTATCTTTATAAATTGTAGTCTATGTGTTATTCTGATGTACGAGTATAAGCTATATTATTGTAAAGTTTCATCAACATCCATTCAGTATTTTTTTTTCCTGAAAGGGCAACAAACATACTCACTTAAATACTCACAAACTTTCGCGTTTATAATTTTATAATATTTATAATATTAGTAGGATTAATCGAGGAAGTCTATGAGCTATATTGCATCACGCTATAACCAAGCATCAATAAAAAAATGTAGTACTTTGAAGACACGCAGACCAAGTTACGCTGGTCTGTTGTTATTAAAACATATTATATTACCTACCTTACCTACCTATTGAGGTTAAACGTTGATCTAGTCAATATTGTCTCGCAGCACAAGGCTTGTAACTATTAACTGCATTTCTAGGCTGTGGCCACGACCTAATAATACATCTAGACCTTGCACAAAGTTGCCTGAATGAGTATCTTAATTCGGATCAACTTTTGCACTGCGGATTTTATTTAAAAACAATTTTTATCCGACTACAGTAGTCTATGTAAATTTTTTTGAATAAGGGTAGGCCAAACAGTCTTTACTCTACCTGATGTAAAGCATGAGCAGCATCCAAGAGTAGGGAGAGAGAGAACGAGATGTTTCTGCATCATTGGTCTCCGCATCTCTCGTTAACTAAACACGACAGTACGAATGCTGTCATTATAAGCAGGTTTACTGTTGTATATGTGCTGCCGTTATGCCTTATCTACTTAATCGATTTTAATGAATAAAATTTCAATCTTATATATAAAATTCTCGTGTCACAATGTTAGTTACCAAACTCCTCCGTAACGGCTTGACCGATTCTCATGAAATTTTGTGTGCATATTGGGCAGTTCTGACAATCGGACAACATCTATTTTTCATCCCCATAAATGTTAAGGGTAGTCCACCCCTAATTTTTATTTTTTTATTTTAAATAGATTTTTATTTTTTTATGATACAGCATTAGAAAATACATACAACCCTGAATTTTCAACCCTCTACGATTAACCCCTATTTTTCCATCGCGATTTTTATAGACCCACCCCTAATATATGTAAATATTCCATTTTATGGCCAAGCAACGTTTGTCGGGTCAGCTAGTATATATATATATATGTTCTTAATAATAACCCAAGTGATATAGGCTATTTAATTTTATCAAAAGTTTTAAAATATTTTCGTAATCGGTCGGTCTTTTTCAAATGGATGGATTATATATTATTGATATTTCGGAGCAAACTGTCTCTGCCCCTCATCCTGGTAGGAAGATCCCAAAGATAAACACACTTATAAATAACTAAATACATACATATCATACATAAACTATACCCAGAACCAGAACAATAATCGTGTTCATCACACAATATTTGCCCTGAATGGGAATAGAACCCAAGACCTCTGGTTCAGCAGTCAGGGTCATTGACCACTAGACTAAGTGGCCTATCAAATCAAGGCAAGACAGATGACGCCATTGGTGACGCACTTGCTGATATATTGTGGTTTTGCTACCATTAATATGTAAATTTCAATGTAAAATATAATTTTACAGGTCAAACCCCATTTCTATGAAATATCGTCAGTTTCTCACAGTATTGCTTATGATGTAAGGTCACTGCTCTGCTTCCGAAGGCCCAACGCAATGATGCATAGCATATAACATTAAAATCTTCAATTTAAATGGCTCAAATGATATGCCTGCCTCGGAGTCGTTAGAGATTAAAGTTCTAATAACATCAATATTTATTGACATTTCACTCGTCTAGCCCTAAGATTAGTTAATAAGATTTAAAATTTGTACACCAGAAATGGAAGAATATAAGGCACTTATTATAATGTGATAACATCTTTTTACTTCCATTTCAACCATTTGCCGTCCACTACTGAACGTAGGTCTCCCTGAAGGAGTACCAACTATCCCGATCTTGGGCAGTCCGCATCCATTCGCTCCCAGCCTCGCGGTCTCCACTCGAGCACATTTCGGCTCCACCGACCATTGGTACGTCTAGAGGCTTTTGTACTATATTCTAACAAATAAATATTTCTTTCTTTCTTTCTTTCGGTAGCATGTATCGCGTAGTGGTAGCGTATGTGACTGCTGTGCTTAAAGGTCTTTATTTTAATGGAATTAGGAGCAAACGAGCAGACGTATCGCCTGATGGTAAGCTATTACCACCGCCCATGAACACCCGTAATACCAGAGACGTTACAAGTGCGGCCTTTGGGGGATGAGGAAGGGGATGAGGGAAGAGATTGGAGTAGGGTCTCCGGTATCCTATCTCACTCGGTGAAATACAGCGCAGGCGCTGTTTCACACTGGTTTCCTGTGAGGTCGTGGTATCACTCCGGTTGAGCCGGCCATGCATGCCGAATCGTGGCTCTCCCACGGTAAGCCGAAGTGTGGCTCTCCCACGCTGCATACATTTGTTTCGGAGTTTGCGTGTTTTCTATGTATAATATGTATGTATTTACAAAAAATAATATCAGTTGTCTAGTACCCATAACACAAGTTCTGCTTAGCTTGGGACTAGATGGCGTTGATACTTTTTTAAGACCAGATTTGCGCCGTGGCGTTACCCGAGATTATTGTTGTACCGCGGGTAACACCGCGGGGCTCATGTGTTATAAACTTCTCATGTCACGTGGTCGCTCAAGATGAACTTCAAAACTATCGAACCTTCACGATTTTTTAAATGTAACATCACGCTTAGACCAAAGGAGTCAAGGATTATTAAGAAGCGACGCATACGAAGTTGCGTGGGTCAACTAGTGTAATTATAGTCAATGTTATTTTAACTGAACATATAATTAAACGAAATTCTGGTTCAGTTATATCAAGTTATGAATCGGTTAAAACTATAAATATAAATAAAATTGAACTGTCTGTTTGTAATTGCATATTAACAGCTTTTTACTAAATGCATAAGACAGTATATAAAAATATGGTATTTATTGCGTTTAGTATGGTACATGAAAATTAAACAATTTTAAGCTTTTTTAATGTATGGAGTATAGGGGGCAAACGGGCAGACGTATCGCCTAATGTTAAGCGATTACCGCCGCCCATGGACACCTGCAGCACCAGAGGCGTCACAAGTGCGTTGCCGGCCTTTAGAGGATGGGGAGGAGAATGGGGTATAGGCCTCCGGTATCCTCACTCCCTGGGTGAAACACAGCGCAAGCGCTATTTCACACCGGGTTTCTGTGAGGATCACTCCGGTCGATCGAGCCGACCCATTCATGTCGTAACGTGGCTCTCCCACGGTTACTTTTAAGAAAGAGTACGCTTTTTTCTAGAAGGTTTGAAGGTCGTATTGGTCCGGGAACACCGTAGGCGACAGCTCATTCCACAGTTTTGTTGTGCGTGGCAGAAAGTTTCGGTAAAATTGCACAGTTGTGGACTGCCAACCATCTAGATGATGGGGATGAAATTTCTGTCGCGTAGGACGATGGCGGAAAGATATAATTTTGACATTATAATTGATAAATAAATAAAAAATATTTCGGACATCTTACACATAACGCTATCAATCTATATCTAGTCCCAAGCTAAGCAGAGCTTGTATTATGGGTACTAGACAACTGATATAAATACATACAAACTTTTTTTTTTGTAAATACATACATATTATACATAGAAAACACCCAAACTCCGAAACAAATATCTGTAGATCATACAAACATTTGGTCCGATCCGGGAATCGAACCCGAAACTTCAAGAACGGCAGTCGCATACGCTACCACTGCGTCACAGAGGCCAGTTTTTTATAATTATTATTTTATTATATAAATATATATTATATAAATTATATATTATATTATATATATTATATATTTTATATTATATATATTATATAAATACTATTAGTTTTTTTATTTTTTTATTTATTTATTTATATCTTTATTGTTTACTTAAAATTTAAAAACTTAACAACAAATGAGTTACAATGTAATAGAAGTAACAATTGGCGGTCTTATCGCTCACGGCGATTTCTTCCAGACAACCTTAAGATGGATTTTAGGTGTTTAAGATTTTCAGGCAGTTAATCCAACAGTAACACACCTTCACGTAAATATTCTAAAATTCATGAAATAATAAAAAAAAAGTTATAATTATTGTAATGGTACATCACTAGTCGCTAACCAGTACATCCGTAAATGCGGATTATTCGCATTAATTCAGACATCCGCATCCGCATTCACATTCGCATCAATCAATGCGGAGTTTTTACGGATGCAGATTCACATCAACAAAGTCAACTAAAAACCTGTTCTCAAAATATGATTAAACTAGCGACCCGCCCCGGCTTCGCACGGGTGCAATGCTGATACTAAATACACGTTGTATATAAAACATAGCTGACACACGCACCCTCGTTTGCGTCTTATATAGCCCGTAGCATGAAAATTTTCGCAAAATAAGTAAATTTTCTGGTTGATTTTTACACCTTGTGTCCGAAAAACCCAAATATCTTACGGAACCCTATTTTTTTCCAAAATAAAATAAAGCCTATGTTACTCGTGGATAATGTAGCTTTCGAATGGTGAAAGAATTTTTAAAATCGGTTCAGTAGTTTTTGAGCTTATTCATTACAAACATACAAACATACAAAAATAGGTACAAATCTTTCCTCTTTATAATATTAGCATAGATAAATAAAAAATTTAAATTAATTGATTTTCAGTTATTTATGCACTTAAAATTTAAGTAATTATGTTTTTAAAATCCAATCCCAAAATCCGCATCCGCATCCGCATCGCTTCCGCATCCGCATCAAATCCGCATTCGCGGATGTGAACTTCTAATAATCCGCATCCGCATCTGCATCCGCGGATGTCTAAATTTTGGCATCCGCAACAACCCTGCTAGTAACTACGCGGGGCACAACTAGTCAAACATGAAATGACTGATTAAGGTCAAATGAATATATTATTTAATAAAGTATGATTAAATATTAAGGTTGTAAACATATCATAATATATATATATTCTAATATATAGGAAGTATTTGACAGTTTAATTTGTAAGCATGTTTTGTGGAGGTTATTCTCAGATAATAATAATAATAAATCTCTTTATTGTACACCAGTAGTAGTGTGATTACATGGTAAACTTAAAACTATTGTGGGGGAAAATCACGTCGGGGTCACCACTGTGGGGGAACGGGTATCATGTTCCACCCAACACAAAGGGAGGTTCCTCCGACCAGGCGAGGTGATCATGCCTGGCGGGCTACTGCCCAACAGTTGATGTTGGGATGTTGTATATATGATAATCGGCGCGGGAACCCTATTTGCGCGATTCAGGATTGGTAGTTACTCCGTGTAGTGTAGTTTGTAGGTACAGTGCGTTACTTCGTAGTTCAGTGTATCTTCGGTAGATGGCGCTGTATGTGGAGGTCGCCACACTATTATAGAGTATATACAAGTGGCGGCCTTATCGCTCCATGGTAATATCTCACAGGCAACCATGGGGTGGAAAGAAGAGTAGGGATGAAAAAGTATATGGTAGTTGCTGGTGTATTATAAAAAAAAAGGAAAAATCAGATAGAAAGATATTTTATCGTACCGTATTTTTTTTTTAAACAACTCCCACATTAGGAATAAACATCCTGTGTCGTGGGGGACTTTACAAACACACATGAAACGAACACAAAGAACCCAAGACACTTGCCGCAGTAGCAAGCGGCATGGCGACCGCTGAAACCACTCGGCCAACCGTGCAGTCAAAGTCCATTGTAACCATAATATTAATATTTAATTCCATAATGTTACAAATTAAGTTCATTTAGTAGTATTCAGTTATTCAATAAAAAAACAAATACTTTGCTAATGTAAATAAAATGACTTTGTAAATCCCTTATTGTATGGTTAAGTTTATGTAATAAAATTATTATTGTTATTGCTGTATTCTTTTGCTAATAAAATACAATCATATAAAAACCCTGCATTTCAAGATTTTTCTTTTTTTGCGGATTCTGAAAGATTTTTAATATTGCATGATTTTCGATGAAATATAGCCAATAGCCTCCCTCGATAACTGGGTTTTCTAAAACTGAATATTTTTTCAAATTGGACCAGTAGTTCCTGAGATAAGCACCTTCAACCAAACTAACAAACTCTTTAACTTTATTATATTAGTATATACATAAATACTAACTGACCTGATAAACGTATAATAGGTAAAATATGAAATTGCGTTTCTTCAGTACTGGTCATTTCAAATAAAAAAAAGTTTGTAATGGCTCTGTATTCTAAATTCAAATTAATTTTGTTTTAAAACCATGACATTCTATTTACAAACTCAGTCTTTTGTTTTTTGATTAGCATTTTATTTTCATTACATTTGAACATTTTTCGTCATAATGGATACTTTAAAAATTCGTGTAATTATGGAATATGAGTTCCGTCGTGGCACCAACGCGTCACAAACGGCACGTAACATCAAAAACGTTTACGGAGAGAACTGTACAAACGAACGCACAACCCTTTATTGGTTTTCCCGGTTCCGTTCTGGAAATTTTGACTTGGAAAATGAAGCTCGTGGTCGTCTGGAGACTTTGGTTAACAATAATGAATTAAAGGCGATTGTGGAAGCTGACGAAACTCAATCTACAGCTGAGCTAGCAGCAGCTTTTAATGTAAGCATCAAAACAATATTGATCTATTTGCGACAAATTGGCAAGGTAAAAAAGCTTGATAGATGGGTGCCCCACGACCTTAACGATCGCCAGCGCAACGTACGCGTCGAGACCTGCCTTTCGCTGCTCAACAGGCAAAGAAATGAAGGAATTTTGAAACGAATAGTTACGTGCGACGAAAAATGGATTCTGTTCGACAATCGAAAGCGCTCAGCAAGTTGGTTAGACCCTGGTTCAGCACCAAAGCCATGCCCTAAACCAAAAATGACCCCTAAAAAGGTGATGGTCACTGTTTGGTGGTCTAGTGCGGGTGTGATTCACCACAGCTTTTTACAAAACGGCATGAGCATTAATGCAGATGTGTACTGTGAAGAACTGGAGAGAATGATGGAGAAGCTTGCACATCTGCAACCAGCTTTGGTCAATCGGTCGTCCCCACTGCTCCTTCACGACAACGCGCGACCCCATACTGCGCAACAGACAGTCTCCAAGCTGCAAGAGCTGGGGTTGGAAGCTCTCCCTCATCCGCCATACTCACCAGACCTTGCACCTACCGACTATTACTTTTTCCAAAATTTAGATAACTTTTTAGTGGGTAAAAAATTCAATTCCCGAGAGGCAGTACAAAATGCCTTTGAAGAGTTTGTTGCCTCCCGTCCAGCTGATTTTTACAAGAAGGGCATCAATAAACTGCCAATGCGTTGGCAAAGATGCGTCGATTGCATGGGTGATTACTTCGAATAACAGAAATAAAAAAGTTTGAAAAAATAAGTACTTTCACTTATTGCATACAAAACGGCAATTTCATAGGTAAAGACCTAATATATGTTGTAGAGGTGGGTCAATAAAAATCGCGATGGAAAAATAGGGGTTGATCGAGAACTTTATATATAAGATTATATATTTATCTTCTATTTTGAATACGTACAGATGTATTAATTGTGAATTATGTAATTGTTTAGTTAAACGTTTTTTTCTCAAAAACCAGATCCAAAAAATAATATTTGTGTTAGATAGAATATTTCTTAAAGAAACTTATGGGTATGTAACATCTCGCTATGGCTTTTAGAGCAGGACAGCGGCCGCAAGTGTCCTAAAAACTGTCAAATTTACAAAAAATTTGAAAAAAAACGCGAATTTATAATCCACTTAATAATTCACGTAAGTTCATGTAATAATTCGATGGCACGTTCAAAATTATTATCGTGAGAATACTCCAAACAAACAGCTATTTACGTAATGCTTTATATTTTGACTTAATAATAATAATAAACTAAAATACACAATATAATATTTCAAATGATCAACATTAGCTTAACATCATTCACTGGTGAACATAGATATAGGAAACATGAACATAGAAGAGTGGGAGAGCCACGCTTCGGCATGCATGGGCCGGCTCGACCGGAGTGATACCACGGCCTCACAGAAAACCGGTGTGAAATAGCACTTGCGCTGTGTTTCACCGAGTGAGTGAGCATACCGGAGGCCCATATCCCAACCCCTCCCCTTATCCCTCTTCCCATCCCCCAAAGACCGGCAACGCACCTGCGACGTCCCCGGTATTGCGGGTGTCCATGGGCGGCGGTAATCGCTTACCATCAGGTGATCAGGCTCGTTTGCCAGCTACTCCATAAAAAAAAAGTTACAAGGTGATCTTAACAAACTGGCTATATGCTCTACAATAAAACAGAATATATTTTTAAAGAAATTTATAAAGAAATCGGTCATATTTATGTAAAAGATGTAGAAAATATGTCACGTTACACCACATCACATCATACGACATTACATTACACCACATTATGCCACATCACACCATATCACATCTAATCAAAACACACCACACCAGAACTCACTGCTGTAATATTACAAATAAAGGAACCGAACGAAGGCGACTAGACACACAGGGAAACCTTTTTTTTTATTATTATATAGGGTGCAAACGAGCAGACGTATCGCCTGATGGTAAGCGATTACCGCCACCCATGGACACCCGCAACACCAGAGGCGTCACAAGTGCGTTGCCGCCCTTTTAGGAAGGAGTACGCTCTTTTCTTGAAGGTTTGATGGTCGTATTAGGATCCACAAAACAAAGAAACCTGATGATACAGGGCCCTAATTTATGTCATAAAAAGATTTAGTATTATATTACATCCCTCTGACAATGTAAATCGTTGAGCTTTATCATTAAACTCTCATCATCTGGATTTTCTATAGTTTTACGTAGATTGTCACGCCACCTGGCCACAAAGTGTCTTTTTTTGTTAACGGTGTCCTTCACTACAAAACTCTTCTCTTCAGCATCCTCAGCTAATTTGCAAGAGTTTCACGTCTTTTCTCTTTCTAACTCCTCTATTCTCTTGTCCAGGTAACCTTGACTTAGCGTTGCGTCCTTTCTTTTTTTTTTCTCAACGTCATCTAGTCTGATATAAATACATATATACTTTTTTTTTGTAAATACCTACATAGAAAACACCCGAACTCCGAAATAAATATTTGCAGATCATACAAACATTCGGTCAGACCCAGGAATCGAACCCGAGACCTCAAGTACAGTAGTCGCATACGCTACCACTGCGCCACCGAGGCAGTTTAAAGCGATTCACATACATTTGTTAGTTTTCTATTAACGTTTACGTATTTAGAATGTCAACTTACATGGGATCTAATCTCACATGGAACATTGTGTGATTCACAAATTGACCTTCAGATGAAGTTGTTAGAATGTTACACATCTTATAAAGTTAGTACTGTATGGCTCATTCGTTTTTGTTGTGATTAGTAATTGTGTAAACATTGTGTTAGGTCCGTTTTAAGTGGATGTGTTTTTTGAAGTTAATTTAAATAAACTTGTTACTTGAGTAGTATAGTATGAGTAATATACTTACATATAGATTATTGACAGATGGTGACAGATTAAGAATACGAAGTTTCAACAGAGCATGTAGGGGAACGGATATCACGTTCCACTAACACAAAGGAAGGATCCTCCGACCAGGCGAGCTGATTATGCCTGGCGGGCTACTGCCCAACAGTTGATGTTGTATATATGATAATCGGCGCGAGAACTATTTATTGTGCGATTCAGGATTTGTAGTTACTCCGTGTAGTGCGTTATTTTGAAGTTCAGTGTATCTTCGGTAGATGGCGCTGTAGTAGGTTATTGTTGTGTTATATGTGGAAGTCGCCACAGAGCACGTTAAGCCGTTTGTCCTGGTTCTCATCTATGGCAATCGTTATTAGGAAGTCAGTGCCCTCAACAGACAACCTTCGAATTCAGTTCACCCTCAGCGGAGTTCCGATGCCAGTCGCTTCGTGGAAAAACGTATATTCAGGCAAAACTGGTTGAACTAGTAGCCGACCCCAAATAATTAGGGGAAAATAAAGGATAGGAATAAAAGAAGACATACAGATGACAAAGATTACAATATAAAAACATAATTTTGTCAGATCCTGTAATAATTACATAAATTACATGATCTTACCATACGCCCGTATTTGTTTTCTGTGGAAAGTAATTTGAGTCTGTGGGGGAACGAGTGTCATGTCCCTCCAATACAAAGGCAGGATTCTCCGACCAGGCGAGATGATCATGCTTGCGGGTCTTTGCCTAACAGTTGATGTTGGGATGTCGTGCTTATGATAATCGGCGCGAGAACTTCTATTGCGCGATTCAGGATTGATAGTTTCTTGGTTTTGTACGTTACTCCGTAGTTCATTGTAACTTCGATAGATGGCGCTGCAGTAGGTTATTGTTGTGTTGTATGTGGAAGTCGCCACAAGTCTAATTAATGCTATGATTACACAAAAACAAATTATCAAAAAAATGACAATAGAATCATGACAATATTCTCACGACAACTTGTAACATACAGACATTACGAGTATTTCCTATTTATGTGTATAATTTTGGTGGTCGGAGTTATTTTAAGATTTGTCTTGCCTATTCGTATAGTGGTTAGTGACCTTGGGTCTAGGGTTCGATTTTTACCCAGGTAAAACCATGGTGTGAGGAGTGTGCCGAGAGTGTTGAACATAGGAAGAGAACTTTATTATCCGTGGGAGAGCCACGCTTCGGCATAAGTGGGCCGGCTCGACCGGAGTGATACCACGGCCTCACAAAACCGGTGTGAAATAGCGCTCATGCCATTTGTAAGCTGTAAGCCCTAGGTGTTGAAGAGTTCTGGAGTAGAGAACAGCATAGAATACACCTTGCGGCCAAATGAAGTTATGATCTTTTTTTTTATTGAATAAGGCGGCAAACCTGATATCGCCTGATGGTAAGCGATTACCGCCGCCCATGGACACTCGCAACACCAGAGGCGTCATAAGTGCGTTGCCGGCCTTTGGGGGATGGGGAGGGTGATGGGGAGAGGGAAGGGGAGGGGGATGGGGGAGGAAAAGGGATATGGGCCTCCGGTATCCTCACTCACTCACTCGGTGAAACACAGCGCAAGTGCTATTTCACACCGATTATCTGTGAGGCCGTGGTATCACTCTGGTCGAGCCGGCCCATTCATGCCGAATCGTGGCTCTCCCACGGTTTGCGTCTGCGTAAAATTACGAGAAAAACTGGATGAAGAGAGCTGATGATGAAGCTCAACGGTATTGTCTAAGTATATGGTTTCCAGATCTTAACAAATAAATAAAATTGAATCGTCTGTTTGTAATTTGAATGTATGTTTTTTTTTCGGACATCTAACACACAACGCCATCTAGTCCCAAGCTAAGCAGAGCTTGTGTTATGGGTACTAGACAACTGGTATAAATACTTATATACTTTTTTTTTTGTAAATACATACATATTATACATAGAAAACACCCAAACTCCGAAACAAATATTTGTAGATCACACAAACATTTAATTTAGTGAAAGTATATACGGTATTCACATCAAAAAAGCAATTCTTTAAATTTTTTGTCTGTTTTGTTCTGGCTAATCTCAGGAACGGCTAAATTAATTTTGAAGGGACTTTCACTGGCATATAGTTAATAATATAAGCATCAACTTAGGCTTCTGTTTTAGACTTTTGTCGTTAACCGCGGTTGCTATCGTCCCGCGAGTAACACCGCGGGGCTTAGCTAGTAGTATATATACTACAAATCGATGTAGTTTACCTCGAGACTATCATTATATTATAGAATGAACACTACCTATGAGCTAATATCGTCATCTCTGACTCGTAACAACTTACATAACTATTTACGTAACACCTGTGACATACAGACATACATGCCTATAGCCCTACTTCCTTCAGTTATTATGTATATATTAGGCAAACGTATATGAACAGGTTATTTAGTAATAGAACGGTTAAAGATTTAGTGAATTTGTAAGAAATTACTGGTTTGTGTTGACTTCAAAAACTCAAGAAGTTCTATAATGATTGTTTCAAATGTTATTTTTAGCTATTTTACACGTCAATTTTGTTCCTCATTTCTCAATAACGCAGCCACACTGTTCCACAGTAAAGTGTGGCTGGTAGTATATAATAATATAATAATAATAATAAATAAAAAATATTATGGACATCTAACACACAACTCCATCTAGTCCCAAGCTAAGCAGAGCTTGTGTTATGGGTACTAGACAACTGATATAAATACTTATATACTTTTTTTTTGTAAATACATACATATTATACATAGAAAACACCCGGGAATCGAACCCGAGACCTCAAGCTTAGCAGTCGCATACGCTACCACTACGCCACCGAGGCAGTCATATATCTAATACATTCAAACGAGCAATTTATGATAATATTATAAAACTGAAGAGTTTGTGTAGTTGAACGCGCTAATCTCAGGAAGTACTGGTCTCTCAATAATTATTTTACTGCTAGATAGTCTAGTTATCGAGAAGGCTACATGTCATCAAGCTACGACCAAAAGGAGCGGAGTATCAATGCAATATGTTGCAAAAATCGGGGAAAATTATACCTTGTGTGTAAATTAAACGTTTGAAGTTTCACAAAAAAAATGAACGAAAAATTGGACGGACAGCATATATCTATCTTTTGAGGGTGGCTCACTGTATTCTTTTTTATGACAACCAAAACTTACGCTTCGTAATATCACGCTACGGACAATAGGAGACGCAAATGAGGTAGGTTGTAAATCTATACCAATAATATAAAGCTGAATAGTTTGTTTGTTTGAACTCGCTAATCTCAGGAACCGCTGGTCCGATTTGAAAAATTCTTTCAGTGTTGGATAATCCATTTATCGAGAAAGGCTATAGGGTATATATCATCACGCTAATACTAATAGGAGCTGAGCACCAATGAATAATGTTTCAAAAAAGGGGAAAAAATTTCACGCTACGGGCAATAGAAGACGCAAACGAGGTTGCGTGGGTGTTCTATCCTTATAATATATAAATCTCGTGTCACAATGTTTGTTCTCAATGGACTCCTAAACCACTTAACCGATTATAATAAAATTCGCACAACATGTGCAGTTCGATACAACTTGAGAGATAGGATAGTTTAAATCTCAAATTATAATCGCAATTTTAATTTATTGCTAATTATTTGTCTGTTATTATTTGACAGTCACAATTATCTGTTAACAACAAATGATTCTAACAGATGTCGATACCTTTCGACTGGGTTGAGTAAGTAATCAATAGATGGCGCTACTATGGTAAATCTATAGGCTATATTTTATTTTGGAAAAAAATAGGGTTCCGTAAGATATTGGGGTTTTTCGGACACAAGGTGTAAAAAATCAACCCTATACGGGGGTAAATTTTTCGCTACGGGCAATAAAAGACGCAAACGAAGTTGCGTCGGTCAGCTAGTATATATATATACTCTATTGAGTCGTCACTCATTAGAACCTCGAAAACGGGGGCGGTAAATCAATCTAGCTAGGATTCATGGAAAGCATAAGCAGAATCCAAGAGTGGT
Source organism: Spilarctia lutea (assembly GCA_916048165.1). Taxonomy (NCBI): domain Eukaryota; kingdom Metazoa; phylum Arthropoda; class Insecta; order Lepidoptera; family Erebidae; genus Spilarctia; species Spilarctia lutea. The sequence goes on along the minus strand of OU696498.1, from coordinate 1,452,908 downwards.
GGTCACCATACTCATTGCTCGTGCAGACAATGCAACAATGCAGCATGGTGACCTACACCATGGCCGCACGAATGCTGTTATTTTACGTTCATCTTCTGTGCGAGGGTAGTACCGCCACGGTCAGCGTGGCTCTATTATGTCTCTTTCTATAATCGCTTCAATTTTCTTCTATTAATGGAGTGGCTAATATTTTATTTTAACCACGTGACTTTGCGTTGAGATGATGGAATTGCCATACCTTATGTTAGTTTCATAATATTCCGGAATAATCCGGACATCTAAGACACAACGCCATCAGTCCCAAGCTAAGCAGAGCTTGTGTTATGGGTACTAGACAACTGATATAAATACTTATATACTTTTTTTTTGTAAATACATACATATTATACATAGAAAAACCCAAACTTCGGAAAAATATTTGCAGATTATACAAACATTTGGTCCGACCCGGGAATCGAACAAATAAGCTTAGCAGTCGCATACGCTACCACTACGCCACCGAGGCAGTCGATAGTAACGTTGTCGCTTGTATATTATCGTCAATGGCTCAGGGCCGTTCGTGCTGGAATCAGCGTGTCTCTACTACCTTGAATTCTTTTTTTTTATTTTTTTTTTTTCTTTTTTTAAAAAGACAACTCCCACATTAGGAATAAACATCCTGTGTCGTGGGGGACTTTACAAACATACATGAAACGGACACAAAGAACATCCAGACTCGGGACAACAATTCGTGGATCACACAAAGTGTTGTAGGTACCGCGTGGGATTTGAACCCACGACACTTGGCGCAGTAGCAAGCGGCATGGCGACCGCTGACACCACTCGGCCAACCGTGCAGTCGAACGAATTGAGGTGGAGATAACATATAATTATAGCCACAGGTCCAGCGAGATATAAGACTTAGAGAACAGCAGTTAGAATTTCTGACTGTACGTATGTCTGTCCTATAATCGATTAGTACAATATGACAAAGACATCAACTGACCACTTCTAAAGAGGTCGTCCGCAGATTTTAAATCCTTGTTTGGCCATCTCCTTCATATAGCAAAAACACTTATAAGTATCTAAGGAGGTTCATCTCTAAATAGAGTGTTAACATAAGTGGGGCTACTGTTGACAAATGGACTATCGAAATAATAGCTTGAGAGGCTTGATGAATCAGTCAGTCGAGAGATCGTTTTTAACCGACTTTAAAAAAAGGAGGAGGTTCTTAATTCGACTGTATCTTTTAATGCTTGTTATCTCAGAACTGTCGACTGGGTGGACTGATTTTGGTGATTCTTTTTTTATTTGAAAACTGGTGCTTCCCGTGTGGTCCCATTTCAATTTGGTCCTTTTGCCTCCCGCTCCGCCTGCGTAAAGGTCGGCTGTCGCGATAATTCTTTAAACTGTTATAACTTTTTTATTTATGAAATGATTTAATTGAAACAACCACTACATGTTAAGTGTCGTGAACCGCAACGCACTAGCGGCAACCGCATTCAAATAGGTTAAATCGATTCTGAGATTAGCGTGCACAAATGTGCACAGACAAACAGACAAAAATTCTAAGAAACATTGTTTTTGATTCTATTGCGTTTATAAAACACGATGATAATAGTATTTCTTATATAGCTTCAATGTACAGACAGCGACCAATTATGATTTTATTATAATCTATACGTACTAATATCATAAAGCTGAAGAGTTTGTTTGTTTGAACGCACTAATCTCAGGAACCGCTAGTCCAATTTGAAAAAATATTTTAGTGTTGGATAGTCCATTTATCGAGGAAGGCTATAGGCCATATATCATCATGCTAATACTAATAGGAGCGGAGCACTAATGAAGAATATTACAAAAACCGGGGGAAAATTTTCACGCTACGGGCAATAGAAGACGCAAACGAGGTTACGTGGGTCAGCTAGTTTATTGATAAAAGTGGAACACATATGATGTAGCGGACTTTTTTTTAGATATTTTACATTATATATATTTTTTTTCACACAACGCCATCTAGTCCCAAGCTAAGCAGAGCTTGTGTTATGGTTACAAGACAACTGATATGAATACTTAAATACTTTTTTTTGTAAATACCTACATATTATACATAGAAAACACCCAAACTCCGAAACAAATATTTGCAGATCATACAAACTTTGGTCCGACCCGGGAATCGAACCCGAGACCTCAAGCTTAGCAGTCGCATTCACTACCACTTCGCCATCGCGGTAGAGTAGATTTTATTCATGCTTTCCATCAGGCAGAGTAATTACTTTGTAAGCAAGCGTATATATATAAAAATAAAGCATTCATGAATGGCTTGAAGAATGTAAACAATGATTCAAGTAGGTCATGGTGAAATACCTTCAAGTGACCCAGTATTTAATAAAATGTCTCTTTGTTTTTTTGAAGTTATACTTCTTTTGGCGCGATGGAGAAAAATGACTCGAGTGAATTGTTACTTAGCGCGCGCACACCGACACCTGAATTCTACATCGTGAAGTTACTTCTAGGTGGCATGAACATCGATAACTATGTTCAACTTGTATATTCTAGTATTTTTATATTTAGAACACGTGTTTCGTAACAGTACAATTAAACAGTGTGAATAAATAAATATTATTTATTTAATTAAAAAAATATCACTGATGCACACCAACACCGTATGCCTGTGGAAGTCACGTCGGAGTGTACATACCTGGGGCATAAAATCACGTTGGGTAGCGAAAACCAAACGGCAGAAGTAGAGAGACGCATAGCCCGGGCATGGGCAGCCTTCGGTGCTAACGCTAGTGCACTGCGTAGCAGGATGTCTATGTCTTTGAAAAGAAAAGTCTTCGAGCAATGTGTTCTGCCAGTATTCACGTATGGAGCAGAGACCATGACCCTAACCGAAAAATCCGCACATAAAATCCGCGTTGCGCAAAGAGCAATGGAAAGAGCTATGCTCAGTATTTCCTTACGCGACCGGAAGAGAAATACTTCGATTAGATCCAAGACCAAGGTTAGGGATGTCGTTGAGGTGATTGCTGAGCGGAAGTGGAGATGGGCAGGACATATTGCACGAATGAGTAGCGAAAGGTGGACTCGAAGGCTGTTGGAATGGCGCCCGAGGACACATACAAGACCGCGGGGTAGACCACCAATGAGATGGAAGGACGACATCACGAGACATGTGGGTCAAGATTGGATGTCGGCGGCTCAAGACCGTCAGAGGTGGAAGAATATGGAAGCCTACGTCCAAAAATGGATGGAAAGAGGCTGAGATAGATAGATAGATTTAAATAAAATCTTTTTAATTAATTTTAATATTTATCGTTAATCACTACTGCATTTTAGTTATTTTTTTTCCATACGCCAAAGAAGTATAACTTCTAACGCGTGTACATAAGTACACACACTCATAATTTTTTTTTTTGGTAGATGTCGTAGATGTAAAGATGCTGATGAGATGCACTCACACACAGTCACCAACGAAAGACGACAGCACGAACGTTTCTTTGTCAAATTTATAATTTTAAAAATTAGCAAGTAATACTGTCTGTCTGTATCGATATATAAGTCTGTTTTCGAATAGCCTTGTGAGCCAAGAGCCTTGTGAGAAGAAATCGCATTAACACTCATGGCCAATAAACAGCTAGTACCAGCATAATTGACTATGACTGCCTCGGTGGCGCAGTGGTAGTGAATGCGACTGCTGTGCTTGAGGTCTCGTGTTCAAATCCTGGGTACCAAGTATTTGTGTGATCTACAAACATTTGTTTCGAAGTTCCAGTGTTTTCTATGTATAATATGTATGTATTTACAAAAAAAAGTTTTTATATATTCATATCAGTTGTCTAGTACCCATAATACAAGCTCTGCTTAGCTTGGGACTAGATGGCGTTGTGTGTTAGAGGTCCGACACCAGAGGTGTGTTAACATTAAAATTGATTTCAACCTATACCTACTAGAATCCATATATAATAAATAATTTATGTATATATCTGACATATTACACACAACGCCATCTAGTCCCAAGCTGAGCAGAGCTTGTGTTATGGGTACTAGACAACTGATATGGATACATATATATCTATAAGATTTCTCCAGATTCATTCAGCCGATTTGGCGTTATTAAGTAACAAACACCGTCCAACTTTCGCATTTTTAATATTTAATTGATTTGCACAAATAATCCTTAATAAATTACAAAAGGTCAAATGTCTGTTTCCTATACATCCTTAACACTGATTCCTTTACATCCGTTCTAGTTTTACAATTGCATTTTCATACAAAAACCTATAAGCTGTTATTTAAATTTCTTAAAAAACTTTTAATATTTACATTTATTTTAATATTACACGTTGCTTGCGGCTTCTGCATGTTATTGCGTGTTACTAACTTTATAAAGAATGAACGATGATTCTTTATTTCATCTCTATGACGACTTCAACATCTATTGAAGACACACAGAAATACGGTGTGAGTACTAATCCCTGTTTCGCAATATAGAAGTTCTCGCGCCGATTAGTACTTATACAAGTATCTAATATTAACCATAGGGGCAGGGTATGTAGGGCCCGGGAACGGGCCAGGCACCGCAGGCGTGTCAGGCGTCGGAGATCGCAGAACGATCTCCGTCCTCCATAAGCGCAAGCCTGAGGGTGACAGATGAGGCCATCTGTCACCCTCAAATTTAGTAATTAAAATTTGACCCCCTTCATATTCACAGATTGATCTGAAGTTTGTTCTGGTGACAATACGATGAAATAAATTATATTTCATTGTAAATTTATGATGGCCACTGCTACAAAATGGCGGTTTATAAATTTGGTCACGACTATCTTAATATGGGTATCGAATGAAAGGATTTGACTAGTAGAACACAGTTCACTATGAAAAATTAAAATACAAGATGGCCGCCGCATCAAAATGGTGGTTCACACATTTTGTCACCACTACCACTATAAGTGGAGAGAAGTATGTTGGGCATAAAGAGAAGAAACAAAGTCAGAAACGCAATTATAAGAGAAAGAACCAAGGTTACTGACATACTTACTCAAATTGATCAGAGAAAATGGAGATGGACTGGTCATATGATAAGAGATCCCCAAAATAAATGGAGCACAATTGTTACGCACACTCCAGAGATGGAAAATGCAACAGAGGATGCAAACAGATGCGATGGGAGGATGACTTGAAACTCACAGCAGGACTCAACTGGAGAAGAGTGGCACTAGACAAAACACTGTGGAAAATGTTAGAGGAGGCCTATGTCAACAGGCACACTGAACTGCGAGATATTTTATAGAAGAAACCAAAACTGTTTTGTAAATTGTTATGTAATTTTATGTTAGAGTTCAAAATAAAAGGCTATTTCATTCACCACTATAAGGGTATCTAATGAAAGGTCTTGAGTAGTAGAACAGAGATGAGCAGTACTGTATTATGTATAATAAAATTAAGTTTCCTCATCAATCTTAATCGTTGGGCCCTTAAAAACTAAGTTAGTACTAAGCTAAAGTACATTTGTTGCATATTCTTTCCCAGTATTGTTTTGTGGTTTCATTGTCAATGAAAGATTACGTAAGAATTACGTGTTTGTACTGAATTGGATAAATCATTCTCAAGAATTTGTATACAAAGTAGAAAACAAAAACGCGGTGCTGTTTTATTTAGATACTAGCTGACCAACGCAACCTCGTTTACCTACGTCTTCTATTGCCCGTAGAGTGAAAATTTTCCTCCGATTTTGAAACATTCTTCATTGGTGCTCTGCTCCTATTAGTATATATTAGCGTGATGAAATATACTCTATAGCCTTCCTCGATAAATGGACTATCCAACACTGAAAGAAATTTTCAAATCGGACCAGCGGTTCCTGAGATTAGCGCTTTCAAACAAACAAACATAAGAGAAAACGAATAGTATTAAGGTCGACTGGCAGAAAATGCCTATGGCATTAAGTCCGCCTTTGCCACAATTGTACATAAAGATTTAAATAAATAAATAAAACTAAATCTCAATCAGTTAAGCCGCTTCTGAGAATGATTCTAAGAACTGATATTCGTCGTTCGGTTACTTTAAGATTCATTACTTTTCTTCAATATGTATACAAATCTATATATATACACAACAAAATACAATCAATTCAATCTGCCCTGTTATGGAATGCGCTCCCTCTCGAGATCAGAATGGCAAAAACTCGTCAAACTTTTAAGTTGCGGAAACATTTCACAACAATATTAACACTACAATCCTAATTTTATCCTCTCCACAACAAAATATATAATATTTAGTGTATGTATGTGTGTGTATATGTATGTATAGTGTGTGTATGTGTGTGTATGTAAATACTTAATTATTATGTGTACTAATATCCTTATGAAATTATTATGTAATTTAAAATACATTTCTGATCATTGTGCATCTACCATTCTTAGCTCTGCATCACCCTAAGGTCGACTGGTAGAAAATGCCTACGGCATTAAGTCCGCCTGTGCACCAATTATGCATGAAGACTTAAATAAAAAAATAAATAAAATACAATATTTACTGTGTGATCTACAAATTATACTTCCTAGTCTGGGTGATATCTTTGTATTCGTTTCATTTATGTTTGTAAAGCCCCCTGATTTTAATAATCACAAATAAATAAAAACTGTCTTCTAGAATTGGACCAAATTAAAATGGAATCATACGGGAAGCACCAGCTTTCAAATAAAATAAAAAAAACATCAAAATCAGTTCACACATTCTACAGTTACAAGGTAACAAACATAAAACAAATACAGTCGAATTAATAACCTCCTACTTATTTGAAGTCGGTTAAAAAGTAGAATAAAGTATTTAGTAGTTACCGTGTATTGTATTAAATTATAATACCTACTTCTTTAATGTTGCTGCCTAAAGTACGTGTATAGCAGTTATGCGGTAACGTTTGCTTTCGTGCTGGCTTGGATGTGAAAGCCTTATATTCGCTTTTTATTTACATTGAGGTCTTAGAACTCAAATATTACGGAGGTATTTTTTATTTTACACGTGTAAAAATCATTATTATACATATACTCACGCTTATATTCCAAAAGCGATTGATAAAGTGACTGCCTCGGTGGCGCTGTGCTTGTAAATGCGACTGCTGTGCTTGAGGTCTCGGGTTCAAATCCTGGGTCGGTATTTGTGTGACCTACAAATATTTGTTTCGAAGTTTGGGTGTTTTCTATGTATAATATGTATGTATTTACAAAACAAAAGTATATATGTATTCATATCAGTTGTCTAGTACCCATAAAACAAGCTCTGCTTAGCTTGGGATTAGATGGTGTTGTGGGGGAACATGTCTAATGTTCCACCCAACACAAAGGGAGGATCCTCCGACCAGGCGAGGTGATCATGCCTGGCGGGCTACTGCCCAACAGTTGATGTTGGGATGTTGTATATATGATAATCGGCGTGGGAACTATTTATTTCGCGATTCAGGATTTGTAGTTACTCCGTGTAGTGCGTTACTTCGTAGTTCAGTGTATCTTCGGTAGATGGCGCTGTAGTAGGTTATAGTTGTGTTATATGTGGAAGTACCCACATCACTCCCCTCCAAGACCGGAGGTTGATAAATTGTTGAGTCAGCTGTCTGTGCTCCGTTGTGGAGCTTGCCAGTGCCAGGAGCGAGCAGTTCCAGTGAGTCGGAACTGAATGCCGCTAGTCCCAGTGAGTCGGGGCTGTATGTTAGATGTTTGGAATACGAGTATTAATTTATTTGTTATTACTTATTATAAAGGCGTTTTAAATGTTATTATTTTGTCGACTACAAGATTAGTTCCAAAACTTTATAGGTGGAGACGCTCATAGCCCAAGGCGTAAGTAACGAAGGCGCGGTCTGTACCTGGATGGGTGTCCGCTGGTGGCATGTTACCATGAATGTCTCCGTGATTCTATCCGTGGTCACGTTAAGCAGTCGGTCCTGGTTGTTATCATTGGATAACAGTCGTGAAGCTTAGTTGGAGGTCTTTAGGCGGCTTAAAAACATACAGCAGCAAGATTACGTAGCCCGTAGTAGGGACTTATGGTCTTAACCCTCCCCTGAGAGGAGACCCGAGTTCAGCAGTGGGACGTTATGGCACAAGTCCACATACATATATTTATATGGGGATTTAAGGGGAATCAGAAGAGATATGACAGTATAAATCATCGTCACATCAACAGCATTTAACAGTCCACTGTTGGACATGGCCTCTCTTTAGAAATAAGGGTCTACGATACCAAGCTGGCCAAACGGGTTTGTATAGGGTTTTCCTTCTTCTTGCAATTTAAAAGTATTAATTCTATTTCAATTTATTTCACACGAGAACAAATGATAAACTTTTGCACGGTTGGCCGAGTGGTGTCAGCGGTCGCCATGCCGCTTGCTACTGCGCCAAGTGTCGTGGGTTCAAATCCCACGCGGTACCTACAACACTTTGTGTGATCCACGTATTGTTGTCCCGAGTCTGGATGTTCTTTGTGTCCGTTTCATGTATGTTTGTAAAGTCCCCCACGACACAGGATGTTTATTCCTAATGTGGGAGTTGTCTCTTAAAAAAAAGAAAAAAAAAGAAAAGAAAAAAAAAATAAAAAATAAATAAATATTCCGGACATATAACACACAACGCCATCTAGTCCCAAGCTAAGCAGAGCTTGTATTATGGGTATTAGACAACTGATATAAATACTTTTCTTTTTGTAAATACATACATATTATACATAGAAAACACCCAAACTCCGAAACAAATATTTGCAGTTCATACAAACATTTGGTCCGACCCAGGAATCGAACCCGAAACCTCAAGCTTAGCAGTCGCATACGCTACCACTACACCACCGAGGCAGTCAATGATCGATCTTATCACACATTTACTTATTCATATTGGGTTTCCAACGACGAAAATCAGTCACTAAACACGAAATCAACAAGTTCGTTAACAAATCTACTTTATCCCCAAGATATCCCAACTAATTCTTAACCGAGGCGGTACTACCCTCGCATAGAAGACCAACCCAAAACATAGTGCGGTCTACCACTCTTAGATTCTGGTCATTCTTTCCATCAGACAAAGTAGAGTTACTTTAGAAGTTACATAATAAAACGAATTTAACGGAGTGAGACGTGACAGTGTCCTGCCCCGTAGGTGATCCCTTCTAGTTACCCCGGGATGTACCTCAGCCATGATTTCGGCAGGGAGGACTCCAGAAGCCGCCGATGCGTTCCTGGAGCTCCTCCCGACTGCCGAGGTAAGCCGCCGCGGGGTTTAGTGGGTAGTTTTTACCGTGGGAGAGCCGTGCTTCGGCATGAATGGTCCGGCTCGACCGGAGTAATACCACGGCCTCACAGAAACCGGTGTGAAATAGCGCTTGCGCTGTGTTTCACCGAGTGAGTGAGGAAACCAAAGGCCCACACCCTAACCCCTACCTCACCCCCCTCCCCTTCCCCTAAAGGCCGGCGACGCACTTGTGACGCCTCTGGTGTTGCGGGTGTCCATGGGCGGCGGTAATCGTTTACCATCAGGTGATACGTCTGCTCGTTTGCCCCTTATTAAAAAAAAAATAAATAAAAATAGTCCCACACACGCCCTTCGTCTCCCCACGGAGGGTAAGATACGAAAAGCATTCCACACGTAAAAAAAAGGTACATAATAAAAATATGTTCAGTGAACTTAACTACAAGCCAAGTATTTCGCTTGTTGGAAAATAGACAGTTATATAACATAATTTGGTTCTACTCAACTGCGCTCGGTATTCGGTAATTGACCGAACCAAATTGTATTACTCTTTTTATGAGTTTAAAACAATTACAATGACCTGGTAATAAGCTGGTACTGGTGTCTTAATATTTATGTACTGGTTTGAGAATCTATGTGTATTTTTCTATGTCCAATCCTATTCTTCATAATAATATTCTTTTAAATTTTGCGGCTATGTACAAAGCGCTACAGAGCTTGTATCTGGCAATATTATACATAATTTAAAAGGTCTTGACATAACCATATAAACGACGCTATGCATGATTAGTTTGGATATTGCGTTCAACAGTTATAGACGTGTAAACACGGAGTTCACTAACGCCGAAATTCGCGCTATCACTTCGAACTGCGGAGGAATGGTTTCGACGATTCAGAGCCGGTGAAAACGACACCATGGATAAGCCAGCCATCGGAAGACCTGTGACGACGAATAACGATCAAATCATGGAAAACATCAAGTTAGACCGGCATGTAGCATCTCGTGACATCGCCCAGGAGATGGGAGTTAGTCACCAAACCATTTTAAACCATCTGCAGAAGGCTGGATACAAAAAAAAGCTGAAATGGAACGAACTCGACCCATTTTTGAAGCAGATGGTGACTGGCGACGAAAAATGGATCACATACGACAATATCAAGCGAAAACAGTCGTGGTCGAAGGCCGGTGAATCGCCCCAAACAGTGGCCAAGCTGGGATTGACGGCCCGGAAGGGAATCATCCTACATGAGCTGCTCCCATATGGCCAGACGCTTAATTCTATCATCTACTGCGAACAACTAGACCGCTGGAAGCAGGTGATCGACCAAAAGCGTCCAGAATTGGCCAACAGGAACGGTGTAGTGTTCCACCAGGACAACGGAAAGGAGAAAGGAAGGGAGATTTTGACAACCTATTATTAACATTATAAACGCGAAAGTTTTCGAGGATGGTTGTATATGGATGTGTGTTACTCTTTCACGCATTAACTGATGAACCGATTTAGATATTGAGATAAAACTTTACAGTAATATAGCTAATATTATATGTTGTTAGAAACTAGCGACTGCATAAGTGCAGGGATCCTTAAAAATGGTATAATATGCTTTCACGTCTAAACCGCTCCACTGATTACAATGAAACTTGGTATGTAGATACTTTGATTTTTTAGGGAAGACATATGCAGCTCTTTACCGCAATAACCGACATACACGAGGGCGGAGCTGCGTGCAAAAGCTAGTTATAAAAAATTTTTTTTAATGAAGTAGTTACATATTTAAAGTAGTTATTATTTAACTATGAAACCATGCGTAACTTATTTTTACTTTAGTTATTCTTAAGTAAAATTTATTACAAGATTACTGTTAATTAATAAAGGCGGCTGCTTACCCAATTAGCACCTAAAACTTTAATTATGCACTTTCTAACTTTTTTCCACGAGTATTTTTTTATTAAAACTCGATAATTGGTCTCATAACTGCACTAAAAATGTAAAAACTATCTCTTAATATTCTTATGACAAACTAAAAACCAACTAGTCAAGTGTGTGTCGCAATACGGACGATGTAGAGTTCCGTATTTATAAAACTACCTAGCAACGGTGAAACCAAAAGGAAAAGTGATATTTTTGGCAGTCTACATAATATGTGGACTGTCAAAAATATGTGGAATATACAAAAATATTATTAAAAAAAATATTGGAAATCTAACACACAACGCCATCTAGTCCCAAGCTAAGCAGAGCTTGTATTATGGATACTAGACAACTGATATAAATACAAATACCCATTTTTTTATAAATACATACATATTATACGTAGATAACACCTAAACTCCGAAACAAATATTTGATCCGAACTGGGAATCGAACCCGGTACCTCCAGCATGGCAGTTGCATACGCTTCTACTGCGTTACCGAGGCAGTTTAATTATGTTCGTACATTCCACAGTAGCGACTGACCTACTGAACCGATTATAATGAATAAAGTATCAATAGTTTCGCATTAATAGCCCGGGACACAAAGGCTATTTAAAGATCATAAGTTTTTATACAGTCGCGTTTCAGATTTCTTCAAAATTAAGTAGAAGAAATGGTTTTAATGTCATTTTTAAGGCAAATTACAAAATGTTTAACAAATGTACTACAAGTACAATTTATGCCAGCATGAACATGTCGGAACTGGCATTACCACGCCAGTGGAATTTATAATTTGTTAAGAAACATTGATTTTCGTTGATATGGATTTGTTGTTTTACTTTATCCACTTAATACTCCCACTTAATTTAGAACTGTATGTACTACAGTAAATCTATGCTTCGACATAAATCGGCCGGCTCGACCGAAGTGATACCTCGGCCTCACACAAGACCGGTGTGAAACAGTGTTTGCGTAGTGTTTCACGCGAGCGAATGAGGATACCGGAAACCCTACCCAAACCCCTTTCCCATCCCCTTCCTCATCCCCAAAAGCCGGCAACGCACTTGTACCGCCTCTGGTGTTGCTGGTGTCCATGGGCGGCGGGAAATGCTTACCATCAGGCGATACCATCTGCTCATTTACTCCCGATTCCATAAAAAAAACATATGCACAAAACCCATTTTCTTCATACATTCGATTATCCGGATTTTATTTTATCCGAATCCCTAACGACAACCAGAAAACAGAGAGAGCAACAATTAGTCCAGTTAATCGAGTTTCTACTGTATAGGTGATACAAAATAAAATCACTTGTTCAAACTTATCAAGCTACATTCTAAGGTATATAAATCACTAACTGACCCACGCAACCTCGTTTGGGTCTTCAATTGCCCATAGTAATTTTCCCCCGTTTTCGAAACATTCGTCATTGGTGCTCCGCTCCTATTAGTATTAGCGTAATGATATATAGCCCATAGCGGTCCTCAATAAATGAACTATCCAAAACTGAAAGAATTTTTTAAATCGGACCAGCGGTTCCTGAGATTAGCGCGTTCAAACAAACAAAAAAACTCTTCAGCTTTATATATCAGTATAGATATTAAATTAAAACAGCGGTTCCGAACTTGGCAAATTAAACATTTTGGATATTGAAATAATGATTGTACAAATACGGCATTCTTTGCTTTTAAGGTTTCCTACTGTGATTACGGAACCCTAATAATAGAGAAATGTGATAGACAAAAACTTTATACTAAGAAGTATAAAGTAAGTGAGTGTTAAGTAAGTGCATAACTAAAAATTAAAATAAGAAAAGAAAGTACAACAATCAGACAACATTCTTTTTATAACCTTTCCACATGTCTCCTTCTCCATCCCCCCTTTTGTCTGACAATGACCAATAACTAGTTCAAACAAAACCTATACCACTGGTCTGGGAAGGTATAGGAGGCCAGATTGTTTGATTGCCAAAGAGATGTAAATATCCAGAAGTCGACTGTTTAAAGCTGGTGATGTGATCAATAAGTAATTCCAGGTATTCGATCGTTGCCTGTACGATTCAGGTTTATTTTTATTCTATAGGGGCAAACGAGCATACGTATCGCCTGATGGTAAGCGGTAACCGCCGCCAACGAACACCTGCAACAACCGAGGCGTTACAAATGCGTTGCCGGCCTTTTAAGAAGGAGTGCACTCTTTTCTTAAAGGTTTGAAGGTCGTATTGGTCCGAGAACACCGCAGGCGACAGCTCATTCCATAGTTTTATTGTCCAAGGCAGAAAGTTTCGGGAAAAGCGCCTGTACAAGCAATTTATTTATGAGATTAATCCTTCTACATCCGCCCACAAACGTAACTCTATAGGAGTAGATCAGCAGTGACCCACGAACCCACCAAGTTATAACTCTTGGGAAGTCCCAGGAAAAATAAAACTGTCTTGGAACCCAGAAGGACATTAGAAAAGCTTAGAAATAAATTCACTTCTCAAGCTAATGAATAGAATTTTGAGCATCGTATACTGTCACTTACATATTGTAACCAATTTTTCCATTTATAATTTACAAATTGCCCATATTAGGGTTATAAAAAAGCCCAATGAGGCAGCATCATCACCAGGCCGCGATTGTGTGGGTCACCATGCTGCATTGTAACATTGTCTGCATTCGCAATGAGTGTGGTGACCACCACTTTTGGACTCTGCTTATGTTTTCCATCAGGCAGAGTAGAGTCAAGCAGGTTTATAAGGAAGAATAATTAGTATTTGGCCTTATTCGACTAATGTAATTATTTCCTTGTCCACAGGTGACGAATGCTACTGATATTTAACTGGTGTGTAAGTACCCATTATTTTGTATAGGTTCACTAACATTTGGTAACACTACTCTGCTCCTAAATGTAGTAGCATTGTGTTAGATAACATAAGAAACAAGCTAGTGATTAAGAAATCTTTAATACGAAAGTTTGGCAGTGTTTCACAGCCGTGCCTCGGAGACATTAATAGTCGGCGTAGTGGTTCTGCTAAACGAGCTGACGTATCGCCTGATGGTAAGCGATTACTGCCGCCCATGGACACCCGCAACACCAGAGGCGACACAAGTGCGTTGCCGGCCTGTTGGAGTATGGGCCTCTGGTTTCATGGTGACATTATTTCCGAAACACATTATAGATAATTTGAAAAAGTCAGCATCAAGTAAAAATCGTTATGTTTAATGTTTCATGAAATGTCAATATAAAGGGAATTAATGTATGACATTTCAGTACCATCGACGTAACAAGAAAGTTAGCACAAAGGTTCTTACATCTTTTTGGCATTTTTTGCTCGATATTAATAATGGAAACAGGTAGACGCTTGACATATATAGATAATGGTATGGAACCCTTCGTGTGCAAGTCCGACTTGATTAAGTTTGTTAATAAGAAACAATGTAGGCTACATATACAGGGTGTCTCAAAAGAAATTTTATATTTGTTTAGCTTACTGCGTGAACGCTGCGTACTTGAGGGGTGCGGGGGTTATGTCAATTGGTAGCTTGGCTCTTGGGGATTCAGTCGCTATGGAGCGTTTCTCGGGAGCAGACCGCGCGTTGTGCGTGCGAGAGTTTTACAAGAACGGTGATTCGACAACTGTCGCGCGTAGAAAATTCTGCAGTATTCGAGGTTTTCGCCACTTAAATGATGCGCCAAGCCTTCCTCTCATTCGACATTGGGTTAAAAAGTTTGAAGAGACTGGATCAACGCTGGATAAATCAAAATCCGGGCGACCTAGGTCATCAAGAACGGTAGAAAACGTGGAGAGTGTTAATCAATCTGTACGTGACGACCCGAGCCTTTCAATTCGGAAGCGCGCGAGTGCTTTAAATGTGCATAGATCATCATTACATCGCATTATGCACAAAGATCTAAAGCTGCACCCCTACAAAATTCAATTGGTGCAAGAATTAAAGCCCCAAGATGCCGGTCAGAGGCTTAATTTCGTAAATCAGATGATTGAGCGATTTTCAACGTTTACCAACATTTTGTTTTCGGATGAAGCTCATTTTCATCTTAATGGCCACGTAAATAAGCAAAACTGCCGCTACTGGAGTTCAGCCAATCCGAAACGCAAACATCAGAAACCCCTACACGCGCCTAAAGTGACCGTATGGGCTGCCATGTCGGCGCGTGGAATTATCGGCCCTTACTTTTTTGAAGACGAAATGGGGCGTACAGTTACAGTGAATTCAGAGCGTTATGTGGAGATGTTAGACAACTTCTTGGTACCTGAACTGCAAAACTTTCCTGGCTATAACCAAAGAACATGGTTTCAACAGGACGGAGCAACTTCACACACGTCCAATATATCTCTGCCACGTGTTCGTGAAATTTTCTCAGGAAAATTGATCTCCCGGAGAGGTGACATAAATTGGCCTCCACGTAGCCCAGATTTAACCCCTATGGACTTTTTCCTATGGGGTTATCTTAAATCTAAAGTTTACGCCAATAAACCAACTTCACTGGCGCATTTGAAAGAAAATATCCGTCACGAAATGGCAGCCATCCCTCACTCCACATGTCGAGCAGTCATAAGTAATTTTACTGTTCGATTAAATGAGTGCCAACAACGTGAGGGTTTACATTTAGACGATATTATTTTTAAGAAATGAATTCCCAAAAAGTGTATTTTAACAATAAATAAACATTTTTTCTATATACCGCTTCCTTTTTTTTTAATCAATCCACTAAATATGAAATTTCTTTTGAGACACCTTGTATTATATTCGAACCTTTCCCAAACACACAACAAGAATCTGAAAATGCTCTTACAACTGATGGATGTTTTTTTCTCAAACATCGTTTAAGACAGTATGCTAAACCACATAACCGCAATAATGACAGCACGTGGAGGAAACATTAAGTACTAAAACTGTGAGTCTAAAACTGTAGTGTTTTAAAAACAGACTAGATTTTTATATATATATAACACAACAGTAACTTACTACAGCGCCATCTACCGAAGATACACTGAACTACAAAGTAACGGACTACACGAAGTAACTACCAATCCTGAATCGCGCAATACAAGTTCTCGCGATGATTATCATATGTACAACACCCCAACATCAACTGCTGGGCAGTGGCCCGCCAGGCATGATCACCTCGCCTGGTCGAATCCTACCTTTGTATCGGTGAGACATGTCACCCGTTCCCCCGCAGTCATCTTGCACCAAGACTTTACAACCAACTAAATTTAATCTATAAAACTAAAAACTTAAACAAATTTAAAATAAAACAAATAATTAAATTGTGACTTAAAGAACTGGAATTTGATAATGTTAAAAACCTATTACAAATAGTAGCATAATGAAATCTTGAATAATGTCACACACATCATCACTACACACAAATCTTAACACATAACCTTAAATATACAGTAAATCATAATTCTTCACCTTATTATCTAAGTATACAATCTTAAAGTTAATTATAGGACGACGGTTTATCTGAGTCCTCGCCTGCGCAGTAACAGGGGCGCTCTTTACTATGACGTCACATGTCTTAGGAACTATCTTGGCGCATTTCATCTCGTGTGTATCTCACTAAGCGCCCCCGTCGCCCGCACCTGTCTCAGTCCCCTTTGTCGTCATATCCCCGCGCCCCTGTTACCGCGCAGGCGAGGACTCAGATAAACGGTCGGCCTCTAACTACTGTCTACTATTGTAACTACTGTGTGTTCTTTTTGCCTGTGAATAGGAACTGGCTCCCAACACACAGCTAGCGCTACTTTGGGAGTCAGGGTTGTATAGTGTCTTTTTTTTGTCTTGTTACATATTAATACGTGAAGCAAAACTTTTAACGAAAATTATGGGAAAGAAGGAGTATGTATGAGGAAATTTGGCGCAATTCAAGTTTAAATTGAGAAGCCAACCTTAAAATATAGACAAGACTGCCTCGGTGGCGTAGTGGTAGCGTATGCGACTGCTAAGCTTGAAGTCTCGGGTTCGATTCCCGGGTCGGACCAAATGTTCGTATGATCTGCAAATATTTGTTTCGGAGTTTGGGTGTTTTCTATGTATAATATGTATGCATTTACAAAAAAAGTATATATGTATTTATATCAGTTGTCTAGTACCCATAACACAAGCTCTGCTTAGCTTGGGACTAGATGGCGTTGTGTGTTAGATGTCCGAAATATTTATTTATTTATATTTATATGCCTTGACAAATAAGTATATAATCCATTGCGTAGTTTTAAAGATATAACCATTTATAGGGACAGACAGACAGACAGCGGAAGCGACTTTGTTTTATACTAAGTAGTTATTATAGTGATAATACACAAACCAGTTACAAAAAATTGACGGTAACATTACAAAAGTATTACTCTTCTAAATTTCTAATCCCACAAAAAATATTAAAAGCAATCACTTCGGTATTCCGTTGGTGACCTACTTAACTTAGAAAGCTAACTGTGAACCATCCAAGTTGAACTTGGTACGTCTTGTTTCTTTTTTAACAGTGACCGGTACATAATGTCTGGTCTGCATAGACTCATTTTGAGTTCAATTATTTCTACATCAGTACTTCAATACATATTATAAAACAGTCCTCCAAGGCGTCTGTTTGTCTGTCTGTTCGCGATAAACTCAAAAGCTACTGCAGAAATTTTTACCATTAAATAGAGTGATTCTTGATGATTTTCGTATATAATTTGTTAAATTTTTGATTATATTGGCTAAAATATCACGACGTTAGTTGAAGACGTCGAAAAAAAATTAAGCCGCACGTCTGAGGGTAATATAAGCTATATTATATTTACCGTAAAGAGCCCGTGCGAAGCCGCGGCGTGTTGCTAGTAATCTATATTTATAAAAATGTTATGTTGGTTTGTGTACGCTTCAAAAACTCAAAAAGTTCTGCACCGATCGAGCTGAAATTTAAGAATGATATATAATCCGCATCAAGGATTGTTTTATCTAATTTTTGCATCAGTCACATATCCGCGACCGCAAAAAAACACGAAAAAACCGACATAAACGCGAGCGGAGCCGCGGACAACAGCTAGTATCTATTTATATATAAATGAATTGCTGTTCTTTAGTCTCGCTAAAACTCGAGAACGGCTCGGCCGATTTAGCTGATTTTGGTTTCAAAATATTTGTCGTAGTCCAGGGAAGGCTTAAAAGGTAAATAAATACATATAAAAAAAAGTTTTTCTATCGGAACATCAGTAAAGAATGTTACAAAAACGGGGGGAAGGTTATTATGCTATGGGCAATAGGAGAGGTAAGCGAAGTTGCGTGGCTTAGCTAGTTATATTATAAAGATGAATAGTTTGTCTATCATTTGGTTGATCTCGCTTATCTCAGGCAGTACTGGTACGATTTTAAAAACTATTTCATTGTTAAATAGCCGCGGAGTATCAATGAAATATGTTGCAAAAACAGGGAAAAATTATTACTTGTGTGAGCTTTCACTGCGTGCGCTGCGTAAAAGGTTAAAGTTACACAAAAACAATGTATAAAAGAATTGTTCCATAATAAAAGATCTAAAAAAAATCCACGACAGCATGTGGCTATCTTTTAAGGTTGGCTCACTATGATCGTTTTTTATGGGAACCAAATTTGTTCACACTTTGTAACATCACGCTACGGGCTAAAGGAGACGCAAATCTTGCGAGAGTCAGCCAGTATAAATATATTTATCAGCAGTGTGATTACCATAGTACAGGCTCTGTCTAGTTTGATGAAATGAAAACTCCCCTTCCCCCTCTTCTTTTTTGCTGAAAACCCCTTTGGATACCACTCGTGGTTATGTCGGACTCGAACCGACTAAAAACCGCACACCATCTGGGGTACTAGAACCCGGGTTACAGAGCTCGCGCCGCCACCCCGGCCTGCTTCTGCTAAGGTGACTGGTGGCCTCACCGGTCACCCTCAGGCTTGCGCTTATGGAGGACGGAGAGAGTCGTCTGCGGTACCTGGCCCGTTCCCGGGCCTGGCGGACAGGGAGAGTTCTAAACCTATCCCGGTCCCGCTCCGCCGTCTCCTTTGCAAGCATAACTTACTCGCAGAAAGAGACGGCAGAGTTCCACGCGCTCTCGCCCCGCAACATGGCCGCAATCATATTACCGAGCGAGAGAACCCTCACCCCGATGGCCGTCACGAGATCACGCCTTGGCTCGTCCCACGCCGGACATTCTGCCAGCGTGTGGAGTGCCGTGTCCACGGTCTGGCCATCGCAGTGGTGGCACTCAGGCTTTGCGGATCAGATACAGGTGATCTCCGAAACATCCTTTTCCGGTGATCACCGGCGTCAACCGGTATGAGAGGCTCCCGTGATGCCTCTCATGCCAATCCTCCATAACGGGTCTTACCGCCTCAATAACGGCGTGCCCAACTCTAAACTACCCCTAAACTGAACTAAAGTAGAGCCATGCTGATTTCAGCACAAACATCCCGCCGGGACCGGTGTGATACTACTCTCGCCTCGCACAGAAGATCAATGCATTCGTGCTGTCGATTTACGTTGATGAGTGCGAGACCGGAGGTTCAGTCTAGTAACTTTATAAATTGTAGCCCATGTGTTATTATTATATGACTGCCTCGGTGGCGTAGTGGTAGCGTATGCGACTGCTAAGCTTGAGGTCTCGAGTTCGAATCCCGCGTCGGACCAAATGTTTGTGTGATCTGCAAATGTTTGTTTCGGAGTTTGGGTGTTTTCTATCTATAATACTCGTATGTATGTATTTACAAAAAAAAAAGTATATAAGTATTTATATCAGTTGTCTTAGTACCCATAACACAAGCTCTGCTTAGCTTGGGACTAGATGGCGTTGTGCGTTAGATGTCCGAAATATTTATTATGTATTATTATTATTTATTATTCTGATGCATAAGCTATATTATTGTAAAGTTTCATCAAACTCCATTCAGTACTTTTTGCGTGAAAGATCAACAAACATACTCACAAACTTTCGCTTTTATAATATTAGTAGGATTGACCGCATGGTTAGATTAGTGGTTCAAGCGATTGCCACGCCACTTTCTACTGCACCAGGTGTTGTGGGTTCAAACCCCACATGGGACAACTCTTTGTGTGTACCAGAAATTGATGTTCTGAGTCTGGGTGTTATTTGTTTCTGTTTCATGTATGTTTATCAAGTCCCCCACGACAAAGGATATACGAGTATATTCTTAATACAGAATGTATCTTATATATATATATATATATAATATTCCCGTGTCACAATGTTAGTTACCAAACTCCTCCGTGACGGCTTGACCGATTCTCATGAAATTTTGCATATTGGGTCGGTCTGAGAATCGGATAACATCTATTTTTCATCCCCATAAATGTTAAAGGTGCACCCCTATTTTTTTTTATGATACAGCATTAGAAAATACATTTAACCCTGAATTTTCAACCCCTTTTTTTCCATCACGATTTTTATTGACTTACCCCTAAAATATGTATTCCTTTTTATGGCAAAGCAACGTTTGTCGGGTCAACCAGTATTATTATAAAATAACTTATGTTCCTTGATATGTAAGTGTCCCTGGGTTGATAAACTTCCCTTGACATTAGCAATGAATATTTAAATCAATGCATTTTATTGCTGTAATGAGCAAAAAGTAATTAAATATAATAATTATTGTTTACTTAAATGTTTAAATTAAAGGTGTGGATAATTTATTATCAACAACTTGTATCACTTAGAATAAAATGGAATTTATACAAATAAATAAAATAAAAATATCTGTTTGTAATTTTAAATTAACCTCTAACACACAACGATATCTAGTCCTAAACTAAGCAGAGCTTGTATTATGGGTACAAGACATACATATTAGTCCTCTATCGCCTTTATCATGGAGAGTGTTCTGAAGAGCTGTTCCAACTAGTCCCCCCTTCTCCCTTCCTCTATAGGACAACACGTGCCGGTCTTGAAGGACACCGCTTCAGAGTGGTAGACATAGAGCGGTCAAAACCTGGAACTCACTACCTGCGTACGTGTCCTTTAAGCGGAGCGTGAAGAAGCATCTCACTAGGCCGCCATAGTGTGAGTCACCATGCTGCATTGTCCCTATTAGCATTGAGGATGGTGACCACCACTGCTGGATTCTGCTCGTGCTTTCCATTAGGCAGAGCAGGGTCATTTTGGCAGCTAATTCATAAAAAAAAATATTATGCATAGAAAACATCCAAATTCTGAAACATATATTTGCTGATCATACAGACATATGAATTGAACACGAAATCTCAATTACAGCAGTCAAATAATCCTACTAACATTATAAACGCGAAAGTTTGTGAGTATGTCAGTGAGTATGTTTGTTGCTCTTTCATGCAAAAACTACTGAATGGATTTTAATGAAACTGTACAGTAATATAGCTTATACATCAGAATAACACATAGGCTACAATTTATAAAGATACTAGATATGCCTCGCGGCGTTGCCCGCGGTTATTGTCGTACCGCGGGTAGCACCACGGGGTTCAACTACTATATTAATAAATGCATAATACTTAGGTACATGAAATCTTTATTTTTTAACTTTTGTTTGTGTGTTTGTCTGGACAAGGGTGAAGTCCAATAGTGGACTATTAAAGCTGGATGGTGATGAATCTATAGCTATTTTAATCGTGGGAGAGCCACGCTTCGGCATGAATGGCTCGACCGGAATGATACCACGGTATCACAGAAAACTGGTTTGAAACAACACTTGCGTTTCACCGAGTGGGTGAGGATACCAGAGGCCCATACCCAACCCCTAACCCATCCCCCTCCACATCCCCCAAAAGGCCGGCAACACACTTGTGATGCTTGTGGTGTTGCCGGCACCCGGGCGCTATACGGGTCAGAGACGCCTCTGGTCCTCTACTGTAATATGCGTGTATTAGGTACACATATAAACCTTCCTCTTGAATCACTTTACCTAACTATTAAAACTGCATAAAATTCCGTTGAGTAGTTTAAAAGATCTATGCGAACAGACAGCGGAAAAGACTTCATTTTATACTAAGTATATAAAGATTTATCTGATCGCAATTTAACTCAGCATTCTAGTCAAAGGCCATCTAATAATTCTTGGAATAAAACGACAATAAATTGTTGTGGTTTTTTTTCTAGTTGTGTGGGAACCCCCCAAGGCTCGTTGTTAAGTGGTCACACATTGCATAGGTAAGCAATGTTGGTCTGATTAGTATATAGATGGGTGAAATTGAGACTAGTAGGTCATAGAGCACGTTAACTCATCAGTACCGGTTTTCAGATGAACTACCATTGCTGTTAGTTGGAGCCCTAAATAATACGATAGTCTAACTTCTTGATATCTTCTTGCTATTGTATTGTGGAGGCCTGATAGCAGTTGTCCTACGTAAATAGCAGAAGCTCTACCGTACTAAAAGGCCTGGAGGAAGAAAGCTATGATCAATGATAAATGTCATCCAAATCGGTCAAGCCGTTCTAGAGACTCGCCGAAACACCTTTCTGGGATTTTCACGGATAGGTATCTATGATCATCATCATCATCTCAGCCGCAATTAGTTCACTGATGAACGTAGGTCTCCCCTATTGATTTCCACATTGACCGGTCTGCAGCTTCCTGCATCCAACGAGTCCCTGCGATCTTAAACAGGTCGTCCGTTCACCTCGCGGGAGTTCTGCCTACGCTGCGTTTGCCGTCACGTGGTCTCCATTCAAGAACCTTTCTACCCCATCGGCCATCGGTTCTCCGGGCTACGTGCCCTGCACACTGCCACTTCAGCTTGCTGATTCGCTCTTCTATGTCGGTAACTTTAGTTCGTCTACGGATCTCCTCATTTCTGTTTCGATCTCGTAGAGGGACCCCAAACATAGCCCGTTCCATAGCTCGCTGTGTGACCAGGTATCTGATGACATAAAAAGTAATTTAGTCTGCATTTTAGTCTAGCTTCGGATCGCGGCAGTACCCGTGGCTGATGTGTGGCTCAGTTAGCTAATAATAAAATATTTAAACATAAAAAAATTACTTCAATAACTGACAAAATGGGACCACATGGGAGCGCTAGCTTTCAAATAAAAAAGAATCATCAAAATCGGTTCACACAGTCGAAAGTTTTGAGGTAACAAACATGAAAAAACACAGTCTAAACACCTCCTCTTTTTGAAGTCGGTTGAAAATGTACTTTGAGATTGGACTTACCGTTTTTTTAAGGTTTGTAGTTTGTACCAGTACAAAAAATTGTTTGCGAAACAAACAAAAACAAATTTGAATTATCATTAAATCCGCTATAGTACATTAAATTCTATACACATAATTGTAAATCGATGTTTTTACCTTAAATATATTGGAGAAAAACGAATGATGGGTGTCTTTAGAGAATTTAGGCTTCGTCATGCATGGGCCGGCTCGATCGGAGTGACCACAGCCTCACAGAAAACCGGTATGAAACAACGCATGCACTGTATTTCACCGAGTGAGTGTGGAAACCGGAGGCCCATACCCCAACCCCTCCCTCCATCCCTTTCCCCATACCCCAAAGGCCGTCAACGCATTATTCCTTAAGTGTTGCAGGTCCATCAGGTGATACGCATGCTCGTTTGAAAAACAAATAAAAGAACTCAAAAAAACAGTTTTTCTTTTTTCTGTTTATCTGTCTGTTTGTGTGCGCTCATCTCAGAAGTAGCTTAAACTATTTGAATGTGGTTTCCTATTATACTAAACGTCTCTTAACACTGTTTGTTTAATTCCAACCGTTTAGCGAATAAAAATTTATATCAGTTTATACAATCACCCCCATATATGACATTCGCAGTCGCAAGTAAAACCTAGTATCAAATAAAATAAAATAAAACCAGTTAACGCTTGTTGTATAAATATGTATGCATAAATTTCTATTTAACACAGTCTGGAGATTTCGTTAAAAACATGTACGTATATAGCAAAATAATTCATCTCGTGCATTTGTATTCTAAATTTCACAGTTGTGTATATAATACATATACCGTTTATAATGCTGTTATACATACTAATACGAGCTGAACACAGTGTACTCGCGTCTCTACAACAACTACCAAAGCCACGCTGATTTCAGCACGAACGGGCCCTCTCGACCAGCCTCTCACAAAAGACCAACCTAAATTGACAATGTGGGGAACGGGTATCATGTCCCTCCAACACAAAGGGAGGATCCTCCGACCAGGCGAGGTGATCATGCCTGGCGGGCCACTGCCCAACAGTTGATGTTGGGATGTTGTATATATGATATCGGCGCGAGAACTATTTATTGCGCGATTCAGAATTTGTAGTACACTCCGTGTAGTGCATTACTTCGTAGTTCATTGTATCTTCGGTAGATGGCGCTGTAGTAGGTTATTGTTGTGTTGTATGTGGAAGTCGCCACAACAATATTCGTGCTGTTGTGTTTCGTTGGTGAGTGGGAGGCCCAATGATGCAGAAGCATCTCAGTAGATCGCCATGGTGTGGGTCATCATGATGTGTTTTTGCCTTCAAATGAGTATGGTGACCTCTGCTCTTGGATTTTACTGATGGTTTATATCAAGTAGAGTAGACTCAATATGACAACCGATATATAATAAAAATTGGTTGTCTGTGAAGTTGATGGACCATAGTTTTTTTTTTTATTATTGAATAGTGGGCAAACGAGCAGACGTATCACCTGATGGTAAGCGATTACCGCCGCCCATGGACACCCGCAATACCAAAGGCGTCACAAGTGCGTTGCCGACCTTTGAGGGATGGGAAAGGGGATGGGGGGAGGGGTTAGGGTATGGGCCTCCGGTATCCTCACTCACTCGGTGAAACACAGCGCAAACGCTTTTTCACACCGGTTTTCTGTGAGGCCGTGGTATCACTCCGGTCGAGCCGACCCATTCATGCCGAAGCATAGCTCTCCCACGGTTAGTACAATACATATTTGGGTGCTACATAATATTTGGGTGTTTAATACCCCTCTGTTTAATTTCTCAGGTGTTAATATATATATGTATGTCAATATACGTATATGTGATCCCAAGTGAAAGTTTATAAAACTCATTAATTAAAAATATGATTCTATATACCACATTAATAGTTATTTTATTGAAATTTTCTTATTTACTCTGCACATACCTTTAAATCTAAATGTATATGGTCTAGTAAGTTTTTTGTTCTATTTAAGTTAACAACTGTTTAGCTTGATAAGCATCGCACGAAATCACAAGTTGCAGACGGACGGTTTTTTGGTTCCATATTTTATCAGCTGCCTCGGTGGCGTAGTGGTAGCGTATGCGACTGCTAAGCTTGAGGTCTCGGGTTTGATTCCCGGGTCGAAACCAAATGTTTGTATGATCTGCAAATATTTGTTTCGGAGTTTGGGTGTTTTCTATGTATAATATGTATGTATTTACAAAAAAAAAGTATGTAAGTATTTATATCAGTTGTCTAGTACCCATAACACAAGCTCTGCTTAGCTTGGGACTAGATGGCGTTGTGTATTAGATGTTCGGAATATTTATTTATCTAATAACTTTAAACGAGCAATTCTTGTATATATAATATACTAGCTGAACCCCGCGGTGTTACCCGCGATTATTGTCGTATCGTGGGTAAAGCCGCGGGGCGAAGCTAGTCTAAAAAATGAAAGCCTAAGTTACACCTTGTACCATCAGCTACCTACCAGTGAAAGTCCTGTATAAATCGGTCCAGCCGTTCCAGAGATTAGCCGGAACAAACAGACAGACAGACAAAAATTTTAAAAATATATATTCTGGTATGTGTACCGTATGTACATTTTAATTTTTCGATCATTGTTTGCAAATAATCTAGAACATTCTTGATCGTTGTCCGCGAATAATCTTTCTTCGTAACAATATGTTAAGCTAGAGAGTTTTCTGCTCACTTGAACGTGCTGTTCTCAGGAACCCCTGTTTCGAATTCAGTAAATTAGTTTAGTTAGTAGAAAGCCATAAGCTATATAATTTAACGATACGATGAGCAATAGAAAGAAATAAGATAGAAGCTGAGCATCAATAAATAAAATGGTAAAATCTTTGCCAATTTTGTTTCCTTTCTGTCTGTTTTGTGAGTACAAGAAAGATAAATAAAGAAAATAAAAGCAAGCAAAATATATGCCTTTTGAGAAATGCTAAAACTATATTATACTATCCTATACATATGAGTAGTTACACAACTTATATTTTCTATATTTAGATGTCGTGTAATCCTCTAGTGTTAGTTATAAAGGCCGGGTCAGAAAGTCGACGGGGCGAAACGGCGACGCGGTGTGAGTAGATTGTCATGCACTAAATATCATAGATGATGCCACATAACGAGAAGGTATGCTAGAATCTTCGCACTGTATTTGAAAGTTCAACAATCTACTCTGAAAGTAAGATAGAACAAAAGAAAAATATTATAGGCAGTCTTTGGGGATTGCTAATGGAAGTGAAAACAAATTAACTTGTGAATTATATCGTGGAGTTCATGGCTTTAGTTTATCTAAAAAGTGCTTAACGCACGTAAAGAAGTTTTCACTCCAAAAATGTTTTAGTAATAAATACTACTGCCGTGGGAGAACTACGCTTCGGTATGAATGGGCCGGCTCGACCGGAGTGGCCTCACAGAAAACCGGTGTGAAACAGCACCTGCGCTGTGTTTCACCGAGTGAGTGAGGATACCGGAGGCCCATAATTTTGATGTTACAAACAATTTCTCCAATATTTATAACAGCTGTCTAGCACTACTTTTACAGATAGTTTTAACCGCTCATGTAAGCGTCTCACCCGTCCGTCTGTAAAATAAACCATCGTAATATAAAACTATTCTTACAATTATAAACAAACACATATAATTAAATATCTAGGACAAGCAGTCAGCATATTTGTATTGCAAAGTGGACATTATGTCTTATGAACACGAGTATATTTCGTAAATACTGACAAATACATATATTTATTTAAAAACATGCAAAATCACTTGATTTTGCATTATTTCGAATGAAAATATTCCAATGGATGTTTGACAAGACGAAACGTCGATTTCATCAAATTTCGCTTACTCTAGTCTAGAGAGTGCTTCTGTAATTACGGTTGTTGCAATTTGTGCCTTAAAAATACGGCCATAAAGTCCTTATATAAAGATCTGTACTAATTTTATATGTCTAAGTGTTATTTCTATATATTTAAATACATTTTTCTTTGAAACTACAAGTCGCATTTGAGAAATTATTGTTGCATTCGAAAGCCTACTTTTAAGAAGCGTTATAAACTATTTACTTCATGCTGTGACACTAAGGAGCAGATCAGTAACTGTAATCGTGAGTGAAATTGAAGCGAATGTTTCCCGACCTTTTTATATATTCAGGAGATAACTATCGAAATCAATAAATAAATTAATGTCTGTTTGTAATTTCAAATTAACAGCTTTTCAATAAAAGCAAGTTTTAATTTATTATTTCTGTCTGTTTATATCGGGTTATGTCTGGAACTGCTGGACCGATTTTAACGGGACTTTCACTGGAAGATAGGTAAGGGGAACACTGCAGGCTCGGTTAGTTTTAAACAATATTTACGTAATTTATATTTTTTTTATTTGTTTTATTTTTATTTCGGACATCTAAGACACAACGCCATCCAGTCCAAAGCTAAGCAGAGCTTGTGTTATGGGCACTAGACAACTTATATGAATACTTATATATTTTTCTTTTTGTAAATTCATACATATTATACATAGAAAACATCCAAACTCCGAAACAAAACCGGTTGAGTGAAGATAGCGGAGGCC
Source organism: Spilarctia lutea (assembly GCA_916048165.1). Classification (NCBI taxonomy): domain Eukaryota; kingdom Metazoa; phylum Arthropoda; class Insecta; order Lepidoptera; family Erebidae; genus Spilarctia; species Spilarctia lutea. The sequence continues at coordinate 1,425,032 of OU696498.1, read as the reverse complement.
CATATTCCAACCCCTCCCCCATCCACTTTTGACGCCTCTGGTGTTGCTAGGTGTCCATGGCCGGCGGTAATCGCTTACCATCAGGCGATACATCTGCTGGTCTGACACCTATTCCTTAAAAAAAAACATTGCAATGTGTTAACGGTTACTTCGAGATTCTGCCATGTAATTATGTATATACCCATAGATAATTACCCATAAACTATTGTCGCCATGAATAGCAATCAATCTTATTGTTGTCATTTCCGTCAGGTTTTCTTGACCTTACATATTCTATGGTTAGGTATTATCTGTGGTTTTAACTGTATGTAGCAAACAAGCACAGCGATTATAATCTTATAGTTTTTAATTTGACTGCACAAATGAGGTTGTGGGTTTGATTCCGACACGAGAAAATACTTTGTGTCCATTTCATTTGTATTTGTTAAGTAACGATTTATTTAATAAACTGCCTCGGTGGTGCCGTGGTACCGTATGCGATTGCTGTGCCTGAGGACTCGGATTCGATTCCCGGGTCGAATGAAATGTTTGTATGTTCTATATGCTATTGTATTTTGCAGTTATTCATTTACACTAATGCAAAGTTGACTAACATATCTTATTACAAAGCGATTGCCTCGGTGGCGTCAGGATCATAAGGGGGTATCGCACGATCTCTTTTGAGGCGGCAAGTCTCCTGGCTGGAACTCCACCATGGGACCTGGAGGCGAGAGCCCTTGCGGCTCTTTATTAGTGGCGCAAGGAGGCGCGAGAGTTGGGTAGGAGTCCTGAGACTCGAGAAATCGAAAATCAGAAATCCCAACTCCGCCAGGTCCTCGTGGAGGAATGAAAGGAACGACTTGGGCAACCGAGTGCTGGGCACGCTGTTATTGAGACGGTAAGACCCATTATGGAGGATTGGCTCGAGAGGTATCACGGAAGCCTCTCATACCGACTGACGCAGGTGATCACTGGCAAAGGATGTTTCGGAGATCACCTGTGTCTGATCCGCAAAGGGACAACGCCTGAGTGCCACCACTGCGATGGCCATACCGTGGACACGTTGCTCCACACGCTGTCGGAATGTCCGGCGTGAGATGAACCGAGGTCGCAAAACGATCTCCGTCCTCCATAAACGCAAGCCTGAGGGTGACAGGTGCGGCCACCAGTCACCCAAGCAGATGCAGGCCGGGGTGGCAGCGCGAGCTCTGTAAAGTGCTCGCGCCCTTTTATGTGTGTAATAGATGGTGTTATGTTAGGGTTCCTACATAGCAGGGGGTCACTACAAACAGTGGGTGGCTCGAGGTACGTCGGGGTTCCAGGGATTTCCTTTCGAGGGTGCACCTGGATCCCCGGCTTTTAGTACCCGAGACGGTGTGCGGTTTCGGTCGGTTCGTGTCCGACATAACCACCAGTTGGTGGTATTCGAGGGGATATACGCACAAAAAAAAAGCCAAAAATGGTTCAAATCCTGATTTATGTGATCTACAAATATTTTTTTTGAAGTTTGAGTGTTTTCTATGTATGATATGTATGTATTTACAAAGTCTGTCAGTACCTGGTTGAGTGACCACTGGTGGCATGATACCATGACCGTCTCCGTGATTTAGAGGTCACGTTAAGAAGTCGTTTTTGGTTGTTATCATAAGACAACAGTCGACAGCTTAAAACATTCAACGGCAACATTACGTAGCCACAACGTTGTCTTACCAATCCCCAATCCGCACTCAGACACCGTGGGGACGTATGGCCTGAACCCTCTCCTGAGAGGAGACCCAAGTCTAGCAGTGGCACATTATGGGTATTTGATGAAAATGTGTCTTCTCATATGAAATAATGATAAAGAAAAGCATTTCTCAAATCGATTCATAAATTACAGAGGTGTCAAAGTTTTTATTTTAAATTCAAACCAAATTGTAAGTCGTTTAAAAAACTCCTAGTTACAAGTACCATAGTTCTAGTACCATAATCCACAACCTTCTAACCATTAGTCATTAATTGATTTCCAAACAGCCCTTGATCATCGTACGTTGCAGTAAACCTATTATAAAGCGATAATTGTAGTAGATTTCCTGTAATAACTAGGCAGTTTTCTTCCTGCATAGTCAAGTTTCAATGGAAATGATTCGTCATTCATGTCGCAGTAATCACTATAATGATCTTTGGGTCTTGAAAGGCTGTTCAGGTTGTCACGATGTCATTATGTAGACAGTTTAATATAACGCCATCTAGCGGATCAAAATGTTATTGCACGGTTGGTGTTGTGACTTTAGCGGGTACCTCGCCTTTTACTGCTTCATACGAGACTTTGAGGATCACACAAAGGGTCTGGGAGTTCTTTGTGTCCGTTTCAAGTACGCTTGTTTCAAGTCCCTTTCGACACAGGAAGGTATTCCTAATTTAGGACTTTTTTCTTTAAGACAAAAAGGAATAGCTTAATGCAAACTGTATTCCCCGGTCGAGTCTATTTGTGTATAGAATTGTGAGTCCTGAGTTACAAGTGCAATAGATTTATTAATCTATACCAAATGGACTATCCAACACCGAAAGAATTTCCAAATTGGACTAGCGGTTCCTGAGATTAGCGCGTTCAAACAAACAAACGAACTCTTCAGCTTCCAGTTTCTCTTCAGATTTCTTTCAGTCTTTCAGTGTTGGATAGTCCATTTATCGGGGAAGGCTATAGGGTATATATCATCACGCCAATACTAATAGGAGCGGAGCACCAATAAAGAATTTTTAAAAAACGGGGGAAAATTTTCACGTTACGTGCAATAGAAGACGCAAACGAGGTTGCGTGGGTCAGCTAGTATCTTATATAACTTACCAACAATCTAAATTATTCGATATTGTATACTAGGCAATGTATAAAACAACCGGGGCTTCCAGGCAATGCATTGATTCCCACGATGAAATCGCAAGCTAAAATCTCCTTTCGCACGAAATTCTCATGTACATCAGTGAACTTGTAACGTTGTAGATGATCATGTAACTTAAATATATATTGCGCATGTATTTAGTAATATATAAATATGTTTATCAGCATTGCTGTTACTACACTAAAGGTACTGCAATGTTTTTATGTATGGCCCTGCCAAAATGACTACTCTGCCTTTTTTTTTAATTATATAGGGGGCAAACGAGCAAACGTATCGCCTGATGGTAAGCGATTACCGCCGCCCATGGACACCTGCAACACCAGAGGCGTCACAAGTGCTTTTACGGCCTTTTAGGAAGGAGTACGCTCTTTTCTTGAAGGTTTGAAGGTCATATTGGTCCGGGAACACCGCTTGCGACAGCACATTCCACAGTTTTGCTGTGCGTGGCAGAAAATTTCGAGAAAATCGCACAGTTGTGGACTGCCAACCATCTAGATGATGGGGATGAAATTTCTGTCAAAATCTCTACTTAAATTTGCCTGATGGAAAGCATAAGCAGAATCCAAGAGTGGTGGTCCCCATACTCATTGCTCGTGCAGACAATGAAAAAATGCAGCATGGGGGGTCACCATGGCAGCCTAGTGATGCTTCTGCATCATTAGGCCTCCGGTGTCGCTCTTACCAACGAAACACGACAGCACGAACGCTGCCATATTACGTTGATCTTATGTGAGAGGGTAATTCTAAATCAAACGATCGTGTGGAAGATTTGATAAGTTAATAGTATTACTAATTTCTATTAAACATACTAATAGAGCATATCAAACTAATAATCAACATAGTACTTTAAAAATCCGTTACGAGTGTTCAAATATGGAACGCTGCCGTCAACCAATGAGACACGAGTATCGATCCTTGACCAGAATGCGCGCGCGCAGTACTTACTCAAACGCGTTGCGTACTTAAATGTACGTACTTTATGTGTATAAGCGATGTTAATTTACTTTTTTATGTATTTGTGTACAAGTTTTGTATAATCTATGATTAAGATATTAGTTAAGCAGACACTCGATATGTTTAATTTAGTAAATTGTTTTTAAAAAGCACATCGAGGCTTTATTTGATCACTGTCAAAGGTGGTAGACCACTCTCCTCACCCCCTCGGGCCGTCACCCGGGTTCGCGGCGGGGTGGTGTGTCGGAATCAAACCGACTAAAACCACACGGTGTGCCAACTCTGCGCCTGAGAAGGGAGGGGTCCGGGAACTGCAGTTATTAACACGACCGGACCCCTCCCAGAGCCAGCCCGGCCGGTTTGCCGGCGGCGGATCAGGTCCGAGTGGAGATCGTCCTCCCGGGCCCTCTCCGCCGCCTCCTTCTGTGAAATGATGTCTTCGCAGAAGGACGCGACCGCGGTAATGTACGAATGGGCCGGTTCAACCAAGGCAGGGATTGGCGCTCCTTGGAGGAGACCTTCGTTCAGCTGTGGTTCTTTTTTTGTTCTCTTTTTATTCATGCTTTCTATCAGACAGAGCAAGTCACTTTGGCCTTCTCATATCTAAAAAAACAGCATGCCAAACGTGTCTATGTTTTTACTTTGTGTACAAATTCTTGTCACTTTATCTAATTCAGTCATCATCATCATCATCAGCCCGTTACGTGTCTTGGAATGGGGACCGCATCTTGGCAGACGTAGTGTGGGACGCCCTCTGGCAAGATGGCGGGACGACTTACGTAGGAGGACTGGCAGCGACTGGGTGCAAAAAGCATCAGACCGGGCTCTGTGGTGTTCCTTGGGAGAGGCTTATGTCCAGCAGTGGACTGCAACGGGCTGATCTAATTCAGTGCCTCTATTTAAATCTCACGTAAATCTTTTACTGACAGTGAAAAAGAGTAAGAGTACCGTCGGAGAGCCACGCTTTGGCACGAATGGGTCGGTTCGACCGAAGTGATACCACGGCCTCGCAGAAAACTTGTGTAAAATAGCGCTTGCGCTGTGTTTCACCAAGTGAGTGATTTTACCGTAAGCCCATACCCCATCTCCTCCCCTCCGTTCCTCTCCCCATCTCCCAAAGGCCGGCAACGCCCTTGTAACGCCTCTGGTATGGCGGGTGTCTATGGGCGGCGGTAATCGCTTATCATCTGGCGATACGTCTGCTCGTTTGCCACCTCAACCCAAAAAAAAAACAGCTTAGGATCTCTTTAGCAGGCTCTTATACGTATAAAAAGACATAAACTTTAATATAAGAAAAATTATAAAAAATATGGATGATTACTTGTAAATCAACATCAAACAAGCATGGCGACGAATACTATGACGACATCGCCACACTCTCTCTCAGCATTATACGATTCATACTAGCTGAACCCCGCGGTGTTACCCGCGATTATTGTCGTATCGTGGGTAACGCCGCGGGGCGAAGCTAGTCTAAAAATGTTTACCTAAGTTACTCCTTGTACCATCAGCTACCTACCAGTAAAAGTCCCGTTCAAATGGGTCCAGCCGTTCCAGAGATAAGCCGGTACAAACAGACAGACAGACATAAATTTAAAAAATATAAATTTTGGTATGTGTACCGTATATACATTCATATGCATGTAGTATAAAGCGGTTATTTTAATATTACAAACAGACACTGCAATTTTATTTATTTGTATAGATAAAAACCACATTAACTCAAAAAAGATAATTAAAATATTAAGCAAGTGTTTAAACATTAGGTATTTCGAGATTAGAACATTTCATAACCAGATCACACAGACTCCCATGCAACATTACAAATCATTTATCATTACATCATAAAACTAACGGTTGGATATTCAAATATTTATCTATTTTATTACCTAAACTTTAAATTTCAAAACCAGAATTCGGTTATTCATTTATTTAGTAATATATCCGCACTAATTGGCCAAGGTTAGATCTTCTAAATGATCATATAAGTATAAGAAATTATTACTCCATGTGGTGATGAGTTTAAATTGAGACCAGTATGTATGCACACATTGCTTTTACTCCTTGATGTGTAAGTGATTGCAACCTTATATGCTATGGACTAATTTTTATTATTTTATTAGACAAAAAATTGATTTTCCTAGCTTTAATATCTTATTAGACCGCTTTCTAGCCTTTGTGTTTTGGTTGCCTTAACTTGCACATAGAAATACTGTTGTCAAAAACAAACAAGCTTTGTATGAATTATTTGAAAAGACGGTGCACATGAGTTTCTCACCAGCTCTTCTCATGAATGCAATACCCATCGGAGCTGGTACTTGGATTGATTTCAATTTAAACCTTTGAGTTGAATCGAAATCAATCTAAGCTCCGGTAATTCAAATCATCTCAGTGCATTTAGTATTAGGAGTTTTGTTTTATATTTTGATGTTTGTATTTTTGACGTGTTCAAGTGCCTTTTGGGGCCTATGGAAATAAATGATTTGAGTTTTTATACCGTGGGAGAGCCACGCTTCGGCATGCATGGGCCGGCTCGACCGGACTGATACCATGACCTCACAGAAAACCGGTGTGAAAGGCACTTGTAACGCCTCCGGTGTTGCGGGTGTCCATGGGCGGCGGTAATCGCTTACCACCAGGCGATACGTGTGCTCGTTTGCCCCCTATGTAATAAAAAAAAATGCCTGCGCTGTGTTTCACCGAGTGAGTGAGGATAACGGAAGCCCATAACCCATCCCTCTCCCTATCCCCAAAAGGCCGGCAACGCACCTGTGCGTCTCAGGCGATACGTCTGCTCGTTTGCCACTTGCTTCATAAAAAAAAAAACAGGGCAACAGGACTGCAAAGAGAAGAAAAACTAAAAATGAACCCTATCACAGAAGACCTAAAACCTCATTTTAAGTAGAAACCTATAATAGAAGTGGATTATTAAAAGTTATTAACGACTAGCAGACCCACGCAACCTCGTTTGCGTCTTCTATTGCCCATAGCATGAAAATTTTCCCCCGTTTTTGAAACATTCTTCATTGATGCTCCGCTCCTATTAGTATTAGCGTGATGATATATAGCCTATAGCCTTCCTCGATAAATGGACTATCCAACTCTGAAACAATTTTTCAAATCGGACTAGCGGTTGCTGTGATTAGCGCGTTCAAAAAAACAAACTCTTCAGCTTTATAATATTAGTATAGATGATGAATTATGGTTATCTACCCACAAAATTGTCTATATAGAAACCCTCGGAACTCCCCAAATGTGCGTTCAGTTCCCACATGAGATAACACTTAGTGTGATCCATAAATTGTTGTTCTTGAATGTTCTTGGTGTCCATTTTACGTATGTTTGTAAAGTCCGCCGCTAAACGGAATTTACTCGTATTTTTGTTATGCGAGAGTTGTCTTTTATAAAAAAATACTAATGTTATAAAGAGGTAAAGTTTGTGAGGTTGTGGAGATAATCTCTAGATGTACTGAACCGATTTTGAAAATTCTTTCCCCAAAGAAGCTTTTGAAGCTTTTGTCTCTGGAATCTTGTCGCACAATTACTGATCTTACCTTCCTGTATAAGCTTTTCAACAATAGAATCGATTGCCAGGGTACCACGTCGACTGCCTCCGTGGCGCAGTGGTAGTGAATGCGACTGTGTTTGTCTCAGGTCAACCCGTAATATGATTACCGGCGTACATCCTTAAATAAACACGCGGGCGGAGAGGCTGTGAAAAGCAAGTAAAATATATTTTTTAGTATCCATTCATTTTAGTATCCATTAAATATAATAAAAACGTAGAAAAACCACATTTTTTTGTAACTTCTACAATTATGTGTTAGATAACGAATGATGTAAGTCTATATTGCACAGCTGTCTGTTATAACGACTAAACGTTTCTAAGCTTAAGTAAGATTAACAAATATCTCTACTAAACCATTTAATGTTATGTTTTCTTAAGTGCCTGTAGTTTTTCGGGAATTCTAGCATTGGGGCTATGAATGTGATTTTCTTACATATTTCTCTATATGTATATACTAGCTGACCCGACAAACATTGCTTTGCCATAAAAAGAAATATAATATGTTGTAGAGGTGTGAATATATGTTGTGTGAATAAAAATCGCGATGGACAAATAGGGGTTGATCGTAGAGTGTTGAAAATTCAGGGTTGTATGTATTTTCGAATACTGTATCATAAAAAAAAAATTGTGGTGGACTACCCTTATCATTTAGGGGGATGAAAAATAGACGTTGGCCGATTCTCAGACCTACCTAAAATGCTCACAAAATTTCATGAAAATCGGTCCAGCCGTTTTGGAGGAGTATGGTAACTAACATTGTGACACGAGAATTTTATATATAAGATCTCAATGGGCCTCGAAGCCAATACCTCTAGTTTAAAAGTTAGGAACACTAACTACTATACCACAGGGCAGTCTCGAAGGCTATTTTTTATTAATTTCTTTTCTCTATCTTTCCAGATTTCTCCACCACATGTAGCCGAAACCCATCAGATACATCTTCCAACACCACCACACCACCATGGGGCACAAACCGTATTTGGCACAAGTGGGGCAAACGGCCCGGAACAGACTGTTCGGGCTGGCCCCCTCAGACAGAAGAGTGCCCATCAGTATGCTGATATCGCAGCAAAGGAGACTGACCAGTGGTAAGTTGTTTCGTAATCATTATTGCACTTTTACTATCAACTGGTAGGCCTTCAGGTCTTGGGCAGGTTTCATTCATCTTTAGGTGTAGAGTCACACTAATTTCAACTCGATCAGGGCAGTACTACCCTCTCACGGAACACCAACCTAAAATGCCAAAGTGACTCTACTCTGCCTGAGGGAAGGCATGACCTGAATCCAACAGTGTCTCCATACTCATTGTGAATGCAGGCAATGCAACAATACAGCATGTTGACCCACACTATTACCATAACAGGACACCAACGGTCACCCATCCGGGTAGTGACCGCGCCTTCGTAACTGGTAATTGTGTCTAATCACTGAGTGCAACTGGGCTATAAGCGCCTCTTTAGAGCGGCACATACGTAAAAAAGGTTGGCCTAAGTTACTCCTTATATTATCAGCTATCTGCCAGTAAAAGTTCCATCAAAATCGTTCCAGAAATTATCAGTAACAAACAGGCAGATATACAAATTTTGCTGTACATATTTTAATACGCATTTGGTGAAAAATTGTTAATTCTAAAATACAAACAGACACTTCATTTCTATTTATTTGTATAGATGTGTGTTGAAAATAACAAAATCTAAAATATTGACCACGACGTTGCCGGCCTCGTTTATTATTCGCTTCCTATGAAATAATTTTAAATACGAGGAAATATCGTCCAAATCAATTGACAAATGATTTATTCAACCACATCTAAATCATCTGAATTATTACTAAATCTAATATAAAAATTAATTCGCATTAAGAATAATGTTTTACCTCAAAATAATTGTTCCGCTTCAAGAAGTCCTTGACAACATATATCTATATTTTAAGGTTAACTTACTAAAGCTTTTTTATATAATAATAGATTTGCTCCAGTTGTATAACATCACGCTTTCACCAATAGGAGAGTCAGATAACGTTCCACGGGTCAGCTACTTGTAAATCTCAAAGCCAAACTTTATCAATTCAGACGTTCGCATTCTGGTGTAATGGAATAACTAACACTAATCCGAATCAATCTATACTAAAACATATTATAAAGCTGAAGAGTTTGTTTGTTTGTTTGAAAGCGCTAATCTTAGAAACCGCTGGTACAATTTGAAAAAATATTTCAGTGTTGGATAGTCCATTTATCGAGGAAGGCTATAAGGTACATATCATCACGCTACTACTAATAGGAGCGGAGTAGCAATGAAGAATGTTTCAAAAACGGGGAAAGAATTTCACGCTACGGGCAATATAAGACGCAAACGAGGTTGCGTGGGTCAGCTAGTACCTAATAAAGTCGTAACTGTTCGCTGTCTGTACATGGAATATATATAATATAGGGCTTTATGAAAGCAATAGAACTTAAAACAATAATTTTTAACAACCGCTTAACAGATTTTAATGCGATTTTCACTAATGTGTTGCAATTTGCTTTATTAGCTTTCAATGGTCGACGAATAGTTTCTAATAAGAATAAGGCTTTGATCATATTCTACTAAGTTCTACTTTGTGTACTCACAAGAATTGTCACATAATCAACATTTTTAGTATATCTGTGCAATGTTTATATGTAACTGCTGGGCCAAGGTTGAAAATTATAGCAGCTGTCGTAATATCATCTCATTAAGACGACTTTAATCTTCATTCGCGGCTCTATTGCATGACATTTTTGTTTGTAATCTACTATCAGCCCATCGGCTTTAATCAGATTGGATAATAATAAATTAGTAATAAATAATAATAATAATTATAATAATAATTTATTCAAAAAAAGGTATTTGTACAGGACTCATATTAATGACTTAATACACGATAATATTTTACAATTAGGCAATTGGACACCCTGTCCTAAACTAGGCAGGTGGGAACCCGTCTGTATCTTAGGAAAGAGTATCCAAATTTAACAGTCTTATATCGATATCTAGGTACGTGCAAAGAGTGCATAGGTTAATAAAACAATTCCAACATCAGAAAAAAAAGAAAAGAGAATAAAAGGAAAAAGGTATGTGTGTCTATGAGTGCGCGCGCGCGCGCGTGTGTGTGTGTGTGTGTGTGTGTGTGTGTGTGTGTGTGTGTGTGTGTGTGTGTGTGTGTGTGTGTGTGTGTGTTCTGTGTGTGTGTTGTGTGTGTGTGTGCGAGTGGGTGAGTGTCCATGCGGATATATGTGCGTGTGTATGTGTGTAATTAATCTATATGACAGCGGCTAGCAACTCCTCGGCGTCACTGTAGGACAAAGTCAACAACCATGTGCTAAGCTTCCGTTTTACCTCAGACTTGGTTAGAGCGAAAATATTTAACTGTTTATGAGCCTTATTGTATAGTCTAGCACTTAATGCATTAAATTGCCGTTTTGCAAACGCAGTCCTACACGGCACAGTTGGACACAACGGAAAACCACGACGTCGCTGCATGACTAGGTCTTTATTGAAGGAGATCATGGAGTGTTTTCGAATGATAGCTCGTAGAATGTATAGCTTCCTGACTGATAAGACTCTGCACTCTGCATATAAGTAGTGTGTGGAGTAATCTCGTCGCTTAAAATTAATTACTTTTAGGATAGCTCTCTGCGCTCTTTCAAGTTTTAAAAGCTCAACTTTGTGAGTCCCTCCCCACACTGAAATACAATAAATTAATACAGATTGACACAGTGCAAAGTATACCATTTGCAGAGTATTCCCATCAGCAGAAAACCTAAGGTTTTTAAATATATATATAAGTCTTCTGGTTCGAGACACTAAAGACTGTAATTGTTTACACCAGTCTAGTTTATTGTCAACAATCACTCCAAGATATTTTACTGAGTCTACCATCGTCAGTGTCATGCAGTTGCAGTCCAGGGTATTAGGTGAACAAGAGTGAGCTTTTAGGTGTCCTGTTTCTGCAGGTGGTTTTTTAATGTTTGGTAATGAGAAACGTAGAAACTGTGTTTTGTTGATATTTAGGGTTAGTAAATTAGCTGCCAGCCAAAGCATTACTATCCGAAGAGCATTTTCCGAGTGAAATTTAGCCTCCTCCCAACTTTCACCATAGGTAATTAATGCAGTGTCATCTGCATATGCGAAAATGTCGCAGTTAACGAGTTGTAGTTTACACAGGTCATTCAAATATATTTGGAAGAGGGTAGGACTGAGGATACTTCCTTGAGGTACCCCGAAGGTTATATGCTCTTCTGTACTTATTACACTACCTATCCTAACCGATTGTCTTCGGTCGGAGAGATAGTCTTTGAATATGTCGAGAGCTAAACCTCGAATGCCAATATTTTCCAATTTGTCGACCAATTCAGCAATACACACAGTATCAAATGCTTTGTTGAGATCCAAGAAAAAGCCGTAGCATTTAAGTTTTTTATCAAGTTTCTCTGCAACAGACTGTGTAAGGTCGATAACAGCATCTTCAGTGGAGATGCCTTGTCGAAATCCGTATTGATTGTTAGCTAGGACTTGAAACTTGTTTAAAAAGTCAGTCAGATAATTGTTAAGGACGCGTTCCATTATTTTTGAGAGAGCACTTAAGACAGAGATGGGGCGATAATTGGAGACCAGATTTAAATCTCCATTTTTGTGAACCGGAGTGACTAAAGCTTTCTTAAATGCTCTCGGGAATACACCTTGTGAAATGGCTAGATTACAGATATGTGTGATGGGTGTCACAAGCACATTACGGGATGTCTTGATTAATTTTGTTGGTATATTGTCCCACCCTGTTGCACAATCATCTCGTAGATTGTTTATGATAATCGCGACGTCACCTTCACTAACCGGAAGAAGCGCTATAGAATTAGGCGTGGTTTGTTTGGGTCTCAAAGAAGCATTCATAAGTGGGGTTCTTATTTTTGATGCCAATGTCTTACCGATATTGGCAAAATAATTATTGACCATGCCAGTAGAGGCAACAGGATCCGTAGATAATTTCAACAGATGTGTTGCTGGCTGTGTAGTTTTAAGTGAGCCGCTTATATCCTTCACGACTTTCCATGTTGCTTTACAATTATTTTTGGCTTTAATAAATTGAGTTTTATCATATGATCGTTTTAATTTATTGATTAATCTGTTACAAAAAT